>OY743225.1:29380404-30746110 GCA_963555765.1 Orthonevra nobilis
AAAATCGATGTAAACCGCATTCGATTCAATAAATGAATCAGCGCACAACCACAATGCGATTAGGTACCAATTAATCTCTAATTTTATTAAAAATTCAATTCGAAACCCCAGTGCCCGCCATCAGCGTCGATTGGAACCGAGCAATACAAAAAAACAGGACATCTGCCGATCCTCGTGTTGCGTTTGTGTGACCATAAAATTTAAATGTAAAATCACTATAAGACCAAGTTATTAAATTTTTAGTTTATATAAATTTCTGTTTAATTACCGACTGTGTGCGTGCGGGTGCTATTGAATTTGTACGCGTATCCTGCCACACATTCCAATTTTCATTATAGGGAATTTGATTTTGGCCACAGTGGTTGGTTGGGAAAGAATTAAGCGCTTGCTGGGTAGCTGCATGATTGGATGAATTCAGAGAAAAAACAAAAAAGTAACTCTATTCGTGTCGGACACGAGTTCAAATAATTAAAAGTGGCTACTTCCGGTGGTGTTGGAGGCCATGCGCTCGGGTGTCATATGGCAAAAATCGACTCTGGTGGTTTAATTTAACAAAATATCCTTTAATTTGGTCAGGAAGTCAGAAAGGGAAAATTAGCAGCTAATTGGAAACACCGCAGTCGCATATGGGGTGAGACAGAGAGATTGTCATTATCCTAGCTTCTGTTTGACTCATTCACAAAAACAGACATGGACGACGAGATGAGCGCAAATGGAAGTGCTTAAGAACAAGTGGGTGGATGTTAGAATGACATTTTGGTGAGGGTGCACTCGCGGTGATTTTCGACGTGCAGGATTAATTCATTTGCAAGTGCCTCCAATGACCGCAAGTCTGACTGAGCAGACTCTTTTTGGACCGTAGCGACGAATCATATCATTATTTACAGATTAATTCAGTAGTTGCTTTCGCTGCGTTGTCCTACAAATGTATGCAGTTGTATGTTGAAGGTGACCATGACTATGTTTGCTGGGCGACAACTGGGTGGTGCAGTTGATAACGAAAGGCAGGTTTTCAGTTTCATCAAGTGATGAACCTAAAGTTGGAAGTCCGCGTGTTCCGCGTACTAATAATATGATAGAATAAAATATAAATATATAAAATAAAATTTACCATGCAAGCCGGGACTCTACTCTTGGACCAAACATACCAAAATACCACTACAGAATCCCTTCGGAGCTAGGAATTAATAAAAAAAGACGTTTACGAAGAGAGAAAGAAGAACCGGTCAAACATTCTGGATGTGCGAACATTCAGAGGTGTTTTGTTTTCCTCGAGTCTGACCATCTTTTGTAGCAGTTTACATCAGAGTGTCCAATACTAGAAAAATGCATGAGGCAAAAATAAGGAGGTTGGACAACGGACGCCTAAGCATATTGGAAATAGCCAATGGCAAGAATGTTCATCTATGAGCAAAATATAGGGTCACACTGCCACACTTTAATTTACGAAGCAGCCGAGACCCCTCCAACAACCGAGAAACTACTAACAAACCTCCAAAAAGAAATGTGTGCTATAATAACGAGTGCTTGCAGAAGACAAAAAGAAGGTGGAAGTTAAAATGACCTGTGACCTAAAAAAAGCCTAAAAGCAACAAAAGATATAGAGGTTCAGATAAGATCATGTCTCAGGTTTGGAAAGACGAAAGCATATTCATCGGGCGGAAAAATGTATGAGACAAATTAGGAAGATAGTACTCAGAAATGTTATGCTAAAGGTTTACATGTTACCTAACTGGAAGAAAGCAAGTGGTGAACATTTCAGATAAATTCAGTGACTGTGATATTCACATCGCTGTGCCTCAAGGGTCGGAACTTGGTCCAATATTTTTTTTCATTTTGAACAATTACATTATTCATATCAAGCTAAAAGGCATTCAGACAGGATTTTCGAATGACATACCTTGCTCGCATTCTTATTCTTCGGCATTTGAGTTATTTGCTTAAAGTGCGACTCGAATTATGTTCCACTTGAAGCAGTTCTGCTCCTGCCCCTGTGGTCGCCTTCGGACTATTACATCAAAATGTTACAGCTCGTTGTTATTCAAAAACACATTCTTAGAATTATGAAGAGGAAACGACGGCAAGAAAATAGTTTTTAATTTTTTTTTTTTTTTGCAATTCGGGAATACTTCCATTACGGTTCATCACCACTTTTAAAACACTTCTTATATAAAAACTTGTAGCTTGCAAACAGAACATCCGACACTAGCTTTTCAAACTACAGAGTGAACTTATTTATTCTTTAGTTTACTCATACTTTCGATTTTTATTTTGTTTCCTGAACCAAAAGTATTGCTTTTATTCACATTTGATTTTAATATACTGAATACTTATAAAACAATTTTACCTTATGAAATGAAGAAAAAACGATATTGAATTATTTTTTTGTTTCACGCGAATTGCCAGTGCGGCTTACAGCTCGGCAAATCGACAATAGTCCAAATTTTTACAATACGCTTGCTATCGGAAAAGACCAACGAGTTCCAAGTCGATACTTAGCACCTAAACCCATAAGAGAGAATTCACCATCATTCATCACATACGATGGTCGGATTTGAGAGCCCAGGAAAACTGATTCGGTTTTATCGTACGATTTACTGTAGATTTTGAATTGAGAACGTTCAAAGGACAAGTGCCAACATGGAAAGCAATATAATTTTAATTCTGTAGCTCTCGGGATATGCAGACGATATTGACTTGACCCCTTGCACAAAACGTACCATTGTTCAAGTTTTCAACGTGATTGAAAAAGATGCCAAAAAATTTGGTGTACAAATTTTTGAAATACAATATATTACATGCTGTTGACTGAAAATTGACCACTAGGTCGGACAGAACATGACAATCGACAGCTGTAACATTAAAGTCGTAAGGGGACATTATTCAGGGACTTCAGAGAGCATATGTTTGGCAATTCATCACAGATACAATGATGTTCGTAGTTTCTTTAAGAACTTGGACCCAAAAGAGAATTTTCTGCTTCTTAGACCGCTCTTGCCTTGCCATTTAATGCTTTGTTTCTTTCGCTTGGATTTACATATGACTAGATGCCCAATGAAGTTGGACTTCGTGATCGGAATATCATATGCGAAATCTCTACGTCCTTTTCTGTGAAGATCTCCAGGATTTCATTCATGATAAAAAACCTCAACAGTAGTAAAACAAATCCAACTTCGGGTGTTGTGATCTTTCTTACTGTCCCATGAGTTTCTTTTCGCTTAAACGATAAAAAAGTGTATAGTTAAAGCAGGCCTCTACGGTGTAGTACCAATTATATAGAAATATGTATAAAGACGTTGTATAAAGACGCTGTGTTGTCCAACCAATCAAGCATCGATTTAACGTCTAGATTGACGGCCAAATTTTTTGCAAGTATGATGTGCATTTTCGATGAAAATGAAGATGAACTAAATTTTATTACCAAGACTTTTAAGTTATTATTTTAACCTTGGTTTTATAAACATTATTTGCAATAACGTTACAATAAATTTTTATAATAAATGAGACAATTTTACATGGATTTCTCTGACCGGAAACTTATAAACGGGAATCTACATATATATGTATTTATATAGTACATATGATTATACAAGTTGAAAACTGTAAGTTAAATGGACTTAACCTTTTTTCACTTGGAAGCTTTTTTGATTTTAATTGAGCAAGTGATAGTGTCACTAAAAAATCCCTACGAACGTACACATACACATACATCTTTCTAAAAATAATGAAGTCTGACTCGCAGGGCCTCGAAACGTGGAGATGTGTAAAACTTTTGAATTCCGAAAATCGGACCGATTAAAAGAAACTAACCAGAAAGCTAGGTCTAACTAACTTGAAACAGCGTACCCAGCTCAAAGGAGTGTGGAGTTTCATTGTTGCCGAATATAAAAAGTGATCCTGTCTCCACGCAGATAAGCAAGCTGTGATTCCTTCAAAATAATTAAACCTCTATTCAGTGCACTTCGACTCAACTAATATACGCTGGTATCTCCTCTTAAAATATTACCAAACGTGCTTTGAACTTTCGACAAAAAAACAAAAACCATTCTCCTCATCCGGACTATCAAATTATCAGTACGAGTATGTGCCTTGCATGATTTGCCCAATTAAATTTAAAACGTTTCCGCTTACAACATAAGACGTTATCTCACTCCCAAAATTCCATTCCACTCGTTCAAACTATGCACATAAATCAATGTGTTGGATTCATCAGACCAAGTTCAGCTAAATGACAGCCCCTCCCACCTTTCAGAGGTATCGTTATACCCACCATTACTAAAAGAAAGTTCAATTACCCGACTGATAGGAACAAAATCAAAATCGATTGAACACATTATTCGCACATTACCGCCAACGAGTTCCCATCGCCAATTTACTCCTGAAATATCAATGAGTAGGTAGGTACCACGGTCCAACACTTCATTGAACTTTTTATTTTGCCGAGCAAAGCGTTTCACTCCGCCGTTGACTGCTAAACCTTTGCACGCATTGTAATAAAGTTGACACGCGTTTGAAATATCTCTCAAACGGTCTGCCTCAACCCCATAGCGTTGCCAACATCAAACCTGAAGCTAAATAAATAAGAAAAAAGCCGTCAACATTTTCTCCGACATCAGAAGGAAGCACGTCGTATCTTAATTTAATCCCACATGGGCGACACACCACAAAAAGATACAAAGAGCAAAATGAGACGAAAAAAAATACCCCTAAACAGAGAAACAAGCTTGAAGAAATGGTCCTCATACTAACGTTCACGACTCCGACTGCCGCACTACCAATCTTGAATACTAATTTCCACCCAAAAAAACAAACGGCAAATGATACCAAGTGTCGTCGGGTATGCCGAAAGTTCAATCCAAAAAAAAGTCCAACCGCTTGCTGGAAACAACAAAAACTTACTAGTGGTTTCTTTTTGTTTTTGTCGGCAAAAATTACCGCACGGGCTTGCCACATCCACATGCAGGAATCATGACTAGCAGCTTCGCCCAAAGACGCCAAGGAGGGAAAAAAATCGAAAGTTAATCGAAATAAATAAGTTCGGTTTGTGGGTCCACACAGGGGCTGGCATGTGAGCAGAATAGACCGAATCCATTTCGCAGCCGTTCGAAAGGCGACAATTGATGGGTGAGGCCATCTAACATTGCTTTGGAATGAACGTATTATACAAAGTGCAACATCTCATTGGAATTGTCTAATTGAGACTAGGATTCTGTCAGAGTGTTACAAAAGTTGGCAAAGATTTATAGAATGGTTATAAGCAACAGAAGAGCTGACACAATATGTCTTTGCTCATCAGCCCATAAACTGTGCTGCTCTATCATTAGGTCAATCAGTATCAAGCAAACTCTGGTCAACGAAAAACAACTGACCGATGCATCAAATTGTAAAAACTGTGACTGGCACACGAAGGGTTCCGTACCACCGCAAAATATTTATTATTACTCGTAAACCTTTTTTTAAATACCTCGCAAAAATAAAGGCCAACAAAGGAAAGTTACGGAACGCTTAAAGTAGAGGTTGGTTTTTCTCACATATGTATGTATATATCTATTTATTAAGGCTGAGTTTGAATGTGAACTATTGGTACCCATAGTACGCCTTAAAAATTGCTTAAACAGCCCAGTATCATGGTTCAAAGTTACAAACAAGTTCGGTTTTTAAAACTATAAAACAAATGGTGTTGTTGTAGTACGATAATGTTCAGCCGCATTTATGCAAAGTCAATGTGAAGAATTCCTAACATTGAAATGATCGAATTTGTTTCCTGAGTCATAAAACAAGTCAATAACACCAAACGAAATAAAAACCATAAATCAGGCCCATTCACACGCGCTAGTCATTTTCACCGAACATCATCGCCTTTTATTGCTAAACAAAAAACACTCGATAGCAGACATAACGCATTCGTCATGCAAAAGTCGTTCTTAAAATAGTTCCTCAAAGGAGCTATTTGAAAAATTTAAATCGAGCACTCTACGACCGGAACGCACAACTCACATGCGAGCCACTCACAGTCAACCTTAACACACATTTGAAAGTCAATCGCTGTGTTCCTTGTTGAACTTGTTGCGTTAATTATTACACTTTTATTTTCTAGCAAATATTATGTTATGTATATGATCTAATTGAGATTACGCAACCTATGTAGATCGTACGTGAGTGCGATCGAAATTTATGATCCAGTTTCACTTGAACATTGAAAGTTACAATGACACTGTCAGTGCTGTTCAGTATTGCATAAGAAAATACAATTTCTTCGATTTGTCATTCGTTAGTTGGCCGCCAATACAAGATACGCGTACAAAACAGAAAACAGGCAATTTCCTCAAGTTGCCTATGAAAGTATCTAGCCACGAGCCACGATGCGGCCACCGACCAGACCGGTGTGTTTTTGTACGAACAAAAGATACATTTGTCCGGAACTGACATAATCCGACAACGACGGATACAACCCCAATTCTTTGGGTACAGACTCTTTCTCGCCTGAATAATTTATGATTGATGGGTTGTTATAATAGATCAAAATATCGAAATCGCAAAACTTGACACTTGCTTCTATAATTTTGACATGAAGTGAGAGGAACTACGAGAAGTCTGTGGACTCATTTTAAATTTATTCGTTGACGGTGTTCCTTAATTGTCTTCCTATTAGGTGTATCTGACCAAGTCTGACGGGCAAGATAGAAGGACTTTCTGTTCAACTTGAGGCTTGAGGCACATGGAACAAGAACTCCAGCAAAAAGTCGTTTATATTTTTCAAAGAAAGCAACATTCAAAGATTTTTTGTTCGTTTTATGTTTGAAGTTTACCGCTTCAGAGGAACAGAAAACTATTCTTGACTTCACACATATTACTTGTTCAGGCGTTTTTGATGAAGCACGTATTGTTGGCCCAATCTTAAGTCACTCAAGCCTCAAAATTCCGCTCATTATTTCAGCAATAGTAAGCTGAATATTGTGTTCTTTAAACTAAATTACACCATCAAGATCCATCCCTTGTTATTTCAAATTGAGAACTATAAAAATTCATACAATAAATAATGCAGACAAGCTAACTTCAATTATATTATCTGGAAGATCAGTAGATCAAGATGAGATGGAGCCGCCGCTCCGATTTAAATTATTTGATTTTCTTAAGACAACTAGCAGCTTAGAGGTGTACAATTCGCAGCAAGCCTTGAAGCTTGAACCAAATGTTTTCTTTGATTAAGTCATAAGGCTGCCTTCTGAATAAATATTTGCAGGTTTTTTTTAAAGAATTTATTCGGTTTTACAAAAATGTGTTTAAAAAAATTGTTTTTAAAACCAAACAATATCCAAAAAGATAACATTTTTGTAATAAATAAATAGACATCATTCTTTAGTACTAAAATAACTATTAGTGAATGATCCTTCTATTAAATTATGTTGATAAATTTATTAATTATTTATGTGGGGTAGCTACAAATTCATCAGTGAATATATTTTTAATAAATTGAAAATAAAAACTTCTGGTCAGAAATGAAAATAAAAATGACAATCTAGTTAAAATGAAAATAAAAAAGAAATACAAAAAATGTGTGTACAATTAAACGGAGTTTCAATCAACAGTGAATAACACAAAATGAGAACATAGAACATACTACTGTGTCCAAAAAATAAGGTGACATTGTATTTATTTTGAAAATTCTTTATTTATTCTTCCAAATCAATTTCATCCCCTTCAAAGTAATCCCCTCCCGATGCAATGCACTTATGCCAACGGATTTTCCAATCTTTGAAACACTGGTTGTAGTCACTTTCGTTCTTCAGTTCCGTCTTCGCTGCGGCTTGAATCTCCTCTATCGTATCAAAACGGTGTCCCCGGAGCGGTCTTTTGAGCTTGTTGAACAGCCAGAAGTCGCACGGCGCCAGATCAGGTGAATACAGTGGTTGCGCAACGATATGGGTTGAGTTTTTGGCGAAATGATCACGAATTACGAGTGCGGTATGGGATTGTGCATTATCGTGGTGTAAAAACCAAGAATTGTCTTTCCACAATTCCGGCCTTTTTAGGCGGATAGCGTTACGCAAACGACACATAACGTTCAAATAATATTCCTTGTGGACTGTTTGGCCGGTTGGAAGGAATTCATAAAGCACAACACCACGATAATCGAAGAAAACAGTCAACATGACCTTGATTTTTGAGCGACTTTGGCGCGGTTTTTTTGGTCTCGGATCTCCTTTGGCACGATATTCGCTCGATTGATCGGTTGTTTCGGAGTCGTAAGCATAGATCCAAGTCTCATCGCCAGTTATAATGCGTTTCATGACATCCTGGTAGTCGGAAAGCATTGTTTCACACACTTCAACGCGACGCCTTTTTTCCAAAAAATTCAATGTTTTCGGTACCAGTCGAGATTTGACGCGCTTGAGGCCCAAAGCATCCTTCAAAATGGTATTGACTGAGACTTTCGATAAGCCAACTTCATCAGCAAGATCGTTAATCGATGGTTTTTCAACACCAAATCTTTGATTTGTTGGACGTGAGCTTCATCGGTTGAGGTTGATGGTCGCCCAGAACGCTCTTCGTCTTCGACACGTTCACGGCCGGCTTGGAAATCACTATACCACTTGTAAACATTTTTTTTAGACATAGCCTCATCATCAAAGGCTTTCTGCACCATCCTCAACGTATCCGCTAAATAAATTTCGACATCGCAAAAAACGAAAAACTCACTTTTAGCAGCTCACAAAACGACGCGTATCTCTATACTATGAATATATGACAGTACTACCAACCTAAAAAGAAAGAAAGATTTCCAAATCCTTCGACGCGCGCAGTTTAAATTCATATGTCACCTTATTTTTTGGACACAGTAGTATAAAAAAAAACTACAAAGTCGTACTCAGAAAAGTTTTGACTACTGAACTATCCATTCCAAAAATAAATTGTATCACTTCTTTTAAACATATGGGCGGTACTTATACTTTAAGAACCTTATAGATATAAAGATACTTTATCGGTAGAATTCTTAGCCTCCTTCTAGTGGCCAACTGTGGACTAATCTGTTAACGTTACAAATAATTTTTTTAATGTGTTTTTTGGCGATTTTGAGTGGCTCAATGGTATTATTATAAGCTCCATCCCAACTTGTAATACCATATTGTAACTTGGAATTTGCAAGACCATAATAAAATATCAATAGCATTTTTTTTAATAATGTGGCTTAAGAAGATATAACAGATAACATATATATTTTTTAAATCATCCACGCGCCCCTTCCAGTTTAAGTTTTTATCGATAAAGACCCCTTAGTACTTTAAACTTGACATCTTCTATATTAAAACAGTTGGGACTACACACTAAATCCTCGCAAAAGTTTTTTTTCTCACAAATATGTACACATAAATAAAATTTATTACGAGAGCTTGCATGAAAAGAAACATCACAATCAAGTGGACAAGGACCTTTTACATTACAAATCATTCATTTTGTTTTTTGAGTTATGAGTAACTCATGCTTGGTGAACCATTGTCATAGTATTTTAATCTATCTGCAGTTTTACTGCTGACTCAAACAAATTTTTGCTAGTATATGTGAAGACTATATAATCAGCAAACGCGGTTTTATTGCTTTTGATATTTTGTTTAAGTAATGAGTTTGTGTAAATTAAAAATAAGATTGGCCCTAGTAGCGTACCTTGAGGCATGCCAGCAGTAATTTTAAGATCATTACTATTGATTTCTTCAAATTTAACTCTCTGACCTCTATCTAGAAGAATGCCATTACTGACCATATCAAATACTTTTGTCATATCTATAAAATGAGCTATAGCACTGTTTTTGTCATTGAAACTATCGCAGATTTCAACAAACAATTTAAGTATGGCATCATCTGCAGATGTACCCTCGCAAAAACCAAATTGTTCGTTGCTAAACAAAAATATTTTTTTTCAATATATACTTGTTATATGTACTTGTTAATTTCAAATGGCGTGAAAGGCTTAAGTGTAAAACTATTGTTTTGACAAGAATCTTCAACTAAATCTGTACACAACATACTGCTCGTAAGAGAGGGTTTCTTTTGTCACCTTCACACTGCGCCTCTTGATCAATTAAAAATAATATCTTAACATCCCTTAGAACAACTTAAGAGAAAAATAATGCTACCCTGTCAGCGGACGTACTACAAACTACAAGTCATTGCTATATAGAATAGCCTATTTATTCTATTTTGAAACTAGACTGCCCACAATACCCAAGTTTGAGTGTGCCTTTACGAAATATGGAAAAATTCAGTGTTGAACGGACAAGACCAGTACGAGCGCAATCCAACATTATGTACATCGGACTTCTCTCATTTAATCTCCTGCCTCAACATAAAAGAAATTCAGATACTCTTTCAAGTTTGAAAGCAGCTTAATATTTATATTTTAAAACAATAATTACAAAAACAATAAAATTTTATAACTTAAATTTCAAAATGTGAACAAGAATTTATTTTGTTAAGAAACAAATGGCAACGAGGCCAACAAAGTCTATATCTCAATCTTGTCACGGAACGCAAAAAATAAAAACGTTGTTACTTTGCAGGCCAACGATCCTTGGACGATCTGAACCTGAGATAAAGTCCACCTTTCAATTTGATAAATATCATAGTTGGGTGCCAAGTTCGAATCGTATTTTCATCTGGAGCGGTCAATCATCAGCAGTATTCTGAACAAGTGAGTGATCTTCTTGCAGTGGTTGCTGTATCGGCTGATGGAAATCCAAGTTCGAGTCCAGTCGAATGGTTTGTGAAGATGATCTGTCATCAGCTCTGACAGCAGGGTGATAAACAAACCCACAAGTGTGATCATAGTCTCTTCAGATACAGCATATCATAAAAAATAGGTTTGGGTGTTATTTGCCTTGCACACACAATTAACTTTCAATTTAATTGAAAAAAATATTACCGTTCTGTTAGATATGGTCAAAGAAGGTTTGGTGATGAGTACACATTTCATTCCTACTCGAAGAACGTAAGAATAAGCTAACAGGTAAGATAACAAGTAAGGATAGCACTTGCTTCTTTTCGATTGCATAGATTTATGTCTGAAAAACATTGCATGTTTCCGGTTATCAGGTCAACTTAGATCCTCCTGAAGATCCAAAAATTGTAATGGGTTCTTTTTTTATCCTCTCTTATAAATTATATTCCTGATGGTTCAAAGGCACAAAGCTTCAGTCGAGAAGTGGAAAACCTTCATCCCGACTTGGGTAAGTGTTCTCAACATGGGATCGTTTTCTTTCAGGTAAATAGTTACACAAGAAATATACAAGTAAGTCATGAGCATAGGCGAGAGCTTAACGTCCTTTACTTAAAGACCCCTCGGAATTGGTTCATGATAAGAAGACACGACAGTTGTTGAATAAATCAAACTTCGGGTGTTGTCATTTGGATTTTGCTATGTTTCGATACTTTGTTTACGACAGCAAGTGATGAGTCACTGTCCCATGAGTGTTTCGCTAATATGTTAAAACGGTACAAAAGCCTTTCGCTATAGCTGGTCTTCACGGTGTAGTAGCAATTATACGGGCATCTTTAATTGTTATGTACAAATTTGAAGTTTTTGAACAAAAAACAACGTTTACGTTCGGGGTCCAGTAGTCATGAACAGGGAATAGAGCTGTTTTGGAACGAACATAATAGGTAGATTTGAATGAGGAGAAACTATATTTTATTATCAAAGTCTTATTAGTAATAAGGCTTACCTAATTTGGCCGTTTGGCTCAGTAAACGTTAAATTGGTAAAGCTTTTTACGATAAATTTTTATAAAAAATCAAGAATAAGACCTTAAATTTTATGCGAATTAATCTGATAAAATTATATTACTGTTTGAAAACGTATGAACAGAAGTGTTTATATTATAAGGAAGCTGAAAACTAATTTGCTTTTAATTGAACAAGTGAAATTGCCTCCCTTTGGACAATTTTTTAGTTATATAGTAAAATACGCTTCAACTGAAACCAATTTGACTTGATTCGTTCTCAAGATATGCGAGACGAAAGAATCTGCACGTACGTACATACAAACACAGACATACTTCTAAAAAAAACAATGGAATCCGAATCCTGTGACTTCGAAATGTGGAGAATTTTTGATGCCGAAAATCGAACCGATAACAAGAACTTTCAGACGGAAAGTTAGAAAGCATATCCTCTACAAACATAGGATCTACAAACTTTGCCGTTAGCTCAGAGAAAGTAGAAGTTACCTTAATTTAAAAAAAAAAGTTGATACTATTTATAGACCATAATTAGCTCATGATGCTGAACAGCAAAGGTTTGAAGCTTCTGGTCAGAAATGAAGACAGAAAATTAGCTTTTATCATGTTATCGAAATTACTGAACCTTGCAAACTCTTGGCCTGGAATTTAATATACTGCAGTAGTTTCTTAAAGCAGCTTATAATAGAAGCCATATTTTTCACATCAGCTAATGCAATCAAAATAACGGATGAAAAAAGGAGATTAAAAAACCTAGATTGGTTGTTAAAGTATATCTATCTTTTTATGACTAGAAAGAGCTTAAATACTTTCCTTTATGCAAATTTCATTTATCCGGTTTCCAATATTTTTAATTCAGTTTTTTTTCGCATCCACAGAAAAATTCACGAAAACCCAAAAATAAAATAAAAGCGCGGAATATCTTGATATATTCGCGTACCAAAAAATACAGTTTTCTTATTTTATCTCTTGTCTTTTGCAATGCTCGCAGCTGGATCGCCGTAAGGTAACAGTACCGAAACTAACAATCGGAACTAAACCCCCACTTAGAAATAAGTGAGTGTAAATAAAATTCTCAAATCTGCCTAAGGGATCTTCGGAACGCAACGCAATCCATTTGGCTGCGCCTCCAGACAAAACGAAAATGAACAAAAAAAAAACCAAAAACATTACAGAGTTTCGGACATCGCTTAAAACCGATGGCCATTGCACTTGTGATTGAATCACAAAACCATTGCTAAACTTGCTGCATGCTAATGTCACTTTTAGTTGGTCGCACAGAAAAAAAAGAAGAAGAAATAAAAAATGCCCTAAACCTTTCACAGTTTTCAATGCTTCGTCTCTTCACTTCAGGAAAGATACAAACAATCCAGTGACGAAGGACAGACATGTCCGTTGTCCACTGTTTCGTCCACCAGACGACTTCAGGCATAAAGTTAGAACTTAGTTAAGCCAAAAATGGATTACTCACATTCCGTGAGTACTTACCATCGGACAACCTCTATACACACCGGACGACGGGCAATGCTAAAAAACAGTGTTATGTTGTCCCCGACGGCGGCCTTACTCTGCGCTTTGGTCCAATTGCAAGGAATGTTCTGTGTCAAGCCTTGTCCTTTCCGTAAGAGAAAAACGAAATAGAGAGAACCTCCACGAAGTGGAGAAAAGCCAAACAGAATGTTCCGACGTGTACGTGAAAGTCGTATAGCGCGTTTCTATTTATCTTGTTGCTTCTTCAAATGCTTCCTGGCCTTGTTATTCCTACATGCATATAAGCAAAAGAACCTTAACAATTTCCATATATATTCAAAGCACATCCGAAATGGAATGCAGAAACAGAAAGGAAGCGAGGACCAAAAAAATATTAAACCAAACGTTAACAGAGAAAAATACTCTCCACATAAGCATTCGACGATGGTCACTGTTCACCGCATACGGATGGTACTGTAAACATTTCAGTTTTCGAATTCTGCAGGTTTAACGCACCACTCTCTGGCCATTACCAAAGCGGCAAGTGCTTCAGGCTAAAAAAAAAAACACAAAAAAAGGAAATCTAGACACACCGAAAAAAAACATCTTCAACCCCACAATGTTACATCTCCTAAATCCCATGTAAATATCCATGCGGGCATAAGCCTGCAGAGTAATAAATTCGATTGGGATGGCTCCTCTGGGGCATACAACGATCTGAGAGCTGAGGGCTTGTTGGTTGGTTTCGTTATTCCGATGACGACGTTACTGCGCGCCGAAATACGAAACAGTGTCGAAGGCGAGGTGATCACTTTTCAATATTTGTTTACCTCTTTAATGGTATGTCCACTAAGAGTGTTAAAATGTCACTTTTTCCGGAAGCAAACCTTGTTATTAGAGAGGGTAATCTGGCAGAGTACCAGCAGAGTAGAGAGATGTATTTTGATATCAACTGTTCCATTGGTGGAGTCCGAATAGGGATGGATAATATTATATCGACTTTTTTGTATTCACTCAATTCGCAGTACTTTTCTTTCGTCATTTTTTTAAAGATTTCAATTTCAAGGCTTCAAACCGCATCTCCGTGGCGGCCAAAAAACACCACCACAACTACCGATTTGAATGAAGTATACATCTTGCTTGCCCAAATTTAATTTGTATACATTGTTAGGTCTAGCTAAGAGGCTCTTCTTCTCCTCCAAATTTGACATAAAGTTCGATCTTAAGTAATAATGGAGATATTTGCCCGATATTGGTGTTGGCATGAGCTCTAAAGTAGAATGCCCGCTTGATCCAAATGTTCTCAAGTTCAAGTCAGTTGTGTGGTGAAATTTCTGAAGATTTTGAGACTGTTCCCGAAATTAATGTTGCCAATCAGCAATTTACCTTGCTTATCGTTAGTCTGCGAAAGTGAAAAACCAAAGCTGCTCGATCCGTCCGCTTAAAATACTGAACGATGTGAGGCAGCACCTTGATCAAGGTCATCTCTCACTTTTTTGTCATCTTAATTCTTCGAAAGCCTTTGGGACCATGGGATTCGTTGCAGCAAACTACGCTCTAACTTTGGATTCCGTGAGAAGGCTTGTGAGGAACTACCTCAAATAAATTTCAAAAGTTATTGTTGGAAACATTTGTTCGGAATCGAGATGTCTGCTTGATGAAGTACCTCAATGATTTATACCGGGTCCAATCCTTTTCTGTGTATTTATCAATGACCACTCAAATTTATGAAAAAATGTTACACTACACTTATATGCCGATGATGCTCAAGTATCCAGACCAGTTGTGCTGTTCGAATACCTGATGAAGACCTCATGATTCGGATAGTCTACTGTTTACCTTGCAGGAAGACAGCGTAGCTTGTTTTCTCACATTTTGGCAAGACCTGTGCCAGCTTACGTTACAGAAAGGTTCCTGACCAGTGAACTCGGTTTTTGAACCAGCCCTTGATAGTTCGTCCTCAATTTCATTACCTTCGATTCCATGATGACCTGGAACCCATCGTTACCTAACTTTGTTACGTCGGGCTAGGGATTGTTAGGGGTCGTAGCAGTTTTTGACACATTTGGATTTCATTAGATTGATTGACAATGCCTTGAGCTCTGCCTGGCTGTCTGAATGTATTTATTGATTCTGGCTCCTTCTTGGGCTTGTATTTCATTGCCAGTTGGATCTTTAGGACATTTGTGGCTGCTATTTTCCTAATGAAAATTGTAAGAAGAGACAGCCCAATAACAGCTACCAGTGCTGCTGTAGGGCAGGTGATCATAGTGTCAATGATGCCCAAAAAGCTTTACGTTGGACTTTGTCCAAGCTTTTTAGAAGTTATTAGTCCTTAAGTATTGGACCTCCAAAATATGGCTGCGTTGGTTATTATAGGCATTACCATTTTGATGTACAACCAGTAAAACATCCTAAGTTTGAGACCCCAAGTCCCAAGCGGCGGGCGAGGTGCTGCTTAGGCCGGACCTTTTGCCGAGACTTAGCCTTGCGTGCTTGAAAGATAAGCTAGGGAGTTGCCATCAACAGCACGTACAAGGTGAACTAGAGTGCCCTCTTTCGACCTTTGTATTATCCTCCGGTACTTCGCCTTCAGGTTATTGCTTTGGGCCTCTAGAGTTGTTACAATTTTTTCGTTTGTCAACTCTCGGCTCTGGGGGAAGAAGCCCAGAATAGCATGTGGCTTAGGGAATTATCATTCTTCCAAAAGTGTAACATCTAGTCCACTCCGCACCCTAATTTTGCCAAATAAGTACGCATCCACTTAGCAATGGATATGTTGGAGAAGACTAGTATGAAAAGAGAGCCAGTGAAATAAGGCCTCATGCCGCTATAGCTCAACTCTATCGTAGTGTCAATGACCGCTTCTTGGAGGCAGGACATTTGCTCGTAAGACAAGGGTTCATTTGCTATGTCAGTCGGCACAATTGCTAACCTGACCGAATCCGCCGCTGGACTGTAGGTGGGATCCGTAGATAAAGGACTGGTCCTAGTCTTTTTGACAGCCGGGATAGGATAGGGATCAGACCTACCTCTCTTGTCGTCGGCTTTGGGAAGTAGGTTGGGTGCACAATAGCGCATCTTTACTCTTCTTAGCTGTCTCTTAAGCACAAACGAGAACTTGGAGAAGACAAGGACTAGTCAAATCGAAACATCTTGCGTTTATCCAAGCAACTTCGATCAAATCTGCTAACTCGAAGAAGGCTTTACGGGCTTATGACTAACGGCTACGAGTGCTGCCAGATTAAAGTCCGGATAGTTGGGGAAAGCTTCAGGCTAGTGTCTTTAATATCTATCTATTTGAATTAATTCAATGGTTAGTTAATATTCAATGCACCAATTACTGGCTTCAATTAAATGGTGACTTCCGTTTCTTTAAGTCACTTTCTTTTTTAAGCAAGAAGATTTCAAATTATTCTGGATAAATTCAATAGAATTATATTCTCAAAAGTGTTAGGTCTTTATAATTTTAACCAGAAGCAAAAATTTTTCGACAACAATGGCTTGTTCAACAACTGGAATTTTCGTACCCCGTCTAAGCAAACCTTAAATGTTTATACACATAAGAAATGAATCCTTTCTTTTTTACTCTAATAAAGTTGTCAAGATCTTCAGACTTTTGAAAAGTAAAGTTGCAAAAAAAATCTTATTTAATGATATAAATTATTGAAGCCCAAGGACTTATTGAAACAGCCTGCCAAAGTTAATTTTCTCGTATACCGATTAAACCGGTAATGATCACCATCGATTCTTAATAGACAACCGCACAATCGAACACGGGTCGACAAGGAAGTTAATTAAATAAGGTAGTCTTCTTTTCGCCAAGTCAATATCTGCATATCTGCTCGTTTACAAAAAGAAAACGTCTGTCGCGTCTGTTTATTATAATTCACTCTGTTCAAAAGAATTTCGTTAATCATCCCAACAACGCTCGTTTTCGTTTCAATAAATGGATTTTTTTGTTTGAAAACGTGGACCATCCCTCAACTTCAGCTTAGGTTGACGGTGAAATATGTTTTCTTCCTTCTTAACCTCAAGCAATTCGTGGCATCATTTACCAAGTTTACCGCTTAAGGCTATTCTTCGTAAAGACTAGAGTATTGTCGTCTTCTCACCTTGAGTTTGTTATCAAATTAACTTTTCCTGAGGTATTCTGTTTTCTGCTCCATCCTCATATAGGGCATGTTGTTTGTGATAGGTTTCTTGTAACAAACATAACTATTCACGAAGTTTTCAGTGAGAGCCAATTTAGTAGTTGATCAACATGCTCGTCTACTACTAATAATTGGAAGTGTAACCATGGAGCTCCCCATTCGATGAAGCCGTTTCTGATACCGAGTTTCGAATTGGCGAGTATCCGAAAAGAAAGATAAGGATATTTTGCAAAGAGTTCTTTATCTGAAGCTTTCAAAATCCATCTCATGCTAACATTTAGGCCATCGGTGAATAGACATTTAACCAGATCTTTATCCTCACTTTCTTCACGCATTATTGTTTGGTTAGACTCATATCTGCTTGTCAACTGTCAACTGTCAACTGGAACACCTTTGCGCAGGCTGAACAATTCAGCTGTTCCAATGGCACGAAACAGTTCTACGGAATAGTTGAACAGTCACAATCCATATCTCTGAGCAATTTATGCCGACAAAAAGCCTTAACGTTGCGCACTAATAGGAGTGGTGATCTAAGGAAAGTGCGCAGCTGTTGTGCATTAGGATAACACTACAAACAATGATACGAACGGACTTCTTAAATGAAGGCGACAATCCAAAAAAACGACTCAAAAGTAGGAAGAAATCTTCATAATCTATAACGCGGATAGTTCTGATATTCAGGAACGACGCCGATGTGAACAATGTGTAAGATAGAATGCCAGTTATGCTCGTATAACACCTGCCTGACAAGGTTGAAATGACTAAGATTCAATGTCTTTCATTTCAATCCAATAAAAGATCTCCTGACAGTGATTATATAATTCCAGACAATTGAACTGTCAACAAAATTAATCCCGCGCTAATCGACGTAAGACATTCGTCGAATATTGGCGATGTGCTTACTTTTAGATCAGAAGTGCTATTGTCCACTCTGACCATTTTAAATGGGAAGATCGATTTAGAGTCCAGATGTCCTATGCTAGAAAACTAGCACTTCCTTCAGTCATATTCGTTTAATTTCATAAATTTTGGCAACGAAGCTTACATCTTTTCGTTAATCATGCCCACCAATATTTTGGTAAGGCGAACGAAATAGTTTGTAACTTCAGATTCTTGAAAGTAAGCTTTGGTGTTACTCGGAATATAGTAAAAGAGCGAAACATCACGGCAATATTTACAAAAATTAGATTAACGGTGGAGTTCAAAACTAGGAACCGCTTAATTTGGTATCTATATAATTGCAAAAAATTCCCCTTAATTCATTTTTCCCTACATCATCTGTTGTTCAAATTTACTTCTCGAGAACCATTGGCATTTCTCTCATGAACGATTGGTCCAACTCTAATGGATTTTCACGAGATAATGCTGTTCTATTGTCAAGAACCAAAATTAGCTGTGTCTTTTCAGTATTGCAACACGGTTAACTATAAAAAATCTAGACTTTCAGCAGAAACACTCTCTGTCTATTTATTTTTAATTTAATTTATATTTGTGATGTGTACCAATAATAGCAGTACATTAGAAGCATAATTGCAAGTGTATCCCTATAACGGTTTAGGAGATACAGCCCTGTGACAGACGGACGGATGAACGGACAGTGTAGGCTTACTAAGAGGGTTCCTTTGCACCCTTTGGGCACGAAACACCGAAAATCCAACAGCTTCAAATTTCAGATCCGTGGTTGGCAAGCAAAATATTATCAAAACGATTGGTTAATCGATTTTTGCAATTTGTGGTGATTATTTTAAAACAGATCTTAAGGCCATAAAGAGAAGTGATATTAAAGCGGTCGGTTTTCTTCAATTCCCGGTTCAATTGGTGCATGTAAGTGTCGCGGGGGCAGGATTTCCCCAAGCATAATTTCTTGTTGAATACACAGGACGAGCATATGAATATCTGACGGATTATTTATACCGAAATTTTTCCTCAAAATGCAACCAACTTTTGAAGTAACCTTTAAGCACAAAAGAGCTGTCAGTGTCAAAATAACACACGATTTAAAAAGTGACTAACTGATGATCCAAATTGTCATCAGAAAATTTTACCTTTCTATAGTTGAACTCAATTATGTCCGGTTTTACAGTGTTTATTTCGTACTCATACACAAGCTTTAACGTATAACTTAAGACCTCTGTGACTTACAATAGAACTTAATCGAATGTTTAGTTAAACATTATTTTAACATTTACGGTTTGTTTTTTAGGCTACTTTTAATATCAAACTCATATGATTTTGTTATTAATGACAATCGTTAGTTCGGTTTTAATGTTTATGATGTTCTGCAGGTGAGCAACTACGCAGAGGCATAATATCGTTTCTTTTGTTGCGATAACCACCTTCAGACACAGTAATTTTATCGCCAATATTGCCAGATTCAAATCCTGTTGGGATCCTTATGTTTGTAATGATTGCCCCAACACAACTTGAATCAGGCTATCTTTCAAAATGCCAACAGTTTCCATTAGCATTACGGACATTGGTTTAGAAGTTAAATGCAGTTTAAACCATTATGCACCATTTCGCTTTGAAAACCAGTGAACTTGGACTGTCGTTAAAAGGAAGTTAAACCTGCACCGGAAAATATTGCATTCGAGTTGCCGATATAAGCACTTTAGGATGTCTAATACAAACATTCTAATATACAATAAAAAATCCTGAACATAAAGCCTACGTTTTATAATTGTAAGGATATTTAAAACAACTAAAGCAGTCGTTTTGAAAAATGTTCATTTTGAGACCATTGCCATGTACCTATTAAGCAATCCGACTTTGACTTATTAACGAATAATGAACCTAACAAAAAGCAAAAGAAGATTCCCGACTGAGTAAAAACTTGCTTACGTTTTGTAACTATCAGAAGAAAACCAAAAAAGCAAGAAGAATAAATGCCTCTTTATTCCTTCGTGAGTATTTTTTAAGAAATAGGGTGCTTTATGATGCGCTACATAAAAATATCTGCACTTTTCTTTGTTTTTATTGCGTTACTCACCTTTCAGCCTGCTTTGGTGAAGATACAGACACTTGTAGACATTCACCAAGTCTGTTGATTTATGAGTGTCGGGGACACAGAAGGTTAGTTATTAGTACGATTATTTTTGTATTAAACTTTTTGTGTAATGTATTTTAAGAACAACCACAGTGAGATGAAGAAGATTTCACTTAGAACGATATCGCTACGATATATTCAAAACAAAAAGAACTTGGTTATACTGACCTTTGTGAATAATGTAAGCGAACTTTTGATGTTAAGAAAACGTGGGTGGGTGCAACCGACGAAAATGAGTAGTAAATGAAGTAAATGAAAAAAATGCATTTTAACTGAACTGAATGTGGTTCGAGTATGATTTTATAAAATTACGGAAAGTATTCGGCAAAAGGAAATCTCTACAATATTGGTGTCCCTTCGATGGATTTGTGTCCGGAATTCAAAGAAGTATCAAAAGCCGCGATTTTCATAGTGATTGAGGACCCGGAGAACCACATTTTGCAGCCGTGTTGCGTTTTTGTTTTTAACTCCGTTTTGCTACTGTTGATTTTAGGCCTCTATTCAATTTTCTATTCATAGAGCTTCAATATGCTCCCTTCGCGCTGATTTGCTTAGAGAAAGCGATTTTGTTATTGATCCATCTGCATACCGCATTGTTTTCGTCTTTGGATCATTATCTGGCTGATCTCCTGGAATGACTACCTTTCAGGGGTCTGATGGATGAGAAAGACTTTAGACGCCTGTCCAAAAAAATCTATTCGCTTGTGAACCAATAGTAATTCTTAACAATTGCTGAAGAACTTTCATTGCGATAAGCGGACAATATCAGGGGACAGGCAAAAACTGTCTCCTATTTGTTGAGTCTCGTTGTGATTTCGTTATGAAGTCTAAGCAGATAATTTATTGTTAAGTGTTACTCCCTAAATGGATATTTTAAGTCAAGTGTTAAGTATTTGCTCTGATCGACAAACTCTATAAATGTGGCTCAGCAAATAGGAGTGGCTCCTACCGGTGGTAGCTGCCTTAAATCACCAATAAAAACGATGTGCAATCCATCAAAAGTAGCATAATAATTTCCCGTTATTTCTTTTAGGCGCAAGTCGATGGGTATTAACATTCCCGCCCAAATCATGCTTATTTCATCGATGAGTATCAACTTGACATATATGAATAAAGTTCTATGCAAACCTCTGACCTCGTTTGATAATGGCGTTTAAAAGCTCGAATGGGTGATTTTAAAGGTAGTATGAACAGTCGTGCCCCCTATAGCAACCACGGCTTTCCCTATGGATCCAAATGAAAGATAGGTGCGTTTGTGAATCGATTACAAATTTCTATGATGAAATTAATTAGAAAAGTTTTCCCACATCCAGCAGGACCAGTCAAAAAAACAACCATATAATATGCTGTACCAGCTCAAATTGCTTTACGTTTGCCTTCCTTATGAGCTCGAGAAATTCTGAAATCTCCGTCAAGTTGTCTTTCTTTTTTCATATCGTCTCGAGCTTATTCATTGTCGCTACTACCACGTCATCGTTGATTTCTGTATTAGAATCCTGAACAAGCTGTTGATACAGATCAAGAATTTCCTGATCATTTACCTGATTCTGGCCATTATTATCTACCTGTTAATTGTAAAGTTCCATCTCTTCCCGACATAATCGCGCGAATTTCCATCGTTTCAGCAATATCTAGATAAGGCTCTCATATTCGTATTTTATACGCAGAAACTTCATGTATGTGAGAACATAATTTTCTTCAATTCTAAAGGGAATATGAAATGTAACCAGCTGAACTTGGAAATGTGACACATAAAACTTTGTCATCTTTCTAAAGAAATAATAAATTGACGTAAAACGTGACCCTCCAGTTTTTGTTAACGTTGATTTTACTTCCCATATATTTTTCATACCGTGCGCTTTATATGAAACGATTCTCACGGAGTAAACTCTAATAAATATATCGCAAATTTGTGGATGCAAAAGTCTTTGAAAATGATCTTCATCGCTTAAGAAAATGATCCTTAACAATTGGATATCCAAGCGCTCATTTTCAAACACCGAATCGGCTTAAGTCAACTTAAATCAACGTAGTCTTTATAAGGCTACAGATGAAAATCCGTATACAAAATACGTCAGAATTTGCCGAAACACAAGATTGAGTGCTCTTCCCGCCTTGAACATGAAATCACTTTGTCATTGTTTGGTGAACTTTGTAAAGTGACAGGCTTGGAATCTACAAACTGGCAGTATCAAAATAAATGAAATATTTATTGTACGTGACATATTAAGTCTTGAATTGGCTATAACAGGCAAACGGTGCCAAACTTACAAATATTTAAATGCACCATAATGCCAGCACCATCTACTTATTGAATATTGATCAAAGTGATATAACAAACGTATTTTTAAATGAACGTTTGAATGATAGTTTGTGAATTGAAAATGTCAATAAAAGTCAACAATATGTAACAATTTATTCAAAAAAGAAACAAAAAAGCATGATTGCTTTGGTTTATGAAACCTGTCTGAATTGCTAATCCGTTTTAAAGTTGCCTTAGCAAATCATTATGAGCAATTTCTAATCTTTTCATCAGCTCGTATCAATGAGTGTTAAATGCAGTGCGATTGTATATTCAAATGAAAAATGAAAGCGTTTTTTTCTTTATCATAATGCTGGCATTTTCTTATGAGACTTCCATGCGCTATTGACCATGCATATTTGAATTTGAATACGTCTTCAATGTGATGGGTATTGGTTTATTCGTTGCTATCGTTTAGATTTTTTTTTTTTTGTAACAAGTATTTATATTTCCATGGAGGCAATTAATATCTGCTTAGACTTCTGGAAGCTGAAAAAAAGTTAATGTTTTCACAATAAGCACAATTGTTTTATTAGCACTGTATTACGTTTTACTTCCTCCTTTTGCTGCAATGACCTCGTCAAGTCTTTGGAATGCAATCTATGAAATTTCGGACTTGCCGAAGGACAAATTTAAACTACCCGGAGGGTTTTGATGATCCAGGCGGTATGTGTTGATACAGCTTTGACAACTTTGAATAGTGAGCCACAATCACTGTCAAGATGGTATGCAGCTGACAAGGGTAGAAGATACTTATTGTGTATCGACATAATGTTGAAGTCATTTTACTTACTTCAAACGAATTCTAAAAATTTATGATGAATTCAAGGACTTCAAGCGATTCACTGCTGACTTCAACTTATATTCAGTAAATTCAATTGATTTTCGAAAATGATTTAATGGTCCAGTCATTGACTTGAAATGACTAATGATTTAAGTCCTTATAATTCGGAATCATTTTTTAATTCAATTGCATAAATCAAAAGTAAAAGTTCTTTGAGTTTTTATGTTTAATTTTATTCAATATGTCTATTTTGGGGCATTCATTTATGGATACTTCCTAATAGATGAGGAACAAAACAAAACAAAACCCGGATGTTTTTCGAAGAAAGTCAAGCAGCTGGCAGCTGACTTCAATGTCGGAGCGTACGCTCCCCGAAACATTGAAAAAAAATCTAGTCACGGAAGCACAGGAAAAGTGGATGGATTTAAACACAATTTCCATTCCGATGACTGGAATATCAACGTATGCCCCATCTTCAAGAAAGGCGATACTGTGTCTTGTAAGAACCAGCGCGGCTTATCCTTGCGTTTAAGATCCTACCTAATTTACTTTTTGCAACGTATTAACGAGCACACTTGCGGCCCGGCAGATCGACGTTCGACAAAATATTCACACAAAACAAATCCTGGAAAAGACCATTGAATTTTATGTCGGGACTCACCATCTCTTCATCGGCTTAAAAGCCGCATATGATAGCATTCATCATCTTGAAGCCTACAAAGCGATGGCCGAATTCGGGACCGCAGCAAAGTTAATTCAGCTGTGCCGCGTGACGGTGAAAAACACACGGTGCAATATGTAATTTGTAAACAGTTCCTCCGAACTATTCCAAACGAACATCGGACTTGGAGGCAAGGAGATCCACTATCATGTGACTTCTTCAATCTCGTGCTGGAACAGATAGTATGCGCACTTCAGGTCTAAGCACGGAAGGCACTTTCTCTAGCTGCTGGGATGTGCAGACGATATCGACATCACGACTACACTGGCTCGGGTCAAGCGATCGCGGATATCAGAGTGCTTGGTCTTAATATCTGGAAGCAGCGTGCACGGGATAGAAAAGAGTGGGAGAGACTCTCCACGTGTCGGAAGTCCTTTAAGTAAGTTAGTAACTTCTATATTCGCTTAGAAATTTACTCTTTTGGAAGGGGTACCACTCAAAGACTGAATATCATACAACGTAGATAAGACATTCCAAATGTCTAGCGTACACCTTAAAAAAGTATCATAACATTCAAAGTGCCAAAAGGTTGGTCGTGTTTTTTTGTTTTTAAGTATAGTTTTATATAAACTGCATTTTTATTGGCTTTAACCTTTCTCCTGATTACACAGTTTTTCGCAATGCTCTCATAACATCGGTGTCATATAATCTTGGCTCGCACTGGAGAAAAAAACAGTCAATTGCAAATGTCAAAAAGAACTGCGACAAATGCAAACTCAAGCATGACATCCAACAAGTCTCCCTTTATTTGTTTTTTTTTTTATTATTTATTATAAGATGTTATTTTCATTTTTATTGTTATTGCACCTTATTTAAGGTTGGGTGACTGTGAAATAGAAGTCAACCAAATTCCATGCAGTCATCATGAACACCTCTACAGCGATGTTTAAGAAAGTCAAGGCTAATCGGTATCTTAAGGGAAGGCGGAGGCGAAGCAGGTACTCACATCGTTGCAATCTGCAACAAAGTGACTCATCGTCAATATGCCATTGAGTTTTGTCAGACAAAAATGAGAAAATAAGTCGGTATTTGCAAGTACATACCGACCCACCAACGCTTCGTACAGTGGTGCTAAAGTGGAAAAAATGATTTTAATTTTGATGTTATTTCTGATGGATTTTGTTTTCAAGCTGTTCAATACTTTTCAGGAAGGATAAAGAGTCCTAAACGTATTTAAATTTTGGCTGATAGATTTAATAAAACTCTCAAATGATGCGGTTATTTTCGGTTGTTCATTGACATACGACTGCGATGATATCAGTTCAGTATTGTGAGATTCAGGATCCGAATCCAGGATATAACATATTTTCCATCCACTATCTGTGTAAAATGGTTAACAAAAATCCCAATCCGTATAAAATCCAACTGGAGCAGGACATTAAGTCACCAGACTTGTATTGATAATTCAAGTTGACGTCCCAATATACGCGATATCTCTTGTTCAAGAGATCTAAACCTTATAAACCTCCAGTTTGCTCAATGCGTCGCGAGGTGCCTTTAATTGCATACAGTAAGTTATTTGACAAAGGTTTAAAGTTGCTTGCCCAAAAGAAGGTTGGGTACTCCTGTACCTTGCTGTTCCTTTGGTATAGACCCGAAGACTCTTCATCCGGCGTACGTGTCTGTGCCACCTGAGTTATCGTACCCAGAATCTTCTATCTATCATTTGTAATTGAGCTTAATCAAACAATTGTGTGTTAAGCGTTAGGAAAGGTCAGTTGGCAAGTTAGTTGCTCGACTCTATTGTGATGCTTTGTCATATGCCCAAGAAAGGCCTGAAGATGAACCGTTATAAAATGTTAGTTATTTTCCAACTGCTGCCAGCAAACTGTCAGATGAAGTTGGCTTACCATCGTGCTCTGTTAAGCCTAGTGCAAATTTATAACGATTCTCACTCGAAAACATGCTAGTTGCTGAATTGGGTCTCGAACATTGCTGCTTCCGTCACGTCAGAGTAACAATCACACAGCTCGAGCTATTATATCTTTTTAAAGTCATCACTTTACTGTTCAAAAGATCTCCTTTAAATCGCAAAGATCTATGGACTTAAAAAATCTCGTCTTTAAACGTCAACATTGAAGAAAAGTTCACCAATTTTTTTCGTGCTTCATTTTTAAATACCGTCAGTCCAGCACTGTATGTATGTATACTTGACTAAGCAAAACTCACAATATGACATTACTTTTGTCCAATCTTGTAGATACTTAGATAGATTTCCGGAACCAGGACCTCATCGACACATAAAATGGTTAACAAAACAAACCATTCGATTTTTGACTGAATTCAAATCAATAAAACCATAATTACAAAAAGTGTACAAAAATAAAAACTTCGCTTCTAAAACTGTTTGTTAAAAACTAAATATTGTCGAATCGATTGAAGCCTATTTCAAAAATGTGTTTGCAATTCGGTCTTATAATTTTTTTCCACTGATTCAGGCAAAGCGATCCACTGTACGGCGGATGGACTTGGCGAAAGTCACCACAACAAACAATGACGTGAGGAAATTAAAGGGAAATTATGGAAAAATAAAATTTCAATTAACACACCATTAGAGGGAAAATTTTGTGCATATTGTTGTGGAAGACCGGCTTGAAGCAGATTGCATGCACATTCCATGTGCATAATTAGCTGCTGTGCCGCAGGTAACTAAAGTTGGCCAGTTTTATTTATACTTATTTGTTGTCTATTGAAATTGTACTAGACTGAGGGTGGTAGTTGGTGTCTGGCTCACCTTCTGTATATAATTTTGCTCTCTTTGGAACCAATGTGGAATGCGCTTATGCATCAACTCCTAGACGATGACTACCAGCACCAGCTTTTGTCATACGTTAGTCATGGCGAACTTAAATATTTATTTTTTTTTTATGTTCGTTGTGCTTTCCGTTTGCCAACATGGGTGTTTTGGAGTCATCGTTCGCTAACGATCGACTGCGAGGCATGCAATTATACCAAAAGCTAAAAAATAAGTCCCCTTCATAAACATATTAAACTGAAGCAGCGTACCTTTTCATGATGCGGTACATCATTGATCTGTTTCGAGAGAAAGTCCTCTAATTACTTTTATGAATCGATAACTTTAGCTCTTAACTGCACCCATTCTGGAATGTTATCTGCGTTGGGGTATTTTCCATATGATTGATTGGAGTGACAGTGTAGCTGCAAAGTAAATGGACTGCAGTTAAACATTTTGTAATTTGCACCCTAAGAGATAGACATTATACGCAGGATGTTGCCCTCTATGACTAACACATTTAGCATTAAGCTTCGTAAAGCTTTCTTACTACAGAGGAAAAGACGAAAAGCAATCTTAAGCCTTGCATGGATTTTGAAGGCCTTGCAATAATTGAATGCTTGGCAACTCCTTCTATTCCAGCTTATACCAGTTAAGTGGCTAGGAATTCGGATAAATTCACGCATTTCTTGTCAAATTTGAGAAATCATGGCGCATTTAGCCACATCGATTCCTTTGGTGGAGCGAATTGCTCTCTTTTTTCAGGTCCGCATAAAATATACTATTTTCGCCGGATTCGAAAAAGCTTAACACAGGTTTCGAATTAGGAATATACAAATATGAAAATTTAAAAGAGAATTAGAGAAAGAAGAGTTCCCTTGCATTTATAGCCTTGCTGCGACGCGTCTATGGCTCGATAGGGGAAGAATGCTTGCTTCTCTAACATAGACGAATGTAAGGTCCATTTTCAGTTTTAAATTTAAAAAAAATGTACTTAAAAAAGGGATAAGCGCTGTGCGGAAACGGATCCATCCCATGGAGTATTTTTTAAAAATCAAGCACAGTAAAAATTACAAATTTTGAGCTACCACCAAATTGGGCAGCGAAAAAATAAACTGACCTCTTTGAACTGACATCTAGCAGATTCGACAGAGAAATGAGACATTATTGTACTTTTTTACTAATTTTTATGTTTGAAACGATTTGCATTTCAAAATTTTACCTCACAGCATGTTCGAAGCTTAGTTTGTTGGTTGCCATTCCTCAGTTCCACAGAGAGCCCTCGTCTATGAATTTTACTCAAATTTAATAAAATATTCCGAATATTCAATTCTCATTTAGGCTTACCTCGATGGAACCTTCTGAGGTCCTTCTCTACATATTCTTACAGATCCGCATTGACGAAGTGTTTTTGTTTTAGAGCAGGAAGGTATACCACAGCCGAAATATTGACATTACGGCAGATTTTGGATAAAAAAATCCAGGAGCTACAAATCGAAACCCACCACCTTTTCCTCGATTTCAAGGCCGCTTATGACAGTACCCACAGAGACGAGCTGTACAAAGCCATGTCAAGTTTTAACATCCCTTGCCAAGCTCGTGCGTTTGTGCATAATGACTATTGAGAACCACGCTGTTCCATTTAAGTTGGCATGGACCTCACCGACCCCCCCAAGACTCCGCTATAAATGGATTGACGGTGAGTGAGAAATGGCTTGGTCATGTAGAGCGAATGAACACCAATGCTGCGGCCCGGAAAGTCTCCGACCTCAACCTACTTGGCATTCAAAACTTAAGACATCTAATAGGACTACCGGTTGAAAATGTCATTATTGCAGACAACTTCATATCTATTACTCTGAGATGAATTTCAACCATGAGAGCTGTCACATCAGAAACTTCATGTCATTGTCTAATTATTTCAGTCTAGGTTATTGGTCATTAGTGAAAACACACAAGTTTTTGCCAAACCGTAAAATGTCTAATTTCGTGCCATCAAAACAACATTTGCGGAAAGTTTTAATATGCTTCTTTCTTTTAAAGAAAAAAGCAACCGAAGCGCATCAATTATTTACCAAAGCTTACCCGGGCTATATAGTACTATAGACGTTAGAATGTGTCAGCGGTGGTTTAAGCGGTTCAAAGATGGTGATTTCGACAGCGAAGACAAAGAACGCCCGGGCCAGGTGCAAAAGTTTGAAGACCATGAATTGGAGGCATTGCTCGATCAAGATCCGTCACAAACGGAAGAAGAACTTGCAAAATCACTAAGCGTCGCTCAGCAAACCATTTCCGATCGTTCGAAAGCAATGGGAATGATCCGAAAGGTAGGACATTGGTAGCCGCATGAATTGAAGCCACGAGATGTCGAACGCCGATTTTGCATGTCCGAAATGCTGCTTGAACGCCACAAAAAGAAGTTTTTTTTGCATCGAATCGTCACTGGTGATGAAAAATGGGTACATTACGATAATCCAAAACGTCGGGCAACTTATCGATACTCCGGACATGCCTCAACATCGAAGGCCGTTCAGAATATTCATGGCCTGAAGGTTATGCTGTGCATTATGAGCTGCTAAAACCGAATGAAACAATCACAGGCGAGGTCTACCGACGACAATTGATGCGTTTTAGCCGAGCACTGAAGGAAAAACGGTCGCAAGACACGATAAAGTTATTTTGCAACATGACAATGCTCGGCCACATGTTGCAAATGTCGTCAAAACTTACCTTGAAACGCTCAAATGGGATGTCCTACCCCACCCGCCGTATAGTCCAGACCTTGCGTCATCCGATTACTATCTCTTCCGATCGATGCAACATGGCCTGGCTGACCAGCACTTCCGTCATTTCGATGATGTCAAAAAATGGATCGATTCGTGGATTGCGGCTTAACCGGTCGAATTTTTCAGAACGGGTATCCATGAAAAATGGGAAAAATGTGTGGCTAGCGATGGGCAATACTTTGCCCATATTTTTCCTCAATAAAGCATTGATTTTTGAAAAAAAACGACATTTTCAACCGGTAGTCCTATTAGTTAGGGACGGAGGCTGCAGAAGCTTGTTGGTTGGGGCCCTGGTCCTTACTTACTTACTTATTCGGACAACGATCCTGGAAGGAGCAAATTCTGAGATAGTGCTGCCCTCCAACCCTGGTGATGAGAGCACACTGCTTGCAGTTGATTAGACTAAGCTTTCAAACGTCCCCAATTACTTAATCCTTGAGCCGAAGGTTCGGTTTTTTCGTCATTCTTGACCCTGGTGTCTGGGATTCGAAGATTGCCTTAGCTGGAGAATTATTGTCCATTCCCTCGATGTGACCGAGTGATTTTTGCGTTCTGGACTATATCCACGATTTTGAATAGCTGTTCGAGTTTACAGTTACGCGCCTTTCCCCATTCATCCTCCTCATACATTGATGGAACCGAATATCCGACGAAGGGATTTTCTTCTGAAGGATCTAGTTATTTGCTCAGCTTCTTTACTTACCGTTCAGCCTTTGACTCTATAAAGCAGGACTGGCAAATTCAGTGTTTTGTTGATCAGTATTTTTGTCCTTCGAGTTAGTTGTTAGGAACTTACTGTGAGCGTCAAAAGTGAGTTTTTCGAGTAAAGTGCAATAATTGCAAAATTAAAGTAGTAAATTTTTTTCTAAGGAAAACTTACCATAGTCCATATTTTACGCGCCATCGATAATACGCTGTTTCACGTACGCTGTTTTTCCATTCCAAGGATGAGAGACGGAAAGTTGAGAACGAATATGAAAATCTGAGTATAATTTATGGAAATTAAAAAGAAGAACAGGGAAAAAATTGAACCTTGTGGAACACCAGTGTTTATATGCTGGATTCCGGATTTGATTCCTGACATCGACAATACATATTATCATCCGTTGATTTCTCGCTGACATTGTTTGAAACAAAAATAGTATGCACAGCATTCGTATCGTCTAGCCGTACCTGTTTTCCGCAGAATGTATCTTCGGTAATTCAAAAACCCTCACAAAAATAAGCTCCGGGAGAGGCTCTTTGTATTGATGACTAAGCGCATAGAGACTCATACATTATTCCCCCATAAATGATGAATCTATTCATCTACAATAGCACAAACGCAATTTTGATGGTGAAAGACGCATCGCTGATAAAACAAGCACTGCGATATCATTAGTCGATTTTATGCAGAACAGCGCCAAAGAGTGTGCTCTAATGACTCCGATTGCAATTGCCACAGTAACTGCCATTTCCGTGCGTCGTCGGCAGTCCTCGACAACATTCGATTCCATTCGAAATTGCAAGTAATATAATTTCCAAAGAGACTTGCTGTGCATGCAGCTTCGAGGATATCTGTCGTTGAGGTTTCGTACACACCACATACTCGTACTTGTACCTTTTTACAAGTGGCATTCAAACAGCGAACGGCAAAATTTGTCACCGCCGCCGCTTTTGGTTGCATTGATGCTCCGGCTCCCGCTTTTGCTACAAGTCGTCATTCCCTAGCAATCCATCTCAATCAAGTTGAGTTAGACTGCAAGTTGTTTGCTTTCAGAAGAGGCCTGTGCCGGCAACAAGCATCCATCCATTCATTTCATTTCATCCGTCTATTGGTTCGTGCCTCCACCAAAATCATCGTCATAATCATGAACATCAACGCAGCGCATGCAGCTGATTGCGGCGATGCATCTTCAGTCTGTTAACATCTGTACCGGGTATAGAGATTGGCGTCTCCCCAGACTACCTTCCACCAGCGTTGCCAACAACAGGTTAAGTAGCGTCGGCTGTGTTCGTCGACGCAATTGATGCCGCGTTGTTTGATTTTTACAATTTCGTTGGGAATTGGTTGCATAATGCGTTGACGTGTGCATCGGTTTAATGCCAAAAAACATTATGGCAACCAAATGCCAACAGTCAATCTTCTGCTAATAGCAATCGCTTCGGCTATTGCAAGCGTTAATATGGTATTAGCCAGACATTGCCAAATCCTTGTCTTTTGTCGAATATTGATTAATAAAACAAATTAGATGACTTACAACACGAGTACGGGTATATTAAGCGAATGTAGTTTTCGGAATAACAATGGGCAGCGCATGCCGCAGTATGTCAATGATGTGTTGGCAAATGACAGGCGGTATATGCTTGTCGAAGACGCGTGAAGATAAAAGAAAACTAGTTTTGCATGTACTGTCCTCCGAAATAGGATCTATTTTACCGAGTCCGATCACGTTTCATTCGAAAAAAAAACTATGATATGATGTCAGATCAATTGGAATATTACCGAGGAGGGAAAATAAAATTAAGTCTGTTTAACGTTTCTGACAAAGTATAGGACAAGCCAACTCTCACGTTATTTTGACACTGTGAATCAAATTCGCATGTGACTGAAACTAAGTATTGTTTTGGGATTATTGCAGCTGCTGTTGCAGAATGTATGCTCCCGAAAACGTGAGTCTCGTCGAGGATCTGCGCAACTTATTGATTTGATTAAAGATCTCGGAAAATCCGTTCAGGAATTGAAGGAATATGAAGACGTGCCGCTCACTGCGCAAATAGAGAAGTAAGTCATCCTGCATGTGTGAATGTTTGGAGTGAATTTTCTTCTTCCGAAATGACAAAAATGGGTGCCCGTGGCTCAAAAGTAAGTGCGTCGGCTACTGAGCGTGAGGACCTGGGTTCAAATCAGGGTAAGAACATCTGGCATTTCTTTCACGGCCCACCTCACGCGATTGACCAACAATCGCTCCGATGAGTACAACTGTCAAGAACAAGCTCCTGGGACCATTCGGACCCGGCAATATTTTATTTCTTTTCATGTAATCGCAATCACTTTGACATAATTTTATACACTTCATGTGATATAATATTTTACATCCGCAATTAAACCACATGTGCAATGCATACTTTAGATTTTACTTTAGGAGTAAGACAGAAACTTGGCACAACCTTTCAATCCGAACCCACTTCTGGAAACCCAATTTGATATTGGTGCAGGTACTATTTTTTCTACATCTACAAAACGGCCACCCATTCATGTTTTTCCGTAGTAAAACAATAAACAATACGCATATTTACTTATTGAATGGAGTAATTTACTGCGTGAAAAAAAAACAAAAAAAAATTTAAAAAAATAATTTCACTCAACATATAAGCATGGTGTAAAAAGTGTAAGTTCCATGATTTTTGTAGTTTTATTGAGAATTCTGTTCAAACAGGTGAAATTGGCACGCAGTTATGATTATTCTAAGACCAAAAGTGTTGGCACCATATTCGAAAGTACAACTTCAGGTAACTGGCTTTCCTCCTTTGATTTCTTTGGAGAGCATGTTATTTATCATTCTTCAAAATGCACATCGCATCACTCAAAAAACTATCGGATGCGGATATATCACACCCCAACATAACTTGCGTTTCGACATCTAACTTTATGGTTGTTAAGTATTTAATGACTTTACGGATAACATTGTCTGGTGGCTTTCTACCGTAAGTAACCACCTCACGAGACTCATCAACAGCATTTATTATGTTCACACGGTGAGCCTTGACATTTTCAGCGGTCATTTGTTTGTTATGTGTGTGAGGAATATGTGAACAACAATTCCATCAGCCAAATCGCATGACAAGGCAGCGGTCATGAAGGAACTCCACTTTAAGGTTCGTGTTTCAAGCCGCATAGACGAGCAGTTTGGTTTGACAAATGTTCGTCAATTAAGCTGAGCCGGTGACCATGACTTTCTTGGCTTTCATTAAATAAGCCGGTGAAACTTGGAATGGGCTCTCTTTCGAGGAAGTATTTATAAATTTTCTTTTCTTATTTTTTCTTGGTTGGTTGGTTAGTATGTTGGCTCTACAACTCACTTAGACCACATTGGGTCCATTGTGCTCATAGTCGAGATGTATTTATGGAAGAGAAGAAAATTGACGGCTTACCGTTGAACCATCCAGAAAAAAGTATGAATCTCAGAAGGTCATTCAGTCCATTTAGGAAGCAACTGCCAAAAGTTCTCAATCTTGTTGTGTGTGCGGAACATTCGCAGAGCATATGACGTACAGATTCTTTTTCTTCGACATCTCTGCAGCTTTTGCAAAAGTCGATATGTGACATACCGAGTCGCTCCACATGAGTGCCTATGGTACAATGGTCTGTTATTATGCTTGAGAAGATACGGATATCCTTTTGATTTAAGTCAATGAGATCGCTGATCCTATAAACGCCGATGACTGGCCACAAGAGCCAGGCTTTTGCGCATGATTTGGTTTGATTCCTGCGCCTGTTAGCCCTGTCTATTGCTTCCGAGTCAATAATTTTGTGAAGAGTACCAATTTACATTTTAACAAAGGGTAGAATCTGTTTAGTTTTCAGTTCTGATCCAAAGTTCATCTGCCCTCTCGGTCACTATAATACCCCCGGTGACCTAGCACTTAGTTGTCTTAACAAGCTGTAATTTTATCTGTGTCGAGTTCAGAGCCGCCTGACTGTCAACTGTCAATATGGTTATGACCATGCTGACTGAGTTATTTCCAATGATTATTTCAGAACCGACACCATTATTTTCCCACTCCTCCCTGCTAGGAAATTTAATACCAAATTCCTTGTTAGAGTCTGTTGTGGGGGTGATTTAGTCCTTATCAATGTATATGATAGAGGCGTGCCTTGAGGTATTGTCTAGAAATATTTCCATTAATCTGAGCGCTGTCTTAGCGAGGAAAAAGTGCCTCTTTGGTTCGGATACAACGGAAACTTTCCGAACCCTTAAAATTAAATTTGGACTCGTCCGTGAGAAGAACTTTCTTCCATTTCCAAACCAGTTGATGTGGTCATGAGCAAATTTTAATCAAGCTAACCAGTTAATCAAGGAGAAGAAAGCCTTTTCAATGACTTGAAATAATTTAATTCTACAATCAACAGCTCGTCTCCCGACCGTTCTCGCGCTGACATCCAGGTCACTTTGGATTTTAGTTTCTCACAAATCTTCACGCAGGGTTGTCCTCGATGAACCGTTTTCACTGACTTAGTGGACTTGTAAAATGTTATTAATCGGCAAAAGGACTGACTGCAATAGAATTCTTTAGCTTAATATTTTCTATATTCTTTATTTATGTCTCGCAGTATTGCACTGATGCTCTAAATAAACTTGTGTTCACTTTTGGGGTTAGTATTGGAGAATCCCAACTTAACTGCAGAAATAACTTTATTTAATTTCAAATTATGTCTTCTCCACTCACTTTCAATGCAGACGGGACAACAGATCACACTTTTCTCTCGCAACCTAAGGCGCCTTGAGAGTGTCCATACTTCTGCACCCTATAGTAGGACTGCGATGATGAGTTATTCTTCGTTTAGGCGCTGATGTTATTATCTGTTTACAGTAGAGCCTTGGTAGGCAAAGCCGTAACTACCTTAAAGTTTAAGCTGTCTATGGTAACTTTCTCACCCAGACGTCGTATTTGGGACATCTTATGCTTCTTTTCGCCCTCTGGTGTTGGTCCTTTTGCACTTTTGTCCCAATTGTGATGTTGAAGAAAGAAATGACAGTGCATAACCTTGCCTTAAACGTTGTTTGACATCAGGTGGGTCGGTGACGTCTTTGTCGACCTTGATGGAGCAGCTTGAGTTCTCCATTGCCATCCTGCACAATAGGATGAGCTTGGATGAGATGCCAAACCTAGACATGCCTTTATACATCTCGTCTTTGTGGACGAAACCAAAACCAAAACCTTGAAATTGATGAAAAGGTGGTTCGTGCCGATTTGGAGCTCCTGAGTTTTTTTCAAGATCTGCCGGACGTAAATACTAATTCTTTGGTTGACTTTCTTGTCGAAAGCCACATTGATATTGACTTATCAGGTTGATGAAAAACGGCACACATAATACGACAAAAAAGATGTTTTAGGCAATTTTGAGGAGATTGATACCTCTTTGATTGACACAGCTTAAATGGTCTCTTTTCATCAGGATTAAGCAACCAATATTGAGATTCCATTAATCTCGCCTGCTTTCTTCTGACCATGTATTGCAGATAAGTTGGTGCATACTCCTAACAAAGTCATCGGCGCTGCTTTGAAAAGTTCAGCAGCTAAGCCGTCCGCTCAAGTGGCTCTTTAAGACTTATGTATATTGAAATATTGCAATATTTACTTTGATCAGGTCGGTTAACCGAGGTTCTTCTCAGCATTGACTGCAATTCTTCTATGATGTCTCCATTTCGAACATTGCAGGCTTATGTTTGAGATCTGTTACCCTGAGATAATTATTTTATCTGTAGATAGAATTTTCGAACCTTATTCATGTTCCTTAATCTCTCAACATCCTCGATCCTGTACTTCTCATACGCTTCCATAGACGCTGCGACCGTTGGCATAACTTGAAAATATTGTGCACGAGATTGAAATGTTTGTGAGCTCGTTTTATGAATTTGTACACTAAATTTCGAACATTATCACAGGCTCGCTTGCCAACCATCTCTGGAACCATTTTTTCAACCGATTCGGTTGAACTCTGCAATTTCTTTGCAAACTTTCCCTACCTCAGAGAAAATTTGTGACTAGGCTTCGCTCTTTTTTTATTTGCTGAATTTAAAAATGTTTTGATATTAACATTGTGGAAGACCGCTTATGTCAAATTCTTGTCCAATGTTTTTTCGAAATTATTTGTATGACCTTTTATTTATTTTCGTCAGATTATATTGCTTTTCTTTGAAATATGTTGACCCTTGCTCAGAATATTAAGGCGCTAATGTGCTTTTAGAAAGAGTTCGAAAAAATATAGTTTCAGTCGATAGACTTTCACCACCCCTTCCTTCCGAGCTGTGGAAATGGTCAGCATAGGATCTGTCTGGTAAATAGATGGATTCAAGTTTTCTATGGAGATTTTGATAGTACACACACGATAAAAGACATCTTTCTTAAAACAATGGAATGTGACTACTGAGACGTCGAAACGTGGAGATTTCGTGAATTCCGAAAATCGGACCGGTTACAAGAACTACCTGATGGGAAGTTTACAAATAAAGTTGTTGTGTAGAGTAAGCAGCCATCTAGTTAGCCAACGAGAAGAAAGAATTCTGTGGTTGATAGAATCCCAAATGCATTTATATATTCTGAATCGAACTACTTAAAGACGAGACTGACTTAAAACGAGAAAGCAGGTTTTCGTTTAAGGTACTGTTAAAGCGTTCGACACATCTGTTTGCCCTGAGTTGTTTTAGTCTTGGGGATGTAAAGCAAACTTTTTACTTTTTATAAAATCAACGTCGTCGCTTTGATCGAGGTTACGTCTATGCGCCAAACCTATCGCTCAAAGTGTTGATGATCTGCTTCAATTTCCGACTTGGCAAATCGAATTTGATAAAACTAAGAACCAGATTTTCTCGAGCAATGATCCAATGTTGGACTGTAGCATCATGCCTCACAAATGGAATAGTCATGCACCATGAAGAAAAAGGTCAGATGCCCGAGAGAACCACTCAGTTGACTCTGTTTTATATAATGAATGTGCACAGTAGGAGTCAGATGATCCATCTTAACTTTTGAGCCGTCCCTCAAAGATTGAACAACTTAATGCAACGCTGTTTATCCCACAAAGTTAATGCATTCCTCTTCAACTTGTAAATCAACAAATACCACACATCTTAGGCATGCCGCCAAAGACATTTCATAAATTGATATACCGCTGCAGCCGTGGCTAATTTATGAAATATCTCAGTCAGTGTCAAGTCGTGTCAATTCCCCAAATTCACACTAAACACACAAAGTTATCCAATCCACCTTTTTACCTAATAATATCTTTCCAACGTGAATTGCACAAGAAAATCTTGCATAAAATTAAAAACTTATTAAAGCAATATAGTATTAATTTGGGCCTGAAAAAAACACAACCACGATTGCCAAACATGGATTAATAAACTTAGTCAGATATCTACATACATATAGATTTCTTGTCGACCCAATGACATAACAATACAAGTCCGAGTATCTACGAGTATGTAACTCAATCAACACATTAAAGAAAAGCAAGCTAAATTCACTCTCGTTGATCGTTGGCACCCGAGTGGAATTCGATTTCAATTTAATCAAAACAACAAAAACAACGAAAAACAAAACCGAAGAAAGAAGAAAACAATCAGCTCAAAGGTGTCTGTATAAGCAATCTGATAAGAGCCTTAATTGAATTTATCGACAGCAAAGCTGCCCGTCAAATTGAACTCCTCTTTGACAGGAAGCCGAATACAATTTATATCAATCTTCGGTGGACGCTTTCGAGCCAAGAAGGCCAATACCAGTAAATCTGTTACAGAGAATGTGTGGACCTTTCATTATCCAACCAACTTACGAAACAACCTTGCAGTCCTTGAATTTCAAAGCAAAAAAAGAAAAAAGTAAAAATATCTAAACATTCAGTTTAGATACACCTAATCAAGTTTTATCGGTATTTACCCCAAGCTTGCCATTTCTTCAGGTAGGTCTGACGCGGGGTTCATTGGTCCGTCGTGTGGCCAAGTACTTTGACATAACATACCACGTGCGAAGGTGCCAACTACCAGCAGACTACACATCCACACTTTGTTTCTCAAATATTATGACAGTTTATGTTAATTCACCGTTAAGTGCTGTTAAATAATATTTCTCTCTTTGTATTCGTCGAGAGGTCTGGAAATAAGGTTTATAATGAACATGATACTTGTTTGCTCATTTTAGATGACGTCCAATAAGTTGATAAGGGCGTGGAATCGTCAAACTTTGTTTGACGCTGATTACTTAAGAGCCAATTGAAATATTCGAATTCAAATGATTTCCGTTAATTTTTGAAGTTGTTTTTCTTTTCTCGTTTGTGGATTTTTTGAAATTTCGTAATGGAAAGCCAAAGGGAGCAGGTTTGTGAGTAGTATCTTCGTGGGTCGATCTTAATTGTTAATTAATTACCTTTTTCATTGTTTAGCTAATGTTGGCACTTGGCAATCTGTTGTCGGGTTGGGAAATCTTCTGATGGGAATAAGGTTATGGAATGCGAATGTCTGTGAATTTTTGGCAAAGTGCCAAAATTGATTGACAAATCGAGTCACCGTTTTGAATGTTAAATGCATTTTATGTTACATTACCATGGGACGATTTGTTGCCACATTAAGTTTTGAGCCGAAAGCCTCTGCTGCTGGTGCTTTTAAATTAACTATAACATATTCGATTTCATTAATTCTTTCATTAATATTTAGAATGGATATATCCTGAATGTTATCCTGTTAAAATGAAAAAGGTCTTTCGACCAATTTTGTTGCCAAAGTCGACGCAAAAACTCTCACACGAAGGGTTCGACGCCTCATATGAGTGTACAATACTATGTTTCGCTTATTTAAGATTTTTCATACCATCGCATAAATATAGTCACGAATAAGCCAGAAAAATAAAAGCAAGATATCGATTTTCTTGTAATTCTAATAAGAAAAAGAGCTTCCAGGCAAATAAAAAAGTAAAAAAAATACAAATTATGATTTTAAACGATCACAAGATTGAAAGATTATGTGATGCAGACTTATTGCACGAAGTTGTTTTTCTATGATTCTGAAATTTTTTGGCAAATTCAGGAATTCATCTCAAACCGAGTGAGCCCAACACGTGTCACATCCGTATATGTGTTTTTCTATGGCAATTAATGACAATGATAATAATGGTATTTTCTAAAAAAAAGTGATTCTGGACTGTGTTTAACTTTAAGTTGTCAACGTATTCAAGAAATTGCTCAAAAGAAGATATTGGAAAATATTGAAATATAAGAAATATTGAATACCCTTGTGTGCCTTAAATGCGTAATCAACACACTCTTCCTATATTTTTTCAACCCTTTGTTTTAAATGATTTATTGAAATACTGGGACAATCATAACTCAAACACACATCAAAATCACATGAAATTGTTTTTTAAATTATTTAATTTTCGAAAATGACATTGCAATTACTTTTCTCAGATTCAGAAGAACGCCGTTTGTTCCAAAAATTCCCAATAAAAGATCCTTTGCAAAATGTTATCTTATTCTGTTTTTTTTATTATGATTCGAGCTTTTACATTATACATGTATCCAACATATAATGTAGGAGCGGTTCAAATGATTGTATGCTTCTTAAAGTTGTTAAGTTGCTCCATGAAACTCATTGTCTACTGTTAGAAGTTGAGTTGAGATGCGATTTTATGAAACTCTTTTTTTGTATGGTGACACCCATTTACCTTTAATTTCATATCATTTTTATTATTTTCTTGTAATGGCAATAGCAGTTCACCTTCTGTGAAAATTGCAAGAGTTTTCGTTTAACAGTTTAGGAGACGGACAGCGGAAACTTACTCATAGTCAAAAAAAAAAACATCAAATGGTCCACTCTTTAATTCACCGTTAGTGTTTTGTGAATGATTGTTTTACTTATGAATTGCTTCGTTAATATGACCACTAACTGGATATCGACGGAATTCGTCATAAAAAAAAAACTAAGTTTCCCCTTAAACCTAAACAAGTTCCCTTCTCTTGTAGCTACAAATAATTCATTTTCTCCAAGACAAAGCTAACACTCGATTTAGTTTGCAAAGTCATGCTTTAAAAATGCACACCCAGATCCAGTTGATCAAGGAAGCAATGAACAGCAATCATGTTTGCCCAAATCAGATCAGCAGAAATGCTTGCATCATGTAATCCAGCAAATAAATGACAAACACTTTTTTGCAGCTGCAGAAACACTTCTCTGCCAACCGCTCTAAAACAATGACCTACTGTATCCATATTGTCTCCAAACTGGTACCGTCAGTTTCTTTCTCAGATCTGACTCAACGCTCACTTATAGTCTATTTGTTACTTTACCCTAAGCGTCACCTCCAGTTCTCAACTCGCACATAGTTCCTTCATGTGGCGGAAAAAACAAAAACTAGAGCAAACTTAGTGTCGATATTATGCGTTAGACTCGTACTAATGGTCCAGTTAGTACGTCGGTCACCTACATTCCATACACCTCGTCATCAGCACAGACAACCAGCGCGTAGCATGAAAAATATCAAACCGACAAGGTAGGTGGGTTGTCTTGAAAAGTTGCTAGCACCACTCCCGTCTTCCGCCGTGCCATGCCGTGCCGCGTTTTGAACTTTAGCAAGCATTGGTTTATTTATTGCCGCTGCTGTGTACTTTTGAGGTTATACTCGTATGCTCATGCAATGCTCTTCCTGCATACCGAAACCTTGAATCACTCGAAATGCACACTAAACGCCTCAAGACCCGACGCGACGCGACGCGACGTTTTATAACTAAATGAGCACCGGACAATAAATGCACTCAGGGCAGGCAGAGTTCCATTCCGATGGCAATCAACAACGGCTTACAGCTTCGTTAGCAACGACAACAATTAATGACAGTTGATTAATTCCCCATCAGTACTCGAATGACGGGATCTAGTACCTCGTACCTCTCCACACCTGAGACAGGCCGGTTGACCGTGCCTGAGCACGCCGCAAATATGGTATCTCGTGGCTTACCTATTTGCATTTCAAATAGTCCACTCGGCAGTTCGTACTTAACGCAAAAAGAACTAAACCTCGGAGTGTCTTTTTAAGCGGTGACAATGGCGGCGGGACTTTCTCCCTCTGCGTAGCTTCTAAACTTGCCCCTCGAATGACCAGTCAAGCAGGATGGTTAAAAGAACCAGCAGGAATGTCAGTCAGCAGGCGGGGTTGTGTCATTATTGGATCTGTCTACGAAATGAAAAGTAAATTTGGAACAACGTTTTCTCAAGGTGCGAATTTTGTCAGAACGAGTTTAAGTAGAGGTTCTGGTTTCAGAGCTCGCTGTGCTGAGGTCGGTCATTGGATTGGAATGAATGATTCGAGACATGGCTTATAGCTGGCAGCGAATGTTCATCACTATGAACGTTTGTCGTGCTGTTCAGGGTAAAAATGTTGCCTTTTAGATTTGTTTGTACGTGTTCCAGCCGCATGCTCCGACCTATGAGTAATTTTGTTTTTCCTTTTTTTTTTGGAGCTCCACAAAGGAGCTTGATGACGGTAATGATGGAGTGGAGGTAAATAAGTGCAATTCTGCGAAAAGTGGAATGTATGTTGGCTTATTTCATCATAGGCATTTTTGTTAAAGTCGTGTATCATTTGAAGACCATGGAACTAAAGGAACACTCAAAGGAGTGGTCCATTTTGATTGACCGCGTTCGGTGTTTGGGTCAAATTCACAGTTTAAGTCGATGGACATGTTTATATAGTTTATTGTGTGTCTTTTAACACGATTGATCTACAATCGAATAGGGTAAGTTGTTGTTCGAAATTCTCATTTCATATCCTGAAGGACAATACTTAGAATTAAGATCAATTTATTTATTTATCTGTGGTCAACGAGATTACCCCGGACTTAGCCTAGTAAAAGCTTACTTAAGTATTATACTTAGAATTAATAAATGAGTGAGGTTAAATTGTTAGAAAAGTCCTTTTTTAGCTTAAGCTTGGTGCATTGGTTCCGGAGTTACGTTAACCTTAGGTTACGGAGGTTAATGTAAATTGAGACCATTTGGTAGAGAGAAGTCGAATCGGTTGCAGCAGAGATGAGTTGATGCATAAATAGTACATCAGCAACCTCCCGGCGACTTTAAAGGGTTTGCAGACGGCGTTAACGGGAGTAAATTATAGTTTTACATTTATTAACATAAAGCTTAGTCTTAGTAGTTCTTGATGACTGCCCGGACTCTGTATTGCTGATATTCAAGCTAAGACTTTATCCAGCGGAAGAAGGGTTGGGGGAAAACCGAGGGCCTTAAGCTTAAGGCAGATAATTCAGTAAGATATTTTATCAAAGGCCTCGCTGAAATCGGTTGTAATGGCATCGACTAACCCTCTTATAAATCCTGCAAAGCTTTTGAAGAAAATTCTTAACACACTATGGATTTACAATAAAAAAGCTTGAGAGCTTGCGTATGTCAGAAAGTTTGACAGAGAGAGGGAAATTTAGAAAGGAGTAGTAATGGGTGAATCTAGGATGCCGTCTGGTCTGGGGAGAAATCGTCAGCGAATTATTCAGAGAGGAAGAGTAATCAAGGTCAGGTAAAGTTGAGGAAGACAAAGAGTTTTTATCAGGAACACATGGAACCAACTTATACAGTTCGACCGATGCGTTTGTGTCAATTTTGAAGAAGCTGTAAAAATTTAATTGGCTTATAAGTTCATTAAGTTTGGGAAAGTTTACCTTACTGATATCTTACGAGTATTATTTGGGATGCACTTTAAGACTAAGAGGAGGATGCTAGCGGTCCAAAGTGGTTAGAAAGTGGGTACTCTCAGTGACTGAAGATTTTTCGGATTGTTTGCAGACAGAACTTATTTGAAACAAGCCAGATTCTTTCACACTATCAGTTACCAGTATTTCGTTCTCTGATGTTGCGTTGATCGCGAGGACGAGGGAAGTTTAGAAGGATACCATAGAGGATGTGGAAGATTTAGGCCGCAAGCGTTGCAGCGATTTGATACAAGCATGAATGGTTTCATACCGGCATTTGCGGATATATACGAGTCGACATCATTGATTATTAAGATGAAGAGCATTGAGCAAACGTGTCTACATAAGGCAACACCTGAGGTGGCTGTACATGGATCGGGTTTTGACGATCTAAAGAGGATGACATATTGCAGATTTTTTAAATAGGATCTGATAAATGCTTTCAAGCTCGGAGGGAAACCAAAAGCTCTCAGTTTGCCAAATCCGTTGCAAGAGTAAGTAGCTACAACATTAACAATAATCAACGTGAAGTGAGTTGGAAAGTTCGGGGAATAAGGTGCACGCAAACGGGTACAGCGAATAGTCGGAGTAATATTTTAAGATATACTCGCCTGAGCTTATTGCTTTTGTTCCGAAGCGAGTGTGACTCATTATAGCAACAAGCTGGAGACTTGATGAATGACGCATATGATAACTTCATAGGAAAAGTCGTGAGAGTATCGGCAATAGGGATGGAACTGCTTTTGCCTTTCTAAAGCCGATGTAATTGATGTTTTTAAAAAAGCTGTTTTGTTTGTTTCAATTCCCATTGAGGGTTTAAGGGGTCCATGCATGGTACGCGTATATCTTCTTAAAGTATTTTTTATTTTCATTAAGTGTAAGGCTTTAGAACATGAAAAAAAAAACATAATACAAGTTTTCACCAGATAGAATGGTTAAATGGTGAATATATTAGCAAAGTATTCAAAACATTATTTTGGAACACACATCCTCTGCACTCAGATGCCGATTATGTCTGTCAAATTTTCCAATCTATCCTGTTCTCAAGTACCTTTGCTAAATTGCCATTTTATCGCTCCCAGCTTTTAAAACATCGATTAAAAAAGTTCCTTAGTAAGTAAAGTGTCCCATGTTTATATAAAGAAATCAAAGTCCCGTCTCTCGCGTGTCACTTCCTGCACCACACTTTATTTCAAAAAACATAGACCTAAAATCTCACACATTCGAGAAAGACGTTCGAATTTTGCGTTAATATAATATATGAGTCGAATAACCAAGTTTTCAAATATTCCTATCTGGTAGGTTGTAATATTTAATGACAGCAGTACCTACGGAACATTATAAATTCACTCCAAGACGTTCCAGAAGAAAATGCATAAAATTTGATAAAAATGTATACAACAGCACATATTTCGCTTTATTAATAGGATATTACAGTATAAATGGAAAAATAAACATTTGTATGTACAAGACTTGAAGTCAAAATATTGACAACATGTCAATTTGGAATAATAAGGTCAGCCTCTTGATTTTCTTTACGGACTACAAATTAAAAAAACTTTGCATTTACAATCTTATGAAGTTCAACTCACTCAAGAATTGAAGCTAGCTGACCACGGAATGCCTGGCCAATTTTGGTACGAGGAACTGTCATCGTCAATTCTGTAACCAAATGTCAACCCATTTTTTTTTTCAACAAAATGGTGCAACGAATGACACAAAAAGACCAGTTTTTTTTCGCCGTGTGGTGATCCACGTAGAACGTACGATTTGTCCTCGTTGGGGTTTTTTCAGAACAGAATCCTTCAATATGGACATTTAATTGATCCTATATTCCATTTAAAATGGCAAGATCCGCGTAGAATACTAAAACGAAAATTTGGTCAAGATCTAAAGCTTAAGTCTGCTTCATACAAATTAATCGTCGGAACCAAAATATGGATGACCCTGTATAGAGAGCTAAGCGAGAAGTCCCAAATTGAATTTCATCCTCTCACTTTTCATCGCATATTCAGGCTGTTAGTAATCACATTTCAATTTTGGTCTGCCGATGATCAGAAAATATATCTTACGTCACATTTTGAAAGTTCTTAGAAAATCACAAATAAAAAAAAAACACAAATTGTTCGGATTACGATGTTGTTGCCAACGCGGTGCACAATCACTTCAAAATACTTTAGAAAGCAAAACCAGTTTTATTCTTGAAAATGTATAAATTATTAAGTAAGAAAAAAAAAACATAACATGCAATATGTTGTTACAGCAGGAGCAGATATAAACACCAATGCGTCAGAAATTGTATTTTTATCATAAAACCGTTCATATGATAGTACAAACACACTTTTGTACTGCAGTAAGAAAGCTGGTTTAGATGCAGTTTTAGACTCGTAGTGATCACATACTTGCTGTGCACGACTGCAAATGTAATTATTAATTTAAAGGTTAATGCTTAACTAACAGGTTGATGCTTCTAATGTCAGTATGGAAATACGACTTCCTGTTAACAATTTCCTTAATTCTTTATCATACTAATTCTTGATAGGCAAGATAAGTTAAATTTGCTTACACCAGGAAGGCTCCCTGAATTCTTTGCAATTTTTCGTATCCTTTGATTATCTGCTGGAAGGAAAATATATATCCAAAGTGCTTGAGTTATTTTTTTGCTAAGTATGTCCCAGAGATTTAACTAAAAATTCGCAAGCTCAAGAGCCCAAAGCTCGCAGCCCGGAAAACCTGCCGTTGGAACGGTTTAATGTTGCAGCAGCAGCGATGGGGTCGATCCTGTACTCGATTATCCGTACAGCCTGGACTGAACGCTGAATCCCCGACAGCAGAAATGAAGGTTTTATTGTGAGCATCTCCAAAAAAAAGGAAACTTGAAGAATTGGACAGGCATTTCCCAATTACCAGCATCTGCGCTATGAGCAAGCCGGTTTCCGACACCACCGCTCGTGCTTTGATCAAATCAAAACCATCCAGATGATCATCGAACAATTGGATGAATGGTACTCCTCCATTTTTCTTCTATTCTTTGACTTCGAGAGAGCGTTCGACATGGTCCGACAAAAAGCCATTGGAATACTGCCATCCACTATCGAGCTCATCCAGAAGCTCTACCGGGGGCGTCTTGCAAGATGCGCTTCAATGTCATATATATATTATCAGCCCTGCTGTTCATCTTTGTCCTTGACACTGTTCTAGTGCGCGTCAATAACGCCACTAGCACAGAAATTCAATGGTCGCCGACAGAAAAAGACCACGACACCCAAGCGACGCCCCTTGAAAACTGCACGTGTTGGACCTCAACGCCACAAGATTTGGACTGAAAAATCAACGTCGCCAAGCCAAAGCTGGCAAAAATCGGGCAAAAATGCAAGGCACCTCTGCTGCTACCGGAAAATCAATCGAAGGTGTAAACAAAACTGACGCCTTGTCTCGTAAAGACAAGGCCCGCCACTCTTACTTCTCGCTTGTCAACAACTTGAAGTCCAACCAGCACTCCACCTCACTCAAGCTTCGAACATTCAATTCCTACGTGAAACCGTACTGCTCTACGGATGCCAGGCTTAAAACCACCATCATTGTGGTGCTTCAGCTTCAGGTCTTCGTCAACTAATGATTAAGCCGAATCCTGTAGGTCTTCTGGCTGAGATGGATCACGAACGAAGAGCTTTACATAAACTCATTGCAACAGATATACTACGTCGAAAGTTGACCTGTATAGCCCATAGAAGCAGCCCAGCATAATACAAACACAATTCCATCAAATACTAATTGAATTGAATGGCCTCAAAAGTAACTTATATTATAAAGTTTTAGCAAATAAAGAAAACAAATTTTTTAGTCCATTGTATAAAAGATCTTTTCATACCTAGGCCGCGAATTTTCGACCAGAGAGCTCTTATCATCTGTCAGATGCCCTTCTAATAACAAGCTCTTACTCACCCGAGATCACTAGTGAGCCTCTTCCTGGCCTATAAGCGAACTAGCTTTCTTGAAGAGTGTTGAAATGGAAGATGAGACTTTTTTATTTTTTAGGTTTCGTTCCTCAAAAGGAAAAACGGAACCATTAAAGTATCACTTTTTTGCTCTCTCGAACGCGTGGAAGTATCAAAATTCAATAAAAATGGATACCAAATATTAACGAGTCTTTTGAAGCTGTAAGAAAATTAAGCTTCTAAATCGGCTTGTTCAAATGATATGCCTGTTTTTGCTGCTCAGTTTGATATTCCAAGGCTTATCGAAACCTACCCAGTACTAAATACAAAAAAAAGCTGGAAATCTCGATATTCGTGATGCGACAAACTATTTGCATACGTACAAGTTTGTACTGAACCTTCTCTGCGCGGGTCCGATTCGCACTATACCGTTGTTTTTTACTCAGAGAAGAATTTCAAACGACGAATAAAAGCAAGCTTTGCAATCATTTCCAATGTGTTTAATCAAAACTTAACTCTCTTACCACGGCTTCGTTCTTGGCTTGAGCTTAGGTCTAGACCGGCATATGTCAAGGCATGGATGGTCGATATTAATTTTCAACAGTTTGGGGTTTTTCAACAGCAGTGCTGAATTTTGAAAAAAACTCGAAGGTCTATTTTCGAATTGCCGATCAGAGCTGATCGCCGATGTCGTGCGAATCGAATTTCCTTACCACTCGTCAGCACTTTGCAAGATAATGAAAAAGGTCGACAGCTTTCCTTACGTGGTTATCACAAAACAAATGATTTATTCTGAGCGGCGAAAGGAAAAAAAATAAGATGCATGCCATTTGCAAAAATGAATCCATTTCCAATACAAATTCTGCATTTCACTGTTTAAACTCAAAAAAACAAAAATCCCCACAGTTATTCAACTCTCGACTAAAACCAATGAGCGAACAAAATTCAAACACAAATAACAACTAAAATGTTTACCGCACCACAACACCTCTGCAATTATTTGAAGATGAATCCCCCCAAAAGCATATTATTCACACAAACGGTATCCAAAAACCACATGTGCCGCATACATTTTTTTTTTAGCCCACGACTTTGGTTAAACCCGCTAAATTCCCCAACAAAAAAAATAACAAAAAAACATCCAAAAAAAAAATTGCATAAGCCTTCCTTGGCACGGCCAACACCACCGTTTTGAAAACAAAACCTTTTCCATCGGGCACACACCTCATTCTTTCCCCACATGGTTTAGTGGCGCAGTGGGTATATGCCTCAGCAATAGCGGTTGCACCCACAAAACAACACACAAGATTTAAATTCATTTGAAGGTAATTCCAATTCCAAGTATCTTATTCTGGTACGCCGCCGCTGTCGTGGCGTTTTATCCGTGCTACCCAAATCAATTATGTACTCGTATACTAGCACCAGAGTTTAGTTTACTACTGCCCGGTTGGACCTCTTTTTCGTCCAATAATTACTTCTTCATTTGGGTTTATTAGAAAACTATTCGTTAAGACCGACCGATTAAGTCGCACATAACTGGATTGGAATGAGTAAGGTAGCCCGTTCGGTCATGCCCGTGCCTCAGGTACATATAGTATACTTCTACCTGAGTCGCATATGCACTGAACGTATCTATCACTAAAGTTTGGCCCAAAATTTGTTGTTCAAATTTTGTATCTGAAACAAAAAGATACAAGTCAAATGACTTGGTATCTGTAACTGCTATAACTGGTGGCGATCGGTTTCTGGTCTTCTCTCTAATGGATGAAAATCAACAAGTACTTTGGAGATACCAATACAGTCAACTCAAACCAAACAGAATAATGAGAAATATGAAATGCATGGCACACCGGGAGAGAGGTGGTAAAGAAAACCACGTACCAACCAACCAGTCCAACCAATCTACATAAAATAAAAAAAAAAACAAGTCATCGTTGTCGTTGTCGATGTTGATGTCTACCCCCGCCAGTAGACAGTAAAAGAAGTAAAAAAAAAAAACTCAACGGCAAAATTTTTGAGGCACACAACACAGTTTTACACCTCTTGGCCTGGTATAAAAAGCGAATGTAAGACCTCCAACCATACACAGTCGGTCTAAGCGTTTTGTAGTCGAAAGAGCCTTTTAAATTGCTTCTTCTTCTCCTTAACAGTTTTTTTATATTAATAAATTTAATTATATAAATTTTTAAATTCCTAAAAACAAAAAAACATGAAGAAGTTTATGATTGTTTTTGTCGCCCTCTTTGGAGCCGGTATGTATCTCAACAAAAAAAACAAAAATCTAAAATACCAAAGTGCCATCAATACCATCATCATCGGTAGCTTTCTATGGGATTATCCTTACGCAAGGAGAAATACTGGATTATAAAATATTCAAGTGCAAAAGAAAAAAAAAAAAAACAAAGTAATAATCTTCCAAGTGAATTTTAAGAGCTCAAGACTATTTCCGTGAAGATAAAGTATCTCAAAGTGAATTAATGTGCAAAAAAAAATTATATCCTTTTCAAACTCATGCATTTGTGCTTTAACACAAGTGAAGCAAACACAAAAAGTGCAGATATGATGCAAAAAAAATATATAGTACAAGATAAATTGAAATGTATCTGGAAGCTTCTTTGTATAGCCCGCTAGTTGTTTAATGGATTTACTCAAGTCTGAATTATTTCAAAGCAAAATTATTGCCGCGCCACCGCACCGATTCGTGCCAATATCTCTGATCAGGTAGCTCTAAATGGCGTTACCACTTTTGTATCTTGTTATTATTGTGGTTCTCTGTGTTGTTGTTTTCATACTTCTTTTCTCCATCATTTAAATTCGATTTAATGCAATTAGAAAACGAAGATACGAGCACAATAAATCAAATCACGTATCCGAACTGGATTTTTTTTTTATTTGTTTGTAGTGTATATGTTTATCCTGTGAAAATTTTAATCAGGATTACGAGTATGCATGTCGTATGGATGTACGTCGAAAACTTTCACTTCTCGTTAAATATATTTGTATCAATAGAATTTTATGAAATCCAATTCACATCATTAAAGAGGTCGTCGACATGAAATATGGAGTTTATTTCAAGTGCACGTGATTTGAATATGACTTTCGATGCGATGGCAGAATCCTCGCTATTAAATTATGTGCCACAACACAATAACACATAACAAATTTGTATCTTCTATTTCTTTTTGTTTGGCTTGAATCTTTCATCGTAAAATATCCATCATGATTATGATGATGATGATGATGTGCTGTATGTGGTGGTGATACATTTGATGTAAATTCGATACAAATTTCCATTTGAAACGGATCTATAGATACACACATGTGTACGAGTATTCCGTGCCTATATTGTTCCCGCTAGTCATTTCATGCGTAAAATATGCAAATTTGTATCTACTAGCTGATGTGTATAGTACGAATATGTGGATCGCATTTTGTTACTGATGCTTGTGCTATTATTTTTTTGCATTCGAGGACGTGTTTAACTCATTTTGCAAAAGGCGCGCATCGTTGTTGTCTGTAGAAAGTGATTGTGAAATCTGATTGAATTTTCCAATGGGTTGATGGACTACAAAAAGGGGGGGGGGGGGGGAATTCCGTCACCTTCAACCCCATTGAGTTAAGTCTGAACGATGTTCTCAATTGAAGGGAGGGTAATGAGATCTGATCTTTGTATAAATCCGCAAAATGTTTCTTTTATGAAATGAATTCAAAAACATATTGATCAAGATCGTTCCAATTTCAGTCCGTCAAAAGTAGTCGAATTTTACATTTTTAAAATTGAATCCTAAAACATCAGTAAATTCGGCTCAAAAAGTTTCTGATAAAAAGAGACACACAATTCTTCTGGCCTTGCGTACAGAGTTTCCGAGCACTTTGGAATCAAATCCCAGTAGATAGCGTTTCAAAGTTTGGCCAGACTTGTCCAAAAACTAAGCAAGTGAGAAAAAATAAATTTGACTCCTTCACGGACAGCACAGATATGTAGAAACATAAAAGTCTTTAGGAGAGAGGCTGAGATAAATCAGACTACTGTAAAAGTTGTTCACATTTTGTCAGTCAGAATGACTCTCTGTACAAAATTTCGCACTAACCGGTCGGAATTTGAAAAATATTTCAACGTGTTTTTTTAAGTGTGACAAAAAAAAAATGTGATTCAAAAACGATTTTCGAACAGTTCGATGATTTTTTTGCTTGTTATCATGTTCCAAATGATTTTCAAATCCAAATAAGCATCAAAATTTAGATCATTTAAGATTTTGATGCCAAGCCAGTGATGGCAGATTAGTGAAGATCTATTTCCATGGTTTTTAGAACAGTAGGACTTTAAAAACAAATAAAGCATACACATAATATTCTCAATTATGAATGATTAAGATTCCTTGATCCGAAACCTTTTTCGGTAAACGTCGAAGAAAAATTCTTGTAAAAATGTTTGTACTAAAATTCATTTTTGATGAGGACTTTCAGAAAAATTTGAATAATTTCAATTGGATTTAAGAAAATATTGGAAGAAACACTTAACTTTTCTGTCACATACGGCTATTCATTTGTGCAGACTTTTTTTAAGCGATTGTGTAAGTTTTGAGACAAGATATGATTCTTGTTCGGTCTTGAGTTCAAAAGAGCATTTTGCGCAGGTATTCAAATTATCTAACCACGAACTGATCTCCTTTTGTATAACACTCATATCCCCTTCGAATGCCAATAAGGAACTCGTAACTCGTTATCTCACAAAATGCCTTTCCTTTGGCGATGCGCATTCGCATTGGAAACAGTACTCATTTGAATTCCAGTGACAATTTAAATTCAACAGATGTAGCCGACTTTAGATAACTACCCGAACTGTATACCAAGTAAGTACTTGTACAGTGAGAGGTACATATGCATATCCATAAAATAAAGACCTTTCGCCTTTCCTCTGCTCTGCCAACAGCTTAAAATGTTTGTTGATTTTAAAATTCATCACTATCGCCTTCTTTATTGTCTGCTCCACAATCTCGTGCTGAACATCAAGCTGAAAAATCGTTGAATTTTGTCTTCTCATCTGAAGTTTCGCAACAATGTGACAGGAAGACTCAAAGGCACTACAGTGTGTTTTGTATCTTCTTCTAACTATTGCATAAGTCATGATTTATCGATAGACAAGCTTCAAAATAAAATAAAAGCAAGTGCACCGTGCATCGTACACACGATCACAACATAGTACCCTCAAAGCGAGATCATTAGTTTAGGAGCTTCACTTTTACTTTTTTTAGATTTGGTTGTTGGTTTTAAAAGACGATATTTTTTTTCTGCAAAAAAAAATTTACACATTTTCGAAATCTAAATCCTCTTAGCGCACAGTTCAATAGCTCTTCTTGTAGTGTACGATCGGTAGCAAGTTCAATGATTCCTAAAGATCATTGAACGATTTAATATTTTTCTATTTTTTAAGCTGGTACGACTAATTGCCCCATTACCGCTGTAATTTTAATAATAATTAGTACAACACTAATGAACTTGACTTCACTGAAAAGCACACAGATACAAATTATATCCACATGAAGAGTGGTATTGTGTGGCACAGAAAAATAATAAAACAAACAGTCACGCAACAAAAAAGAAAACGAGTCCTGTGCATTTTTTGAGAAAACAATGGTACCCAGGATCCAGTTGGCAAGGAAAACATGGCAGACATATAACCGCATATCTGCTGGTATGTTCTCGTCTCTTCGCTTCATGAATAGTAATTGCAACAAGCACGAAAGGAGTGAGGATACAAAATTGTAACACACGAGCATAATGAAATGTATAAGATACAAACGTATGCAGATGCATAAATGCATGTGCTTTGTATCGTGTCAAAAGTAATTACTTTCGCTTTTAATTGAAATGCAATGAGCGCTTGGGGCGTGTAACAAGTTTTCTTTTTTTTTTTTTTTGTTAATTTTTTTCTTTTTTTTTGTGTTTTGTTTTGCACTTTTTTTCGTGTGTGAAATGTTACAATTATTCTGCGTTAAGCGCAATCCAACACATCATTATTTTATAAAAAGGAGTAAGCATTAAAAAAACTGTAAACATCGAGTATATGTTAATTTATATTTTATCATGCACTTCAGTTTTATAATTTTGCCTTTTTTGTTTTATTGCTGATTTCCATGATAATAGCGAGTGTATTCCCATATAAGTAAGTCCATGAACCGTTGAATGATTTTCACTTGCAATTATTTTCGACGTAATTTTTTTCATTGTGAATGTCATGGGTAAATTAAAGTATTGAATCAAAGCTTGAAATACACTGCTGGTCACTTTCCAAGGCTCTGTATGGTTTGTAATATTCAGCTCAATTTTCTAAGAAGCTCAAGTTCAAAGTGTGTATCTTTTTTATAAACTTGTGAACAGAAAATTGTAAATTTTGCAACAGAATACCAGAAATATCTAAGAATTCAAGTTTTACCTGAATTCTTTGTCTTGCGTCCTGAACTTTTGATTCAGCTTGATTTTATGTTTCCCAATTCCAATTCTATTGGTTACATGAAAAACACATTCCACATTGTTAGTTGTTATGATGGAAACACAATCACCCTATTTTATAGTAAAAAACTAGCGTTGATTTCCCATTTCAATCTTGCTTCGTTATGATATAAGAGATTGTCGGGTCCTTACAAATATCAAAATATTGCAAGTCCAATAAGGCAATAATAATAATTTAATTTTCCATAAAAGAAAAAAATTAAACAGATCGTCAATCCGCTCGAATGCACTCAATCATAAATCCAGCAAATGCATTTTCTATAAGCGTTTTCATTAATAAGAGCAGCAATATTTTCTTTTGATTTCGCAGAAAACATGGTCTTGAATTAAAACTATGGTTCGGTTAAGGCATTAGCCGGGAGCGCCAACATTCACGCTTCTTAGGATATTGTTGATGAACAATTGAAGAGGCTTATTTTCATGAATAAAACAATGCAATCTACTGTATAAAATTATTTCACAGTCCATTCCGTTAAGACTTTGGTCGGGCGCCAGTTAAATCAAATTCGACCGAAATATTTTCAAAACAATGTGGTCACTTAATGATTACATTTCATAAATGAAAGCTTTAAATAAAATTCCCTGCTTGAAAAAGTAACTCGTGTGATGTTATTTAAAGCACATGGTGTACATTATTGTATCATCTTCATACGAAATTCTTATTAAAATGAGTAGGGGCACATTGAATTTCTTAAAAAAGACAACAATTTTTTTTCTTTGAATGCTGCCTCTTTTCCCCTTTTAACGCAAATCGTACACAAATTGCAAGTCAACTCGCATTCAATGCAATCAAGTTACAATGTATGCCTTGAGAAATATCTTACAACAGGTTCCTCCCACTGCAACTATTTGCAATGACCTTCTCATAACTCACACAATGCTATCGGCTATTTGTGCATACAAACGTCGAGTGTAACAAAGCAACTAGTGCACAAGTAATTTGTTAGGTCCAAGGTCATTCAGATGTCAATAAATGCTGTTATTATATTCCCAGAACCGTAGTCACATACTTGCACAAAATACATGTACTATATGTATTTATTTTACGATTGTAACAATTCTTAGCCAAGCAATAAATGTTGGAATGCCACGAAAACTTGATTTAGAAAAATGCTAAAAACGAGTTCATAAATTGACCGGCTTCCGGAAATTCAACCGCCGTGAAATGCGGTTTAATTTATGCAATGTTCATTGTGAGTACCGGCTTTGGAAAATAATATACACTATCTGAACTTAAACCGTTAAGATTCAATTTGTCCATGATCTTTAGCTTTTAGGAAATATACACACATGAGACTTTTGCTCGTAAATCCTTCCCGCCTTAAAAGTATCTCTAAGCTTTTCTATAAGTTTTTGAAGGTTTGTTTTTTCCTTAAATTTCATGCTACAACAAATGCGAAAGAAGAAAGACGGAAATGAAAACAACAAGGTCGCAGGTTTTGATGACGGAATGATACAACTAAGGGTATGATGCCACGCTTCAATGTCTTTCAATTGAAGTATCTACTCGCATGGTCGATGTATCTTCTTTGAAAATCATTTTCATCACTCCCATCATCACTGACGCTGGCTGAAGTCTTTATCATCGTCGTGGTTGGAAAATTGATTACATTGGCCCATCTGTTGTACTCGTATTAAACAAAGATGATGGTATTTCCCCTTTTCCGGGCATACAATTCTCTCTTTTTAAAAAAAAGAATAAATAAATAAATAAATGAGGTGTGCGAGAAAAGGAAGAATTTGTATCTAAAGGCAGGATGGTATCAAACATGTGTTTAACATCCATATGAAGAGGATGACTACGACCATGGTGGTACCTACTGTGACGATGATGATGATGGAATTCAATTTGGATTTCGTTTCTTTCACTTACACAAATGCTTCACATGCGGGAGACGAAAAGTGCGACCTAGCACACGGAAACGCAGACTTTTTTCCAATATTTTTTTCTCTTTTTATTGAATGAAAATGAAATGAAAGGAAGCGTAATTTCGACTTGAAGTTGAAAAATTTCTATACTCAAAGGCAGAAGCAGAAGAACCGACTTTTCTGTTTTTTTCTAGATGATTATGTGAAATCTTTTCGAAGACGTGGAAAATTGTTCAATATACAGACACACTGATTTAATTTGCAGTCTAAATTGGTGACTCAAAGGATGTATTCGAGACTTATATGAGCTCATGTGAGAGTCTACAGAGGAAGCTACCTTTATCAGTTATTAATCAAACACAAATACAAAGCCTTGGCGTTGCTTGAACTTTCAGAGGAAATTTTTTTTAGTTTGAAAAGATTGAAGTGTTGAACTCACATTAACATGAATATTATTAAGAATATCAGAAATTTATTTATGATTAATTAATGAAATTTTCTTTTGACTTTGAGTAGGAATTCCTGCAGCCTTTTCCTTTTTAAAGAACTTAATGCGGAATTGCTCTCAGCAGAATCCTACCTAAGAAAGAATTCAAACAGTGATGTGGGTTATAAGGTTGAGAGAAGAAAAAGAGAGGCTTACGAAGTGACACCAATTTTTTTTTCTATGGAATTCTGGGACCGTTTTATAAATTTCCAGAGCCCAAATCGCTACTGATTCTCTGCTGGCTATAAACTGAAACCATACAAAACTCAATCGAGTTTTACTTGCGATGTGTCTAATTTCTAAGTCTGTCAAGAGGCTGCTGCCACAAAGTTACAAAGTTAAAATTTTACTACGATTACACTTCTTTAGATTTTTTCAAAATATTAATAATTCTTCTTTTGAGCCTGAGCTTCAGGTGAACGACCACCTGAATGTTTTTCAAATTGCTTTCTTGTCCAAAAAGATAATATTTTTTAACAAATTCAACAAGCGAGAAGAAACTTCACATGGAAACGTTTCGCTTTGTTTTCTAAGTATTAAATTTGATAGTTTTTTAAATGTTCAATTGTCCAAGCTCTTCGCTTAACGTTTCTAGACGGCACAATTTTGTTCTCCAGAAAATCATCAATTACAATAGCAATTCAGTTAAAAAGAACAGTTTGTCAACACTAAGAGCAGAGAGATGGCACAATCATTTAACACTCAAAAACTGAACTTGCGAGAATATAAAATTATCCCAAAAAAATACTGCGAATTTTGATCTAACGCAAATAAATCGTGTGCTGACCCATCCAATAATCGAAACCAAAATACATTTGCGTTTCAAACTACTTGTTCAGTGCAAAATATATTATCAGGTTAAATTGTAAATAACCAAATTGTTTGGGCAAAGAAACGTGTATGCAGTTCTTATTGACTTTTAAAATTGGCAATTCATTGAAATAAATAAAGTTTCAATAAAAGGTTATAGTTAACTCAAAGTCTTTAAGCCGGTAAAACAAGTCAGATACTTTGGTTAACTGACCGCAACAACATATAATTCTTTATTTGAAACTCAAATGACAACTTAACACGTAAAATGTCATACTAAAATAAATTTATAGCTACAAAAACACAAAAACAAATAACCATTCATAGCAATAAGCCGAGTTGACATTGACCTTCGATAAGACTTGGTTCAGTCTTTTTAAGTCCCGCTTTGCGATTGGTATAGAAATTGGTTCAATTTTAATTGGTCTAAGTGGTATTTATATTTGGTTACGCTAAATGCCGCCTTAACGTAACATTTGACATTTGTATCACATTCCCTAGACCGTTGAATGACATTGATCTTTTGTCTTTCAATACCTTTAACAATGCGATTTTATGGTTTCGTAGCAAAAGTTACTTGCGGAAATGTCAATTAATGTGAAGTTAAAAGTAACTTTACTACTCATGCCTTTTATGGTTGTCAGCACCAAGTAGAAATATCAAACGTTTGCAATAAAATTCCTCTTTCAAAAGCAGAAATGTCACTTGTGAGGCTTCACAGGTTGTTTATTTTTTAGAATTCACTAAAATGTAATAAAAGTGCAACATTTTATGCCAACATCTGAGTAGACCTTTGGATTCTATTGCAAGCGTGTAACTCAAACAAAGTGTATCAAAATGAAACACTCCTTCAAAAACAATAAATGAAAAAAGAAATGAAAATGTCAACAAAATCATAACCTTTTGAGCAAACCCATGAAAGTGTCAGCACATACAAATTGATTTCGAAATTAAATTAAATTACATCATCATCAACACTGTTGAAGTTGAATGTTTACAAAAAAGCAAGGGTTGTTTGATCAGAAGTTAGGGGCGATAATTGACAACTTGATTGACTAATTAACTCGAGTTCCAACTGTCAGAAAAGTGTATACAAAAAATGTATCTACTCGTTAGGGTGCCACCACTGAGTTCGTGACTTTTATTTAAATGTCAAAGTGACAGGTTTGTTAATTCAAATTTAAATTTTATTGCTAAACATTATTATTGCAAATAAACAAAAAAATTGGAATGTCTCAAATATGCTGGCATATCTCTCTCTTTCCCTGTTAAAGGTGAACAACTTCAACTTTTACTTTCTGCTGTCAAAGATAGTATCTCGTCGGTCGGCATGTGCATTTCCCGCCTCAAATCCATCCAACGAAAGGTCACACATGAATCAATTAAAAAGAATTCTGCCCGCAAAAAAGCATAATAATATTATGTCTCATAAAAATGATAATCAAAATGCGAATTTGTATATTTTTTCTTCATGAAGAAGAACATTACATCATTGGCAAGCAAGATATAAATAATTTTCATGTTTCTGGGTTAGTAAGCCAATCTGACCGGTTATAAGAAGACCATCTTCGCATCAAGTGTCGTACGCAATACCATCCATGCTCATGCATACATTCATCAGCCAGTTAGGAGCACCCCCTCTTGATTTTTTCCAGTTTTTCGATGTTTTTCTTAGTCAAAGATACTTTTTTTTGATTATGTAATATGACCAAAACAAAAAACCGGTATCGGTTCGGTTTCTGTGCGGGACATTTCTTTTGAACGTTTCACTTTCGAAAAAAAAAACGTTTCATATATAAAGGAGAAAAATTAAATAAAAAAATTCAACGACAAACTAAATTTTCAATTAAATAAAACAAATTACATAAGCCAGTGCGAAAGTGAATTTTGTTTAAAAAAAAACGTTCAGCGGAAATCAAAGTAGCCACACCTTGTTTGGAGGTTGTTGGTGTTGTTTGTTCAGTTTTATTTTGTTGACCGCGTTAAGGGAATCATTGATTGGATTTTATGTATGGTGGAGCAGTGGGTTGCTTTTGGAGTCGAACTCCAGCCAGCTGCAACAATTATCCAACTTTTGTGGTTTTGGTTTGAATTGTTTTTAGTTCTTTTTGATCGTTTTACCTTAGCCGGTTTGTGGCAGGCTTATAACGTGCGCCACCAGCAAAAGACATGAATGGCTCGATGGCTATTTAACTTTCATTTTTGAGACAGAGGTCGGGATGAAATGAAGTGGCTCTATTTATATTGCTTGGATGCATTTTCTCCCTGGCGGGCGCTTTTCTTTTCGATAACAGAGAGAGAGTGTGTGATCCGAAGAATGTATTCTTGTAGAGGTTGAGTATGCGCCATGCATAGACCGTGGCCTTTGTCTCAGTTGAGTGATTATTTCTAATAATGCTTCAAAGTTAAGTGTTTTTTTATTTCTTTTATTTGTTGTCGCCCTTAAGGTTGGCATACGATTTCACTTTTATAAGCTGTCATTGTCAAGTTGGTACAATGAACTGTAAATAAAAAATTTCTGGAAAACCACTCTTACCGCAGGCCTAAGGTATGTGGGCTCGTGCGGGCATGTAATAATTTAATGTAATAAACATCTGTCTGATAAAGCGAATTAATCGTTTGAAACATGAATAAAAATAAAACTAAAAATAGGATTCCCGGTGAGGGAAAAGGCATTGCTAAGACTGTCTTAATGACCTCAGATCAGAAAGTAAACTTTGTCATACAAGACGAACTTCAAGCTTATTCAATTCCAATTGAAAACTTTTGCACATGATAAAGTGATCTTAGCAAAAGTTACCTCAGCTATATTTAATTCTGAAATTGTAACGCTGGCAAAGTATTTGAGTTTTACCGACTTTTCTTTGTATCGCTTGTGTGAGAAGATTTGGCCTATTCTTATAGCCATCATGATGCGAATTTCCTCTTTTTCATTTACGTCCAGGAGATTTCTAGTCGTTGCTTCAATCGACTTCGGAACGAATTTACGAGTCATGTTGCTAAAGACGACTTCTAGGTGCTATCAAGTATTCTCGAGCATATAATTTATGTTGTTATTGAATTCAAATATATAGTATGTACAAATATCTTAATATGGAGCTTATGAATAGATGAGAAAAATGTCATAGCAGATTTTTCCTTTGTTAGTCTTTAGAAGTTTTAAATTTATATAACTCCAAGTCTTGCGTTACCGCTTTTCTTTCAATTCAGTACAATGTCAAGCTTTCCGAAAAATAATGAATAAAAACTATGTAAGTAGTCAACTTTTTTGGCGTTACCCGTTTAAAAATTAAAAATCAAACTTTAACTGCAATCGTTTTGGAATCTGATAGAACCTCTTCATACAAACCTTCGCTACAAGCTGTACCTAGAGACCAATGTAATGGTTCCTAGCACAAGCCAATTTGTTATGTTTTTCTTAAACTCGGATTTTTCTACAGAATTGAGCTCTGGTAATCTTAGTTTGGTGATCAGAATAAGATTGTTCTATACAAGTTGTATAGCTTGTTTACAAAATAGATTTAAAAACCAATCGCTCCTCCTCAATTACGATTAATAAAAAATTGCTTAGCTTTTTAAAGTTTCGCAGGCTCTCTGCACTGTCGATTTGAGATCCAGGGGTTTTACTTTTGCAATCTCAGTCTGTAAAAAGTTTGAGAGATAAGCTAAGTTATATGATTAATCTCCTTCATTTTGCGAAGACCGTTGGCAGATTTAGAAATTCTTCCTTGCAACTCTATCCACTCCTTTCCCATACAGCAGCGAAGATGGTATCGACCTCTCTCCTGCCTTTTGTGTTTGTTGGCTTGTTTGAAGCGTGAGATATCTCGGTTCGAGTCATTGCTGTCGAGTTGGTAGTTTCTGATTTAAAAAAAAGTGTCTTTCCCTAAAACCATTTTTAATTATATAATTCAATATTGTTGAACGATTTACATTTCACTACTCAAACAGTTTATGTACCCAAAAATGAGTCATCGGAGTCGTAGACTCCATGGAATAAAACGATAAAAGCTCCAGCTTAATGCAGCCTACTTCTGTCACGCAAACTTTTCCAATTTGAAAACTTAATTCTTAATCAACTTGATCTCTGCGTACGTTCACCAAAATCTACATCATGTCAATCTGCATTTCTGCTTCAAACCATAATTACGCAACTGACCCTGCAATTTGCAAGTCAAAGACCCCTCCATACTCAGACCAGAAAGCCTTGAAATGTTGCACAAGAAACAACATTTTGCTTCGGTTATACTTTATTTTTTATTGAGACATAACCATGGTTGGACAGTCTCTTCTGAAAGGACTCCAAGTTGATGGACCTTTACTCGGCTGATTGCATGAACTAAATGTTATTTTCCCTCCCAGCCTTTATATAAACTGAAGGACACGCAATTAAGCACATTCGGGCTCAAGTCATGCGTCAACAAACCCTCCGAAGATCATTATACCTCTTAAATTACATGACATAGATACGACAAAATGAAGAGAGCAAAAAAAAATGTATCTCTGAACTCAAAGTATCGCTTTTCATCTCGTTTCGCATAATTCAAGGTACTGCACCATTAAATGAGTTTAAAGAAAACTACATCGGTGAACAAAAGGCTGAACGCCACACAGTGTGGTGCAGTTTCTTTTTTGTTTTAATGATGCATGTGAAAGTACACATGATGAAGAAAAACCCGATGCAGAATGTATCTCAAGGTGGACATGCACCAAAACCAGTAACATAATGAAAACAAAAAAGAAAACAGTCTTTCATTCAGAAAATTTTGTTGCTTTTTTACCACATGTAATGTCATTATATTCAAACGAGGGAAAGCTTATGAAGATAAAAAAAACATGTATTCTCGTAAAAAAAAAATTTCATAAAAAAGTTAAAGAAGAGCCTTTTTTGTCCAGAAATCAGTTGCCTAATATGTATCTGCGGCTGACAGTGATTGCGCACAATTTATTTACATTGCAAGGAAATAAATATATGCAAAAAGGTTTCCAAAAAAACACAAAAAATAACGCATAAGCCCGAGTGTTTATGTAGGAGTACGAGTAAATTTGCAACAAAGTTTAAAATGCAACCGCCAATTTCTGATGTGTATCTGTGGCCTCTCATCCTGTGGATATATGCAATTGATGAGCTAGCTACCAACTGCCAGATAATAAAATGAACATCAACGGCACCACAGATTTACAAAGCAAAAACAAAAAAAAGCACACACACATATACAAGCAAAAACATCACCCGAATTCGTTGTGTTTACGTTTGCAGAATCTAATTGCATAACCGCACTGATTGATGGACTTGCGGTGGCACTGGCCAGTTTTTTTTTTTTTTTGCCTTATCATAGGCATGACTGTTGGGTGTGTCGGATTCAGTGTTTTCAGACATTTAGGGAATTTTTTGATTTAGTTCAAAGCCCATACTTATGTAGTCAACCCATTAAGCAGGAAGGCGACTAGGAGCTAGAGTAGAAGCGACCAATGGCCACTGCACTCGAGCTTGGTATTTTAATTAAATATTTTACAGAGCGCACTTTGTGGCACCGTTTTGTGGTCTCTGGAATGCGGAATGCTCGTATGTAAGTTAGAAAATATTGGATCCACAGCGGAGAATGTAATAAATTTATTGAACAGCAATAGTTTACAAAATTTTTAGCCCACTCCAGTTATGTTGCAGTTGGGTGACTCTAGAGAATGTCTACTGCGATACAGATAATAAAGGAGACATGATTTTTTACACAAAAAAGAACTGGGTCAACATCGAATGTGGACGCCAATAAGATTAAGAGTTGCGATATATTTTTTTTCTTTTTTTTCGTAATCATAGATATTTTCCTTGAGGGCGTGAGCATGCGGAAAGAGAGAATGACGCCAGATGAAAGCAAAGTTATGAAAGCCAGTTTGGATTGATCATGTTATGCAAGTTATGGTGGACGAAATATTTCTGTTGTTTGTATTGCATAATTTTTATGTTCAACTTAGGACAAGATAGCTTACACCTTTTGAGACAGTTTGGAGCTTGGTTTTTTCGTAATTTGCTATAAATTTTCCAGACTTCAATCACTTATTCCCCGCTTCAATAGGATTTCTATTGCGACTTTGGCTAATCATTTGCATCAATGATGCTTCGATACGGGTCGGACATGGACCTTAGTCAACGTGTTTCTCCGTCTGGTATTTGTACCCTTGTCGCATGAATTGTTTTTGGTTTGGTTTATCGGTGTTGCTCCTCAATACATGCCACAGATACTAGACTAGACCATCTCTTCTGTGAAATAATCTTAAAACCTTCTTACTTCCTTCAAAAGTAAACCGATATCGAATTCTTCATCCCTATTCGGACTCCACCCATTAAGCAGTATGCACCTGAGTTTCAAACCATAAAATTGCAAATATCAACAAGTGACTAAAGTACATAAAAATTCTTTAAGTTTTTATCCTATATAAATGATTCTTCTTTTCACTCTTAAAGGTCAATAAGATTATGAGAAACCAAAACCAAAAAAAAACTACGCACTCTGGTTAACCACTCGGAATGATTTATCAAAGTTTATTGCTTTTAAATTTCACAACATCATTATGTTCTTAAATCGCACAGTCCATTACACGCAATCAACTTCTGGCAATCTTTTCGTTTTTTAGTCTTGGAATTTTGAAACTGTGCTCCCGACGCTCGTCTTGTGTGGCAGGATTTGTCCTTACCACTACCTCTACGTTTCTGCTGAGCTTCTTGTGAGCCTCATATATGAAGATGCGAATACATGCTCGGCTTGTTTGCATGGGATTTCATGCTTTGTTTCGTAGATTTGAAACCAAGCATTGCTTTTATATGACACTACACCACTTTAGAATTATTTAGCCTTTTCAAAGGTTTAAAACGTATGAGAAAAAACTGAACCAAAGAATTCAAAAGTTATAAATTTATGTTATATGAGCATTTACATGTGTCCCATTTTGCTTTGCATTTCGCTTAAAGCTGTTCAAACTTTCGTAAAGAGGTTACATTTCGAATATTCTCTGATTTTTTAATACTCATATTGATTTGAGAAATAAAAGAGACTCGCATTTTTCATGAAATCACTTCGAGTCCCGGTATCTGCACTGATTTGATATGTTTTTATTTGTCTTTAAAATATATCTTGTCTTTAAGCTCTGTTGTTTGAAACAGTCCCATATTCAACTATAAACTGTATTTCACTACGTCCCTCTATTTCTTCGCGCTACATGAGCTCAAGTGGCTTCAGTTGTCTAAGTTTAATTTCATGGCCTTTTTTTCTTCTTCGAAATTTCAATTCGACTGAATTTCGTAATCAGGGAATTCCTGTGAGCTCAACGAGACTTATTATAATTACTTGACCCATTAAGTTTGAAAACGATAAAACATGCGAAAAAACCCTCGGATAGCCATCATTACCGAATTGTTGTCGAATTCAATTAATACTTTGGCTAAGTGAGTTGAATTGCCGAATCTCTCAGGTTGTTGAGTTTCTAAGATTTTTGTTTAAAAAACAAGTTCTTAATGTAGCTGAGGTTCATAATACAGGGTCAAGTGACAATTTGAAAAATATACACATTGAAGAAGTCCTGGCAGGAACCGATTCTGACCTGGTAATGTTCGATTACCCTTCCTTTAGAAAGCGATAAAGCAAAAACGGATCGTGTTGTGTAAATTGTGGCACCATCTGTTTAAAACGACATGCAAGCCTTAACCTAAATATCGATTTGATGTATGTGATCAAACCAAAGATGTCAAATTCGGACAGTAAATTGAATAATCCTGTGTCATAAAATAACATATTTTACTTAAAAAAAAAGAGCGAAAATCTTATACTTAAAAAACATAGCATCTCCCGCTGAAAAAAATTCAGCAAACAGCCCGATATGAGTCCATATGAAAATTTGTTAGAAGCTGCCAACTGTGATATTGTACACCTAACTTATGTTAATGCAAATATTATACTGAATTTCCCTGTTAAAAGCTAAATAGACAAAATAATAAGTACCTCTTGAGTTTAAACAGATTTTCAACTAATTGGCCACCCATTACCCACACATTACCCAACCCATGCCAGCGATTGGACTATACTTGATAAAACATTAATATTTCGAACATGTTTTGACAAAATAAATAAAAGTATATCGAAAATAACAGTCGTTGAATTGTGTTTGCTCCCCACAAATACTCAATTTGTATGGAGCACTAGACTCATTAGATAAGCATGCAGATACGATGATAGTTATTTAGGATGAATTGAATAGAAAATTGCAATGTCAGGCCTGGCTGGACCCTTTTTTTGTATCCGTGGATCCTTAAACAGCAGCACAAAACTTATATGGAATGAATATATCATGGTGTGGTTGTACGTAGCACAAATGTCCTCTCGCAATGTACACGGAAACAAAAGCGCGACTCAAAAGGATTCAACAATTGTAGCCATGCGATAGACACGCATTCTATTAGTGCCTGCATGTTGGCCAATATTTAAATAGTTCATTATGAAGTCCTTCGCGCCCAGAATAGAATCAGTTCGGTAAGTTTTCAATAATGGTATTTGACCAAGGGGATGTCATTGCTATGCGCTGTGATTGTGTTAAATATCTATGAAATGCGATGGGTTATCACTAAGAATTTAGATCCATGCCGTCACACACAGGCATTTTGGCAGTTTGTATTGCTGGATTCTAACTTGTTTGTCCAACATTTAATTTTGTTTTATAACTATGTTGCAATTGATGGTGGTTTTAATGATAGCGCACGAATAGTTTTATAATATGTTGTGTTATTGAAGGGAAATTTAATGTTTATTTATGCTTTGTTCCATTTCTACAGCATTGGCCCAAGACTCGTTTAAGTGTCCAGATGACTTTGGATTCTACCCACATGAGACTTCCTGCGACAAATACTGGAAATGTGACAACAGCGTTTCTGAGTTGAAGACCTGCGGCAATGGTTTGGCTTTTGATGCCACCGATGAGAAATTTTTGGCTGAGAACTGTGATTACCTGCACAATGTCGACTGCGGAGATCGTTCACAATTAGGTGAGTAACCCTCAACTATACTTATACCAAATGCTGCAGGTTATTAAAACAAATCGAATTAGGGTGGCTGTCATTTTATTTGGAGCTACCACTTAGAGCTAAGACATTTTGAAAAGTTTATTGTATTCACACATACGAATTCAAAAAAGTGGTCGCGACTCCCCTGTCCCCTTTTCGAACATCATATATTCGTCTTGAATTCTTTAAGATTTTTAATTTGAACTTTTTTGCAGAACCACCAATTTCAACTCCACACTGCTCCCGCCTTTATGGTATCTTCCCCGATGAGCAGAAATGCGATGTCTTCTGGAACTGTTGGAACGGTGAACCCTCAAGATACCAGTGCTCTCCCGGTCTTGCCTACGATCGCGACTCCCGTGTGTGCATGTGGGCCGATCAAGTTCCAGAATGTAGAAACGAAGGTAATAGTCATACTCGTCTTAGATTTTTCCATTATAATTACTCATGCAAATTTTCGATTTTCAATATACAGAAGTTGCCAATGGATTCTCTTGCCCCGCTGCCGGTGAAATCTCCAGCTCAGGATCATTCTCCCGTCATGCTCACCCAGAGGATTGCCGTAAATACTACATCTGCTTGGAAGGTGTTGCCCGCGAATATGGTTGCCCCATTGGTACAGTCTTCAAAATCGGTGACGGTGAGGGTACCGGTAACTGTGAGGATCCAGAAGATGTTCCCGGATGGTAAGTCTTATTGTTTCTTTTGTGTTTCTTTTCGATTTCAATATTTTGTGTTGCACGCATAACTTTACTATACTTCTCTTACTTGGTGGTTTTTCTCAGTCATAACATTTGTCACACACTTCCTTTCTACCTTCACATTTTTATCTGTCTTTCTTTCTATCTACACACGTAATACTCGCTTTTGTGTCTCTTAAGCTTTCCCTATCTATTCCTTACTCACACTTCATGAATGCCCCCCTATCTGCTGCGTTATCGAATGCTTAGTTTGATCAGTAAAAGAAATGATCGCCTGTCAAAAAAATGATGCACACGCCAAATAAAAAAAAAAATACTGTCTCATCCTAACAAAACGTGAAAATGAAAACAACAATAAAAAATAAAAATCAACAAAAACCTAGAAAACCATTTCCAACCATAAATCCCATTCTAACAATTACAGCGAAGACTACTACGGTGACTTGGATCTGAAGAGCATTCGCAAAAGTGAACTTTTAGCCGGATTACACACACCGGATTCACGTAACAAAGCACCCAAAGTCAAATCTAATCCCGCTAAGGACGCGTAAATTTATTTATCAAATTTAAACAAAAAATAATAATAAACAGAGAAAAACATGAATCCTTTCAAAATCCTTTTTTCGTTTTGTATTATTTTCCGTTATTTTTTTATTTCTTTTATAAATTAAGTCCGAACTTTTCCTGTCTTAAATAAGCAAACCTGCACATAAATTCAAATTAAAAAACAAAAAAAAAATTAATTGTTAAGTTTATTAAATTAAAAAAAAACAGGTTAGCCTTTCACAAAAAAAACACAAGAAAACGAACACAATATTTGACACCATTTTCCTTTCTCTGAAAAAAAAACACACACACACATTATTTTAAGTAAAACTATTTTTTTTTTTTTAATAATAATAATATTCATATGAATTTTTATTTTATATAATTTCTTATCGAATGAGAGACTGCTATTAGAAACACGGTGAAAGAAATGTTTTAGGGTCATCTCGCTGGTTTGACCCTAAATAAGTTAGCTCGTGATGTTTATTTTGTCGGGTTTCTTAACGCTAAGAAAAAACAAAACACAAAACAAAAATTACACAAACATAAAAAAAAAAACAGAAAAAAATGTGCCGATAAAAGTATAAAAGTGAAACGTATATTTTTGTAAAGAAGAAAAAAAAATTATTATAATAATAAATGAAAGAAAATTGTAAATCGATTTTATCCTGAATTAAAAAACTGAAAATCAAAAAAATTAAAATACATTTTTTTATTTTGTCCGACATAAGACATTAACAATTAACTCGTTACTTTCAAGACTTACAATTGTGACTTACAAACAAAAAACAAAAGCTCGTACATACTAGTAAAACATTAACTTAATAATTATTGTTCTTATTAACATTTAACCTGATGGAGTAAAATAATCTAACATGACGTCAAAACAAACTTATCGATTGAAATGGTCTCATTAAGAAAGTATGATCCGAAATAATGGATGACATTGTGAATATATTTCAAAGTGTCGTTTTTAACATGAATTTTAATTTTTGAAACTGGCAAAGAATGAAAAGTCATGGTGTGTTTCATATGTCACTATTTGTTCATAATTTTCAACATTTTCACATTTGCATTTCACAAAAGCATTGGATCTGTCTTTAAAAGATGAGCATACAGAAAATATTATTTTAATGCTAAACGAGAGCCCTTATGATTTTCTAAGCACTTCATATTTGCACACTTTCAACTATTTACGATAGAAAAATTAGATATTATCTCTTCCACCTTTAACAAAAAACTAGTACACAACTCCTTCAATTATCTTCTACTCTTTCTATATATTTCAATAATAGATGTACTCTTATTCACCATATTAATGAGACTTTTTATAAAGAAACAGCCCTTTTCCACTTTTCTGTCCTTTCTAATCTTGATATATCCTATTTTTTAAGTTCTGTGGGTTGAGTCTTTCATGGTCTTCTTTAGTTTCTTCGTTTTCAATATTTTTTAAGCGTTAGTTGTCTAAACTCTTATTGAAAAAACCTTATCCCGATGATTCATCTTAAAATATTTACTGGTGCATGGACATAAGATAAGATATTTTTTTTTCATGTTAACTTCCATTCTTAATGAGGTTCGAATATACAAAGCAGGTAGTTGGACTTATTCGTAAGTTCTACACGAAAAGTGTTTACTAAATTGTAAAAACCGATCCAATCTTTCAAACGAATAACCACGAGGGACCCAAGAAAACTACATATCTTTGATACTTTCAACTATTTTCATTTCTTAAGTCAAGGCAAATTAAAACTGTCTTCATATAAAAAACAGAATATTGTGAAGAGAAAATCACCATTTCGAAAAACAAAAAATTATTATTTACATTTTTAATAATAACCAAATTTATTATTTCCCTACATTCGCGGATACAACTTATTATTCGAAAAAGGCACAGGTTCAAAGTTAGGAAGCTAATTCTTGCATATCATTGTCATTGTCATTGTCAAATCCTAGATTTTTACCGTCAAAAGCAGGCTTCTGCGGAGTATGGAGTAGACAATGACCTATAAGTCTGATCCTCGCGATTTGTTCGAGAATCGCCACGCGAAAAAAGGATATAATGAGGCTACGACTTGTTTTAATCTTAATGGTGACATTGAGGCGTTTCCCAAACTTTGATGGCCGGTGAACTTGCTAGAAAAGGAATAAAGACCAAAAATTAAAATTAAGAGTGATTTGAGTGCACTCCTTGGCAGAATCCATGTAGCTGAAACGGAATCAGGTCTTTTAGTCTCCACAGGACTCATTAGTATTTAAAAAGATGAAACTCTTATATATTAGTATACTGCATTGTAGTAGTGGATTCAAATCAAGTGTAACCAATTATATTTAGTGAATATCTAGCTGTCAATTTATCGAACTGAAACGGGCATTACTTTGCCAATTTTTTTCTTACTGCATGAACTGATGACAAAAAACGTGCTCATTTCGATCACATGCAAACAACGCTGACCCAGTACGGGACGCTGAATTTCAAGTCCATTTATTTATACCCTAATTGATAATTGTTCGAAAAATCAAGATGCATTTTTTTATGAGGAGAAAATCGTTCAACCGACAACCAGGCTTATCTGTTTTGGCCATTTTGGCCGGTAAGAAGTTTTGAAAAAAAAGAAAGGTCAGGTGAGTATGATGGATGTGCTAAGAAATCCCATCCGAATTCCACTTATTTTATGCGATTAACTAGCTCTGGATAGGATTATCAAATTTTCCAACAGCCGACTTTAAACATCAGAATTGTTTGTTTGATTCCTTGGTAAAGGCTGACAAAATACGAGACCTCTCAAAGCCCACCAAACTTACAGACCTTCTGAGGGGCTGTATCCAAGGAAGCTTTTACTCCACATTATCGTTTGCAATTCCCTTTTCGTCATCAATAATAAATCGTTTCGAAAAAAATTTCTTTTTCCCCATGTTTAATAAACATATCACAGGTCCTTATAAAGTCATGTGTACCTTGAGTTTCTGACAAACTCAAATATCGTGCTCGCTTCTAACGTTGGACTGACTCGATCAATTCTGTTATTTTGACATCTTAATCACTCTAACAATACATTAAACAGCACCCGACTGGATTAAGACTCAGATGTATTTTGGTCTCTTATTGTGGCAGAGAATTTCATACCCACTTATTTAAATAATTTTAAGAATTTTGTTCACTCGCAGTAGCTACGCAAGGGAAAGTTTATTTTAACATTTTCAACGCCGCCAATGGCATGATATTCACAAGGAATTATTTTAGATATTTTGGGGTGGAGTAAATATTCAGATTTCACTCTCTTAACGACCATTGTAGTGGAAGCACCGTGGTGACTGGTGACTGGACCAGATTCAAAAACCACATAAAAGTTCAAGAATTAGTCTTTGATTTGAAATTGAGATCTAGCAAATGATTCAATTGAAATTGGCTTTTACTCATTATGGCCACATTGACATGAAATTGATCTAGAACTGCACCGCAAACCACATTTTGAGCTTGATAACTTTGTTTATGAACCAAAATCTTAAACTGGATGATTATGGGTGATGAGAAGATTTAAAATTGACAGTCAAAAGCCCTCACACCGCAAAATGCGAATAATATCTATTCAAATACTGTGAATTTTAATGGAATGCTAACTAAGCTGATAGAAATTATTTAGGTGTGTTATAAAAAATTGTTTTAAATGCTTTAGAATAAAACATCTTAAATTATACCTTTAAGATTTATCATCAATTTTTTTTGGAAATTGCAAGAACTAACGCCGGAATAAAATTTTAAAATCGTGGATTTTTTTTTCAAAAGTTTTCACTTCTCATAATCGTCCATATGAGCAGCTTAAACGCATTCGTATGGATAATTTACATCCAACTCGACATGCGCTATTCTCAACACCTTCGGCACTTTTCCGTCGACTACGTGTAAGGAAAGATCTTGATCTTCGCAAGAATAAAGTCTTCATCCGACAGCAATTGAAAAGTACGTTCGTATGTCGATGAAAATTAATTGGCAGCCGGTCCAATTTTTTACCGTCAAATCATCGAGACACTAAAGAAAACCAGTTTTTGGGACCGAAGATTGATCTTGGTGCTTTCTTAGCCATGGTGAAATTTCATGAAAACGAAGACAATCGAGGAACTTGGATTTTATGTCCCATTTTTATTGTAAAGTTTTGTTACGGAAATGAATTCGCAGACGGCTTTCAAACCTTATCAACTTTGTTACCTTGAGTGTAGAGCTTTATATGTTCTTCGATATTTTATTATCCGTCAAAATATAAGCCCGTGGAATTTTAACGATGTTAAAGTTTAGATCTTTAATTTTTGCGAGAATAACTGAGATCTGTTTTAAAAGGATTGACGTTAAGGCCAACGGGTTAATTTCAAAAAGATAAAATACTGTGGGCAACATAAAGTATGTCTAGAAAAATGTTTGTTAATTTCCAGAATGTGTCGAAAGCCCACTTACTTCAAATTGCTGATCGGACAGCTTATTGAGTTGAAAGCCATCCAATAAGCCAAATCAAGTCATAGGTATAAAATTTTAGCCATGAGATCACAATGCTTGCAGACTTCTTTAGATAGGCAAGAAGTCTTCCTTCGAGGTCTGGTTGATTAAGAAAGAACAACGTGAATTTTTAACCCAAGAGAAAGTTTACGCAGGAAGAGATCTTTCTATGAAGTTTGGGTGAGACCGCATCGTTTTGAAAGTCTTACGAGGGTGAACTTGCGAAAGGTAAATGATCTTGTCACAAAAGTGCTTCTAAGATGATTTATTCATTACCTTAGGCGGTCAGATCTTCGGATAGTGATGTCGCTTGGTTGAGTCGTCGGGCATAGTTAGAAAGTTCCAACTGGAGTGGCAGATTTGATTTGTGTAAAAGTCATCTTTTACCAAAGACAATTGTATAGGCATGTTAAGAAAAATGGAGCTCGACATGCTTATAGTATCCCAAAACAATCTCAAGGATTGATTTGGTATTGTAAAAAACATTCAATCTTTTGATAGGAATCCTCTCTATTTATTAGTTGAAGAACAAAAGGCTTTTGGGCCAAGTTACTTTAAGCCGTCTCATGGTCTAAGCCGCGATAGAGAATGTGTTTGTTTTTATTGAAGCTTCTATAAAAATCAATTTAGAACCTTCTTGCAAATATATTCAACTATCTGAGGTATTAAAAATGAAATAGACAGACCACAATGTTTATTCACATATCCGACTCGTTATCCAACTACTTGTTTCATTAATCCCTGTAACCAATAAGTCGATCCTCGCTCACATGTGTTCTTATCTGAAACCATCAACCGATTGTTTTAAAGTTGACACTCCTGTCATGTTCTAAATCTCCTTGTAAATAAACGTAGCTTAACGAGGAGCCAACTACAAACGAGAAATGTCCAATTAAAACTGTTTTTGTTGAGAATGCACTTTTGTGACAAAGCAAAAGGACAAACTTGCACACACAGACAGACACAAACATATTCAGCCATCCCTTTGTTAACTGCATTTTCTCGTACAGTATCTCCTTAAGACCCAGATCCAAAAGGATATATTATGTTGACAGTCTTCACCACAGTTAAAAAGAGGACGTAGCCACCACCACAGATCTCTCGTCCCGCCACAGTCACCGCACCATATGGATCTAATCCGTTTTGTTTCTAATTAACTTCACAACGAAATGCTTCCCCCCGTTCCGCCTCTTGCGGGGCACATACAGTTTCAGTCTCAAAACATAAATGTCGGAAAATAAAGTGGCACAAAAAAAAACACCCCACAGCGACAGGACTAAAGAGCATAATCCTTTGACAGAAATTTCTCCTACATACAAAAGAGCAGGACGAACAAGAACAGCAAACAAAAAATACTGGTCAATCTACTTTAATTGAATTTCATCCGTTTGGTGGATGTGATTTGGGTTTTTATTAGTCCTTCTACTCAACAGTTACACAGGGTCGTTAACATCATCACTGTAATAAAGCATTGCTTCAAGGGAATGAGCAAAGCGAGAGCAGATAGCACGGTAAGATAGTCTTGTGGTTATAACTGATTCAGTGTGTTCCATAGAGCAGACTTCTTCAGGTTTATACGAGAAGTTCGTCGTATCCTGTGTCGGTCATTATGTCCCCAAAGGTTCTCCCAGTTTCTAATTAAAAATTGGGTAGTTCTTCCAGCTCCTACTACATACATACATCAGCACATACATACCCTCTCCTAATGTCTCTTATCTGAAAGAAAACCACAAGTTGTTTGCTGAATCTTTTTCTCTGCAAGTCACTGCCAGGACATAAATGAAAAACAAAAAAAAAAACACAAACACACACAAACGAATATAACGAATGAAATCTCATTTCGTTAATTATGCTAATTGTGTTGGTATTTACTCGAGAAAGAATTATAGCTGCAGTCCGTTTCAAATAAATGTATCCGTCATCCATGGAAGTTAACTTTATGTCATTTTTAATTTTTTTTTAAATGCAATTTTCCTTTCGTATTTTCTTATCATTTTCTACAGCTCCTAAGCATAATAAAAAAAATATATTATTTAGTTTTTTAATTATTTTTGTAATTTAATTTTTAAATTTCTAGTGAGGATTACTACGGTGACGTTGACCTTAAAGCTTTGAAAAAATTGGGATATTAAATAATTAACAAAAAGCCATCGCACACAAACATGAACGTTACGATGAGGACGAGACGACGACGTTAGACATTTAAGACTGAATGCACACGAACACAAGTTACAATCGAAAGACACAAGTGAAACTGGAGCTTCGCTGGTATCACGTTATTTTTAATACAATTCAAAATTTTTGTTGCAAATTGCAATTTTAATTAATTTTTCGCCTTTTTAATTTTCATTATTAAACAAGAATTTGTTTTTTTTTATTGTTATTTATTACCGGTTGTATGTAATTTTATGCCCTGAAACTGTAAGACGTCTGCGATGACAGATTGGAGCCAACATTGTAAATAGTAAATGTCATGTGTAATAAGAATAAAAGGAAAGAAGATTAAATAGTTTTTTGAATTTTTTTTTATATACCATATATTTTTTGGATTGACAGGGGGAATAAATTGGTAAGTAAATTTTTCAAATGGAAAATCGGAAATTTTACTTACATATTTTTAGAATGGCTTTAAAAAAGATGTCAAATTTTTTTCAACGATTTTTATTTGTGGATTTTATGCAATACACCATTTTTTTATTTTAATTATTGATTTATTAATATATAATATATAATAAGACAAGATCTGTTTCTGACACAGAAATATTAATACTACATTATAATTGAGATAATCTTAGCATCCAAGCAAATATTCCGGACACAACAAAACTTAAATTCGGCGATTGTTATCAAGTTTACTGCACCATACGACAACAACATTGTATTTACAGCTCGACATTCAGGAAAACACACTCACGGCCGCTTAAACTGAGAGATATTGGTTTAAACTCCGACAAACATATCTATTTTCACCTATCTATTATTACCGTCCGTATGATTATTATATTAATTAATTAATACTCTTTCGGGTGCGCGTGAGGGGTTCAAAATATGCTACATAAACTACGACTATTTACGTTAAATTTTTTGCGGTATCACTGTGACCTGGCTTAGGCCCGACTAGGAAGACCACCTGTACAATATTCCCGGGTACAGAATTGTTCAAAACGATAGGGTCACGAGCACAATTGTTGGTGGAGCAGCAATATACTGCAATTCCGCTTAAAGTTGCCAAATTGTTGGCATATCTGAGGGTAAAGCTACTGAGTACCTTCTGTAACTGTATGTAACTGATGGTAACACCAAATGCATTTTGGGCGTTGTCTTCTTTGCCAATCGGAGTTGCTCGCCATAACCTATGTTTTCCACACTTCAAGAGTTCTCCCCGCACTATGAACACATTATTATTTGTGGACATTTTAATGCTGATCTATTTTAGTGCGACAGTAGATCTCAGCAACTCTTAGACTTAGTTGCCACTTCCGCTCTAACCAATGCTCTCCGAGTTTACTACACCTTTTGCTGGTGTCGGAAAGGTCGCATGTGTTACTACAAGATCAACTGTCGCGGAGGGTGTCACAGACCATGGTCTTATTTTCTACACCTATAACATTGACCTATCTTGCTCATTTATTACAGCAACTTTCCAGTTCAGAGATTTTGCTTCAGTGAATAATTACGCCCTACAAATGGAGGCGAGTTCACTGCCTTGGCAAAGCTGCCATTTTGTCTCAAATGTGGGTGATAAAGTTGACCTATTACAATCTCTACTTCTTAACGTGTTCAATAAACATATTCCCTTAAAAACAGTAGAAATTGTCCATGGTTTACTCTTGATGTTCAGAATGCCAAAAAAAGTTCGCAGGAAACTATACTCTAAGTGAAAGGGCATTATTGGGAATTTTTTTGTCGAGGCGGTAATTTTGAAACTTCAATTACGAGACTAGTAAAGAAAAGGTATTTTTCATCCATGCTGGGGTCAGACCAGACTTCTAAGAAGCTATGTAGGCAGAGTGAATAAAAAATTGTTTTTGCGAGGCTAGAAATGACTCATAATTGATCAAAGAGATAAGTATCGAGAGAAATTGAGACAATAATGCCACCACTTCAGAGAAAACATCAAACATTCAGCATGACTTGACTTTCCCATTATAACTTGTGGAACATCCAAATACCTAATTCGCCGACTTTGCTTGTTTTCGTGGCCTTCGAGACGAAAATGCATCTCAAATAAAGACTAAATTTTTTTAAGCAAAGTAATCGCCAAGTTCGAGCGGACCTTTATCCTTAATAGAAAGACGATAAAGAAGCTTCTATTCCTGAATCAATCGAATCTTGAAAGAAAATAATCTGAAATCTTCATGCAAAGTTATTTTAAGGTTAATTCGACGATGTTCAGCGGCTGAAATTTTCGGGTCGTGAGGTTCAAGGCGCACATTTCCGGGTTATAACCAATACAGAAATAATCTTTTCACCTGTGTATACAAGAAACAGTTAGTACACCATTTCAATTTCTATTTGAAATTACCACTGTCTCCATTTTGGAAGCAACTTTGCAATATTTTCCAACGTATTTCAGGCATAATCATAGTCTATCCATTAAGAGCCTCAAAAATATGAACCTGGTCCAGATGTCATGTCCCCCTTTCTTCTAGTTTATTGCGTAACCTTTTCCATTCTCTGCACTCTTCTAAACTTAATTGGATGGAGCACAACATTCAATCAGCAAATGTCTAAAAAGGCAACTCTACATCACCAGTAACATTCCTGTTTTCTAAAGTCATGAATACGCTGGAAATCTTAAGTCCCGGCAATTATGAAATTTGAAGTAAAAGGTCAGTGAATTGAAGGCATATCACCGTATATTGATTCTTCGTGATGAAGGTAAGATAATTGACAAAGAGTGACACAACGCTACCATTTCGAAAATGCATGTTTTTGAAATCGATGAATCACTTTTACAAGAAAATCAGAATTCGCTTTTGGAGCTGTTCAACCGAAATGGTTAAGAATGGCCCTAAGTCTGATATTCAGCATATCTAAATAGTGGTGCGCCACAGGGCTCAGTTTTATGTTCAACACTCTTTTTGATTTTTATTAATATGTGCCTCACCTTATCCAATAATTTCCGTGGCCAGTTACCATGCTTAGTTTAAACTTCATAAAGATTCGGTTGTTTTAATGGAACGATTTCGTTTGTAAAGCACTTATATAAGTGCTATTTATAGATAATGGCGTGGGGTTAAAATTATGCCTCGAGGATTGTACACAGCATTCAATTTTTGAAGCACTTAATTCTAATCTGTTGAAAAGACTCGATGTGAAAAAAAACTGTTTAAATCAATTCTCCCGAGTCATTGTGGTCGACGGATTTTTGCCCCTCGAAAAATATGCACATCCTCAGATAACAAATGATAGTACCTGCCGCGTCCGCACCTGTCCGTCGTATTATCTGTTTCCAAGACAAGATTGAATATTGACTGAATCTGGTACATGTTAAGAATAGTTCGGAGGTTGGTACCTACTTGCAGGGTGCATCTTGCATTTTCGGATTAGTTTTTCCGGGATTCTGAATCCAGTTTTTTCGTTGTAGATTTGATTTGGCTTAGTGCGAAAATTTGGTCTAGCGTTCATTTGTGTGATTGGAAGCCACACTCGTGTTTTCCAATTTCTGTGGAGCAAACAGGCTTTAAATGTTAACACAGTATGCTGTGCCTCAGTAGTTGTTGGAAGGCATAGATCTAGTGCGTGAACCCAACTACGAAATCGTTACCACAAATAAAAGTTCAGACGGCGAGTCGAGCTTCTTCGGAGGTGGGTGGGGAACTTCTTCGTCGACCAGATTTGGGTTCTCTTCTTCATTTAAGAGCTGTCGCAAATGCTTCCTAAATTCATCTTCAATTTCTTGTGGATCGGTGACAAGATTACAATCACAATTTCGAAGAGCCTGAGTGCCGACTCTTGCGTCAATTAGCGCATTGGTGGATTTCTTTGGCGGTTCGACAAAAGGGAGTAAGCCAGGTTACTGTTTGTTTGAAAATCTTATGCTACATATCACCGTATTCCTAGCCGCCGCAAAGTTCGTGAGTAGGAAACCGTGATCTGTTGTAAATTCGTGGAAGCTGTACTTTCGGACCATTCCGCCGAAGATGTTTTCTTTACCGGTTTTTACATTTAAATTCTTCGAGCATGACTTTTATTGTGTCTAAAACCGATTCATTCAGACCTTCAGTGTTTAGGTCAAATTAGATTGCCATGGTCTTAACTAGCATATCAGGTAACATGTACAGTTATTAGCTACAGGTGATAGGTCTCCAATAAAATTTCAGAGAGTCCATTCTATTCACAAACTCCTTCAGCAATCCCATGCGGAGCTTAAAACTCTAAAACCCCGTGGCATATGACATTTATTCTCTTTGAATATCACAAACTCTAGAAAGCGACTTGTAACGCTTCTTGCTCTTGCATAAGTGCCAGCTTAAATGGAATTTCCGCAACAATATGCGTTCCACAAAGGCCGCCAACATAGCATTATAGTTTTAAGTAAATTCTTCAGCAGTGCAAAATAAAAACTATAAAAATGTTGACTGAAAAGATGAGAACTCCACACATTACGTTAATATTCATTATGAATGCTTTTACTCATTCTCAGTTCGTTTATCCCTTTGCCGAGGTCGGAAAATACTTAAAATGGAGTGCATCCCTTTAACACTTTGTTCAAGCTATTTTTATTTTTTTTTTTGCTTTGTTCTTTCCCTGCAAATTTACTCACCATTTAGAGTGTCCGATGCGTATGTGTACCGTGTATTAAGCGAAAGTAGTAATGAAAATTATTTTCACATGCTTAGCCAGTCTTTTGGCTTAAAATAACCCACTGACAAAATTTAAATCAATTTAAAAGCCAGTCGGCCTTCCACTGTATGTTGCTGATGATGTTAGAAATGTGTGTTGTTTGGTTCCACTTTTTTCGCATTTAAAACCTTCTTTGACGATGAAGAAGAAGAATTCATAGGGATTCTAGAAATTATTAAATTAAAATGTTTAATTTTTTTATTATTGCGAAAAAAGTTAATGAGGTTTTTCAAACTTTAATTTTTTTAGCTTTAATTTAATATTTAATGTCGCAATTTGTGGCATTATAAACAACCATGTCTTGATAAAAGATAAAGCCTAAGCTTCGGACCAACGACATAACTGCACATACTGTTAGAATTCTTCTTTTATTGAGAGAGAGTCTACCTTCCATTTCAAGGCTTTTGACATCAGCACCCGCACCCAACGAGTCGTTATCGAAGCTTTCACGGAAAATAAGCCAAAATCTTTAGGCCTGAAATAAATGAGGAGATTCAACGAAAACTTCTCGTAGGAAAACAATATCACTTGGGTTTGTCCAAAGAACTAGTATAAAAACTCGTAACTCAAAGGGCAAAAATTATGCTCTACAGACACATCCAGTATGAATGCTGGGTGGCGCAGTTGATTCAAGCCTGCCTCACAGGTTTGAATCATAGTCTTGCATTTTTATTTGCCTTTCCAATCTGGTTGATTCAGCATTTGCAGTTGGGATGAAATAAGAGGCGCTATCAGTGGAATGTTCGACCAGCAATCCTTTTCTGACTAAGTGCCAGTCTGCTCATCACACTTGGCTTGTCACATTTGATGTTCACGTTAGAGTAGCCAAAATAGTGGTTTACGATTATATTGGTGGCTCTACTATGAAAGCATATCACTGACAGTAGATTAAAGTTAATCAATCGCGAACAGCAGAATACTTTCAATAAACAATTGGAAACATCGTGTCCGGGACAGTGATGCCTTAAGTCAGGCATAGAACCTCTTTACATCGAAAGGCTTTTAAGTTGTATCATTTACATGCTTGCAATTCTGCTTCTCCACTCATTATTTTTGTGATTTTTGGATCAGGCAATAAGGAAGTCCAAGAAAGATAGTACCACTCATAAAAAGAAGCTGGTTGATATTTGTCTCGAAGGACCAATTTTATTTCGTTTGACTGAAAATTTATTGAAATTATAGTGACACATTGTCATTGGTTCTGTGGGGAGTATTACTACGCCTCAAGTGAATGTGTAACTACAATTTGATTATTGGCTTATTAGTATTTTATTCATTATTGTTATGATCAAAATTACATGTACTCAGATCTATGTTTCTTTAAACACATTTCAAATTTGGGAGAATAGTTTGTAGCATTTTTATTTCTTTCGAAAGTAGAGATAATGCACATTTTTCTTGATATTATGTTGGAGGAAAAATGAAAGATTACGTTTTAACTTAATGGCATTAAATTGCAAGCTTTGCAAAATAAAGAAAAATCCTGGAAGAAGAGATAAAAAATGCATAACAATACCTAAATTATATAATAAAGTGCAGTAAAATTTCTATTTCATATAGAAAGGAGAAGCCACGACTTTTTTCAATTTAAAAACGCTAGTATGTTTTTAATATTTCGTATTTTTTCAAAACTTTATAATATAAGTGTCGTATGAAATATTTTTTTTTTTGTTTTTAAAATAGTTCCAAAGACTGCGCTAAGCGGTTGGCTTGGTTGGTACTTTATTAATATTAAAAAGAGCTCGTTTCCTCCCTCCAGTTATAGACCCAAACCACTTTCGTCCATTCTTTCTAAGGTCATGGAAACGCTGATAAATCATCAGCTTGTGAAATATCTTGAATCATGAAAACTCTTTAATTACCGGCGGTACGGTTTTCACAGCAACAGGTCCACAGGTGATTTGATGACCTGTTTTACCGAAAAATGAATCAATCTATACATAATTTCGGTGAATCAGTTGCACTTGATATTTCCAAGGCATTTGACAGACTTTGGCACCCGGCTCTTTTGTCGAAAATGCGTGCGTATGGGATCTGTGAATATCTTCTTCGATGGATTAGAAATTTACTTTCGATTCGTACAATACAAGTTATATTGGACGGTTTGAAGTCTAAATGCTGGTGTTCGCCCAGGCTCAGTTTTGTCGCCAACTCTCGTTTTAACCATCTTTAACGATCTCTTATCCAATATATTCTTTCGCAGATGACTGTACTCTCAGTTTCACATATGCGTCTAATTATTCGTGCCCCTGTTCTTCGAACATAGAACGGTAACGCATGTTTAATTCAATAGATTCTGAAATTGATAGCATAATTAAATGGGGACTTGCCAACAGAGTAGAATTTAATGCTTCCAAAGCACAATGCTGTCTTTTGTTATCAGAGCGAAACCCTATTACCCAACTATTGTCCATGAATGGCACTTGCGTCGATGAAACCGAAAAGTTTCAATTTCAATGTTTATTCTAACCTAGGTTGGAATGACCACATATTCGATTATGCCAAGAATGCAGCAAAATGCTTAGGTTATCTAAGCCGGTACAAGAAATACTTTACCCCTGATTTAGCCACAATTTATAAGGCTTTTATTCGGCCTAAACTGGAATACAACGCTCACATCTGGGAAGGTGTACCCAAGACCACTTTGCAACTCCAAGATAGAATTTAAAAATGAGCGATAAAACTCATAGAAAAGAAAAGATTCGAGTATTTGAAAGACGATGTCTAAGATCATTGGATTGCACAGAATGCCAGAGTAACAATATACGAAATACTACCCCAACATGCGATAGGGCGCATCTGTACAGGATGGACAATTTCCTTATTAAATTGGCTCGAAGGCATGTTGTTAGGGCAATAGTCAGCGATAATAACCTGATCTCCGCGGCTTACTACCCAAATGATAGATACCATGAAAGCTCGGCTTTATTCCGCCGGAAGCTTTCCTTAACTTGGATAAAAAGGGTTTTATCCAGAATAGAGACGGTATTCCGGTTATTTATCACTTTCGCCGCGGTGCCATGGTTAGGCGTCTTCAGTACGACAGGAACGTTACCAATAGCCAGAGCTGCTCCGATTAAGGACCGAGATCTCAGAACGGGACAAAATCGAGGTGGAACAAAAAACCAAGAAATTTTGGCGACTACAAAATCAAGCTAGTTAGGCACAGCACTTTCGTGACAGAGCGCTTTCTCGATAGTCTCCAATCCGGTCTTAGCAGTGGGGTGCAATCGAGAGGGCTAGTACACAGTGAAAGTGCGAGTCAAGTAGGTTATAATTATCATAGATTAGATTTAATTAAGTTATATTTTCGTAGGATTCGGTTTCTTTTCAATAAAATCGAAAAATACTATTGTTTCAAAGTTGTTTTTTTTTAACTTTTAATTTTTCTAAGAATTAACGATATTTCATGTAAAAATTAAGTTTAAGTTGAAAAACAAAATAAATGTTCTTTTTCTGTTTAGAGCACTCGCGAAGAGCCAGTAGACTAGAGAGAATTAATTAGTTATAGTAAGTTAGATCTAAGCATTTTTGTCAAGTAGATTAAGTGTTCAATTTGGAATAAATAAAATATCTGTTGAAAATGAAATGAAGCAGATGAAATAAGAATCAGTTCATGTCAATTTATGGTTAACCAAAAAGACTGTTGTTGACTTGCTTTGGCAAAGATCAAATGCTGTAGAAATTCAAAACAGCCCCAAGTAAATTATTCATTATATCCGTTCTCGGAACCCTTTTTATGTGATTCATTTTGCTGTCACCCGTTTTATCATCAAAACAGCTTTTGACCCACAAAGCAATTTTCTTGAATGAAACTTGACCCGAATACCGCCTTGAGGCATTTTATCTTTATTAGCAAAGATAAGCCACAAATTTTCATCTCAATCAAATTATCAACGAGACGAGTCAACCCCCGCCGATTTATTAATTAAAAACAAATTAAAGAACCATAATTACTATGCATTTCTTGTCAGGACCCTTTTTAAATTACTAATGAGAATGACACACTTAATTAAAAACAACTTCATGTATTCACTTGTATCTAGGCGCAGCAACAGACACAGATTCAAATATCAAAACCAAAACCAAAACTTCACCACCCGGCCGGGTCGTCATTTGACACCACATTTAGAATGTATCCTGCTGCTGCTGGTGCTGCTGTTCTTTTGATTTACTTCTTTCATTTTGTTGTTTTTTTTCTCTTTCTGTTACTTATCTCTTTTGATGTAGAATTTTTGCATGCTTCACCGCTTCTTCAAGGATGTAAAATTGTGGAAATTGGAAAAGTTTAGATGTTATAAAATAAAAACACACTGTTTGTCGGAACGGGGGAAGTTCATAAGAACAGCTCCAAATCGAACGACAGCGGTGGCAAAAACAGAAATCAAAAAGTGATAAGAGACAAACGTCTCCTAGCATTCAGTTAAGCTTTGGTTGTGGTCTTGCATATGTATTTGCATCCTTTTCATCGTTATACTTTTTGGAAATAGTTAAGGACGAGGTTTTAGCCTCTAGCTATACAAAATACGAACACACAGCATGTTGTCCTTTTGCATACAAATGTTGAGTCGATGGTGGTAGTTGTCAAAGTTTCTTCTTCTCCTCGGGCTTGACGAAGAAAGCGACAAAAATTCAAAACAGAAAATAATGAATAAAAAAACGAACAGAAAAAAAAACTATTGGTAAAGTTGAAACTGTCTATACAAAAGGATATTTGACACTGACAGTACAGCAACAGCAAAAGCAAAATCAACAAACATCCGGACGCGTCGCTCTCGCCACCGACCGGCCCACCCCTCTTTGATTCTTGTTCCTTATTACTTGTCGCTGCTAGTTGCTTGCTAGGCTTCTTCCTTTCATTGCAAAGGAGTTGATTGGTTAAAAGTTTTAGCTGGGAACGAAGGGAATTTCGTCCGGACGAGAAAACATTTACGCAACACTTTACAATTAAAAAGTTTTACAATTTGCCATACGGAACAGATTTAAATTCGATTGTCCTGAAGTGATGGCTGGGATGAATAATTGAAAACAAAGTTGAATGCTCTCGAAGGATGCTGTCACTAAATGGCCAAGAACAAGTTTCGCTAGTAAAGAAAACACAATGTGCCGAAAAGTGAATTGCTGGTTCCAAGTGGTGAACAAAGTCATTGATTGGGACAAATTGGGACATGTCTATCATGCCTGACATGTCCGCTTCGTGCAGGATAAAATAATGTTCGTTCCGAGGGATACTTTGAGGCACCGTACAGACTTGTTGGTTGTATAGAGTTCACCCGACACGGGAACAAGTCTTGAAGATTTTCCCCGCATTTGCTTTTAGTACCCTTTAAACAAGTTCTGAGACATTGTTTTTCCAAAATCCGGCTGTATCTTAAGCCGGAGAAAGCAATGATGCGCGAAATAGATAGCCGCTACCGAACGCGTGACTTACAAATAAATAAGAATAAATTGTTTTACTTTAAGAAAACCTTAGCCTATTAAAGTAGGATCTTGGAATTATCACCTGAAGATAGCAATCACAGTGAACTGGAGTATGTATTTACTACTAAAACTAAAATATTATCATTGGTGGGTAACACCAAGCGTTGCAGTTCACTTGGAACATCTTGGGCATTCCACCTCCTACCAATCATTTGCCGAAACTGCGTTTGCCTCGCTTTAGAGGAAAATACACTCCTACACTCTCAAAATACGAAAATTTTATCATTTATCAATATGCCTAAGTACTTTCAAAGAATTCCAAGTAGCCAAGAATAATAACTCCAAAGCACATAATCAAATAAAGGAACCTTATGAAAACGATTGCCTTATTATTCTTGAAAATATAGTACAACTTTTTGATCTACAGCAGATTTCAAAAACTTCTGCCACTCAGCTTCGCAATATAGTCAACTAAATCTCTGCTATTTTTAATTCACTTCAATCTCCTTGCTCGAAATCTGATATCTGCAATATCTGCAACAATTATCATACACATCGCAAAGATTTAAGAAGACTTAAACAATATGGGATGATCAATTTGATTATAAAAAGTTGCCATCGTGCCAAGATTGGGTCGATATCTTAGGAAATCATTGTCAGTTCCTAGAAGCACAAGAAAGCAAAACCCAGAAACCCTTCAAACATAAAATCAATCGTATCGAACATCGTCCAATATCAATTTTTATCGCTAACCAGTTGTAGCTACCATACTTTTACTAAACTATCAGTCCTAGATCCGCATTACCAACGATAAAAAGCTGGGATTATGCCCTTACTGCTTGGGTAAGGATAATTGTGTATCTACCAGACTCATCACACTCTTCTTCATCGTTTGAATCAACCTACAATTGGATTACCATCACAGGAGTTTCCTACGTCGGCTACGGCCAATTCTGCCTTGGAAGCGGAATTAAAATCAAATCCAAAAACTACAATTCAAGTCATCATAGCTACAGCCTTAGTTCTTATTATAGATGATTCAGGGAGTCTCATTGAATCGGGTTCACATGTAAATTTTATTAAAGAACACTTGGTTAAATCATTGGACTTAAGAACACGGAAAAGGGCCGTTGATATAATAGGAATAGGTTGCAAGGAGATCATGATTAGCCCTCTGACAAATACAACAATTCGCTCTCGTTTTTTCAGCTCTCGTTTTTTCGAACTTATACTAGAATTCTTACTCATTCCCTCCATAACCGAATATCAACCGGCAAACTCTAAATCTTCCTACAAATGTAGAGTTTTCCGATGAGCAATTCTTTCATCCTGGACGTGTAGACGTGCTATTCAATTCAATTTTTATTAATATTAATTTTCGGAATATAATATTTTCAAAAAAGAATCTTTTGTCTTTATAGGCTTTATAGGATTTTCTGCAATTCTTGAAAGATCAATAATATAACAATTAATATCTTATACATGAGTGGTCTCAATTTTTTTAATATGTTTAAGAGTTCATTAAAATATGTTTTCCTATAATTTTTTTTTCTTAAGCCTTTAGAAGATATGTTTCGTAGATCTCTTGGCAACTTGTTGAAGATATGCGGAAGAATCACAGATAGTTGTTGCTTTCCATACTCGTTTTTAAGTCTTGTTGTTTGCAGGAATCCTTGTGCTCTCCTTCTGGTGTTGAGCTGACCGATTCGTTGCTTGTAGTGCTGATTGTCATAGTATTCTTCAAGAATAATTAATGCAAATAGTTGCTATATGTTAAAAAGGCCAAGTGTTTTGTAAGCGTTTAGTTGATTCGTCAAGGGTTCACTGTTTGTTCCATTTTTGTTGCTTACAAGTTTTTTCACGATATGATTTTATATTTTCTGCAATTCTAGGAGGTAATTTTGGTTGTAAACTCCCAAGCTAGTAACCCGTACCTAAGTAAGGACTCTATTATAACTTTAAGTTATAACTTCTTTATTTCCTCAGATGGTGTAAGGCTTTCCAAAATTTTTCCAAGTTGAGCAATGTGCAGATCCCATTTGAAGTTACAATCAAGATCTACTCCTAGGTGCCTAAAATATTGTACATTCTCAATAAAATCATTACATTACATTACATTACAAATCTTCAGAATTCAGGTTTTCTTCATAGGCATTTTAATGAAGGAAATTTGTTTGATGGCACTTTATTTTTATATTTGTTTTGTGAGAGGGCCTGATGTGCATAAGTTTATTTTTTTTTTAATTTTATTATGAGTCTAAAATCGTGACACCATCTTACAATTGAATCAAATTCTTTTTGCGTTAAATTTGTTGCTGTTGATAGGTCCCTATGGCTAACTATAACTGCCGTGTCATCTGCAAAAGCAAATCCCTTGCTTTCTTTAAAACAGCAAGTAGTAAATTGGCATAAATAATGTAAAGCGGCGGCCCCAGAATTGATCCTTGTGGGACTCCGTATTGCACTGCTTTTTCTTGGCTAAAAGACTTAGATATATTCATTTTGATCTTTCTATTTGAGATAAAGTTTTAAGCCACTCATAATTAAAGTCCCTGATACCAATTTTTCACAGCATTCCGAGTAGTTTCTGATGTCCCATCGTATAAACAGCTTTTTTGAAATCGATAAAAATGAGAAGATTGTTGTAGTTTTTATTCAGATTATGATTGAAAAGATTTGCGCATTCTGTAAGAAGCTTACTTATATTTTTATTTTTTGTGAATCCGAAATCGAACTCGTTCGCAAGGTTCTTTGAGCTGATTTCACTTCCAACTTAATTCAGTTTCTGCCTCCCAAGAATTTCATTAATTAAATTCCAATTTTTTTCTGGATCTGACAATGAGAACTTTGTCCTATAGAAAATCGTTTTCATTTTTCAACTTTCTATTGACAAAGTTCCTGAAACATTTGTATTCAGTTCGTTATCGCATGTTCTTCCTATTTGGTATAAGACATCTCTCTGTTTGCAAAGTAATCGTATTTCTGAGTCCACCGAAATATTTTTAGCATTTCGGCTATTTGCTGCTAATTTTTTGTATATGAACTTAAGTACGATTGAATTCTTCTTCGATAATACTATTTCCAGTTTTTATTTCGAATATAAGAGTTCACACTATTTTGATTAATGAATTTGCTTTCTATGTGTTTTGCTAGATTTGCTGTTTCATCACTTGTGATCCTATTGAACAAAGTGTGATGATCTGATATATCAGTGACATTAACAGAACCATGTATTATTACATTATTCATTCGGCCAAGGCATTGGTTTATCCTCGTCTTACTTCCTTTTCCTGTTTTTTTTTTAATAATATTTGAAAACCCCTTTAAAGCGTACATGTTGCGATAGCTGTTGACTGTGTTATCGTTTTGCTTGTTTACATCTATGTTCATATCTCCTATTATTTTAAATTGTTTTTGGCGTTTATTTTGTTAATTTGTTCTTTACATCAGCTAGCTAGTTTTATCAATTTAAAAAAAAAACTCTACTAGCCTTTTCTTCAGACGTCGTGTTAGCTTCAATGACGGCGAGCTGGGTGCAAACAATGATGTCAATATCGTCTGCGTATCACAATAGTATGGACTAATTTGAAAAGGATTTCGAGAGACTTGTCCCTCGGTATAGTAAATCCTTTGTATACGATCATTACGTGACTTACCGGATCCGTTTTCCCGGGAACTCGAATCAGACATCGGTTTGCATTATTCAGTGCGATGAATGCCAATATCGGCTAAGAAGTCGACCATTCGTTGATTTTTGGCGCGGTGTGAACATTTTATCTATTAGCAACTTGAAGAGCCAGAGGCCAAATGGGTATTGTCCGACTAGTTTGTTGCAAAGGGCTGAAGACTTCATACAATACTCTGGATATGATCTTCTAATCTAGTATGCACTTCGGTATTTGTTGTAAAACATAGAATTGTCTTTTAAGCATATAGGTCATATAGAGCTTATATTCCAATTGTCGGACATGATTTCATCCTCAAAAACTATTCTGTTTCTTCTATTTTAGTTGTTGAACTACTTCATAATGATGGGGTTTCTTCATACCCTAAACTATACATCAAGTATAGTTGCATTTACATACACAAGCATCCTTTCAAAATAAAATTTATCCATCCCCAGCGACCCAAAAACTTCTTGATATGCCATAGTTTGGCATTCCAAAAATTAGAACCAATACAAGAAATCATTTGAAAGATTTGAGAAACTTTGGTTTATGCTTTTGTATTCAAGCATTCAAGCTATATGATTTTCGAAGTTAAAAAAGTTCATCCTCTTTTTTCCAACTATTAACCAAAATCTAAAATAAAACCACACCGCAGAACATGTTGGCGAATTCAATGCATTCCAACATTCGATAACCAAAAATTTCTTGATTAAACTTCCTCGATTCGAAGGAGCAAATTAGTATTCCAATTTTCTTAACAATCTTCTAACGAAACCTCATTTCCATGCTTATACACATGTACGAGTATGGAAAGGCACAAAAGTCTTCACTGACCTCGTTTTTGGCTCAACTTATATGTGGGAGACGACCGCACAAATGCCTCAGAATATTTATCATCATTTCTTACCTTGCCATAAAATAGTCAAGGGGATAAAAAATCAAATAAATAAATTAGTTGGCTTTCGAATGAAGTCCTTTTAAGATAGTCCTCTTCGGGCATCTATCCAGCGTCAATGCGATACTCGTTCATCATTATCATCATCGTCGTCGTCGTCGTCGTTATGATAACGATGATCGTCTTCATCGAGTTGACCACAAAATGAAAGGCTGCTCAGTCTTTGAATAATATCCTGACACCCCTTTGCTGGTCATCTGATGGAATTACCACAAAATTCTTCTTCCTCGACTTTAATCTGCCTTCCGGGTCGAGGGGTAAAGTACACGAGACCATTTCCATTATATGGAACAACAACCATATTCCACATTTTCCTTGGCATGTTTGGAGTTGCTGGTCGACTGCAGGAATCAAAAAAGAAACGAAATTCGAAGACAATGCACTAGTATGTGTATCTTTTGCATGTGTGCTAGTGTGTGCTCACCGCCATATCAAGCCCAACCGAAGGAAGTCTCGAAGCAGTCGTGTACGATGGGGTAACATGAGAAAAACAGTTTAAATCATGTACACACATAATAATGGCCTTTGATACGGATCCGTATCCGGATTATACTGACCATCCCTTTGGAATTAAAGTCAACGAAGCAAAAGATAAAATCTGTTTATAAAATAAACAAAATGATTTAAGAGGCCAGCTAAGGCGAACACGAGGGCGACGGACCTAGCAGAGCAGCCCACAACAAAGTGATTGAAAGGAAGCGAAGGATATGACGAAAGAAATTGAAGCCTTTCACCAGGAAAGTCTTCTTATTTGTCCGCTCGTCCTTCAATCCACCAATGAAACGAGTTAACTTAATGGGTTTTGCAGTGTGTGATTACGTGAATTTGAGATGAAGGATAAAATAACGCTTCAGGGGGATTACTTTTAATTCAAACATACAACAATAAACAAGAAGCTGAAATAAAATATATGACCATTTAGAGACACAAACAGAAAAAGATACTCGTAGCCTAACTCATTTTAGTGTGTCTCGGTGACCGAAAAAAATAGCTCCCCACTTATGTGTGCATGTCGGATAAGGATGAACTCATGCGGTTTGAAGGCCAAACTATTATCAAGAATCGTGGAAGAAGGAAAAACCAAGTGAGATATAACCAAGAATAACAACGGCTAGGAAGACGACGATGGCGAGAAAAGCGTGGAGGAAACCTTTTGCTGCGTTTGTGTGAGTCCAATTCCAAGAAAAGTTAATTAGGAAACTAAAACAGAGAATTTATCCTAACATTGCTCCTCCTTTGTTTGTTCTCTCGTTTTCTTTTCTTATCGTTTTATTTAATTTTTAAATTAGTGTTTTATTATTATTTTCATTTTGTGTATATGATATTCTCAAGAAAGGAGGTAGTAAATGAATAAAGAATAAATGTATCTTCATAACTACTCATGCGATTTCAAAAATTCTCTTACCAGTTTTAAAAACTTCTTTTAGGATGAACATAGGCTAAATATTATGCCTTTAAATAAAAGGGCCTTTAAAAGCGACCAATTTTGTAACTGAAATCGATGAAAAATAGATGAGCAATATACAATTGCTTTCAATTGAAAAGTCGAAGAATTCAAAAAGCTCTTTACAAAAGTTCGCGATGACATACAAACGATAACACCTGATATCAAAAATAGAAAAAAAAATTTACTATGACCCAACTTACCCCATGTGTACACAAGTCGGAATGCACGCTCGATCCGATACTATTTTTAGACATCAAACTAAACCAATGAATTTGTCGCCTTTTTTGGATATGAAGCTAAGCCCAGTCGATAAGAGGATAAAAGGCACCGAGGACATAAAGATGCAAGTCAGATCCATCAGTTGTTCTCAGTGCATTTATTTTTATAGCTTGTTTTTAATTTCAATAAAGAACTTTTTTATTCCTTAATATGATTAAATAAACTAATTTACATAATGTTCATGGTTTATGTTCATAAACACACACACTAATAATAATGATGTATATATATTTAAAATGTATTTCAATCCATTAGGGGGTAATTTATTTATTTAAGAAAAAAAAAATAATTTTGCGTAGAGGGTAGAGGCACTAGTATCGGAACAGTGCTAGAATCCGGACACTTCGTCGTTTACTGTCTACAATTAGATAATTTTCCGGTTTTAGTGTGAAAAATCAGGTTTTATTTCACATAATCAGGTTGAATTTTAATTAAATATAAATAATTTCTGTGCTCAATTAAAAAAAAAAAATGTTAAATTCTATCCAAATTATTTGGTGTCTGGATACTGGAGCCATAATTTTATACTGATTTTAGTATTTAGTACTGATAAATTAATTAAAATTTTAAATCCAAGTTTTAATACTTTTAAACGATACCTATGCGTTTTTTGATTAATTTAAATAAAGAACATGTTTCTTTAATAATTTCAGTATGCGGACAGTGTTTTTCAACTACGAAACCTGGCTGTCCGAGTACTGAAAAATTAGATTTAGTATCAGGACAATAGTTCTTTACTACGCATTAAAATATACAAAACGTTTAAAATTTCATACTTTCATTTTTAATTACTTAAGATTGGAGGAAAGCAGTTTAACATGGGCTTTAGAAGATGTTGGGACGAATAATTTCAGTATAAGACAAGCAGCTGTCAAATGTGGTCTGTGTCGATCAACTCTTCAATACCGACTGAAAAGGCAACAAAAAAGGAAGTGAAAGGAAGAAACTAAAGTGATGCACTGATATGGGCAAATGTGGGTTTCCCTTAAAGCCTGATCTCCTTACGGTGCAAAAAATAATAAAGAACTCGAAAAAGGAAACACCTATTAAAGATGATCGACCAGGTAGAACAGGGCTCAAATCATTTATGAAAAGAAATCCTTCTTTGGCTATGAGAGAAGCTGAAAACATTAGCAAAGGTAGGTCCGTCATCACAAAAGAAAATATTTTAAGATGATTTAAGAGCTGGAAGACTATTTAAAGAGCATAAGCCAGGAGGAATTAATGCGAGATCAAGGATCCTCAACATCGGTGAAAGCATTTTTTGCCTTTATCCAAAAACTGGCAAAGTTATAGCTCCAAACGGCTATAAAAATATTTACCAAACATGTGCTGGTAACGAAAAAGAAACGTTAACCATGCTAATTGTTTTCTCGGCTGATGGAAATCTTGCCATGCTTACGTCCTCCAAAGGACATTGTTGAGAGTATGCCCTTATCTCGGATCTTTGGAGAAAACAAGAGAGGTTGAATGCGCAGTGAAACGTTTTATGAGTACGTGGCTTATTGTCTACATACACGCTTACTGACAAACCAAGTTAAACGTCCAGTTGTATTATTTGACTTTTTAGCAAGGAACAAGTCATTTTATATGCATTGCCACCCAATACAACCCACATTAAGGAACCAGTGGACGTAAGTGAATTAAAGCCCTTAAAATCTGTATGGAAAAAGAAAAAGCGTGGCAAACTAGAAATCTAGGAAATCGCTCACAATAAAAAATGATATTTCAAATGCGGTCTTTATTCACTAAATACAACTGCTATCAATTTTTCTAAATGCGTTCTTTTAAAACGTGTACCTTGAAGTTTTATTAAGTGTTAGTTGAGTACTAGACTGGTTTTTAAACATTAAGTTCAGATACATTTACAAGTACTAAATATCTTTAATGAATTCCTCTTTATTTCTTGGTTAAAGAGCATATACATCCATTTATATTCATTGTTATGTATTAAATATGTTAAGTTGTTAACAATAATGTGATTAAAATTTAATTTCTTTTGTAAAACTTAATATCTTTATATTATATATCTTTTATGAATTATTTTTTTTTCTTTTTTAGTTTAAGGGAATATAAATACATATACATATACAAATGTTTAATTGATTAAAAAGAAAACGTTAAAAGTTGATATGAAATGTTGATGTCCGGCTTCTGAAACTAAAACATCCGGACACTTAATATTACTGTCCGGATACTTGCGCCAGCAGAACTTTTTTTAAGAAATAGAAAAACAATAATCCACAATATTAAACATGTTTTAGGAGTTTATTATCTTTTTAAAAATGATCTACATTATTTATAAATCCAAATCCTTTCATTGAAGCTTTAATAGTTCAAAAATAAGAAGGGGTCAAAGTCAAGATTTGTGTTAACTGTCCTGCGATTAGTGCCTTTACCCTAGTCGAGGATATTTTATGTAGATAAAAATTAGTACGCTTTGGTGTCAGCGGGCGGTGAATAGACTTTTATAAACTGCCAACAATAGATCACTCTTCTCACCACACATTCATCGACTTCAAAGGCGAATATGATTGCATCCCCTCGAAAGTTGTTCTGTGCATTCGAGCCTTACCCAGATTATTCCAGACCTATTTTCACCGTATTCTGGAGAGGAGATGTGCTAGCACCTAACTTAATAAGCCTTATTCCTGAACAACGTTGAAGGCAATTTAATTTTCAAGTCTGTCTAGGTTTTTCGATAAGCAGACAAAATAAGCATTATCGCTCAAAACCGACTTGCCGTTATTGCAGCCTTTACATCGGCCAGAAGATTTCGTCTTAAAATTGACGAAGATAAAATAAATTCAAATTGGATTAGTAAAGGAGGAATAGAAGAACAAACAACAAATCAATGCCACAAATCCCACTTGGTGGAGATCCGACGTATACTTCCGATTGTCCAAACGGTTGCGATCAAAACTCCTAACTGGGCATTCAAAAATAAGGCTGCAAAAATCATCATCCCTCCAATGGTTCTATATGGAATCAAATGTTGGATGATAAGAAAGACAGTAGAACAAATTTTAGGGACTATCGAGTGAACATTTTTGTCACACTGATGAAACTCTCTGCCAGGTGGAGAAGGTACAACCACATATTTGTAGCAAATATGGGCCGACGATTTCTCACGGCATGTATGATAATTTTCGAATCCAAGCCACCAGGTTCACAAAAAAACCGCACCTCCGGTTCAAAGATACGATTAAGCAATCGCTGATGCCAGGAAGACGGATTCTTTTATCCAAATAAGAGCAGCGGGCCTGGGCCCGGCAGTATGGAAAGCAACTTTTGCTAGAGCTCAAATCCTCCAGTGTTTGATATCATTTCAAAACTTCTAAACATTTTCCTACGACGTCATTGATTTTGGTTTTTCCATTAGCTTTATTGTTTTTGTTTTTCAAAGCAGGCACGTGACAATGACTGTCTATTTATCTTTTGTTTTTGTTTTTCAACAAAACTAAAACGAAAAACGTTTTTTTAACTTTACGTGACGTTTGACGAGCACGCCGAAAACAATACAAACTTAAACCTACAAAAGAAAATAATCTGAGGCAAATGTTCGCACAATTAGTCACACGTACGAATATGTATGTGCAACAACAAACGGTCATTCGCCAAAGAAACTTAATGCAGTTTGCACACTACTTAACTGGAAAGGAATTCCAAACACTCTACACTCAGACATCAGCTTCACAAAGTGACGTGCAAATCCCTGTTAAAACCCCCGTCATTCACTTATGTTCCTTATTACATTATGAAATTACTTAACTGCAACAGTGGCAGTGGCTTTGTAATGCACAGCACCAAAGAGCAGCCATAGTTGCGCAGGGTTCTGCAACTGAGAGTCCCTGAAAGTTAATGGAGCATATTACGGAAAAGTTAGCCTAATTAACTTTTCTCATAGCAAACTACATAAAAAAATGTAAAGGAAAAATGAGGAGAACAAGGGCCAGGATCAAAGTTTTCAAGTAGCCAAGTAAAAGTCCTCTGCGACTACGACTTTGCATGTATTCATATCGGTTAGTTGATTTATTTAAATTTGAAAAGATGTCAGCCCTTGGCTTATCAAGGGTGTTTCGTTGATTAACCTTGCCCATCGCTCATTGACAAAACATACATAATAACGTATTTGTTTAAGATAGTCAACAGGCAGGAAAGCAATAAGCCGGAGTAGTGCACCAATTATTCAGAGTGTCATGTTCAATTAAACAAGGATTCGCCATCCATCATGTGCACGACTGGCCTGGGCCACAATTTATCCAAAAGCCCCATTCTGTTCACTCAAAGGCACAGCCTAAGTTATAGCCCAGCGGTATAACTCAAATGCGTTCAGCAGAACTTAATAATAATTTACTGGAGCTGCTGTGCTGTACCTAGTGCTCATTTGTGCCTGCATTTTACATTTTAGCATGCAAGCAACGAGAATCCTTGTAACACAAATCCGCCTGTTGAATCTTTTCGTTTGGGTTTTGGGACTGCAACTGGAACTGGAACGTTATATTGATTTATTTTTGGCCTAAATTTATCTTGAGCCCGTGTGGGACGGAACATCATAGTTAATGTAAGCGCCCCTTAATTAGTTATTCACATTCATTAATTGTAAACTCCCTCTCACACACGTGTATGGAGTAGCCTAACTGGAAATGCTATAAAAACCATTTCCGGGCCAAGTAAACCAGGTGTGGTTAGATTTGGTCGGTTGGCCAATGCTCGAGGCTGTAGTATGGGTTTTCCAGGTTTGTAGTTGAATGAAGTGAGTGCGGAAAAACTGTGTGCTGCACAGAAAAGATTATTAAGCTGAAAATATAGTTCTCGCAGGACTAATAAAATATTTAATGTTCCCATTGGTCGGTTCCTGTTATGTGTAATAAAATATCCAAAATGGACATTGAATTTATATATCTTTTGCATGGATGAGATTAGATGCGATTTGTGTGCGGCTCCAGAGTGCAGCGGTTAAGCTACGATTGGGCCAAACTTATCCATTCTTGTGTATGAATGTGATTGCATTCATGGAGCGAGTAGAGAAGCATAAGGACGAGAATGGAAAATTTGTATTCTTTTCATTTCAAATCAAATTAATCCTGCAAGTTCATCTGTTAAGATGAAATTGTGAATTATCCATAACAGCATTACGAATTACAGCACTTGGCACATGGATTTTGAAATTTTATTAGTATAAAAAATTCAACAAAGTTAATTAAATGAATTCTGAATATAGGGATTTCCAACAATACCTCTCCTTGAGAAACCAAGACTCGGTATGGGCCTTTCTAAATCAGAGCAACAGAGTCCGTCCGTGAATGTAAATGCAACCAACATTTGTAAGTAGCTAGACAGCTCTCATATATGTTTCTTATCAGATCAAATACACGTCATTCCTCAAAATGAGGCCACGTCAAAGACGTCAGTAAACTCATAATTTTTAAGTCTTGAATAACAAAAAAAATGTACGTCAACCTTCGGATCTGCAAGAGGAACGTAAAGACATCACTGCAATCCAAGTCCAGGTAGCCAGTAGTGCCTCAATCACGGTGTAAAATCACTCGAGGGTTGGCAAAATAAGAATAACTTTGGCAGTGCAATCAGTCTTTTTAGCGATACCTCCGACGATGGATTAAGTTCGATAGATTTCGCAGCAGGACGAAATGTTGTAGTTAGAGTTTCTGTATATTCGGATATTTCGAGGAGCTGACATCGACTCGGACCACAACTTAGCTGCAGCCAGGGCCAACCAACCAAACCCGTCTGATTGTGCAGGATGACGATGAAGAATGTAGCGAGCATTCTTCAATAAATAACATTCTCGAAAGATTCTTTCGAAACTCATGCGTCAAGTTCGGGGCGCGATTTTTCAAATATATGTCCAGCTGATTGCAAGCGATATAGACATAATTGAAAGAACACAAAGAAGCAGCAAGATGGGACTCAATTGAATGAATTTAAAACAACGTATTGGCTGTCAACAAAAATGACACAGCGCAGAAATCAAACGGAGCCGTTATTAATCAAGTTACAAAACCGTGTATCACAAGTTTGAGTTAAAATTATGCAAGATCCTAATCAGCCAGGTGATGCTCGCCTCGCAGAAGCATGAAGCATAACAAATAATCTTGGTCGAGAAAAATCCTTCGTTCGTTAAATGAACGTACAGGAAGTGTATAGGAAATACTAAACGAAGGGCAGTACGGGTTGAAGAGCCTTTGGATCAAACTTATGTTCCAAGTATTGCACATCAACACTCCTGCCTGAAGAGTCTGCGAATCTCCGGCATAAGCCAGCACAATATAGGAAGACCCTACTTAGGCGGAGGTGCTACCAGTATCTTACAATCGCACTGGTTGGTGATTGTAGGGCCATCGAAGTAAGTACTTTGGGCACTTACAAATTTACTTCCTCCAGTTCCATTAGCGAGCTCTCGGTTTTAAATACTTTTTTATTCGAAGCTCTCTCATATCTCTTTTATTGCTCTGATTTCCAAATTTTTTACATATCTCCGGATTCAATCACTTTAGCTTACAGATTTTAAGAGTCGTGTCACATTTAACAAGCCAAATGAACAATTCAAGTAAGCCTTGTACATAAAAAAACTAAGGTACTACACAAAAAGTTGAACTCTTTGTCGTCAAAAATCAACCCCCTCTGCTTGTCTGCTTAGACCACGCAGCTATGGAGCGTCCTTCCTGCAAGCTCTATGAGTCCACTGATTTTTCAAACGATGCCTCGAGCAAATCGATAGCAAGTGATCCCGTTCAAAGCGAAAGCATATGGACACAACATCCAAAGATTTAGTAATTTCACCACTGTTGTGATTTCTTATTCGATATTGCCAAGAAAGCGGCGAAATGCTTATGTTTACCCTAAATTAAATTTAAATGGTTCTTATTTGGCCTAAAATGAAGTACAATGGGCAGGTGCACCTAAGACCACCTTACACCTTCTGGATAGAAAGCAAAGGCGAGCGACTCATAAGAGTCTTCCAATAGAGATAGCGGCCATATTGTTAAAGCTACATCTGTCAAATTATCTGTCCTTTATTCAGTTTGTTTTCCCAGATCACCACGGACTGAAATAGCGTTCAACATTACTTGCAAATAATAAAATTGTTTTATGTGTTCGGGCCACGTTCTGCGCGCTTTGCTCGTTTTACAGTCGCCATAATCGTCCTTCCGAGAGGACTATTAGCAGTGTTATAGATAAATTTGTTCACTGGTTTAGTAAATGATCAAGCAACACACGTACATCGACGAAACACAAGATGTGCTAAAGACATCGCAGAAGTCCGTGAGAGTTGGCAGGAGAATCCGAAGCAGTTTACTTCGTGTCACTCACGAGAGCTTGGTCTCTCGCATACCACTATTTGAGCCAAGAGCTGAAGGTAAACGACCATAGAAAACGATATATGTTCACTGAAGGGGCTCTGGAGCTGTTGGAAACTGCTGTTGACTGAGTACGTCAACAAGCACTGCATTTGGGCTGGCGGCGTCATCGGTCCATATTTATTTGAGAACGATGTTGGCCAGGTCATCACCGTAAACGGCGAGCGCCATAGGTCGATGATTATTAACTTCGTTTATCTTCAATTGGATCATACGGACACCAACGACATGTCAACAAATGCGAAATTCTGCACAATCTCACATGAAGGTGATATGATCTGGCCACCGAGATCATATTATTAGACCTCGTAACACATTTTCTTGCAAGGTTTTCTGAAATTGCAGGTCTATTTCGGATACATGCCACCCAGAAAAGCCGCGGGCGGTATTTGAACGATATTATCTTCTATACATAATGGCATCGATAAAAAATATCGATAATAGAAAGGAAGCGCTTTATGAAAGACCATTAACAATACGATGAGAATTAACGGGGACATTTATACCATTTCAAAACAGTGTGGAACAATTATCACAACAGATCGTACACTTGATACATCCTCCAGACTCACATGCAATAATTTTGATCGTTAACGTACCAAAAGAAAAAAAAATAAAATAAGCAGAACGCTGATTTCAAGCAAGGAATCAGCGAATGTTCTGTACATTCCGTGGTAAGCTGGTTTCAATTCTTATCTGACGTGATAATACCATATGCCGTAAGATATAGCCAGATGCTGTGCTTCACTTGAACTGGATCTTCTTGCAGACTCTCAACAACGACAACCATAGGCCTTGAGCCATCTGTAGCAGAACCAACGTCTTCGAATTTTTTTTGCTCGCCTTCCGGGGAGCCAAGCAGACTTGGTTCCGAATTTCGATTTTTTGGTATATTTCTTCCGCACATGGTTTAGGCAGTCTGCAAAATGGAACCTAGCAAAAATTCTTCTTTCATTCTTTTAAATAACTTTATAACTCAACTCCTACGAGAATATTTATATTAGTCCCGAAAATCCCACACATTCAGTATGTAACTGAAATTAGATTTGTTCTTTCTTTTTATGCGAATTCTCTATTTATTTAACTTTCTTACGAGAATTGTAAGAACTTCCGTTCGAAGAACGAAGAAACTACTTTTAGCGAGACCACAGAAGACATGCAAACATAAAATCAACTTGTAAATCTCAACTACAACTTGACCTGCCCTTAGGCAACGCACCCTATTCACTATTTGCTGAATACGAAACTAATCAAAGTTATTTACCCATCAATTCATCTTAATACAAAAACCCAATCAATCACTTCCTTCCTCTGTACACACAAATGGCCCCAAAAACTGACTTAAATAGACTTTCCCATTTAATTGGCAGCTAAACCATATATGCGGAAAACTCTACTAGCCTACTCAAGTCAATATGTCCTTTAATCTTACATGAGAGCATGGTAAAAAATTTAAAGGTAGCCCATAGCCGAACCCAACATCCTCATACACATTCGGTAAATCGATTTTTCAGCTCAATGCCGAGTATATATTCTCATGTGCTATAAAGAAAGGTTTAACCTCAGATATAGTATCTCAATGGATACCAATTCAATTCGTAACTTCTGACGAAATCCCAGAGGGAAGGGAATACGCCTGTGTTTACAAATCCCCACCAATGTTTACCAATTTCCCAAATTAGCTTAAACTAGCCTAAATATCCTGCAAATTATTTGATAAAAGACCTGCGAATCGAACTGATACGCTAGAGGTGGATTCTACTCGTCCTTATGGGGTGGCAGGTGATTGGTGAATCAATCTTACTACCCTTCGCTTAACCGAACCGAACTCGCATTCGGATAACCCTTTCCCATTAGTTCAATAGGCGAAAGTATTCCCGGCCCACAGCAGGATCCCTGCCCGCGCACCATCTCCCAACGGATACAGGTTGCCAACTGCCGGTTACGCACATCCTCATGCATTAAACATTTTTAATCTCTCTGGGGAAATCGAATGGATCCGATATTCAATTGAATAAAACGTTCGTTGTGATTCGACGGGTTGGACTCGGATGGAGGGGGGTATCCTTTCAACCCTGATGCGTTCGTTCTTTATTCATTCAACGCCATGCCATGCCATGCCATGCCATAGCACACAGCGTGCCACGGCATGAGAGTATGTTTTACAACGCGCTGACTACGAGGAACGAGGCATAGAGTAGCCTCAGTTCAGATCGTTTTGGTAATATGAAACTCTCTGGTAAAAGGATTTCAAATCTCATTTTAATTTATTTTGACTAGATTTATGGTCGTGCACATTGGGGGCGCTGTTGGGATTTCACGCGAACAGGAACAGTACTGCACGCAAGTACGACTGTTGCCGATAATGCACGTCTGATAAAGAGAGCGACCGACGCGACGTCAACACGGTTACTGGAAGGAGCATCAGGACGACGCCAATGACGACAACGAGCACGGCGAGGACTACGACCACGGCAGCCAAGCTAGAGCGACGACAGCGAATATGCTAAGTGCTGTAATGTAAGAGTGTCGTGCCGCACAGGGTCTGTCGATACTGTTATTGACATTTTGCTGCTTTTGCACAGCTATTTGGTTAATGTTGTCCGCAATGGTATAGCCAAAGAGCCGATCACAGGATATTGATGGCAACTAGCACCGACAATAGGATTAGGTGTTGTTTTTTTTTTTCTTAGTTGTTCCAATTGACATTAGTTAGTTGTGTGTAAAAGAGGTCGAATAAACCACATGGGATGGTGAGTGTGTGAACGTTAATTAAGGCCCTTTTTTAACCTTTTTGTTAACACTTAATTGAAGTAAGGATGTTATTTGCATTAGCACCATTGTAGATGGATCAAGTCTCGGTACTCTTTGATTTTCATCAAATGTGGACATCGTGGTTAGAAAACACGACACAGGAAGTATTTAGAGCTCGACAATAGCTTCGGTATGGTAGCCTACTATTTTTAATTAGTGTTTCACTGAGTATGCAAAAAGGTGAATGGAATTGGGTTGTATGTATGCTGTGTTCGAGTATGGGCGTTTTGCGTGTACTAGCGTTCCTTAATGAGGTTTTAATGTGTTGTAGGAAAAGTTAAGTTTCGATCGAACCGTAAATTAAAATTAACTTAAGGTTAGATGAGGTTTTAGATGGATGGGTGGTGAGTGCGCGTCTAATTTCTACTCGGATAATGTATTTTTTTTTTGGAGATACCCTTTTGCAATCTTGTTTGTGAATGAGCTGCTTCCTTCTCTATGAATTTGAGAACCTCTCCAGCATCTTTGTTTAGCCTAACTCTGTCGCTATGATACCATTCGACGGACGTTTTGACGAGCTTTTCGAACCAGAAAAAATCTAATTGATAGATCTAAAAGGATCAAGGGATGAATAACTAAGTCCGCACTTGAAAAATAACGTCCTTGTGTAAAAAAGAAGCTTAACATATCTTATAGTCCTTAACTGAGCTGTGTCCCTGTGCAATGTCCCTCAAAACTAAAGGGACTTAACTATAAACTCGCAGCCATAATCGCCTGTTTAAATATTTTTAAATGTAACCTCGATATTTATTCAAGAGAGTAGACAATCAAGTCATTTGCATACGCTATGGCGTGGTGGTGAGAATCTATGAGAGCTACCCCGCACCTCATGGCAACATGGCTATTTTAAAAAACATCTAGAAATCGACATCTTGCTAGAAGTTTTATGAAAAATTCAAAAATCTAGCCGCAGGCTTTAGAACCGACACCCAGACTCTCCCAAAATGTAATGGTAAACTTTTCACCGATCCACAGAAAGTGAAGATATATTTAAGCAGCATTTCCATTAGCTGTTCACCTAACCTAAATCGAACCTAAATCTGGTCGTCGAAGTAGTTCCCCCACCCACCTTAGAAGAAGTTGACGCAAATATCAAAAATCAGACTCATTGCCGTCTAAACTTTTAAAATGTGGTGCCGATGTTCTGGTTGGTATCAACAAAGTTTAGGAGGATGAAAACATGCTGAAGACTTGAATATCAACTCTATATACCCCATCTTCAAATAAGGCTATCCTCTGTTTTCCAATCACTTACGAGTCATAGGCCTACACGATGCCGCATGCAAGATACTATCCAGCATTTTGTGTTTCGCCAAATGCTTGATAAGACCCTCGAGTTTCAAGTCCATACCTACCAACTATACATCGACTTCAAGGCCGCATATTTTTTTTGTTTATTTATCAACCACTGCCCAAGTGGCGGACACTGCGGTCTGTAGGAAAAGACCTATTTTATCATGGGAGGAAGCAGGCGAGAACATTAGTTCTCCTTGTTATGTTTTGATTGTCTAAGCCCCGGCCGTTGTCCAGCTTTTGCCACAAAAAGATTCCGAACTAATGAACGCAATTTAAGAACCAGCACTGGCTAGTTCGTCAGCAATTTCATTTCCTTCGACTCCATGATGACCTGGAACCCATGCTTACCTAACTTTGTTTCATTGGGCTAGGGATCGATGAAAATGTCTTTAGCGCTGCTTGCCATTTTTGAGCCATCAGTATATAAGATTAAGTTTATGTGGTCGGGGGAAGGTGTGTTGCTCGACTAAAGGTCACGATCAGGAATGTTTACCTCGAAGAGTAACCCAAAGTAGTATGCCGCCTTCATACTATCTGGGATCGAGCAGAACATGCCTTTATCCGTGGTGAAATTGAGTATTCACAAGTGTCCTGTATCGCTTATAAGAGAATACATCGTTCCGAACTCGACAACGCGGTGGCTGAATTCAGGATCCCCGAAAAACTGATCCGAAAATAAACGATGCACCGTGCAGCTTGGACCCGAAACCTTCGAACCATTCCAAACATGCACGGGATTTCGGCCAGGAGAGGCATTGTCATATGAGTTCTTCAATCTTGTCTTCGAACAGATTGTACGAAAGGCAGGTGTCGAAACGGAAGTTTCTATCTTTTTCAGGTCTTCCCAGCTTCTATGATACGCAGGTGATATCGATATCATCGCTCGTTCAATCAGCGTGCTCTAGTGTAAGGCGATTGAAGAACAGGTTGATCTTAAAATCAATGAGGACAAAACAAATTATATGCTGCCGCCGAAGATCATATCGGCCAAAACATTACATTGACAGCTACAAATTCGAACTACTTAAGGAGTTTTACTACCTCGGAACAGATATATCCTCCACTTAGGTCTCATCCTGGTCCACTGTTAGTTCTTCGATTTGTCGAATCAACTCTTCTACAAAACACTGATTTAGCAGTCCCGCTTTTATGGTGTTGAATGCTAGACGATAAGCAAACAGCTGACCAAATATTGAGATCCTTCGAAAGGAAAAAACTTTGTTCGGATATTTGGTCTGCAAAGAGGGCGAAAAGATGGTACGATGCATGAACCAAGCCTACAGGCATGAAGAGTACTTTTGAAAATACGAGAGAACTTGCAAGCATTGTTAAAAACCAAATTGATTATATGGAACAACGTTTTCTGAACTTTATCCAGTTAGCACAACTTTAAATGATTGAGGCCCAAACCGCGAATGTTGTTCAAAATATGCAGTATTTTGTTGAAGAACTGATAACAACTTATTGACGTAGAATGCCCCTTTTTAATTTTTGTGGGACACTGTGTTCAACTCTTTCTTCATGACTATATTTATCTTTAATTTTGACAGAAAGTCGCCTGTGTTTAAAGTAAGTCTGAAGCAAAAAAAAATACTACCACGGAGTCCGATTATTTCGAGATGCTGTAAAATTTTTTTGTGCCCCAAGATATGGAAAAAATTTATTTATTCTGTAAAAATACGAATTAAAAAGACTTGAATCCCCATTCTTAGTCAGTCAGTTGAAGTCAGCAGTGAATTCATATTTTCATTGAAGTCATTAGTGAATTCACTTCCCATCGATTGAAGCAAGTGAATTCAACTCATATTGCTTGAATATTATCAAAGGTCTTCTTTATTTTATTGACGATGTCGGGATCAGGAAAAGGGGGATAATAATATGTTGAGCTCGCCGCCTTGCTAGGTTTTACAATAAGTATAACTAGATAAAGATATTAAGATCGTTGGAGAGATTATTTGTGAAAGATTTGAAAGTCATTGCCACGGGCTTCTTTTGTGAGCAAAAGCTCAAAAGCTTCGTACGTCATCAAAGGATACCGTATATCTGATCGAAAAACAAACATTTTTATAGTAAAATATTGCAAAAAATGTACATTTTCGTAATAAAATTAAATTCTTAACACACCACCAAAAACTTATTTCGAAACACATCAAATTCACTTGGTCGCCTTGTCCAGAAACTCAAGGCTCCTGCTAGTCCGAGCTGAATTCATTTGTCTCGCATCTAGCTCCGCTCATTATGTTGAAGATATCATGAACATTATTCCTCCACTGTTCAAAACAATACTTATTGTTTCTATTGATTTCAGTGATTTCAGCTGATCTTATATCCAGTAATGCGATCATTGGAATCATTGGAATCGTTATAATTAAGTGAATCAATTACTGACTTCAAAAGAATGTCGACTTGGGTTTTTGTAAATCCCAGTCTTTTTTTACAAAATTGCATCAAATTATTTGTAAGAATTAATTATCACTAGAATTATCTTCCCCAGAGGTTAACTTCTTTAACAACTCCGCCCGGTATGGTGATAGATTATGGGACATCTTGTATCAATCATTCATTAAAAATACAACTAACAATTTTGTGCCTTCCTTAATTCAATTTAAAAATAAAAAAATATAATCCATAAAGTTAAGTGCCCAAAAATTACGAATATCATATTTCGCTTAAATAGTTTATCCAGAAAAGCAATTTCATTTTTGTGTTTTTTTGTCATTTTAATAACGATAACAATTAGTAAATATGCTGAGTCAGTATGCTCTGCTCCCATTAACCAATTTTAATAAACAATTTTAACAACAATTATCAAAAACCAGATCTGACTGATCGTCGCGTTCATCATACTAACGCCGCTCGAGGCCATGTCGTATGTAGGTGAATCATATCACGAACAATTATGTCAACAACAATCTCAATGGTCAGCTTCGGAAGCTTCAGTCTTAATGTCGCGAGCATCAAATACCACACTGTTGTAAAAGCTTTTCACTGAATTTTCGCATTTTCTGATAAATTCAAGTGCAACGCCATGACCAAGGTCGGCGCACGTTATTCTAAGCCACCTGCTGCCAGACGGAACGTAGAGCACCCATCTGCCGGAATATGCATACCAAACCCCGAAATTCCATCATGTCTGTCGATAATACTCGTAATATTTGGCTATCAATTTCCGCACTCGTTCTAACTAATGCAAAACATAATGATATGAGCTTCTCTGCTGGCTGACGCCTACGTCGTATAAAACGCTGAATCAGCGACGCCCCACACTAAGTTGAATACTACTTGTTCGCTATGACGAAACTATTCGTGAGTTTACTTCTTGCCACTTGTGTGCTAGGAATTTCGGGTTCGGCCGGTAAACGTAGGCCAAGGCCGTGTACTGACTCGGATCATCCTGTTTGCGCAACCGACGGCATCAAGAGTACCCTTTTCAAAAACGACTGTCACCTAAGGGCGGAGAATGTTAAACGCCAAAAGGAGCATGCTCCAAGTGAGTGACTTTTGCTTAAGTGAATCTTAAAACGAAAATTTAATGATTCTTTACTAGAATTGCAGAAGGTCGATATAACGCAATGCTTTGCAAGATGTGAACAAGTTTGCACCGACGAATACGCTCCAATATGTGCGGTCTCAACAAGTGGTGAGGGACAGAAAAGATTCCTGAACAGATGTGAATTCGATTTGGAAAATTGTCAAAATGGAAATGTTTGGAAAGTATTCCATGAAGGCGAATGTCCAGAACCACAAGTCAAAGATGATTGTCCAGAACATTGTTCAATAGAAATTAACCCAGTCTGTGGGACACTGGGTGATGTCGAACAGACCTTCCACAATTTGTGCTTCCTTAAGACGGACATCTGCGTGTCGGGTCGAAGTGAGTACTCTCTAACTACTTGATAATTTGTGTTTAAAAATATTCGTGAAAGTGTTAATTCATAGAAAAAATATTAGAGTGCCAGCAAATTTATTTAATGTGTTTTGCGTCTCAAACTTAAAAATGATGATATTCCCAAGAAGGATAAATACTTTTTTAGTCTCAAGCAATCTCAAAAAGCCGTTTAATATTTAAAATTTAAAAGTTGAAGTAACTATTTTTTTTTTTGGATTGTTTTGAAGGCTCTGATATCATTTATTTGAAATGTTTACCAATAACATTTATTCGTTTTTAGTATTTTAAAATACTTATATATACAAGTAAAAATAATCATAAAAGTTAACCAGAAACATTACTTCTAACAAATGCTAGAGATTTTTTATTAATTTTGAAAACGGTGATTAGTGTATTGTATAAGTGTATTTTAGCATTGACCTAAAAGACGTATATTTGCAAAATACATCTCATTACAAAAAATATTGAAAAACAAATCCCAAAATGCAATTTGGCTATTGTATTGTGCACTTTTCTTCCAGATGTTGCAAACATATTCTAGAATCTGAAGAAGCCAAAGAACTTAATGTTCAACGCTTTTTCAATTCCCACAACATTGAACACTTTATTTTTTAAACTATTTTTTCACGCTACTCCATAAATTTGATCTTAAATAGATTCGTTCAGCTAAAACTATCATATAAATCATCCATGATCTTAAGTTATGTGTAGACTTTACTAAGACGACAAACGTTGACAAACATTATGAAAAAACGCGCTGAGTAGTGAACCCTGTGGAACTCCGAAATTCACAGCGGTTGCCTTGAATTTACAATTATTAATCTCTGTGCACTTTCTTCTCTCAGATTGGTATGTGTGGAACCAGTTCAGCTCCTTTCCCTTTATTCCGAACTAATAAAATTTTTCAAACAAAATTTCATGATCTATTGTCTTAAGCCGCTGGCTTATTTAAAGTCTTAAAGTCTAAAGGCAATCTTTTTTCAATCCTTGAGTACTAAATTTACTGCAATTTCACATGAGTGTCGTTTTATTAATCCTGATTGGAACTTCATTAAGAACAAGATTCTTTGTTTCTCTCCACATTTCTGTTTGTCCTTCTGTCCTAGTCGTGGTCGTAAAATGTTACGTTTTTTTTCAAGAAAATCAATAAAATTAAATTTGCTAAATAATCAAAAAGAAACCTTTTTCGGATTTTCGATCCTGAGCATCACAGTAGAAACAGTTAGCTTGGACATAAAGTGGAGCACGAAGGGTCCTGGAAATCACATTGGAAAAATATAATTTTTTGGAGGAAGTTTGCGTCAGATGACTACCAATTATTCAGTTGACCATTAATGATACTTCCGTTCCCGACGATTTAATGGATGAGTCTGAGTTTCCATCCATGACAACTTCAAGTCCATCGGTGCAGGTATAGCGACCCAAGAGAGTTAGCTACCCTCTGATGTTAAAGCGTCAAACACGATCCAAATAAAACGATAGAACGCGTTCAGTAGGTGCTTACGATTGGATTTGAGATGAAGTTAGTCCACTTCTTCGTCAATTTATATTTAATTTTGTCAAGAAAATTATCGAACGGCTAATGATCATTCGAAAGTAGTGTTAAAACTCAACGCAATAACCTCGTAGCTCTCGAAACAAATGGTAAAATCCACCATGGACACCTTGTGATTGACTAATAACATGAATTCCTCCACTTATGATTCAGCGTGTTTATTGTATTTAAGGAAGAGTTTTCAGTAAAATACACTTTGAAAACATTAGCACCATTCTTATGCACATAAAAGAATTTTCGAAAACGAACGAACGAAACTTGATTGATTGCTCACATTTCGCAGGTTTAATCATTGTTTTGCTCTGTTAATAGACTAAGGTTTTCAAAATTTGATTTTCTACTGGCAGAATTAGTGTTTTGAAGACCATGATTTTTGACCTTCGGTAACGAAGTTCGGATTCTCGTAATGTCCAGAAAAAATACAAATCAGGTAACCCTGTATTGAGTGAGCTTAAAAACGGTATACACCTTTCTCTTCGTCATATGGGTTGAAACAAATAGTTGAAATGTTTTTCTTTAATTTATGTCTTTGTTTTTTAAGGTTCCGTATCTCAAAATGAAAAACGGAACTTTATAGGGTCACACCGATAGCCGTCTGTTTGTCTGTTAGCATGTCTGTCTGTCAAGATCCTTTTTCACATTTTTTAAATATGTAAAACAAAAAAAAAAAAAAAAACTTCAGAGTCGACGAAGTCAAAAGATGCGGCTATTTATGCCGCATATTTTGATAGTCGGAACTGATTCAAACCCCTCAGAGTACTTCCGTTGACCTAGAATCATGAAATTTTGCAAGTAGCAATGTCTTCTTGCTTAAGTAAAGGGAAAGATTTGCATCACAAAAACATGTTTTCTTGAGGCGGAAACACAATTTTACGCCAAAAAGTAGGAAATTTAAAATTAGAAATATAGTACATTGTACGGTGGTACGCAACCCTTCGTGCACTCAATTTATGCATACTTCTAGAATGGGAGATAAAGAATCAAGGAGAATGTTCAGATGGAGAACAGGAATGCTTTGAATTTTGCCCTCAAGTTTATAGTCCTGTGTGTGCTAAACTCAATGGTGAGACGAAAACTTTCAGCAACGAGTGTGTTTTAGACTATGAAATCTGCTCAACCAAAAAACGTAAGTAAAAGTTTCTTAAATCATTAAAAATATATACAAAATTTCTTTAAAATTTGCTGTAGAATGGGACGTCCAGCATAGAGGCGAATGTCTAAAGGCTACAGAAGAATGCCTTAAGCCGTGTGCAAAAATTTACGACCCAATTTGCGCCAACAATGGCCTTAAATTAAAGACTTTTGCCAGTACTTGTTTACTTGAAGTTGAAATTTGCTCAACTCAAGAAGGTGAGTTTGCCATATTTGTATTTTTGAATAACATTCTTGAACTGTATGTTTCGCTAGAATGGCATATTCTATATGAGGGCGAGTGTGAGACACCCGGGATAACCACTGAGCCAACAATATGTCCTAACGTTTGTGCAGCTATTTACCAACCGGTGTGTGCCATTTTTAATGGCTATAAGAGAACATTCTCAAATACATGTGAACTAAACATTGATATATGTAACACTAAAAGAGGTAGACCAGATCTGTTAGGTTCTTAGTCCATTTCTAATGCATAATGTTTTTTTAGCCTGGAAGCAAATTTCGAAGGGTGAATGTCCGCCGATTCCTACGCATCCTCCTTTAATAGAAAAACCCGATTTGTGTCCTGACACATGTAAAGCTTATAAGAAGCCCGTTTGTGCAGGTTTTGGTGATGCCACAAAAACGTTTTTGAACGAATGCAAACTGCGTGTGGAATGCTGCAAGACCGGAATAGGTAAACCTTCTATCAGCATTCACATTACATAACAAACATACATTTTTTGTTTTCCTTAATCAGATTGGAAAGTCCTCTTTGAGGGACCTTGTGATGACGAATACAAGGTTGAAGTTAAAAATGCCGCTGTGAAGATATGTCCGACAGTCAATGAGCCTGTTTGTGCTAACTGCAATGGGGAAAATAGGACATTTACAAATCAATGTCAAATGGACGTCGAAAATAATAAGTCCAACAACACTTGCGAATTGATAGCTCATGGTGAGTGTGAAGAGCCACAAACAACAGTTCAGCCTTCTGGGGCATGTCCCAGGTGCTCCGATCACTATCATCCGATTTGTGCAACTTTAAATGGCGAGAAAAAAACATTTACAAATGAGTGCTATATGATCACCGCAAATTGTTATTCGAATGAAAGTAAGTCGTCATTTCTTTAATTTTCCAATTTTCCTTATATGATATTTATTTAAATTTACATCTTCTTGCAGCTTGGAAAATTGAAAGTCTACATGAGTGCGATAAGCCTTCTCTGAGTTGTCCTTTGTGCTCAGATTATTATCACCCGGTTTGTGGATCTAATGAAAACCGACAAAAAACCTTTACAAACGAATGCCATATGATTTCGGAAAATTGTTATTCAAACACAAGTAAGTTCTTTTTTTTTCTTATTCCAGTACAAAAAAAAATCATTTTTAATCGGTTCTGCACCCAAGACTAATCTGGGCATAGAAATATTTTTGTTGGGGGGGGGGGGGGTTACACATACGCACACATATACAAATGCCGAAGTTATGTCAAATCTTCTTCAACGTATCTCCACCTTTTTGAGGTTGCACGAGTTGAAACACCTGAAAAATTATAGTTGAGCCCCCTTTTCGTCAAATAATCCACTTCGTACTTGCAGAACTTTCGATGTCAGTCTAGGCATTCAATAGGCATTTAATGTCTTGATAGTTTCTAATATTGCTGATCTCGAGTCTACTCGAAGGATCCCAAAAAAAGTATGTTTTTCGATGTGAAACTATCTGTCAAGCTCATCGCAAAGCTGCTCCTTTAGCTTGGTGATTGGGTGAGCCGTTTCACATTTCATATATTCCTTGGCTGGGAAGAAGATTTCGGATCATTCTATTGTATTAATGTAAATCGGTACATATGTGTATACTTTCCATTATTCAAAATTCTATCGGTACGATTGAGGGCTTCAACGACGATAAAAGAGAAACGCTGCTGATCATTATGGAACCACCAACATGCTTTTTTTGTCGGGGCCACACAGCTAGGGTGCACATGTTCTTCATCAGACCGCCGAACGTAAACTCTCCTCTTTTGTCCACAAGCACCAAATTTCAACTCCACCGTCCATTATACTTTCGTCCGGTCAGTTAATATCCAATCCTAGTGCTGCCTGAATTCAAGTTGAATGTTGATCTCAAAGACGGGTACTCGACTGTTCACTTTGATGTCTTACGATCATCTGTAATACCACGCACAGAATTTCCTTCTCCGTGCAATGTTATTATAACACAACGCTTGACTTCACTTTTTTGTAACTTTAAATTGTTGAAATTTCAGAACTAACTGAAAGGATTTTTTTTTTCAAACTTGTTTATTTCCACCATAATTTTAAAAAATTTATTAACGAGAAACAAGATAAACGCTAAATCAATAAATTTACATTTTCGTAAATGGCCAACTAAAAATTGGCTCATTACTTATAATGACAGGATTTTTGTGATGATTGTGAAGAAATATTTTGTTCGAAAACTAGTATATGTAAAGTGCCTGTGGTCGATAACAGACATTAATCTTAATAACTAATATAGGAAGACCTTCTAATTGAGCAAGACTTGATTAAACAGTTCATAAGTTCAATCGAATTGGTGACAAGAAACGCGTGGCGTAAAATTTGTAAAAATCAGCTCATAATCTAGGCAGAAAATTGTGGAATAACTAAGAAGACTGCTTGCAGATACCAGCACCAAAATATATAAAGGGAATTATAAGCGATGATGAATAATTTCGGGTAATTAATTCCTTATAAGCCCAAAGGTCTGCAGAAGAGGATTGGAATACATCAGTAATGCTACAACATTCACTCACTGACGTTGCACCAAGTTAAGCAAAAACCATTTAATTTGCAACTTTACAAGAGCAAACCGACAAAGTTGGTAGGTTCAAGCTGATGAATCAAGCTACACCAACGCAAACAACTGCAAGGTACATGTTAGATAAAGAGAGAAAGGTCACAAGCACCGAAGATTGATAAATATCACCAATGGTTTGGTTTCTTTCCATGATTTAAATTCTAAAATAAGGACATAAAGATAACCGCTCATGTGGATGAGCGAAAAGTTCTTCCGATCATAGTCAGATATTTTTAAACGATAATCAGAATCTGTACGGCAGGAAATTTCAAAACTTACGTTACCGTTTAAAGTGGGCAATTAAGTTAAGTAACACGTACTTCAAAATCAAAGTGGCTACATTTTTAAGTGTCCTAGCAAAATACGTGAAAATAAAGTGAGGATTGATGCAAAATATAATGTGGGTAGACAAGGGTCGAGGATCACATTTTTAGGAGAAGGAAATTCAACCTTTACTCACTCATACTGTAAAATTGAAACTGCGCTCCGAATATTGCAATGATATCGGCAAGCTTTGCGCTTTTGTGCACGAAGATAAAAAAAAAACCAGCATGTACTTTTTACTGTACTGCCAAGAAGCAACAAGCCTTCATATATTTTTAAATTCATAATGATCAGTAACGAACTGCAGGGATTTTATAACCAAATGCTTAATGGATGTGGGACTATGCCATATTATTTAAACTCAAGCAATACACTGAGTGCTTGAGACGTTCAGTACCGCTCTTCACTACAGACTGTTTATTGATTGCTCGCAGTTTACCACCCTTAAGGCATGCTTTCCAACACCATTGACCAACGCCATAGTATCCGATTCGACATTATTATTTCTCATAAGGCTTAGATTAAACTAAGTGTCACACTTTCACAAATTGATTCACACAAATTGATTGCGCAAAATTTGTCTAAAAATTTGCAAGGTAGGGCGTATCCAAATTCAACAATCTTTCACAATTCAAAGCGATCTTGCTCGATATTATATTATGTGACTGTGTTTCCCAAATGAGCTTTAACAATTCTTTGAATGTTTGGCTTTCTATATAAAATTGAATGGCAGAAACACGCAAGTTCATTTTTAGCAACAGCCATAGTTCACAGTACTTAAAAAATGAGGTTGAAAACCACCATAAAGGAGGCTTTTGCTTGAAACTAATAAGAAATTGACGCAGTGAGAAGTCAGACCCTTTCAAGATAATCTTACGCAGAAATTGAATGACGATTCGTTGACTGTTCAAAAAGTTTCTAGTGAAGTCCAGAAACAAAGGAAGATATAAGATTTCAGATAATGCCAAAAACTCCAGTTTTCGACTTGATAAGTTTTGTTGAAATATCGTACGCAATTTAAAGTCACCCTAAGATTTAATGTTGAAAGATTTTGGCTATTACTCGTTGTCGCAGAAAACTTAGGGCAACATTTACTCTTCTATCTTAACAGACATAGGTTTGTTCGAATAAGTTTTCCAAATGTAGCTCATCTCTGAGGTATGACCCTGTTTACGAACACACGTTGAATCTGGAAAATCAAAAATTCTATGTTCCTTTTAACGATACTTATGTTTCTAATTTATGAATAGTTTTTCCATAATTTTGTCGTCAACGAAGGCCTACATTGCTTCGACAGAGTTTGAAAGATATTTGCACTTCGAAAAACTAGTTCATTTCAACTTCCGCTTAAGGTGTGAAGTATTTTTAAAAGGAGATCAAAAAATTACCTATTAGAGTATTTCAAAAGTATATTATGTCAGCTTTCAATTTAATTGAATTCTTTTAGATTGGACGCTAAAGAATGATGGTGAATGTATTGAGCCCACTCAGGAGTGTGATGGAAATTGCCCCGAGATATACAGTCCGGTTTGTGCCAATCTTCACGGTGAAAACAAAACGTTCACCAATGAATGTATTCTTGAATATGAGATCTGCACATCTGGAAATCGTAAGTTGAATTATTGCAAAACTCTTAAAGGGTTTTTTAAAAAACTTTGTTTTTAGTTTGGAACATGACGGCAAAAGGTGAATGCAAAGAACCTGTCAAAGAATGTAATAAGGTATGCTCCAAAATTTATCAACCAATTTGTGCAAAACGAAAGGGCCAGTTGAGAACGTTTACGAACAAATGCGAACTAGAAGTCGAATCTTGCGTTAAAAATGAGAGTAAGTTGTCATGTCCTTTAATATGAGAATCCTTATTAGAATATAAATATATCCTTAGAATGGGACGTTAAGTACGAGGGGGAATGTGAAAAACCTGTAGAGGAATGCAACAAAGCCTGTCCATTCATCTTTGAACCCGTTTGTGCCGAGTTGAATGGTGTGAATGCAACGTTTTCAAATGAGTGTCTGGTTAAAGCTAAAAAATGCGAAACTAAAGAAGGTAAATTCGAGGGTTTTAAGTCTTTTTTTTTCGAATATTGATATTGGTTCTTATTTTAAAGACTGGAAAATAATACACGATGGAGAATGTACTCCAACAATGCCGCCTACACCTGGGTGCCCTGAAGTTTGTCCAACAATTTTTAAACCAGTTTGTGGATCATTGAATGGTTCTACTAGCACTTTCTCAAATAGCTGTGAGCTACAGGTTAAAGCATGCCAAACTGGAGAAGGTAATCTAAAATTTAAAGTTTTTTTCAGATTAAAGTCCTAATTATGTTTTATTTTTAAGGCTGGAAAGAAATACACGAAGGAGAGTGTGAACCGCAAGAGCCTCATCATGCTACAACAACGCCAACGACAACTACAGTTCCAGCACCAACTACAGAGCCAATGCCAACAACACTTCCAACTTTAACTTCACTCCCTCCCTATCCAATAACGACGATGCTTACGCCAGAAGATGAAAACTGCCCCTCCGAATGCTCAGACATCTACGAGCCATTATGTGCCTCGTTTAATGGTACTACACAAACCTTTTCGAATCCATGCGAACTGAAGGCAGAATGCTGCAAATCTGGAAATGGTTGGCCTTTCTCTCAGAAATCATATTTTCCAACTTTCACTTTCTTCTTCTTCCTTCCTTAATCAGATTGGGAAAGACTCTCTGACGGTCCTTGCGATGACGAATACAAGGTTCAGGTTAAAAACGCAGCTGTTTCAATATGCCCAGCAAATGTCGATCCCATTTGTGCTGTGTTTCAAGGAGCAAAGAAGACATTCTCAAATAAATGTCAACTGAAAGCACATATAACCAAGACGAAAGAAGGTGATTTTGAAATATACTGGAAAAGCCTTAAAATCTCTAATGATTTATTTTCTTATTAAGCTTGGGAAATAGTGAGTCCAGGTGCGTGCGAAACACAGACAACAACAATGGAGCCTTCGGAAATTTGCCCCAAGTGCAACAATTTATATGAACCTGTTTGCGGTCTAAGAGAAGGGGAACAAATGACATTCACGAATTATTGTCACCTCTTGGGAGCAAATTGCAACTCTGACAAAAGTAAGTTCAGTTTTTGAATACATAATTTAAATTAAGGAATTTTAACGTTTGAGAAATAAGAACTATCTGTAAAACAAGCTCACAAACCACGACGGATGGTGGTGGTTACTTAAGAAACGATATTGTTTGAATACCTTCTTAAGCCTTGAACGTCAGAGTTCGGGTAAGGCGTATAGCAACATATCGTTGGATATGCAGTGATCTAAGGAAGCTGAGATTGGCCATTAACACTTTCGCAAGCAATTGTTTTCTAAGACACCTCAGCAACAACTTATATCGTAACTTTATTGTAATCCAAGAAGGCCACTCTTAGGATCTTGCAATAGAAAAAGGTTCGTTGTAGCTAAAGATTAGCGCAGATTCAGTGTCACTGTTTCGATTTGAACAGACCAATTCCTTCATTGGTCTTTTTAAATTTTAACACTCAAGAAAGAGGTCAACCAGATTCTCGTTGATCATTTTTATATTTGCCATCTGATTCGCTGGGCAAGCTGAGTCACATGCTTAGTCGCCAAAAGTCGCAATCTTATTTGCAAAATACTGAATGGTTGGAGATTTGAAACCGAAACATCTTAACCCCGATTCCCCAAAAAATCATCCAAGGAAAAACTGTAATAAAGTCTTATCTAATGCTTTGGTACACTTACTTAATCACAAGTCTATCAACAAATATCCTTCTTGGTAAGGTCTCAAGTTCTTTGTTGTTTATTGCTAGCAGGACATTAAGGCCGTTAGTCGCTTCTGAATTTCTGTTCGTTCGTTGGAAGCAAGGCTTTCCAAGTCGAAAGGAACAGCGTTCCGCAAGTATGAATCTTTTATTACTAATTACATTGACCTAGTTAGTTATTGTTTGTTATAAAAACTGTTTCTATAAGGGTACAAAAGATCTGTACCTTGGTAAATTTCGTCGTAACGTCCTTCCAGTGTAGTACTCTTTTTGAATGGTTAGAATTCAACCTTGTTGCGGATTGTTATCAACTGTTAATTGACATGCCTATAGCTCAAAAGTTCGTACCTAAATAAAAATAAAGTTATTCTTAGTTTTCTTGGGCCAGACAAGCTTCTAAAATTATAATTAAAGATGCCTTCAACATCAAAAGTCCGGTTTTTTAAACGTCCATGAATTCCATCGACGAACTGTTGGTGGGTTCATTGTAAGTCCTTTGAGCGCAATTCACCACATCGAAAAATTGCTTCCAATCTAAATCTATTAAACTATACGAATAATATTTATATACAATTTTTTTCCTTTTTCAGAATGGATAAAAATAAACGACGGGGTGTGCAAGCCCACAAATCAGCCAAGAGCGTGTCCCAACATTTGTCCCATAAACTACAATCCAGTCTGCGCAACACACAACGGAGTCAAAAGAACTTTCCCTAACGAATGCGAGCTCAATCATGAGGCATACAAAACTGGCAAACGTAAGTTAACAAAAAGATTGTCATTGTATATTATATTCAAGCTGAGGTAATTTCCGAATTTGAATTCAAAATTATTTACTTGGTATAAAATCCGTACGCTTTCCTAACTCAAATAACGTTGGCTGTTTTGCTTCAAATAAGCGAAACGTCTAAAACAATAGAGGACCATGAGATCAACAACTTACCGGCTAAACAGGATGCAGTGTGGTCATTTGTGGTGTGCGAATTCGTGGTGTTTTGTGTCTGTTGCTCCTCAGAAAAAAACAAAGATGTTTTGCATAAAAACGAATTTTCGATGAATAAGGAATAGGGCAACTTTACCACTAGCGGACAGAGCACGCTAGCTAAAACCCCATGCGGTTATATTCCCATTATACAATAGCAGATCCCTTATTTAGATTATTTTATTTCGGATTCTTAATAACTTTTATAAAGGATGAGTCATCTGTGATCGATTTTCACTGGAACAACTTTTGAAATTGCATTTAATAAATGTGAAAGAAAATGGCGAAATTTGAGTGAAGAATTTAAAGACAAATTTCGGTCGAAATAATGCGCCAACTTTGAATTGCCTTTGTACTTAAAGCTAGGCTGTGTGCATCTTTTATGCAATCACTTGAAAGTTGTTATTTGTCCCTCCTAATCGGCAAAAATTTTGTAAACTCCTTGGTACATTGAATAAATTGTTATCCATTCAAAAGTTTTTCAATAAGATGGTCCGGTCCCACTGAAAAATTAAGGACTTTTACATTTACTTATTATTTAGCATGGGTATTCCTAAGCATGGGAGAATGTGATTACTGTCCTTCCTGCTCCGATGATATTGATCCTGTTTGTGCCGAATACAATGGTGAAATAAAGACGTTTAACAGTAACTGCAAAATGGAATACGAAAACTGCAAGAACGGAACTAGTAAGTTTACAAAACAAAAAAATGTCAACAAAATTTCAATTAATGATCTTTTTTTCCTTTTTAGAGTGGATTATAACTTCTAAAAGTTTATGTGACAATTGTCCAAAATTCTGTCGGAAAATCTACAGCCCTATTTGCGCCTCCAACAATGGCGTCATTAAAACATTTGGCAACATCTGTGAGATGAGAGTCGAGGCTTGCAATACAAAACAAGGTACTTGAGCTTATGCAATGTTTACTGAACGATCTTTTAAATTGTCTATAAACTGTGTAGATTGGAAGCAGGTTAGCGATGGAGAATGCCCCGATCCAAATTGTCCTCTCTCCTGCACCATGGAGTTCAATCCAGTATGCGCCAAAAGTGAAGGAACTTCAAAAACCTTCATCAATGAATGTTTACTGCGAACCGAAATGTGTAAAACCAAAATTCGTACGTAACCAAATAAGTCGATTTGGAAGGAATTTCAATGCATTTTATTTTTCATAGATTGGGATATTGTTCATCCGGGATCATGCAACTCTAAAAGCGAAGTAATTTTATTGGATTCTGGAGAAGAAGAAACTGCTGAAGAACTTTCCAATTCGGAGCTCCTTAAAATGCTTCTAAAATACATTCGCACTAGTGAGTTTTTTGCTGATTCAAAATGTATTTTTTGTTTTCTAAATTTATTTTATATTTCAGATTTAGCGAAGTCAGATTCTAAAGAGGAAGAAGAACAAAAGAAAATTATTCCCGCAAAACAAATTGAGGGTTAATTTTTGATGCAAGTCCACTCAGCTTTGTTTGCATTTTTGCTTTCATGACGATGTTATGATGGTTTAAAGATAGACGAGTATTTTATTATTTTGTTTTTGTCTTGTTTTTTATTTCAAATTTGTATAAAAGCAATAAATAAAAAGTATGTTTCCAAAAGTTAAACAGATGAGTTTAAGTTGTTATGAATTGCGAGAGAGTTTTGTACTTCAAAGTGGATAAGTTCTTAAATGTCTTGAGAAGCTGTGCCTTGAGGAAGAGTTTTCAACATTCGATTGAGTAATACTCTTCCATTGGTATTGCCACGTCCTGAAGCAGTCCTGGAACTCAGATTTCGCAATTGAGCGCCGTCGTCGTATTAGTTTGAATCGTCAGGATGTCCTCCAAACGGTGTCCTATAAAAAGCATTTTTCTTTGGGTATCACAGTTTGCACGCGAACAAAGGCGTCTTGACCGTAACTACGGCATCCAGGGAGTTTGTGAGATATTACTGGTAAAGACTTACCCTGCAGAGGTTATTTTTTCATCTTTGTTTTACAGACAGTGTCTTGTCACTTTAGGCCTTGATAAGAAAACCTATATCTAGTTGAATCTGAATTGTTTTTAGTTGTAAAGGTTGTACTTAGAGATTTATGCTGAGGCAAAATTTAAGGGTCGCCAAAAACTTAAGGACGACAGAATTTTGAAGACGCAGAAATATAAGTAAAATCTGAATTTAAAATTGTCTTTGATTCTTTTTGTAATTAATGTATAAGAAATTGTCAGGAAACCATGTTAAATAATTTAATTCTTAACTTCCCAAGTTCTTGTGATCGGTCAAATTTTCAGAATTCAAAATTTTTACACGCATACATATCTCCGATTTGCGAGGTCCCAAGATTAGGATTCCATTGTTTTTAGAAGGATGTCTGTGGGTGTGGATGTTTGGCGGATATTTTCGTCTCGCAACGAAACATTTCATTCAATTTTATAACAAAGCACCTGTGTTAGAAAAGGTACAATTTCATTTATTTTATCAAAATCAAATTCTTTTCCAAATGAAACGAGTGCGCACAAAATTAAACTAACAGTGGGCATAAGGCTTTTTAAATCATCTTAACTCAAAACGTTCATGGAAATGTATTCTTCTCTATAGAATGCAGAAGAAAAAAAAAATCACACATATAATCAAACTTCAATAGTATAAAATGGCAAAACCAGGGCGGTCCTTTTATAGAAGCCTCCAATTTCAAATTTTTTTTAAAGAATGCACTAAATTAATGTTACGAACATCAATTGGTGCTTGTTAAATAGACAAGCTTATGCTCACTGAAGAAGTGAGGATGCGCTTTGCCATTTGAACATGCCCGGCAAACTGCAAACCATTTATAACGTCATCTGCGGATGCTGCGCTAATGAATATGAAGATGTGACTTTTCATCATTTCCTTACCCAGCAGAGTTAATGTAAGAAATGAGATGTGTTCTTATCACCCACTTTCTTTTACCTTATCTCACCCAACGAAATGGGAATTCTATTTTTGAATTTAGTTTTTAGGTAGAAAGTCAACATACATTTTTTTAATATATCAGTAGTGTCTGAAGGCCATTCTCTGGTCTATTATTTATTTCAAAGCCAAAGATCTATTTTCTCTAATAAATTGTTTTTTTCTATTTTAATTTCATTACTAATCAGAAATTGTTCCTCGAGAACAAATCAAGCTATCGAATTCAAATCGATTTATATTTTAATATGTATAAATATATAAACTACCGTTCATAACTTCCAGTTATGATTGGCGACCGAGCTTTTGATCGTGCTGGTAATGTAGTTTGTGACACCATGCATAAACGTATTAAGTTCATGCTAAACTTACCGGACCTAGGTCTAGCAATATCTAGATATAATAAAGCCAATTTGCTTGATTAGAAGTATATACCTGAAAAAAAGAGATCATCTAAGTCGCGCCAATTATAGAGGTATCAATCTTCTCAGAATTGCCTATAACATCTTAAATGCCGTATTATGTCAACGTCTGAAACCGTTCGTCAACAACCAGAAAGGTCGTTATCAATGTAGTTTTCGACCAGAAAAGTCCACCATGGACCAAATATCAACACAACGGCAGATCTTGGAAAAATACGCAGGAGCTCAAATTGATACACACCACCTTTTCATACACTTCAAGGTAGGTTTTGGTTTCTGTGGGAAAAGACGTCACCGACCCACTTGATGTCAAACTACTGTCATGCGATTTCTTCAATATCATACTTGGAATAATAGTGCAAAAGTCTCGCGTCAACACCAGAAGCACTATTTTTAAAGGTCTATTCTGTGGCATGAACCTTTTCAAAAGCGGATGAAGGCCTTAGGTTGTGCATGGAAGAAAAGACTAACTTTTTTTATTAGAAATGTTACTTAAGGGAGACTCTGTCCTTGAAATAAATCTGTTGAAATGTTTCTCGAATTTCGAACGTTTACGATATTTTAAACGCGTTTGAAAGTGACACCGTCAGCGCGCTCTGACCATTCACGGGACAAGGCAAGGATCGAGCGCGGGTAGAAGCAGGTGACCGACGCAGCAAAAAAAAGCCCGGATTACACAGTGGGAGACGTTAGCGCCTCACCATGAACAGCTGGCAGAAGTGGGGGGATGCCTCTATGGACAGGGAATCGCCGATAAGCGGTAGTTATAAACACATTTGTGCAAACACATTACAAAACTTTAAACGCGATTTTCTCGAAAACACGTTTTTAAAAATGGCTGACATTCTCCTGACCAATGTAATTAACATATCGAACCGAAATTTGGAGAGCATGCTGAGAAATTATTTCTTCACGAAATGACAAATCGTTTTTCCATAGATACATTTTTTCATGAAATATTTATCTTTTTATGCGAAAAAAAGTTTTTTTTTTAATTGCAGCCATTTTCCGAAGTTTGTACTAAACGAAAAATCCCATCCAAAAACTTGAAAGGCTTCAATAATGGGAAAACAAATATAATGTATTCCTAAGGGGCATCTGAAAAATATATGCATCCAATTTTTTTTTTTTGCAATGCATGGGATGAATGATGTTTTCACAACCCAAACCATCTATATTTTTTTATCTTGAGATGGGAAGTTCATGGTAAGTGGAGTTCTGACTGGTGTATTTTAATATAACTTTGAAAGCAAAGTATTTGAAAAAGTAACTTGAGCCCCAATATCGTTCTCCAGTGGTATAAGATATCACTCCGTTAACATATTTCAAACGAGTTAATGCTCCCCACTCACCAATCTCAACGTGCGCAAAAAAAATCAGGTCTTTGAAATATTTTGGACTCAACGTTTTCCTATCGGAAGATCACATTAAAATAAGCGATTAATGACAAAAACTTAGTTTGTGTTATAGTCATACCGGCAAATTATTCAACCAAACTTTAAAATTTGCGAACTACTGTGTAAGACCGGTTGAGTTTTTGGGATTTTTTCGAAATAAAAGCCCAGAATATTTATACCAATAAATTTAATTTATTTAATTTTTAAACCAATAAAGAGTTACACTAAAAATAATATCTGATTATTTAAATATTTAGTTATTGAATATATTATATAATACTGGCAATCACTTTTACACATAAAAAAGGAGGGCATGTCGGCAATGGCCTAGGGCGGCATCAAATCTAAATCCGTCACTGGCTGTAAGTGATTTTTGGGGAAGTTCTCAGCACTCAGCAAGCCAAAAGGAGACAATGAAAAAGCGGATCTATTCACAGATCACTAAGAACATAAGTTCAAACCGCATGACGGTAAACCCCGAAGGCACGAACTTACAACTAATGAAATTTTGAAGAAGCTGTCTTGGAAATTATAAGCCATTGTATCTATATAACAAATGTTACCTTCAGGATCCATTGCGTTCCAACACTATGGAAATGCGCCAAAGTCATAATGGTACCGAGTTTCAAAATATCGTCACTTTGATACATACTATCTACACTTCCCTCGGGACACAGAACTGATTGATCTAAAGGTGATTCGACAAAATTGCTCAATAAAAAAGATCAGTAAGTGACAAATTATTCAAAAATTCCAATCGCTTTTTATTCTTTTTTTCGGCCATCTCTTGTCAAATATTTTGATTTAACATCAAATACATGAACCACTGCCAAATAATCAAACCACCATAGGACTGCCTCCCTCTAGCGCAATTGAATACTTTCACGCCTCGCCAAACGTCACTTGGATACCCGTGAGTATTTTGTTTATTTTTGTATTTCGCTCAGGTGCGCGCAGTGTGAATTCTATTTTGTCTTTAGTGCACAAAAACAAATTCAAAAAATGTGATTAACTAATCCCAATCTATTTTCCGATAAAACAAGTGCAATAAAATGTCTAATTCAGTGCAAGTGTCTAGCATACCACCCCCGCCTCCGGTATTAAATTCGTTTTCCGTCAACCGTCCGCAGCAGCACAGAACTGCAACCACTCTAGCCAAGCGATGTGATATCGACGAATGCACCTGGGCCGATGCATGGCCAGAGCTACAGAAGGCCTGCTATCTGGCTAAAGTGTGCACATATACACCACCGAAAAGTTGTCAGTACAAAAATATCCCAAGCATCCTGCAAGAGGGTCCAACCTGTGGATTGACAGCTTTGAGCATGTTGTTTGGTGGTTCTCCAGAACCAGGCGAACTACTTTCCATAGCGAAGCAGAAAAACTACACCAACAACGGCGAAATGTTCAGTGCCAAGAACTTGCATCAATTGATTTGTGATACTGTAGCTGGGATGCCGACAGACAAGGCACCCTCAATCGAATGCCAACTGTTCGAAGGTCGACTAAATTGTGCCAAGGCCAGAGAGTGTTTACTTAATGGTGCGTGTATTTGTGTGGCGTATCCTTTTCAAGGTTTAATATTTTAGTTAATGTTTTGTGTTTATTGAAGCTGACCATTTTAGTTAATGCTCATATTATTTGACGATATAAATATTTAGCATAAAAAATTTCTTAAGTTGCAAGTCATACAGGTAAAATGAGTCTCGTTTTTTGGCGACGTCGATACTCGTCGTGGTTCTTGTTTACCAAAAAAGTGCTGCCATTTAATTTTACTATTTTATAAGACAGTATATATTGGGCCAGCGCACAGTATAAATACTGCTGGAGGTATAATTATGTACTCATGAACTAACTAACTATAGTGGAACTAACTCTGGTCCAATTCAGCCTTAACGTTTCCTAGTTCGTCAAATTATTTGCTTGCTTGCATTTGTTTTTAATTTTTCTTTTATTTGCGAATAATCCCAATCGATCGGATTATTTTTTTCAATATTCATTCTATTTAATGATATCTGCGGGATTTCGCTTTTCGGCTGAAGTCGTTATAGCGGATATGGTCGATTTCTGTTGGTCTCGTTAGCCCAGACTTTTTATGTTTTCTCATATATTTTTGTTTCAGTGATCATGGCCTGATTTTTCTCCTCCACATGTTTGTCCAAAGTCTTTGTAAGATGTGTTTGTGTGTCCACCGTGAAGGTAGCGTATTGAAATGTTGCTTACCTGTTCTTTGTCTTAACCAGTAGTCCTTGACCTAATGTTTCGATCCTATTTCGTCCGAAGTGTGATGGTATCAATTGGGTGACCAACATTTCTGTTCCTTGTTTTAAACGTTTTAGTCGTATATTCGGATTTTTAGGCTTTTAAGAGCAGTGTGTATTGCCGCAATCATCATCACCATCACCATTCACCATCGAATACTGTCATCCGCTCTTCGTCCCGTACAATGTTTGAACGTTTTTTACCATGACTGAAATCCTACTTTTAAATATGTTTTATAAAACTAAGCCGAAAAAGAGAAGGTGCGGGATTCCCTTCGGACAGCAAGTGCGCATTCGGGAGCTAGTGCTCGGTATTCGATTTGTCCGGCCGTGAAACCATTGCCCGTTTCACTGGTTGAATGAAAATTAAGACCGAACCAAGGCTGACCAAGAAGTTGCAAACAAATGTATATAATGTTTTTCTAATGTAAAATACATAAAAAATATTCATACCTCGCAAGGAGGTTTAATAGTGTCCCTGAGTGTCAATATTCGTTGAGAGCATCATAAAAAACGTAAAAACTGCCGATAAATGCTTTAACTCGATTTTAAAATTTGTGTTCTCTCAAATTTCTTTCAATACCAAAACAATTCAAGGTATTATATTCTTTAACAAGTGTCATCACTGTCAAGAATTCGCAAGCATTTGACAAATGTTAAAAAATTGGTTTGTTTGACATTTGTTTACATGCGGCAAAGTTAGGTCGTACATACAAGAAGGAAACTTTCGTTAACCGACATTCAGCCAAAAAAATAACAAAGATAATGGCAACAGAAGAAGAACAGGTAAATTCTAAATTTGCAGGATAGTTCCAGAATAACCCATTTGCATTGTATTTCTAGACGCAAGTCATTCCAGTAAAGGAACCATTGGACTTGATCCGTCTCAGCTTGGATGAAAAAATCTACGTTAAGATGCGCAACGAACGCGAACTTCGTGGAAGATTGCATGTAATATTAAGACTTATTTTCTAACTTTTTATATATGTTGAATGGTTTTTGTTGAAATCGGTTGTAGGCTTTTGATCAGCATTTGAACATGGTTCTAGGAGACGCCGAGGAGACTGTGACCATGGTCGAAATCGATGAGGAAACATACGAAGAAGTTTATAAAACGACCAAAAGAACTATTCCAATGTTATTCGTACGAGGTGATGGTGTTATTCTAGTTTCACCACCAATGAGAGCCGGTTGATCATGTTTTCTTATCACAAATAAAGTTAGATTTATCTTGTACAATTTAAGGCTTTCATTTCTCCTGGATTGCATATTTAGTGGCATCACTCTGTAAATGTTTTCCTTAACTAGCTTTAATTTAGGTATGATCCTGACTTTAACAATGCACCGTGTCTGAAATTTGGTCACAAAGCGCACTGGGCTTTACTCATTGGATACTTGATAGACGATCGAGATGAGGTAAAATTATTTAGATTCTTTCGTGAAACTGACCTGACATATTCTTGTTTTTCAGTTCTATGTAGTCGCTCGTCATGGTAAGTCCAAAAATCTAGCGATTTGGTCACTTAAATCGTTAAGTGCAAGTAATTCGAATTTGGAGGAGTTTTCGCAGCCAGTTGGATACCCGAATTATGGCTTTCTCCTACCCGATGGTGGAATTGGTGGGGAATTAGGCCTGAAGGATCGAGCGATAATTGTTTGCGGTGTAACTTATGAGTCAATAAACGTTAGATAATGTTAAGTAGGCAATAATTTAATTATTTATTTTTTCTTTGTACAAATACCAAGCAGCGCTTTCTTCGACATTTAATATTTTCAAATAAAACATAACAAATAGTAAAAGCACTGCGTTAGTCTGAATAACTGGTGATTAAATAAAACGGCTATCAGAAATAAGAAATAACATTATTCATAGTTGATATTATGTTTCAATTCAACGCAATAAAATTAATAGATTTATAAATTCTCATTCTTTTATTGGTTGAAACATACCTTACAAAGTGACTTGCATCTATCGCATATATTTTTTTATTATCATTCACATTATACTAAACAAATTAAAGGACCGGAATGTTGCTCCCAGAATGTATGGCTACATTAATGCCTGTCTAACTAATAGGCAATATTTAATAAAATTAAACAACACCTACTGACGTACTAGAAACTCTTGGATATGTATGCCTGCCTCAAGGTTCGCCGCTTTCCGTAATTCCATTTAATTCATAATTCAGTTGATCTTATAATATTCAAAGAGAGCAACAACTTAACGAAAACATCAACCATCTTTTCCAATTACCTGCATGACCTTAGCAATGTAAATACTCCGTTTCAAAAAAGTTTATTTAAAAGAGGAAAATACTGCACACATCCTTCAGCATCATCAAATCCATCATTCTCGCTGAAATTTATAACGTTCTTGTCATATATGGAAAATGTTCACAATCCTCTCTCAAGCTCACCCAACCACATTACAGCGGAATGAGTTTAAGAGTTTTCTTTCTTCGGGTTTTAATTCCAGCTAATCTGTACGTACCATGGGCATTTCATGTTTCTTAAACGCATTGTACTTAAAGGAACATTTTACGGAAAAGATGAAAAACCTGCAGTTGGACAAATTCGAGTTTTTATTTGTACTGGAAAATTACATAAATAAAAATATGAAAAGTGAGTTTGAACATCGAAGGATAACAGTTTATCCAGATAAACCAAACATGTAGGACATCTAGTTGTGAACAGATCCTTACTTCACAACAGCCACATTTATAGTACGCTCAAATTGAGCCGAAAACTCAGATAAAGACGAAAATAATGGTTTTGGTAAAATACTTCTTTTGTGATTGTAAACACAACAAACGAGACAACTACCATTTCCATCAAATATTTCCGCAACAAGATATTCCACAAAGAAACCAGAGGATTTATCAATAATTTTAAAGATCTTTTACAGAAAATTGCATAGTATTTTTTACACATTCATAACGATTTATTTAATAACCGGGGTTATCATAATTAAAGCATAAACATTATAGGGCTTAAAATATGTTTCACTTAAACATAAAACATATACGCTCTTCTGATCGAAGATGTATCGCAGGTCATCAATTTAGGACATATTGAAGCTACGTGTCTTAAGATGACAAACTTTAAACACACTCTGAATCTTAGATAAAACATTTATCCGAGTGGATTCGTTACTCAAGCCATTTCCATAACTTCTTTTAACCGCACTCATGTGAATAAAATTAAAGTTTTAAAGGGAAAAAGATTTATTAAGAAAAAAATTCAAAGAGAAAGGTTAAACGAACGTTTGCTTTCTGGCGAACTTCACAGAGGGAGATTCTTCAAGAAGGAGACCATAAAAAGTGGAAACTATCAAGAAGTTGAACGATTGAATGCCTAGATTGACGTCCAATACCATGCAAGTACGAAACGAATTTCGAATAATTTTTATTAAATGTATTTTTCTGACTGCCTGTAAAATTTTTGATACCAGTTCATATATTGGAACACAGTCACTTCCAATTTTTTTCCGCTCAATTTAACGTTGTGATATTAAGCAGATTTTTGTTATACTTTTTTTAAGGCTTTTATAATTACAATTAAAATAAATAAATTCATGCTTCTAAAAAGTACAATGGGGTACACGTATAATTTGTATGCGAATGCGAAATTGATATACTTGACCATGATACCAATTTTTTTGGGATAAAAATCGCAACCATTATTTAAACAAAAAATACAATAATAAATTGACCTTTGATTACGAAATGTTTATGTTTTTTTCTTGTATTTTCTCAGAACCTTTGGTTTTAATATAAAAGGCCTAACTATTTGCAATGTTCATAACAGTTTGTTGTGAAATAGCTTGCGAAGGAGAAGGATTGAATACAGCTTTTAAGATGAAACTTACAAGTATAGTACTCGTTATTTTGGCAATCGGAGTTATATCAGGAAGTGTTTCTGGAGTCAAAAAGACGGTTACTTTGTCCAATTTTAACTATACAGTTACAAAAAAAATTACCCAAACTGTAAATGGTGTACCTACAGTTAAAATCATTACCGTTCCCATAAACAGTATATATTCCATGCTTGGCTAAAACTAAATAGAAGCTTTCAAAAAATCGCTTTGTTTTTTATTTAAACGTAAATGTGGGATTATTTCAGGAGATGAGAATCGGTAAGAAAAGTTGAGAATTATTCTAGACCTCAAGAAACGGAGACAATGTTTTTGAAGAAATTCAAGCCCAACGCACTTAAAACTACAACTTAAAACTTACACAAGAACTGAAAACTAAGAGGATGGATGGGAATGATTTGGCGAGTAAATGGAACTTTCGAGTGATGGAAGTCAAAAGAGCTATTGGCTGTGGGCAGAATTCTTGACATACTTAGGTTCAAAGTAGCCGTAGTTTGTTCGGTGGAGAGCCACACGGAAGTGTGAAGAGGACCCAAGGTTCCGGTAAGGGAAGGGGAGTCAATTGAAACGGCTAACAATTGATGTATGAAGAGGTTTGTAGATCGATCAATTTATATCGATTTTCGTACTGAGACAAGTTGTATCTATCAACCCAGGGTAAGGCGCGTAAAGCAAAACGGATAAATCTGCGTTGAACTGCTTCGATTCTGAGGAAATGTGCGTCATTATAAGGAGACCGAACTTGACTCAGAGAAGCGGTCAAACAAAGGTGCGATAAACAGACATAGAGACATAATGATTAGAGAATTCTTTTGATCATCATTTTTTAAGGCAAGGGTGGAATTCGCTCTACATATGACTCGTTCGATATGTGACCAGAAATTGAGTTCCTTGTCGCAGAGAACACCAAGGTCACAAATCGAATCAACTAGAGGAACATGGGTTCCGTTAAAGGAGTATGTATGAGTATGGACAGGTCAGAGTCTTTAAGAATACATTCAACATCGTTGATAGTGAGAATGAAGATAATGGGTCCTTAATGACTACCTTGAGTTACTCCAGAGGTAGGGACTTTAGGCTCGAACACTAAGGATCTGAAAATAGCCTTATACTGCCGATTTTCTAGATAAGATTTCAACCAGAAGATGAAGGATGGAGGAAACCCAAGGGCCTTTATGTATGTATATATATTTTTTACATAAGAAACAACACGTGTTGAATATGAGTCTAATATCCCCTTGTTAATATAAAATGTCTCACCACATTTCCTTTTTTTTTAATTCTCTTCATTGCTTCATGTAATGAGTTTAATAGAAGAGTGGCATGGACGAAGAATGTAAGCTCGAATTGCAGGAAGTTGAAGCGGGGTCGATTCATAACTGTAGTACTAGCTTAAAATAGCCTGTTGTGCAGGTATTCAGGCTGACGCGTTTGCTTATTGCTATGTAATTGTATAAATGTTCTTAAATTGTTATGGTTGTCAAAATTACGACCCTTTATTTATTCGGAGTAAGTAGATATGTGGTCAAAGTATCTTTTATTCTTAATCTTACGAGATAATTGTACGCCTAATGTTGCAGTCAACACTGCAGAAAACTCGTAGCCATATAAAAGGATAGGTAAAATAAAGGCACGTGGCTTTGAGTTAACCACAGCAGACGGAGACCGCCGATTGTAATAGTTGATGACCAGTTCAGGTTAGGTCTCATTGAAGATTTTCCCCAAGTTTCTTGCGGAATAGACGTTATTTATAATTGACCGACCTAATTTAATTGATGGGTACCTAATTGTATCTTATTTGTGTTTTAAGATGCATTAAGAGTAATTAGATAAGTTTTGCTAAAGCGCTCACTGCTGTTAAGCTTGAAAATCTTCATTAATCGATCAATACCGTTTTTTATGCTATCCAATGAACTGGACAGATACATTTGGACTTCATTTGCAAACATGTGAAGATAACTTGTTTTGGATTGTCGGGGAAGTTCATTCACATACTGTTGAACGCTTTCGAAAACCTCCACTATTACCTTTATGTCATGTACGTATGTTTTCCATTGTGTTATAATCAGATTCAATAGCGACTCACAACTATATTGTTGCCGGAATCTATATTTCTTCATCTAATATGGACTCAAGTTCAACTTTACTGGTCTCGCATAAGTCAGAATTCCATCCACAATGGCTTAGTAGCAAATGAGCCCAACATCGGAACTTAAATGGGTACTTGGAGTAAAAAATCCCCATTGCGATTTTCTAATTGCATATTTACATGTTCATAAAAATAAAAAACAATATCTGGAGTCTTGGAGTCTTCATATTTGCCTGTTCGAAGGATCGCATGGATCCATATTTTGCTGTGGAAGAAATTCTAAAAACAAACATTGAATTTTGAATTAAAAATCACAATTTTTTTCAACCCGATATAATGATATTTTTTATTGAATTTAATGCTAATATTAATATACATATTTTGTTTAATCTAATACTTGCCCTTAAGCAAAATTGTTTTAAGAATAATTCAATCAAAATAATAATAAATATAATTTTTTTATCGGTTATTTATGTTTCACTATCAAATTCAGTCATTAATCACAATAATATTTCTTGATTTTATATTTATTTTTAATGAATGCTTCATCTACCACATTTATGATGATATTTTTTGTTTGTTCTCTAACAAGGAGAATATTAAGATTAAATGTCATGAACTTAAGTCAATTATTTTTGCAATTAGCAAGAGCAATGAAACATTTAATGATTATAAGATTCTAGTTGAGGTTGAGTCTCTGAAAAATTGTTTGCTGAGCGTTTACCATCAAAAGGTTTCCCATATAACAAGCTAAAAAAAAATCGCTATAAATTTGATGTATAGTTAATTGTATTCTTAATGAAATTATTTAGATTTGACTTTTAATTGTAATTTTGATTTATGTGTTTTTTGTCAATTTGTTCTTTTTCGTACGAAAATAAAACTATCATCTATTTATTTATTTTGCATTATAAGTAAATTTTTGATATTTGATTTTGTCCAAGTATGACATTTGTGCTTTTATTAAAAGACAATTAAAGCTATAAGCTTTTACATGTCTGAGGGGGACAAAAAGAAAAAAAATGTATTTAATTTTTGTGTTTTCAGCGGAGTATGGTTACTTAGAAAAATATGCAATAAAATAGAGCTGGTTATCAAGGAAGTCAAGACGGCAGTTGGTATATGTTTTCTAATCCTTACTTGTAATATTTCACTCAACAGACGGCACATAGTAAGTTTAACCATTAATGTCCTAACAAGTCAGTGGGCATAAGGCCTTTTTTAAGCCAACTCCTGCAGAGGCTACATCAACAAAGAAGAAGAGTGCAATATTCTCAACTTTTCACCTCAAAATGGTACGATGTGACCAGACATAACAATGGACATTACTCGTCTAAATTTGCTGGTGATTTGATAACAGCAACCTTAGTTAATCTTACCCAATATATTATTTTTTAACAGCATCATGTGGTTTCATTTGCTAAACGCAGATGTAGACATGAGTTTATGGCTCATGAAACTCTTACAGGTGGGCCGTCTATTCACTTCTGTGCAGCCTATTATTTGGCCGTAAGCACATTTAGAGCTGCCAGAGCAATAAGTTGAGACTGCGGAAAAATCTAACTAAACGCAAGGTATGAACCGGAATCAGAACCTTTTCCAAAGTCTCACTTGCAGCGATCCGTAGAATGTATCTGTTAAAAATAGAACAGTGAAAATATGAAATATTTAACGGTGCAGCGTTGAAGGGATCTGAAAAACTATGCCACAGATTACGCCTTGGACGGTTCCTTTAAAAGCTCGTGGGAATTGAAGGTCCTTTTTTACAGTGTTTCCATAGTTAACCTTGCATCAATATTATTTCGTTATTTTCTAAATACGACCCAATGGCGCAAATGCGGTCAAGATTAAATTCATAAAAATGAAATTAATATTGCAGTTAACAAAAGAAAGCAAAACGATCAAAACAATTTTTACATTTTCTTAAAAATGTTCTTCCCATTTATCGTACAAATTGCTCAGTCGTTGCGTCGCCGAGCTTCTGAGCGTGAGGCCCCAAGCATGAATCCGCGAAGAAACATTTTTCAAGTGATTGATAACCCTCAAAACTAAACTGCCATGAAAACGTTTCTGCATCCGTTCAAATTCGCAAATACAGATGAAGTTAGGTTTTGGCAAGTACGTCAAAATAGTCAATAACTCATCAGCAGCTCGTTAACACTAATCTTCAACGTACTCTTACTTTAGCTATGCATCCATTCGTACTGCGACTGTTCAGAAGAACACTATAAATATTCCGAGGAAATGTCGAAATTGAGTGTAATACTAGACTAACCAAAAGTCTATGAACTTGACGACCGCATTGTAAGGACGCGAACCTTCTCCATTAAGGTAGTGTTTCTTTTGGATATGAAGCTAAAGAACTAAAATGTCGCTCTATAAGACCTTCATCATCCTCGTCCTGCTACACCGTTCAGAAGCACTTTCAAAAGCGTATGAGAGTGCCTTTGGTTGTTTCGAAAAAAAAAGATTCAACAAAGAACTGTACGGGTTGTACAGCGACATCGGCCGACATCATATAGAGCGAATGGACGCCAATGCTTGGGCGCAGGAATTTCAAAAAGGGTATGCAGTAAAGGGGTCATATTTGTAAATCCGGTTCGAGTGATATTTGAGGTGACAACAGAGAAGTGGTATCTGTAAACTTTTCGACTGACTTTTTTTTACCAAAATAAAGAATTGGGGAGGAACTGATAAAGAACCTGCAGCAAGACCTCCTCTTAGAGATACTAGTTGTTGGAAAAGGGTTTATCATTATTCCATACAAAAATGTGGTCTGTTAACAAAAACTAGAAATAAATAAAGACAATATTTGTAAGCAAGTACTCAAAAAATAAAAATCATTTATTTCACTATAAAGTAGAGTTGCTCAAATTATACCTTATATTTCTAGTTTCTTTTCAGGCTAGCTTTCATCAGCACCAATGAAGAAATTTTCACCATACGAAATACACATAATATGGAGAGCCGCAAAAAAGTTCACAATTTGCGAAGCATTTCCGAGGAACAAAATACAGAAATCTTGTTTTCTAAGAGCAACGAACTCCGCTTTTTTCTTCACTGAGTTGAAAGTCGCTTCTCTATAAGGAGTTATGAGCCTGTGCTCAAGCGGATATATTGAATCTTCTGATTTTAAAGTCGTATTTGGGATTCATCCGTATCACCGCTAGTATCCTAATTACTAGCATCACCATTTGTGTGTGGGTCTTATAATTTGCGCAAAGGTCGGGGGTACTCATTACTTTAAAATTAACTTATTTATGAATTTATCTTTAACGCTCAATTGTTTTTCGAGGAGTTATTTCTTCAAAATCATTTGTCAGTGAAACGTTGCGTTGCAGTTGTGTGGATGCGTTCAGCAACTGAAAATACAATTCGTGTAAGAGACAATCCAGCGAATTCATAAATAACAATTCTCGATTGAGCTCCCTCTCAACGGATGAACCTCGGATTCACAAACAGGCCCCAAGAAAGACTGTGTCAAAAGTGAAATGGGACCTCAACTAATTTGGCGTTCAAAACGGGAAATAGGGAGCTGGCTGGATGAGCTTGTTGGTTGAGGCTCTGAACCACCCCGGACTGTAGCGCAAAGCTGAAGCTAAGTTAGTAAGTTGTGTGAATTTTCGAAATCATATAATTAAAATCTGAAAGCGAAACTTGGAGGTAGTAAAAATAAAAAATAAAAAGGAAGACACAGCATATCGATTTTGATTTTGTTTGTAATGAAAAAAAAAAATGTCGTATTCATTATCAAAACCGTAAAACACAAAAAAATAAAAGAAAAATACGAATTAAATAAAAAATCAACTCATGGGCATAGTGTAGGTTTATCAATATTTGTTTTCATTTAATTTCTCATCTTAAAATGTATAATTTTGTTTATTTTACGTTAGCAACGAGTAACTATGTTTTGCATCAAACATTTAATATTTATTCTTAATGCTTTATATTTATGTATATATATATATTTTAATAAAATCACAACAATAAGAGTAAGAAAGTTAGTTTATTTCCCGCTCTTTTAAACGTTTACAATTTATTAACATATCCATCTTAGTTTTCACGTTATTTTTTTTTGTATGCTTTTGTTTTATTTTTTGTTCGCTAAATTTAAAATATGTATCACTCAATTTGGAGTTTTCTTTTTTTTTGCATATTCTGTGGGTTACTTTTGACAAGATCGGTGTAAAGTGATCAATAATCATTCGTTTGCATTTCTATTAATTTACTATTGCAACTTCTTGCTTCACTGGTAGTTATTATAATTATTATTTTTGTTGTTGTGTATATATGTATAATAGGATTAAAATGGTATTATTTTGTAAAACATACATTATTGATTATTAATTTTGTTTATCTTATTAACGAGAATGACTAGGATAGCTCCGAGCAGGACATTGGTGTACAACCAATTAGAGCAACTGGAAAATTTTTAACATGGGTCTGCCACTGTGCTGATAATTGGAAGAACTTTACGCCAGTCCATTCGGTACCGTCGATGTAAACTGCAAAATAAATATAATTTATTAAATTTAATTACTCGAAAAATTGATTGAAGAAATATGATTTTTACCTCTCAATGGAACCGGATGAGATTGTTTTGGTGAACAAATTAATCGTGCCACACCTTCTACGCATTGCTCTTTCTCAAGATCACGATCCTTTTCTTTCTTCTTACCCAACCGCATAACTGAAAGGGACAAAGAAATTAAAAATATATAATTTGAAATGGATGTAGTGTAATTAAATTTGTTTTTGAAATCAATTTGTTTGATTCATTTCTTTTATGAATCCAAATGTTTGGAAAGATCTCTCAAGGCAAAGTCGTTTCTGCAGCTGAATCAATTAATGGACAGTAAAAAAAGAAAGTCTAAATTTCTTGCAGGGTGGATGTGGAACAAGACGATGCCACATCTTACGCAAAAGGACCCCGCGGCCACTAGATCGTGTACTTTGTCGCCGTTAAAATTATTTTTGTAAGGTTATGCAAAGGATCCGCAAACTCTTGGCACTTTTAAAACGAATATTTTTTTTTAGAATTGACTTTTGAATGATTTTATATAACATTGACAATGACAAGGTCAAAGTAATAAATAGATATTAAACTTGCATCGTTATCTAAATAAATGTGTCTTCATTTAATTTGCGAGCTCAGGCAAGCACCGTTGGTGGAATAAAGCACTACGGGAGTCACAGAGGATAGCATGACGATTGTTCAACAAAGCCAAAAGAAAAAATCAAGAAATAGATAATAAATATAGATAGAAATAATAATAAATAACCAGAACAGCCAAAAGGCAAACCTTCTGTTTCGACATATGCGACAGAAATTGGGTAGCCAGAGAAAAAAAGATGCTATCAAAGAAGCCACAGTACAACCAGCTTATCCAGCAGATCAGTAACAGAGAAATTACGGCAGAACTTTGGAAACACTTATGGGCAAATGTCTAACCGAAGCAACAAAGCCCTCGTTACCAGGACTAAAGCGGGTAGATGCAAACACTAGAGAGGTCCAATACCGCATTCAGAAGAAGGATCAACAAAAGCGTATTCAAGACATCGATGGGTCGTTCAGCAACATCAAAATACCGAATATGGTAGACGCCCTATCGACAAGTGATAAAAACATATGCTTCCGAATCACACCATCACATCCTTTCCACTAATACAAGTAAAATATTTGAACACGATAAGGAAAATCATGCAGGAAACACTCAACACCATTAAAACATGGGCGATTGAAAACGAACTGAATGGCAACCGTAGTGAAACAATCTTGTAATGAAACACTGAGGAGCTAACTAGAAATTGAGCAGAAAAAAGATAATATAATATTATAAACTTGTTCAAAAATTAGTGGGTGAACCTAACAACATGTGGGAGAAAAATATCTCTAATAGATAAACCGAGAAACGATATGGCGAAACAAGCAAATGTACGGTTAATGGTGGTAACAGGATACACTAACCTTAGGCTCCACTTATGCATACAAAGCGAACCAAAAGATTTCCTGCCCACACGAATTCTTTTTTACTACAAACCCACCTTTAACCAAAACATTGTCCTTGCAGGAAAAAGGGGAACACGACGGGTCCAAACAGAAGCCTGTGACGATCAATAAGGTTCACCGTAACAAGCCAACTAATAAACCAAATTAACTTTCGAAAATGGGTCGTCATATATCCTACTTACGTTCATAAAGACTTATATCATTCAATATTTTTTGTTTATCAAACTTTTTTACCAACAAAACGACCAATACAAATGAAAAGTTACCATCGTTAGCAAGAGCGACTCCGCCGAAACAGTTCGAACTTGTTCAATTCAAGTCGATAATTTTGTTTTTAACATATATACAGTCGGTACTTGAAACTTTTTATATTTTGTTAAACTTACTTTTCTGTTTCTTTTCCTTCGTTGCGAAACTGACTGTCAGTCCGTTGGACATCTCACCAATTTGAGCATTTTGCGGTAATCGCCACACTTGTAAGTTTCTAAATGAACTTTTGATACTGTTCTTCCCCTGATCCCAACTTTTTGATATACTCTTCTCTTTTACATCGACTGGCCGCATTATTGGCCAATAGTCCACTTGTAATTCAACAGATTCATGTGAAACTGTTGTTTGGCTTGATGGAGGCGTCTGCAATGGTGGAGAGATTCGTCCACTCAATGGTGGGGAGCTTGATAATCCACCGGTTCCGCTACTTCCTCCTATGGCATTATTTGATGCTTGCTGAGCTAATTGCAAAGATTCTTCGAGATCTAATGAGACTTGCGGTCCATCGGCATAACCAATTCGAACATCCTAAAAGATAAAAGTTTAGTAAAAAATTAAAAAACAATAGTTTGTTTAAAACTTACACTGACAAATGGAACAAAAATTTGGCACGAGTCCTCATCTTTGTAATTGACCATTGCTTCTGCGATTGGAATTTGTGTGCAAGGACCAGCCGCATGCAAGTACCTTTGTACTCGATTGATCAGTTCGACAATGTCTGACTTATTCATGCCCATCGGGTCATTTAGAGATGAAGAAATTGTTTGCGCATTCACTGTCGAGACCGCAGTGACTGCCGCCGCTGTAGCTGCTGTGCGCTCGCACAATTGATACCAATGTTCGGTCCCGAACATTGCACAGTAAGACTGATCCACTGAACTTAGGTGTCGTGATATGGTACTACTGCCGATAGGAACAATATAAAAACGAAGATGATTAACCCAGTCGGGCGGTCTAACGCCTAGTAATTCCACATAATGCCGCAAAGCGGCTCCTTGCAACCAATCGCCACCAAGGAGAAGTATTTTCACTGTTGTCGGCGGTTTGGCATTCGAATTGCAACTGAAATGAAATTAAATTAGTTTGTTTTGATGTTTTATGTAAGCAATGAACATACTATTTCTGTATTTTGCCCATCAGTGCTTGAAGAACAGCTTTGACTTCGGCGGTATTTTGTGGCAAAAACGCCGGTTTGAATGTGTTTGCAAAGAGCTGTGTAAGCTTATTGGCCCAACTTATGCTGACCAGCGCTTCGGGTGGGCTTATTATTGTCACTACATCCGGTATAACTGATTCATCTGTAGCGAACACCTTACTCAATTGATCGAGGAGCAATTTTCTCGGCTCGACATTTGTGGGAGACAAACATGTCTCTAATACTGATCGTGGTTCAGCTGTCAGACTCAATGATTGCTTCTTCTTGCCGCCGCCGCCCGGAGTGCTACTAGAAGTCCGAAAAAGACGACTACGCTTCTCGCTGGGCGGCGGCGGTTGAGATAGAACTGTAACCGGTGGCCCTGGTGTTAACGGTGTTATATTATATGCATTCTGCAGGAAGTCCTTCTCACGGGGTGGACTATTCTGTGGGTCTGACGTTTGGCCATCTGTATTGCCAGCGTTGGCTTCATTGCCGGAACTGTCGTTACGGAATTCAGGACCTCGATCTGCAAGGAAAAAGAACACATCAACAAATAAGTAAAAAAGTACAATATTTAAAATTTGAATGTAACAAGAAACGGATCAGGTGTAGTTTAAGAATAAACCAAATCGTCAGTAAAAGAAATATGTAGACACACATTAAGGTGCATTTAAGACTTACGGTGCAGTTGGGTACACATAGGATGGAAGGCAGAAGTGATTAAAGATTTGTTATAAGAAAAATAAAACAAACCTAAACGCAATCAGGGATTTCGTTTGCTAAATGAATACTATAATTTCTTTGGTAGAATTTTCGTTCAAGTTACAAATGTGAAAGTACATTTATTTTTACAGCAAGTGGAAGCTCTATAACGTGACAAGTATATCCTAGATTATAACTCTTAAGAAAATTGTTTTTAAAGAATAGTTCTATGACTTTTGTTAACTGAGCCTGAGAAACTTAACGTAGCAAACTTACTTTAATAAGCTAATTTTCAAGCTTCTTTTGTTAATAACAATATAACCATTTCAAAAGCTTTAATTACTGTAAGAAAGATTATTTACTCGAAAATACTTTTTATGAACACAGCAGCAAAGCAGGTGAAAATGTGTAAAAAAAAAAACAAAAAAAAATCGAAAGCATCGAAATTGAAAATGTATTGGTTCGGTTTTTAGCCCTACTTCAAAAAATCTTGCTCAAAATTGCGAGTGCTATTATGCATGCAGCATGGAGGCAGTACTAAGTTCTAAATGAATTAAATAAATTGTTATTAATATATAGTATTATTATTATGTTATGATATTTTAAATACTGAATGGAGGAATTCTTGCTCTAATTCAAATAACTTTTATTTGGAAAAAGGATAGAAAGAAGGTACCAGATTACTTTACTATGTAGGAATTTGTATAAGAATTTGTGCAAAGTTAACAACCTAACATTTAAGACAATCTTATACTGCTTATGAAACGAAAAGTGATTTTCGCACGATAAAGTTAATGAAGTCGATGAGCCAGTTAAATTTACCTTACTTAGGATCTTTAGCAGGAAAGTGGAGAAGGGTAAATCTTTCTTGTATCGAATAAAGAGAGTAATTTTGAGCCTCGGTAAATCAAAGCTCTCAGCCTCGAGACTACATGAATATTGCCGATCTTCTGATTGAAGGAATAAGCAACGCGAGTGCTAGTATGGTTGACCTTACCAGCCGACGTGCCGGAGATCAAAGAGTGTGAAAGACTGTATTACAGCAGAACTTGGAAAAACCCGGAGTTCAAACCACACAACCTGTTTTTTCTGCACAATTGCGCAGAATAACTATGAAGAACGAGCCTTGCACCATCGAAGACGGTGATAACGGTGCAGAGACTGAGGCTCTAGACAAAAAGAATGATTGTGAAGCACTGAAGGCACTAATAATGGTACGTGGACATATATAATGAATATAACATTAAAGTATCGCATATTATTGAGGACTTTTTCTCCTAACTACAAATCTACACTGTGCTCTTTTAAAATTGTCTAATCGAATATAAAATCTTAAATTTCAATTAACTTGGCTTATTTGTGGAAAAATAGATTTCCAGAAGAATCGTTTATTTTGAAAGAACCAATCGGAGATTTATTTAATTAAGTGAAAGAAACTTTGGTGAATATTTTTCGGCTAAAGTTAGTGAAAAAGATAAATAATATACGTTTTCATGTCAAGATAGAAAATGAATCTTAAAGATAGAAAAGAACAAAATCAACGCGACAGGCACTTAAAAAGTAAAATATGGACAACATTGAGGCGAGGTCTATACACAAATAGATGAAAGATTATAGCACTTTCTTGTAAAATAAGAAAAATAAATATAAATAAAGAAATGAAAAAATTAATAAATATAAATTAATGAAAATAAAACACAAAGGTCCGGCATAAAATGCTCAGTAAACTCTGACCTAGACGATCAAGTCATACCCCTTTTAATCCCTGTCAAATACAGTTAAATTCACTCAAAGTCCTGATACTTAAAAAGCACGTCGAATTTAATACTCTGGAGTATAAGCGGTTTCATTTGAACAATTAGAGAAAAAAGTATTGGACAACAGAAATGACAAATAAAATGTTTGTATCTGAAATTAGTTACTAGTTAGGCAAACGATTCAATTTGGATCGCGTTTATTATTCACAAAAACTTATAGTCATATGCTCGCCTAAAGAATTATTAAAAAATATCCATATTCAGATGAGAACTTGTCATTCTCGTAAATATTGACACAAGTGCTTTTGGGATTCTGTTTCTTCGTCTCCGAGCAGATAAACAAATTACGCATCAACGTAATTTCTACGGAACTTATTTTGGTGTTTAAAAGCCATGGCGAAGTGAATTTATTAGCAAACTAAAGAAACAGATAAAGATGTGTGTTTTATGATGTGAGTGAACAGATAAGCACATACGTTTAATATGTGCAACTCTATTTACATACTTATGTACGAACATGCAAGATATAAGATACATACAGAGAACTAATAATAAAAGAATTAAATTATATTAAAAGCTCAGCAAGGAGAGATCAGAAACAGTAGCAGTGCTATGAAAAGCGAAACAAAAAATAGTCTCAATAGTGTATATTTCCTCAATAAAAAGCAATAAAGGATTAAAGAAAAAGAAATAAACATAAAAAAAATTAAATTTAAGGAAAGAAGTGTGTTTTCTATTTTTGATTTTTTTTATAGTTTTGGTTTAATGTTTTAGTTTGTGTCATCACATCACCTGGTGTCGTCGCCGAATTGTTATTATTTAAACTATTGCTTTTCTTAATATCATTATATGTCGATGTAGGTTCACTTTTGTCCGAGGACCTTCTCTCCGAGTTGCCTGCAAAAGAAATCGTCAAGCCATGCACAAAAAAGAAACAAACAGAAAAAAAGTACCAAAACACAAAAAATAAACGTATGTTTATGTATATATATATGTATGTCGTACGATAAATATTAATATTTTTTATTTTTAATATTATCAAAACAACAATAAAAAACCAAAAAAAAAATCAAACTCAAATAATCACTGCGTAACATTCCCTTTAAGAAGCCTTTTTAGCCTACAACTATATTCAATTGTTTACAAATTCTAAATTAATACTTTTGTTTGCGTTTCTTATTAAGCTACATCAGACATACGCACGACACATCTTGGGAGTTCGAAAAAAGAGGTGAACGCTTGCAGTTAAGTTTTAAGGAGGATAGAACTTCGAGTATTCTGAATCTAAAATCGACCACCTCATTTAACTTTCTACAATAAAAGAATAGAAATTCCAAAAATAAACAAAGTTATAGTTTTATTTCGATGGCCTTGACAAGGTGAGATTGCCAAGTGGCCTCTGCCGTATCATAAAAACAATGAGTTTTTGCTTGCGGCAGTATGTCCTTTTCGTGATCCTGAAAGGAAAATTCAAAACAAAAAAGACAAGTTCATACGCCGCCAGCAGTTTGTAAAGTTCACTTGAAGTCATAAATGAATAGAAAAAAAAGTTGCGTATACGCAGTGCGTGCCGCATTGTGCACGAATATTGTTTTTTGTTTTTTCTGTAAATAAATTATTCAGGATAAGTTGTATTTGAATGAAATGAAAGGATTTGATTGCATAAATAGTCACTTAAATACAGCTCACAAGTAGAAACGTTCTCCTTTGCATTTGAAATGAGTTTCGAGTCACTTAAAAGGAGTCTAATATAGTTTGAGGACATTTGCATTGAAAGAAGGAATGCCCAGGAGGTTGATAAGTTGTAATTTGAAGCATATAAATAAATAAACAGCAGTTGTTACAAAAGTCTGCGTTCTTGATTCTATGAATCAAGATAAAATATTTGTATAATTTATTTTTATATTCAACAACACATATAGCGTCGAATACATTATTCTACGTTTTTGAATAAGCATAATGAATATTTATTTCGAAAACGAAGACAAAGAACGCCCCGGCCAGGTGAAAAAGTTTGATGATCATGAACTGGAGGCATTGCTCGATCAAGATCCGTCACAAACGCAAGAAGAACTTGCAAAATCACTTGGCGTCGCTCAGCAAACCATTTCCGATCGTTTTAAAGCAATGGGAATGATCCGAAAGGTAGGACATTGGCTGCCATATGAATTGAAGCCACGAGACGTCGAACGCCGATTTTGCATGTCCAAAATGCTGCTTGAACGCCACATCGAATCGTCACTGGTGATGAAAAATGGGTACATTAGGATAATCCAAAACGTTAGGCAGCGTATGGATACCCCGGACATGCCTCAACATCGACGGCCGTTCAGAATATTCATGGCCTGAAGGTAATGCTGTGCATTTGGTGGGACCAGAAGGGTGCTGTGTATTATAAGCTGCTAAAACCGAATGAAACAATCACAGGCGAGGTCTACCGACGCCAATTGTTGCGTTTGAGCCGAGCATTGAAGGAAAAACGGTCGGAAAGGGTCGCAAGACACGATAAAGTTATTTTGCAACATGACAATGCTCGGCCACATGTTGCAAATGTCGTCAAAACTTACTTTTGATCCGTCACTTGTTGTTCCATTCTCTTCAATCACATTTATTCCGAACAAAAAAAAAATTGCCTCGAGTATTCACCGTGTCTTGTCAAAGTGTATTCTGCATCAGTTGCTGCCATTTGCAAAATATATGGCATCTTCCGAAAGGGTGATATATTTTAAGTCACCATATAGAATTCGTGCAAGATTATATGACACAGTATGTCTTTAAAAAGTAGAATTGGAAAGGAAATTGACGCACCGAATAGTTGAAGCAGGAACAAGAATTTATACCATATATGGTTTATCAATTGGACCAATAATGGCCTTTACCTCACAAAATTTGAGAGTTTCAATGTTTAAAGCCAGAAAAATTTGGAAGAAGAGATATCAAAGAGTTTGAAGAAGCAGCCGGAGTGAACAATGATTGATTGGCGAATAATTCTTTAAGACGACATAGAAGAACAAATCGCAAGAAATAGGCTATATCATAATGCATAGAGATAACTCGATAATTGAGCACATACTATTTAAATAAAGAAAATAAGCATTTTGTATATATAATAATATACTATTTAATAGCAATTCCAATACTTTTTATATAATAAATGCATTGCAAAATATTTAAAGTGCGTTGTTAAATAAAAGTTACAATTATCATATCATGTCATAAAATTCAGATTTGAAATACATGCGCCTTCTCTGTAACACAAGGTTTATATTAAACATATTTTTATCATCGCTATTTTTTGAGTGGTTTGTTTAGATTTGAAACTATCCACAAGTGTTTGCTTATGACTCTGAAAACCTTTTTCGTTCTAATAATTAAGTCGCACGATAATAGCCACAAAACCTTCTTTCGTTAAGTAAAAGTTTAAAACAAGAATGGGCAGTTTTTAAAGCAGTTTATTCTCAAAGTTTATACTTTTGCTGCATCATCACCTTACCCTGAAATCTTCATTTAATGAGTCTAATTAAAATGTTTACATTTGAAGAACCACAACGTAAAAGATAAAAAAACAAAGCTCACATTTCATAGCTTGCCACAAACAATCTGTCATAAGCATTCTCCGCATTGTGTGGCGAGAGCTACGAAGCCCTAAAATACAAGACCAGGAGCACGCCGACCGAGGAACCTAGTCATGGACTTCCTCTTTTTTCCATTACTTACTCGTTAGCGAAAAAATGCACCCCTTGCTCATTAGGGAGTCGTCGCTGTAATTACTCAGCAGGCGAGGTCTCCTTCTTATGTATGAACAGAAATTACATGTGATTTCATGCATCATGGCACACAACTGCGAGTGGGGAATTTAATCTAGTTTCATTTTCAAAATTTTGATCGCATTCATCATTTTCATTCCGCTTGGAGTGGCTTTTAATATGCTCAAGTCTGTGCTGGTCTCATTTTGAATGCTCAACATGAATATTTTTTTATAATCCTTTAAATAGGAGCGGTGAGTCAGTTGGATTCTTTGAATCGAAATATATCATAGACATCGATTGTTGTTGCCTTTTGAAACCAAGCAATTAATATCAAGTCAGAATATTCTTCGAAACAATGATTAACTGCATAAAGGAATTTTCTAGATCAAATGGTTACATCACATGTAACAGCACCTATTCATCGTAAATAACGCCAGAGGTACTTGTAAGTTTATTTTAAACTTTCCCTTTGGTTCAAGGGAAAACTTAAAAATTCATTGCCGCTCAAATATGCAACTGATGAATGCATAATTAATATTTAACAAGTGTGTAGCTGAGGAATTAACTTTGACCCATACGTTTTAGGAAGGACAACAAAAATGGAAATAGTCTCATTTAATATTTATTTTGTGGCGTGTGTTGCCAAGCCATAATTTGAAGTCGTTTATCGTTATTTAGTTTTGTTAAAGTACGAAAAGTGTGACATTATTTTTGTTGCTTTTTTTTGGTGGCCTCTTTTGGTTTCATATTAAAAAAACCTGCGTAATATATAATTTTTTTGAGCGTTTAGTAGAAATTATGAAACCAGGAAGCAGAAGCTCTCCATGACCCTTGATGTGTTGTCCCAGTGCATGTTCGACTGAAAGACAAGATTTGATTTATTCTTTAAGTTTTGTGCCTGAGGTACTTGCTGTTGAGCTTATTACATACCCGAGGGGATGCTAGTTGTTCGAGATCTGTGTAGCAAATAATGAAGTTTAACTTCGTCACTTATTTACGTTTCAAGTAAATGGACCTTAAACGTCACCATGACTCTTTAAAAAAAAAAAAAACCGACACAAAAATACGAAGGGTTCCGTACCTTCGGACAAAATTGTACGAAAAGAACACGTTTTTGATATGCGACCCCACTTAACTTTTTTTATTTGTTGTTTCATAATAAAAGCCATAGTGGTACCTTCTGTGAAAATTGCAAGTATCTACCTATTTCGATTCAAGAGATCCAATCCTGTGACAGACGAACGGACAGCAAAGATGTAGCAATATGGTCCCATGAACTTACTTTGGGTACCGTAAAAAGATAATGCGTCGGTATACATGACGTGCAATTCGAGAAAGAAACTGGCTTGAAGGAAAAAATAATTTTATTTCCTTTTTTTTTGTGTAAGACTTTTAATGTCTTAAGTTTAGCTTCAGAACTTTTATGCCGTCCATCATACGGGTAAAGGCGAAGGGGTGGCACAGATCATTTCGGACAACCGTTTCGAGTTTCTCAGTGTGAAGGTGTTAATTATATGTATTATAAGTGGAATCAAATGAATTATAAAACCATATTGAACCACTTTCAGTGTGGAATGCTAAAAAGTAAATATCGAAGGAAACTGCTGGATCCATTAATTATATTTTTGATTTGCCAAAAAACTTCTCTTCCTGACTTTCAAAACAGTTCAACACGCGCTATTTAAAATTTCAAAAATAAAGTAGATCAGAACTAAATCTGAGATGGAGGATGATAGGAATATCTCCGGAAAACATTTTTCTAAAGTTGTGATGTGTATCTCTGAGCCCGCGTCTGCAAAAATAGCAAACCGTCTCTCTGTCTCACGCGAAACTTCTTTAGCGACCGCTTTACGTGCATGAGTCGTTATTTGTGTACTTTTAGCCACAAATCGATGTCATCATAGCTTATCAATCGAAAAAATCTTTGACTTCCTTGTGTCTCCTTAGCGGCCCCTCCTCTTTTTTTATTTTGCAGCTATTCTAATAGAAATTTATGTCCAATTGAGGAAGCCTTCTCTTCAGAGTGACATCAGTAAAACTGCAGCGTCACCAGATCATTGGCAGCTTTGTCAGTTGCAATGAAGATCCCTTGCCTTATTTTAGCGGTACTATTATGGCAGTTCCAAAGAGTTCAATAGAGCCACCAAAAAATTACTAGTGACTTTAGGGCAATCATTTCACATGAGTCGCATTACCATCTCGACGGCTACGCAAATAAGTTAAGATTCCCCTAGTTGAGGCTCGGATAACCACAAGAGAAGTTTTCATGTGAACATGTGACTAGTTTTGTTTGAAGAGTGGCGGTATTATTGCGCTATATTTTTTCCAACAAGACCATCGAAAATTTGACGCTGTTGGACTATTTTTTGTTGGGTGCCCTTTAAGAAAAAAATAAAATTTAGTGAAACTATTTATGAAATAGAGGACCGGAAATATATTGAAAAATTGGGTTCACTCGTAGAATATTGTGATACTGGTTGCCAACTATCGTGAGCAGTTCATCTTGATAAACGTTTAAACGATAAACAACAATTATTTCTATTTCTTAAACATTGCGGAAAATAATAAATGCAACAAATGTTTGCATCTTTTTTTAAAGATATAAGCGGAAGCACCCGTGACTTAACTTGCAATATACTTTTATTGGTAATTAATGATATTTTGAATAAGCGCAAGCGTTCACCATTTCCCACACAGGATATTAGTTACTATTAACTAAACTGCATATAACAATTCTTTTTGTTTATACTTCTGCAGCAGCTCACAAGAAACGATTATTTTTTAAGAGCTTAAATAAATATATAAAAAAGCATAAGAAGTATCCGTAAATGTAAAATAAAACTCTATGCTATTAACTTTATGTAATAAATTTAAATAAAATAAAAAGAAAATAATACACAAACGCAAAACAGTTACAAAAAAATTTATAAAAATAAAAAATGAGTAAAGTACTTAGTAAAACGAAAGCCCTGTCTCTGCCAAACTTTGTAAATTGATGCCCTTACCTGCAATATTATCATGCAGCATTATCCTTGAATTTGTAAAGAACGGCCGTAGCGAGGGCTTCGGTGTTGAACCAATGGACAAACTATCCATATCCGGTCCGGAGTCATCGCCTTCACAACACGACAGAGATTCCAATTCCTGAAATAGGGCATCCAAATCACGTTCACCACGAAGTGATGATGAACCGCGGGTAACACCACCATCCAATTCTTCGGACACCTTAAAACGTTTGAGCAAAGCAACGATCTTTTGCTTGAAGTTTCGTTGTTGTAAAGAAATTGTCTGAAAAACGAAGAAACAATAATAATAATTATTATATTGTCTTGTTGCAAAAAAAGACAATAATAAGTCTGCGTAAGAGATATAGAAATTGTTGAATGCAGAAGATCCTGCTTTTAAATATGAGATTTACGTTTAGAGAGTTTAAATATAAGGATGAATTAAAATAACAGATAAAATAAAGTAAAAAAGTCTGAGTACATTACGAAACTAAGCAAAGTCTTACAAAATTTTGAACATTGTTCCATTTTGTTATTATTTGCCCTTGATTGAAATTTTACCAACATTTGTTTGGAACACGTGGTGCGTGATAAAGAAAAAGAATCCTTACATGTAACTCTGTAGTATCACATTTGTGTTCCTGTCAAATTATTCTGATAGTCTATTCAGCGAATGGTGAGAAGCGAGCCTCCGACTTGTGTAACCATAAAAGAGACGAAATATCTTACTTCCTGGTTTCCTTCCTTCGACGTCCATTCGTGTAGATGTCTGTCGGTTTAATTTTATTGTTATTTTTTTCTTGCTTTCGAAAAGCAAAACAAAACGGCAGATGAGATGAAGAAAGACGAGAAAATCGTAAACGACTTGTCGTTTTCAAAGATATAACGATACGAATTGAAGGATGGGAGATTTTTTTTTTGTGTAGCCCAAAGGGTACTTTACAAGATGGCCAATGCTTGTTTGCTTCTTAGAGATATTAAAGATTGTTTTCTTTGATCCAAAGGATACGAAGCTTTCTTCAAACGCTTTCGTTAAGGACAGTGGGATAAAAATAGAACAAGAGACCGGAAATATGTGAAGAACCATTTGTAGTCCTTTTTTTCTTTCATTCTGTTTTGTGTTATTTTTGTTAATAGCTAAGGAAAATGACTCATTAAAAATGTCTTGAGGACTGTTGGCAAAAACAATTTTGATAAGGAAATTAAATGCTTAAAAATATATCATTCAAATACATTTTCAAAGAAATGATTAAAGTTCCCGAACATATACAGCGATGAAGAGCAATCCTTAGGCTTGATCGTAAGGAAAAAAAAAGTTTTTTTTTTTAGATTTATTCCTGGAACAATTGCTAAGCCTCCGAATTTGAGTCTCCCGCTCAGGGAAATTAGTTTCAATATACACATTGGTCCAATGGTCTTTGAGAATTAAATAGTTTGAATAGTAGTTACCCTTCCGTTCCTTATATTAAAATTGGCGATTTGAATTAAAAAAAATTCATAGTTTGTTTTTTAAAATTCGAAAAGAATCCCAACGGAACCCTATTTTCAATTAAGCCTCCGCTGTCCGTCCATCTTTCACATGGCTGAATGTGTGTTTAATACTGAAGGGTGATGTGAAAAATCACTTGACCGCTTTTTTGACAATTATCACGCGCTCAAGGGGCTGTGAATACCCTTATTATAAAAGCAGAAAAGAGAGAAAAGTCCTGATACATATGGTTTTTGAATTTTACTTAATTGCTCCAATTCCAAATTATGGTTCATTGCTTATCGCGTATTTCAAAACCTCTAAAACCTTTCTGACCTGCCCAATACAACACAACAAAATCTATAATAGCATTGGTATCCATTGGGTTAAACTGATTATTCCAGAGCATCTTAACGGAACTAAGCGGAACTTGACTCAACAATGGGACAGGCTTCCTGTCAACCAATCAACCTCCCTTAATCCAGTCCGAAGTAAAAATAAACGAACTCAACTTGAAGTGTCCTTACAGAACTGCTGCATTCTGCTTTATATTATCTTGTATGGGGTGTGCCCTGTCTTTTTTTCCTTTTTAAACTCTATAAGAGAACACCATATCTGTAGCAAAGAGATTGCTTGGTGGCTTGCTTTCTACGTAACAGCACGTTGCTTGAACCATTTCTCGCCGTTTCTGCCATTATATTTTTGGAGGAACAATGAGAATTGGAACAATAAAACCGTCACTCTAAAAAACTACAACAAACAGTTACCCATTCAGACTGTTCTGCTTTCTCTTTGACTTAACTGGAAAAATTATTTCTCATTCTCATTCTAGTGAGTTCTCGGACTAAGACGCACAATATCAGCAACTGTCGAAAACACGACAAAATATTCGTTTTTTAACTTGCGTTCACCAGCTGAAGGTGGAAAATTATTTTGACCAGATTTTATATTCGAAATTCAAAATGTTTCAGCAAAACAGCCATCCTCCTTTGGAAGTAACATAATTTAATACATTTAAAGCGAAACTCAGTCTCAAAAAAACATGGGATTTAAAAAACCCCAACAGATGACCCACCCTACGTATGAGTTTAAGGATAAAGGGTTTTTGTTGGTTCTTAAATTGCTAATAAAAATTGTTTCAATAAGTAAAAGTCTAATGCAAAGAATATGTTGCCCGTTTTAATCTTGTGACAACTGTTTTTAAGGATTCGCTTCGAAAATGGAATTTCGACGACGCTTTTTTGGCTGCCTTGAAACAAGACGAAAGTTTAAAAATTTGAATATTGATCGAAGACTTCAATAATGACCATTAAACCATCTTTCAACTTCTCAAAAACTGATGAGAAATGGCTAGATGGTTCCAGCCACAATCACTCCGACAACACTGAAGTTGTATAAAGCTTGTATAAGAAGTTCGATATAAGGGATTTTTGGACGCATGCACACGATTGCTTTACGCACAGCGCGCATCTGACTTTGAGGAACTAACAACAGACATATTCCTTATTTTTATATTGAAAACAAACTATCTCAAGTACTTCGTTCAAAATTTATCAACAAGAAATCCCATCAAATGATTTCAAAAAAATAACATGAAAATTCCTCCGCTATCTGTACACATTTCCTCAATGAAATGGGTCGCATGGTAAAATGCGACTTTCATTGAGTCCCCTCTGTATCATTCAGAAGAAGCCCACAACATTCTGAATGTGGAATGCCATTCAGAAACATGCGAGTACGTTCAATATAATCACATTAGGCATAAAGTGTTATTGAATATGTAGGGTATTCGCGGGCTTACTGCTGCTCGTCAGGGGCGCACATGCACATGTATGAGGTGAAATAAATGGAATACCTTGACGTCATGAAAAACACAAAAACCTTTTATATTTTCCTACTGTCGTTTAGGTTGATTTATTGTATGATCATAGGAATGCATTGAAATCTCCCCGGGGTGCTTTCTTTCTTCCAAATGTATAATCATGGTCGTAACCTTGATAAACAAATTTAGTTTGATTTGTTTTTTGGTTAATGATAATGGAAGCTAATCCATGAAATCAATATATGTACTAGTAGTATATTTATATTTATGTATTCACAAACAATGTGTCTAAAAGTAGGTTAGTATACTTTGCATATCAATTTATCACAGGTCCTACGTCATGGCAGTGTTATTAGGCTTTGGCATTTATTCTGATAAATTGTTTTAATTAAAGAAGTGGAAGAATGATGTCAGCATAAAATTCATTTGAAAAGGGTGGCCATAATTGCGTCTAATGTTTAAAAAACAATATCGCGCGATAGCAAAGCTTTGGTTTAATTTCGGCAACTTCGCAGAGATGCGCAGGAAAATTACCCTCAGTTTACCCTGGAAACTCTAGATACATTGGCCGAATATTTCAACAAGTCGCATGAGATAACTTACAATTGCTATCCTCGGAGAAGCAATGAGAAGAGCGTCTTTTTCGGCTATCAATTTAAAGGTACACCTGAGGTTCAAACCGCTTCACAATCATTTAATTCTTTTTTAATCCCTCTACTCGTTCTGTCATTACAAGGGTTGCCATAATGAGAGCTACAAAATTATAAAAAAAAAAGACTTCATGCTCCTAAATTTGTAATGATAATGCCTTTCTGGAGACACCTACCTCACACTTTGGAAGCTATGAGATGCTCTTTTAGCCGGTGAAAGAGACAGAATTGTAGAAAAGTAAATAGCACTTACGCCTCTTTTTTTCTTGATATTGTTTTTTGGTTGATATTGATATTCACAGTTGTCTACCATTATATTTCCTTTGGAATTCCAAAATACGGACACCATAAACTCTTGCAAAGAACTTGTCACTTTGCATTTCTTCGGAATCGGCGAATAGGGTCTCTTTCAAGTTAAAAAATGTTGCTTCATCTAACTGCCCGAACACAATGAGGCCGCTGAAGCGTAGCTGTCAAAAAGTAGGAATGTATGCAATCTCAAACATTTGTCCACAATGATGTAGCTACAGTGGCTGCATCTCGAGTTGATTAACTTTTAGCTTTTGTAGGACGGCAAGTCACAAAGAGACAAATTGACGACTGTTGATATATTTTTAATGTGTATGTTTTCGTAGAGCATAGTAAGTAAAAATACAGCATAAAAATATTTTTACAATAATCTAAACTGAACAACACAATGCAAAACAGCTGAATTTCAAGTGACGTTTAATTTGACATACCGCGCCATTGTGGGTGAATTTTTGTGAGTTCAACTTCGTGACGTTTGACAGCGCGACACTAATACGGCTGCCGCGCCATTTTTGGTAGTTTTCAAGATTTAATCTTGAAATGTCAACTCGTTTCTTCATTTGTTCGGCGGCTTAAATCCGTGTACCTAAAGTACTTTATACGATTATTTGCAAGGCGGCATATGACTCTCGTGCCGATGAAATTTGAGCCATTGAGGTCGTTCAGACAGCGTGATGACCAACATAGGCATAAACATCGGTTTAGAATTTCTTGACCACCCTGTACGGTTTTTTTTCCATACTTTTCTCTATGTACGCGCAAAGGGTATCCGCAAGTTCTGGAAAGCGCGTGATTCTTTAAACAAAAAGAGTTTAGAACAAAAATTATTGGAGAAATATAAAACCTTTACCCGCGAGAATTATTGGAGCATTTGGTAAATACTCAACACCTGTCAGGGATTTATGTTATCACGTTTATACACTTTTCAAATAAAAAAAAAACCTTATCTTAAAAGGGTTATCTAACCCTGTGTATGCCTTGATACTCGTAGTCTGTGTAAACTTAATTGCTATTCAACCTCAACTATTATCAAATTCATCGTACAATATTTTATTTGTAGCATCGATTGGTTTCTTGATTGGTTGTCAAGTGTTATAAAAAAGATAAAACACTTATAAGTAGGTTTTAGATAATCAAATATATTGTATCCGGATTGGTTATCTCAATATAAGGGCTTATCATTTATTTTTTATGGTGAAAACTTGCAGTAGAACAGGAGTCGAAAGTAAAAAGTGAGTCACCTAACAGTGAAAAGAAGCATCTATGATATGTCTTGCTGAAGTTGGATACCAATATTTAATATTTCTAGCTAGACCAATTACCGAAAAAGATATAAATCAGTATTTTTCTCAATAATGAGTTTGGCGCATATTTTCCGCCACGTACAATATCCTTCAATCAAGTAAAAAACTTTAAATACGTTGTACAAGAAATTCTAGTCAATTCAGTAGAGATAAGACATAAGGTAATATTGATGGAAGAAAAGTGTAAACGCTAAATTTTACATCGTTTTACTCAACTTTATGACTTTTAGACCCCATATTCTAGCTCACAAGACCAAAGACATGATAAGTGGGCAGCACCAGGATGATTTTCACCATGATGTGAACTTTTGAAATTTCCATGAATAGACAAAAGCAAAAGTATTAAGTAAAACATCTTGAGGAGCCCTTTTTCATTATTATGGACATGGCATCTTATCACAATTATTGGGACAAACAGCAAATTAGTTCGGCAACTCAAAAAGCTGATAAGTTGCACTGAGAATTACGCTCCGCATAGCTCACAACTGTTTAAACATCCTCTCCTAGAGAACATCCGAAGCATACGATTGACGTCATAATTAAGAGGCTGCATATGGAGTTCTTTATTCGATTGCCACCCAACCATCGAGATCTTAACCCATTTTGAAATATTTTGGCAACGGTCAAATCAAAGGTGTAGAAGAAATATCATGTCCGGCCGAAGAAACTCTATCTTCAGCACTGACGTCGATGGAATCAGGAAAGGATGACCGCGGAAGAATTTTTCCAATTGTATGATATCACTATAGTCAGTCATATTCCATATTGAATCCATGCATGACAATTAATCCACTTGCCATGTGGGTTTTTCCCTAATCACATGAAGGAGGTCACTCGTTACAGGGAGCAAGCTTTGTTAACTCTGCAGTTGTTTTCTAATTCTACAATAACCTGGCAAAGAAATTGTGTTATCCAAAAGCGATTAAAATCAAAGAAAATATCCCTTCAGAGTATTTTGGTCCACACTGTTTTAAGACTAGCAAAGTATCAACTGGATTTTAATTAAATTACATGGCATATCCTTGGATATCTTCATTGTGGTGTAGGTTAAACAGCAGTAGTAGCTAATTTTTTAAGAATTTGCTGCAGAGATAACAGATCCAGACAAAAGTCTTATCGATGGATGTGCCTCTATTAAAGCACATTCAAAGCCTTGACCTCACGGTATAATGGTGATACATGTAAATTTGGGGACTTTGCCATTGAGACTCTTGCCTATTGGTAAGTTCTCTGAAGCAGAAAATTCTAGAATAACGACCAGGCAAGTCTCGCTGAATCGTTTCCTTTAAGAGGAAACTGTCAAAAAAAGCTTGGCTTTCTGATAACTCAAGCTTTAATAATTATTTACAAGTTTCGTAAGCTTTAAATATTATTCTTAAATTTAAGTTTTAGGCATCAACTCGATTTTCAAATAAATATCAATTTTATTTCAATTTTCCTAATTTTAGTTAATTTTTTGGAAACTGTGCATATGTAATTTATTTATTATTATATTATTTATCAAGCTCAAGAGTTGATGAATTCGGAAAAATAACAACGGAAGATTAGCGAAAAGTATGCGCAAAGAGTGCAAAGGAAGAGTGATGTTTTGGTGCTTAGTCTCCTGATGATGATGATGATGATGAGGTCCATCATCCCAATGGAAGCGATTTTGGGAGCCAAGACCGAAAAAAGGATACCAGGTTCGGTCAAATGTAAAAGTTCTTATCACTGTTTTTTGTGCAGCATGTATTCTTGCCACAAAGTTGTACAGTCAATAAGGAATATAACCTTCGAGCTAGCGCCGTTTGCGTGCAATACGGTGATAACACTCGGATTAGTAACCAAAGCTTTGATGGGCTTAGCATCACGATTATGCAGTGGCTCACATACCATTGCTTCTTCATGATTTTCTGGCTTAAGGAACGCTAAAATTATGCCTCAGCCACCGTATACTGTGGACTAGGCCAAGGACCACAAAGAATTTTTCCCAAAACACGGAAAGAGCTTTGAACGGACGGCGTTTCGCCATGATTGGGAAAATAAAGGCCTTACAAAGAAGATATTCGAAGTACCTCGAGGGTTTGAAAAAGAGCTGGCTCAAGTGTATTAAATCTAAGGGGAAATATTTTCCAGTGGACAAAATTGATATTGTTGAATAAATATAATAATAATATATAAATAAAAAGTCACCTCCTTTAACAAACTGCGTATATCAGAAGTCAATCAGGGCAATGGCCGTTTGCGTGGACAAGCATAGACTCGAGGTATGATCCAAGCATGCTTCGAATTATTGGAGCATAAAATCGAGTACTCAATCCAAGCCTTAAGTATCGATACCTGGCCTCTCATACTGTAAGCGAACAAAACAATTCTTCAAAAACTCAAACCATTGCGATATTGATTACTAAAGGCCTTACACATAGTATACTCGATTTTCTTGACAGGTGGCATTTCCTCAACTCAAAATTGGAACAAGGTGAAAGCAAAAGCATGTATGTGATTATCTCCCTAAGCAATGACGGAATTTCAAAGCCCATATGTTAGCATGTATATGGGTCAAGACTACAAGTAAGTCTAACCACTTAAGTGTGCTTATCACTTCTGAGCGATGTCCTCTAACTTATATTTGATCGCCAGGATTATTTGCAAAGTGGATTAATTGTGTTTGGCGGCAAAAACCTCACCATCTGGCCCTGTGCCAGACTAAACACAAAAGCAAGGAAAATGCCATTGTAAACACCACGATTGTTTGTGTACTTTTGGTTGCGATTATTTTTAGAAATTCTTGTTACTGAAATAAGCGGCGAACTCAGAAGAGCACTCTCGTACACTTTCCAAGTGGGAATCATTGAACGCTTCTCGCCTATGATTTGATTCATTTGCTGAAGCTTGTAATGCAAGTTTTGGATCACAGACGGAAGGAATGAATGACCCACAATCGGTAAAGTAATCATCATTGTGCAACTTAATATGCTTATTCATTGGTCTAAAATTAATTCCAAACGCAAGTTCTGTGACGTCTGTAAACAAATCTGTTTAACCTCTTTCCAATAATATACCACACGCTAGCGCCGATGGCCATAAGCTATCCGACTATGTTTATGATTTTTCGCACGTTAACTTAGGAAATCATAAGTCAGCTGGGTTGCGGCTTTCTCTTACTAAATCACATGTACCAGGCACGTTTGTATAGATTGCGTCCACGTTTTTATCGTCACCATAACCATGAGTCATTGGACACCAGAACGATGGACAAACTACGAGTACGAGTATGTTTTCCAATCAGCCGGCGTTAATTGGTTATTGTTATTTTTGTCAATTTGTCTGAAGACGATTGGATTTTGCCGACGTAAGCGGTTTATGTTCTTTGTAAGCGGTGTTTTTCTTATAATTAACATTTAAGCTTGTTTATGGCAGACATTTGAGTTTTATTTCATCATAACTGTAAACAGTGTCGTCAATTATCAGTGCATTTTTTTTTTTAAAGCAGATGAAGAAATGAGAGAATAATGTTTTTAATAAAGACACGCAATGGCTTGAGAAGTTATAAAAAAAAAAACCGATGTTACTTTCTACTTAAATTGGTTTGCACCTCACCCGACTCGGATGCACTGAATGAGGTAAGTCTCTTTGAACTTAATCCTTTATCCAGACATTGGTTTTGTTAATCGAAGTGTTTTCAACTATCCAAAGAGTCAAGTTCGATGGTTCTGCTGAGGATGGAGCCAATTCGTTTTGTCTTCCCTCACGTGTTTAAATCTCTCGCATTATCGTGAGATGTGGAAATCAGCAAGGGTCCAAAAAGTTGCAGCCTTGTCGAAGATTTTTAGAAAAACTTGCAAAACAGATTGTTAGTCTCCTCGATCGAAACAATTTATTGCGATCCGGCTTTCAAGCGCACCACAGTGGATTCATGGCAGGATTAGAAATCCTCGATGACATAAGAGTAAATTTCGACAATAATTACTCAACGGAGCTATTTTTGCCGCATTTTGCAAAAGCTTTTGACAGGGTCAATCATTGTATTTTGTGCAAATAACTTGGGATGTATTTGGGTTTCAGTGTAAAGCAGTGGCTTTTTGCGGAACTATGTGAAGGACAGAAGCAAATGGGTAGTAGAGGCACAAAAGATCTCTCTGCGAAGAAGCTCACACTTAGAGTACCTCAAGGATCCATCTTAGGACATATTTTGCTCTGCTTGCTTATAAATGATGGCACCCTCGGTATGTTCCCATGTGAAGACGAACTTTAAAACATAAATAGCAAATTTGAGGCGGACCTACAGTCGAGCTCCAACTTTGATCGACCCCACACGCTTTTTCATTGAAGTTAAACTCTTCGGAGGATTGTATATTTCTCACAAGAGGCCTGGTCATGAAAAAAAAAATACAAGATTTTACCGAAATTGACGGCGTTAGTTCGAAGCACTCAATTATCTCTTAACTGACATCCGAGCCCGACAGATTGAGTTCTTCGAGACACTGGGCCTTGTAAAATTCTAACGCGTACAAGGGGTCATGACGGCCCTTATTATGTTTACACATAACGCGGATGGAAGGGATTAGGGAGGAAGTAGAACAAGCACTGATGTACTTTAGTTTTTGAATTGCTGCAAATTATAATGACTATGAAATACCGAACGTTCCACATTGGAGTTATGCAGCTAAAAACGAATCTCTAAACTTGACTGTACGACGTAGTTAGGCTAAACGTTGAACTGATGAGCATTCTTTCTAGGCGGGTTTAACAGTGGAAGTGATAGGCTAGAGCACAGCTTGTGACGAAAGCGATAAAATATAATAACCTAAAATATGGAAAGACGTAACGACAGTGGTGAAGACAGTCAATTGACTTTATGACATTTTTGTCTCCTATGAGCTTTATCGCTCGATTTTGGATTCTGTCAAGCAGGTTCAAGATGTTCTTTGCAGCAAACGCTCAGACATGGGAGTTGTACTCCAGTTAAGAGCGAATGTAAGCTATGTATACAGCAGCCAGATCAGTTACAGTAGATACAGTAATGTTTTTCTTGCATGGCTTCAGGAAACCTAGACATTTCGCAGAAATTTTTGGCGATATCGGTTATGTGATCATTCCAACCAAGATTGTTGTTTATACACATGCCAAGTAATGAGCGTTTTGCAGCTTCAGCAATGTAAGTGCCATTCATGGATAATGGTCAAGGGTTAACATTAAGCTTTATAGACAGCAGAAAGCAATGAGTTTCGAAGGAATTAAATACCAATCTATTCATAGATTCCTATGATATGATCGAACTTTTGATGAATTAAACATAAGCTGCCATTCCATTTTCACGGTCGGAAATGATGAACGTGAACTTCCGAACGATATGATATCAAAAACTGAATGTACTTTCATCAGCGAATGAGTCAGAGAGCCCTGGGGAACACCCACCAGCATTTATAGTATATGCTGGATTTCAGACTTGGTACCTTCCAATACTTCTTGAATTGTACGGCCCGAAAGGAAATTCATCGATACCAAATGCATGCATATGATAGATATTTCATAAGCTGACGATTAACCAGCCTTTCCATGACCTTCAAAACAGGGACATTAGTGCAATGAGTCGATAGTTAGAGGGAGAAGAGGATTCGCCTTATTTAGGGACGGGTTGGACAAATGCTGTTTTCCATCTACTCGGGAGAGACCAGAAAAGAAAGACATTTAGAAAAGCTTACCCAATGGTTTTGCCAAAGTCTTTTGAAAAGAATTGGGGGAATTCCATCTGGACCAGCGAATTAATTACATATGTCAAGATCTTTGAGTACTCTTGCTACTGTACGAGTTAAGAACTAGATCCGTCCCATGGTATAGTTGTCGCGCTCGAGTACAGGAGGAGTCAAAGTAAGATCTGGGAGTGTTGATCCGGCGGCGGAATGCGCCGCGAACACATTTGCTTTGTCCACAGAGCTGACAGCTGGATAGTCATTTTGAATGAGTGTTGGGATGGAACATGATACTGAACAACAGGCGAACTAGCCTGAAGAGAATTTTGCAAAAAGATGTATCGCTAATAAGGTCCAAATGATTGAATAGAAGCGAAATTACCACCCGCCCGTTTAAGCTTTCCTCTTGAGTTTTAGAGCAGCTCGAAGTTTGGTCTTCAAGAAAAATCGGTCATTTTTCTTCCAAAGATGGCAATCAAAAAAACTGTTTAGTCGAAAGATTACGCTTAATAATTGATTTTTTATGGTCAAAATATGAGTATTTGGACTTTTGGCGAGTTACGTGGCTTATAATCGTGAAATAAGTAGATTCGGTCATGACGACGCAGATACTTCTTTAAAAGAAGAACCCATATGACTGATGACTCGTGAAATCTAAATTTCAGATAAGATATCTTTCAAGCTAAAATCTAACTTTAGACGATATTTGCCAACAAGGTAATCCGCCAACGAATAGTGAAACCATTTTAACAAAACATCATTTTTTTTAACGAACAAGTTCCGTTACTCATAAGATTTGATCTTCTGGCTTTTATTTGTTCATAACCAATTTAGCATTAGAAATTAAAATTTCAAAGTAGCTAGATAGTCAAACGAGCATAACAATTTTTGTTACGCAACTCACGCTAGCGCCACTTGACACAATGAATTCTGTTTTGTATATTTTTATCTTGTTTGCATTTACGACTCATACTGTTATGCGAGTAACTTGTTTAAGCTTTTGAGTCATTTTCTAAACACGTTAACAACAAAACGTTCATATGAGGAAAGCAAATTTGATAAGGAATTCAATATTTTTTTATTCCGAACCCACTCTTGCGATGATTCTTTTAATAAGATCATTTGTTTTTCGTTTGCTTAAATCCTTGTTTTTATTGAAAACAATAGCCAGTTGATCCAAAAGTAATAATAATAGGATGTAAGCTCTTTAAATTCAAAGATAAGAAATTAACATATTTTAGCTAGCTATTTATTAGCCAAAATGGGACGCGGTAAACATTTTGCAATCGAAGGACGTTCTTTAAATATAAAAACTAATTTCTAAAGGTAAAAACTAAAGATTTATTAGAGAAATAGTCGGGTGATCAAGTAAAATGATAGCAAACGTCAAAAAACTTATGCAACGCGATAAAAAAAGATGCAGAAAGGCGAAATTGCCCCAAGCGATGAACAGAACATCAGTTCTTGTCCCTTTATAACGTCAACAAAGATAAAGGAAGAGCTTATTTTAAGCGTAGATTCTTCTACAATAAGAAGAAAGCTTATTAAGAATCATTTACTTGCTAAAACTCCTAGAAAAGCACCACTCTTGAAGAATGTTCATTAGCAAAAAAGGAAGAAATTTACGCAAGATCATTTGCTTTGGACAGACTCTAAATGGAGTAATATCTTGTGGAACGATGAGTTCAAAGTCGTTTAATTTTGCACTCCTGGAAAAAGAACATATCTTCAAAAGCCAAGAAGCCAGTAATATAGACAAGAATAGACTATTAAGCATGGCGGTGCAAAATTAGCGTATGGGGATGCTTCTCCTTAAGCGATACTGGTAAGACATTTTGGATTAAACCGATCATTAACGCCAACATTTTTGTTAAAATAATTCAGCGAGTGAGGCTGCATTCTGCAGAATGTCTCTCATGAGGGTACTGCAATAGGATAAACGACCCAAAGCAAACAAGCAGATTTGCCAAGAATTTTTCGCAAGGAATAAGATTCAGGTTATGGAATAGCTAGCTCAGTCTCCAGATCTGAACCCTGTCGAAAATCTGCGGACTAATGTTAAAAAGGCTGTATTTAAAGCAAAACTGAAAAACATATCGCAGTTATGGGACGCAGTATAGGCTGCATGGAGGAATTTTCCACTTCAGCGCTGTCAAGCTTTACTCGATTCTGTCAAGACGTTGCGCAGCTGTGCTTAAAAATAAAGGCAAAAAAGCCATTGCTACTATTCGCAGCAAAAAAGGTATGACTTCTTTTTGAAAATCTAACTTGTGGTGGTATTATTTAACACACCTCAAAGTTATGCACTTGTTATTAAAGTTAATTTAATTTTATTGTTCGCAGGTTTGATGAAGAAATGATAATGTTTGGAAATTATTTAAACTTCGGCAAAAACGTTAAATAAAAAAAACTCCAACATTGTCTTTTACCTTTAAAATTCATCAATAATAAACTTACTTTAACGGCTGTAGATACTTAACATAATATAATATGTATAATAATAATACACAATTTAAATTTAAATAAAAATAAAAATTTTAATGAAAATTATAAGATAAAAATAATAAAACAAACGAAATAATAATAATAAAAAAGGAAATAATAATAATAATAAAAACACTTAATAATTAACAAAAATTTAACAAAATTTTTAAAAATTTGAAAACATCCACATACATATGTATAGTCAAAGGCAAGATTTAAATGACGAGTTATACTAAAAGGTTAACTTCAGCTGCCAGATCCGTAAAAGGATCATCAACAAAATTATTTCTTTACAGAATTATTTTTAAAACAGATTTAATTTCGCAAATAGTTTTACTCTGAACACTTTAAAGGTATGCAAGTGACAAAAATGTAAACTTACATGTGACATAATAAATTCCACTTTGTTTACAATTTGAGCAATAAAAATAGATTTTTTGTTTTTGCACGCTACTCTTTGAATAAAATAAATTTTTCGATGTCATTAAATCGAGCGATCAGTACACCACACGAAAAACAACCGAACATAATCAATGTTTTGCAATTTAATTAAACTCTGAGCGATGTACTGCGCACATGAAAAGTTATTGCGTTTTCATTAATTAAAAAAAATATAAAAAATAAACTTTTTTTGTTGAAGAAAAGAACTTTTTCTTTTATATCAGAAAGAAAAGAGGGAACTGTTTACATGTGGACATATCTCTGTTCACTCAAATCTTGTTCTGCTTGTATAAATTTGACATTTTGGTGTCAATTCGCAAGATTAAACTACCTTATCGTCGCAGTTTTAAAATAAGTATAAAAAAATAAGTAAACATATTTATTTTTGGTTCAACTCACCCGGCTTATCTTTGCCCTGGAGGAACTTTTGTCCTTCATCTCGAACTCACTATCACTGTCAACTGGATTCGCACCTAAAGCAGCGTCATCAACTTCTGATCTCTGCAATTTACGATATTTGCGCATATCATGCTTTGTCTGGGCATAATCACGTTTCGGATCGTAGCCGGTTATGCCCAAATCGGTGCCATCGTCGTTAAATTCACCCGAACTAAATTCACCTTCTTCGTCCTCGTCTGAGTATTCTGCAACACGATCTGAAAGTTTCAAATTGCACAAATATGACATCAATGAACACTTGACGGTTGTTGTTTTTTTTTTTCAACACTTGAAACAAAGTTTAAAATTTAATTGTTTTATTTTTTTAACACAGCAATTGAACGGATTGTATATTTATTTATTTTTTATTTTGTAACGACTCGTAGGACGACCGAACATCAACTAAACCCCAACACGGCGACGGCGACGACGACGATGAATTTCTGTTGATGACAATGAAATGAAATTCCAAGTGAAAATCAATAACACACTCGACGATATAGTATCTAAGTATCTACTAAGTCAAACAGCACCCCAACAGAGATGTACGAGTAAAGAGCGCGGGAGAGCAAGACTCGTAAGTACGACACCTAACATGAGGATGAAATTAGTAAGACAATGAGTCCGAGAGACCAAAAATACACTCATGGGAGCGGTACACGCACGATTAGCTAGTTATTAATCAAACGGTGTGAGTATTTGTATCTAGTGTATCTGGTAATTGTTGAGCGTAGGAGTTAGCAATTCGTCTTCGTAGTAGTCATCTATTTCCCATTAGAACGAACGACTGCCGGAGGGTAATATAAAGCAGACACTTTTGTATTAAAAAAAGCATGTGCAAAGGGGTTGAAAAGAGGGTGTGTGCATGTGTGTTTTTATTACATATTCTTGAATGACTTTATTGTATCGGATACTATACGACTATGTATCTTGGCAGAGATTTAGACAAGATTTTCATGAGTCATTCGCAGGGATGTGCCGCTTTATCAGCTTGGAGATTTGATTTTTTTTTTTTTTGGAGGAGTAGTAATATCACAGCTAAAGAGAGGTTGGCCGAATTCATGGGAAATTTCAAGTGTCGGAAAGGACAAAAAAAAACAAAAGAAATAAATTCGCGGGGTGATAAGACATCGTGTCTTTGTTGGTGACATCGTTCTTATTTTTAGTATGTGAATGAGATACAATGGGAGCAGATGTATCTTCGAGTGTGTAGTTTATTATTGTACACATCACGGGTGTTGAGGGAAGATTTTATTGGTGGTGGATAATAATTAGAGTTTGGTTTGGAAAGCTATTTAAAATGAATCAGCACTCCCGAATGAGGAAATTATTCATCTTGAATTCAATTTGGTTGAAACGAAATTCTGTTTCTCAGCAACAGATGAAATAAGTTGATCAAATATAAACTAAAGATGTAATACGGCTTTTATGGTTTTTGGAGGACAAACCAACAACAAGTGCATTGCGGAGAGTAAAGATCATACAGCATAGTAAACAATTATTTAGATGATCCGATACCTCTTTTGTTACAAAACATTTACAGACTCTTAGGATTATATTGACATTGGCGGATACTGTTTTATATATGTGGAAACAATGCGAATTTTTAAATGAAATTTAAGTATTACGATTGGAGCAAGCTATCCAGATTCTGCAAGATGTGGCTATATGACAAATAAGATATCAATCGATTCATTGCACACTTACGTTTATAGTTGTGTAATCAGTCGTTTTAAAATTGGTGCATTTTGCCCCGGAGCTGTGATATGACTCCGAAGAAGTATTTTTTGTTTATTTGCATGTAAAATCGATTCCATGCGAATAATCCAAAGACGACTTAGGACTCAAAAAATAATATTCGTTTAAAAATATTTTAAAAAGTTATTTGAATGGATAACCAATCAATAAATGAAACACCCTTAACTTTTGGAACAAATGTCGAATGACCCCTATTCGAAGACGATGTGAGAAATTGTCACCTCCGATTTTTTTGTCTTCTTGAATACAAGTAAGATCACAAAAAGTCATTTAGATTTTCAATCAATCAAAAATTTAAATAGTTGGCAACACCTGTTGGTTGTTCTGTCAAACAATTCTTAATTGTTTCAAGTTATTCGATTTATTCGTGATTTGATTAAATTTGTATTTGGGTAAACTTCATTTATAACTTTGTGTCTTATGTACTTATTGTACCTCCGAATGACCTTCCTTGAGGGTTCGCAACCTTTAGGAAACCAGTTTCACACAGTTTCAGACGAATTTCTCCAGAGAAGAAAAAACACACTGCTTTTGGGTCCACCATATGAAAAGTTCATTTGAGCTTTATTTAACTCAATTTTATCTTAATATTTATTTTAATCTCATTCCAAACTTAAAGCCATCCAGCACAGTCGCGCAATGGATGACTTAAGTTATTCAACTTTACCTCCGTCCTTTTCAATAAACCGCTTACTTCATTTTTGTTCAACGATAACATTAATCCTTTTGTATTGGCTTAATTTTCCTCCATTAAAGAGACCAGACACTCAAATTGTTGTCTCGTTGTTATTTTAACCATTAACTTGAACACCTTTATTAACTTCTATTCCTATCAATTACAAATATACAAATAACATTTATTCTGCGTCGTTCAACGTCATCCACAAAATTATAAGTGACAAAATCTCTCACATTTTATCTCACTTTTTCATGAAATGCGACCATAGTATCAGCAGTCTGACGGGATTGCCTTCGAGGCTACTAGCCTGCAATGAGTATCACATATTTTGAGTGATCCCGAGTTTAAGAATTGGCCGATTTGTGTTATGTAAAGAATATGCCTCGGTAGGTGTTCCAAGACAAAGGATCGGCTTCTTTTTTTTTGAAAATGGAATGTTTAAAGCTCCTTTCGTCCTCCTAAGCCTAACAGATAATTTAGTGCATTCTGCATTCCAGAACATCTCTGCTTTTTTAACCTTTTTATAGCCACACTTATTTCTTTCTTCATACGGTATCACTCTCTCATGTCCATCGTTTAACAGTTGCTGGAAATGCTGTTAAAATGCTTCACCAATTCCCTGCGGTTCGGTGACAAGATTTTCTTCAAAAGTACGGAGTACTTGTTTTGTCATTTTTATAAAAATAACGTTTTAAATTGATGTTCCAAAACTTTTCGGTATTCTAAAGATGCTAGAAAGCGTAGCCTTGTTTCGTTTTTGCTCCTCTTTTCTTATAGCTTTACAATTTTACCTTGATGCTCAAGCTTTTCTATGCAGCGCCTTCTGGGGCGCCTCTGCAATCACTCGTCGCCATATAACACATATCTCAGCGAGTGGATGATGGCAAAAGGTCTTCTCGTTGCCTCATGGATTGCTAAGTTACCCAAAAAGGCCCCCTAGCCTTCGTCGAAATTTTCGGAGAGTTCCTCTGTCTTCCCCTGAACCCCAGTTCAATATAATCCCTCGAATAAGCGTTGAACCAAACTAACAAATATATCACTGCTTATACGAGGCTGACTTTGCTGTAGGTAGTTCTGCCACACACAATCACGTAAGCGTCTTAAAGTTTAACCAAGTTCCATAAATCTGATTGACGCAAATAATCTAAGCTTCTTTTAGGGCATAAGTCATACGACAAGCCTCCATGACATACATTAATTAATTGTCAACATCATCAACAAAATGAATAAGATTTTCTCTCATAGTGTTCCAGACCAGTGTCACAGCAACTCAACCTCATTGTCATTTGTCAAACTCATGGACAACAAAAATACAAGAAGAAAAACCCCTCCAAATGCAGGTTATAGCCCTCGTGTCAAGGACACAACATTGTCACACGGCACACACCTCCATCTTCATAAAACTACAAATCTCCTTACAGCACTCAAGAGGACCTAGTTACATTTATTGATGCAAGAATAGCTCTGCTCCTCCACTTGACCCTCAAACGTGATTATGAAGTTCACGGGAAAATGGCTATAAAAAGAAGATAAACTGGAAGCTTGCCAAAATGGGAAATGTGCTAGTCCCAAACTAAGTATGTATGCCACGGGACAGCATAAGCCAACGTAATTTTCTCATTAAATTTCCCCATAGTCACCACAAATTTTTTTTTTTTTGTATGAAAATCGATGCTTGAATCCGAAAAACCACATCAAGAACTAGAGGCACAGTAACACCTCATCATTGTCAAGCTTTTACGGTGTGCATCAAACCGCAACAATACTCGTACATATCTATAGCCCCTGTTTACGCTTGTAGGTCTTGTCTGCATGGTTCTTTGTTGGGGAAACTTCAAATGCATTCTACTTGCTTCGCTGGCAGGTGGAACCCGATGATTTCGAGCCATACAAAGATGACGAGGACAACAACAACGGGAGATCCAACAGAATGCACTGGCGTCAGTGACGCGGTTTGTTTCACGCTACCCTAGACAGAGCTTTATGTATATTTTGTATTTTTTTATTTTTTTATTTTTTGTCGGAGCGCCTGAGATGCTCGGGAAGGTGAAGATTTTGAATAGAGTGGCCACAGAAACAGAAGAACCTTGTGTATGTGGACATTGTGTGAGCTTGGTTTGTGGTGCAGAGTGTGAGATGCTGTAAGAGGAGCTGCCAACTTCAGTGCTTCCAATGCCAAACTGAAGGGTGCCATTTGGAGGAGAGCAATAAGAACAGAAGACTCGTGCTGGTTTTCATATAAGTTTGTGTATTTGAAAATGTCATGAGGCTTTCCTAGTGAAGAGTTTTACCTGCTTGACTGAAGCTGGATGAGTGTGATGTCACATGGTACATGGAAATAACATCGTCGTCCAAAAGTTTGCCGTCAGTGCATTCACGCAGAGTCATCTTTTTTGTTCGAAATGTTTTCCAACAATAAAACGATTGGTTGAACGTTTTCAGCAACAAGGGGCTGTTTGAAATCGACATTCTAAAGGCGGTTTATGTGTATTAAATACAATCGGGTTACGAGTGAAGACATAATGAGTCAGAAATTAATTTGATTGGCGTGATTTTCAAATTCGCCCGACTGAAAGTCGAGACGAAGCGAGGATGTTCAGATTTATATTTCAGCAAGAGTTATAGAAAAATCCGCTTCATACTTTCGCCACTTTGATCAACGTCAACAGACTACAAACTCTTCAAGTGCAAGTAGATAAAGCACCTGGGGGAAGAAATTGGAAGCTTACATAACAAATGCGACGTCTTTGAAAAGAGGGAGCTTGCAGCTGATGCCGTTTTATTTGGTGTTCCCCGGCTTCCCGAAGAAAATTTTCAACGGATTATATAACTACATTGACTGCAAGTCACTAGTGATACTGACTGTTTTCGTACCGCAAGAGTCAATGCAAGAAGCTTTGTCCTTATGAGGTTGGTGGTATAGACTCCGACAGTTGTGTTTACATTTATGAGAGGTTGGGCTTTGCTCTCTTCTTTATAGATTCTGGTCCTCCTGTTCTCATGTTAATTTCGGCCCCCCGCTTCGCTTTCGGATCTTAAGATTCGATGATTATGCATTTATAGTTTGGGTTAAAGTTGACCCATAAAGAACGAAATGGACTTTTATATTTTAAAAGTAAATTTTTCCAAAGAAGAGACAATTTTGCAGTCAGTAAATGACCTTTACAATTTTCTTACATCAATTTCAACCTTAAAAATGTCTCTTTTACTTTAAACGCTTTTACTAGTTTTGATATGTTATAATGTCTTATAACAACCCTAACGACTGTGAAAAAATGTTGTTCATTTAAGTCCCGCACAAATAAGAAAAAATAAATGAACATATGGTTGGGCGAAATATGGTTGTCTGTAACCTAATGGACCGCAGTGTATATTTGCAAAATTAACCTTACACTGTTTGAGGTAACTTGAAGTGGTTGACTAAATTTTACGAATTGCCGCAAATATGTACAAAAAAGGTTGTTCTGAACGTAACCGTTGACATTTTAAGTAGTAAAAGCGAGGCTACTTTTAAAAAGAAATATTGAAAGGGTGAATGTAGCTGGACAAATGTTTGTTTTTGTTAGCGATTAAATTAAGAAGGGCGAGAAAATTTGTAACAAAGCTGAAGAACGGCGATTGTCTTTCAATATTTTTGCCTCATATTAATTTTATCAGTTAGTGTTTGATTTTCTCTAGCTATTGGCGGTAATTGAAGCAGGTAATATAAGTTAATTGCAGATTAAATAAGTGTTGAAGGAATGACCACCGTGTATCGCTTTTACTCATTGAAAATAAATCATAAAATAAATTGGTGGTGCAACAGCTCTTGATGGCCAAGGCCTAGCTTCACCTTTTGGTCTGAAGTCTTCCATTTTTCGAATATGGCGGGGGTTGAACCTACAGTTTATTGCCGACTTTGAGCGACCCCTGAAGCTTTTTCTTAACAGTTTTTACTGATTGGAGTCATGAAAAAATGTCAGATGTTTTTACCCGGATTTGAGCTCGAGTCCTCACACTCAGCACTCTTTTACTATTTTAATTCTTTAATGTTTTCATATTGACTCATATGCCAATAAAATTTCATTCAAATAATAGCGGCAAAGCTTGAAATCTATGAAAGCTAGCTGTCAAGACTACATTTGCGTCGGCGTGTTTTCAAAAATTAAGTCAGCTTTGCAACATAGTTTGCGTCAAATTTTATATTGAAAATAAATTCGAGCAAATTTCAAAAATGTTGAAGGTGTTCCGAAAACAATACTCTATCGAAAACAAACATTTATGCATGGCATAAACGCTTATGTTAAATTTCCAACTTCGAATGACCACAGAAACTTTTTCCTGGCAGTTGAGCTCGTAGGAAGATTACAAATAACTTGCTAGAGGTGGAGGTGCAAAAAAACACTTAGCTTAAAAAACCACCCAAGTCAACCACAGGTAGAGGGATGTATAAAAATAATTCCATTTACTATAAGCATGTGCATAGTTACATATATCTTATTTACCAACGCCATACAGTCGCACTATAATTAATATACCGTAATCATCGAACTATAATTGGTCTCTAAAAAAAATAGTCCATACCTATTCTGTCTGTGGTCCTATTTTATTCATTATTATTATATATTCTTTCTTCAATTTAAGTCTGAAGGTTAGAAATACTGGGTTTGCGGATGATATTGGATGCTTCTACTCCAGTTCTTCTGCACTAGACCTGCTAACAGATATCAATCATCCAAATTTGTACGCATTGGTTTGCGATGCATAAGCTCGTCAGCAGTGATTAAACTGAACCTTCCTTCTTTTGAAACCCATCCACCTTCTTTAATCTTTCTCTCTTCTTGCAATGTGATGACGCTCGAAAAATTCTTTTTATTGACAGTATAAATATACACACAGTATAAACAGTTTAAAACAGTATCTTCAAATTCAAAGATACTTCCACTCAATCACCTTTATTTTCATAAGTTTTAGACATTTTTTATAAAAGAAGTGGATAATTACTAATACAAAACTGAACCGCTTATGAACTTTGGAGAAATGACCGCTTTCTCATTTTTATATCTCAGTGGCCACACGGTTTTTTAATAGACTTCCGCTTGAACTTGGCAGCTTACGTTTATCAAAAGAATTTAATAGAGCAATCGAAAAATGGCTATTACCCTTGTACTGTAATATAATTTGTAGCTCCAATGTCAATATACTTAATTATTGTATTTAATAATATGACACAATTTTAAATATATGTTGTCTTAAAGATGCATTATAATTATTCCTCAATGATATTTCAACTAGATTGTTGTGTATTTAAGAGAATTGAAATTGAATATCACTATTTACATCGATAGTCAAGCTGCGTTTAAAGCACTAAAGCCATGTGAAATAAAATCGGTAACAGTGAGAACCTGCCACCAAATTCTTGTGGCATTAAGTACGCACGATCGGGTCAAACTACTTTGGGTGCAGACAAATTGGCCAGAAATGGGGAAAATCTTCCTCCCACCAATAATGTTGTTACAAAAGCTCGTGTATTTGCCATTGGGAGCAATCAAAATTGCCGAATAAAGATTCAAACTCTTCTTAAAGCAGGCTATCAAAAGTCTTGAGTGAAATTTTTAAGCTACTATTTTGGAAACGTAGAGGAAGTAGAACACATTAACTTCAAACAACGTTTTTTAAGGGGTCGCGATGGGTCTCAAAATCTTATGAGTTAAACTTCATAGCAACTGCTTAACCTAACCCTATAGCACGTAAAAGTCTCCCTGGGTGGCTTTAATATTCAACAAATTCAGCATGAATTCTCCAGATTTTTCAAGGGACTGCTATTATGTCCCTGAACTGAATTGAAAGCTCAGCACAGCTGCATCTAAGCACTTGGATATGATTTGAAAAAGTGGACAATTTCGAGATAAACATCAACTTAGATGGAGATACAGTTCAATGATCTGAGGGTGCCCTTATACCAAGGATAAACCCTACGAGGTTCGTCAAAAAGGCAGTACCAATTATAATATTTCAAAGAAATCACGGAAGAGAAGTAGACTTAAAGTTCCTTGAATCCTAAAAATTAAACAACACAAAAGGGTGAGAACTATTTGAGTGTCAGCTTCAATAAGTTACCTCACAGTTGGACAATGGACAAATATTAGTTTCATTGCATCAAAGCTCGCCTACGACACGATCTAATGACTTTAATATAAAGTCATAAATGAAGTCATTGGACTGAAACGTTTCCAAGTCATACCACCTACACAACAGTGATTAAGTATTGAAAATACCCAAATATTACATTTTCTACTTACTGACTTAACAATATGCGTCGTGTCTTTTTTCCGGCTGTCAGCTTTTCGGTGGGTGAGCGTACGATCTGAATTTCTAACTAATTTACCTGACCTCTTCTTTCCTCATACTCGTATACCGTTGGGATAGAGCGCACGGAAGCCTAGCAGCTTGTCAAAATAATCATTTATCTAATTACAGTCGTTCAGTCCAGACATACATCAGAAGTCACACATGTTGACAAGTTCCCCATTTCAAACATTCAACCAAAAATAAACAACGTACGCGTGCGTTGCTGCCCATAAATATCGACGTTTTCTATAATTAAAATTGCATTCATTCAAGTCTCTTTTATTTGGGTTTCTTCTCCTTCTCCTTTCCTTTTCATTCTTATGCCTTTTTTTATTTATGGTGAAACGATTTATTAATGGGGTCTTATTCCATTCATTTCTAAAGTGTTCGTATGTGTGAAATGCTTGAAGGTTCTGTGAGAACTCTAGTGAGCTAGCCTCCTGAACGACGTCAACGTATTCCAGGCGGAAATACTGGCAATCAAGAAGGCGTGTAAATTTGCAAAAGACAGAGAGCAACTAAGATAAAACACAGACAGGCCCAACCAATTGATTCGACTACCACATCCTCATAACTAGTTAAATTTTCCCGAAAAAAAATAAACCACTTTAAAAAGTGGGTGAATGGAGGAGAAGGCATATCCGCGAACTCTACCAGATATACAAAAGATATGGATGTATGATAGTCCCGACCACATCGAGAGAATGGACAATTATGCTTCTGCCTAGAGAATCTACCAATCCAAGCCACCAGGTTGAAGAAGAACGAGAAGACCGAATCTCGGTCTCGGCACCAAGAACATCCCAATTTTTGGGCTTTCCGTTAGCTGGCAGAGAATTGAGCGGATATTGAAAACTACGAGGACTTGAATACGTCAGCAGAAGTCCTGCTGAAGTACAGAAACCCACATTTATTATATTGCTTACCGATAGTGGTTAAAAAGAAAACAGCATTCAAAGCTTATCAAAGTGTTCAAATTAAAAAGCCGATCAAATTACTTTTGAGTGTTAGCTCCTAAGAACAAATATAACAGTGGAGGAAGATCCGAAGGCGGCAAAGAATTAAGCAAACAAAAAGAGATTTTGATTCTCTTCTCAACTCCAAATCTCTGTTGGTTGATTTGGCCAATCAAATAAGGTTCAGTACCAGGGCAATGTCTTAAATCGTTTGCTTGGTTTTGTTTAAGTGTTTTATAAGCAAGAAGGAAAAGTCCAAAGTACATCAGTTATTGGTGTTGTTTGATTGATCCTTAGGGAGGAACAAATGTTCTTGCAACAAGCACTTTGTGTTTGTGCAGACGTAGATGTCAGTAAAATGAAAAAGCATGAACAACATTACTGTCCGTTAAACGATCCACCATAGCTAATCTTTTGTGACCGTAAAATATCTCAAAATCTAAAGAGAACTCTATATTTCAGATGAGAATCGAGCGCTCAGATACGAGAGTACTCCCAAAGGTTTGAAACAATATTATAAAGCTCAAGTCAACGTTTTAAGAAGCAATACTTTCACTTCAAAGGCTTCATTTAGTTATCCTTTAAACAGTATAACTTAAATAAGGCCTTTCAAACTGCACAGACAAACATTACGTACGTAAGGCCGTACATCGTATATTGACTTTTGTCAGATTTGGGTGCCGTGATTACTCACATTCGAAGAAACAAAGCCACGTCGATTGGTGTCCATTTATGGAACATCGGTCCTTCACCTCACACCTGAGATGAAAGAAAAGTTGACACAATGAACTGAAAGGGGAGTTCAAATTTTACACAGTTCCATCTGCAGCCACTACGTCAAGTTTCTGAGATGCGCGTGGGATGATTATGATTGATTATCTTGAGAAGCAGAACAAAAAAACAAAGACGGCGCTACGCGAACTTTTTGTTATGAAATCAAGAAAAGAATTACCCATTTGGTAAAAAAGAAAGCTTTGTTTCATTGAGACATTGCACCAATTCACATCCGTTATAACCAAAATAAATGTGTTGAGGTTCGAAATGCTTTCTCAAGCGCACCGAAATTGCCGGAATTCGTCCTCATTTCAGATGAGTATTTTTGGGACTGCGTGGTCACAAAGTTCAACAAGGTTCAAGAATAGAAGCAAATTGATGGCAGCCGAGCTAAAAAAAGCATCGTACGAAACCTTTTAAAAAAAAGTATTCGTCTCCCGACGAAAAGTCGAAAAGTCGACGCCATTTGTTTGGCGTCAGTGATTAAGTGATACGAGACAGAGATGATCCGAGCTAGCAGATCAATATGAAAAGCGAAAGCCGAAAAAGAAGATTGTGAGAAAGCCTGAAATGCCTCGTCGACATCTTTATGACTTCATATCATTGCTCTTGCTGATCAAATCTTCACATTCTGCAGGTGAAAGAAAGGTTTCGCGTGACTACATTTATAGAAAAGCTGGATGGAGTCACGCAAAGTTTAAATCAAACTTATCCTTTTGCTTGTGATAAAGATTTATTGGTTGATGCCCAACTTCATCCTTGACTGCAGTACAAAGTCAGTCTATTGGCGAAAAAATAATTTGGCAAGAGTAACGTGCTCGAAATGAAGACTTGTTTTAAATCAAATCATGAAATGAAATTGTAGAAAGCTATAACCACTGATCAAATAAGTGGTATTGGGTGATTTGAATTTAAGAAATTAACTTAAAAGGTCACTTCTACCGAATAGGACTTTAATAATAGATGATTGTCTGGAGGGGAACATCTGCTATCCACTTAATAATTATATTGATTTGAGATTAAATTGGTATTAATTGTGACATTCCTTAATCGAAACCAATCCGTTGTTCTGGCGCCATCTGCATTTAGGACATTTTCTGCTTCTTTGTTTTAAAAATTTATAACCGAATCGTGAAATTATTTCTCCTTTCGAAGCACCATCTGTTCGCCTCCGATCGATATTCAAAACGTGCTTCGACTGATAATAATAAAGTTTCTGTTTATAGATTTAAAGAAAACTGATTGTCGTTTAAAATAGGAACTTTTTCTATTCAATTTCATTGAAAATAAATAATTTTTCAGGAAAGTTTTATGCGATTAAATAAACAGAAAGCAGTCAAAGCAGAAGTCGTGTCCGTTTTAAATAAGATTGGAATGGTCGACGAAGGGTTTTTCATTTTTTCAATCATTGTTCTTTTTTTTATAGTGAAGAAAACTGAAGTGTGTGACTGACGTACCAGATTTTCTGGGAAATATATGGGATAACGTGACAGAAGTTTATCTCAAGTGTGGAGTCATATCTATTCTTAAATTAGGGATAAAATTATGGAGCTGTTTATTATACCACGAAATGTGGAGCTACTAGGGTCAACCGACTGAATGTTCAACTTGCAACCGCAAGACTAGTTCTGATACTAAATCAACTAACTTTGCGATTCATTCCACGAGAAATATAAAACGGCACCTGATGGTGGGAAAATGAGCAATAGCTGAAAGACTCAATCAAACCTCATCGCCAAATCCTCATCTTTCCTGATAGATCGATATGTTGGTTCTGGCATTTTTTTAAAGCGATATTAACTTTGAAGTTCTTGTCCCAACTATACAAGAATCTTTCAAGCACAAAAACCAGCGATTAAGATGGAAAGGTCTAAACATTTATGCCATGATCGTCAAAAGATCTGGTAACATTCTTAATAAAATTGGAAACGAGACTTCCAGAAGAGCAGCAATTATCGCAGGACAAGGACTTCTTGTTATAAGGAGTACGCTTGACCGGTTAACCATATAAGGTGTAAATGTACGTTAGTCTCGCGAACTATTGACAATCCTCTGAAATTCTTGGACCGTCCGTAGCGATCGAAAGCATCATGGCTCCCACGAGAACGAACGTGCTAATAGTTTTCACGAGTTAGGAACAATTCCAAGAGTACAGGGTTAATCGAACTAACTAAGAATTCATTGAGGCATTTTATACTCTTTGTTGCCAAGAACCAAAACTCTTATCTTGGCTTTATACTGTGGTTGTAGAGCCCATTTGTCTTGGCCACAACTCAAAGGCCAAGAAATCCCGATTAGGTAGGCATGTGATTAAGTAACTCACTCACGTGGCTCCCCTTAAGTTTTAGCTAAGGGATGGAACGATTGGCAAGATTTGGGTAGTGATTCGTTAATTCATAGTTATTCTTTTCATTACTTCAAAATTCGTAGTATTTTTTTTTTTTACGCAAGCTGCCTTGGAAATGTGCAATGTTAAACAGTCATGACTTGATATTGAATCATGTTGTGCTCTAATGAAGCGCCATTGTCACTCATGTATTTTATTTTATGTATACCCCCTCACTTTATTACGAAAAGGCAATTTTTTGTATGGAAGATTAGTTCAAGAAATAACTTCATAAAATTCACAAGTATGGGTAAAGGAAAGATAAAAGGTAGATAAAAGAAGGAGGATAAAGTCCAAATTCGAGTTATCTGGAAACAAGGAATATCCATCCGTTTCAAGGCCTGTAAGATTGGAAGAAGCGCCACTGTTGAACATAGCTTCATTGAGGACCTAGAGAAATATGGAAAAAACCGCAAGTGTAGAGTCAGTAAAGCAACAACAAGTCAGGAAAGGCGGGCGATACTGAGAGCTGCTTCAAATTCAAGTAAGTAAAATTAAAGCAAAAACTAGAATTACCAGCCATATTCGCCATGAAAAAATGAAGAGGAAGCCACTATTGAATGCGGCACGTAAAATCCAGCGGCTTGATTTTACAACAACGTCTGTGGAGCTGAATTTCCATAGCTCACAAAATGACGGTAATCACTTACAAATCGATTATGGAAAGAGCTTTTCCGCAGTTTTCGGAGATATTTGGTGATCAATTCATACCGCACGGAAAACAAAAGCCTGGATTCAGAACCAAAATGTAAACCTAATTGCATGGCCGACCTGTGCATCATGAAAAACGTATGGATTTGGCTTTCAAGAAAAGTCTACGAAGGTGGAAGGCTATGTGATGAAACGGAAGAGATAAGTGAAGCCATAATACGAGCCTGGACCGAAATTTCGCTAGATTATTTGACAGCACTCTATTGATCCTTACACAGAAGACTATTTGAATTGATTCATCGATCAGGAGGTAGTTCTCATTACTTAAAACTATCGCTACTCTTTGAACAAAACCATTTTCTATATTAACAAATTGTGTATTTTTTTTCGTTGACTTTAAAGCTTCTACCAGGTAAATTAAGCTTCTGTTCGTAATCAAGTTAGACAAAACAATAACAGGCAAATTTAACGACCTTTTTGGAAAAAGCGTCATAAAAAGTGCATTCATCAAATGAATCCCATTTTTTTACACTTGGTTTTTCCCGTATATGCGAAGGGTTTGAAAAATATCGTAACATTAAAACAATAAACTGCATGTTCATAATCAAGTGAGACGGGGTTTACATATCTCCTGAGTTACTTGTGGTGTTCCTGGACTTATGGCCTCCATTGTGCAGACTAAGTTCGTAGTTAGTGGCTACTTAACGAGCTAATATCATAAAAATTGAAGTTAATTTGGAATTTAATGAAAACACTTATAAACACAAATACTTTTTTATATAAACAAATAACATTGCGGTCTCAACATAAGCCCCTTTCATCCAGCCCTTATTGAAGAACTGTTTTGAATGGCAGCTCACTTGAAGGTTACTGATTGTCAATGTGAAAAAACACAACACATGTACTAACCACACATTTTTTTAAAAATAAAGGACTTGTTGGAACGTCATTCCGTTTACGGTTTACGTCAAGCTGACATCTCCTTAAACGCCCACATACGAGTACGTTAATTTGTGCGTGACAAAAAGGTCTACGCTTTGCTTTTTTCGGCATCCTTGAAAATAAACTCCTTTCATTTTCAATTCAGTATCAGTAGAAAGGGAATATGGAACATGACACCCTCTGGATCAATTATGGAATATGTATCACATCATGTGCCTTTATGCGATCAGGGAATTCATGGCTGTGAGTGTGATATGAGATTTATAAGGCTTATTTTACCCGAAATGGAAGCCTTTTATGGTAGGTGCATAACCCCTTCGAGGAAAGCACACATTTTATTTACAAATACACAACAACGAAAACATATACCTACTATACATTTATTTTGTCATCTTGCAAATCCGCCTAATCTTTGAGCAAACAGAACAACGTGCGTCGTTCTGAAACTTGTATTTTTGTTTTTGCTTTTGTTTCGCTAGTCCCTTGAGCTAGGAGACGATATCTGGCTGAAGGACAAAATTGTGGATATGGGCGAATATCGGAGACACTATGTGGAAACAAATTTTACCATAAGGAGAAAAAAAGGAAAGAATCTAAGTGAAAAGGATATGAAAAGCATAAGTTGTGATTATTTGCAAGGCACTGCGAAAATAAGGCTTATAGCTATAAATAATGAAAATAGCTGTTTAATGAGGTAGTCATGAAGTAATCATGAAGCAATTCATGATGGCAGCACATACCTGTTTGTTTAGTTCTAAATAGTGAAGTTATTTTTTTCTTCAAAAAAACCCCTGCTGATCTCATGCCGTATCCATTCCCCGCATATTAACTGAAGCTGGTAGACAACGAAAACCATAGTAAACTATTTTTGAAGATCCTTACTAAAGTGAAAGCTCACAAATGTTGAATAAAAAAGGATATGTAAGAGACTTCTGAAAATCAACAAAAAGAAAAACATCCAGATTCCGAAACTTCAGCAAAAAGAAAAACGTCCAGATTTAAATTAACATTCAAGAAATCAAACAGAGACTTTGGAAACTAACATGGAGGACTGAAATGCGGTACCGGGAAAGCACGATCTTACCGTCTTAAATTCCTAGTTTGTCCCACAAGCTGGCAGACGGAAATAAATCCCATTATAGCAGTCATTTTCAACAGCATTTTTTTTTTTTTTTTCGAAAATACCTAAGTATGTCACTTGGTGCAAGGTATAACTCCAGCTTTGCAGAAAAAGTTTTGTGGTCGACCTTGTCATAAGTCTTTGATAAATTGAGAAGAATAAAATGTTGCCTTTTAAATTCGAAGATTTAACCAAAAAAATGGAACAACTAAATCCTGATCATAGATCGACAAAGCCATATTATTCGAAGAATTAAGTAATTTGGCTCCTACATAGTTTTGCAAATTTTTAGGTTGTGCTGCAAAAAAGAACACATAAATGAATACTTACATAAAGAGAGGTTCTTGTATGGAGCCTGCTTGGAAAAGGGTCTGTCTGCAGTACTGGTCTTTTGCAAGGTAAATTTGAAACACTATAAAGGTACTGGAATCCCACGACTTCAACACGAGGGCCATTCTGGTTTCAGGTCGATTTTAATCAATAATCGCTGACGGTTAAAACTTTGCTCTATCATCATAGCATTCTTTGACCATTAAATATAACCTTTAATACCCAAAGATATTGAAGTGAATTCTTAAGAGCGACTGCACAGCACGGTGTCATTTTGGACTCCGATTTGAGTTGGAAAGACAACAGCGCGGTTTGCGGTTGGAAAGTATACATATGTGGCTTTCTCCGCGAACTTGGAAATGTTGCTCACAACATGGGTTCCCAATCCAAAAATGTTTTATTAAGGTTCCGTTCTTCAAAAGGAAAAACAGAACCTTTATAGGATCACTTTGTTGTCCGTCTGTATGTCACCACTCATTTTTCTCAGGAACGTGTGGAGGCATCAAGTTGAAATAAATAAATAAATATTAAATACTTTTGGCTGCGGTTCCTTAAAGCTGTTTAAAATCAAGCTTCTTAATCCATGCAGTCAAAAGATATGGCTGTTTTTGCCGCACATTTAGGTCCCCACAAGGGGAATCAAAAATACAAAAACACATCTTCGAAACGTACGGAAGCTTCGTTGCGCGAGACTGACACGCACTTGGCCGTTTTTCATAAGAGGTGCATTTCCATATCGGTAACCACATAAATAACCTATGGAAAATCGGGTTGACAGGAGGGGGTTGGACCAACAGTTTATTGCCGACTCCGAACGGCTCCAGAAGCTTTTTCTGGACAACTTGTATTCGTCGCAGTAATTGTCAGTCACTCGCGAGAGGTGGGGTCGGGTATATGCTGCACCGGATTGAAAGATCGAAAGAGGATTCAGTTTGGCAGTTCATCTCTCTCGAAGAGCGAATACTTCGTATTTGGAGTATTTAATCTCGCCTTTTACTAATACTTTTGTTCTGCTCGTGTTTATATGCACTCCGGATTGAAGCCGGATTCAATTCGTCACATTAACGGGGTAATTGTCGGTTTCAACGCAGTTCCGATACAAAAATCGGTATCATATGCGCCATTTAGATCAGCTCGATAAGACTCTTGCAACATAGCCAGAAAACTGAAGCCGCCATCAGCACTTCGATCGGATGGGTGAGAAGGGCTTGATGGCCCTTGACATTATTTTACTTATGTAAGCACAAAATATAATAAAAACAAATTTAACTATACCCCACACTATATGCACGTAGCCAATGGCTGATCCAAGCGAAGAATAAGGCATTTGAACCAGAAGAGTTGCAATAGAGTAGAATGTTGTAATCCTTGCCGATAAAAAGAAAGAAGAAGCTTTTTGCAGAGCAACATAATTTTAAACTGCATAAGCATTCTTTAAATGAATTCAAACAATTTTAGTTGAATGCACTGATTGCAACAGATTTAGGATGAATTCATAAATGACTCCAACGAAATATATGAATTCACTGCTGACTTCAACTTTTATTATGTGAATTCTATTGATTTCCGAATGTGATTTCAATGCTATGATTACTTTAAATTGAATGCTGGAGGCATTGACTTCAAAAGAATGGCGTCTTTAATTCACAGTCTTTTTTTCCAATTGCATCAATTAAAGCTTTTAATTTTCTGAATTTTACTTCGCGATTGCATTCCGAACCGAATCTAGTAGATAGATTTAACAAATTGAAGCCCGTTTTTTAAACTATTCAATTGCTTTGAGTCTTTAAATAACAAAATAAAACTACTTACCCGTAAGTAACACACTATTATTATTTTTATTGTCATGATCAACTGGAATGGACGAAACTCGTTCAGCCCTCAAACAGGCGACAGTTGTGCCCGGTCTTCCATTCTTGCCCGACGCAGTCAGTTCAACTGTCATGTCCATGGATTTCTGTAGCACAGCATCCATTCGTATGATGCCCTCCGCCAGAGTTTTGTAACCCAAAATTGTACGCGATTTATATTTCTTACGTCTCTGAAGCAATATCACTAACCTGTTGACAAGGCCAAAAGAAAAGTTAAAAACTATGTTAATGACTTTGGCCAACCACTTACCTATTCCCGTCACGTTTTATAAAGTGTGGGTACTGCAAGCTAAAGTGCAAATCAAGTTCGGTCTCAGCCAATGGGACGCTATTTATGCCACCCACAATATTATTCATATTGCCAAGATTGCATCCAGAACTCGAGTTAGAGTTGGCACCACCGCCAGTACCCCCACTTCCACCATTATTAGTGATTTGGCCACCGCCACCGCCTCCGCCTGGTCCACTGCCGCTCCCTATGGCACCACCAGAGCCAAGTCCAGTTAAGCTAATCGGATTGCCTCCTTGTTGTTGTTGTAGCTGCTGGTGCTGGTGCTGTTGCTGTTGCTGCAGTTGCTGTGGCTGTTGTTGTGCGGATGCTGCTGCAGCTCCCGCTCCCTGTCCACTCATGCCAAATATGTTATTACCCAATTGAGATCCAGTGAGATTTTGCATTATTGGAATTTCATGCGACCGCAGCGTACGCTTGGAGCTTTGCATTTTCACAGCTAACGACAGGGATGTCATGTCCCCCGGCAAGGGTGTCAATATTGATAATCTCGTTATTGTCAGCGAGCAGAGTCTGAAATAAAAAGATGGAAACCAGGTTATATCGTGGGCGACAACAAGCAGCGTGCTGGAAAAACTCTGTAAATAAATTAAGCGCACGACATAATCAATAGAAGGAATAGAAGAATAGAAGGATTGTACAGCGACGTATCAACTATGGGGATAAGAGGGATATATAGATATATAGTACAAGCTCTCAACAAAGAAGATTGTCCACAAGCTTGACACACGACCATCGTGAGACTGTCATTTGTAGTCTATTGAATTTTCATATCAATTTTAATTGAAGAAAATTCCATTAGCATGGCGCTGAGATGAATTCGTTAAATATTGATGAGAAATTGTTAATTTTCGACGCATGTTTCCGACACTTCATAATTGATTTTAATTCAATTTAAAATGCAATTATTTAGCGAAATGGAAAATAAATTCGGATGTGGGAAGCCATGTTAAATTTTTTGTGTTTCCTGTTAACTGACGTGCCAACTTTTGTTAAACAGTCTTGGTCAAGAGTATGAATCCTGCAATATTCTGCTTCCTATCTGAGGTATATGGGGCTCCAAAAAAGTTGACAGTGGTTGACCCACGCGATGGGTACCGTAGCACCGGACAATGTGGTGCTTTGACCTTTAATTCCTTTATAGAAAATGTTTTGGTCATTTGAGGGGTTATTGTGAAAGGGGCGATGACAAGGGAATTTTATGGAGCGGCTTGATTTGTTTGGTCCGGAAATATTTCGTCCGTTTTGCGAAATCCATATCACTTTGAAGATCTGGTATCAATGTTAAACCCAGTATTTTATGTCGCAGTCTCGCTGTTGCTGAGCATTGGCAGAGGAACAGCTCCAGATATTTCTCTTCCTCCTCAATGCTTTTGCTGGGTGGCGAAGTCGGTAAGAGCGCCTGCCTTTCAATTGATTCAATTGATAGGTCGATTCCTGGAGTGGTCTAGTTTTTCGAATCAGTTCCAATCACCATTTACCATTGGGATAAAGTTAATGGCACTATCACTGGATTGGTCAAGCAGCGATAGTAATCTGATTACTATCTGGGTGGCGTTGTTGAAGTGGTTGTTGTATCGGCTTAGTTCCTCGTTCGTGTTGTCAAAATAGTGGTTTGTGTAGATTGTGTGTAGGTGGCTCTGCTGTGAAGGCATAACACTGACAGCGGGTGTTTAGCTAAATTTTTCAAACTTTCAAAGTACAAATATCAAACTAATGTCGATATAAAAATTCTCCGTCCCATTTCGGGCTCCACCCACGGAAGTGCTTGTCTTTTCACTTTCCATTTTTTCGGTGCTATAAGACTTTGCCATATATAATGACTCTCGGTCAAAGGGAAGTCCCTAAAGGTTTTGATTCCGTTTCGAGTATCAAAATATGCGGCATTAACAGTCGTATCTTTTGACTGTGTCCATTTAGAGCTAAAAGGGAATGCAATCATAAATACTTGATATTAATTTCGACTTCATATCTTCACGTGTTCTTGAGAAAAAACGTCTTGATAGACAGATAAACAGACAGACGGGCAAAGAAACGGGCCTATAAAGTTCCGTTTCTTCTTTTGAAATACGGGACCTCGAAAAAGTTGGAAACATTGAAGAGGCTATGAATACCTTTATTACGCTGATAAACAAAGCGGGTAAAAATATTGAGGGAGGAATAAGAGGCAAGTTCTGATGCGCATTGTTTTTGAACTTCTGTTTATTGTTATAGGTGGGAAACATCAAGTATGGAGGAGCGTTCCACATACTTATTTGGCGGCTACTATTCTCTGAACTCAACTGAGCTACCGAAATCGGCCTTGAGGGTGTACTGATGAGCACTCCTTTGGCTTTAGAGAAAGCTATATTACATTAACGTATGTGCTTTCGTTGAGCTAAAAAATTCCCTCTCGCCTAATCGATATTTTTCTTGTCTTGACCTAACTTATTCATTCTAGTCCTTTGCCGCAGCTAATGCAGTTCACCTTGTATAGTACAACTGAAATATTAATAGGTCCGGAACAGTTAATGTGCTAAATTTAAAGCATTTAAGATCTAATAATAAGGTATTGATTGGAAAACGAATAAGGCTATATGTAAATTAATAATTTTACAAATAAGTAAATAATCAAATAAATTCTACAAACAAGAACAAAAAAAAATTAATAGATAAATAAATATATATATATTATGAAATAAATATGAAATTTAACAAATTAACAAATAATACAAAAAAAGACCTACAATTTAATAAACAAATAAATAAGTGCATAAATAAATAAATAATTAAACAGGTGTATGAATAATTAATAAAAAAAATAGGTGTTTCTAGAATATTTAGCTACGAGCTAAATATTCCTTATCATGTGAGAGTAGTCCGAAATCCGAGAGCATTTTTCTCAAAAAATAATAATCTTTTCAAATTGGGCACATTTCCGTTACGGCGGCTACATAATAATGTAATCAGAAAGAAGCTTGACTGCTTGGTACGTAAATTCCATATTTGATGAAAAGTTTTACGCTTTTCAATACAACAATAATCGTTGAAAAATACTGGTGTTGCATTTCTTTAAACTAACCTTTTTGAAAATCCAACAGATGACCCCCAGCTGCGTAACAAATTTCTATTTTTCTTATTTCACTTCTCTGTAAGTTTATTTGGGACTTTCCTGAGAGGAGGCAATCGGAAAAATATTGACAATGGAGAATCGTGTGATTCAAAAGTAACTTGCTTATGAACCTATATATAAATAGGAGATGCCACATACCTGATATAAAAAAAACTTCCAGTGAAATGTATACGGCACGGAATATTTAAATATGGTACTTTTTTGCTTTTTTAATCTATTATTTTCGTATTTTGAGACACGCGATGAACGTTTATTAAACGAATCAGCGCGTTTATACTTAATGTGTTTGCAGATTATGATTCGAAGTGCAAATGATGACCTTTGGATACGAAAGTAATTAAAGTGTTTAATGGTCCGAGAGTTCAACGACTTAATTTGTATATAGCTTTTACTACTCGTTATTCAACCAACACGCAAAACTTGCAACACAAAAAAAAACCTAATCTATATTGACCGTCCGCTCAATTAATTTCATAAAGTTTTAACTACAATGGAAACAATACCGTTTTAACTTTTCCAATTTATAAAGCAACCAGCCATCGACGAGTTTTCCTTAAAATAAACGCCTTCAAGAGTTCACTGTATGGTAATTGTTTGGAAAAACAAATGCCTTTGTTGATACCAAATTGCCATGGGACCCTCATCTGCTAACATTTTAAGTCCATTCTTCGCTCAAGTACTTGACGAACAATCAGTTGTCCACACAAACACACCAACAACCTATAAGGCCGAAGGTAAAAAGGTATCCATAAATATCTTGAAAATACAATGAAATCATTTGCCTTAGAACCCAAATCTCTAATTAAATTTATGTCCATTAAAATTGCGAAGACTTCCTCCTGCCATCGTTTGTCGGTTGCCTGGAAGACGACAAGGAAAATAAAAAAAAAATCTCCAAGATATGAGATAGTTTTCCATGAGAGTGCAAATTTTTACCCTAAAAAGGACGAAAGCATGGAAGGTGCTCCTATCGTTGACTCGTTAAGTGAACGAACTGAGAAAATAGTAATAGACTAAAGCACTTTTGTAATTATGTTTCAGGAGAGCACAGTACACCAAAGGAGGCAACTAAGCTCCATGTAATTGAACTTGGAGGCTACTGGACTATAACTTGTGCAGATGACTTGGAAATTTAAAAGCCTCGACCGGTATTCTCAGAGCGTAAGCAGCGGAGTTCGTGGTATTGTTCAACAGCCAATATTGTGACACTTGATTAATCGGTGTGTTTCTAAGAACGTTGGCAATAAAACGGAGTGTTTTTGACGCAGAACGTTTTTGCAGTATAGTGATTTTGAATGTGATAGTGCCAGTCGTCCTTAGACGCTGAAAAACTAATCTTGTGACGAAATTAGAGCATTTAGGCCTAAATCCTGTGGAACTTAGGTTCGTTTCGCGCATAAAGAGCGCATTAAAGGTGACCTCATTGTCCATATCCATTGCTCTAAGAGTGGAGTCCGAAATGGTGCGGAGACTTTGACATCGACTTCGTTTCGTTCACAGTATTCTATAAAAAAAAGTTATTGATGATTTGAAAATTGTGTAAGATCGGTTCATCACTCTGCTGTCAGTTTTATAACAACAGCATCTAGACAAACCATTATATTGACGACATGAACTTGAATTCTAACATGAGCAACCCCACACAGTAAACACTACAGCAAGTCTGTGGGTGGCCACTTGGTCGGACTATAATCTCTGGTCACTGCACCCTGGAACCTTAACCCTATCAAATGTTTCAAAAGAAAGATAAGTCAACTAAACAAACTATGCGACCGAATGCTTAGAACATACGCGTTTGGATGACCAAATTTCAAAGAACATTTTCCATCTTCACTTCTAAATTTTGCAAAAGAGTAAATTCATTGCACTCATTACACTTGATCTTACGTGGAGATGGTCTTTTAAAATGACTGGTCCTTTACAATATTAGTTTACAATTTTTAGTTGAATGCTTGTCATTGCAGTGGTTGTGAAGGGACCGAACTCAGAGCCGCCGTTTCCGTCATGAGCACATGGCACAGTTCCTATTGGTGACTGAGATTCTCAGTATCTCGTATTGGTTGTTGAGAAGAAGTTTCCAGGATGTGCTTCGATGGACGTGAATTTTAAAGTCAGGGCTCAGCTCATAGTCGATTATAGAGCCCTCCCATTACCCATATGGCGTTCATGTAGAAAAAATTAGACAAGTTAAAGTTATTGCTATTCTTAAAAAACGGGCCAGAAAATCTACTGAATACAGGCCAATATTTATTCTTCTTTATTTGTCAAGAGTTTTTGAAAAACTGGTAGCGCTGAAAATGCAATGCAGCTCTAACCAATCAGACTTTCAACGTAAGGGAAGTTGCAAAACTGCTCTTTTATACATCGTCGATTATATTTAATAAGCCTTGAATTGCAACCACTCTTCATAACCGACGTTCTTTGATTTTTCGAATGCTTTCGACACAATCAATCATTGCATTTTGTGTAGAAAGCTAAGACGAGAATTTAATTTCTCCGCAGCCTCTACGAAACTACTTTCTTCATATTTAAAGGAAAGACAACAGTGTGTGCTAATGAGAACAAACTACTCGCAGCTCATTTACATTCTTTGTGTAGTACCTCTAGGATCAACCCTTAGACCTATTTTCTTCGCACTGTACGCAAGTAGTTCAATATTGTACGACACACATGTATGCTGATGACGTGTAGCTTGTTATAAGCTGTTTTCTGAACCATATATCTTAAGTCATCCAATTCAGCTTGTCAACACAGATCTTGAAAGCAAAATGCAAATAAGTCAAATATGACTCTTATACTACTGTGTCCAAAAAATAAGGTGACATATGAATTTAAACTGCGCGCGTCGAAGGATTTGGAAATTTTTCTTTCTTTTTAGGTTGGTAGTACTGTCAGTGACATCTATGTGAAATTTCATGTCAAAATATATTCATAGTGTTTGAGATACGCGTCGTTTTGTGAGCTGCTAAAAGTGAGTTTTTCGTTTTTTGCGATGTCGAAATTTATTGAGCAAGGAATTTGCATTAAATTTTGTTTGCGGAATCAATTTTCTGCTGCGGATACGTTGAGGATGGTGCAGAAAGCCTTTGATGATGAGGTTATGTCTAAAAAAAATGTTTACAAGTGGTATAGTGATTTCCAAGCCGGCCGTGAACGTGTCGAAGACGAAGAGCGTTCTGGGCGACCATCAACCTCAACCGATGAAGCTCACGTCCAACAAATCAAAGATTTGGTGTTGAAAAACCATCGATTAACGATAAGAGACCTTGCTTTTGAAGTTGGCTTAACGAAAGGCTCAGTCAATACCATTTTGAAGGATGCTTTGGGCCTCAAGCGCGTCAAATCTCGACTGGTGCCGAAAACATTGATTTTTTTGGAAAAAAAGGCGTCGCGTTGAAGTGCGTGAAACAATGCTTTCCGACTACCAGGATGTCATGAAACGCATTATAACTGGCGATGAGACTTGGATCTATGATAACGACCCCGAAACAACCGATCAATCGAGCGAATATCGTGCCAAAGGAGAGCCGAGATCAAAAAAACCGCGCCAAAGTCGCTCAAAAATCAAGGTCATGTTGACTGTTTTCTTCGATTATCGTGGTGTTGTGCTTTATGAATTCCTTCCAACCGGCCAAACAGTCAACAAGGACTATTATTTGAACGTTATGCGTCGTTTGCGTAACGCTATCCGCCTAAAAAGGCCGGAATTGTGGAAAGACAATGCTTGGTTTTTACACCACGATAATGCACCATCCCATACCGCACTCGTAATTCGTGATCATTTCGCCAAAAACTCAACCTATATCGTTCCGCAACCACCGTATTCACCTGATCTATCGTCGTGCGACTTCTGGCTGTTCAACAAGCTCAAAAGACCGCTCCGGGGACACCGTTTTGATACGATAGAGGAGATTCAAGCCGCAGCGAAGACGGAACTGAAGGCCATTCCGGAAAGTGACTACAACCAGTGTTTCAATGATTGGAAAATCCGTTCGCATAAATGCATTGCATCGGGAGGGGATTACTTTGGGGATGAAATTGATTTGGAAGAATAAATAAACAATTTTCAAAATAAATACAATGTCACCTTATTTTTTGGACACAGTAGTATATCGAATCGACGTTTCTAATCAGCCAACAGCCAATTTACATCAAAGCCGAATAGAGTGAAGCCAACACAATTTGCAGGGTTTATGGTGGACTGCGTACTCTTTGGGCTACACAGCATTTTGTACTTTTTCTTCCAGTACTAACTGGAAATTCTTTGTCGCCCAAACTACAAGAGCAGGAGTAAATAAAACGTAGCTTTTCACAACATAGCTCGCTATATATTTAATTTCAAGAAACGGGATCATACTCTGCATTCTCTAAAGTTGACTGTTCTTTCGACAAACTTATTGTTTACTCGTGAGCCTGAATACAAATATCACAACTAAAATTTTTTTCAATCACGAATGTTGCTAACGCTTTACTTTTGTTATATTAAACCTTCTTCAAGGCAAGACGACTACCGAATCGAAAAATTGGAAGAGGTATTGAAAGTTGTTAAAGATGTCACAACTTAAGCTCTGTAGAGACGTGAATTTATAATATCTAAAAATTGCTTTCAGAATATGATGCGATACAATCTTTAATTTTTAATAACATATAATAATAAGTAATAAATAATAATGGCTTGAATTCATCTCATTCCATAGCATGTTTTGTTTTTTCAAATTTATACGATTTTCGCTTTTTCTCCTCCAGCTAATCGCGAACTACAAAGCAAAAAAAAATTGTTCGCAATTACTCAGGCGTAATATATTAATGCCACTGAGTTGGAAGAAGGCTTATTGCAGCCCCACTCTGATACAGATCCGTGCTTTTGATAAGAACTCATAAAGTCGTCCGGTGTGATTCTGTTCATCTGATTGAATATATTTCCAACTTCGCATATGCTCCTTCTTTGCGAACTACATCGGTTTGCGATCCTAATCTCATGAAGCCGCGAATCAGTGGAGCCTGACGTAATCGCGTTTTGCTTCTGTGCGATTGTTTACAAGCAAATTACATTCATGTAAAAGGCATGGCAGGTCAAGTCAATCACATGTAATTGAGTCGATAATTCGCAATAATCAAGCGATGCGTTTCGATTCAACATGCCTCGGCAATTATTGGCGTCAAGTACTTATCAAGTTGTCAATTGACCGTCGGTACTTTATGCTGTGAATCAAGTTCCGCTCTAAATATTTGCAACAATGTCGTCTCATGTAGGTTTTTCAGTTTTTCGAATACATTGTTTATTTACATTTCTTTGCTTTTAGATAGTAGCTAAGTTTCTAAATACGGATGCAATAAATAGATTGTTGAAGGACTTGTGTGCTATGTAGCCCCATCTTTTGGGAACCATAACTCGCCCAAGACTAAATCCTTAATTTTTGACTTAGGAAAAATTGGTTATCATAACTCGATGGCTCCCAATCGGGAGGCCAACAACACCTCCATTCCAAAACACAGTCACAAGTTTGAGATGCATTAATTGTCCCTGATTACGGTTGGATTTTCTGCGCCCAATTATTTCAAGTTTGCTTGTTTTAATAGCAGCCGAAATAGAAATGTGCTTCTCTTAAGCAATTGGGAAGCTGGTGTTTTTGTTTCAATTCCAGAATCGGTAAGATCTTGTAAGCGAAGTATCCGAGATCTTTCTTCAAAATTCTCCTGAGATCTGTGGATTATTGAGGCTCTGGTGTTAAAAGACACAATTTAGACAAAAGCTATAATATTTTTCGTTGAGAGCACAGGTCAGTGTAAAATTAATTCTGATACAAAAAGTAACCAGCAGATGGCCTTACAAATGTTTTTTTGGATTTGAAGACCGAACACTTAAGTGAAGTTTGACCCTCAAAATCAAAGAGTTTCTCTGATAAAACACTCGTCGATATAGAATTAAACTGATATAACCACCGTTATATGCTTCATTTAGAAATGAAAGTATGGAACTCTAGAAAGAAGCGCCGGAGCGAGCAAGCATCAGAGAACTTGAAGACTCGTGAGGGATAGAGTAAAAATTAATGCAATTAAATCGCGTCATCAGTATTGAAATAGTCGAAGAATCTACAAAGTTTGTTATGTGATTCGATATTTGTCGCAATAAGTTTTATATATTCGAACATATAAAAGAATGTTTAACAAAAAGCAGAGGGAAAAATATTTTGACATTGGAAAAAAGACCCTGCCCCCGCTGCTGTTAAACCAAGTGCAGTGAAAACGCTGTGAGCCATAACTTTAGAAATTCAACATCTGACGGAAAGCAACTCAAAGGAAACACTTCTTCTGTCCTAACGTGTTGTGAAAGAAGTCAAATCCAAAGATTGGCATCAAATCAGTATTCTCAACAGCGAAGATGAGGGATAAGGCTAACTAAGGCATGGGACATATCCCATGGTTCTATGACTGAGAAGTATAAACTAGCAAGATATTTAAAAAATTGTGCTTGAATCAATTTTTCCAAAATACTATAAATCATATTTTTAGGCCAAACTTTTTTTAACAAAAGTTTAAAACAAGTTAATACAAATAATTGTACTGTGAAAAAGAAGCGATTCTATGCTTGCGACGAGGAGTGTTTGCCATGATGTAGAAGAATTAAATCTTTTGGGAAGATAATTCAATTGATAACAACCAGAATGATTTGAAGTCATTTTGCTAAAAAGGACAAAGATTAAAAAAACATATTATGTACTATAAGTCACCATTCTGTTGAAGTTCATAATCGGTGCAATCAATTTTAAAGAGTCGATTAATTGCATTTTTTTTTTTTTTTTGATAACATTACTGAATTAACTTGATGTATGCTGAAATCCGCCGCTAAAAATAAATCACATAAGAAGAAGCAATTAAAATTCTTTTAAACAGTTTGGAAAGAATGTGAGATATGTGAGATAAATTTCTTGTCAAGGCAATAGTGGATACTGGAAATGTATGAACTTCAGTCAGCTGTACGGTATGGTTTGATGACGCAGTTTGAAGTTGCAGTGGCTTAATACATACAAAGTATAATCCGAAACCTTTGAACTATGGACCTTAATAGACGACCGTCGAAAATGACTATTTGATTTTCACAAGAAATCTTCCATACGATATTTATACCTTCCCAGTAACACTTATTGCAAAGCCAACAAGGCAGCACACGAAATAGACAGACCAGTTGCAGCAGAGTGTGAAGCTTGTGGCCTCTTGTCCCAATCACAATCTCGCCGATAAATAGAGAACGAATATACTTATTGCAAAACCACATAATTTTGATGTAAGTCCACTTACATTAATTCAAATTCAACAATTTTATTTGAATTCACAGACTTCAACCGATTGACAGTGAATTCACTCGTGACTACAAGGAAAAGTATGATTTCAATTCTATGATGAATGAAAATTGAATGAACCATTTGTTGGCTTCAAAAGAATAATGTTCTGAGTCTTTTAAATTTGAAGTCATTTTTGAATTCAATTGCATCAAACAAAAGTTTGAATTCTTTCACTTAAATTCTTCCCAAAAGAATGCATTCTTTTACAATTCTGCCACACACTTATGACCCTCAGTGAATCAGTCAACCAGCTTACTTACACACGTTTTTGAAAATGAAATTCATGTTTGTTTTTGAAACCTTTGTGCAGTGATTTTATCAGATTTCTTTTTGATTTTAGTAAACATTTCATGCATATAAATCATATTTCATTTGATTTTCATATACCTCGGTTTTTCATGCTTTCATGAAAAGTCATTTAAAAAATAAATATTGTACTTATATGAAGTTTTCGGGCAAATTTTGTTCTGCATTCATTGAAGCATTATTCACTGAATCGCATAAAAATTTTGAAATGAAATTTATTATCACAAAATTAATAGAACATGTTTATGTGTTTTGCTTTCGGTCTTTGTTTTCCTGTGGCTGGTTGGATTCTAAGCGATAACGCTAGCTTAGCAAATAGATACAATAAAAGTTAAATAAACATAATTAAGGCGTGTGTGATGATTGCTTCGTTCGTGCACCTGGAAATTCCATATGCTTCATGCGTGATAAACGTATTATAGTAATTAGAGTATCGTATATAAATGTCTTCTTAAACAAATAATGGATTATATATGAATAAATTCTGAGGATCTGTTTTTTGATTTCATCATCGCAGAGATATATTTCGTAATTAAGAAGCAGTCAAAGACAGATTCCAGGGAATCTATTTGTAAGGAATCTGCGTTAAATATGAACTAGATACAACTTCTGATTTTAATCAAAAATAAATGTAATTACACTTTAATGTTTCATCATCTCAAGCGACACATTGTTAACAGATTATATGTTAAGCTATGAATTTTGTAAATGATAATTAGAGTGAGAATAAAGAAATAATTGAATTGAATTGAAATTGAATATAATTTTCTATAAAATACTTTCATACAATCCACAAGTGTCAAAAGATTCATCGTTCCATCCCGTTTAATTCACTATGCGATGCAGCTAAGGCCATGGTTACTTCGTTCGATCTCTCGAAACAATGAGGTAAGAGCCGCAAGTTTGCTTAAAACTAGCAGAAAAATTGGGGAAGAATTGAAAGATTGTGTAGCGGTTTGTAACTCGGGTGCAGTTTGTTGTCAATTGAAAGACTTTGATATCGACGTATTGGCATTCTCTTAATTCACAGAATTTTATTCGAAATAAGATAACTTGGCTGGTTTACCACTTAAGTTTGTCAAGTTTACTCGATCATGTCCAAAAACTAGTTCAAGACTTCTGGGACTCAAACTTAAGACACATCAATTGAAAGGCATGCGCTTAACCAACTCCGCCACTCAGTCATTTATTTTACCCATACACATACGTCGATTGGGAAATTGAACGTCAGAATTTAATTTTCACACAAAATTTTCAGCAACGAAACTTTAACTTCAGCCGTTTGAAACGTTAAAAAATGAAATTGTCGAAAGACAATTCTGCCACAAAAATGATTGTATGATTTTGCAATTTGTTATAATGGTCCATACATTTTTCTAAATTAAGAAGAAACCGTCATAGTCGATTTATCCCTATGGCCAAATGTTAACTGAATCTTTTTGTCTTTAATTTGAAGTGAGGAACACATGCGGTTTCAAGAAGAAAGTGCTACATCCAATAATATACGACCCGCTTTGGCTTAAATTTTTGAACGAGTTTTTTCAACTGTAAAGCTATGCATAAGATCAATTTTATTCATACAATTTGAACAGATATGTGTCCAAAAATCATCGAAAATTACCTTTTCGGAATCGAGTCTAGTATGAAAGATGAACAGTAATGGTCTTAACAAGTACGGAAAAGTAAAAGTCATTATTTTGCAGATACTTTTATTTTAAATTATTATTATACTAGAAAGCCCCGGGCAACAGATGCTACGGATTTGAGCGAGCCAGTAACCCAAATCAAATCATCATTTGTCGTATCTTAAAATTTCACACACCGATTATCAAACAAAATATAGCTGAAAGGTTTCCTTCACTTTCTTTGATTCTGTCGATCTAATTTCACCGAGCACTGGAAATACCACTGCCAATTACCAGCAAGTGCCCCGAGCGTGACCATTTTACGGCTGGAAATTACATCAAATCGGTGAATTCATAATTGTGCCTCGTGAAGAGGTTTTTCCAGCTAGATGTAATGTGCTTCAACATAGAAGCACGTTCGTGCTCTGTAAGTTATTATTAACACAGTGGGTTTAGTGCTCTCGTAGATTGACAACAGCTGTAGGTGTGTGTTAGCATTGGCAAATATTGTCATTTGAATAATTTTAATTCAAGTGGAACGTTCCAACAAAATGTGGGCTAGAGTTCAAATTCATGTGAGAAATTCAATGCACGTATACGGTAGTGTCAGTAGGAAGCTGTTTACATCGCACTTGGTTTCAAAACAAATATCTCTAAAGTGAATCATTCCCTTAGAGTCTCGTTAATGAAACGCAGCTTTTTTGTGCGTCGTCGATCGCACAGGAAAACATTGAATGCTCGCAGGAAACGTCCCAAGTGTTTATGTAGATTTCCAATTTAAGTAAAATATTGTTTTGTTTTTTTACTGCGAGCATGACGCACTCGATACCAAAGGCAATCGAATATGTACGATGTAGATCGAAAAAGAGACTCCTTTAAGGTGAAATCGATGCAACCTTAAAAATAGATTGAAATTCTAGTAAATTATTGCGCAGCGTCTATTTGAAATGAATGCCGTGAAATGTGTGCTGCCTCAGATTTTCCACTTGAGTTGGTTTGGCGTAATGAAAATTGTTATGGAGCACCCATTAGCTCGTTTCTACGGCGGGTGTAAACCGGAAAACCTATGAGCAGAGTTATCTACAGATTGCCAGTGATGTTTATTGCATACTAAATTGCCCGAGAATGCTGCGCTCACTTAGTTGCCTACAGTATGTGTGTTTGAGATACAAAGAATAAGTATGGTTGTGCGATAAATACTCGTACTTGCAGCGAGTATTCAATTACAATTTATTCGAAATTGGGTTTAAAATTTTGTTTATTGTTAAAAAAAAAATTACTGAAGCCAGGAGTGCTAAACTATTCCGGGTGCCAGTTCGTGAGTTCGATAAAGCAAGTGTACAATCTTTGCAGAAGTACAGTATCTGGGTGGTCTTCCGTTGTACTTGAAGCTTTCAAAAAGTCTTGTTTATGAAGAAAAGGAAAGAAGTGTTGAACTCACACGAAGGTCTTGTTTCTTGTTCCTACCCGGAGTGTATGACGTTCCATAATGATATCGAATGTACCTTTTACAATGAGAACAACATCGATACATGATGTTTTTTGAATACCTCTATGCTCCAAACTGAGCCCAACTTTTTGCCGTGGTTCAGAAAGAAGCTTGTTCAAAACGCTTTCTGCAACTTGCGCAATTTTCAGATTTTTTTTTTAAATAATGATCAAAGTTAAAGAGTTGCTCTTTGTTTATCCAAATAAAATATGCAGTTGGATTTAAAAGAAAAGAAAGGTCGATACTTTCGGTTCTCAAAAGAATTTGGAATCGTGGGCATTGTAAAGAATTTTTAGAAATTTATAAAAGCGGAAAATGCGCCTCGGACACGCTTACGAAGGGCTCCGTACCATCATATAATATGCAACCCTACATATTTCATGCATAAACCACTCGGCGTAAATTTTAAGCAAACGCATTTTTAAGGAACCTCTCTTTATTTTTAAATTCATATTATTTTCATTTTGTTGTTATAGTAGTCATAGAAGTAAAAATTCTGTTACAATTGCCAGTGTCTCCCTGAAACAACGCTGTGACAAACGGACGGACGAATGGACAGCGGAGTCACAGTCCTTTGGTAACTGTGACGAAACTCAAGACGTGAAGATGCTGGAAAATGCTTAGTGTTTCATGAAAATAAACTGAAAAAACTGACAATATCACGCGTCTGCACCTTTTAATTACAAAAAAGCAAAAGATCCGAAGAGGTGTGCGAGGCCACCTAAACGTGAGGTTCTGGATACCAAAATTGTGTTTGTGCGGTTGAGATAGAAAAGGGTCTCATCTGTAAGGATGATTTTTTAGTAAAATCGACGTCCATCTTAAGCTGCTATTATGCCCAAACTGACAGGCGATAACGAAGCTGGTGGTCATTTTGTCTTTATTCCTGAGTCAATTGAACTTTGCAAGCAAATAATGCGAGATTTTTATGCGACTGATCATCAGTTGCTGAACATTTTTAGCAAATAGAACAGGAGTTTCAGGGGAAAATGTTCGGTTATCGATCAGTGAGCAAGTCACATTAAGTCGCCAGTTGAAGTTGGTACATTATTATTATTTTTTTAAAGGTGTTTTTGCAATCCACTTTGGATGGAAATGCCAACATTCGTCAGGCGTGAATCGATTCATTTCGTACTGCGAAAATAAAGTACTGAATATCTGTTTCATATGTTTTTGGAATATTAAACTGTAAGTTTCGAAATAATTGGTATATAATTTAAAAGGAGCGCCAAAAATACCAACCCATAACATCTGCGAGTCTATGGCCTATAAAAGAACTCCTTTACAAATAAAGAAGGATAGAAAATGCCATATATGACGCAGACGGTTTTGTTGTCCGTATTTTGAAATCCTTATGGTAGATAACGTCGGAAAGGGATAACAGGCTCTCATTAAGAAGACCAAATCAACAGATTGCGGGAAGGTTTCAAGTCAAAGAAGCGGGGCAGTATTCGGCAAACAAAGCCGGGAAGTGGGGTTTGAACTGCTCGAACCACCACGGATCGAATGCCCGTTTGAATTAATAGCCCCTTCAAATTTATTTCAACAAATATTTAAGAATGCTAAGCTAACGGATCTGCACGAAAACGTTAAGGATTTACATCAAACCGTTTTCAGAATTAAGTATATAATTGTAAGTGCATGAGAGTCGGATATTCCAGTTGGCGATATTTCGAAGAATTGCCTTAAAAAAAAGCGTCAAGGAAAAGGTTAATTTTTTAATCGGTTGCTTAAAAAAATACCAATGACCTTTATAAAGCAAAATTGAAGCAATAGATTACGGTAGTACTTCCTTTTCAAAATTCAATATATAATTTTAATATAATGTTATCAGCCAACGTTAACCCCCTTTCCAATTAGCCACGTTCTTCATTCAGAAAGAAATGTTAGTAATACGTGAAACTTCTCAACGCGTCAGGAACAAATTTTCATTCACCTTTCCAACATTAGTCACACTTGTCAATAGCATTTCACTCGTGCTGACGGACACACAATACAACTGCAAATGACTGAATTCTAGACAGCATTGAGTGTCATGGGGGCATGTCAAATGACAGCTAAAAAAAAAAAACCAACAAAGACGGACTAGCCAATTTGTCGCGTGTGCTAATGTGTCATCCCTTTTTCCCTTTTCTTGGCGATGTTTTTGAAACAAATTCATTTGAAAACGTGAGGACAAAAATGTCACATATAATATCTAATCAATACGTTGATACCATATGAATATGAAACGTGATTATTTACCAGTACAACACCCATAAAGGTCACAAGGTATAATGTCAACCAAAAGTTCCAAGAAATCACGTACACTGTACCTAAACACACAAATTTCCTTTCAAATACGTGTCCAGCCCAAAAGGGTGGTTCTGTTCCAAAAGCATTGATAAGATCCTTTTTTAATATAAGTGTGTTGCGGTATACACAGAGACAACTAGACATTCTCAAAATGTCCATATCGGAGGTCGGTCGTTTACACGTCCATACAAAGTTGAGGGTTTTAATAATTTAGTAAAAACTTTAAGTTGGTTGTGAAACTTTATTTGTCTCTGAGGGAGTTAACTGCAAATAAGGTTTGTATACTTGTATAAATACATGTATACTGGTATCCGACAGACATTGAGTGGGTATGAAGGACATTTAATGCCAAAATGAAACCTAAACGCGTAATTCGCTTTGTTTGTAATTTGAAGCTTTGAAGTCATACAATATCCTTTTATTAGTCTTCTTTGCCTTCCACTTAGCAATAAATCAATTCGAAACGTGTAAGGGGGATCGAGTAGAAGCAGACAATAAGAACATCAATTTGATTGGAGAAGGAACCCCTTGAAATAACCACAAATAGAATCGTATTGTATTCACTTTGTGGATGGAACATTAAGTTAAGCAAAAAAGTGGTCCGATGGCAATGAAGAGGACCACTGCAGACTAGGAAGTTTTAATCCTATATTGATTGATTTTGTGTTTGAATGGGATACATATGGACGAACGGATACTGCGTAGGTAATAACCACGCTTCACACAGAATACGCGTTCTTTTAATAAGTATAACAGCCGATTGTCGTTAAAGTATGGGCAGCATATCGAACGAAACACTTGAAATTGGCGAAATCAAATATCTGCTATCCGGAGCACATTAAATTAAGGCCAAATACTCAACATCATCTTGGAATATTTTCTGAATTTAATATAGGGCTTTCAATAGACTTGACAATTTTAAATTTTATTTGTGAACGCAGCCTTTCACTAATCATTAAACTGTCATTGTCAATTTATTAAGTCGACCTAGAAGACAGACAATAACAGGTTCAGTGCAAAAATTCGAGTCTACATATTCGTTGTGTGATGTTGACGTGTCAGTGAGACAACGGGTTGGTCGAAGTGTCGAAAATATTGCCACCGTTCAGGCGTCCGTAGCAAACGATCCAAATCAGTCGATTCCACGGCGTTCTCGAGAATTTGGCATCGCTCAGATCTTTGTTTACACCCATACAAGATCAAGCTGACTCAAGAATTGAAGCCGATGGACCATTTGAAGCGAAGAACGTTCTCCGATTGGGCACTTGAGAAGATGCGCCAAGATGATGAATTTCATCACAAAGTCATCTTCAGTGACGAAGCTCATTTTTGGGGCTCAGTATATTTGTTAATACGCAAAATATGCGTTATCAGTCGGTTTAAAATCCACATTTACTTCATGAATCACTTTTTCATTCACAAAAATACCTGCAGCGTTATTGGGCCATATTTTTTCGTCGACGATAACGATCGTCACGTTACTGTGAATGGCCAGAGTTATCTGTCTATGATTACCGATTATTTTTTGCCCGGATTGGAAGATGTGGACTTGTACGACAGTGGATTTAACTTTAAGTTATTTTTTCAGCCGAAAGTGAAAACCGTCTGAGGTCCTTAATTAATCGATCTACAATTGGACCCAGATTGGAACTTAAAGTTATTTGTACTTCATCATCATACATGTGTATAGCACTATTTTTGACTGACAGCTGAAGGTCTTTTATGAAAATGGAAAACAATAAAGGACCTTAGATTTACCCTTGAGGAACTCCTATAAATTCGGATACATTGTTTTTAAATACAACGGTTTGTTTTCTTCCCGCAAAATAAGCAAGTGCCGGAGAGAAGAGGTTTATCCTTTCTAATTTTTGCATCACCTGTGATCATGTCATAAGCTTTTCAAAAATCTTGTAACGTAAGCAATGTAACCTCGTCTTTGTCAATTAAAATGCGAATATCATTTGAAACTTTTAAAAAAGCGGAGATATAGCTGTGCTTCTGTTTGAATCTATTGGTTCCTGGACAGCACTTTGATGTTTCGCGAAAATGCAGAAACTTGGGAGTGAATCAATTTCTCCACGACCTTGGACAAAAAAGGCAAGATACGTCTATATTCAGGCGGAGAACTCCGCAACGCGTTCTTTTTTATAATGGGTTTATTTTGGTATTATTTTTTATGATTTCTATAAAGATTGAAAAGAGAAAGTAAGAAATTATTGTATTGAAAACACGAGTGAGAGCTAGAGGTAAATGAGGCAAAATAATCTTCACAAAACTAAGACGGGTTTCATCCAAGCCAACAGCATTTGAATTAACATTAAGTTAAGTAGGCAAGCTGTTGCTTAGCCGATTGAAATATTGCTGTCTTCGAGGCCAGTTTTATTTTAGAGTTTACCTCTTAACGTAAGACACAAAAAATTTCATATAACTCTGGCACTTTGAAACGTTTCCCTTATTGTCTTTTGTATTTTTCTTTCAAGACCTTAAATGTCTGCAGTAAACCATGACACATTATAAATTTTAGTGTGCCTATTTATAAAAGGAACAATGATATTAACACAACAAACTTTTTCATCATCTCAAATCCACCGCGTTGATAAATAAGTGTCCTATTGTTCTTCATCATATTTCACCGATTAGACTTATGAGCAAAACCAAGATCACGGTAAGAACGCAAAGGATTAAAAAAAATAGCACATTCATTATAAGGAAGTTTAAATTGAGAACATTTTCTTGAGCCTCGATATATTTCTTGGTACCTGGTTGGCTTCAAATCAACAATCTGTTAACTATTTACGGTCGAAGCAAGATCACATAAATAAATACTTGATACCAAGATATCCCGAGGAACCAATATCGATTAAAAACAATACTCAATTGTAGCCAGGGTTTGCGAGAGAATACTCCAGACTTCACGAAACCCGAAAGCCATACTGATTAAAGAACATGGACGCAACCACAAGAAACCACTCCCGTATTGCACTCAAGAGATCATTTGCCTTTGATGATCACTGCTAGAGAATAGAACGATGTTAAGTAAACAGTGACGTGCGAAACTGGGCCCCAAATAAGGACGAAAACAGGACGTAAGGGAAATAACGTCGTCACTCAAAGAATCATACCAGAGTTGCTTCCTTATGGCATGTGCATCATCCATGTCCCAAGTGTCTTTTAAAATAACCGCCAAGACATTAACGTGCCTCATCTCATCGCCAATTTCGAGCTACTCTACGGTTATGTTGTTTCAGTTCCTGAGTCGATTGGAACTTGTAAGGTAATAAAACGAAAACTTTATGCAAAACTCTCCTCAGCCTAGCGCGACTGATGCAAAGATGCTGAAATTTAATGGGCAACAATACGTTGTCAATCAGCAAACCAGTCTGACGAATTTTCCTCACAAAAGTGGTACCTTTGTGTTGTAAGTGTCAAAAAACCAGTAGAGGACCCAAAACAAAAGCATGTATAAAAAAATTAACTTCCAGATTGACGAATTCCCTTTATACTTTATAACATCAAATTTGTACTAAATTTAATTGTAGGTCATTCTAGAATAAAAAGGAAGGAAGCAAAATGATCTTATTTCTTATGGACCTGAGTCCAAGGTAGTTTTCGTTTGAAAGGCGGTGTTGAAATTAACGTTCAAGAATTTTTTTCTTATTTATTAATTCTGGTTCCATATCTTGGATAAAACCACAAATGACCGGCAAATTATTCTTCCTATTGCAGATTGGATTACACCTCTCACGTGTGGTTCAGGATTAGCTGGCTCAGTCTCCAGACCTTACCCACATCGAAAGTTTTTGTTCAAAAAAGCCTTATTCAAAATCAATCAATTCATCATACATTAAATAAAAAGCCAGTCAACACTGTAATTAAAAATTTCTAAAGTAAATAAATTTATAATGCAATGATTTCTGAAACACAAAACGAACTTTAATTATTCAATTGTATACTCTTACGTCACTAAATTTAGAAACAACCTTCCGACAGGTAGTTCATCATAAACAAACTCTCTTAAACAAATAAACATTAATGATTTAAACATTTGTTTGTTACAATTCACGTTTTTTAGTTTCCCCCAAACCGTTTAATTAAATTCCCGCAAACGAACAGATCCACTTCTAGTCGTGTAAACATATCCGACGTTCTCGATATATTCCAAGAATTTCTCAAAAAAAAGAAGAACAAAACACAAATTCCTTCCTTTACCCCGTTCGCGCCTCATTAAAATCCGTTCATAACAGAGCATCCGACAAGATACAAGTGATTTCTCTCCCAAAATACATAATCGGTATCTCGTGTCGCATCCACTCCAAATTGAGGTTTATTTATAAGTCTCTAGCGGCTAACCATTCACAGATGATACATTCCCGTTTTGAGCTAAGCTCTGTGCCACAATACACAAAAAAGAGATCAACAAAAATGAAGATGCCAGGTCAGTGAACCTCCTGTTTACATAATGTTGTAAGTTTTTCCTCCACAACCATCTGGTAAAACAGATTTCCCTCATTCCAAACACATCCCATACCGAGAGAGAGATAGAGAGATGAACACGAGTAAACAAAACAACGCGAATGTTTGTATCTAAAAAATAAAAAGCAAGAAAATGTTCTGTTTTATTGAAGTCATTGTGCGCCTTGTGTGAATGACACGAGGACTCAAGACCGATCTCTCAGATTAAAAAAAAAAAAAAGCATAAAAAAAATTAAATTGAATATATTTACTTCGCCGCACGCCGCCTTTGTAATTCAGAGGGGGGTAAAATTGCATTAATTGAGTCGACCGAGCACCGAAGTGAATGAACTGCAAGGAACTGGCAGTAATTGGCATTCGCCTTCAATCTAAATATAATTCCCTTTGGATTTCCAATACGACGATGCCATGGTCAATCGAGTTATAGTCCTAAGTATTTCAGTCTTTGGATATGCGATTTGGATTGGGTGGGGTCGTAAATAATTCACAAGAAGTGGATTCACCGTACTCCCTAGCTTCGTCGATGTTTCGAAAGTCAATTTCCTCAATCAATAATTTAATAGTTTGGTAGAAGCCGTCCTCTATGGGAACATCAACGGTGACTTTGAGGAAACAATATTTAACGTCAAGTTGCTTAGAACGATGCAGTTAGTTAATGGGAATGAACTCGGGGTCAACGAGCCAAATCGAAACTACTACCTACTAAGACTTCTATCGTCTGTCCGACCAATTCAGTCAATCCGAATTCAAGACTTCAACCAGAATTCGAACCCGGTAAAAGTCGCATCAATTGTTCCAATGAAACTAACGGATTCATCTTACATCACGGTAACATAATTTCGCTCATGCCGAAAAGATACTTGAGATTTTCTAGTGTCCAACATAAAAGTGTCAAAACAGATGCCGTGTTTAGTTTCCAAAAATTACAAGCAGGAAATATAACCCAAAAACTACTCCATTCCTTTTGCTTAGTGTTCCACTTTCTTATCCTACAATAAATAAACTCTGCCCGACTTAAAAACCATTCAACTCCATTGATTATATAACGATTGCCTCCCCTACAACAACTCCACAGAAGCAATACATTTTAGTTAATTTAAGTACACCCTCGTTCCCAAAACATTAAACCATTTACTTACGCACATTAAAGCTCATTAAGGATCTCAAATTACCTGAAACAAAAGAAAAAGAGGACACAATCCATTAGCACTTTCATTGGCATTGTTAGCGTAATCGTAATGTATCGTAAGGAACTTAGTCCCCCCGATAATCATGCACTTTACTTCCCCCACACTTCGACAATAGCCCTGATATGCGTGTGCCTGTGAATCTAATTCCAAAGGTACCTGTAATTACTCATTGTAACGCACCCTGGCCGCGTTCCCCGACCAAGACAAGGTAGCGAAAACACAGGTTAACAGTTTTGATCATCAACTTTAAGAACGCTTTTCTGCCGTTGTTTGCGTCATTCACCGTCTAGGGACGGAGAAGAATGTAATTCGGTTTATACTTCAAAGCCATCACTACTTTGTTGTGACCCTTAAGGAGTAAAATATCCACCCAGCTCGCTCCTTCTTTGTTTGTTTCAGTCTGCCACCGCTGACTGATGGACAGCAAATCATGAAGTTTTTACTGTCCGCAATGATGTGTACCTTTGACAATAGTGAAGCCGTAAAGCAACCCAGGAGTATACATATGTCGAACATCACTTCAGGCGATAAGCAATCCCCGGGCACGGGAACATGCACTTAGAATCCGTGAGTGTCTCTGCGACGATATAGGAAGCAAAAAAGGAACAAAACGTGCAAATCTTCTTCCGACTAATCCTTCTCTACGCCGTGGTCGTCCTTGTGTCATCGGAAAGACGTCTGGCTGGGTAATTCGATCCAAATGAGACCATCAGGGTATTTCACTGCATTACGAAATATTACCACCTACGGACGGGCAGACCGCGTGCAGCGTTGTGAAGTTTATGTATATTTACACGGATGGAGTCCCTAGAGGGTAGTCGACTGAGGTCATCCGCAATGAATAAAAAAGGAATTCTCTATGGAGTGGCAATTGGTTTATAACGACTCAATCGTCAATCAATTTTATGGCGTATGATGAAGCATGTGATAAATAAGTGCATTTAACCTTACCGACATAAATTATTATTGACAGATCATTAAGGATTCTTTAAAGTGACCTTGACGGTTCAGAAAGAAGGTGTAAATGCTAAAGAATGCAAAGACCTACTTCTAACATATTATTTGACATACTCTATATAAACCTTGGTTCCCAAATTCAAATCACTGCTTGAGTCTTTAAGAAGGAACCACCAATACGCTAAAGAAATATCGATTAGTTAGAGAATATGCAGGGACCAAAGTATAATGATCCTCAAGTGTTACCGAAGAGTTCCCAATTTCAGTCGTCGAACAAAAGGACGAACAAAAGGATGATTTAAAGGTTTAAGTGTATTGTGTCAGCCCAAAAAGACAGGATACCTGTATGATGTTTAACGAAAAGAGCTTGTAGGCCAAAGAAGCAAACCCCACAGGTTTATGAAAATAGTAGAGTGGGAGATGTATTACAACACTACAACTACCCTCGCCAATAGCGTCCGGACAGTATTCCTTGCAATCTTCTACTTGAATATAACGTCTGTGGCGAAAGATAGGTCTCAGTTTAATTATGACTTAAGACCTCTGCATTGGCTTCTCTCTGAAATTCGTGTCGAAAAACGTCAACTTATTTCGATGGCGGTAACGCAAATCAAAACAATTCGCAGGTGATTTATTATTTAATGAACAGTGCTTAATCATTTTTGCCAATCACTCAGTTCAACTTCAAGCACGATGGTAAAAAATGAAACGAAAAACGTGCTGGGATACACTACGTTTCACTTGAATAAAGGCAGCACTATCATTTTACTAAACACAGAGCAATGTCCCTTTGATTTCCTACACAATAACAACTTTTGAATAAAATGTTTCAGAATCCTTGAAGAGAACGCACTTAAAAACACACATTTGGGATTTTTCCAAAGTTTGTAAACAGAGTCGGAAAAATAAAGGCAGAGACAACTCGATCAACTGAGGAAAAGCGATTCCTATCAATAATAATAATAATGTGCTCTGAACACTTAAGTCAACTGTTTAATAGTAAATCGCGTCATTAGCCAAGACTCCGCTGCCTCGAATGTGATTGACTGTTGTTCTATGCGTAAATCGCGGGAAGAGAATTTTTAGCCATCCGGTCCATCCAAATTTAATTTCTTCTTCTCTGTCTAGCTCTAGATAACCATTGGCCAGTCTTTCTTAACATGACTCTTCTGGCCTATAGTCTAAGCCATGTGATTTTTCGTAATTTTTTTTTTTGTCGAAGCTTACACGTCGTTCAAATGCATCAAGAATCACACCCCGAAATGTGAACTTCTTGGCGTTTACTCCCGACTAGAACTTGATTTTTGATATGGATTTGGAAGAACACCGAATGGTTTTAAGTCTAGGTTAGATAAGGTTGTACGGGTTATTAAGTGCTTCATAAGACACTAGGCACCATACTGGGCCCATCGCGATCCTTGATGCGGAGCAACAGCCTAAACACTTTCCTCGAGACAGTTTATTTCCCTACAAAATTTCAAAATTTGTTTGTAGTTAATGCGTCCTACTTCCTCTAGGGATTCAAAAAAGTAGTTGCCCAAACGTTTTCTACGGCTTCTAACTATACCCTGGCATTCACATAATAAATGAGTAATATCCTCTTCGACACTCAAATCACCGCAGTATCTGCATTCGTACGTGACCGAGAGACCTAGTCTCCTTGCATGTTTCCCTAAGAGGCAGTGCGCCGATAGTACGCCCACCGCTATCCTCAGTTGCTTCCTGCTCGTTTGTCTTTTTGCGGAATGTAGGCCATAGGGCTTTTGATACCCTGTTTTTGATTGAGTTTGACCAACTTTGGTCGGCTATTTTCATTGCCATATCTAGAAGTGTTGCCTTAACGGCACACGTAGGAAGTTTAATAGGAACACTATTGGCCGCAGGTAGTTTACCCCCATTTCTGGCTCATTCGTCCACTATTCCGTTTCCTTCGATTTCGGAGTGTCCAAGCACTCAACATAGGTTCACCTGATTCTGCGTGCATAATGCCTTTAGAATTGTGCGGCAGTTGCTGACTATTTCCGATTTCGTTTCACAAGATTCTTGTGCCTTCATTCTAGTAGTTCTGCAGCCTCAATTACTGTAGAACCTCTGCCTAAAAAATAGTCTTAAATAGACTCTAAGGTCTTGGTTTGTGAAGAAGATTCCAGAGCTTGTTCCCTCTATGGTCTTAGAGCCATCAGTGTAAGTCTAGCAGCTAATGAAATTACTGTTGATGTTCCTTGTATTCCTTGCGAATCACGATCTTTTAAATAATTGTCAACAGCAGTTGCACATCATCCATTATTTTTGCAAAGTGACATTTAAGTAATCTTTAGGCTTTAAACAACAGCATTTTCATATCAGTCAGATTTAAAGACCAAGTTAAGAAAAACATACTTTTAGCACTTTTGCATAAACTTTGACTTTTCATATATGATGCGACGAAATATTTTATGTTAAAAAATTTAAGAAGTATGATATCGTGACCGTTTTCGCAATGTCTCATATAATGCTATAACAAATAAGCCTTTAGTGTGATTTTATACTTGATTTTTAACGTTCCGCTCCTCAAAAGGAAAAACGAATCCATTATAGGATCACTTCGCTGATTGTCTGTCTGTCACCACCTTTTTTTCTCAGTAAGGCGTGGAATTTTCAAATACTCACGACTGCAGTCCCTTAAAGCTTAAAGCGACGCAGTCAAGAATTGGCTATTAGTGCCGCATAGTTTATGATTCTCATAAGGGAAACCCAAAGAGTACTGCACACAAACTCTGCGTGACATGATTCCTGTGATGGACGAACTATTTGTACAGAACCTTAGTTGCGCGATTCCGACAAGCACTTTTTAAATCCGACATAAACCACTGCTACTTATTTCGAAAACCGGTGCAGTATTATTTTGAACATCAAAACGAGGTACACCCCAATGCCAAAGATGTCGTCTACACTGATTTCATTAACGCCTTAACATATTTACAGATTATTTATCCACTTATTTACCCTGTAAGGTCAACTAAATCTATTTTCTTTTAAGGCACTGATTCGCTCTAAATAGCCACCCGTTTATCTTGCAAATGCTTTCCAAAAATAGACCCCAACAGTCATCGGCAATTAATGTATCATCGTCTTGCTTCTTAACATTCCTCACAGCAGCAGTAGCAGGAATAGCTCGTCCCACAAGACACACATTGAGGAGCCCCATAGTGATGTCTTCCACACGATACATCATAGAATTGGATCAGCACAACACCCCAAAGATTATCATATGGTGTGGCGAGGTCTTTTGTTTTTGTTTATCGTCCAAATAATTATCCCCGGTTTCAGCTTTGTTGTTTTTTTTTTTTTTGTTGTGTCTTCTAGCATTGTGGCATCGCCTGTTTTCTAAAAATAGTATCGGCATGTCAAAGAGCAGCGGCAGCAGCAGCACATGGTTATATCATGGTCCCATCTGTGATGAAGCGGTCGTAGGAGAACCCCCTTTTAGATCTAAATGTTTACAAGTGCTTCTTGGCAGACAATTAAACCGAATGCAGTCAGGGCGTGTGAGTTTGCCTTCGTAAGTCTTTTATCGAATTTGTTTATAATTATTTTATTTATGTTTTTTGTTTAATTTGTTTTGCAGACTTGAGATGATGACGGCATTGGGATTATTGATGCAAACTTGAAAGAAGCAATCCACCAGGCGATGAGTAATCGAGAAGTAGTAACGTAATAACACTATGTAATCGATTGATCAATAGTCGATAATTCCTGATGTTAAGATCTGTGCAAAAATTGTTGATTGTAAAGTAGTAGTACGGAAGTACGTCAAAATGTTGAGAAACATGTGGTAATCGATTACCACATGATTACTTTTCATTGCATTCTTCTCATTATCAAGTTGGCAACTTTGTTATTTTTCCATATCTTAAACACTTTAATCAATGAAATTTTGATATTATTTCCATTTTGTTCGATTTTCTTTTTCCACTGACTTCAACTTCTTAATTCAGTGTTCGCACCTTTCACAGCGCCTTATAATTGAAAGTTCGACCATCCAAAGAGTTTTGCAAAGATCGAAATAAATGGTATTCTGAAGGACAAGGTCAGGACTATAAGGTGGATATAACATCAATACCCAACCAAGCTGCAATAATTTTTGGCGAGTGACCAAAGATGTATGAGCCAAGGAGTTCAAGCTGTGAAGGACATCCACTGATGATGTACACCGTGAAGGACGTTCATATATGTCCAGTCGAAGATGTCGTTTTTATCGAAGGGATACCATCAGGCATTTAGCTGAGTTCTTAGGGATCTCGTATGGCAGTGTTCAAAGAATCCTCGAAGAAGGTCTCTGCGCGTTGGGAAACGAGAATCTCGAAAAGTTCCAGGCAGATCAGGTGAATTTTTGTCACGTTACTTGAGAGACCTGGACCCACCATTTTGGTCCCGATACCAAATATCAATCGATAACCTAGAAGCGACCCTCTTCACCGAAGTCGCAGAAATTCAAGTGTCGAGTTTTTTTGGGACGCTAAGGAACATTTGGAAAACGGAGCCACTATATAAGGCGCTTATTACGCAGACCAAATAAGAAGTTCGAAAAAAAACGTTCTTCTAATATTATTTGTTAAGTCACAAAACAATAAAAAAAATCATGTTTAAAAATAATAAAAAAATGAAAGAAAAAGCTTCAGAACTTGACATTTAAGATTTTTATTTATTTTTTGTTAAAAAAAAACTCGTTCCTCAAGTAGTAGATTTTTGCTACCCCAACATCTAACAAAGTTTTAATCCGCCTTGGATTCCTTCGATAAGGTTCCTTATGATGTTGTCGTCCAAATAATCCCAATTTTCGAGAAGAGCAGATTTTAGTTTTTGATCGCTTCCTAATCATTCTTCCAGGTTCCAAACGTGTTCGTTGGGATAAATATGCAGCATAAATTGATTTATCAACTTTAAAAAATTGTATGCGTTTAAGCCTTTGGCAAGTTTCAAGTGATTCGTAAATCCAATGGTCGGAAACGATGCCAAAACTCACACTAACTTAATTTTATATTTTACTTTAAAACAAGTGTTTCGTATGCCATTCGTTACAGAAAACATTTGCCCCAATTTGAAAAATCCCAGAAAACTGTTTAAATACAACCCTTACAGCCATTGGAATAGTTTCTCTACATCCCTCTGACAGTGAAATATGTTGTAATGTTCGTTTTTCGCAAAACAAAGGACAAACGTGGCGACAAAAATGCATGTGCTGCAGTTTTCCTCGAAGCGCAGCGCATGACGTTCGTCAGTTATTTCGGTTCCACCATTCATACACCAGAACTAGAACTACCACGGAGGAACCCCTTCCAATGCGCAACCTAATCCCGTCTAGAGAACTTACTTTCTATTACACATTGCCATCCGATTTTTTTTTAAACTACTCAAGTTCCGCCGGTAGCAAAATAGTTGGAGCCGAAAAAAAAAACAAATGGAAGTGCCTTATAACTATCCGCTGAAGTGTGGCCCACTTTTTGCCTGTTTATTTTTTTTTTATTTCCACCCAAGCCGCAACTAAGTACGCTGATTGTTCTGGCTCATTGCAAACTGTCCCCGTTTTGCAAATGGAGAAAAAAAGGAAACGTTTATATCTAGTTCACGATGGCTAAATGTTTTTGGAAAGCAGATGGCACACAAAAAGCAGAATGGTTAGGCCATTGTTTTTTTTTTTTGTCATACCGACTGCCCATTTTTAAGGTCACTCCATTTGGGGTGGTGAATGAGAGAGTTACTACGCACAGCTTGAGGCTTTTTATGACCATTCCGCCAGAGCTGTGTGCACATTTGGTCAAGGAGTCAGTAATGGGTTTGAAACGAACTAAGAACTACACGTAGTCGTAATGTATTTATGATTGGAGAATGCGAAATGAAATGCACGTGCTGCACGTTTTGGGTTCTTCTAGTGGCACGTGAGTTATAAAAATGCCCACCACCACGTGTGGGCAGCAGTTTATGAATTGAAAACTGGTTGAATTGAGACTTTGCTTTGTTATTGGATGTTTTCTTTACAAAATAATTTATTTTTCAATATTTTCATTCACATGATTTGGAATTAAAATTCGTTTACTCTTATTAGTAATTTAAGAGATTGCTATGAATGTTCTTACTTATCAGGCCAGGTGAGGATGAGCCGAATGATAAGGCGAAGAATCGAAAGATTGTGTAGCGGTTGTAATCTCAGATAACTTTTGGTTTCAATTGCTTCATGGTAGGATTCCGAAATTAGCCCAAAAAAGTGCTTTCGACTTGGCATCATGACATCATCTTCATGAACCATTACTTTTGAAAACTAGAATTAGAAATTTCAGCATGACAAGCCGATACAGTAATCATAGCGCCGCTTCAATTGAACCAGATTTGAAAACAAGATATAAATTAAAAACTGCTTCCCAGAATTCGAAACTTCGGCCTATCAGTTGATATATGAAGTTCAAAAGCAGGCATTTGACCCTACCGCTTAGATAAAAAAAACTTGTTGGAGGGTTTTTTTGTCTTTTCTCCAAACAGCTCGGTATTTAAAATAACACTTCTAAAAAGTTGACATTCGCGTAGGACTTGACGCTGGTGGGCATAGTCCTGGAACTAACTAAGAGTGAAGTTATTTGTGTCTTAGGAGGCAGTAAAGAACCTAGCACTAAACAAGGGGCATAGACGAACACATCGGTTAAGAAAAAAAGCCATGAATGGCTGGTTAACTATAAAATAGGCTAACCAAGTCGCTTGCAATTTGCAGATTCTTTTGCTTACGACGAACCAAAATCTCAGTGCGACGTTGGAACGTGAGGTAAGACATAGTTCAGAATAGTTGTAAGTTGAAAGTAGGGATAGAATTTAGCGTTTTCCGACGAAAAAGAGGAACCTGATCTTAAATACTTTATTCACTTAAACAACTATTACCCGAATATCCTTATATTCAATTAATATAAACTCCTTCATGGTTAGTGCGAATATACACTGCCTAAAGGAAGATTTCTCTCCCAGTCATGATGGTATTCCAGCTACAGTGCCGTAAAAAACGTGCAAATGTCGTGGTCGAACCTTTAATATCCCCATCTCTGGAAAACCTCGTTTATAATACCCCTCCACAAAAAAGGAGCACGGAACGAAATATCATCGCATGAAAGCGTTCCAAATCTCTTCGAAAGCATGGCTTATGATGAAATGCTCTTTCACTACAGGTCAAAACTTTCTTCAAATAAACATGGATTCTTGAAGGGCAGATCAACAGCCACAAACTTAGTCGAGTTTGTATATCATACTATGGAAAATGGCAACGAAGTTGACGTTATTGCTACCGATTTAAGTAAGGCCTTCGACAAAATATCAAACAAAATCATTGTCTTAAAGATAAAAACTACCTCGAAGATCGGCAATATACAGCGTCCAGCTCCTCCGCATCCCTCCCTTTTATTGCAACCTCAGGCGTGACACTAGGTAGTAATATGGGTCTGAGGGTTTTCATTTTGTCAGCTTATGACATTAAATTCTTAATCAAATACTCGCGCCTATCTATTTACGCCGACGACATGAAAATACTTAAGGTTATTTTTTCTCCCTCTGAATCTCGGCACAAACAAGACATTCTGAAATGCCCTGTACATCACTTTCATTCGACCAGTGATCGACTAAGCCAGCCAAGTCTGGCCTCCCTATTAAGACACTCATATTCTATGAATCGAAGCTGTCCAAAGACGATCTCTCCGTTTCTATGTCGCCGCAGATATGTACTGTAATGCCCTTATAACGAAATAAACTTAAACACCAATCCACTTGGCTTAAGAAACATTTTACTCTTTCGTGTCCCCTCACATCACACTAATTATGGAGTTCATGAACCCATGTCTAGAATGCTGCGCAAGACTAATGGTGCCTAAAACGTGTTTGACATTTTTTTCAGCTTTATTTATCGCTTTTATAAAATTACAAAATATTTAGTTTAGTTTTATATTTCTTTTTAAAAAAAATTGATAGTTCAATTCTGCATATTCAACAAACAGTGGAAGTAAATTGTATGCTACGACAGCTGCAGTGCAATTTTTTACTTCCTACAATTTTATTCAAAACAACATCGAATTTTCTCGTTAAATTTATGTGGCAGCAAATGCAAGTGTTTTGCCAGGACTTGGGAAACAGCAATCAGCCCTTACCCATAAATCTAACAATGTTTTCAGTGTCACGAGTACACACATTTTTTTCCTCTCAACTTTGGCAACGTGCCGAGTTAAAAAGCTCCCGCGACATACCTTTTTCTTGCACAACAGCCTAACCAACACATACTTACTTCAATTGTTTACAACTCCAACACAGAATAGATGGCATATAAATAAGAAAATCACAGTCTTGCCGTCTTCCGACAAAGAAAACACTTTCCGAATTTAACGTGATGAAAATACGAAGCGGTGCGATTATATTTAGCATGGTTGACACAGCCCAGAAGCAAACACGAGGATTGAACTTGGATATTTGAAATTGTTTTGATTCTTTTCGTGCACGTCATGTCAGCAGTTTGCTCTAAATATAGAACGGCAATGTAATCAACCACTTGTTAGTGTCACTTACGAACGAATCTTCACAAAGAATTTCTGTCTTTGCAGATCCATTCTTTCTTTAGTCGCCTCAATCTAAATCACATTCGTGCCTCACGCTTGACAAAATCCATTTAAGGAGCTATACATCCGCGCCAAGAAACGTGTAAGTTGGCGGCAATTATAAACAAATGGAGGGAAGTAGGTGCATGTTGGACTCGACTGGGAATCGATTTTACGACTACGAAGATGTATGGGGAGCACTCCTAGACGGAAGGCGAGTAGTCGCACCCCTTTCCCCATCCACAAGAACTAATTTTAACGATGCGCTAGAAATTAATAAAATTCTTTGCCGTGCCATCATTGAAGGTCGCATTGTGCTCTTGCAGCAAGGAAAGAAAAGCGGCATGATTTGTTGGTTTGCTTCGGCTCAGTTGTCATTGGCAAGGTCCGAAGAGGGATAGCTTCCATTTCTTTCATGGAAATAAATTGTATTTGTCAGACATAGGACTGTGGGGTCCCATTCTGGCCGCGCCTTAATCACACCTTAATGTTGCAATGGATGGAATTATCCCCGTTTACATTTGTTCATTTATCACTGGGGCTGTACTTAATGTTTGTATCTTCTATTTGCGAAAACAGTCCTATCAGATTTAACGGTTGCTTTAATATCGAATATCAGTCAAACTAGCCTGATGAGAATTCCGGTTATTCGCTAGCACGATCCAACTGACTCCCGTTAAGTAATCGCTTCCCTGTTTATGGCTAAGGGCAGTTCGCAACTCGCTCTCTTGACAAAAATTTTACTCAAAAAAACATCTTTTTAGATGAGGAGCATTTCAATTTCGGCGGCTATCTAAACAAGCAAAATTGCCGTGTCCGAGGCTCGGGGTCATAAAGAAGAAATAGCGTTCTGAAGGGGTCGCTGTTTAGTATGTTTTTCGAAGTGGTTGCAATATTGGCTCAGATTTCTTCCAAGACGACAATGAAAACAACGTTACTGCCAGTGAAGAGCACAATCGAGGTTGATAAAATGTTCCAAAATACATTTTTTATCTGCATACAAATCGTACTCAAAACTTTACACCATGTTTTCGAAGTCGGTGCTCACTGTAACTTGAAAACGGCTTTCATGATTACTTTGAAAATGTTCTCACTTATTCTATACATAATCGTTCTCCGGATGGATGAAATTTTCTTTTATTACAGCTATTTTTTAATAACATATCTTCCTTGTGGTAAAACATTGGTCACTAAGAATTTTAAGGTGCTTATTTGTACGATTTCACTAGATCCGGGCGCCACTAGAAAATTATAATAACTCATTTCAAGAAGCTGATCTGTCAATAGTTTATGTATCAAGTTTCAAGACATTTCGTTCATTCGATCCAAAGGAAACAACTTTTTGAGTGATGCTACTTTCTCCGTAGTAAAAGTGATGGAAAAACGGGAGTATCGCATCTTGTTAAAATATTGTTTTTAATTCAGAAAAACCTCCAATCATTGCAATGGTTGCAGAAATTTTATCCCACATCTGATCCTTCGAGAACATTTTTCGGTGGTTTAGTAAATTTAAAATGGACCGTTCCAGCACCGAAAACACACCTCACTCTGGAAGGCCAAAATAGGCTTCGATTTTAAAAATCGTCAAGCAAGTGCATTGAATCTTTTTGATTAATCGAAAAGAGTAGTTGCGCGAGTAAGCTAAGATCTTGGGTATCTTAAAACAACGGATGAGACGCATTGCACTATATGTCTTGGAGCTGAAAGGGCTATGGGCGCGATGGGTGCCGCGTTTGCTCAGTTGGACAAACTGAACGACAAAATAAACAAAAAACGGCCTTTTATGGCGAAGAAAAAGTTCTGTGGTCACCCACCGTATTCATCAGACTTGACGCCTAGCAACTTTTGTCTGTTCCAGAACCTTAAGTGGCTCTAGGGAAAGAAATGGCGGAAACCGAAGTGTATTTCGAAGGTTTGGTCGTTTCGGACTACAGAAAGGGCATGGAAATGTTTGAAACTCGGTATACCAAGTGAATTGCTCTCGAAGGCAACTGTGTTAAGCTTGATTTCGTTTATAATCCCCGTACCCTCCCACAAATGAGACATTTTAGCATTTCATACGGTTTAAAATAAATGTACAAAATTATCGCTTGCTTTTGATGAGACTGATCAGTTGTTCACAGTTGAATGTCCCATCCAGGACTGGTGTTCCTGCACCAAAAAAAACATCAAAGCATTACCAGAATGTTTTTGCTTCCTTAACGTAAAATATTTGATTTCATAAAATTCAGAAGAAATTATTTTATATCACTTAGAAGACTCGTGGCATGCCGAATAAAGCATGTGGGTAATAAATATCAATTCGAATGTTTAAAATAAGAGCCACACCCCGTCTGAAAAATCGACGCGTGAAGATATTTATTTCGCATTCAATTCCATCAGCCGAACTCTTAGCAAAATTCTTTTCGCGAAGCATATTCATTCGTTCCACAAATTTCAATCAACATTCTTTATTGGTTTTGTGCGATTAAAATTTTCGCACGGAGTTCAATTAATTTCATCTCGCTGGACGTACCCATTTCGCGTTCGACAAAACTGCTTTGAGGTTATTTGTTCATTTGTTTTTTTATTTTTCAGGTTAACAATAAATTTTGACCAAAAAGTGTTAGAAAGTTGTAAATATAAGTTTTGTTTATCAAAACAGATAGTAACTCCTTCTTGGTTATCTCCATTGGCCAAAACGCAACATGTCCAGTTCTTGAGTCAATCATTGAAACACTTTTTGTGGTCGGATTTGGCATAGTCATAAGGACCGGCTCCATTCGGCTGTTAAATTACTTTTCTCGGAGCAGCTTCTGAAGACTCGGGAAACAAAACCTGGCCAATTTGGTTACTGTTGGATGGAACAAAAATAAGGATTACATTGAGCAGCGTTGTGTAATCGTGACGTTCGTTATCTTTGACGAGTTCAGGACCAATTTTGAATTCTTTGAGACATACGTTTATCCTTACGTAAAACGTTTAAACGTATGGAGGTTTTAGTCACCTCAACAATGTCTATAAGACATTAATTGCCGTATTATGTGAACGCCTGAAGCCGTTCGTCAACAACCCGATAGGTCCTTATCAGTGTGGCTTTTGATCAGAAAAGTCCACAGTTCACAAACATTCACATTACGGCAGGTCTTGGAAAAAAGCCTGGAGCTCCAAATAGACAACCACAAACTTTTTTGTCGAGTTCAAATGATGATGATTGAGAGCTTACGCTGCTTCATTAAGGTTATGTCAGAAAAGGTCTTAGACGAGTTCTTGCTAATCGCCGTTTGTTTGCGCTGAGAAAGCAATTGAGTAGTTAAGCCCCCTCTCTAAATTTAAGTGTCGCTTTATAAGACCTTCATCATCTTCGTCCTACTTCATAGTGGACACTTTCATAAGCAGATGAGAGCGCCTAAGGTTGTTTGAAAAAAAAATCCTTCGTGTGATCTATGGTTCAACGGCTGTAATGGCTCTGTGTAGAATGAATGGACACCAGTAATCCAGCCCGGGGAGTCTTCGAATCCACCTCCAAAGGATGGTACAGCAGGGAAGACCACGAATCAAGTGATGCACACCACTAGACGGGGAACTCAATCGAATTGGCGAGCATGACTGAGGACAGCTAGCGACGATTCATTGACGAAACCTGAAAGTTCAGATAAATAACAAGCTGAAATTTTGTAATGGTCATACACTTGATTATAAGTCATGTTTACGAGGATGAAAGTATGCTCGAGGACCGAAATAAAATCTTTATCCGTCCCATCTACAAAAAGGCGATGTCCTTCAACAACTACCGAGGCATATCCCTGCTTCACGTGCTTTCAAGATCATATCCCGTGAATTATGTGAATGTCTAAAGCCTTTTTAGAACACACAAAATGGCAAATACCAGTGTGGTTTCCGACCTGGCGAAGACCAAATTTTCACACCCCTGAAAATTGTGAAAAGGAATAACGAGTTTCAAGTCGACCCTCAGAACATGGACTAGGATGTGATGACCGAATTTAGGATCCCCGGGAAATTCATGAGCCACAACGCTCGAAAACATATGTGTTTTCAATTCGGACGAAAATCTTCCGAATTTCAGACTTGCACATGGGATTTGTTATGAACTAAAATTGTGATGGGCAGATGTCACCATGGAAAGCAATATCCTTTTCAAGTCTTTTCAGCTGATGACTACATACGGTGGCGATATTGAGCTCGAAGAGGCCAGAAACGTTGGTCTTCAAATTAATGAGTACAAAAAAAATCACATGGGACAAAACATCAATTGACAACTATAACATTGTGGTTCTAAGAGTTTTTACCAATCTCCGGACAAATGACACCGACGAAGACTGCTCATTTCATTGCATTTTAATTAATTCAATTCATTTGCCGTACATGCTGGAGAGCAACGCTTTAACAATTTAAAAATATGTCTTTCGACTTAATAGACGAAGACTCCTTCCAGGCAATCAATGCTACTTCTTTGGTTTGTCGCAACAACTAAGATCCATATTCCGAACTTGAAGGACCAACATCACGCTTCACAAAATACTCATCTTGCCAGTTGTTCAACATACATGAAGTCGAATATTAGACGATAAATAAGACAGGCGAGTAATATAAGGTCCTGTCTATGTGGGGGCGAATGAACGAGAAGGCTGTACAAAAATGTGGATGTATTTCTGAAGAAAATAAATGGTCGAGTTCATCACCAGGCTAACTAAGAAAGGGTAGACCGAAATACCTCCGGTTCAAATATCAATAAATCCAACTATGGAAAAGTATGGAAAGCTCAGATCCTCCAATGAGCGATGGCATAGCGGAAAACTTTACCAAAATTTTGAAAGTCTCTGTACCGTTCAATCCGGTCCTTCCACAAAATTTGATTTCACTTTTAAATTCGAAAAATAACTATGGAAGATCATGAGTTGTGTCAATCTTAATAAACTGGAATCAGGAGAATAACAGCATCACATGGTATTCATTCCTGAATCTTTTTTATCAAGCTTGTATAGCTCCGTAAATAAACCATAATTATCCAAGCTCTGTTTATCCAATTCAAAAGTAACATCTTTATTCATACATGCTTTTTAAAAAATAATATTTCGTTACTATTGTCACGTACGAATCGATTAGAATCCACCATGGAGTTCGATCCATTCTTTGTTTGGGAAAATTCTGTCGTGTGCGGCGGCCATTAACCAGCAGGAGGTGATCAATTAAGATTCGAGTCACGTATAATCACCTGTTGTCAAACTTGTCAAACTGTCATAGCCGAATTAGATAGTTTCGGCGGATATTTAAGCAAACCCGTGTTATAAATTGTAAAACAATTTTAAAATTTCTTAAACGGAGAATTGACATGTATCAAATAATATTTTGAATTTTTTAGCCATTACCATAAAGATCCTATTTTATTATACACAAAAATCAATGTATGTATCTTTTGTGATAAATAGCCTCTGGGGATACTCATTGACATAAGTAGTAGTGTAGTTTACCTGTAAGCAAAAGAAAAAAATTGTTAATAATGTGACTTGTTTAATATTTTAAGTACATTTGCATAATTATTTCATAAAACTGTTTTGATGTACCTAATAAAAGCGGGAAAGTTAATATCGCGTGGCTATACACCTTATTAAAATCACGATGCATAAATATGATATACGACCAATTTTACTGGCTTATGGTTTATGTCCATCACACATTAATTCGCACCATTAGCATATTTAAGGCACATTTCACATTAAATGGGTGCTTTCAATAGTCTGCATGATTTAAAAGATATTCATTGTGCACGTTTCGGAAAACAAAACTAGGATTTGGAAGGTAAAGTTTTATAGTTCATATCGAGGATTTTTTTTAAACAAATGTTTAAATATTTAAGTTAAATTAGAAATAAATCTCTTCTCTGAATGTGTTCCAGAAACACGTTAACAGACACAGAGAGGAACATTTTGGATCGATGTTTGTTGTAGTAAACGAAATAGCCGGAGGAAGTCCCTGAAAACCCTAGATATATTATTATGGATATATTTGATTTCTATAGAATACAAAAAATTAACATGAAAACGAAAATTGATTCACATAAACTATTCTTTTAAAACCTTGAAAGTTGAGAAAACCCAGTATTTATTGAACCGATATAATGGGGTCAAAACATTTTTAATCAATTTATGTAGCAGCCGAGCAAAAATATTTTTTTTTTCTTTAAATAAGAATTAGCTTATAACAAAGAAATGTTATTGTTTACTTTCTTAACTTAAAAAGAAGGAAAACTTAATAAATATTTCGAAAAGTAACAAAAAATCACCATTTTCACTTATTCCGAAATAAAATATTTTAAAAATATAAAAATATCTCACAAACAACACTCATTCTAGCCAGGGATATGTGGATCCACTCATTGGTCCTCCGCACTCCCCTTTTATCATGCTTTATTCAATGTTGAAACATTTTATCATTTTTAAAGGTTCCGTACCTTAAGAGGAACCCTTATAGGATCACTTAGTTGTTCATATGTCTGCCCGCAATATTTTTCTCAGGAACGTGTGGAAATTGAATTGGAAGTTGAAATTTTTTTTTATTTAATAAAACCTTTAAACTTATATAGTTTCAGTTCGGTTTGATGTAGCATTTGAAAATAGCACTTCGAATCTAAACCACGAATTGGATGACTTTATCAAAAGCAATTCTTGCTTATATGGGGGAGATAAAATTGAAATTAATGGGTTATTAAATATTTTTTCTTGAACATTTCTACAACAACACAAGTTATAAAACAGACTTGGATTTTTTATTAAACAGTGTACAGCAACAGTTCCAAGTTATTTTTTTTCGGGCCACCCTTCGACGTCTGTTACTCAGAAAGTGGTTAAAGAAAAAATTGCATCGTCGTGCAACGAAAGGGTCCGATGGCAGCCTTTGGGTACGGAACCCAACAAATTGAGTAACGAAATTCATGAAAAACGTCGAGAACAACTAGCGAAATTCTTTTTCATATTGACAACGCGTCGGTGCACAAGTCTGTCGTTTATGTGGCTGGCATTTCAAAATCATGAGTTATAGTTTAGTTTTACTAAACATTTTTTTCGATATTTCCTTCAAGAAATTGTTGTTTTTCTCAATTTCACTGAATATGCGTTCAGTTTGAAGCTTCTGTATGGATTAATATTTATGTTTGCATCAAATGAAAGTCATGAAAAAATTGCATTTCAAAATCATAAATCATATACCTATTAAAAAAAATGATGAAAAATGGCGTTTTCTACTTTCCATTTTTTTCTATGTCCTTCAAAAACTGGATGTTTTTCTCATATTCACTGAATAAGCATTCAATTTAAAACCTTTTTGAGGATTTATAGCTGTGTTTCGATAAAATCCAAAATCCTCTTTCTGTTTTCACAGATTCACCGGACTTAGCACATTTGACAGGCACACAATTTAAAGAATACCAGCATTTATAGACATGTGAAAGTAAATAATTTTTAACCGGCCAAGAAAAAGATTCTCCTTAAGAGAGAATTCCAGCTTTAGAAAAAATGTATTTAGAATTAAGTTAACTTAAGGGGCATTATGTTGAATTCCGACGCATTACTTTTCGAGTACCCCTCGTAATATGCCCACACAGTCTCGCTGATAATCAACTTTATACTCGTAACAACATAATGCTAACACAATATTTTTATTAAACAATAACTTAATATTTTTTATTTTATTAATTTATTGAATAATTATACCTGAAACTAAATACCATACCCCAGATGCATGATATCAATGAATGGCAAAAAAAAATCTCTTCAAATTTCTCACACAAGTTTCATTGCGCTCGAGTACAATTGTCAACAGCAGTCTGCTAATCATGATTGACGCGTTGTTGTTTTTTTTTTATTGCAGTCATACTTCATATGTTTAATAGATATTCATACTCGGAAGTCACAAGCAAGTACAATGACGGATGTGCTCCGCTGTGCCACTTCCGTAAGCGATAAAAAAAAATTGTCATACAATGACAATAAAAAACGAAACCCTCTCGTATTTTGACAAAATAAATTGCCTGTGTGTAAGAGTATGTCATTCGTTGATGATAAGTTTCTCAAATCCGTTTTTATTGGTTGGTTTCGAAAACACAGAAGTTGTTTGTCATTTGAGTGCAATTGAGTTATTTGTGATGAATCAGCGTGTTTAAATTTAAACAAAATTTGTCACAGGTCTCCGATTTTTTTCCAGTCTGCCGGTCTGCTATCATTCGAATTCTCTTGGCTAGATTATATACTACTGTGTCCAAAAAATTAGGTGACATATGAATTTAAACTGCGCGCGTCGAAGGATTTGGAAATTTTTCTTTCTTTTTAGGTTGGTAGTACTGTCAGTGACATCTATGTGAAATTTCATGTCAAAATATATTCATAGTGTTTGAGATACGCGTCGTTTTGTGAGCTGCTAAAAGTGAGTTTTTCGTTTTTTGCGATGTCGAAATTTATTGAGCAAAGAATTTGCATTAAATTTTGTTTGCGGAATCAATTTTCTGCTGCGGATACGTTGGGGATGGTGCAGAAAGCCTTTGATGATGATGGTATGTCTAAAAAAAATGTTTACAAGTGGTATAGTGATTTCCAAGCCGGCCGTGAACGTGTCGAAGACGAAGAGCGTTCTGGGCGACCATCAACCTCAACAGATGAAGCTCACGTCCAACAAATCAAAGATTTGGTGTTGAAAAAGCATCGATTAACGATTAGAGACCTTGCTGATGAAGTTGGCTTATCGAAAGGCTCAGTCAATACCATTTTGAAGGATGCTTTGGGCCTCAAGCGCGTCAAATCTCGACTAGTACCGAAAACATTGAATTTTTTGGAAAAAAAGGCGTCGCGTTAAAGTGTGTGAAACAATGCTTTCCGACTACCAGGATGTCATGAAACGCATTATAACTGGCGATGAGACTTGGATCTATGCTTACGACCCCGAAATAACCGATCAATCGAGCGAATATCGTGCCAAAGGAGAGCCGAGACCAAAAAAACCGCGCCAAAGTCGCTCAAAAATCAAGGTCATGTTGACTGTTTTCTTCGATTATCGTGGTGTTGTACTTAATGAATTCCTTCCAACCGGCCAAACAGTCAACAAGGAATATTATTTGAACGTTATGCGTCATTTGCGTAACGCTATCCGCCTAAAAAGGCCGGAATTGTGGAAAGACAATTCTTGGTTTTTACACCACGATAATGCACCATCCCATACCGCACTCGTAATTCGTGATCATTTCGCCAAAAACACAACCCATATCGTTCCGCAATCACCGTATTCACCTGATCTGGCGCCGTGCGACTTCTGGCTGTTCAACAAGCTCAAAAGACCGCTCCGGGGACACCGTTTTGATACGATAGAGGAGATTCAAGCCGCAGCGAAGACGGGACTGAAGGCCATCCCGGAAAGTAACTACAACCAGTGTTTCAAAGATTGGAAAATCCGTTGGCATAAGTGCATTGCATCGGGAGGGCATTACTTTGAAGGGGATGAAATTGATTTGGAAGAATAAATAAAGAATTTTCAAAATAAATACAATGTCACCTTATTTTTTGGACACAGTAGTATGTGGTCTTCACTCGCTGGGATGAGTCGCTTTGTCGGTTGGTCTGTCGTCGATCTGACGAGCTATAAACCACTCTGGTTCGTGTCCATTAGTGTGTTGCAGAAACACTTAAAATGTCCACACCATCAAAGTCGAAGGACGTTTTGTTCGTCAACTGTTTCATAGCTGAGCCAACTTCTTCAAAACTGGGAGATTAAATGGCTGCTCTGCCTGAGTTCCCGCTCGCAAGACTCTTCGATATCTTTCAGGTGGGACACTAGGAACGGTCTTCTCTTCTAAGCCACAATCTTCTTCTTCCTTTTTTTAGCTCGATTTTATACTGCTCTTAGTTTAAGCAAGTTCGGGAATGTTCATTATGTGTCATATGAACAGTTCTTTTCAAGGTGGTGGGTGGTAACCTTTGGTGATCCAGGGTACATCTTTGTTGATGGTGACTCGCTGGAGGCTATGCTTCCACATTTTTTCGTCTAGATGCTATCATACTTCGCACGGATCATGTCAAGAAGGTCATTAACGTCTTCCTTGAAAGATTTTTCAACTTAATGGTAGCACCGGACTATTCTTCAATCTGTGGCGAAACCATTGACTCCATCAAGACAGTTCGCCCCCTGCACATTTATGTGCTACTATTTGTTCAAAGCTTACGCTTATCAAGCTGGTTAAAGAGATTCACCGGCTTTTCTTAATTTTATTTTTGTCATTGGACTAAAATACCACTGTACAAAGTTTGGTTGTGACATGGCTTTACTGGTCACAGCAACCATCCCTGTAAGTCAAGATATCTACAAATATCTTTTCAAAAAACAACGATTTATTGGTTCAATCAATATTATATTTGTAAATATTTTACAAATTCGTACGTTCAAACAATCATATATGTATACGTATATAAGGGTCCATTAAAATGGAACTAATGTGTTTTTTTGATGACAACCGATTCGTTGCAGTCGAGATAAATAATTTAACGCGTTGATTTTGTGGAATTCTGGATTTTCCCAACAAAACAAGAGTCGCCCACCGCGCTAAGTTCTGCCCACCTGATTTCTGCATTTTTTATTTTTATTTTATTCGTTTGCCAACTCGTTTATTTCGTTTGCAATTAATTAGCACACATTATTAAACATCTTGGCACCAAAACAAAAGAAAAAGTTCATCACATCGAGTCGTTAAAGTTTGTTCAAAAAGTGGAAAAACATGCGACCTTGGAGAGAAACTTTGTATTTGGCGCCAAGAAAAGAAATATTTTAAATCGCAATCGTTTCAAGTGTTTTTGAGAATAATAACATGGCTGCTTTATCGGGTGGGATTCTGCACTTCGGAACGCAATTCATATTATTAAGTATAAAAATTGTAATTTGATGAAAATGTACCAAACAAAAAGCGTTTTTTCTATACGTACTTGTTACGTGACAAAACACTGTACCTCCCCATTGATTACATGTCGGGAACACATTCGCTTTTTTATTTATTCCAAAAAAAACATTTATTCGTAAAACGTGTTCGGAATCTATTTATAATTCAGACACTAATCAGACGTTTGAATGAAAATTAGGTTAGGACATAACCGAAGGAAAATTAAGTGGAAAACCTGCGTAAGAAAGTGTAATTTATCGAAATAAAGTTTATATAAGAAATGCTTAGGACTCTACCATCTACTTCAATTATTGTCAATACCTGTCAATGCTCCAAGTGCTTTGAAGAGCTTTCGAATTTAATTAAAAGTTTACATGATGACCTTCGGGACAGTTCTAATATAATCCGGCTGCCGAGCTCGAAACTTGAGAACACTACTCAAGCCTAGGTGTTCTATGTGTTTTAGAGCATTCTTTACTCTTGTTTCTTAAGAAATTATTAATACCCTTATATGCGAGCAGAAGCATAAAGAGACGAATTGAAAGGTGATTTACTGGTTTGAAACTCATATGAATTTTGGTTTCAATTGCTGCTGGGTGGGAGTCGAATTGAAACGGAGACTATTGATATCGACTTATTTTCATTCGTTTACTTCACAGTATTTTTTCGAAATTGTTGAAAGCTGCGTTTGAAGGATTTGTTCATCATTCTGATGTGAATCTGTTTGCTGTAAGTTAAAATGATGTCTCCAAAATTCTGTGTTATGGATTTCATAAGTTTGTCGTCTGATTTCTGCAATGCACTTTTGTATTTCGGGATCCTAATCTTCGCAAGTAAAAGGTGGGGATGCGAATTTGTTTGAAATGAATTAATGTTACTATCTGTATCACTAAACGTCTTCTAAAATCACTTCTTGAGATGCATATTTGTGCTTATTTTAGGGGATCTTGAATTGTTGCTCGCAACATACTTGGCTCCAAATTAGTTTTCTCTTCCTTAATGATGGCATTCAAGGCTTGCAAAGTTCTTTGTTGTGGTAAACGTAATGTTTCAAAAACGGTATTATCTGGCCGACATGATCAAATCACCAAATCGGGAGATTACCGGAAATTGATGATTCGAAATTTTAATTTCGAATGAGGGGATGCAATCGCGCTTCGTGCATTTCGTATGGATTCTCATTCGCCCAGGGACATTTTATTTATTAACCTTTTCACTTTATTGGAAATGGGCCTCATCGTTTATTATAATATTGTATACAAAATTATTCTTTACTTGCACCAGGTTGAACAGAACATGAATGCAAGCAATAATTGGTGAAAGGTTTGCACTTTCTTTGCTGATGAATAATAATTGGCAACACAGCCGATACCACATCATTCTCGAAAGAATCGTTCGAAACTCAGACGCCAGCACCGGAGGAATGATCTTTCGGAAATCAGGACTCAAACTCAGATCAGGGAAACCCTTGAACCACGGTTGTGATTTGGCGACAGGAAGATGCTTTCCTTTCAGTTGTCCAATGTTGCAGAGATATGAGGGAATTAAAGTTGAATAGAAATGGTAATGGAAATGCTTTCTTATACTTTCCCCGTTATCAAAGGGATAAAGACTACCTTTCTAATGCATTTTGCACGGAGCGAACAAACGGATTAGACGGATTGATAGATCGGTAATGGCTCGAAACTCAGATCTACTTTGGTTTCGGTTGTTCCATGGTTGAAGTCCGTCAGGAGACGAGAAAATAATATCTTATATAACATATTTGTTCGTATTATTTTATATAACTATTTGCATTTGCCAGCGCCTTTTATTTGATCCAAATTGCAAAAGGTTACTTACTAAGGAATCTAGCGCCTATCAACGCAGTAAAGCTGAAATTGTCCTGTCTATCTAAATCTAGAAAAATATTATTCGTAACAATGCTGGGTAGTTTGACTGGGCGCTCCTTTAAGGTGGGATACAAGCTTGCACGATTTTTCGTTCAAACGGTCTGTTTTCCATAAAACATGAATTTATGTTCAACAATACTGAACGCCAACGGGTTTGGACGCAGCTGACCTTCACATCGGATATCAGTTAAATATTTTCCCTGTAAACGAAACTGTAAACCCGGTGCAGCTGTTGAATTAGATGCTTGCGAATCAATGTAGATGAGGAGGTTTAATAGAAAAGCATTTTGAAGATTTGGAAAGAATATGATCAAACGTAATTAGTGCAACGCGCAAGAGACAACGTCGAAGATAATAACACTGGTGCATTGAAACCAAATATATAGTACAACCAACAAAATTTATAAGTATTTTGCGTCAGAAGATGAAGAAAAACTTACCTGTTCCGTATCAGCAAAATTCCAAATTCTGCCTTCTTTTGCGCCAGTCAAAGTTGTATAATGAAGTATAATTGTTCGTTCAACTAAATACTAAGGATATGAAGTGACCACATTACAAGTGCTACTCCACTGTAATTGACTGAGTAACTTTAATCACCTGACGAAATCATGAGAGAATATAAAAGTAGATGCGAGAGGTAAAATTATAAAAGGCCCCAAGACCCTCCTTATGTAAATATCTAACGAAATTCCCATTCTATTTTTAGCTTAATGTATGCAAACAACAAAGGAAACAACAAAAAAACGTGCGAGAAACAAACATGCCTTTGTGAAAAAAGGATACTCATAAAAAAATCTGTTTTATGCAATTTGCATAGTAAATGCTTGTTCACTTTAGTTCCTTTTAAGCTGTAAAAAAAAGAGGATCCATTTGCCTTAAATTGGAATGGGTAATCCCATTTTTTGGGAACATTTTTACCCATCGCTTTCATCTTTACATCCCAACAATATTTACGAGTATAGACCAGGTTCCTCCATTTCTCGAACAACACAATGGCCACCCCCACAGCTTCCGAGAAAATAAAAGTCGAAACTTCAAATGGGAAAAATTAAATCACATGTATTCAGAAAAAAGAAGAAAGGATTCCACAAAATCTGTATACATACATATGAACTTTTTTTTCGCCATATTTGTTTGTAGGTACTGGTACACTTGCGGTAATAAACCGCACCACCTAATGAGTTCTCAGAAAATTGGTAATTACATCAGTTATGAACGATTTTTCAAAAGCACTATTCGGCTTCGTATTCAGGTCCAATTGAGTTGTGATTGTGAGAATTAAGCAGAAGTGAAATGTCCTGTAAATATGAGCAGCTGACTCAAGACGAAAGTTAAAATATTTGGTTGAGGAGGGACAATTTGCTTTTAAAAAATGTTGCGCTTATAAACCAGCGTGCGACTGATGAAGAAATAAAGGAAAAATTGGAAACCCCTTGATAGGACAAAAGGCTCAGGGAGAAAGCGCAAGACAACCCAGAAGACGGACAATGCATTATAAAGAATAAGCATGATAGTTTTAAAATTGCTGCCCGTATAAGAGCAGGGCTTCATGAATTTCATCAGTTTGACCTTTCGGCAGAAATGATATGCAGGAGGCTACGGGGGATAGGTTTATACGGAAGACGACCAGCGTAAAAGTATCTCCCTCTGCACAAAAATGGAAACAACTGGTATGACGTGAGCGAAAAAATATCACGATCGAACGCAGGATAATTGGCGACGTGTGAGATATGCTCCGACGAAAGTGTTGTGTGCCGACAATTTGCTTTACGTTGACGTTCAGCAAGTTAAAGGTTTAAGGCTGAATGAATTGTCCAAACAGTGAAGTTCCATTTGGACTGTGTACTATGAACGCTTAATGGTATGGAAAAGTAATGAGCACCTAATCACCGAGTTAAATCGGTAAATAAACACTTTAACAAATGAGCTTATAAAATTTGAACTTTATAAATAATAAATAGAGAAGTTACCACAGTCTTTCAATCATTTTCAGCTGAATGCAACATTTGTTGACCTTAGAATTTTCAGACTAGATTGGTCGTCGAATTCGCTCGCTCTCAACCCAAGCGAACACTTGTGGCATTTAATGAAACGTAAGACGGTAGTAGAAGGTAGATGCCATCTAGAATAAAAGCGTTTTTTGCCACTTAAAGTGGCATATCTAAATATCTTTTAAATTCACATTGATTTTCTAATCTAATAACAGAACTAATAAATTGTCAAAAAAAACGAAAATTTATTGTTCTTGCTTTTTTCCTTCATATCCTTTTCCAGACATTCAATTAATTAAAGTTCTTGCTTTTTTCCTTCATATCCTTTTCCAGGCAATCAATTAACAGATGGAAATTAGGTAGAAATACTAACAAGCTACTGCTGAGTGCTCAACAAAAATTTCTTTTTATTATAAAAACTAAACTCGTAGTTATTAAAAAAATGTTCGATAATTTTCATATGGTGCATCTTTTATGACCGCTAGTGTATGTGTAAGCCTGAAAACGAAACACTTGGTTTCATTTTTCCCACTCGAGAAGGGCAAAAAATAAATATTAAATAATATTAATACTATTTTCGTATTACGAATTCTGGTTGCCATCGTTGGTTGCCTGTCATCCGTTTGTTACGTGTATGACCTAAACGACTTTACAATCGTGAGCCTCATCAGCCAACAAGGAGGAGGGTGTAGTCAGTCAGTCGTAATCCCATTAAAGTGTCATTTTCTCTCCTCTATTTAATAACCTTTGTGTGGACAACAAAAGAAATATTTATTCAGAAGTGTTTGTCTTTTTTTATTTTTTTTTATTTAAGTTCAGTTTAGAAACAATTTATTTGTGTGTCCAACTGCACTCATACGGTGCGGTGGCTCATGCTTTATACAATTACGTAGTCAGTTCTATAGTATGTGCAGAGAGGAGACTGAACGTTTCAATATGGTAATCGAGTATCAGCTTAAGTGGAATTGGGATGTGCTCGCACTCATTCCAAGCCAGGGCATTGTCCGGTTGAAGTTGATGGAAAACACTGTGGGGCCTATGGGGAAACACGTTTTTGTTTCATTCAAAGAATGTTTTTTATGTGATAAATGATAAAGGATGGCTTCATATATACAGATCAAAATTACTTTTTTTCAAATTGGAAATTTGAGAGATTGTTAACCATTCAATTCATTATCAAAGAAATTCACATCACCAAAACGCGTAATAGCTTGTCCAAGATTTTTTCTTACAATAAAACCATCTTGTTGAAATCACATGTGTTCCACATCTTTGATTTGAGGCCTTAGTAATGGGAATTGACCGTGACGGTTACACTTAGCTCATTTTCGAAGAAGTAAGGACCAATGAAACCGCTACTAACTTTTTGTGGATACCATAGTCTTTCGACAACTACATATTGATGTTCTGTGAAAAATAAGCCAGTCTGCAAATTGGTCCTTCAAAGGAACCCAATTGGCTTCCATTCTTAAGTGAGTTGAACTTTACACAATGCTCCATAATGTACTGGAAGACAGACTCAAATTCTGTGCCCGTCTTGAAGTCAATAGTTTTGGATCTTCTTCAACACTTTTAACAGAATCAGTTGTCAGTTCTCACAATTTTAACACGTTCAGCGATTCAAACACGGTTGACATTTCAGTTAGACGTACAGTTGCGATTGAAACCGAGTTGACAAAATTGGATTTTCCATTCGAAAAAGTGGTGTAGAAAAGTTTGTTAACAAAACTCGTAAGACTAATTTTCAGTTTGATAACCAAAAAAAATAAAAAGTTTAATAACTTTGCAAAAAAATCTCGGTTGAATTGACTGAGTAGATGAATGACGACTTGGTTATACTTCTCTGTTTGGACATTACAGCACTTCGTCACTGACAAACTGACACTCAGTTTCGACCTTGGTAAATTCATCGCATAATGAGCATGTGATCGCAAAATGGAAAATTTAGACTTGGACGGGCTAAATAATTCCAGAAATAAGGGGCTACATGATCAATCACCACCTGCAATTTTACGCAGTAAACTTTTAATTTGTCGTAAGTACCACTAAAGTTTATGCTTTGCAAAGAATCCAGAGATCATCCAGGTACTCTATTAAAAAACATTTGTAAAAAAAACTGGGTTTCTGCTTGCAAGCCGAGGTATTCATTTGAATGAAAAGATCAATCGGACGGTTTTCACTGTTCAATAATCGTTGAAAAAAAGCGATCACTGTTTTTGCATACATACCATATATTTTTTTTTTTTTTTTTGTTTAGATGTAGAATTCGTTCGCAACTCAGTTCCCCGCACACTAGAGACTTTCTATCGGCCGATAGTTTGGTCGGGTTGGACTGCTGGTGCGCGCAATAGACAACAGCCGGCTGATAACTCCCGCTCGATTGCAGATCGCAAAATGAAACATTTTTCCAGAAATATTATTTTTGTTTTTACTAGACAATGGTGGCGAAGGACCAAGAAGACCAAAGGGCGATATCAACAGTGATAGAATATTGCGTAAAAAATTAACACGATGTATTCCGAATTATTCCCATTTATTCTATAAAATATACGATGTGCGTTTCTTCGATCAGCGATGGAGGAGAAAACATGACCGACGATATTCCAATACCATAAGACGGACAGGTACCCTCACCAACATAAAGTGTAAAGTCGTAAACTAATCCAGATGTTCCAGCAAGCGTAGACATTTTCAGGAATTAGGATTCGGGAGTTTGCTCATCAACACTTTGATATTCTTCCTGAGGTAGTTTACCAAAATTTTCGTTGAGAACATTTTGTAAAAGGGTATCTTGTACAGCTTGTCCTTGTTCAAATCTCCTTTTTTTGGCTGTTTAGTATTCTCGTTAAAGTGAAAACATTGCTTTATTTTTTCAAACCTAATCCAGCAGATTGAATCTGTTATAGGGGCAAGCTTTAAGTCTTTTGACCATGCCATTTTAAATTGCGCCAATTTCAAATCACCCAAGTACAACAAAATACCAAATCAACATTTGATATCCTCTCTGGTATGTTTGCGCTCTCTGCCGAGTTCTTGCAGCCCATATAAATCAGTTTGCTGTGCGATCAAATCAATAGCTTGGATATATAAAAAAAAAAAAGTGCAGAAATATTCTACTGGCGTCACCACTTCGACGACTTTCAAAGTATTGCCTTCTTCCCGAATACTCTCTGGAGCTTCAAATTGCCTTTTTCTCCACTCTAGTGTCTTTGAATCAACTATTTCGAAGCAATTATCAGCAAGAATGCAAGGTTCCTGCTCAAATTCGTCTACAAGATCAATCTGTATAGTTTCTCCTCCTTCCACGATCCTTTCCAAATTCTTCTCCAGCACTGCAGAAATGTCTGCCATTTCGTCACCACTTTCTTCGTCAGTAGAGGCACCCCAATCGAAACTCTTCGTTGGGGTCGAATGGGCTAGGTTAAGTCCAAGTTTTTGCGATTTTCGAGCTGCTTACTTGTATTTGCTTAATTATGAAGAATTAAGAATACACAATCTTCATACCGCATTTCAAGTTCCTTGTTTGATTAAAGATGTGCTGTTTCTTTTTTTCGAATTTTACAAAAACCAAGTTGAAGTTTACCTTAACAGGTCGAAGGTCAGTTAATGTATGTAAAAAAAAAGATAATAATAGTTATCACTCTCATAAAGTAGAAACCCTTGTCTTTCATGTCCGCGACATAGACGTAATCAGTACAAAAACTTGTCTCCCAAAACCGTCATCAAAAGTCCCATTCACATGAGTGAAAACTTTCAATCAAGCAGCTATTTATTGTCAATAACAAATGAAACCCTTTGTGGATGATTGAGTCTAGAGTCCCGGAAGATGAATCGTCTTCTTCGCATCGCAGACGGCACTTTGACGGTTTCAAGCAGTCGGCAAATACGTAGCTACCATCATCATTGAGTGGTGTGACTGTCGTAACTTTTACTTTTACCAAGTGCGTTCGATACCGGCAGACGAGTTTGATTTAATGTTTTTGTAATAAGCACGAACAGTTATGCAAACTTATTGCCTGAAAATAGAGTTTCTCTTTGAAGGTTCAACTCAATTTTGAAAAAGTAAAAAAAAACGACTTCAAGTACTCTCGTTACAGAAAGTACCAATATATCTGCTTCTTATCGCGTCTTGGTAGTGTTCATTCGTAACATGTGAAAAGCTATCAGTACATTGTTGTTTACGACATGTTTTTTACGAGCGAATCGTTATCTGGCTTCATTTCGATGCCACTGTACATTAGCAGACAGACCTTGTCACCTTCATTGCCAGAAAGATTGCGCCGAAACGTCGTCGGCGTGTCGGGGAGGAGGACTCCCACCACAACGACGATGGGTAATAAAATATAAATGGTCATTTGAGTTAAATATGTAGGCAGCTATGTCTGCATTATTATGCAGTCAAAAGGAGGGGACTAAATTTGGTTACGTCAAGACCTCACGAAGATTTGAAAAGAAAGGTTTTGCCGGTAAAATTGAATTGAACCATTTAACGCCCACTACCGCTGTGGTAATTCACTCTTCAAGTGCGGACGGCTGATTTCAGGTTGGGACACTTTGTAAGACGCTGACTTTGACAGTGACTCACGTCGTCACTGTCAGGTCGTGGCTATATTGGTTAGAGTCTTTTGTTCTCGTGAGGGAATACATTCAAGTTAACATCCGTAAACCATGACGACTCTTTTTCTTTGAATGAGTTTTTCCGATCGATGTGATGGGATGGTGTCTGATTGTTGGATTCCATATAATCAATCCACCAACTCATAACGTCGGAGAAGAGTTGAATGACCAGAGGCTTTGTTGGCTTTTGTTGTGGAACAAAATCAATCTTTATTTTTTGCTTGTTGTTTGTTTGGTCATTCGATAGAGTTATTTACGTTACACGTGATAAAGGCGATGACCGGTTCTGGTTGAGAAAATGTCACACAGTCTCGTGTCAAGCTTTCAATTGACGTTTTAATAAAACACCTTTAATACAGGGCATTCGATTAAGGTTTCCTTAAGACTGTTTAAGTCTATTTATTGATGTCTGTGATGTCCCATGACCAGTAAGAACTACACAGTCAATGAAAATGGAGTGATACTTGGTTCAAGAGTTCATTGAAATCGGCAAAAAAAAAGTTTTTATAAAAAATTTCATAACAACAGCTCAAATTGTTTTAAGTATTCTCGCTTGGCTTGGAACATTGTTAAATTGGTTCAAAAACCTTAGTGATAGGGACAAGTTAATTATGAAAAAATGAATCTTGCCCTTCCTTAAAGACGCAAATGACGATTTACCAAAAAGAGATTAAATATTTTTTTTAGTTTGCAAATTGTTATTTAGACGTTGGAAAATGGAATATGGGGAATTTAGAGTTTATGGCATTATCATGCACTGGCGCACGTTTGGTGTTACGCTTAATGTTTTGAGTAGAAAGACCATAATGTGGCTGATCATCACTTTTGCCCAGCATGAGACAGCAACTCGAAGTTCCTATTACAGAAAACGTACAGTTTGGAACCAACTGCTGCGGTCACTTCCATCGTTCAGACATACCTTCCATCTTCTCAAATGAGTATAAGCAAGGATTTGAATTCAACATTGAAGTTTCTTCAAAGGGTAGACGAGGCCGAAATCATGCTTAACATCATTTTGATGTCGGGATAAAGCCCATTTTGACTTAAATTGCAATGGACGGTCCCACCGTAAGGGTCACTGGGGAAAGTTGTTAAAAAATTAAGGGATTTTTTCTTCTCGGAGCTACAATGATAGAGACCAGATGTCAAGACCTGAGTGAGGTGTTTGGCGCAACAGCCTTAACTTTGTAATGTTCTCTTTCCTTGTTCAAGCTTTTATCGAGCCCTTTCGTAGCGCAAAAATATGGCTGAGTCTTTTGAGAGTACAGTAGCTGTCAATAAAAAAAAAACATAACATGATTGAAAAAGAAAACGGTAGATGGCGTACACTGCGCAAACGGTGCTGAAGTAATGATGGAAAACTGCCGCAAATAACATATGGTTGCATACAAATAAACATGGATATGATAGATCTTTTCCAATAAAGCCATGCTTCCATGAGGCCATTCTGGCAGGTAAAAGTTGCGACGCGGTAGTGCTTCAATGAAAAAATTTACGTTTCCATTCAAAAACAAAGCATAACGTGATTGTCGTAGTGATGACCGATTAAGAATAAATCAACTTTGTTTAACTCGGTAATTGCACAATCTCACTGATAAATTGTATCTCTGAAATGTAATTTTTAATTATCAACACCAATCTTTGTACAGAATTAAAAAATCTACTGATTGAATTAGCGATAAATGCGTTAGGAAATAGATTCGTTGCCGAGGGACTGAAAAAAATCGAATCAGTTTGAGATATAATCTATTGAATTTCGTTATTCCCAAACCTTTTATTGTATGAATTGTGAAATCGCGAATGATAAAATCTTTGCGAATATACTACACACCACAGGTTTCAATTCATTCTAATGAATGTCATTTAAAATGGCATTTAACTTTGTTTGCTTTGCAGTGTTGCTGTGTAGGTGGAACAAGTTGTTACTTCAACTACTTATTACCTTGAATTGTAAACTAAGAATTTTCTTCAGTAGATCAAATTTATCTTGAGTCCTACCAGGAACTTTTTGGATGCATCAAATGAAAGAAATGAATAACATTAGTTTTTGACGTAATAAAGCAACAAGTGTCTATTTATTTTTCCTTCCATTTCTGTGTTGCTTAAGCATGCAGAGTAAATTGCAGATCGTAGGTTAAGGAAAATTCTTTACAGCTATTCTGCAAAACTAGACAAATATTGCAGTTATGTCAAAACCCGAGCTTTACAATGACAACACTTCTGTATGGCTTTGAGATTTTTTTTTTTAAGATTTTGAGTATATCCAACGAATGCAGCCCTGCGACTTTTTTAGAGTCAAAGAAATCCAAATTCGAACCGCGTCGCCACTACTCGGGTAGAAGGTTTGGATATCCATGATAAAAATGTAACTTTCGTCGGTTGACTTTTTCTAAATTGAAGAAAACTTCGGGCGATAAGGTCTTGCACCCTTGCCGTAATCTCAATGTGATCCGAAAGTCTTTGACGTCATTTCATAGTTAATTAAAAACCAAATGAAAGAAGTCTCGAGCGGTCAAATCGGGCTTGGCGGCCTGCGCAAATCTTGCACAATGATGAGACTTTGTGTGGATGTAATGACTCTTTGTGAATGTAATGTGGACTCCACAGTGTTTTGTTACAGAAATAGTTTAGATGGAAATGACCATTCTCGCTCATGATTAATTTGACCGAAGATCTTTAGCTGTAATGTTGAGATGCAGAACAGCGTATGCATAGTTTAAAGATCATTGAGGGTAGCTGATTTAAACTCTTTAACATTATCATTAGCCATATTGGCGCCATTTCGGAACTACTATAACAAGGCCTTCTCTTCTGTCATATGTTTTTCCAGTCTCTTTGAAGCGGGCGGCAAACCACGATTTTGTAAGTGGTGACTGATAAAAGTACCACGTTGTACAACGTGTTCTTATTCTTGGTTTGTGTGACATACCTATAGAGGAGAAGTTATGTATAACAAAATTGCATTTTGGGGGCTGGTTTTAAAATCTATTTTGAAATCTCTAACAACCAGGCGAGAAATATAATCATTATAATCAACATAAGCGGCATACTAAATATTTTTCGTAAATTTCACATCGCCTTCTTGTTGTTTAAATTGAGTTGCGATGTTAACTGTTGTGAGGGACAAAATTACAAATTAACGGTTTTCGCATTTTCCCTTTTATTGTGCAACAAAACATTGCTTCTTGCCAAATTCCTTGGAATTTAACCATTTGGAGAAGAATGACCTAGAAATCTGCATCGAAGTTCATTGACGAATCTTGGTGTGAAAGCGTTCCATAGTTTTTCGACAGTTCATTTAACATATCTGACAGATTTGCATAAGTTAAAGCATTTTGTGCCAGAGTTTCATGGGGTACATATATAAGGAAGCCTTTTTTATCTTTTAACACTCAAGGCGAGTTTTAATTCAGTTTAATTTAAGAGTCGAAATGGTTACATATATGCTCTTGGATTTTTACGCCTGAAAAGGATGAATCGTTATGAAGAGTGATTTTTGGCAGAGCTGGTTTGGACGCCGAATGTTAAATTTCGCGAATTGTGCTTAGGAGTTTCACTTGCGAACTAGCGAAATTGAATCGAAATTAGTTTATACAAGCCCAACAAACCAAAGTGTGCAAACAGGCATTAAACAATCCTTCCTTCTTTATTTATTAAAATAGTCCGACTATGTGACGAATTAAGAACATTTTGTTTAATAAGACCCTTCCTTTAGTTTTGCCGAAATGGCTGTAAAAATAAATCAAGTTTCAACCTTTATATGTTTGATAATTTCAGCGACGCATTTCAATTAACATTTCGTTGAGTAAAATCTTACCTCTTTTATATCAATCGTTGATAATCAAAGTAATTAAAAGCCTGCAAAACACTTGCCGCGTGAGTGTCATTGACAGCTGAAGTGGCAATTGCTTGTCCGTACAACTCAACTTGTAAACAATACCATCGCGCAAACATCTCTTAGCAAACCGAAATAAAATCGAAAAAATAATCGATTTATTTTTTTTTTTGTTTGTTTTAATCCAATCACACACTGATCGTTGCCGTTGGTCGACCCGATTTCCAAAAATAAACGTTCGCGAAATTGATGGTCGTTCCACCCCTCCTGGTGCGCAGAGGTTTTCTCCTGCCATTTCTTGACTCATAATCAAGTGGTGAAATTGGAATATACAAAATCAATTTAGAAACCACACGCTACTTGACTGAGAGCCTACGAGCGCCAATCTATCTATTTATCTGCTAGTATCTGAAGTCCTGCACATGCTGCCAAATGCAAATTGAAAAAATTTCAAATTACAGAATTTCACTTTCATTGCGCGCTCGAACTTTTAATGTGTCCAGCCGCAGCGGCATATTGATTGAATACAATTATTTCCACTTCGATTTTATTGAATCACAAGTTTCACGACACTGTGAGACGAGATCTGGATGGATGGATCGCATGATTTGCGTACATAAGAGTAAAGTATCTGCCGGATATTTAGTGTTTCTGTGGTTTCGTGAGTCGCATGTCATGTTGGCGTCCATGCGCTGTCAATCAATTGACTTTTACCAAAAGTTGAGGGAATTTTGGCGCGGCTTGGTAGGAGAAATTTTCGCTTCGCTTCGTGTGAACGTGAAATACGGCGATTTATTTAATAATAAGAGACTCTTTTTATTTTAATATTCGAAATCGGAAATCGGTTGTTTATATAAAGTGACGTACTGTCATGAGCGATGGATTTTTCGATAGAGACATAACAGCTGAGGGCGCCCTTGACGTTTAAAGCTGAAACAGCAAATCAAGTTTTTAATTTACACACAAGTTCTTAGTTCCAACGTGTAAATCGCAAAGTTTAACTTAATTTTATGAGGTGACGAAGATCCCAGAAGTAATCTTCTGGGTGTTCCACCGTATTCTCAGATCGTCTTGTGCTGACATAACCTTCAAATAACGATGAAATAAAACTGCGAATCGAAAAAATGGAAATAAGTTGATATCACATTTTTCGTTTCTATTTAGGCTCTTTTCGAGTTCATTCATAAATTCGGCAGAAATTGGATTTATTATATTTTCCAAGCAACAAGCGTCTTGCGATTGCCAAAGTCTTTCGGTTGATATATGGAGTAAGGGACAACAACAAAAATATTAGTCCGAACTTAGCACCTTGTGATTTCTGGATTTTCTCAAAAATAAAGAAGCGTTTTCAAACCATTGCCGATATTTGAAGAACCATTGCAAAATCAGATATACCTCCAATCATGGAAGTACATCGCTAGCCAACTAGAGTACTTTGAAGGGAATAAATTCAAATTTGATGTAAGTTTATTACTTTTATAATTTATTATTTAATTTAATGTCGGAGCCACAAACACCACCCAGTGTTAGTTTGAAATTTGTCATTCAGATACGAAATTCAGTTTATGTATTGGACTGGGTGTGGTATACGGAATATATTTAAAAAACAATTCTCATTTAAGACGTATAAATTCTTGTTCATAGAATAATTACTGCAATAAAATAGCTATAAAAAGCTACGCATTTTGTTATAATGAAAACCATGTGCGACCGCTATACGATGCGATATTTGACATATATTTTTTCCCTGAAAATGTATCACGAAATTTGTTTCTGTATTATGCGCTAAATAAAGCGTGTGTCACTTCTTAAAATGAACCCGCCGACATAATGCTCCTCCAAAATAAACAGCTCTCCATAAAAAGATAGATGTTTATGGGTTTTCGCTACCATAACTATTCTTTTTTTTTTTGTTAATATTCAGCTTTAAACAGCTTTGCTTTGCATGAATAATTTGTTTGAAATTTTTTTCAAAAGCTGTGATGACTAAGAAGCTCACAGTTTCCACTTTTTTAAGACAACAAAACTGTGTCCACTGAAAGCAGCACTATATCAAAATAACAATCGAAATATAATCATAGAAATGAGCTTTCATTGACCGATATTTTAAAAGTATTGCAAGGGCAGAACTCTTGAACGATAAGCCAATCATTCAATGATTAATGACCATGAAGAGACTTGAGTTCAAGGCATAGCCTCTCATGAATATTATTCCCGAAGAGTAATTAAGCCGGCAACTGAATGAGACTCCATTCATGGTAATTAATTTGAATGTGATGTGTGCGGCCGGCTACAAAATATTGAAGGAGGCATACATTTGACAGATGCTGTCAAAAAATTTAAGTCACGACGATGAACTGACTAATTATCGAAAGTCAAGGATCAATTGGTAAAGAATGTTTCTCGGAGTAATTCGGAATAAGGTTTTTAGAAAAGCTATGCACAGGCAAATTGAATAAAAATAACGTACGGTTGTTATTATGTTAGTGTTGTCTGGGTGCAACGGACCCAGAGATTTATAATTGAAGTTAAACATTTGATACCGATTTTGTGTACAAATGCGGGTCGGACTCGAGCAGCAGAGGTTACGTACAAACTTGTATATAACTTATTTGTTTACCACGGGAATCGAGTCTCTGATTTTTCCCGCTTTTCCTTATAATTAAAATAAGCGGTATACTAGATATTTTTCTTAAATTTCACATCGCCTTCTTGATGGCGTTAAATTGAGTAGCGATGTTGATTATTGTGAGGGACATAAGTACAAATTAACGGTTTTCGCATTTGTCCCTTTTATTGTACTACAAAACATTACTTCTTGCCAAATAAAAACAGTGAAAGGTACTTTTGAAAAACTTTTTTTGTTGAGTTTTTCTAAGTTTGGACTTTTAGGTAAAATTATAAATTGTCTTCAATATTGGTGCTGGACGTAGCTTTCCAGTTCCAACTCTGTTTGCCTGTTTTTCTCATCTGATAGATCTTCGACCCTATCGTTCTCGGGTTAATTTTGAATTTTCATGTGATTACATTGAAATCGACGTGGATCCATGTCGCAAGGCTATCGGTAACAGAACGCTCGAAATTGAAGTACACTTTTTCCGTTTGACTGTGCAACAAAATACTGTTGTTCAGATCTCTGGTTAAGCAGTTGGTTAAGTGCCTGTATTTTAATTGGACCAATTGATAGGTCCAAGGTAAGAATCCTTAATTCATCTAGTTGTTCTAAACTGCTATTTGGATTAAATTTACAGCTCTATCAATGGAGTTATCGACCAGCGATATAAGTCTAACCATGTGGGTGGCCTAGCTGAAGTTATTGATAACTATATCAACTTATTCACGTTGGATTGCAGCTCAAGTAATCAATAAAATAGTTTACATATGAACATGATCTGGCATTGGCTCTGCTGTGAAGGCATAACACTGACAGCAGGCCGATGAATCAATCTTTCAGAGCACAGCTTTGTAGTATATCAATTAATTACATATAAAATACTGTGAATTAAGCGAATGCAAATGTAGAAAATGGGAACTTTGAGGTGATCTTATAATATTCACTGAGGATGGCTTATAATTTATTAATATTATTTATTTCAAAAATGGTTTATAATAATAAAATAGGAAATATTTCAATATGCGTAAGGCTTAACATATAAAAAGTTCTCTCGCGAGTGTTGATGGGGTCACAATCGTTTGGGAATTACTCCAAAGTATTTTCAATTAACACTTAAACCTTTTAATTCAATCGGAACTATTATTTGCTTACTAAAGTTTTAACTTATAGTGTTTAACTTCCTAAAGCCAATTAAAATAAAAATTAAAATGAAGTGTGTTTTGTGCAAAACAAAAATAGACAGAACAAAAGACCTTAAAATACAATGCAAAAGTTGCAGTGAATATTTCCATGCAAAGTGCGCGAAATTGGAGAAGAGAGACATTGAGTATTACGAAAAGAGTAAGCTGGGCCACAAATGCGAAATTTGTTGTGGTCAGCGACGGAGATCTTTTCTGGCAAATGAATTGCCTATTGAATCCACTCCCTCTTTACCACCTACTCTTATTAATACACAAAAAAGCCACTCTGATTTAACCACTTCTATTGCATCCTGCTCTGCTGCTGCTGACGCTGTTTTTTCGAACCAAGCTGTTAATGCTGCTCCTCCAAAAGATTTTGTTGCTGCAAACCGGACTATAACTCTCGATATGCTTTTTGAAGAGATTCTAAAACTACAACAATTAAACACTGATGCTCTTCAAAAAATCAAATCTCTGGAAGAAAGTAATGCCGCTCTTACGGTCACGGTCAACCTCTTGGAGTTTAAATTGAATGTATTGGAGCAAAGGGACAAACAGTATGCAGTTGACATTGTAGGCGTGCCGGAATTGTCTAATACCAATGCTAGAGAGAAGGTCATTAAACTCATATCCGATGACGTGGGAGTGCAAATAGATCTAAATGACATTGAATCTTGTTATTTAAAGAACAGCACAAGAAAGAGTAAAGATCAAAATAATGTCGTTGCTGCTCCAAACATCGTGTGTGTGAAGTTTACTTCTCTCGCGAGAAAGAAACTGATAATGCAAACATTACGGGTAAAAAAAATTAAATTATTTGCAAATGACAACAAAGGCCGCATATATATTAATGACTGTCTCACTGCGTACACAAGATCTCTTCTGCAGAAGGCGAAACAGCTGAAACTTCAAAACAAATGCAAATATGTATGGATTAGGGACTCATCTGTACTCATTAGAAGGAGGGAAGGCGATAAAGTGATTAAAATAAGTAAATATGAGGATTTTATTAAAAATGGATTGGATATATCCTTAATTTGAACTTTTTAATGATTAATAATAATAGCAATACAAATTCCTTATCTGATCCTCATAATAATATTACAAACCGTATTAATTTTTCCTCCTTTAACAATGATACCAAGAATTGCTTTTGTATTGATCATCCTTACATGGATTTTTACTCAGGTTTATCAGTTATTCATCAAAATATTCGTAGTTTACGTAAAAATTTCGATGTTTTTCTTGCTCATCTCGCATCCCTAGATCATTTACCTGATATCATATTCGTCTCTGAAATATGGATATATGAATTTGAAATTTCTAATTTTTGTATTCCAAATTTTACATTCGCGGCAACTTGCAATGATTCTTATTCAGCTGGCGGAATGGCGGTCTTTTATAGGAGTGATATTGTGTGTGATGTATCAAAACCCAATCTTAGAAGTGCTGATTTAATTTGTTTAAATCTTGAATTATTTGGCGTTCAATACAGTTTTGTTGGAGTGTACAGATTGCATTTATATACTATTAATGCTTTTTTGATGGAATTTTCTGAGTTTTTGGATGCTCAAAACTGTAAAAATCAAATTCTTTTAGGTGATTTTAATATTGATCTTTTGTCTAATTTATCTGATGCTGATAACTTCCTGACCGTCTTATCTTCCTTTGGCTTTAGCTCTTTGGTGAACAAACCTACCAGAGGACTTTCTTGCTTAGACCATATATTTATAAGATTGCATAGGAATAATGTTATTGCTTATAAAACAGAAGTACATGATCTTAAGATAACTGATCATAGCTTAACCACCATTCAGTTTGAGAGTTTTGTTATGAGGAATAAGCCGTCTTATACAAATACATTTAAAAAAATTGATTTTTCCGCACTTACTTCTGCTTTGACCTTTGAGTTTTGGGAAGAAGTTTACAAAGTAAGTAATCCATCGATTGCTTTTGATATTTTTCTACAGAAGCTTCAATTCCACATTTCAAATTGTAGCACAACATGGATCAATCAAAACAATAAAAAGTTAAAACCATTAAAGCAGTGGATGAATTCTTCATTGCTCAAAAAAATTAATTTAAAGAACAAATTACGTGTTTTAGTAAGGAAGCATCCTCACAACAGTAGACTTAAAAGATGTTATAATAAACTTTGTTGTGAACTCAAAACGCAAATTCCGCGTTGCAGAGATAACTATTTTAGTAAAAGACTTTCGGATAATTTTGGTAACCCTAAAAAGGAATGGGAAGTCATTAACCAGATCTTAAAAAAAAATAAGCCAAAGGATGACATTTCTATAAAAAATGGGAGTACCTTAGTTACTGACCATTCAGAAATAGCTAATTTATTTAATGATTATTTTTCAAAAATAAGTGATAAAATTAATAATACTCCCCTTCCGAGTTCATGTCGATGTTCCGATAGTATCATTAAAGATTGCTTTTACACCGATAGCTTTTTCTTTGAAAATTTTTCATCACATGAGATTCATAATATTATAATGTCTCTCAAAACTTCTAATTCATCATCGAATGATATGATTTCCAGTAAGATTTTGATGAATATTTCATACTTTGTTTCTGATGTCTTGAAGTATATCTTTAATCTAAGTATACAAAAAGGGATATTTCCAGATGCACTTAAGCTAGCAATTGTTATTCCGCTGCACAAAAAGGGTGAAACTACGTGTCTCAATAATTACCGTCCTATTTCACTTTTACCAGTATTTTCTAAAATTTTTGAAAAAGGAATGAAATCAAGAATGTTGTCCTTTCTGGATAAAAGAAATTTCTTTAGTGGTTCCCAATTTGGATTCAGAAAATGTAGATCGACAGAAGTAGCCGTTTTGAAACTGTGTGGCGAACTTTATCATAGCTTAAACGAATCTGAGATTGCATCAGCCCTATTTATTGATATAACTAAGGCTTTCGATATGGTGGACCATGTTTTGTTACTCCAAAAACTGTATAGGGCAGGTTTTCGAGGGTCTGTTTATGATTGGTTTGCATCTTATCTAAAAGACCGAAAACAAAATGTTAAGGTTCGGGATATTTTAAGTTCGGAAAAATATATAAACATAGGCGTTCCTCAAGGTTCCGTTTTGGGCCCGATCTTATTCCTAATTTTTGTGAATTCACTATTCCTTCAACGTTTTAAAGGCCAAATAACAGCCTTTGCTGATGACACTTCCTTATCCTACTCTGAAAAAAACTATTTTAACTTGTTTATTGCTCTCAATAATGATTTAGAAATTCTGCGCAAATGGTTCTTTTTACATAAACTAATTATAAGCGAAAAAACAAAATTCATGATTTTCAATATTTCGGGTTCTATCTGTGAAGATATTGTTTTAAGCTATCATTCACCTAATTGTCCTAAATATAATTTAAATGATTGTCCTCATCAATTTGGCAATTCCACTTATTATACAAATAAAAATTGTTCTGTTGGCTGCTTCAATATCGAACGGGTTGACAGCTTTAAGTATTTGGGAATAATTTTGAATAGCAAGCTAAACTGGAAAGATCATATTTTATATTTGAAACATTACTTTAATAACCTTTTGAGACAGTCCTATCACCTCAGCCTTTATTGCAGTCAACATATTTTAAAATTAGTTTATAATGGTTTATTTAAATCTAAGCTGCAATATGGGTTGACTTGTTGGGGTGGTACTCACTCTAATAAAATTGAACCTTTGCTTACTAAACAAAAACATTCAATTCGTATCTTGTGTAGAGTTAACCGCAGAACTCGTAGCTTTGAGTTATTCAGGAGCCTCAAGATTCTTCCTGTTAAGCATTTATATTTTTATAAAGTTTTGAAAACATTTTTTGAAAAATCCGGTTATTCCTCCTCAAGATTGTACGATTCCCATAATCTACGTGTAAATAACCAGAATTTAGTAAATGTACCTATCATAAGAAAATCACACTTTTCACTATTCTACAAGGTCACCGCGCCTCGTTTATTCAATAGTTTGCCTGTAAGTCTGAGATGCGAGAGACGTGAATCAGTTTTTTTAAATAAATTAAAATCTTTTCTTTTTTCGTTCAATCATGAAGAAATAGATTCATTATTAAATGTAATAATTTGATTTGTTGATCAATAATAATTCGATTTCCTTTTTGCAAAATTTGTATTTAACTTGTTATTTTTTAAATGAAATATGATTTAAAATGTAATGGTTCATTCGCCTCTTGTCTTTTGACAATTGAATGTTCCTAACTATTTCATAAGAATTTAAGCTCCTTTGATATAGTTTATTCTTTTTTTTTTCTTTGTTCACAAAGTAGTAATAAGAAAATGTTAGCTTTGAATTCTTTCATGAAATAAAGTTTAAATAAATAAATAAATAAAATAAAAATATTTCATTAAGATTTAGGATATAACTACATATAGGCTCGTAAAATGGAAATATAATGTGAGAATAGCAAAATATTTCACATCCACACGACAGTATCGGAAGGAGTGCTTTTGTCAATTTCAGCTAAACATTTCTTGGTGCGTAGTGCTATGTAGCCCAAAGAGCTCACAGTCCCTCATGCGCCTTGCCAATTGCTTTGTCCATATGGGTATCCCAAAATAAGGTACGATTAAAGACTTAGCGAATGTCTCATTTTTGACTTATAAACATTCAAACATAGGGCATGTTTAAGTGCTCAACGATAAACGTTTTCCAAATCTGAGTTAACAAGCTCGACTGCTCACTACTAGGACTGGCTTTGAGAACTCCACTCTGTGAGAACTCCAGCATCGAGTGGGACAACAAGTTGTCGACGAACCACAACCGATTAATGATCATCGGCAAAAGGCAAGTAACTTCGTTTAACGAAACAGTCAGTTAAGATAACAAATTAGTTCTGCATGTAAACTGCAACAGATATGGTCAAATTTATAGGAACGTTATATACACGACTGTATAGTCAAGAAAAACCACCTACAAATTCGAGATAGGGAAAACTGATTCTACAATCAATGAGTTTAACACCGGTTGAAGCAATTCTTGAATTGACATCCAAAGTATTCGTGTTTATTTTCTTTTGTTAGTTTGACGCAACGCTGAGTATTCTTGATTATAAAATTTCCAAAATCTCTATCGGCACAATTATATTCACTTGTCATGTTTGACATGCCAAATATTCAAACTACACAAAAACAAAATCAAAAACGTTGACATTTAATTAGTGTAGGTCTCTTTATACTCATCAAGTTTCACTAAATTCTGAGAACATATGTTTAGATAGATATAGATTTACCTCTTTTTGTCCTTTTTCTGCTTTTCATCCATTATTACAAGACACTTTAATCAAACAACAGAGCCCGACCGACTATCAACAGTATCAACCGACCACAAACGTCAACTACGTAACTATTGGCAAGTTTCACAGACCATGAAGTCATACCCTCGACGCTATCAATTCACGAATTGTCACTTTTACTCGGTAACGAAATTGCAATATCATTCAGATATACCTATGGGTTATCTCAGAAAAAAAACAACAATAATAATAATATAAATAATAATTGCTTATCAAAAACAATATACCAATGCGGTCTAGCGGTCTCGTTATAGGGTGTAGCAAGTTGATTGAGTATTTGCTAACAATTCATTAAGCGGGTAGAACTCAAAAAAATTAGGAACCTGCTGAATCTGTGTCTGTATTCGAGGCGTACATATGTAGCCATAAAATATTATGTTATTCGGTTACAATGTAGCTGGCCTTGAATAAAGTAGAGCGGGTCAAAAATTATCACCGAGGCGTCAAAGAATTTCAAATAAGTTGAATCGCAAATAAATTTAATTGAATTCACTGGGTGCGTCTGACAGTGGACCAGAACAGGCCGTGTTGACTTTTTGCCAACATCATTCTCATTTAATGTTTTTTTTTTGTTTATTTTTACGAGTCTCATTAATTCTATATATAATTATTGCTTTTGTTTTAATATTTGTTAGTATGAAAATAAAAAAAAAAAAATATGTTGGCAAATTTGCAACGCTATAACAAAAAAACAGACATGTTGGCTTGCTATTTTTATCAATAGTGTAGAAGACAATATAAAGCATAAGAATGCTTTTAATGAAAAACAAACGTCGGCTTATTGCGTTCTTCCCGAAACGAGGAAATAATAATTGTATATTTTAATGTCGCATATTAAAATTGAAAGAATGATTAAATCATACAGTTTTTAACTCTGTTTAAATATTAAGGCGAAAACAAAAGTTCGCTTAGTTGGTGTCAATTAAGTAGCTATTGGCAAAAAAAATCATTTCTATAGCTTATAATTTTACAATATCTATTTCCACATTTTAGAACAATGGGTAAAAATGAAGACGAGAGAGACACAGGAATAAATTCGGTTTGCCATTCCTTTCGGATTTCAAAGTCGACTCACGCTCAATGCCAAAATTCATACGGAATAAATGCACCATCTCTTGTTACTCTTTCAAAGTGGTTTCGAAGATTCCAGACAGGCCATTTTTCTACCCAAATCCTCGACCAGAACTTAGCTTGAATACCATGGCGAATTTCAAATCATCACCTGAAATATTCGATGAAGTCAGCTCGATTGATTTAAAAAATTTTGAATGGAGAGCAAAAAGAAGTTCGTTTCCGTTTTGTTCAATATTTTCTGAATAAGTTTGAAAATGGAGAATCATGCTGCTTAAATAAGATCGTTGTAGGTGATGAATCTTGATTTTACAAGTACGTCCCGGAAACCAAACAGCAGTCCATGGTATGGAGCGCTGAAGGTTCAAATCCTCCCATAAAGGCCAGGCAACAAGTCAGCGACGAAAATTATGATGCCTTTTTGGTGATGATAATTATTTTTTACAATCATGCTACCGTTTAGGATCAATAGCAATTTGTTTATTGAACTGCGAATTTATACCAGGGCAATGATGAAATACGTCCAAATACGTCCGTTCGCGAGTTTGAACAACAACAAAGGTCATGAAAGCTGAATATCTTTATGCAATCCGAATCAGAAGCAATGCGCCAACGGTACACGACCAAAGCCTGATTTAGAACATCTTCATTTGCTCCGTCATCAAGATATTAATCGGTCAGAATTTGAGAAGTCAGCATCCGGCTTCTGCAACGGTGCAGTTATGATTCGCCTAAGACGAAAATTGAACCCACTTCACAGGATTCTCTTTTTTCGCATAATGCTAAAACTACTACTACTTGGTCCTTACGCCTTGTTCCAGGTGAGCGAATGGCTTAGTTTATCATTTATATCGAATTTCCTAAAAGCGACCCCATGTTAGCTGTGAAAAATTTACCCTTGCATGACGTGCAAATAAAGTGATGTCTATAAGTGATGTTTGTGGTAGACATGCATGCATCCCTGAGATACAACCATATCTTCTATAAGTTCACCCATGTTTGAGGCTCTACGATTCAACAAATTAAAAGTAAGTAAAGTTTAGAAAATTATCGCAGGAAAAACCGCCCTTCCTTCCCCTAACCAAAGCTCAGTTCAATCTGTCAACAGACATAAAACTATGGGCCGTGCAATCACGGCCGAACCAACGAAATCTTAGACGTGGTACACAATTTCAAAACATTTCTGTGCTAATTTAACATACTCTCCAAATGATGACCAACCGACCGACCATACCATTGTTACAATTAACTTAATTATTAAGGTCGGTATTTAAAATGTTTTCAACTTAAATTGGCTAACATAAACTTTAAGCCGACCGGCCTATCCATGAGGGACAACAGTTACCTAACAATGAAGGACTTAACTTTAAAATATTATGATTAGATACGATTAGATAGCAGTTTTGGTGATCGAAATAGTAAAGGAGACTTACATTGTTGTTAATCATAAATTGGTCTTATGTAAAGTGCGAGTGGCACTTCTTTGTATAAAAAACAAGAAATACCGACTTTTCCGACTTTATTAACAAGAACCACTGACATTAGACCATCCATGTTTTCTGCTCTTCTTTCGCCTTTGTTGAAACATCTAGTTAATTGATTCACGGAGGTTCAGAATCTAAAAGAGGTTACATGTCTGTAAAAAACCTCTTTTGCCGATTGACATTTTTTCAATTCAGTATTCAACTTTGGCTATCATGGCGATGTTTACTCGTATAGTTCACAAATGATGCTATCACTTATGAGTAAGTCGGTGACCGTGACTCATGATTCGGTTCTGGGAAAAATTGAAACACCTGTAATTTTTTTCAAAACTTAACTTTCCCGAATGAATGAATTCTCCAATGGGGGTTCTTTGGCTGTATAACCTTCTTCTCCGACTTCTCAGCCACCATAAGAGCAATTATATTTGTATTCATGTCTGTTGTTTCAGTTCTTGTTACACGACGTTTAACGATAAGCTTCCGCTCGTTTCTTTGGCAAATTTTTTGAAAAATATTCTACACATCACGTTTATGTTCTTACAAATATCTACACACATTTTTATTCTGGTTGAAAGATCGTGCTCTCTCTTTAGCTACGGCTATTTTCAAATGTGTCACTTTTGCGAAATTTGCAACAAAAACAAATGTCATCTAAAATAAAATACGTGCACGACTATTCAAACTATTTGCGTACATAAATGCCAGTTGACATACATACTACAAACATACATACTAAATTTAAGTGACATTTTTCTTCATGTATCATTTTTCGCTAAAATTCTAGCTCGTTGTGTCATAAATTGAGTGCATTGTAACAGATAGACACTCATGATAAGGTTTCCATTTCAAAGTTATACATATTCGTATGCCCTGTGACTAATAATTGACATTTAAATGCCATAACAACAGGCCCCATTTTCTCAAGCAAAACGTCGTGTTTTTGTGAGCGGTGACTGATAAAACCGATTAGCTAATTGCTGGCATTTCACCACGTCATACTCGATTTCTCCTGTAGATCCCATGCACAACGTGTCTCAGTATTCTCATTCGTTTTCAGCATCTGCCAAGTGAATCCCATTTCCATTTGAAGAAAAAAAAGAACACGCTTAATTACAGCGAGCCCAACATTTCCCCCCAAATTAACTTCTTGCAATGATTGTAATAATTAATTAATGGACGCCAAGTAATTACACTTTCATCGCGCAAATGTTATTTTGCATCACCAATAACGCTGTCAACGGTCGACATCGCCATCGCATCCAATACTCAAAATTACGTGTCGGACATGGACAGATAGCTTCTGGCAAAGACTGTTAATTGTCCAAGTAGACGCGGGCTGTAGCGACTTTCTGGCAAAATTAATTGATAAACAAAAGACAAAAAATCGCAGATGTCTTTTTTAATGTGCAAGATAGTTTAGACAATGCAGTGCAAATTATGAATAGATAGTTTTGGGTGGGCGGAATGTGATAGATGTTGAAATCTTCACTTATTTAACAAGTGATAAAAGTGAATCCTTCGATTGAATATACTCGTACTACTTGGGACAGCGTAATTTACATGAATTTACTATTTGGATTTGATAGCTTTGTTAACCGTTTTGGACAATAAAAGACCGATGGAGATTGTATTTGCATGCATAAAATATTGTTTACTATTAAGATTTTACAATGAGTCTGCTTATTTATGTGCACTTTAATTGAGCTTGATGAGAAAGCGAAAGCAAATTTAGTAAAACTATCAAAACACTGACCACAGTCATTTAGTTAAAAAAATTTTATACTTAATAAATCTTGCTTATTTGTATATTCTCAGATCTGACGGGTTCTCATAACTTTTTGTTAAATAAAAAGCTAACTCAAATGATTCATGACTTTGAAAGAGTAGTTTTCTTTTTAAAAATAAATTGAAAATTAGCACAGTCTTACCGAACTTGAGAGTTTTTTTTTAATTTGTTTAGAGGTTTCCCAATTGGCAAATAATCAATATCGCTTTAACGAGATTGATTTTCCATTTCTTTTGATAAATGGTATTTATTTAAATTTACGAGAATATCTTGTTTTACTTATATCAAAACATTGACATCAACTGTGGTGTCACTTTGAAGTCTCCAATTCTCAATCGTGTTTTTTTGAAACATAATTGCTTAAAAAAAACCGGCCAAGTGCGAATTGAACTCACGCAACTAAGGTTCCGTACTAACTTTGTAAATATGTTTATAGTTCGTCCATCAACTGAGTCTTGAAGAGTTTTCCCGCTTTTGTTTGCTTTTTGTTATGATTGTTTGGACTGCGTATATTTAGAAGCCTAATTTTTTTAGAGCTTTAAGGGACCGTAGCCACAAATATTTGGATTGAATTTAAACTTAATGCCTCCACGCGTTCCTTAGAAGAGGGTGCTGGCAGACAGGATACCAAAGTGATCCTATAATGGTTCCGTTTTTCCTTTTGAGGAACGGAACCTTAAAAACAGGATATCAATATCGATTTGTGCCGCGAAATCTTAAATCTGAGAGCCAAATCTCAATGAAAACCATTGTTGAATCATCAACTTTCAAAACCATACCTTAAAAACGTTTTAGAAAATTTAAGCCAACGTCGGGAGGCACACACCAAAGATGCTCGAACGATTTAAATAAAGGACACTTGATATCAACGATTCTTTCTTCAAACAGGATATCGAAGCTATTGAACAGGGTCTTTCTTCGTATTAGAATTCTTATATAAGCATAAGAAAATGACCTTTGTTTTAAAAGATTGAGATGAAGTTGGTGTAATTTTATCTTTCAAGGCTTCACTTGCCCTTGCCCAATTAAAAATAGTATAAAAGCTTCAAATCACACGATCCAACGATCGATTCGCATGCTATGCGGCAAGTAGTGTCTCGTGCTGATCCCACATATCGATAAAATGTTAGAAAAGCGGACCTTCCCGCAGCTTTTCTAAGGCTTACTAACCTACGCTATGGCAGATCTTCCGGCTTCTGATATTGCACAACCCGTATTTTTTTAAGGCTGATGACCTAGATTCTTATTAAAAATCTTACACGTGTGAAAAATCTTACAACGGTGAAGAATTGACAAATCACGGTCAGCTTAAACACTGGCATATCTTTGTTTTTGAACGCATTCTCCGCATACGGGTTGGTGGCTTGATGTCCAATAATACAAAATTGATGTGAATTTTGGGCACCGTAGTAGGTTGATTATGTCAACCATAAAATGGTCGAAGTGCGCCCAAAGAATATTTAATAATTCAATAATTTGTGAGCGTTGTTTGGGTGTTAGTCTTTCCTTTCTGGGTGTGCTTGCCTTTGGCCCAGCAAGAAAAATCACCTCACTAGAATGAAAAACTCACAAAAACTCACTCACGTCTCAAACACTTCAAAAATCAGTTACAGAAAAGCAATAAAGAATTTTCTCATATGAAATTCCATTATCCGATGCTCTGAATATAAAATTACAAATCATTGCCAACCATCTGACAGCGACTGTCAAAACCATCAATAAAAATCTGTTAGCAGTCGTCACTCAATAAAAGTGACATTAACGAATGCACAGCATCCAACAGATTTGTTCCCCATCAATTATGCACCCACTTATCGCATGATTATGAATACACATTGCCCAATTCTCCCCAACGGCACCGCAAAGAAACAAACATACTCAATAAAAGCATCGACGACCCCATAGACTGTGATAAATGCACCCATCAACAATATGTTGCGCAGTGGCAACTCCTCTTTTATTCTTTTTCCTCCAAATGCAATCTTAATTGGATTGGATACAAGTGGCAGTAGCATATTTGGATTATTTCTGTTCTCTTATGATTCCTGGGGTGTGGTGGTTTGTGAGAAGAAGACGAGGACTATTTTACGAGAAATCTCAACTCAAAATCTATGCTGAAAAAGATGTTGTTTCAACTGCAATTAATGTGCAAGCGCGCAGATGCATTTGCATTTGTACTCCAGTTTAGCATTCAGAGAGGGTGTGGGCCGCGCAAACCAGCAACAGTCTCTTGAGAATCAAAGAAAATTGTCAATTAAAAATTGATTGAATTTCCCGAGGCTAGTTCGTATTTGGTGTCTCCATATAAAAAACATTTCCAGCTTAAGTTTTAATTTCAGCTCCAAAATTGTTATTGTTTTGGAGAATCGGCAATCATATATTTGGACAAGTTCTAAAAATAACTTACTCCGGTTGGGGGTAGAGAAAATTGTGCTCTTTAATAGGTTGGGTTTTTTTTTTTTTTTTTTTGTTTTCAAGGAACTACCAAATACATAACTTTGCAATTTTGGTACAGCATTTATATTTCGTATGTTTTTGTTTTTGTACAAAAAAAGAAAGAAAACTTACCTTGGTATGCAATTTGGCGGTGTACGGTCGACTTCCCAGGCAGCGAATAGCTTCATTGGCACCGGTTTTCCGCCACCACCTCCACTTCCGCCTCCTCCAGTGTTGCCACTTACAGTCATGTTTCCCGAGGACGATAGCTTTTCCAATTTAGCAGATTTATCAGCCATGCTTGATGGTGTCGTATTTGTTGAGAGACGCATTTAAAATTTATTTGATTTTGTGTAAACAAAAAGAAAAGAAACACCGAAACAAAAAAGAAAAACAAAATAAACAATTTCGCAAATTAGCAGAGATTTTTTTTTTTGTTGTATTTTCTTTTTTTTTCTGCTCCACAGCATACACAAAAGAAAAACTACACGATTACCGACCGAGCGGTTTTTAGGACAACGACAATAGATAGATTTTCCGATTTCTTTCGATTTTTCAAAATTTTCTTCACATTTAATTGCATTTTATTCTTTTATCCTCTGCACGGAGGAAAATAAAAACACAAAAATGGACGAGAGAAAAAAAAATTCTTGATGCACTTCACTCTTTTGTTTGATTATCTTCGTCACTCGATAGAATTCGCGCAAAACGGAAAATATACTCGTACACCGAAAAGCAAGGAAAATGGGAAAACGAAAAAAGAGCACCCAACACACACCGACGACGACGGCGATGGTGAACACGACGACACCGCCCTTTTTTCTCTCTCTATTTTCCGAGTTGAGCAAGGAGCAGCTCCCGGTTAAGAATTGGCTTTTTTTTCAATTTTAGCAGCAGCGCAAAGGTATTTCTAAGCACAATCGGAATCTCACTTAAGGCCTGCCCGTAACCTCATTCATAATCACTGGATCTTCTTTTTATCTCACTTGATTTATAATTAATGCGAACTATTTTGATTTATTTATAGATTTGGTGTTGGATGGGCCGTTTAAGCTAGCAGTTTACGATGACACTGCTTGTGCACTCTTCATGGCAGACTACGAAATGGGACTGTCACTGTGCCACTGCGCTGAGGCTGTTGGGATTTTGAGTTGGAGGCCGAGCGCACCACCACTCACTCGGACGATTCGTTTGGGTACCAATCGTTGGATTGGAGCTCTCTGGCGTTGATGTTGTTGCTGTAGTTCTTGGTTTGTTTGCTGTTGATTTTAGTATTGGTGGGTTGGGGACATATGTGGGTTGAAATTATAGTGTTGCCGTTGCAGCTTGAAAATCTGGCAAATACGAAATTTATTTCAAAATTTACACAAACGAAATTATAATTATTACAGAAAATGCGATGTGATAGCGAAATAGAATATATAGAAAATATATCAAAAAAATATTTTTTATTTTATTTTAAAAGTGAAAGTGGATGGATGACTCGGCATTACTAACCTCTACCTTTGGGATATGTTGTACACTGAATACTTAACAAATATAAATGCACCAAATATAATATACATAAGTGACTCTTAAAACCTTGTATAGCATAGAGTAACAATTTAAATAGAATCTTTCCCTGAATAGATAGTTTGCACAGTTAAATATGACTAACAACATTTTTATGTGTTCAACGCTCTTAATGCAAGCAATTGTCTTCGCGCACATAACAACACATAACGCGGATGAAAAACATCAGAAAAGATTATTACACATTGTTATTCTAGGCATGACTAAAGCCAGATTTCAGGGTTTAGCTAAATTTATTAAAACAATTGTCAGATAGATTGTGAAAGTGTCAACGAGACAAGGTGTTCGGACTTCACTTATAAAGAACAATAAATAGTAGTAGCGAAGAATAATTAAGAGAACAAACAGATTTGCACAAAGTTAGTTCACTCAATTGCAAATATTGTTGCATATAAGATGAAATAAATGAAACAAAGGGTCTGGATTTTTCAATTTTCGGAAAAGGAGAGCCGAGTCGGTAAAACATTAACTTTACACTCTGACGTCGTGGTTCAATAAGGAGAGTTAACAGAGGACTGTGTTAAAGTTTTTGAATTCTGATCCCAAAACACATATAATTGGTCTTTGTATTCTTGTATAGATTTCGAATGTATATATAATATTAAGCATCAAGTTTAATACCCATGTCCGGTTTATTTATAACATTCCTTAATTTTATAGAATCTTTCATCTGAGACCTCTCGTTTATTGTCTGGATCATGATGTGTTTTTCAATTATTGTAACATTTTGAAGTTATATAGTTTCATCTACTCAAGAAGCTCCCTTTATTTATACGAAAGGCTTGTTTTGTCCAATCTGTACAAGCATTGACACTTATTATCCCGGTTTGCATATGTTGCGTTGTTGAGCGTTCCTATTTTCTTGTCAGCAATTTGTCTATGGAATCGCCTTCCTCACGAATTGCAGACAAATATAATCCTCAAATGTTGATAATATACCGAGTAATTTTATTGGTTAATTGAATTTCCTCTAACGAATTATTTAATATTTACATCCATGATTAAAAATAACTTTCTATAATTTCTGAATCAACGTAACTAATTTTTATGCTTCTTAAAGATACATATCTTGTAGTATATAGTAAATATTTTATCAAGAACTGTAACGTTTCGCCCATAGAAGACTCAAAAGAAAATTGGGCCAATAATGCAGCCAAACAAAAGTCAAATCAAACAGGCATAAGGTGCATCTAACTGTTCGTAATGTGTGGATTTTGCAAGTTTTAAATTCGACAATTTAGCTTATTAACGTCAGCTGCGGTGGAAATGCACTTCATCTGAAAAACCGATTTATTTATTGTCGCCGATTACAAGCTGCTCTTAACACCACAGGGGGTAGCAGTAACGAAGTGGGCGGACATTTCGTTTCCACTTCTTGAAGCCAATTGGACCCAATTATAATTAAAAGTCTTCGCAGGCTGGTACAACTGATGTTAATTTTTTTTAGTTTTAGTTCTCAAGTTTGGGCGCAACTTTTCGTCAACTGCTAAAATATTCTCTGTTGAGTGCACCGGACGAAAGATGTAAGATTCAAAATAATGTGATTCAACAGTAAGAAGAAAAAACAGATGCCCCACTCGTTGCATAAAGCGATTACGAACAGTTGTAGGCGGCTGATCCAGCGTTATAGGCGTAGAGAAGAAAATGGAACTCCCTCGGCAACACTTTTGTACAAGTTTTATAAGATTATAGCTTGCAGATTATGAGATATAGACAAAACAAAGCGCACCCTGCGAGTGCAAAGCGAAGAGGTAAAATAATAACAATACAATGAAAGAACCACAAAAGCACTCACATAAATCACTCAAAAATTTCCGGTTAATGGACTGTGCCTGGACAGCTCTCACTGCATCAATTATTGAGAAAATCACGTCCCATTCAGAATTGTACACAATTCCATTGTTCTTGCAAATATGCGTGGAAGATTTTTAAGCTTGAAATACTAGAAACTCGAAATTCTGTAAACTTTCACTGCACCACCACAAATTGATTATTCACTTATTGAATTTTTGGTATTTTCCAAAATTTGGGAATAAATGCTTTCCGCTGCCCACTAACAAAAAACCCAGATTTTAATCAATTCCCGCAAGTATTTTGTGGATACAGTTCAATTGTTGAACAAATTCAAACAACTAGGGCAGTAACAAATACAACAAATAAAATTTAAACTGAATTGTTTATTGTTTTAGATGGCACGGCAAACAGCAGCCCGACGTCTCACGTCGCAGTTGTTTGTGGATTGGTTCAGGTTTCGGCTTGGAGTTTGCTTGACAGATGATGAGAGGAGTGACTTTATTTGTTTGTCGTTCAAACTGTAATATTTTGACAGAATTGTTTCGTCAAATTTGAGTTACAGTTCAGTGAGTATATACAAAGGTACAGATTTTCTCGTGGATAGATGGCGGTCACATCACTCGCTAGTAGGTGGCGCCACGACCGGAAAAAAGCAAATGTAAATTTGAAATAACGAACACTGACTTCGAATTTAGGTCTTTTTGTTAATTAAAGCGGTTTGCTGATAGGCAAACAAATTAATAATTGATAAAGACCATAAGATTTTATATTGGTAAGCACCTTCAAGCAGCTACGCAAATTGAAAAGTGTCAATTCATATTTCTCAGTATTCCTTTTTGTTTTTCTTGATACACATTTCTCTCTAAGCAAAGAACATTTTTTTCGGCTAGTAAACCTAAGCGCGAGGACATAAGGCTGCAGAAGTATGTTTCGAGGTTTTTCTAAATAAATGGTGCACGTTATGGTTTCGTTTTTATGTGGTCGGAGCATCAGAGTTTCTGCAAATATTTGGTTAAATGAATTATACAATTTTGACTTTATTTTATTGATGAATTCCGAAATTGTATTTTTTTTTTCGTCCAGTTTGTTGGTCAAAATGCCGATAAACTCATTCCTTTTTCAATATTTTTTTTGCGCTCAATCATTTTTCACGCTTCTCCATCCATCGACATTGGATTTATATTCTTCCTAATTTTTAGTTGTATGCATCTAGAATACTTTTGCAAAGTAAATCTATTTTATTGACAAATATCCATTGTCTTTTAAAATATTTTTCAAATTCCTCAAAGCAAGGTTATTTGAAAGTGGAAATTGCCAAAAAGTCACGTGCTTTGCAAATTAATAAGGGTTTAAGTAAAGTTAGAACTTAAAACTTATTAAGAAGTTTAAGACCGGGTATTCTCTTCCATATCTTTCAATGGAACATGACGTTTTTATTTCACAATCTTTTAAAATTAATAAATGAGTGTAAACGTCATGATTGGTACTATTGATGAATTGTCGTTGTTGTTGGTTAGATGGCGCGGCTGTTGAATACTGGTCTGCTACAACTTCCATTGGCATTTTGAGAGTAGCTCTCGGCTAGGGATGTCGGAAATGCTACAAAGTATCGATATATATCGTATCGATACTTTTCGAAAATATCAATATCGATATTAATCTTATTATTAAAAAATGTCAATATATCGGTATGATTTAAAAGAGAATATTCGTGCTCTTAAAATTTATTTATTCGGCCTTATTAATTTCAATCATCTTACATTGCTAGATAAATACTAATCAATAAACATCATTTTCAATAAATCAAGAACAAACATTAAAAAAAATTATTTATTTATTAATTAAACCAATATTTATCAGATACAGACATTAGAAAAACTCTTTGATTTATATGCTCAGCTGTCAGCCGACTTCTGTTATTGGGTACTGCAAGATTTACAGCAGATGCCACTCTCTCTGAGGAAACAGAGGATGCAGGCAATATCAAATACTTAAGAGCTATAGCGGAAAGGATTGAAGTAACATGGCGACAATCAAACCAGAATTTGATTGAAGCATCGCATGCTTCACCATTTGAATGAAGCATCGCATGCTTCACCATTTGTGTGTGCGTCTTACATTTTTCGCAAATGGCGGGGGCTTGAGCTACAGTTTATTGCCGACTTCGAATGACACTTCTGTCCCACCTAAGTGGAACCGCAAACCCATCCACAGGCCTTTACGGTCGAGCAGCAATACGGAAACATTGGTTTTGAGCTCGAAACAAAGTCTAGTGGCTAGATTATCAGATTTCGATATCTGCCTACTTGTCGAAAACAAAAAGTTCTTCTATCTCGCATCAAACTTCAATTTAACCAAATCCTTGAATGTTAAGCCACAAAAGAAGGATTGAAACTAAATCATGCTCTACAGAACATTCACCTTGCTTGGTCTACTATATGGCGGCGAATATTGAACGATGAGTGGAAAGAATTTAAAGCACGTTTGAAAGTAAAGTTTTCCGCTAGATATACAGTCCTCTCTGCGAGGAGGGCGAATGGACGAGAAGGTACATATAGTACATCTGCGATGTCTACATGCTCTTTAATTAAGTGAAAGTTCTGTAAGAAAAAAAACGTCCACGATAATGGCTTGTGCTATCGTCGTATTCCATAGTGTCACGAAAAAGGGACAGTGTGCGAACCTCCGCCTCCGGTTTAAAGATCAAGCATTCGAAACATATGAATCTTGGTCTACCACGTAGCAGTAAAGAATGGAAAACAGCTTGAGCCCCCCCCGTCGTCCACGGATCGAAGACCTAATAAGTAAGTAAGCAAGTAAGGTCGAAGTTCTGTTAACGGGCGTTTCGAAATTTAAAGTTTTTCGGCAAAGAAGGCGAGGTTACATTCGGGAAGAAAAGATGCTCCCTAGCTTTGTGGTCAAAACAATCAAGAATAGAGGTGATTCCATATTGATATGCGCATGTTTGATTTCTCATTCAAATACATGGAATGAACCTTTATCCAATAGATCTCCTTCGGGATGAACTTGCTAAGTTGCGATTTTCACTGGTATTCTGCAAGCTCTAGCGATCTAACTAAAAAGTTCTTTCGACATTTTTTGCTTTGTTTATGTTCCAGCATTTGAACAAAGTCTTTAAGCAATGTTAATTAACTCTATAAACTCTTTGGAAAACACGAAATATTAATATAACACAAAAGAATCAGTTGATAAATATAAATCATAATGATGTCCCAATAAGGACGATTATTCGAATTATTTTTTATTCCGATGCTTAGCAGCGTTTCTATCCTAGTCCCACGATTTGTCCAAATTGTAGCCTGGTGAGTTTTCCACTCCATAAGCATTCTCTTGCCATGATCTAGCAGAATCTTGTGATTCGTAAGAGCACGTCGCATTTAGTTCTGTATACCTGAAGCTGGATGTAGTATTATCGGGTGACGATGACGGCATATCTGGAGGATTTTTTAAATACTCTTGAAGATGTCTTATGTAGCCGATTGCAATTCTATAAAAGATAGATATGTGTTGGATTAAATGTGGTTATATTAATATATTTTCATTCAGCTTTCACCTTAGAGTTTCAATTTTGGAATATTTCTTTCCACTTGGTTTGGAAATAGGAAGTTTCAGTCGCAGCAGGTCAAATGCTTTGTTCATATCACGCATTCGCGTTCGCTCACGATCACAAGCTGTTTTCTTGTAGTCTGAAATTGACAAATTAAGTTAATTAAGTTGTTTTTTTAATCTCGAGACATCGACATTTGAAATAATAAATGGAAAACCAAATTTTTTGGCATAAACTGCGAATCACTATGATTAGGCCATCACTTTTGCAGCCGATTTTCATGAATTTACCTATTTGGATTTTTATGCCGAAGACATCAACTACTTGGGAGAAGGTATGCATTTTCGCAATGATCCTAGTGATACGCACTTTATTTAGACGCGCCAAAATTGCATCATGTTTGAACAATGGCTGCAAATAAGAGAGTGTGAACGTGTGTGGGAAAAAACTTTTCCATTTTTTAAATGTTTTTGTATGTTGTTTAAAGCAGTTGACTGAACCTACCTATAAATGTCTTCGTACCTTCATTCACGAAGAAGCAAAGACAAGAAAGATGACCCCTTATTTTATGAGTATCCATTTGCAATTTGGTATTCGTACATACATGGTTTTATTGAGAAGTAGGACTTAATAATAACTGTGAAAAATGCATTTCAGGATACTTTAAGGACGTCAGGCGGTATGAAGGATGTAAGGAATTTGTCTGAGGCGTACATATTCATAATTGGGAAGTATTATAGAGCATTTTGATGTGACAAGCATATGGTTATAGTTCAAAAGAAAAAAGTTTTACTCAAAATTTTTATAGAAAAATGCATCTCAGGGTATTTAAGGACGTCTGGCGGGGGGAAAGCTGAAAACAAAACGTCTGGGACATTTGTATTTGAAATCAATGTGCAATTCTCTATTTTCTATATATAACTTAAAATGGCTATAGCTCCGACACAAAAATCGGAAAAAATACCGGCTGAAAAAAATCTTTGCAAAACTTTCCGATTTGATATGTCTATCTACACATTCACGTTTTCCAATTTTGCTTATACATCCACCCTCAAAATTTGATGTCGGCTCTTGGTCCTTTCCAGTTAAAAAATGATTTCTGTGTTGCCTGTTCTCAAGGGATTCTGCCCTTATGCTCAGCGACTGGGTTGTATTTAGTGGATCATCTGCTTAAACAATTAACGCTACCATTATTGAACATTTAAGCCAGAGCTGCCAGATAAAAAATTTAAACTGAAGATTTCTAAAAATCCAAATAAACTTCAGATTTCTGTCAACCCAAGGTATACAACCTCTGACATGGACAAACAATTGAACATTATGAACAAAAACGTTACTCACCTCTTTGGAAAGTATGTTCCTATAAAGACTCATTTGGTTAGGAAAAACGCATGCCGGTACAACCCAGATATTCCAATTCAATACTTAAAAGAGATACACTGTATCGTCGCTGGTGAAGATTTAGTTCCTTGGAAATATTGACAGAGTTTTAAAGTGCGAGAAAAAAAGTCAAAACGTAAGTAAAGAGATCAAAATTAAGGCACTTATTTTCAAAGTCAAGAAAGAAGTCAAGATAACAGGGTTTTGTAATAAGAAACAATCTGTTAACAGTGACGTTGACATTGTTCAGTTGAATTGCGATTCATTCAATTCACTACCACACATTTTCTAACACAGGACAGTTGTTCGCAACTATTGTTGGAAAATAGTTCTGAGAATTCTTTCTCTCTAAAATGAATTTATTTCGTTATTAACTTACAATGTGCTATGGCACAATTTACATAGAGATTTGATTTTTGTAAATCTTTCTACTTGAAATTAGTTTTTTCTCTAAAATGTTTACTTTTATACTGTAGGAAATGCAATGTTCTCAATCAAATCAAAATGTGTAGGCCTGGATTGAATACATCCTTATTCCATCAAAATTCTTTTACCACTCATTATAGGACACTAAACTGTCATATTTAACACAATACATACCACGTATACGTTCCCAAACAAGTAGAAAGAATAGTCTTAACCTTAAAAATCAAAAATTATTCGTTTCAGTAAATGGTCTATCCATTCTTTTACATTACACCCCAGTTGAGATGATTACAAAAACTAAGAATCTTGGAATAATCTTGAACAACCGACTATCCTGTGACGATTATATCAACTCCATCGTCACCAAAATATATGGATCTTTTCGTGGATTATCTGTCTGTCGAACTTTTTTCCGGTAGAAGTAAGACTTAAGCCGGTAAAGGCTTTGATCGTGCCAACTATAAGTTATGGCTGTGAATTATTCACTGACCATCACCATTTTTACTGCTATCTAAAATCATTCCTAACCAGCAGCAGAATATTTCTTTTCTCAATAAAGTTGATACTTATCTATTCGAACAATTAAGCACACATGTTTAGCCTCGCAAAGACAATTCTTTATTCACTGTGTCTACATCTGGAATCATCTGCCAATCCCTTATAGGGTGAAGCTCGAATGAGGATACCATGAAACTGTACTTTCTTCTCACTTTCACAAACCAAATATTTTAAACGATAACAGTTATGTATTTTATTGGCAATTATATTGTTGTATTAATATTCCTGTAAAATAAACTCGAATTTATCAAGATTGGCATCTCTCAGTTTTGAAATTATTCGGAAATCCTTTCGTGCCACGAGCGCCAAAAGACATTGATGGGCTCATTGCATCCAGAAGAAAACGACTGCAGAAGCTCTAAATGTTTCGAATGTGTGGTAAAAAAAATGTTAAAGAGATTGGAATAAAAGTAAGACAAATGTAAATAATATAAAAACTTGTTTTAATGTAATAAATGAATGTTTGTCTCAATGCACTAAATTATCATAAAAAATTTCGACTTGACTTGCCGTAAATTACATATAAAGTAAAATATCGGAATCTTTCAAGTACTTGAGTATTGAGTATATATCGCTTGTTCTTCAATTTTTTAACCAATTCACAATGAAAAATCAAATATGGAAAATTCTATGCATCCTTTTTCCTGGTGTTGAACTTTGCAATAAAAAAAACTTGATACTTTTTTTTTGCTGACAGCACTGCGACAAATCTGACATTATCAAATACAAAATAAAGCAAATGTTTATGGTTTATTTTTGAAGAAATTTTGATTTTTGCGATACAAATACAACTTTTTGACGCGACAGCTCTTTTCGGATTCATATACAGTTTATTGTCGGTATCGATCGGCCACAGAAGAGTTATTGTGGCAGTTTTTCTCTTCGGAGCATTGCCAATCGGATTTGTCTCCAGGATCTTACGCAAGCTTTGAGATGCTTAGCTATAAAAAATATTTGTTGGCACGACTCAAACGAATAAACAGCGCCACAAGACACAAGATGTAGGCAAATTTTTAATCAGCCTACTAGGAAGAAGGCTTAGTGATTTGACACGTCATAAATTTGTCAAAAAATTTCTTTAGACTGAAATTTGCAGCGTACACCACGCTCTTTCTTGATAATTGTCTTCTGCGAAATTGTACGAAAACTCGGAAAGAGTTCAAGAAAATAACTTCGTAGTTTCGATAACATTCAATGTGTTGGAAAGATAAGCGAGCGGACCTATTTCCGCTTTACTAACGGTCGGCTTAGTCCTTTAATAAGTCCAAACTTTAGTATCCAAAACACTGTCTCACTTTAACACTTTCGTTGCGATTGTCTTTAGTTCATTTTATTCAAATTGTTGATTGCATGAATAGAAATAAATTAATCGAAGTTATTAAAACATCGTATGAGTATTCCGCATTAGAACTTTGAAGAACAAGCAAACATAGGTAAACAAATTCAAAATATGTAACGACTTCATAGCTCTTTCACGTATGATTTTAATGCAAGATCTTGAATAAAGGATGCCTTAAATAAACAGTCAGTCAACAAAAGCAATGACACCAATTTAATGTCTCTGTCTTCCATATTTTAGATCACCAACACCTCAGATATAATTAAAAAAAAAAATGTAAAAACACTTGTACAAACAGACTTTCCTTCTAGCAGCTGAATAAATGTTTTTTTTTTTCACAATATTCCACAACTTTATTATTCGCTTCTTATAAAGCTTTGACAAAACATTCGCATTCCTCACCTTTCTCCAATTGTAAAGCTCTTTCCCTCCACGAAGGATTCTCCTCTTTAACAATTGAGTGTTCCCGGATATTCGAATAATGTGAATAGAGCGGCGGAGGCACAACATCCGGCATCGGCCAATTACACACTGTCTGTGGAATACTCATTCCACACGGATGCGATTGCAGGAACGGAAAGGTAGTGTGAAAAAGACTATTTGAACCAAAACCCATATCCGTGGGGTAGGGCAAACTCGCTGAGGGGGCAACTGCAAGTGATCCTGCTGAGTATGGAACATTTACACCAATTTCCAAAATAATGCGATTATCATCGCCACGTTCGTCTTCTGAGGGGCAATCGGCACTATAACATTTTTCTACGCGTTCTATTATAGGATTCATATTGATTTCTTTTCTTTGTTTTTAATCACTTCGAAGGACCTTAACTCGTATTAAAATGAGAACTACTTTCGATCCCCGATAACGATCCACTGCTGATCATTCCGCAATGATCACATTCATCGACTGAGAAGGAAATTGGACTCCATCGACACCTACGATTGTACACATCACGTACATGATACGCGGCAACCGTACCTGTGTCATATTTACTTATACCGGTGAGTTAGGGCGGTCTCTTGATTGATTTTTCTCTCGCGATCGCGACAACAAACAGTTTTGTTGGCTACAAATACAGAAGCAGAATACTCGTGCTCTACAATCCACATCCTCCTCCTTCGTTTGCTCTCTTTGGAGATCAAAATACGAGCTCGAGCTAAATATTATTAATTTAAATTGGTTTGTTTCTTATGCCAGCTTATCGCAGACACAAGTGTTTTTCAATATTAATGACCCCTGCGATATATGGCTTAGGAGAAGTACAACGGAGCTTTGAAATGGACCATTTGTTTTCTGGAGCATACGTAGGAATTTAATTCTTAAATGCATGATGTTTGACGGTAATTCTTCATTTGGCTAAGCACAATTAAGATTAGAGTAATGTGGAGAAGTGATTCTCCAATTTCTAAGAATCATAAAACAATTGAATTGGACCATGATGCACTTATTTCATTCTAATAATCATAAAATCCGATAGAAAGCAGTTCGGAAGATGTTTTCGGCTGCTAAGAAGGGCTTTTTCTTTTTGAGGACTCAATATTAAAATCCATCCAGAATATATTTAACGGGTGCACGGCTGTAGGCTTATTACGCAAGGCGAAGACTCTGTTTGCATTGTTCCTGTAATAAAACTCGTAGTTGAGCAATTGTCGAATAGTTAATTTTGAACTCCAACTCCATATTTAATGTCAAACTTGTGTTGCCCCCACGTCCAGAGCTTTGCCTAGAAATATACAGATGCTATAATTGTTCACCAAGCTTCAGCACAAAATGTTATTGATTTGATCCTGTTTATTTTCTTTATTTTCAAAATCACGGATGTAAATAAAACAGTTAATACAAAGTTATATTGCAACGTAAATTTGCAATGGTTATAAAAAGCATTTTTGGAAGCGGGAAAAAAACATAAGTTAACAAAGGTTGTATGCAGCTAGTTTCTCAGTGCGCGAATAGTCTTGCGTAATTTTTCACAAAATTAACTTTCACTTTCAACACAACTGTCAACAATAATAAACGATTCGTTCTTCAGAGAGTAAAACGGAACCATGAAAGGATCACTTTGTTGTCCGTTTATCCTTTCTCGCAGAAAAGCCTGGAGGAGTTTTAAAAAAATAATGCTTCTAAATCAACGCTCAAAAGATATGGCTGTTTTTGCCGCATATTTAATGCTCGTCAGCTCTAACTTCCTGTTGACTCATGAAATTTGGCAAAGATAAATGCCTTGTAGGTTCAAGTAAAGAATAAAATCCGAAAGCCGTAAATGTGTACTTACATATGTACATCAGTGTTTCTTTACATCGCAACTGAATTTTTCGTCAAGAAGAAGGCTAAATACGTGAAAATTAAAACTAGAAAAACTTGCAGTATGCCGAATATTTTGATGCTCAAAAGGGAATCAAACTTATTTTAAGGGTACCTGTATACAAACAAAAGCTGGAAAACCCTTCGATTTCCGTGATTAACGACTTATTTACACACCAACAAGTTTGTACGGAACCTTTTGTTGCGCGAGTTCGACGCGCCCGTTTTTTTTTCATAATTGCAAATTGATATTTCCAAAACCTAAACTTTAATTAAGATTTGGGGAGATTTGGAAATAAAAAAGGAAACCAATGAATCCGCCACGTCAACACATATCAAATGTCAAAACCTGTCATTTTTTGTCCACCTTCGTTTTGCTCATTGTTAATAATCAAATATGAGTTCAAAAACAATCCACTTTGCGCAATAAGTCCCGAAGCAACAAAGTGGCTTCAAACCAAAACTTCAATTTGCTTGTCCGAACTATTCCCACTATGGAGCAAGTTCCAAGTTCCAGTTCTGCCATTTGAAAGAAAACTCCAGAAAATTAAACCACCGAAAGTGAAATTAGGCGATCTAGATTTCACTCGAAATAGTTTCAATGAATTCGTTTTCCAAACATGGAAGTTGGTGACTTGCATTTGGAAATATCTTTATGGGAATTGAATAAACTTGCTTTTGCATTTAGAGTTGAATGCACAAACTTTTGTGTTGCGGGTGCGGTGAAGATAGCCGCTATTGCCATCAAAAGTTATTCTTATAATGTAAGTAAGTGAAGTGTGGTTTCGTAATATTTTATCAAAGGTGAGATAAAAGCCTTCTCTTAAGTTAACAGCGAAAAAATGAATAACAGGTACCTACCTTTCAACAGCAAAATGAACTACGTACTTTGTTATTTAATTACATTTTATTTCGATTTTTTTATTAAACAAGATTTTAAGCAATTGAGAGCTTCTACTTCTGTGATCTCCATATTTATCCATGTAGAATTTTTTTTCAATTTCCCCCATTCATCATTAACCTCTTTTTGTGGTCGTATATCTATAGCAAATTTTTGTAGATCACACTTAAAACTGCTAACAAACAAAGCATAAAAGCCTTAACACCATTTCCTATTATAAAATGGGTAAGACTTCAGAACACCATCGAAATTACATCGGAACATCCCACTACCTTATCTCAAATTTGTCCATAAAAAAAATATCCCTTTGGTAGATTCCATCATCTAACAATCGGCGCGTTGCTGCAAATTACTGGGTCAGAGGAATAAATTTTGGCTTCATTTCTGAATCCACTTCCCGCAAAATGCAAACTAAAGGTGTTCTTCTCATCCTGAAATAAATAATAATCTTATTTATTTTTCTTCTATTTGCGTTTCCACTTACACTGTCTCAAATTAATCCTCCGCACTTTTTCAATCGGGGTTTTCTTCACGGTTTTTATCGACAATAAATTTCACAAAAGCATCCATGTTTAAAACAAAATGCAAATACAACAAACAACTTTCATGGACAAATTAAACATTTTAATATCCCAAGAAAGTTTCAAATTATTCGAAGACAACAATATATTGGGGTAAGTCATGCTGGACTGTTTGAGCGGGTTACAGTTTGAAATCCTTGCTGCAACAGTGCAAAAGAAGTTTCCAAAATGCGTGGTTCCTACTTCCATTCATTCATTCATTCTTCAAATGAAAAAGCTTAAAAATCGCTCTATACGAGTTCCTCTACAACATACTATGATAGTTTTGTCCTATTTTTCATTGTGTTGGATAATAAACTCGCTCGGAAGACACTAATGATAGTCTATAACTACTTTGAAACAATTCGAGCCACTAATATTCTGTACTATTGAATCTATTGATAATAGATAATGCTGCTTTCTAACTGACTATAAAAATTGTAAACACAACCACCCAAATACTTCACAACAGTCTTTGAATCTGAAGTAATGAGGATGAGATTATAGTGAAATATATATAATTCTATCGAAGCAATTAATAAAGCGATGGGATCGATGAATGTCAGACAAAGATTGGCACCCAAGATATATAAATTTCACAGGAACACGTTCTTTGCTGCTCCTTTTGCGTTTAGAAAAGTCTATTCACTTGGGTGGCAGGTCTGTTAATTTCAACAATGAAAGATCCTTATACCATCGCCTAAATTCGTTGTTCTTTGTTGATACTTCCTACGTGGTTGGTTCAGCGGTGGATAAAAGCGAAACTTGATATTGTTTCATTTGAAGCTATTATAGACTAAGTCCGACTCGTGCCACAAGCCAAGAACGAGGGCATTTAATCTACATTTGTTCCATCCAAAATCCAGGTAGTCATCTTTGACTGTTCGCAGCTCTCTGGTACCTTTACGAGTATGTACATAAACTTCCAGCCAGATAGTGTTTCCTTTTCCATTTGTTCTTTTGTCTTCCAAAGCAAACAAATTGAATGCTACTGGCAATGCGATTGGACTTAGCGCGACATTCTTTGATGACGCTGGGTGCATCGTTTCGAATCGATCGGATGTGGTGTTTGTCGGTCAAAGAGCTCTTAAGAATCCAGTGATACACTATTGAAACAAGGCCGGAGCATCTTTGCTCTGTTGCAACAGATAAAAAAAAAGATATTGTCAACACGAGGATCGTTAACACTAGTTTTGTTTTGTTTTATTCAAATTGTATTGAAACCGTTTAATGAAGTGTAGATAATTTATTTTAACAACAAGTTGATTGTCATTGAAGGTTTTGTGTGTAACAGGTGAAAGATAATCCGCATGTGCATCTTAAATAAAATTATTATCTCATGTTAAAGCTAAATGCTTTCTAGGTCCTTGAAATGTATTTACTTGAAAAAAACAAGGCTATACAAATGAGTACGAGTACCTAAAATGCGAGAATATGACAAATGTAATATCAAGATGGGTATTCGTGGGATTAAACCGCTGATGTACCAGGATTCACCCGATCGACCCAACGAAAACTATGATTTGATGAAGAGTGTAAGCGAGAGCATGCAGGTTAACAGAAGGAAGAAAGGTGCTGCAAAGAAGGGTGTGAGCTCCTTGCGAACTCTAGGAGTAAATAATGAGAACAGAAAATTACGCGATCGACGAAACTGGAGCGGCAATTATATGAAGGAACATATTGAATGAACCCAAAACAAGGGGTTAACCTAAATTGATGCACACGCCAAACGGAAATAAACAGATATATATTCTTAGGTCAGGGACTTCGTTTACATATTGTTTAGAAAAAATAAAAATAGCGGCACCAGCGCAGAAATCAACAATATCGTTATTTCTTTGAAGAAAGCCCCAGCTGAAAATAAAACAAACCCCTTAGTATCCCATACTAAATGGTGCTGAATCATAGACCATATCGAATGCGAAAAGATCGGTTTGAGAGAAGCTCTTCGAACAAAAGAACAATCTAGATCAGAGCCTGACGAGCAAAAAAACAGTCAAGACAATAGGTTTGACCTGTGCGGTCAACAAATTGAATTTTTAATTCTAAAAAATTTATGGAAAAATCGAGAATGGGTTCTAATAACAAATAAATAAATAAATCTAATAATAGTAATAAATAAACAAGTCGAAGACGCTGCTGAAGTCTTGATAACAGTTTGAAGCTGGTATGGAAATGCCAAAAAAATTTCCACTCGCTTATATTAATCCAGAGGCAGAGTTATTGAAAACTATACCTAAAAAAATGCAACATATCGATATTTGTAGTGGATCAACGCACAACATTCAGCCATCGAATATCCTTGCCAACGCATGGAGACTGTGGATTTTCAAAATAACCGCAAAGGTCACATATGTGGCTGGAACTGTGGCAGGACTTGTCACCATCAGAAGAAATCGTATAGATAGTCCCGTACCGAACATTTAGCAATTAATTGATTGCTTTTGTTTGAAATTCCAAAGGGAAAAATGGTAAAGGAGAATTCTGGTACATATGAAAGGTTCGTTCCGCTTGTTTATTATTAAAAATCTTATATGTTTAGTGCAAACAAAGAAGAAATGTTTATGGAAACTGAGAAATCAAAAACAGGGAACACCATCACTTAATTTTCATTGGAGTCCAGATACCTCAACAATACCTTTTGAAATTCATTTATATTCTCTTCATAATACTACATTGGTAAAACGTTCCGCAAACTAATAAGGCGAACCGTGGCCTTCATTTCACTTGTACGACACGTAAACCGAGTACGCAATAATATAACTGAGCGCGAAGACCTAGTAAAATTCGTAGTAGCAAAATAATGCGAGGTTTCTAAGTGCACCGTATTCCTTGCCGTTGACTTATAGGATATAATCGTTCCAAGTATAACAAAATTAAGAAAAACACCTAGGTTCTTATATTTGTCAACATATTTTATAGGAGTCTTCACAGCTTAGTATAGCATATATCTAAGCAATTTGATTAAGTGTTTAATTTCAGTTGGAATTCTCTAGACCAATTACTTATAATTTGAAGATCTTCATTGAATTTGCAAACTCCATTCTCTTTCAATCCTAGCTTACAAGAATGATATAGTTGCTAATCATGAACAGCACAAATAACAATAACAAGTACCAAAATAGATACTTGGGGAGCTCGACCAAATGTTGTTTAAATGAACAGCTTGTCTTCTTTCAGAAAGGTAGGATAAAAAGAGTTTACAGGCAGATGGTGAAAAGTTAAAATTTTCTTTTAGTTTTTTTATTATAAGGTGTGCAACTAAAACCTCCTTGTTTTTTTATTTATGAAAATCCAATTTTATTGTCAAAAAAAAAATGGTCGCTTGCTACAACTTTTTCCCATCTTTCCGGCAAAGCTTGGAAGTTTTACCGCAACGATACCACTCTTTTCAGGCTATCCTCGAATCATGGCATTTCTTGATGGCTCCATATGAGCGTCACTGCTGTTAGCCAGACAAGTGCCATCGAACGGAACAAGTAATAATCGGACGGCGCAATATCTGGGTAATACATCGAGCGGGGTACGATTTCCCATTTGAGCGTTTCCAGGTTAAAACGGGTTTGGCAACGTGCGGCCGAGTGTTGTCATGCTGAAGAATCACTTCTTCGAGTCTCTGCTCGTATTGTGGCCATTTTTCGCGCAGAGCTCGGTACAATCTCTTCCAGTTTGTTTCGTTGAGTTCATAATAAATAACACCGACCTGGTCCCACCAAATACCCAGCATAAACTGCGCAGCGTGAATATTCAGCCGAGCCGACGATTGTAGTGAATCCATTTATCATCACCTGTCAGGATTCGATGAAGAAAACCCTGCCATTTTTGCGCTGGAGCAGTTGTTCACAGGCGAAAAAACGACATTCAACGTCCCTTGGCTCCCAGGTTCCTTGTTTTTGAATCGTTCAAGCAATCGCTTGGAAATGGCTTGGAAAAGCTTTTCTTGCTTTTGGCATGGCACCTCATCGCGCATTGCCCCCAATTCTGCGCCTTCCTTCACGCGGACGGTCGTCAACATCGCAATCTCCGTCTTTTATAAGGTGGAACCAATCACGGCACGTTGTTTTATTTAGAGCAGCATCTCCGTAAACTTTTTGGAGCACTCGACACTTTTCACACAACCAAAAGTACGTGACGTAAAAACATATGCCTCATTCATGGGAATCAGAAAAAAGCGATGCCACATTATCAACCAAATTGCAATTAAAATGCCCACAAATAATATTGTCTGTATATAGTATATTTTACCAAATTCCCCAGTACGTTGTAAATATCTGTTAGGTCCCTTACGGAATTCAAATATGTGATTGCGGAGGCTGGCAGCATTGGCGTGATTATAATGTTGTTAGACCACGTTTTAATGAATATTGATTTATTCCGGAATGTATTGCTCTCTTCTTAGAAAGGAGTTGCAAAAAATGTACTTGGAATATAATTCAAACATGAGTACAAGTAGAGCTTACTCTTCTTTTCAAATGGGAAGTCTTAAATTATGGGGATTCTGAATAGGAGCACGAGAACCATTGTGTCATGATGGATGCATTAGCTGTCTATAAAACTAAAGGACAGTAGGTCAAAAAGAATTTCTTATTCTGCAGATGGAGTCACATCTGCAAATACATCGACACGCTGATCTTTGTCTAGAAGGTTAAGCGCAGACTTAGCCATGGATGTGTAATACACCCGATCTTCGTAATATAAGGCTCAATTACGTCTCAATGATAACTTGTCTTGTTTACTATCATGCATAGATTCTGATATTTGACACAACCTTACGACGAGAATATTCTCTTTTTCAGCAGGTTCCTGAGCTCTCTTCAAGTGCATTTGCAACTGCCGTTATAAAACTCCTATCAAAGAAAGCTTTAATTTACCAATCAGTTTTCATAGAAACGGCCCTTTAAATTTGTATTTTTCAATTTTTTGCTAATAAGATAACCATATCATTTTCAAGCTCATACTCCGCCAAAGGCCAAATAGATTACTTCCAACATCTCGTAGTACCATATCAGACGCTTATCTTAAAAGTTTACGCAAGTCGCTTCAATATCTGTAAATTTTTAGAGATAAATACAACGAGGTTCTAAGATAATACAATTTCACTATACGAACAGAATCTTTTTCATAAAACAACGTAAAATTATCAGATTTTTTGAAATCAAGATCACTTTAAAAGCTTTATTGAACAAAACATAAAAAATGCCTTACGTTATAATCAGCGTATTTAGAACTCCTTAACTTTAAAATACAAAATGTATGAATTATAAATTAAATTAATACAACAAAAAAAGTAGTTAACATTTTGTGAATTTAAATGCTAGCGCATATTATTTTAAAGCTAAGCGTTCTTAAAGTGCAAACACCATACGAATCCGGGCTTATGAATTTGTTTGCAAAAAAATGTTTAACTACCAAATTCCAGAGGCCTTATCGTTAGGAACTGGTCCAATACTTCATCTGTGACTTCCTTTCTTCTGGCTTGATGCTCCTCAACAATGGGCGTAATTGTCTGAAATTAATTTACATTAATATAATAAAAACTTCACCAACATGCACACTCACCTCGATGGCTAATTTTTTGATTTCGCCAGTTAGCATTTCGCCCTTGCTGTAAGCCAGTCGTATTTCCTCTAACTTTGCATCATCTTCTAGGAAGAACTTCAGCAACTGATATGCAACATCAACATCGGGATCACCACCCAACTTGCGATGTTCTTCCACAGTTGCACGCCCACCAGAGAAGGCGTATTTATTGATTTTGTTTTTAATTTGTTTCGGTGTATCGGTAAGGGAAAGCGTAGAGTTTTGTTCACTTGCAGACATTTTAGACTTTCCTCCTTGCAAGGCAGGGAAGAACGTCGAATGAATGAGCGCACATTTGGGAAAGCCCAGACGTGGTGCGACATCGCGTGTCATTCGAAAATAAGGGTCTTGGTCGATGGCACATGGAATGAGTACATGCACTTTTTTATCACCAAAAATAAACGGGAAAGTCGAAGAGAAGGCAGGAGCTGCTTGCGCTGCGGGGAACCCTATTTTTCCAATTATATCCGAGTCGCCGAATCCAAATATACCCTTCACCTGATTGAATGTCACACACTTCTGAATACGAATGATATTTTTGTACATAGCTGGACATTGTCTGGAACACGAAATAGTAAAAGCTTTTACGATTCTTGCAAGTGACACTTTTCCTAGATGATGCAATTCTTACCCTATGAAATCCAAGTTGTTAAATATGAAAGTTTTTTTCACATCGAACCCTATTGCCACAATATCCTTAGCGTTTTCTCGTGCCAATTGGATGGCTTCTTCAATTTTCAGATCCTTCCACAGTGCTTTTTCATCGTCGGTCATTTGAATGACCAAAGGAACATTGAACGTTTCCTGCAACCATCTAAGAGGAAAACAATAATATTGTCATAGACTACGAATACGCAGGACGCCTTTGTTGCAACATACTTGGTCATCATAAATGGAATCAAGTGTCCCAGATGTAAAGAGCCCGAACTAGGACCTCGGCCAGTATACAGATAAAAGGGTTTACCTTGTTCTATCAAGTTAAGAATCGTATGAAGATCTCGATGGGAAAAGAAGATGCCACGTCGAATAAAATGGTGTGCAGGTTTGCCAGTTAATTTCTCGAATCTTTCGATCAGGATCTCATCGATTTTTGATGAGCCAAAACGTTCTGGAAATAGATTAAAAAACCATTAGACGAATGATGTTCAAATTTAAGGCAACTCTAATGTTTACTTATAAGCTTGTCATAATCGACGCCAGCATCACTTTTACTTGTTACATTCCATGGATCGACAAAATCGTCTTCAGTTTCGACGCCGTTCAATGTTATAGCTTCAACAGCTTCCGTAACTTTTTCACCGTCCGTCATCGTTTAGTGTTTTTCTTTAAATAAATTAACTCAGAAAACACCTCGCAGTTTAATACAATGTGAAAAAAACACTTCCAAATTTACTAATTATTTTGTACGATATGATTTGATGCGGTTCTTACAATGCGTCAAGTCAAATGCATGGCCTGCTGTCATTTCTCTCATGCAAATATGACAAAACTTTTGAAGTTCAAATGAGTGTATTCAAAGCGTTTGGTGCATTCCAAAAGTAGCACAAGGTGTGCTGAGTTGAAGTGTTGTCTGGACTTTACTTATTGAGAATAAAATAAATTATAGTAAGATCCAATTGAATCCAATTTTCAGTAATTTTTTCCAACTTTTTTCAAATTTATTTCTATTTATCACTTTTTTTATTCTCAAATGGAAAAATAACGGTTGATTGAAAAATAACGTGGTGTGTTGTTTTAGTTTCTTTCTGTACTTCACAACCAATTTGCAAACAAACTTTTGATAAAAGTAAAAAGCACCAAAGATTCCAGACAAAAACGAAAGAACACTGCTTAAAATATTTTCCAACTTGAAAAGACTAAAATTATTACATACTACGGTCACCTCCGACTTCGTCCGCGTAGATTTCTTGTTCGTAGAAAATCGTAGAACTCAAATTGGTTAAGTGGGCGCCCGCTAGCACCAGAGCGTACTTCTTGTACAAACAACGTTGTGTGAAATGCAATTTTCACGTACTAAAAAGTTTTTTTTCCGCCGCTAACACTGTAGTAAAGTAGCTTATTTTTAGCTGACAAGCCTCATGTAGAAAAAAATTTAATTTCTGGTATTTGGACAAGCCTCTTATCTGATTTTATGCGCTCTACTCTTCTAACGCTTTTAGAACAAGAACTTAATTTTCGTAGAGGACAAAATTTATGAAGCTGCGTCTCAAAGTCAAACAAAAAAAGGACTTAATGTTCATTAAACTAACATTTACGCTGACATCAACTGAAGGAGAAAAGGCAGTCCACTTAAAAGGCGCAAGAGGTTTGGTACTTTATGCGTCACATGAACAAAGATAATATTATTTAAATTCCATAGACACTTCGATCCTAGTTGATCAAATTGGAAGGCAGTCCAATAACCAATTGTTCACCCTGCCGTTAGACAGACATCTAGGCAGAAGGTCCCATCACAAACAACTAGATCTATCTAGTGGTCTCATGTTCAAACTTGGGAAATAACTTTTCACATTTTATACGGGTCACCTCTGTGATTCATATATAAACCTTCAGAGTGGGAAAAAAACTAAAGGATCAACATCCTTTTCCGACTCTCATAAATGTACGCTCAGAAAAACAGCAGCTGGTTTTGTTTGCCTACTTCTGACTTTTTGGACTTGCCTTTCTAGTGAGCCATAAACAAAGCATCAAAAGAAAGCATCAAAAGAAAGCGACACTACTTTTCTTAAATTACTTGTCTTTTAAAACATGTTCTATATTGATGAATGAAGAAAAATAGTCTGCACTAGAACTTATCGGCAATTTTGATCAAAATCGTTGAAGCCATTAGCAAGCTTAAAATATGCTATCCTCATTGCAGTTGCCACTTATTCATTTCTAGATTAAACAACTTTGTATCATGTTGCTTGCAAATTTTTTGAACTGCATCCAAATACCTATACATTGGCTTCCTATGTGCTGCAAAATAACATTTTGAAGGTTAAGACATGATAGGCCAATAACCTTTTACTGCTTCAGTACAGTAGGATTGGAAATGAAATTAATAAACCTCATACAAAGCTTGTTCTTTTTTAGTATGTGTCATGGGGTAGACTTAGGTAATAATTGGCACCTGGCTGCGTTTCGTATGCCAAGAATTACATTACCTGTAACTAGAAAAGTTTCCTTTGGCTATTTCGGTGCTATGCCACCCGAAGAATTTTATTAGTCTGCAAGTACCAATTAAGGTTCGTTATTCTTTTATTTTGGTAGCAGCACGTTTTCCTTTTCATAACCAAGCACATGGCAGACATACATGCATTAACGTCACATGACCACCGACCTACCATCCCACTATCTTTCTAGTAGCTTTACTTCTTTACATTACAATTCAAAGGGATTTCGTTAGGAAAAACTTCCTCCTAGAAATGTTAATACTGAGTTGAATTAGATCGTCTAAAAAGTAAACGCTTACTAATTTTAGTATATTCATTGCGTTTTTATTTAATGATTTAATGTTTTCTATTCGAACACCTTGTTGTTTTTTCAGAGACAAATGCATACAGTGAGAAGAACAGCTTTACGAATTAATAAAAAATACAGACTGATATCCATTCTTATATTCGTAAATGTAAAGGATTTTTCTTTTTTAAAATGGTTTTGTTAAGCGAAACACATGCATTCTTTTTAAAAAGCGTTCTTCAATAATAGGAGCGAGGCGAGTCACCTATTTTTACTTTTTTTTTTTGTTCACGAATCAATACGCTTTTTCGCAATTCGATAAAAACTTAACTAGTCTAATGAAAAAAAAAATTAGAAGGCAAATAAAATGAAGTTTACAATTAATATATAGGTTTTGTTTTTTGTTTAATTTGTATTTTATTTATACTTATTAATCTGTACTTTTTCGATTAAGAACTGTATTGTTTATCTCTAATCAATTTTAGATCTTTTCGCATCATTTCTCCTGGAGATGAGTTGACAATTTCTCTTCTACTTCTTCTTCTTCTTCGGTTTAACTCTTTAAGGATTTTAGAACTTAAGAGTGGTAAGTTGTTGTTGTTGCAAATTTTTATAGATGTTTTTTAAAAACAATATAGGGTTGGTGGTGGATGTTGAAGAATGTCTATCGACGAACACACTTAGAAAGCGAAGAGCAGCAAGAAGGCCATCATAAGACAGAACAGACCCATAGCTTCAGAAAGGGCGAAACCCAAAATAGCGTATGAGAACAACTGCTGTTTCAGTGATGGATTCCTGGCATAACCGATGATGAGGGAACCGAATACTGTTCCGATACCAGCACCTGTATTTTTGCGGAGAATTGGTTCCATAATTTAAAAAGAAAATTACATATATATTAATTATCTTAAAAGTAAATAGGAATGAAATAAATATTGAAATCTCATCAGATTACATTCATATGTTGTTCAGTCAGTCACAGATTAGTCTGAATCGAGTTCTAAGAATCCATGTGTTCACAAAACACTTTTCTTCTTAGCAAGCATATTGCACTTAAAAAGCTGGCAACGAAAGATTTCAATGCAGGAGAGAATTACTTCTCCTTTATTTGCAGAATTTCTTGTCCCTTCGCCTTTTAATCATACAAGTTTCCTGCTGGGAAATAATATAAAAGCCCACTGTAAAAGTAGCTCTATTTGCCAATTCTCAGACCTTCCCGAGGCAAATTTTGAGTAATCAGATACTCGTTTGGGTGCCCCAGATGCTAGTTTGCAACTGACCGTTCAACAAAATGCAATGTTTGATGAGAAGCATATGAAATGGAAAAAGGATACTAACCGGAACCGGCTACACCGACTGTTGCAGCGCCAGCACCAATGAATTTGGCAGCCGAATCAATGTCACGTGTGACAGGAGAGGTCTGGAATGACCTGACTTGTGGCAGTAAAGCAACTGGGGTTGTGTTCTGGGCGGCCAAGGTTTGGCTTTGGCTGATTACTGCGCTGCTGATTGGTCGCAAGTAAGCCCTGGATCCAGCGAGCATCTGAAAGAAAAAATATGTTTATAATTTAATCGTTGGTTATAGATTTAAAGAATACATCCAAGTGATGACCTTTCACGCTTTGCTAACGCTACAACTTGAATTTCCTACTTAAAACAGAAACAGTTTCCCAAAAAAGTTAACGAGACATAATCGAAATATTTTGTTGAACATATCGACAAATAAAGCAACTTTCTCAAAGTTTTGTCTTGCACTTGACTGATAACTGTGGGTGCCAATCAATGAAAAGACAACGTCAAGTGATGTAATCACCTATTTTTTCAGTTAAGCACATGAAAATATTGTTTTTAAAGAAGCAAAATTAAACAGAGGTAATACTATTTGCTGATTTTCATTCAGAAAAACTCGTTACCAAGTTATGCAATCAACCCCTTTCGCAGAGTAAGACCACGCACATGGATTGAAACACTGTTACACTTTTCACACTTGATGTTATATAAGTTTTTACTATAAGAAGAATGTATGTTGACCTTTGTTGGATAAGGAAATTAAACTTTCGACAACTTTTAATCAAGTTAAAGTTAACAAATAGTATCTGCATCGTTCCAAAATGGGAGTGGTCAAAGGCATACAATTTTTCTGCAAGACAACTTTGTAAACATTTTAAAAAAAAAACAAGTTTGTGTCCCACTGACGAATTCTGGAATTTGAGGAGAATCCCTTCCTTGGCACAAAACTTATGCCAGAACTTTAACTCGCAAACATTAACTACATTTTGGTATGCTAATGAGTCTTAATTCCGTTTGTCCAATTATTAAGATCACAATCAATGAACTTTACTTGCTAAGGCTGTCTATGGTTTTATGGATGATGGAACAGCCATTCTAACCTCAAAATTATGTAACTTGACAACCCTTAGCAAAAAGTAATTGCAGTCATTTCTTATGTAATAAAACTTCTTTTTTATCGTGAAATATATTATTCAATAAATAACATTGATAAACAGATTTTAAGAATGAAATAATCCAAAAATACTTACGGCACTCCTGGCAATTGGGGCAATGCGGGATACTGTTGACACGAACATCTTCGAATGTATTTTTTTTGTGGATTTAAGAAGCAAACGCAACAACTCTGAAATGGAAATTTTTTGAGAAATTAGTAAAATGATTTTCTTTTACATGCAGTTTTTATTAAAGAAAAAAAAAGAATGAAGAGCGAACAAATTTAATGTCTTTTTTTCATCTTAACGGTGCTCGGCAGTGGAATTTTAGTTACGTAACCATCCTCTTTTTATCTCAACAGAACGGCTACGTAACTTGAAACGAATTTTCCAATGTGTTACACAAGATAATATCCCGAAAACTTATGATCAGGCTTCAATGAAAAACATTCACTTTTCTTAATTGTATTAACAAGATTAAAAAAAACTTGAAGCAAAAGACCGGAGGACAGACAAAATGGCCGACCTGAAGAAGACACTTTGTACAAGTTTTCCGTGGAAGGAGAATTTATTCTTTGGAGAGCAAATATATCTGTTTGTCAGATAATTGCACCGGAAATATTATTTTTGACACGTAAATGAAGTTTTAATGAAATTAACAACACCAAATGTCTACGCCGATGGGACAGTTACATGGGAAAATTAAATCGATTTCAATTTGTACTCTCATTCAGAGAATGATTATTTAACACTTTTTTAGTAGCGAATTAATGGAACTCACATCGAACGAACCCTTACAACAGTGATCGACTTGCCGAATTGAACAGTGAATGGACAAGGTACGGAAAAATGGATGAAAAATTGCACCAGTGCCGGCTAAAGTGGTGAATTGTGACGTGCTCGTCTTCGTTGAGTGGATTTGACGAAGGAATTCGATCGATATTGTGGTTAGTAAAGTTGATATTTTGAAGGGGACTTTTAAACTTTTATCTCAGTGTTAAATTAAAAAATATTATTAGACGAATTGGGAATATTATGCGTTGGTTAACGATCAGTACCTTAATTAGTCTAACTAAGTACTTTAATCCAAGATCGTACTGTTAATAGAGTGAAGATGATATCATATCATAAATTGAATTGAGCGAATTTTAAACTCAGATTTTTGTATAATTCGGTACCATTTCTCACATACTTTTATTTAAATATATACGACATCAATCAATGCGAGTCCATTTTGATGTTATCATATAAATTGCGGCTTAATAATTCCATTTTTTTAAGTCTTCGATGCAATACACTGCACTTCAATATTATATAAAGGGAGTAGTCACAGCCTGATGTTTGAACGCACGGTGGGAATATTTTGTGATTGTCTTATGTACATCCATCTTCATTATGCATACATTTTAGTAAAATGCCTTAAATCTGTATATCGTTCATACCTCAGGATCAAATCAAATTAAATACTTTTAGTATTTTTCAATGTTCAAGAAAAAGATTATTTTAAGAAAAACATGACAATCTGACATAATTTTTTTGAACTGGAGCTAGGATTCTAAGCTGCGTTTTTTTTATATAAAATTGCCGCCTTGATTGACCCAAAGTTCCTTAAAATGTTCTAAGGGTGTTTTATACACTACGCTCTGTAATTTTGGTTACTATGATTGGCTCGATCTTAACAGATAATGATAAGTTACAGCATAACCTTAACCTGCCTGTAACCTATTAACTATCGATCCAACTTAAACATACTGATGAAGGTTAAATTTGATTATTAGCTGCTGTTGATTTAAAGCATTGACTGCTTGAATTATTTCTGCCGTCTTCGTTATTCTTCCTTGAGTTAAGCTCCTTCTGCTCTATGTTTCATTTGTTCTTCTACATTGATTCTTCTTTACTGCTTCTTTGCCCAAGTTGATTTTCATTTACATATTTAATTGATTTTTTTTTCAAGGTTTTGTAGTAATTTTCCAATAACTATTACTTTAAGAAAAGTAGGAGACAATTTTTTGTTTTCACTAAATTTAAAAAGGTCTTGTATTATATGTAAACTTGTACCTTTTGTAAGGATGCTTGAATATTTCAAGCTTGTTGATCTTGCAGTAGTTATTGTCTGCTACCAATATTCCAGTAAGAACACGCATAAGTAGCTCTTGTCATCTCTTTCAAAAGATTGACATATAAAACAGATTTTGAGTTGGACATGTAAGATGAAGAAGTACACTTTACTTCCTGAAAACATATAAGAGTGAATACCCTTTATCGAAAGTTTGGGAAGCTTTCTGGCACTCTGGTGAGTTCTATTTCACTTCCACCTTAACAAAGGGTTTCGTTAAAAAATATTTGACTGGCCATCTGTCAATTTTTTCTTATGGTTTTTCCTCGTCAATAAATTGGAAAATATTGTTTCCTACTAAAAAGCAGAAAAAAGAATAACTCGAGGTCGTTAATTCAATGCAAATTCACCAATTAAGCAGCAGACCTTATTGATTGCGCTCAGTCCAGTTTTTGAAATGGTCATCACCAACGATATCAATCTACCCAGCGATGAAGAATTAACCGTTCCGGAATTAAATCTTTCTTCTGCTGCTCTCCGGGCTGGCTCCTTTCATCTGGGAAAACATTGTGAATTTCAAAACAATGTAAGTAGGATGATGTAAATGAACTTGGTTTGCATTATGAGAGCAAGACCCTACCAGTTATATAATTACTTGCATTTACCTAACCTCAACACAAGCTATTTTGTTCAAATATCTCAGGAGTTCATGCTGTGTCGGCAGGAATTAGATGATCCCAGAGCGTGCATCAATGAAGGGAAAGCTGTCACTGGCTGTGCTTTTGATTTTTTTCGTAAGGTGAAAAAAACCTGCCATGCTGAATTCATGCAATACGCCAATTGCTTAGAAAAAAGCAGTGGAAACATGGCATTTTCACAGTAAGATCTAAAAACAAATGCAAACATTTTTGTAATAACTTAAGTTTCATTTAATTCGGTGAAGTTGCCGCAAAACGCAAGGTGTTCTGGACAAATGTATTCTCGATAATATGGGAATCGAAAGACCCGAATACGGATACTTCACTAGGGCTAGAGTAAGATGATTGCTCTTTAAACATTCACTTTATAAAAATATGTTGTTTGTCTTTTCAGATCCACGCATCAGAACGCCCAGCTCCACCGAAACCCGAAAAGAAAGTATATGCCGATGCAACACCTGGTCTGCCAGACGATTATCCCAGACCACCAGCTAAATATGGATCCCGTTTCCACTTCCTTGAATAAGCTAATGCTGAGTATCTTCTTTGATTCAATTTTTGTGCTGAATTTGTTGCTCTAGAAGAGGAGTAAATCTTAATAAACATGGTTTAAGATAAATTTTCGAGTAGAGTTTACCTCAAAAAAATACTGGAGCATGTTATAATGCCTTCAATGTTTGGTGTTCTGAAGTTGTGCATTATATACACTTCATAAAATGTTGCATACCTTTCAAGTTAACACTTTTATAAGGTATTGGCCGGGAATCAGGAATACTTAACCAATCAAAGAACTGGATCAACAATTAAGGCATGTCCAACTTGGGCATTGCGCAAAATAAAACACAGTTCATTTTCATAAATTCACAAAAAGAGCAAAAACTGATTAGAACCGATCTCAATGAACATCACATTGTAATGTGATACGATATTTTCCGACCGAAAGAGTCAACCCTAGTCGAAATTTTGAAAAAAAACTTGTTTTTTTTTTTCATTTTCTGAAAGAAGAATATTTCAAAAATATTCTCAGGAAATTTTAAACAAATCAGACTTTTATATAGGTAGCGACAGCTGTGCACTCCAGACGTTGTACCTTATATTACATTAAGTTTATTATATTATATTTTTGTATATTACCATTAGAATTGTACTAAAGCGGAGAAAGCGGCATTATATATATAGTCGTTGAATAGACGATGCAATGTAAGATCCTAAATATTTTATTTATCTTCATGTAGGCGTTTTTCTCGAAACCATGTTTTTTTTTCCCAACTTATTCTTTATATAGTTGTCCTCCTAATGGACCAAGGGTTTTTTGGACGATTAACTTTTTTCGAATAAGCAGCTTTAGCATACGACGACGTCATATCTGACACTTGAATAGGTTAATATACGCAATATGTTATAGGCGACTTTCACTGTATTTCGTGGTTGATATCTCTATAGAAGATTATAAAGTTTACTTTGAAAATTTGAAAGAAACAACATGAATATTATGTTGCATTCTCCAGATTAATTTCACTATGATTTATTTCATTTAAGTCCGAGTAATTGCTACTTAATTTTTGATTGTTTCTCTGCCACTTTCGTTTGATTCATTAATGTGATAAGTAAAATCAATTTGTTTGCAAGTTACTTTTCTAAATTTTTTTTTATTTGATTTTTGGATTCTTTACATACATTCTATACATACACCCTTTTTTATGGTCCTTCGAGATAATTTCTAATTCTTTGGGTTAAAGAACTCACATTTTGCGATTTTACACTCGGGTGTCTTTTGGGAGCAAACTCTCTGTGAAAGCTCCCAGACCCGTGTTCACTTAGTTTTTTTTTTGTGTTAGTGACCCGTTGGCAGTTTTAAGAGTGACATTATGACATCTTACAGCAGCTTTTGTGCATTATTCACCTCAACAATTCACGAAGTTTTGACGGCTGAAAAGTAGTGAGGCGGAGTATATACATTATTCAATCCGTTGGTAACACCATTGATCTCCAGAAAATTAAGCTGCTTTGAAGATGATGATGTTGAGACATTGATTGCATCTTTGTCATTAATACGGAAAAAAACCTTGCGAATCTCACGTTTGAGCAACATACTCTCAAAATTGTTTATGTTCATCCGGTTCGTTGGCTAAAATTTGTATAGCTACTTTGAGAATATTCTCCTCATCAATTTTATATTTCCTTTTCTTGGTTGAAAATTCATTTCTTCGATCTAGTAGAAACATGCCATTCCCGTACTGTTTTGTGCCTGTTGGTGCTTATGTTATGACTACTTTTTTTATTAAAGCCTTATCCGTTTCGTAATCAACTAGCACCAAACCGTATTTTTGATTAACTTTTAAGTAGAGCACGAATAATAACGCAAGTAGTTTGAAGAACAATTTGGAAAATTCATATTTTTAGGGGCTGAAAAATGCACAACTACAATGCCTCATAAAAGTACGTAAGGGACGAATTCAAAAATATCGTCACAACGCCTGTTGGCGAAGTTTCATGACAAGCCAGCATCGTTAATAAAATTATAACTGGTTTCTCAAATTATGAATATTTCTTTTACTTTAATTTTCAGTACATGAAAATTCATCTGCGAATTCTTTAAATCTCAGAAAGTCTGACTCTCGAGACTTTTCCATGAACTCTCCGAAAGCTGCTCTCAGCACTGTGTCGTCTGTGTCCACTCACGAAACTACTCTCGGGAGTAGCCTGAGAACTACTCCCAGACATTTTACTCTCAAGTGGAAATGCACCTTTAGAGCGTATTTAGACGATTAATTCTGAGTGCCCCATGAAGAGAGTTTGGCAGTGAGCGGTAAGGGAAAGCGGCAGTCACGAAGAAAATATAAAAATCGGGGTGGGAAGTCGCGTTCGACACCCGAAATGTTCCGTTTCTATTCCATTTTGTCATTATTTCGACAGTGGATTAGTGAGGTTGGCGGTTGAACATTATAATTGGTTCGGTTGTGAGGTGAGGATCGTGAGTTCAAATGTGTAGTCGGACGAGAAAAGAAATAAATGCTTCATTTCACTCATTCCACCCCTATTCTTTATCAATATAGTACAGCAGTGAGTACTACAGTGTGTAGACACTACATAACTGCTCACTACGCACTCAACAGTAATCGTCTTAACAGGGTCTTAGTCATAAAGACCGCTTTCACACATCGAATGTTTTACAAGAGTGCAAAGAAGAAGCAATGTTAAACAGCAATACCATAGACACGCACGTACTTCATTTATATGACGAATTTGACCGACTTCAATACACGTGCCATATAAACACAGATAAGATTCAAAAAGCGATCCGATCACAAAATTTATGTGAGATATTGGATTTTGCATATAAACCCGGATTGAAAGATAGAGGCAAAGAGATTTATCATTATTTCGTTTTTATTTTTTAAGCGTGCATAACAGAAATATCAGAAAATGGCGAGAAGAAATAATCCAAATAATAAGAAACAAAAATTTTCCAAAATAAAATGCTCTTCGAAAGATATGAACTGTCAAAATGAATCCTCTTTCGATCTGATTTCTGAAAGGGACAGGATTTTCCTTGCATGTTTTAGACGTTTGCTTAACTCGTTTGTTTTCCGAATTTGCTTTATTAATACTTCTCATTGACGATTCTAGAACAAAGAAGCTATAAACCGATCAAATTGAAAAGCAGGCGCTGTTTTCTGCTGAACTGGTTACCTTTTAAAACTAAATTATAAGTTTTGCCTGTGAAAAAGCCGAAAAACTTTGTGGACCGTCCTCCTGCGAATGGATTTTATTTTATCACATATCAAGTAGAATTTTGAATCTGACGATTTACCCATATACCCATCACAGCCACCCCAAAGTAAGTTGATGAACACAGCTGAAAATGTCTACAAATCAGCTGTCATTCTACATAGATGGTTGCTTTTGGGCAAAACGAAAACACTTAATCTATCACATGATAGATGTCAGCGCGTAATCGACACTGAAATCCAGTCCATTAAGTCGATTATCGTCGAAAAGTAATCCATATTTAACCGTATTTATCCACAAAAGAAACATCTGTTAAGCTCATTATCGGAAACAATAAACCCTGGAAGGTATGGGATTCAATTAAGTGACCCTCCAATACCAACAAACAACACCCCAAAATGTTTCGCCAAGGATAGCGAAATGAGATGGAGACGAGTCATAGGAGTTTTCCGAAAGGCTAGGTATATCAGCATCAGTCCAACATAGCAGCCCTGCTGTAAACTTCAAAAGGAAAAAATAATAATAATGTCGTCGTCACTGCCGTTCCCGTCGACGTCGTCTTCAATCCCAGCAGTTCCCCATAAAAGCAATTGAGTCAACCTTAGCACGCATCACGAAATCCCCCGAAATTCAGACATTTTGTAAATATATTTATCAGCAATAATAGTTTGGACATCGTCTCCATCGTAGTCGTCTAAATAGAAAGAGAAGAGACGAATTGCATAACACATTTGTGTCACTTTCGGGTATTGTGTGTGTGTGCGTGTGTGTTGGCTGCCCGTCGTTGCCATCGTCGGGTCCGGGTAGAGTGTAGAGATTTGGTGTTAGTGCTGCGCTGTGGAGCCAACAATTTGGACGTCCGCTGTCCGCGGAAGGTAGCAGTATCAAAACATATATTAAACACCCACCCACCCAGCACACATAATAGGCGAAAGGGTTGGTCGGGTCGTTGTCGCCGCAAAAACTTCGCTACAGATACGCAAAGTGAGGGAGCGAGCGAGAGCGAGGTGCCGCACTGCCGCATTGATTCCGCAGTCATAGTCGAGAGGACATGGCCGTGTTTTTGATCAACATCTGCAAATTCAATGGCTGCGGAATCACATTTCCTAGCTTGGGCGATTTGATCCAGCACATCGAGGACACTCACATTGGTATGTAAATCACATTTGGGAGGGGCTGTGCCCAGTGCCGTGCTTGGTGTCAGCGGTTTGTGCAATCGGGAATCTGTTAATTTTATATGTTAATTAATTTAAATGATATTTGATATTGGTTTTGTACACCAACAACAGCCATATCGATACCATGCAGTAATGGCAAACAAGCAAGAGTTATTGTGTAAACTTTATCTATGTGTGCGTGTGTATCTATGTGCCTTTTGAGCAAGCGCTAAATTTGTAGTGGAAGACTGGTTGAACGCTGAAGTGAACCCAAAGAACGAAGCGAATGCCCGTGAGTGCCTACTAGTGAGCAAAGGTACACAATTTGATTCTGTCGAGTGAGGTTGTTTTTAAGGGTAAATTCTCGAAGAGCGACAGAGAACAACCGACATTGTGTTACAACAATTATTACAGCCAACTGCCTAATCATTTAACAACTCCCTGAGAATGTGCATTCGCTAGAAACATCAAATTCAGCATTTTATTGATTTCTATTTTGATGTGGGTTGTGTGCAGTCAGCTGCTATTTGTGGGGCTGAATGTGAGGGGACATTCTCGTGCCTCGCCAAACTGTGCACCTTTCCAATTAACATAATTAAAGTTTGCTTAGCAAAACATATATTGCTCAATGCGAAACAATCGCTTTCGTTCTTATACATACGGGACTGCCTTATTGTAATCCAATGTTATCACAAGATAAATCCACCTGCTAGCTTGATAAACACCAAATGAGAACACCCATCTGCTTCTATCTACATGTATACATTAGGATGTACATATTATGTATAGATATACTCGCCGAAATAAGCTGAAATAATCTTGGAAGAGCGACTGGTGTTATGCATGGACTTATTTTTAAAACAAATAGTTATAACTGAGTTGGAAACAAGATTATGATTAAAGGGCAACCACATGAGCTCCTGTAATGATTGATTTTCTCTTCATTATGTCGATTAAGGATTCGTTCATGCTTTGCCGCACATTTTGTGGGTGCATATGTACTTATGAACACATAGGTCTTATTTGGGGAAACATGCGCTAAAAGTACTTCTTAATTATTAACACCATAGTTAATTGACAATTCTTCGTACTGATTTTACCGATTCACGTATTGCAACATAAATACGCATATTGAGTTTGAGTTTTGAGGCCGGCCAAGAAATGGAACTAATAAACTCAACATGGTCTCTGAAACGAAATGTAAAACAACCGGATTTCGAGAACCAAATTTACAAAAAAAAAAAAAAATACAAAATTAATCGGGAACAGGATATTTACATTTCGTGAGTTTACTTATTTTCACCGCGCTTTGTTCTTAGATAAACTCAGCCACAGCCAATAAGTACGCATAAGCCAGCCACCTAATTCTTTGGAAGCAGACACTTTTGCTTTTATCCTTTTACTACCAGTGCAGACTTTCACTGTATCTTTTTCTTGAAAGGCGAATACGGCATACTTCAGGAAAAAAATCGTTGTCTTGACTCTCCCAAAACTCGTCAACAGCTGCTATCACTTCTCTATCATCTTAAGATCACTTGCCCCGAGGGGTGTTCCTTGAGTCGAGGAACGTGGCAGAAGTTTCTGTTTCTTCAATTGCAGCCATTGTAACTACAGCCTTGTGCGTTGTCTTGTTGAAGCAGCAGTTCAGCTCGCTCCTGCAATCATCATATTTGCTCTGCGTAGTAGGAGCCTGATAAAGTGACTCCCTTTTCCAAAATAATTTCTCCAGTGTCCAGAAAAACTGACGCCTTAACTTTATCCATTCCAAAAGTTGGAACCAATATTTGAATGGCGATTACGATGAGATTGAGTTGTTATTTTTACTTCGTCTAATATTTACGATTTTTGACTTAAAACGCAATTTATATATTGTTAGCCTAACAATAAGGGAAAAACCTATTTCAATTCTGACTATATAAAACTATATATATTTTTTTTTTACAAAAAATATGTATATACTACATGATGAACTGAATCTGAAATAATAATTTCCTCTGAGGGAGATATTTTAAGAAGGAAAAAAATATGTTACAGGGTATCAACCTGTGAAGAGGTATGTAGAACGACGTCCTATCGATGATTTCTTGATCTTGTGTGCTGAGGTACCTCTGGGTTACTTCTTTTTCCTATCTGCTGATGATCCTGATGTCTTTGTTAGGGTGGCTTGTAAATCCTTGGATGATTTTCTTTGACAGCTGCAGCATAAAGCATTGTGATGCTGATGTATTTTCGGGTGTTGAGATTCCTTCAGAGTCCAGTGCACGAACTGAGGATTTTCCTTTTGAATTTTCTTCGTTGGTGATGACGGCACCGTAAGCAATATTACGTACGTAATTTATTGTCTGATAAATTGCTTGTAGACCAATAGTTTGGTGATTTTATTCAATCCACTCTTCTTTTAAAGAAGTGGGTGCACTAATGAACGACGAAATTGGCTTTCTTAATCGCCCTTTCAGCATGTTGGCTGGGATGGAACCGCTCGATGAAGGTGATCCGCAGGTATTTCGTGCTGAGCTGTGGAGCAATCCCTTTCCTGTCTCGCAGTGTTGCACTCATGTCGTGGCATCTCGTTGTCCTTTATGCTATGGTCGGTGGTCGGACGCAGAGGAGTTCCGTTTTGCTGATGTTGATCCTCAGTCTCCATAGTCCCAGAGCTTCGATGTTTTACTCTTTAGTAGTCTTTAGTAGTCTTCTTTAAGTTGACAATTCATCCTAACTATTCATATTCTTAATCTCCCATGTCACCCATGTATGGGTCACATCATGATGCAGCTTCAGCAGTGGATGAATAATTGAGTGCTTGGGAGAATACCCTTCTCTGTTCAAATTGCCATGATTTGGCGCAGCAGTACCGACTCCATCAATTTGCCAACACAGTAGCGAAGCGCTATCTATTTGTTTTCTTCTGAACTATGACAAATTAAGCTATTTTTCAGAACTTCACAAGTGTACCTCCCTGGAATCGCGGCCTATTTATATGTTTTTTTATTCTAACCTAGTGGGAAAAAAGTATAAATTTTAGATCATCCCTCGTATTTGGGTCATTAATTCGGCCAAGTTTTATTTCGGTACGTTAAACTTACGGTACATTAATTTGACCGCTAAATGCCCGCCAGCAGTTTTCAAATGTCCATACTTATTGATTCCTTTATAAAAATAGGCAACCTTGTACAACGTCAGTTTTTCCTCTGAGGTAGCGGCTAATTTTTTAATAAGTTTTTCCTGCGGATCATACGACGCCATTTACTGTGTTGAAGTTGAGGGCCATTTCTGGTTGACAAACCTTGTTTATTTTATCTTCGTGCGTTTGTGCTGGCGTCTGATTATAGCTCATTCGTTGTTTGTCGAAAATCATCTTTGAGATCACATGTGTTGGAAATAAGGTAACATTATCTTGACGAAGAAACTGAAATCTAGCAACAGTTATTAGCTTACTCCTCAAATAAAGTCTTAAATTCAATGAACAGGTTCCGACTATCACCTTGAAGCCTTTTCCAAGATCTGCGCCAAGGGTTAAGATCTGATCGATTGTGGATTTTTCCGTCTTATCCTACAAAGATATTAACCATTCAACTTCCTTAAATTAAAGAACTGGCAATCAAGGTTTTCGGTTGAATCTTATTTTAGTTGTACGCAGCAACTGTTGAGCTATGTTGTTTCTATTTTTGTAGCCAAGAATTATATACATTTTTACCACTCAAATCTAAACACATTTAAACAAACCAACTCCCTCCCCGTTGTTGCAAGATCCTTGATTCAAACAAACAGCATCTGTAAAGCAAAACGATTCAAGTCTCTTTAAATGTGTCAAAGTGTCAAAGAACGAAGTTTTCGATTTACAAAATGCAGATTTTTCAGCCGTTGTCTGTTGAGCCGAATGATTGGCGACCATTGCCTTGATTCTGTTCGCGGTAAGCCGAACGTTCGATATCTGAGGCTTGACCAGCGGAAAGAGGAGTGCTCAAGGGTATCGAGATTGAAAGTAAGCCTAAATTCATGTCCATAGCCTTCCATGATTTTTAACTCGAAGAGAAAGAGAAAATTTGCAAATTTAGATTTGGGAATTTCAAGACATGTGGCCTTGAAATCGCAAGTTTTTGGTGTTCCCCTTGCTTGTCTGATAAAAAAAAATATATTTTTCGTTTCTTGAGATATTTTGACCAGTTCTCAATTTGTCGGAATGATGTTTAATGAATGTTGAGTGATAATTCTTTACCACATGTTTCGAATACATTTGGTCAAGATCTTACGATGGGATCCAGGAGGAATCTCTATGTTGTCGAAGCCGAGCTCCCTAGAGGAGAATGAGTTGAGTGGGTGTGATATATTTCTTTGGTCTTAATAGCAAGCGCGAAATGCCCGCACTCTGATAATTGAGATGTTCTAGGTTCTAACAGAATTCACTGCTAAACCAATGATGATTTTTTTGCTCATTTCAATTTTTTATGCTATAGATGTATTCTTCCTTGAAAAAATTAACTTCAAGTTTCAGAGAAAAAGAATACCTGTGTGCCGATAGTAGTTGTAATTGTACTGTGAATCAGGAAGACCAAAAAGTGTTTCGCTCGTATGCCTTAGGGAAAAGTTTGCGGAAAATATATAAGTTTGGAGTATTCCTGTACCTGGTATATTTTTAGGTGATATGTTGCAATCGACGTCGAAAAAATCATTATGAGTACCGATGCAAATCCGACAAAGTTGGAGAATTCCAGTTAAAACTGATCAAATGTAAGCAATTTTCTTATATGAGGTAAAGCAAGATATCTTTTGTCTTTCACATTTTCGCTCAATGTGCATATTACAGAGTGACCTTAAATGTTTTTTACACACACCTTTTCCATCAAGGTAAGTAGGTAGGCAGGTTGTCGTGGCGGCCCCGATGAGCCCCGTTTTGTTACCACAAGACACGTGACCTGGGTGTCTGATGAGTGATTAGTGTGGAGTTTAGGAATAAGAGATGTTTTTAAAACCATCTTGTGAATTTAACGAATTTGATTAGGTCGTCTCGGAGAAGTGTTTGGCTACTGTTTTTTTGTCTGGCACTTGCCAGAGCATGCCCTCATAAAGTGGAAAAGGATTCGTTTCTATATATTTGTTTGAAGCAACATGGTCTTTTACAGGTCAGTGTACCGTGCTAAATTCTTTGCTCTAGCTATATTTTGGACTTATTATAGTCGGGACTTGTTTTCCTGGTTATGTTACATGAAGCAAGGCTCTTCCACCTGCGGCTAGACTGTTTCATGCAGTTGTTTGGTTAATATGGGGGTCTGGCAACTCACTTAAACTACATTGGGTCCATTGTGCCCAAAGTCGAGATGTATCTATGAAAGAAAAGGAAATTGACGGCTCACCGTCATCATCCAGATAAAATAATGAACTTAGGAGTCGGGTTAGCATTACCTGATCCTTCCAGGATTGATTCCCTTCATGGCCTGTAAATAGCAATGTAGTAGTGTAACTTTTGTTTTTTTGGCTTAAGTGGTTAATTTGGTTTTGGCATAGTTTTAGTAGTTAAAAATTTCTGCAAAGTTTTGCTGGATTTTGTTTGCATGAGGAATTTGAAATTCTATTCTTTCTTCAATGCTTCATAACTTTTGTTATGTGAGCATGTAGGTCACATAAATATTTATGTTTAATTTATTTTTTTTATATATGTTGTTCTTGTTTTTAGAATATCATTGGATGAATGAATTGATAATAAGTTAAAAAATAAATTACTTTCGTTTTATTTTTTAGATTATGATCCAAAGGTTGTTGAACAAAAAGAACAGGCACAGCCTGCTTGCCTACCTCTCAGCTATGTGTTGCGTTTCATTTCGGATGCAGCTCGAAAGGAGAGTCCATTTTTGGGCTCAACGGGAGTTGAACTCAAACGAAAGTTGGCCATCAAACATCACAGCTACAGTTTGTCATCATCGAACAGAAGCAACACCCCAACTGGTTCGTCATTGCGTCACTTTTGTTCTTTACTGACAACATGTTGGAATATCTGTTTTAAAATTTAATTTAAATAATTTTTCAATTTCGACAGGTAGTGAACTGGACGAAGATGAAATGATTGTCTCTGAGTCGGAGGATAGTAATGATTCTTGGACTACAGAGGAATTCAGTTCAGAGTTCATTATGAGATATGGGAGCAGGTGAATGCTCACAAACACTGATAACAAAATCTTTTATCTAAATGTCTTTTTTCGAATTATTTTGCTATGCAAAAGGCATTCCGGATCAAGCAATGGGACACCAGGGAATGAGAAACCATTCGCATGTCCTGTTCCGGGATGTAAGAAACGATACAAGAATGTAAATGGCATAAAGTATCATTCGAAGAACGGCCACAAAAAGGATGGCAAGTAAGTAGTAGTTTAAACAATCGTTAAACTGTGTTACCTCATATCGTAGAAAGCCGCTTGTAATTGAAATTTTGTAACAGAGTTCGCAAGGGCTACAAGTGTCACTGCGGCAAAAGCTACAAAACTGCCCAAGGACTGAAAAGTCACGCGCTGGTGGCACATAATGCGTCTCCCGACAATGTTACCAACGTGATGGTACGCAGTACCTCGCCTTCTCAGTCTCTCGGCTCGTTGAGTCCATCGAGTATCAGTAACATGTCCAGCAGCAATGGGAGCTGCAACAACATCAACCAGAGCACGAATAACAACTGCATAACTCAGGCTACACAGCCGCCGTCACATCAACAACAGCAACAGCCAGCACAGATTATAAACGCAAACAGTCAGGTAGCACATCTGACGAATGGTGGCAGCATACAACAGCATACGCCGGTCGCTACAACGAATAACATTAATCAATCTATTGCGACCACAACGGGGCCAGCAGCTACCAATCATTTAATGCGCAGCAACATTGGACTCATTTCCATTAAGTCATCAACAAAGCCAAACACAACGAATCTTATTGCCGCAAATGTGACCGCGAGTAAGATTCTTAAATTGGCTGCTGCTTCAGCTGCCGCAAATAACAACAATGGTGGCCAAGTAAACACCAACGCCGGGCTGGAGGGCGGAACAGCAATTTTGGAAAACGGTAAATTAAAATTTGAAGCATGCACCTCCACTACCACATCGACGACGACGCCAATAGCTAAAACAATGACTCTACCAAATTTAGTTAACTTGGGCATTCTCACACCCGCCACCTCACCAAATAACAAATCACAACAACATACAACATTTCAGACTACATCAGGCGCCACAGTCACCACCTGCGGTGGGGTTAGCGTTTTGAGCTCTTTAAATTTAAATTCATCCTCCACCTCCTCCTCCTCATTAGCTTCTTCGCAACAGATAAGTAATCAGGGTAATATAGCCAATAGCAGTTGTAGTCTTAGTATCAATAATAACAATATGCAGGATGCAAAGAACACTTCCCTTCCATTGACTCCGGTGAGTCCAAATGTTGTGCAACAAACTAAAACCGTGACTGTTGCCTCGGTGGCCACTGGTACGGCCAGTGGTGGAGGTTTGACCATTAGTACAGCCAACGGTACCAGTAGCATTGTTGGCAATATTCATTTAACAACTGCTTCAGGTGGTCTTGAAGAGACGTAGCCTATACTAAAAACATTGCTCATGCGCAGAAAGACGTAGTTGTTTCAACCTTTTTGGATGAATTTTTATCTTTAGAGCAAAATAAAAAGCTTCGATTTACTTTTAAGAGATAAAACGAATATTTCATGCAAGCTACATACTCGTACATACATATATATATGCATGTAAACATTTAAATAGAAGAAAGATTAATAAGAGTATAGTTATTAAACAAGCATTCACACCCATATATATTTAATTAAATAACACTTGAAGAAAGGATGGAACGTTCTTATAGGCTGTCCTATTTTTATTGTTGATATTTTTACTGTTTTTTGTTTGCAAATGCGTACGTGTTACTTTTTGATAATATAAATTTAACTTTCAATTTCGTCAATAATTACACTCCATATAAATACACGCGACTACATTTTCAAGTGGCATTCAATGCCAACATTTATGAATGTCACACATTTTTTAAAGGCTAAAGATGTATACAGTATTTGTTTATTGCTTCAAAATTTAGATTATTTATAATTTAAATAGGGATAATACAAATTCGAGCGACAACTCACTGTACATGAAGGTACCATAGTTACCTGTGTTCGACTTTCAACATTTCTCCACCGACAATTTTAAAATAATACAAAAAAATGTTAACAGTGATTCATTTATAAAGCTTCTTTTGTTTTTGCTGCTCAATGACATAAGTTATAAAGGAGCAAGTAGAGAACACTGAAATTACCAATTATCTTGGTTGGGAAAGACGGGTGCCAGAAGCTAGATCACATCATTTCCAGCTGGGAAACCCCTGAAACAATGCATTTTTTAACTAGTCCATGACAGATGGATCTCTTACCGATTTTTAGAATTCTCGATATCTTATCTGGTCTTGAAAAGCCTGTTCTCCCCTTACTATGCTTTTATTGGATTATCCCATTAACATGCGCCTGGAAATATGCAGCGCTTTTTGTTTATTTAAGTTGCGTTTTGTGTGCGTGTCGTTGTGTTTTGGTTTCGTTATTTTTTTATGCTGATTTATGTTGATTTAAAGTCTGTGGTGAGAACCCATATAAGCATTGTCGAGCAGTGTCAACAGTTTCAAGGTTTGAGGGACGATGAAAGTTAGTATACATATATATTATTGTATGTTCATGTCGATCAATTCCCGAGATCAATCAATTTTATCCAAAAAACCAAAAGACCGTAATGTCGAAAATCTGATGCGAATATTACCACTGAAAAGGTGGGTGTTTCTGGCTTAAGTGCTTCCTGTTTTGAACTGAAATTTCGGACCACAGATCGAGCTTGCCATTAACTGACACTTTTCTTTAACCTTCACGTTTGTCTTCTGCAAAATTTGTTTATGTGCGAAAGTTGCAAGTCGAAATATAGGTTCAAAAGACAATATATCAATCTTAGTTTGTGAGCAACCTCAGGTCTAGGTTACTAGCCGTGAAGAAATCACTTTAACATAATCAATACTTCAAAAGTAACTTCGTAAAATTTAGATAATCTTTGTTTTACAATTAGATTATTATTTCTGTCTAATTTATGTTATAGTAGATTCGCTGTGCTGTCTTTGTATTTACCTGTAGGATAACATGTAGTTACTGTTGGAGTTGGAATATGTATGGAAGTTTGTTTTAACTACTGCACTGCAGCTCTAAAATGATTATATTAATTTTTATCTTCACATATAGTTCAATCGTGTCGCGTCTTAGTCTCAGTCCTATAAAAACTTACTAGATAGAATTTTATCCGATATATGTACGATTGTAGTGAAAAGTGTTATTTAAAATAAGAGTATGCTATTCATTGCACTGAAAAGACTTTGAACGAAGTTTTAGTTCGATCTACGTACGCGATTTATGAATTGTTTTATTATGTGCGTGTGACATATCGAAGGAATAACCACAATAGAAAAAATGGAAAATTGTAATAAGCATTTTCTTGCAGACGCTCTGCTTTTTTTCTCAATATCTTCAATCGACATTGAAATTAAACGGATCCTTGTTGCATTTGTTCATATCTTTTGAGACTCACTGCTAATTTGTAGGAACCTACTGTAGAGACCAATAGTACAGACATTACATAATTCATAGTCACATTAATGCAGTTGCTTACCTCAACAGCTTCACACCTGTGGTTCATTTCACAAACTTACAAATTGTGAAATACAATTGTAAATCACAAAATTTGTGAAAATTCCAATGTAACGTGTTTCACATGATTTAAAGTCTAATACCAATTTACGTAAATTACAAATGTGTGAGTTTTAATTCGTAGTTTGTGAAATGGACCACTGCTTTCTAAAAAAAAAAAAAATCTGTTAAATTTCTTTGTACTCCATTAATCCATTCAAACTGTACTGAACAAACGCCTGCGTTATATATCTCATGTATCACGTTATTTAAAAAAAAACATTTATTTTCAAGTTATTTGTTTGTCTTTGCTTAATTTTCCTTGATCTCTTTAAATATTCTAACTCGAACAAAATACCAAAATTAGGCTTAAAAATAAAACAATTTAAATCGAAAAACACAACACAACTACGAAAATTTAAATTTAAAATACAAAAAAATATATATACAGAAACTGACCTTAACTGAAGTATTACATTATTAGTTTAATCCTAGATAGTTACGCTTAAAAAAATTAAAAACTAAAAAAAATAATTAGAAAAATATTTGAAAACAAAAAAAAACTTCGTGTTAGTAATTAGTGCAATATTTATACAAAGTTATTTTATTTATGTATGCATATTTTTTTTCAAGCAAAAGGGTCTTTGTTGTTCTTTTTTCTTTTTATTTTTAAACAAGATGCCACATTTATAACGTGAAGCAATTTTTTTCAGATTATAGTTATTTACCTCCTCTTTCTTCCTTTCGCAACATTTAATAATTTAAAGCAAACAAATACAAATCATATTGTCCTGTTCTGCTTACATGGTTTATTTATTATTATAAACTCAAAAAATATTTTTTTGTGTATATGTTTACATTTGATGTACTACTTTTGTGTTAAACTTCGTCCTCTTTTTTTATTTTCTAAAACAAAGAAAACAAATATATTTTTGCAGAGAGCCCCCCGACTCATGGGAGTAAATTTCATTCGAAAACAAAAGCCAACCCTTTTGCTACAGATGCGTTAGGCTCTGAGCAATGTGAACAACCTTTGTTATGTTAATTTGTTAATACTTTTAATTTCATTCTTTATGATTTTTGTTTTAAATTATAATTACAAAAAAAAAAATACACCTAACATATGATACTTTTGAAAAGTTTTAATTTATTCCTGTATAATTTGTAAAGAAACGAAATAAATCATTTGATTTAGGTTTAATATTTTGTACATACTTTTTTAAGATTATTTTTTTTCAATCTTGGTTATTTCTTTAAATATACACGTAAAAATCATGAAAGCTTTATAATGTGTATGGTAACAAAAAACAAAAAAAACCTGGGAACTCTCCCTCTTTGTATTATCCTCTAATATTAATATTAAAAATAGGCAAATTTACACTAACAATAATGAAAAAAAAAATACAATAACTAATGTAATTTTCTGTTTTGTTACACTGAAAAAAAAATAATAATAAAATGTGAAAAGCTCCATAATAATTGTATAAAAAACAATGTAATTTTTGAAGAGTTCTTCTTCACCTAGTCACTATTTTAGTAGTTAATTGAAAACAAGAATAAAAAAAAAATTGAAATTAGGCATATTCCTTATGTTTTACCTTAAAAGAATATAATAATATTTTTTTTTTATAATACTTTCGTCGGTCCTGATAGTATTTCCTGTTTTGTTAATTCTTTTAATCAACAACATTTCAAAGATGGCTGAAAGTTATTTTCTTTAAAAGTGTTCACTTGGGAGGAAGCGTCACGCTTGATGTTTTCTTACATAGAAATTGAATCAAATTTAAAATTATTAAAACAAAAAATAAACTGCTAGTTACATTAGCTGTGCATGTATTTCAAAAAGAACTTTTTTCTTTCGAAAGATACAAACATTGAACAAAATATTGGTATAATCTATACGTCATTATAAAAAAAAAACATGAACGTTGTTGTATATTTTAAATGTAAGCTTAATTTAATGTTTCATGAACGGAAAAACAACACAAATAAAACAAACAAAAAAAAAATATATAAACTTCATCTTAAATAAGACTGCTGTATTGTTCGTATATAATAATTAATTATAAACACATTAATGTAAAAAAATGAAAAAAAAAAATACAAAAAAATATATATATTATACATATTAAGACTTTTTTCTTTATTCTTTTCTGCTTTTTGTGATTAATGTGAACATATTATATTGAGAAATAAATGGGAAAATATATTTTCTTCATTTAATGGATAAAATATAAACATAGTCCTTGTGGCTTTCGTGAATTGCGATTTTTCGTATAGTTGTTAGGTAAAGATAAGTTTATGGTGGTATACACAATAACGGAAATCTGAATATTGTTCCAATGTACAACCTAGAATGTATCTCCTATATGAAGACATAGACATGTTTGATTAAATGTGCATGATCCGTAAACATACCTGCTCATAGCATTGAATGCGGTGACTATCCGAATCATAGTGCTTGTGTGATATAAGAATTGTTTGCGTCTTGTTTTTATTTAGTTCGAGTCCATTTGAGGTTCACCAGCTGTGTATGGATATATGGTAAGGTCAGCCGATTTGGTGGACAAATAGATTTGAGCACTTGGCATGTCATTGATAAATATACAGAAAAGGATTTTACCTAGTATACCACACTGAGGTACTAGAGCAAGCAGACATCTCGCGTCTGAGCGAATGCGTTAGTGGATTGATTACGAGGCATTATAAGCTTTACGAAACGCAATTGCATTTGATTTTAGCGTTTGAATACATTTGCAACATCATTTTCGGTAATAGTCCCGAAATCCTTATTAAATTCACTGTTAAGAGAAAACCTTTTGTGTTATTGTTATCGGAGAAAAAAGAAATTGTGGAGAACATTTGGAACACCAGATCGTGCAGAACTCTCCACAATTTCTTAGGATCCAACTTAGTGTCTAACTTGGCAAAAGGTGTTTTAAAGGTGCACGAATTTCGAGCTCATTTGTACTCCTCACAGATATGACTTGTAGGCCGGTGTTTCCATATGGAGCAAATCTTCCCTCGTTATCTGATACAATGCAATATATCTGTAGTCAGTCATGGACACTTAGTTTCGAACATTCATAATAGATGTTCTGAACGATTTCACTGCAGGATGAAGTCTGTCTGCAGCAAGCACGCTTTTTTATCTCATGAGAATCTGGTGGTTTCCCGATCAATACAACGTCAACAAGAGTCGTGCCATTGCGATCGACCCAAGGCAATACAAACAACTTATATTTTTTTATGTTCTGATATAATTTTAAATAAGCAAACAATAAAAAAATTATTTCTTAGTCGTTAATTGTTGAATATATATGTCGACTTTCTCTAATAAGCTCCTGTTTCCACTATTTGTGGCTCCAAGCTTAATTGAATGTAGTGTATTCATGTCGCGCTGTTCAAAAGCAACAGTAGCTGCATCCTCTTGTAATCTATTTCAAAGAAATATATTGTCTAAATCGATGTTCTTTATATTGTATGCACCAGTCCTTACCCAGCCCTAATGTACCATTTTGCTTTTTTGTCGTCTCTGCATCTTATAATATATTTTCTAGCTTCATGAACGTTACCCATTTTTAGACAAACCTCGACGAATGGTTCGTAACCAATGGGACTTTTCTTCGATTTAGACAACTTTTCCAACTCTTCAAATTTACACTTTTCCGATAAAGTTTGCACACGCAACCACCAAAACCTGGCAAACCAAATATATAATGGTTGAGTTAAGAACTTATAAACATATTTTACCTCCTGTCTGGAATTTTGTAATCGTTTTTTATCTTCTCAGCTTCTTTTAGTTCTCCTAAACGTAAGAGTTGTAAAACAGTATCGTGAATAGTTTCGCTATAAAATGATACATCTCCATGGGTATTTCGAAACCTACAACGGAGATGCCGAGTCTAAGAGCTTTTTAGCAAAATAAAATAAAACATTGCCTTACCTCTGCGTTAATGTCTGTTGCAATTTAAACATTCTTCCAGTTTCGGTGCATAAGTCAGCTTCTACAATACGCTTTCCTTGACTGTATCGATTCGCTATAATTAACAAGTTCGATTCCACATTTCCATCCTTAATGGCATATCGTAAAGTGTACTCTGCAATCGATTGATGGTCGTCTTCTGTGTGAAAGCTATCAGTAAGTGCAGTTCGACTGCATTCTGCCATTGCTTTTCGATACAAATTAAAGCCCATGGGAAATTCTCGGATTATCATCTTTAAGAATTAATCTTATGTTCAAAATATTCATCACATTGGAACGAAATATGAACTTACATGGAAATTAGTTACTGTCATATTCTCTTTGATTTTGAGCAGTACCATTTGAACGAGGTCCGTATCGCCGGACTCGGTTGCACTATACAGCGCTTTATCAAATTTTCCCAGCTTCAGCAACAGGGGAACCTGCAGCGAGGAACGCGACTCCAGTTCAAGCAACTGAAAATTCACAAAGAGAATTGCATAACTATTCAATTAGATATTGCTTTTACCTTTATAGCTAAATCATCTTTACCAACGGAGTGGGCCTTTTCGGCAATGTTGCAGTAAGAAATGCCTTCGACTGATGGATTCTTAAATTTTTCAGTAATTTTTCGTGCTACCTCATTGTCATCTAAAAGACAAATATAAAATGATTATAAAAGGGAGAAAAATTGGTAGTGTATTGTGAGGACTAAGTTAGTTTTCAAGTGCGAGGGATAAATAAGAAAAGAGCAATAAAGCAATCCATTAAAATGAACTGAAGAAAAGACGTTTGTGGGTACGAAATAGATGTTACTGCAAAAGATTTATAGAGCATTGCACCAAGACATACTCTGACGCACGAGGAAATTCACAGCGGTGCTTAGCTATCAGGTATGACACAAATGCAATGTTTTTGAAATCTCACATGACTTTAACTTCCGCGCCATTTAACCTATTCTTTGGTATGATGATGAATGCATACGTCAGAAAAAGGTGATAGAACATGCACGCATGCAAGCGCTGCAGCGCAAATCCAGGGCAGCGAGGGAAAAATACGGAGCCAGAAGAAGGGAGCAGAAGAAAAGCATGCCTAAAAAGAAAAATATAGCTGGCAGCTGAATTCAAGACCAGGACACAGGCTCTATGTAACAGTGAAGTAAACCGAGTCACCGACGCATAGGGAATAAAAGATGTATTCAGGCAGCATTTCCAGCAGCTGCTTAATGGGCATCAGGTAGAGAGAGTGATATGGCGAGAAGAGAACCCGCATCAAGTCAATACAGAACCCATCCCCCCTCCCAGTTTGGTGGAGGTTGCCTCAGCTATAAAACAAAAAAAACTGAAGAACAAGGTCGCCGGGTTTATATGATCCATCCTAAAGGCGATCCTATACCTTATAAAAACCATCGAGGCGTATCCCGTCTAAATGTCGCATATAATATCGTAACGGACGTGCTGTGTGAACGTCTGAAGCCCTTCAACACACTAATCGACACGTATCAGTGTGGTTTCCGTCTCGGCAGATCGACGATCGACCATATATTCACACTAACTTGAACTCTACAAGGCGATGGCCGAATTGGGGATCCTGGAGCACAGGCGTAGCGAGTCTTGAATTAAACGAGGAAAAAACCCAGTATCACTGTTGGTAACAGTAATTTCGAGGTGGTTAAGGAATTTACCTATCTCGGGGTAGATATCAACGCCACGAATGACACCTTAGTGGAAATTCGGCGAAGACACGCTGCTAATTCGGTTTGGCTAATTTCGGCAGATTATGAGCGCTTTCAAGAGAAAAATTCTTCGTCGAATATTTGGTCCTGTCTACGAGGAAGCGAATGGCGGAGAATATATAAACGCGAACTCTGAGAGTCAAGATGTGGATGCAGTCCAAAAAGCCAAAACCCGACGGCTAAAATGGCTCAGCCAAATCGAGCGAATGAGATCCTCTGCTCCAGCAGAGGATCTAAGTATCACAGCCCCAGCGATTGCGGATGCCAGGTCGCTTGATCTAGATGACTGGAAGCAGAGTTGAAAAAAAGAAATATCTTTAGGGGCACATAACTAGGTGTTTTAGGTATGCTATAAGGATTTTATCTTAGTATCAAGTGTGTCGGAGTTTGGCGCAAAAATCAAAACGAGTATTTCGTGTTAAGTTTAAACAACAGGCAATATTCCGAAAAGAACAGTTTTAGGTCTGTCATCGATCCTATTAGTGAAAGAACTCAAGTATGGAGGAAGTGAACTGCGAAAATGAATTGGAATGCAAAAGAGTTCCATCTAGATCATAGCCCGTCGATTAAAGAAGGCATGTTTTATTTTAAAGATATCAAAGATAATTGTGAATACATTGGCTATCTAAACTTTATTGTGTCCCTAGATGTTACGAGCAGTTCAAATAACACTATTTTGGTCAATAATTTGTTCAAAATGTTCGCCACCTATTACAATAAAAAAAAATACTTACCCCTGTCATGAACTACTTTATGAAAAGCCCAGTGTTCCAGGATCCAAGACTCTGGGAGTTTTAAGTGCTTCGCTACTTGAATGGCCACTGCATAATTCTTCCGAAACACTAATCGAGCCAAAATAACCTCTGGCTTAAGATGACAAAACCTTAAACAAACAAAAGTACGAAAAAACAGTAAATGTTGAAAAAAATAGTATAACAAAATTACTGTTTGTATGTGAGAGGCATTGCTATCTTTGGATGGCGCAATGCATTCAACACTCTCAGTATTCGGCAAATGCGCATGTATTTGTCAGGATTATGCGATGCAATAAAGCCTTTCCCGAAATATGCTGTCTAATAGAAATAAAGACAAAATCAAAACTAGACTAAATGCAACTAAATGAACTTCAATGTCTTACTCGTATTAAAGACTTTTGTGTTTCAGGACAAAATTCGTAGCCCGCTGCTTCAATGCACTCGTCAACCGCAACATTCATTTTCCCTCGAAACAAGCTTAAATACTCATCAGATTGATGGCTACGTTCCTGGTACTTCTTCTGTGCTTCAAACAAAAAACTCGATGGTGCCTGACTGTTGATAGCGAAAATATTCTGTACGCACTCTGGAACTTTTTGAATCATTTCATGTGCGCTATTGGTTATAACGCGAACGCCATCCATTTCTGCTACAAGAAATATAGCTGGATCGTAGGTAAACACGCTTTGATCGCCACTCTTGTTGACAATTAGTAAGACCGATGGGTAACTGATGATGACCGCATCAGATTGGCGATCGTTATCGGAGTCCATTATCCACTCAATTTGTTTTGGCTGATCCAGCCGACCTGTATCGAATTCGCAAAACTTTTTTTTCATATCAACTGTTCCCATCCAGAGGAGACCATTGTTTGTGTAAAGTGCAAGGAACTCGTGATTGTAGGAAACCGACATTTGAACGATCTTATCAAATGGTTTGTCGAAAAGGTTTCTACTTATGGCACTGACACTCTGGCCAGGAACAAGTTTGATTACCTCCTTATCTCGACCGACTAAACAGTAGCTATTGCGGTCTTCGGAAACAATCTGCCAGCATGTGTTTTCCGAAAGTGATTCTTTGGGAAGGAATTTTTTTTACAGAATCAATGAATGAAAATTGAACAAGTTACTTGGTATATCGGGCATTTGTCGAGTTTTAAACTCTTCCACATTACTACTCTTGAGAAACACCCTTCCATTTGTTGTCATAACTGCAACTCCTATACCCGAACTGGAAGAAAATATCCTGGCATCTGTTACTTTGGTGCAGCTTGCTTCTGGACCCATGCTAAAGGTGAGTTTTTCTTCGCCAAACATAGAGTATATTATTACTAGACCGTCGTCCTGAACACAAATCAATTCTTCCGTGTCGGACCAGCCCATTGTAATGAATTTTCCATGATTCCACTGAATTACACTTCGTTAAAAAAAATGAATAATATATCTAACTTGTTTACCAAAATTTTTCCCAGTAAGTTTCCTGACGAGTCAAAGATCCTTATTAGTGGCTTAGCACTTCCCTTTACCGGGGCTATTTGAGAAAAGTCGCGTATCATGGCTATGGGACCACCAAACGGGGCACCATATACCCTCATGTAATCCAGATCAACATCAGGAGGCCAATTAAATGAGTAGAGATCGAATTTTCTGCAATATCAAGTCGTTTGAAGGATGCAAAAACATGGGTGTGATTCAATTACCGATAGGTGTGTGGCATCAAATAGAACCAGTCACCTGTGTTATACATTACAGGCATTTTGAATAATTTTCAAGAACACCGTTAAAAGATTTTATAATGCTAAACTTTAAATAGGTCGTTTTTGGATAATTTAAGTTTAATTTTTTTTTCAGCGAACAGAATCCAAACAAAGTTTACTTATGTCAAGTGTCTGACTGTCAGCAGTCATATTTCATTTCAGGTACAGGGTGTGGTATTTGTAGTTCAAACCAAAATGTTAAAGCATAGCGATGGGCGCATTAGAAAATATGTACTTAGGGTGGCCTCACTATGATAGTTGAAGCCCTTCTTATTGGATGATTTTATGTATGTATCATATGTAATTCTTTCCCTTCCGCTAAGCAGAATTATTTAACTTTGTCGTGAAAAACTAAGGCTGTCAAAAGTAAACAAACTTTTATGGAGTAGATCTATTATGGTTTAAAACGTCTCTCGAAAATAGAAGAAAGGGGACAGAAAATAGCTAAGACTAGAAAATCATAAAACATAAGGATCACTACTTATAGTGTACATATTTTTTTCCCCTTATAGCATTGTTCTTATCTTAACATAACAAATTACAATGCTTTGATTTTTTCTGGGAAAGCTGAAGAAAGCTTATTAAATAATTTGCAACAGACAGCGAAGTTAGAGAATTCTAACGATAGTATCTGAATTGCTTCTCAAGTTCTGGGAGCCAAAATTCGGACTCTTCATATAACTAACTCACACACAAAAAAATATATTAAAACTTTATAGTAGTACAAATATCAACATTCTTAAAGTTGCATTACAAAATTTCTGTTAATGATAAAAGCTGCGAATAAAAGCTACGAATGACACCCAAGTATTTAAATTTATCTACCATCTCAATTGCGAAGCAGTTACTGTCGCAAAGTACATCTTCATTCGCCCCTGAAAAATAACTTTCGGCAGTACATCTACAAGACAACATGTTCTCTCGAAGGCTATTTGTATTATGGAAGTGAATATTAAACTCCAGGGACGCTTGCGCTCTTAAGCAGAAACACATTAGTTTGGATTTTTTACTTACATTTAGCTTGTGTTGAGCGAACCAAATTCTTAGTGTATAATAATCTAACCTAATCTTATCCATTAAGCTGCACGGATTGGTTCATTTATATGTCATACCTACATCATCGACGCAAGCAGTAACCTTACCAATGAAAGGTTGACCGAAAAGAGAGTTTAAATAATTTAAATAAATCGAACAAAAAATAAAACTTATGGCAAAACCTCAAAGATGTATATGTGAAAATTGAATGAGAAGATAAAAGGTTTCTTCAAATTTATACGAAAAGTTCGATACTCTTGTTGCAAACAATATTCGCAAAATTTTAGTAAAACCAAATTTCGAATACTTTTCAAAATCATATCCTTTGGCTATTACGCTATGCGAAGTTTATCCAAACGCAATTGTTTTGTTGTAATTGACCTAAATGCTAGATATGTAAAAACGAGTTAAATATAACTGACATATATATATACAGCACCAAACTATACAACTACAACTTCTTTCATTGTGTGACCACCCAAAAAACAACTAAGATTTCATTTCTGACGTTTGACTTTATACCATCACTCGGCATTTTCAAATGTCAATTAGAAGCACATGTGCCAGTGTTGTTTTCGCTCAGCTATAGTGTATTTGTAAATTTTGGATTTAAATATATAAAAGAATTTATGGCTGACTTTTCTATTAGTTCTGACTCCGAAGGAGACGATTACAATGAATCGGACAGAGAGGTAAAATTTCTATCATCTCAGCATTTTTAAAACTTTAGAAAACGTTCTCCGATTCAAACAGATCCAAGAAGCCTTCGCCAGAGGAGATCTGAAGCCTGGACTAAATATTGAATTTAATCCAAGACGAGAAAAAGCTAACGACATTGTAAGAAAATTAAAATGCTTTTCCATTCGTTGCTATTTAACATACTCATTTTAGTTAAAAATCACAGCCAAACTAGCAGAAATAAAACAAGATCTGGCATGGATTGAACGGATGGATATGACGAACGACCTTGCACCGCTAGCACCGGAACTTGCAATTCAGCTTCAAAAACACGAGCAAAAGCGTGAGAATTTATTTAAAGGTAATGCAAAAATACCCTACATACGTCCGGAGGAGGACCCGGTCTTGAATGACTTCAAGCGTGAAATGCTGTTTCACCGTCAAGCACAAGCGGCTGTTATCGAAGGTATTCAGAAATTACATCAACTTGGTATTGCTACTCGTAGACCTGACGATTACTTCGCCGAAATGGCTAAGACAGATGAGCATATGCAGAAGGTGCGCTCGAATCTGATGGCAAAACAAGAGGGACAAGCAAAATCTGAACGCATACGTCAAATACGCGACCAGCGAAAAATGGGTAAAGTGCTCGCAAATCAGACGAAGGTGCAGCGTGAGATGGAAAAGAAGGACATGCTCGATAAGTTGAAGAAGTTCCGGAAGGGTAAACTAAAAAATTTGGATTTCTTGGAAGATGCGAAAGCATTAGAAGCTCAGAAAAAAAAATCTGCTGACGGCAGAAAATCGCGAAACAAGAAATTCGGTTTCGGTGGTAAAAAGAAGGGTATGAAGCGAAATACCAAGGCATCGGCTATGGGTGTGGAGAAATCAAAGAACTCCCGTGGTGGTATGAAAGGGGTAAAGGCAGCACCGGGAGCGAGGTCAAGGCTTGGAAAATCTAGAAGAATGAAAGCCCGTTCCAAGAAGCATTAGCTACGGCATTTAGTGTAGTTGTATGAATATGTTAGATTATTATTTTTACAATAAAAGTAATTGTATGCAAGACGTTATCACTTATCAATTGCAAATGTGGCAAAGCATGGTTTGAGTCCTGTTCGTCTTGCCTTAACTTAATACCATTATAAAACAAAATTGAACTGAGTTGGCAAACTTCCGAGAAATAACATTAAACGCTTAAACGATCGTAAGTTGTGCTGGTCACTGGCCACTTCTAACCATCAGTGTTAACTAGGGTAATACCACAGCATTTTTTGTATGGCTAAATTTTCTGAATTACTGAAGAGGCTTGGACAGACAGTATTCTAATGAAAGCAATATATATGGCCTAGTTTACACCTTTTTTTGGGTTAAACCCACTGTTTGATTGTTTCTCAAATACAAGGCAAGTAAATAAAAAACACACTTTATTTATTTTGGGTGATAACCCATTGACATCGCTATACAGACTGTGCCGAACATCAAGGAGTTTTCCACCTGCTGAATATAAAAAATTGCATAGTGCACAAATTCGGCCGGGCGATCCAACAGACAAGAAAAACTACATGTCTTGTCACGGAATCGCGATAAGCTTGAGTTCTGCCTGTTCTGTCACGGTTCGTTACAAAGGTTGTATTATATCTACTCATATGAATTTGAGTAAAATAAATTGAAAAACAATGCAAGAAAAAAAATAGAGAATCATATTAGAGAAATAAATATAATGCTACTTCAGCTCGACTTATTGTTTAGATATTAAACTTAACATTACTTCAATTCAAATGCCAATTCTACTTCTTCAATTCAATTTACTAAACGTTTTTTATTTTGTTTTTTTTTTGCTGAAAACATTATTTGCATTTTTTTAATTGGCTAAATACGGAGTTGACTCATTTGCACCATCTTTTATGAAAGTGAATAAATATTCTCAAGCATTTTCTGATCGGACTGTACACGTTCAACGGACAATTATGTGCTCTTGCTATTTGTTTTTATTTAAATTTGACAGTTTGTGTTTGGCTGATTTTCCTCGCGCAGGGCGAATATTTTTGTTAAAAAGTTAATATATTCGTTTATTGTAGTACTGTTGTTAAATGGCATCCAATTTAGCAAATTTGTATGCTCTCATGCGGCGGGCTTTTGCAGATTGCAGTATTATCTATACAACACCGGTTTCATATTTACAAACTTTAACTGGACAAACGAACAGAGTTGTTTTCGTTTATGAAGAGGTAACTTATTTAGCAAAATGGATAAAATTTTGGCATGTAAGGATCTTGACAAATTTAACTCTCTGGTGGACGAAGAGACAGAATTGGAGTGATGTTGACCACACAAACCCCGATTGACATGTACATATACTGCATCTGTCTTTATACAACAAAGCTCATGGTCCCTGAGTGTATAGTAAATCTGATTAAGCTATCCGATTTATACCACCTTTTCACTTAACAATATCAGTCGTAGAAGGCGGGTGAGTTTTTACTTCATCTTATCCTTTTCTTGTGCGAAGATTGCTATTACTAGCTTACCTTAGAAGCCAGCAAACCTGGAAGGATCAGAGCCAGAGACAGAACTGCCCTTCAGCCCTAACGGTCCTGGACTCTCTTGGCTAGAGTATTTTCGTCCATTCTCTCGATGTGGCTGAACCATTGTAGTCGACTGATTTTTGCTAGCGGACTATATCCACATCTTTGTACAGATCTTAGAGCCCTCCGCGCACATAGGACCAAATATTCGACGGAGGATTTTTCCTTCGAAGGATCGCGATTTTTGGGCTCAGCTGCTTCGTTTACCGTCCAGCATTCCGCTCAATTAAGCAAGATTCGCAAAATAAGTGTTGTAGAGCAGTATTTTTGTCCTCTAGGAGTTCTCATCGTAGTTTTTTTGCCAAACCGAAGTAGCAGCGGTTGCTTATGCTTATTCTTCGTCGGATCTCTACTGTGTTGTCGTTTGTGTATTAGTATTAGTAGACTCCTTTACAACTCGTCATGTGTTGGTCGAGATGATGTTCGACGGATATATTGTCGTCATAGATTCTAAGATCAACCCGTTTTGCCTATCCTACAATCGCCGGGAATGCTTCTGCAACGGCACGCTAGGAACGAGCAATAATATCGACATCGCCTTCGTATCCCAGAAGGTGGGTTGACTTGAGAAATGTTGTATCTTCCGTGTATCTTCTCGTTCCAAGACAAGATCGAAGAAGTCACATGCCAGGAGATGCATTCCTTGCCGAAATCCGGTGCATGTTTGGAACATTTTGGAGGTTTTGGTTGCAAAATGGACGGTGCACGGTGTGTTTCCAAGCGTTGTGAGACACAATCTAATCAGTTTTCTCGGCATCTTGAATTTAGGTAGAGCGATGAATACATAGTGGGTATCGATTTTAAACTCGTTGGTTTTTTCAAAGATTTAGAGTAGTGTGAAAATTCGATTTATTGTTGATTTGCTGAGCCCTAAGCCATGCTGTTATTGTCCGTTATGTGTTGATCAAAAAGGCTTTAGACGTTAACACATAACATTGGATAGGATATTTTAGGATATGTCTCGTTAGTTGTTGCATAGGATCGCCTTTTTTTTTGTAGATGCGATAGATCTGATATTCCAATCGTGGGACATGTTTTATTCCTCCCTTCCTTTGTAGATGATCTGATGCATGATCCCAACCAGAGCATCGCCAACACATTTAAAAAATTCAGACGGTTATGAATCTTATCACATAACCTTGTTGTTCATCAGCTTTATCAGGTGGGTTGGGGGACTACATCGTCTACTACGTTTATGTTCTCTTCTTGCCCAATCACAATCTTTTGATCATGCCCATTTAAGAGCTGCTGGAGGTGCTGCTTAAATACATTCACAATTCGCTGAGCGTGTACATGATAACAGTTTCGAAGAGCCTGAGTACCGGTTTTATAGTCTGCGACTGTATTGTTTTATCATCATAAAATGTTCGCATTAAAGTATTATTCATTTCTCACATTGGCCGCATAATCTCAATTTTTTTGGCTGATACTTTAAAGCAGAGTTCCTGTCAAAGCCGTCTACAACTTCCAATATGGACACTCCAAATTTTTTCTTAAAATAAATTAAAACCTTAGGTTAAGATCATGAAAATAACAATAAAGAAATTATTATTGAGTAATAAAGGGTAGCACACTTTCTTGTGTAGTGCTATCGCGGTTAAAAGCCACGAATACGTCACTTTTGTAAGGGATTCGAAAGAAGCGAAAAATATCAGAGTTTGACCGAAAATTACACGAAAAATATTCAATCATGTCTCTTCCACATTGAATATTCAAGTACAATGTAGCTTCAAGAACGTTTCCGACATAATTTCAAAATTAGTTTTCAATTATTATTCGAAAATAATGCGCAAATACAATTTTAAATATAATGGAAAGGATAAAAATGATAAGAGCTGTCGGATTTCATTTCAGGACAAGAACAAGCTGAAATTCATCTCGAACTTAGTATCTCCGTCGAAGATCAACATCAAAGAAGCCGATGATCTCAATCTGACTGGGTCTCCATTAAAAGATGATTGTTTAGTTGATCCAATAAACATTTCCATGGATCTGAAACTTTCATCAGCCACAACGTGGCCCGTTGAAGAGGAATGCTATAAAGGTCTGAGAATAGATGTTGCTCGGGCAATACTGTGTGACTATAATCTTCAGAAAGAAGCAACGTCATGTCAAGGTTCTGTTTGGATCCTTTGTGATGGTTCTGATGATCAAAGGACAGTCCTTCTTGAAATGGAATGTGAAAACAACTCAAACTCACGCGGCATGGTAACATTTGATGGTATTATTCCTACGTCTTGTGTTAAATCACAAGGTATCTTCGAGAGACACATGTCATTAATGAAGAACAGTACCAAAATTACTACTCAAATCGATTGTTTTTACAATATCAAGTCAAATATGGGCCTTAAATTATCGTGGAACACTTCATCTATGAACGCGCCTTTGAATAACTTAAAAAACAGCGACGTTGTACTCTTCCAAACTTTTTCAGTCAGTGATAGCTCACCATTAACTGAAGATTATCTAAACCAATTAAGGATATTAAATTTTATTAAGGAAGATATAGTAAGGTGTAAAGCGGGCAACGATCCAATTTATCGCTGCGGAAGGTATGAAAATTTTTTTTATGTGCGTATGTCTTTATAAGATTAAGTATTTCACAGAGGCATTGAAATGGATGACTTGAAAGACAAGGTATTCGGCGTCATGACTGAGCTTTCAGGTTTTGTGGATATAGGAGGTTCTGGTTCTGAAATTGAAGCTGTTGTCCAACGTGCCAAGGAGCGAAGTCACTCCGACCTCACTGATAAACTGTGGGAAATCTTAAAATGTACGACAATTTTATTTGATTCAATTCTCTAATGATTCATACTTAATATTGTCTTAGGTTGCTCATCATACAACGATCTCAAGTATGCCTTGAATTATGTTTTTCAATGCGCTGCCAAGTGCAATATAGTGGTAAGTGTCTGTTGGTTATGTTCACAATACTTATTCTTCCGGTTCAGAGGTTACATTTTTAAGTTTTGCTCATAGTTCAATGCATTGAATGCAACAAACTGCTTCAATGGTTCTTATACTTTTGTGTTCATAACCTTATAACAACTTATTGACTGCTTAAATTGTGTTATTAGTCAGTTTTCTTCTCTGCATATGCTCACTTCATGAGTAATCGCATTTTGAGGTTACTTAAAGCTCATTATATGCGAAACAGAAAAAATATGCTTATCATGCGGAAGAGTCTGAGACGAATGATATAACTCGCATGAACTTTACCGATCCACATGCTGGCAATTTCAGAAAAAAATTACGTTCATTTTGCTAAAGATCTAGACCTTTGTCTCACTCAGGTGTAATAAAATCGTAGGTGTTCATAAATTTTAAAATATTTTGCAGAGACGCCTCACCTCACACCTATACTTACGAAAGCGTTCAGATAGGTCGAGCTGTAAAGGAATAAGTAGGCAATTGAAAAACTTGGCAAATCCTAAATCAGAAGCGGTTATTGGTCCAATGTGTTCAGCTTAAAAATATTGTAATTCATTATTTATCATATATCTTTCTCAATGAACGGTTTTCAAAATTTTAACAAAAACTAGCTTGAAACTGCAAGGAAATAAATTAACAAAAAGAAAAGAAAGGCGGTCAAAGAATCGGACACTGCTTAGCAATGCTCTTAACAAAAATGCAATTTTGTTCCCTTACGAAAGCGCATAAATTTTGTATACCTTTAGTCTTCGCTTTGTTTTGCAACTATCATAATATTGGCTGCAATCCTTTCAGCTATGCTCTACTTTTGTTCTCTCTCTTTATGATGCAATTTTTAAGTGTGCTTTACATTGGTTGCGATTCAAAAATTGATTTTGTATCTCACATTCCTCAGCGGTTATTGTCTTTTTCTATGTCCATATCTCTGTTCTCGGTTTACGTAAGCTGAAAATCGTGTTTTATTTTAGACGATGGCCTCTGAGAAAGCTTAAAGACAATACTTTTCCGGTAAGAAATAAAATGATTTTCTTTTTTGTTTTGTATTGAACCTATTGTAGTTATCTCTTCTTAGTTGTGTAAAAAAAAAATCAAATATTTGTTAACATGGCTATTTATTTGCAGAACATGCCAACGAATCTTAACAGGCTAGCAGAAATCATTAATGAAGTTTCACAGCAGCGTTTGGCTATACCATGTCTGACTGGTTCCGAACCTTTAGAGCTGCTGTTAGAAATTGGATTGGAAAAACTGTATAAAGACTACGAATTCATATTTTCGGACTCTAAAATCTGTAACTCGAAGGATTTTCGAGCGGCGTATGAGTAAGTTAGCATCTCAAGTTCCGTCAAATAGATTTTGTATTGATAAAATTTAAAGACCAGCTGCAGATGTGGTGGATTCAGGCGACGCGCCAATAAATGTTCGAAAATCCATTCGCAGTGCGATTCGTACGGACGCAACACCCTCATCGCACCGTAAAACATTTTTGCATGCTGATTCAACAGCGTCAAAAAAGAAAAGAGAATCTGATGTTGTTGGTTTTCAAAATAGTGTTTTTCATCAAGACGATGTCGAACGGAAGCTGGCTCATATGCTAAAAATTCACTTGGCTCTGGAGCACTTACTTTCAATACAAATAAATTTGAATTTAGAAAATGGTACTATATTGAAGCGAATTACATTTGCGTATGACAATGTTAATAATTTTTTCTTAAGTGTATGTTCATGTCTTTGAGCAACTTTTGAAGAGAAGTACGCGGACGTTCAAAGCTATTGATGATTCACTGGCGGATACGGTTGAAATTCCATTAGCACTAGAAAGCGTCACTCAACATTTGGAAGGGTAAGTAACACAACAGAGAAGAACATTTTTAAATTAATGCAAAAAAATCTATTATCAAGGTTAGGTAGGAATGTTTTAAAAAAGATGAGTTTATTTCTTAATGTTTGATTTTAGCAAAGATCCAAATACTCGTAAAATAACTCTATTTTCGAAAAACTCGTTCCGGGAAGTTCAGAGTATATTCTTCTACTCAATGGAAAATATTTTCCCCGCAAACGCTGCTCTTTGTTATCAGACTGAGGGTAAATAAATTTAACTGTAAAATAAAATATTTTTTTATGAACTATAATAATTTTCAGATAAGGAAATCCTTAAGGAAAACAGTTACTATAGTTGGAACTACACAAAAATCAAGTCAAGAAGATCTTAGTTGCATTGATTCAGTTTTATAAATGTATATAATGTTTTTGTAAAAAAATATCCGTAGCAAAATAAAAGTTCCAAGTGTCAAGTCGAGAAAACTCTCTTTTATTCTACCCCGCAGCAGTTCAGAATATAAAGCAATTGCATTATTGTAAAGGATGTCAAAAGAATTGTACTAATACGCTTGGTATTTCTACAATTTAAAATGTTAGCGCTTCACAAGTAAGTGTTGCGATGGGAGATATAGAATATTGTCCGTGCTCGTGTTCCAATAATATTGTGTGCACAAAGAGAAAAAGATGTATTCTGTTTGGTCTTTTAGAACTTCATCAAAAAGCGGGACTTAAGTGTAAATGTCGGTACTTCAAAGAGGGCATCTTAGTCGAACACAACACTGGGAACCCTATTTTATGAAGCCCCCTGCGAAAGATTGTAAATTCCGCACATTGGGAAACTGTATTGAAAATGATCATTATACTTTTGAAGTGCAACTTCTGATTTGGAAGAAGTACTAACTTTAAAAAAAATTTAGTTCTAAAAAATGCAACCCCATCATTCGACTGGTTTTAGTGACAAACTAGATAGAAACAGAGAAACGTATAATAAACGAGACCAATTAGAAGGCATAAGGTAGTTTGTGTGCTAAAAATTGATGGATTGATAACGCAGTTATTTACATCTATCTAATGATATTGTTTCTTCATCGAATCGAGAAAACCCATCAACATTTTTTTAAGATAAAAATTTATTATCCTGAACTTGAACGATTACTAAGCATCTATATCTTATGGCAAGTATATAAAAATATAATAACAAGTCTTAAGCTTGCTTATTGCTTGGCTACAGATTGATTATTTAAAGCGTTCATTACAAAACTCAATTGTTAATCCATTCACTGGATTTAAATTAAACAGCTAAGCAGTACCATGCAAAACTTTCTTTTTAAAAAAGGTCTCAGAAAAATCAATATGAAAATATCTAAGCTTTAATTCTCATCACTTTCCAATTCCACTTTACCCCAGTTACAAGGAACTAGAGATAGTGTGAAAAAAAAACAGCCAAAGCATAGTATACAAAAAAAGAGGAAACAACGAAAGGAATCTGTGCTTAAAGATTAATGTTCTCTTTTAGTAAGACTACCTCAAATAATATTGTGTGCTTTTGTGTTTATTTTTCTTTTTAGTGGAATTGGAAGCCGAGTTCGTTAAGAATCCATAGAAATTTTCACCCCGGTTCCTTTTTAGAGAGTATAACATGATAATAATTTCTTGTTTCACTTTAGGGTAACCAAATGGTATTGTATTGAATTTCTTTTGCACAAAGACTTGGTCAGAAACTTAATTTTATATAGGAAGACTTAAAATTTTGGGAATGTATTGAAATACATTTTTTTTGCCGATTGGAAGCGAATGTTACGATATAAAATAGGCGCACTTATTACACGATAATGTAAAATTAAGTTCTTCTGCATATCTGTCTGTCTGAACATGACAAAATCAAAAACTACTGAAAGGATTTTAATACGTACAGGTGTATTATTCATAAAAGTTTTGTATAAATAAGCTAAAATATGACGACGACTGTACCCAAAGGTATCAAAGGAAGTGCCGTTCAAAGCATACTTACAAAAACTTATCGGTTCAATCCTCAGACGACTACCAGAGGTAATTGTTGCGAAAGGCGAAAATACAAAAGTTAAACTGGGTCGCATATAAAATAAATTTCTTTTCCACGATTCAGAGGCGCTAATTATAATAATATTTAATTTATTTTTAATGGATTTCTCTTTTGTTTTTTGTTATCTGCTTAAACATTTATAAATAGGTTAATAAAAATTCAAAAAGTCAAAAGGGATTACAAAAAATTGTTTCACTAGTTTCAAATCAGTCTCCATTATGCGAAAAATTCTGTTAATGACTGTATGGTTTATCGAAAATTCGAACATCAAAAAAGCTTTTCCAAACCCTACACGATATTTCTAGATCGGCTTCCGATTTAGTTTCTTTTTCGGATTGAAAGATATTATTCAAGAACAAAAAGGCAGCTGATGCTTGTATCACACATGTTAGGTACTTAATTCCAAGAAATACTGAATTTACATGTCAGCAAACTAATTGCAGTTCAATTCTCGGAGGATTACCAACTACTCGCCATAGACGGGCCTGTTTAAAATTCCTGGACTTGTTAACTGCATTTGAACCCGCTCGACAGACAATCGCTACGACAGAGACAACTCAAAATCAGATTGCTTTTGATTTCAAAACTATCAAAATAGAGATTTCAGTCCCAGGAAGCATACTCGTTTGCCCTAACTCAGAACCAGCAGCATCAAACACCTGCATGCAAATATATTCATAAGGGTCCTAGAAGGCGACAAAATGGTTTGGAACCGAGAAGACAGCCTACGTTTTCTTAAACTAAATGGCTAGTAGAAGAATTAAGGTAGTCTGGCAGCGGGAGGCCAATAAAAACACACAGAAAAATCTGATTTGGGAGATCATTTTACTTTCTCACTCACTTCCTCTCAGTGCCATCTGGTGCATTCATAGAACGTGTGATCCGTTCCACATCAACATACTGGCTCTTTTTTTCCAGAGTTCTTGCATTCGATGAATAGATACTCGCTTGGCTTCTTCTATTACCATTTGTTTTCCCACTTCTGCTGTTCTCTCGATAGGAATTCGCGACTCGTAGTGCTCCTCTTCTCTGCACCGCTAGCATTCAACTTCGATGTTGTTCCTTTTTTTAACACATTAGCTGAGAATTCGCATCCGTACAAGAGTGAAGAGTGCGTCACTCTTATAAGAAGTTTGCGTCTATTGGCCGTGTGACCTCCTAAATTTGCTAAATTTGCCGTAATTCTGCTGAATTGATCCTTGCTGCTTTTTCGGATACGAACTTGATCTGCTGTAAAAACGTAAGCTTTGTGTCCAGTCTCACTCGCAGGTTTTTCACTGCGTTTTAACTAGTTGTTTTCTCCAGTCCTTTTCTCATCTGCGAAATAGTGCGAATGCGCCTTCTAGTCGGGAGGACTACCTCTGTCTTTTTTGTTGGTAGGCTCAGTCCGTGATCTTGCATCCATGACTGGATGTGTCTCATGACCTCCTGATCGAACCGACTTTGAGCACCGTCGTTGTCTTCTGCGGCAATCACTGTCGTGATGTCATCGGTGTAGTCTGTCGTAGAAAATATTGACTAAGATCACTCAAAAATAAGTATTTTCGTAATTTAACTGTTCATTTTAAGAAGGTACTATCTGCCACATAAATTGGAACATTTAGCGTGTTTTTTTTACAAATTTCAATTCAAAGCTTAACCGCTCATACCGGTAACTCTGCATTTGCTTCCTGTAAACATTTGTCATCATAATTTATTCCATTGAAATTCTTGCAAAATGATGAAGCATGTGCAAAAGAGGCATATAAATACAATACACAGTCATTTTAGCAAGTGTTTCCAGTTCATCCTCCAGTGCCCCAATGAACAATATAATAAACTAGAAACCTAGGGGTGGAAAGAAAAATAAAATTTCCAACCTAATATGGCGCTTTGGAATCCAATTAGCTACACTAAGCTCGTTTCACTATCCCAGAAACCTAGAATGAGAATTTTGCGGTTCAGAATACCGTAGCGGTTGCTAGGGTTCGAACGTTTGCTAGCATCGCATTGCAAAAGCAAACAATTTAAGGAACGTACAAGGACTAAATTGTCGGGCACTCACATATTTAAATGTAAATTTTAAATCAAAAGATAATACCTAACAAGAATCCTAGGTGGATTTTTTATTTGTGATTGAGTTTTGAAAAAAAAATTGAGTGAAAATTTGTAACTTTCCATGTGGAAGAAAATTTAAATACCAAAATGGTTAGTGTACATTATATAATTGTCTTAAAAAAAAAATATTAATAAAAATGTCATATGCAAAGTTTTAAATAAATAAATAGTTAAATTGAAAATTGTTACATTATTAAATATGTGCTTGCCTTTTTTAAGTGAGTATCATGAAAATCATACTAATATATGATCATTTGCCTAAAGGATAAACGTCTAAAATGTAATTCAAATAGTGTTCAACTCTTTAAAAGTAATGTGGGAGTCCTGGATTTCGTTAAAATTAAAAATTTTGTGGTTTGATGTAATTTCAAGTTGAAAAATATGAAAAAAGCTTTAATTAGCATCCTGTTGTCTCTAATAATAAGTTGGTTACACAAGAATTGGTTCATTGTTTAAAAAAACGAAAATAAAACTGAATGACAAAAAAGCTCAATAGCTAATTACTTGCTAATTTCGATGGTGCCACACAAGGAAAATGGAACGCCCACTCGCCAGCAAACTAGATCCTTAGCCGTGCTGTCTCTTTAGTAGATTAAAAGCCGTACGACGAATCTTCTCCTCCATAATCAAAGCTATTGGGGATTTTCATTCATCTTCGTTAAGGTTGATTCGCTGATATGCGGCGTGCGATATATTTTAAAATGTCAGTTCGGCCACAAAAGTTCTTAGATGTTCAATAAAATATCCATTGTCAATGCTGTTAGACAAATTTTGTTCAAGTAATATGTTCATCCTTAGCGCAAGTCACTTTCTGTACTTTGAGGTTTCCACAGCAGAGTTCACGTTTAGGATACCTCTTAAATTAAACAAATTCAGTTAACTTTTCTTAATATAAATTAACTTATGCCAGTCTTACTGGAAAGGAAGAAGAGGCATTTCCAAGGTGTTATTCGTTTACGTTAAGCATTGTGCTTCTATATTGATGGAATAATTTGTTTTCAGTTTTCACCTGAAATACCATATTTCCGGGCGCTTTTCTATTTTCACGAACTGATTAATAAGTTATAATCCTGTTCAGAAAAAAATAAAATCCAAAGATATAGTGTTTTTTGTTCGAAAATAAAAATAAACGGATTTGGTGTGAATTTAGATATAATTAACTTCTCATAGCGCTCAAACGTTTCCAACACTGTGAACTTAAAAAATAGTGGAAAACATGAACAAAACAAAAGTGAAAGAGTGTATTTCTTACTGTGATAATTAAACAAACTTTTTGAACAGTATCAGAATTTACGTGCATTAGAAATGAAAGTGCTCCGGTTTCAAAATTTTATCTTGCAACAGTAGAAGGAGTTGGGCTCCCATCAACAACTTTTACAGCAGAAGGAATTAGCTTAGGACCAAAGCAGCAGAAACAACCCCCACAAGTATCTCAATATAATAAATATGTATATTCCAATTAAGAAGTTGAACCCAATTAAACTCTGAAAAAAATTCGATACCCCGGCATGCGGCAGAAAAATGGACTGGACAGCTTGGAGATATTCCAAATTGAAGCAGTTTAACCAGAGGGCTAAGACAACATTTACGGCCCAATTATTTCCGTACTGTAAGGTTAGTGATACTAAGGAATTATTTGATGTTTTAAGAAACCTAAGTAATTAGTTACTCTTTTAAACACAATGTTGGAAAAAGATGTAACCAAACCAAATTTTTGTAGACCTGAAAACGTAAAAATGGACCTCAAGAACGAGTAGAGTAAAATTCAAGCATGAATACAGTTTGAGATTAGTATGCTGAGTTATGACTTTTAAAAAGACTACTATCGCTGGTTGACATCTACAGCGAAGACACCTTTAATTTGATTCCAGCAGTAAATTGGAGCAGAAACTTATTCGAAAATTAGATAACGGTTCAAGACATACGCAATTAGTATAATTGATTCGAATCTGGAACTAGTGAATTGGTCTAATTAAAAGACAGCCGCTTAATCAAATGCGCCAACCGTTTACAGACCACACAACTCTAGCGATTTTCAAGAAATTCCCCTGGACAAATAACAATTAGTTATAACTGGTGTCGGTAGAGTAGCGAATAAAATTTTGGAAGGTTGAAGTTTTATCCCAATTAAATTATAATGTATCATATGACAACTTTCCATTTCTTCCCATTACACATATAACCTTAAATCCAATTTAAACAATAAAAATAAATATAAATAAATTCAATTAATCAAAAAATATAGATTCTCAGAACCGATTTAGTTTTAGAGCGTACATGCCGCGATACATACCAACAGATATTTGATATAACAAAGCTAACATACAATGCATTTGTTTGATTGACTTGGAAAAGGCCTTAGAACCGGGTGGTTAGAAGGACTCTTTTGCGATCTGAATAGATTTGAGTTTAGCAAACCGCTACTGTTCATGATTCGCTGTAAATTCGGAATACTATTCAACATTTTCACGTGTGATCTTTCGGTTTTCTTCACCATGCCAAAGCGTATGCAGACGACTGGGGTTTCTTTAGAATGATTGGAAGTTGAGAATCAATTACCACAAATCGTAAACTAGTTTGTCAAGTCTATAAAGTCTATGGCCACTTGGTCGACAACGACTATATCTTAACTGAGATAACTCAATAATGAACTTTGAGTTATCCTTGTATTCAAATGCTCAGTGATCATTAGAAGAATGATTCTCAGCCCAATTTATATAGAGTGATATTTTACATCCTATTTATGTTCATGTATAAATTTTAGTTTCGTTACTTCCCTACCAAAAAAAGGGCTCTATTAATACTTCTTTTTCGTCTCCTGAAAAATTACCTTTTTGGAGTTCTCTCAGTAAAGACCTTCATATGTGAGCGATACAAACCTAAAACGCCTTTTGCATGACAGATAACTACTTTGTAGAAGCAATCTCGAAGCAAGAGTAGTAGTCATCTGGTATCCATATGACAGCAAGTTTTTATGGGTTTTTTGATAGTTACTTAAAAAATTAGTTGATAGTAGTTGATAGTTACTTAAATTTGCTTGCTAACAATTGATATAGTTAATATCAGAAAATAAAAAATTGGTGCATTCACTTGCCTTTTAACGATGTAAGGCACAAATTTTTAGGAATTCTTTGCCCTAAAACAGATTTCACTTTTAATATCAGTAGACCTTCTTTTTAAAGATAATATAAGAATATTATTATCATTATGTAAGCAATGGAGAACATTGTTTGTATTTTAGTTCGGTAAAATAAATAAATAAATAAATTTAGTAAATAACAAAAAAAAAAAAAAAATAACATTCATTCTAGTAAAGAAGAGACAAATTTTGAATTAAACCAATAAAAATAAATTAAAAACTGAATTGAAACTTCAAGGATTTTGATCGTATCTTGCGCATGGGACATTGCATGAATGATAAAATTACCATGTTCTGTCTCCTTCGTATGGATGCATTGGGATTAGTTGCACCACATGATTATTGATTCTCTAAACGAGGATTCTATGATTGTTCCGACTTGTAAATGATTGTACGAGCCATAATGTAGGCTTTATATTGACGTATTTAAATAAATTAATTTAAGAGTACTAATATATTATAAGTAATAATACTTGATAAGTAATATTTTTTTCAAAGAAGTAAAACTTTCAAGAACAATTGCATATGGCATTCTTATACCAAAAACGTAAATATATGCTTTGATATAACTTCGTTTTCTTATCAATATAATTTTAAAAAAATACTTTTAACCGCAGGGCCTCGAAATAGTATTCAAATTAGGTTACGCCATACTTATACTATCCATCACTTTAATGATATGGGCATCCTTGACTAGAGCCGCGACAATGCGTGAAATGGAGGAGATGCATTATCCGCCGTGCACATTTAATCCCCTGTGCACTTGCTCAAAATCCTCTAACGATCTTGGCATAGTTTACTGCCGCAATGTACCATTTCCGGCGTTGCCAAGGATGGTCAACCAATCCAAGGTATTCATGCTACACATGGAAAATACTGGACTACGAGAGATCGAACCGTATTTCCTGCAATCGACTGGTTAATCCATAAAACATGTACTTAGGTTTATTAAACTTAAATTTTTTGAATTTCAGGAATGTATAGGCTAAAAATTTCGGGCAACCATCTGACGGAAGTTCCTGATGATGCATTTTCTGGGCTTGAGCGATCGCTTTGGGAGTTGATATTGCCACAAAATGATCTCGTCGAGATCCCATCCAAGGCATTTAGACATCTTCAAAAATTGCGACTTCTCGATTTGGGCTACAATCATATTACTCAGATTCATCACGATTCCTTCCGCGGTCTAGAAGATTCTCTACAAACGCTCATCTTAAAAGATAATTGCATCTCCATGCTGCAGTCGCACAGTTTTTCGGGGCTATTAATTCTCGAAACATTGGATCTCAGTGGAAATAATTTATATGAAGTCGATCCGAATGTATTTCGTGACGGAATGCCAAGGTTGATGAAATTATTATTAACTGATAATATTCTTTCGGAGATCCCGTACGATGCCTTGGCACCTCTGAAAAGTCTACGTACTTTGGATATCTCGCACAATGTCATCTGGTCTATGAGCGGAAATGATACGTATGGAACAAAATCGACGGCTAAGCTTAATTTGGACAATCTTCATTTGGAATACAATCACATACACATGCTTGGACCGAATTCGTTCCAAAACTTCGAAACTGTCAATCGGACATTTTTCGATGGAAATCCAGTTCATACTTTGAAGGTAAGGAACATATTTCTTGCATTTTGAAATTAAAATAGTTTTTCGCTCTTTTGCAGGAAGATGCATTCAAGCCGGCGAAAATTCGAGAAATATACATGAGGTATTGCGAGCTCACTCACATCTCGCCTGTAGCATTTGATAGCTTGGTTAATACTCTACAAATTCTGGACCTCTCCGGTAACAATCTTACCGAACTTCCAAACAAACTGTTTAATAATTTCGATGTTTTGAGGTAAGAAAATTGTTTTAAAATGTTTTTATTATCGGGTTTTCCAATTAGTTGTTTCTAAAGTTGTTTTGGTTGCAATTGAAACGGAAGACTTTTCAGCACTACAAACGATTATATGGTGAACTGTTCAATATCTTCTACCTCTTTCTGCAATTGACGTATATTGTAAGATTTTGTGCCCAGTTACCATTACCCTCAGAGTTTTTCGTAGTTTTCTTCTAAACTGCGGTTGTGAGCTTGTTAAGAGTACACGCTGTTCAATATTTTCCAACTATAATTTTGCGTTGAAATATTGAAATATTTTGCCTTTCAAATGACTGTCTTGGATCTTTTGGTAGTAGGGTACCCTGTCAAACTTCTTCATCAATTCAAAACATCCATAATTTCTTCATATGCTGTTAAATTGTCGTCTTAAAAGGAAAATGGGCCAAAAATTCCAATACTTCTTAAACCACAACAAAAAGTAACACATTCAGGATGCATCGGCTTCTCAGCGTGTGAATTTTCGAAACTTCTTTTTGTTCAAAAATTGTCGTCAAACCTTTGCGTTGAGCTCTGGTACTTATGTTCCAATTTTCTCACGAATTTTCTTCACAAATTGCGTAAGCCAGCTGCGGTTGTTTTATTTATTAGCTCGACTCAAATTAATTCTCGAAATTCGCACTGCAACACAGCTTCCGCTTTTGAAGTAACTTCAATATTAAGCAACCCTTTTCGAGCGCTAATTGAATAGCGTTTCGTACCGCGAAAATATTTTGACTGCATAAGAGCTGTCAGTTTCAAAATAACATGGTTCTTAAAGAAGATAACAAATGACCCACGCTATATAGTGGATTGTATTTTGTATAGTGGATGTAATTTTCCTCATGAATCCGGCTGATATTATAAGTTTGATGTTTTATACTATTTTTATAGACTGTTAAAGGGCAGTAATGAGTTATGCTATTGGATAGGATTCTTGCTATTATGCACTTGTCATTTTAGCTAGTTCGTCAACTTATTCATTTCCCGATATGACCTCATGCCTGGTCACAAATATGTGAAAATTCGCTAGGTAGATTATTTTGCGTTTGATTGTTTCAATAATGCTTACTTTTATTATAGGCGTTCTTTGGTAGTTTTTCGGCAAACAGATTATGCAAACAATCTGTTGTTTATCAGAATCGGCAAAATAGTTTTTTTTTAAATTTGCTGGCTCTCAAGGGATAATGACTGCCCGTGGATTGCGTATTGTAGATTTTGAAACAGCCTGAAGAAGTGGTACTGGTTTAAAACTTAGCTAAGTATGGTTTCGTTTTTTATTGCTAAGGTTGAAGTCTAACTGAAAGGAAAAGAATTTAACTCGTGACTTATTTTAGTTCGTTATTAGTCGCTTAAGTAGCGGGTCGATTTTCTTTGTTGCTTTGGATGCTTAAGGACCAATATGGCTGTTGGATATTACAAAGTTATTTTTATGGAAGTTTGAATGGTAAATAGGTAATTTTCCTCAATCTTGAACGAGAAGTTTAAATGAAGATCCGAATGAAGGCAATTGTAGGATTATTCATGTAACACCAGTCTTTTACAATCAGCAAATATGCACCGATTTGAGAAAAGGCACACGAGGTTCGCACGGTTTATTAATGGCGTAACCAAATGAAATGATAAACAAAATTTTTCGATTACCCATGTGTAGGAGAAGGATTCCGCCAACGCTTCCTTGTCAATTGTAGCTCTAATCGAAAATTCTATAAATGTACAGCACTAAAAGAGGTCTTTAGGCTTATAATGCTTTTAATTATGTCCAACTTTCCTCTATTGGTTTAGATAAGAATTTAGAGTGGAATAGAATTCACTCCAGAGTTCACGAGAGTGCGTTTTCTTAATAAGTCAAAACTTAACAACTTATTGAAAAACTCTGTATTTTAAATATTACGAAAGAACGGTTTTGTATTGGATATAGAAGAAATATTTTCTTACCCTCGTTCTCTCTTTTTTAGAGTAATAAGCATGCGCGACAATAAAATCAAGTTAACAGCTCCCGCTGAAATGTTCAATGCAATCCAGTACACCCTGTTAAAATTGGACATAAGTGGCGACAAGAACGATCCAACAAATTTGCAAGCCCTACGCAAGTAATTTGATTTCACAATTAACTGGCTATAATTTCTTTTATTTATTTTCTACAAGTATGACCAGAATGAGAAACATGCGGTCCTTGTCGATATCAAGAATGAGCAGCCAAACCTTGGGTCCCGATGATTTTATGGACTTTGGCGTGGAGCTTGAGGACTTGCAAATAACGAGAGGAGGTCTTCAATCGGTACAATCGCACGCCTTCAAACATGTACGTGGGCTGAAGCGTTTGGATTTTAGTGAGAACAGTATTGGAACTATTGAGAATGATGCCTTTACAGAGGTAGCTATGTTTTTAGAACAAATGAATTGAAATAAAAAACATTTAACCCCTTAGATTGGACATTCTTTGATTTCTTTTAAAATATCTCATGGCTACTCGGGTGGTTCGTTGCCATCGGATGCATTGAGACACTTAACGTCCCTCCAGGAACTGGACTTTAGCAACAACAAGATAACCAGTATGTCTGATACCAGCTTTCATTTCTTGAAGAATCTAAGATTACTCGAATTGCATGACAATCGGATTGAACAAGTTATGAAAGGAACCTTTCAGGTGTGATAATTTTAAAATAAAATTTGATAAAGAACTCTTCTATATATGTTTTTTTGATTTTGCACAGGGAGACATTCATTCAAAGCTAGAGGAGATATCTTTCCGTTTCAACCATTTGACACAAATATCTCAGCATACGTTCTTTGATTTAGAGGTAAGTTTGACAACAGATCAACCCACAGGTCTACTATTTAAATTTTTAGGCACTTCATGAATTGCATTTAGATGACAACAAAATAGAAAAGATCGAGAGAAGAGCTTTTATGAATCTGGACCAGTTGGAACACCTCAGTTTGAGGGGCAACAAACTTAACAATCTCGCTGAGGAGTCGTTTCAAGTAAGTTTTTCTCGCGTTTATGATATTTTCAATACTAATTTTTTGTTATTTTTCAACTTTTCGTCAAATTTGAAAAATTCAAAACTACTTAGAATATATCAGGTTGGCAACTAAGTAATTGCGGAATTTTTTTAAGAAAATAAAAGACAATTTTTTCATAGAGTGAAATAACTTTATTCTGTAACGTATTGCCCATTTAGAGCAATGAGATCCCTTTAATTAACTTTCCCTTTTGAATTTCTTCGCCGTCGGTGAAGAGGGTCCACCATGGTGGATCCAGGGCTCGTCCATTGTCACGAAACGTTACAAAAAATTCTTCTAATCTGCCTGAAACTTTTTTTTGAGATTTTGATGTCAGCTCGTTATTTCTTTCTGCGCGTTGGTTGAAGAATCAGGTGAAAGTGGACTGGATAAAAGTGAATAATGTATAACAGTTGCTAAAATATAATCATGGTGGTAAGTGGCCTTAATAAAACCTTAGTTCTTAATCAATGCAAATATTGTGAGCAGTGGAGAGCTTTCAGCGGCGAGGCTGTGTCTAATCTACATCTATTCCCAATTGGGTACCCAAACCAAAAATATTTGATCGAAAAGCGAAGGAAAAATATACATTATGCGGGAAGGAGATTTAAGCGGTAATTTTTTTTGTCTCCGTAGTCTAGTTAACAGCCAACGGTCCTTGCTGGTGTTTTGTCAGAAAAATGAGCAGTCGTAGTGAAGACACAATTTCGGGCGGTCGGGCTCAAGTCAGTTTAAGGCGAACGCATCGGCTGTAGATGAATCAGGAAGTCAGTGATGATGGGCGGCAACAGAAAAGAACATGGATTGTCGATTTTGAAGGACATGCGGAAATATTTGGCTCGAACGAAGTTAAAAAATATTTTTAATGCAAACGGTCATTGTGTGGTTCCGCGAATTTTTTCGTTCACTGTGAGCTTAAGCCTCGGTCCTCAAGGGAGTTAAAGATTGGTCTTATAGACGAGTTCGCCAGTTTGGTATCGTTGGCAGACATTCATAAAGAATTGAATACTCGGAAAAAATTGTAAAATGAAAGCTTTCATGAGTTTTTATATAGCCTTATTTCTATTGGGAGCCAGGGCAATGTAGAAGATTCCGCTATTATCGAGTATGCGATCGATGGTACAAGGGACAGTGAATCAAACAAACTTGTTTTGTATAAAGCGGAAGACAGCAGTGATGGAACTTAAAAATAAATTAAAACTTAAAAAAGAATGTCCAAAACTCATCTGTTTAAAGCGATAGAAGTTGCTATAATTGCGGCAATAAAGATCATGAATTCCTTAGTAAAATTTACCTCTCCTCGAAAATAAAATAAATTCGCTGCAATGTGCTGTTTTGTTCACATATATATATATTGATATAGCTTCTTTTCCTCGTGGAATTGAGGAAGAATCACGAAAATTCACGGCATATGTGACGCCAAGTGGGCATTACATATTCAACAAGGTGCCCTTCGGGTTGTGCAATTTGCCAGCTGTCTTTAAAAAAATTATTCTTCATTTTCGCGATCGGATTCGTGGGATTCTCTCGAAAAAGTATAGTTTCGTTTGCCCTTATAGCTCGCCCTTTGACTGAGTTGACAAAGTGTGATGTAAAATCGAATGTGGACCATTTGAGCTCGTTGCATTTCAAAGCTCAAGAAAAGTTTTTGTTCCAAGCCAGTGTTGTCTATCTTCAGACACGATGCAACAACCGAGTTGCACCCAGACGCTTCGAAATTAGGTTATAGCGCAGTTCTGCTCTAAATTTGAGATGGAGCCAATCTTTTGCAGCCATTGTATTTCATGACTCGCAAGACATCACCGTTGGAGCAAAAATAGTACCGAGTTAGAGTCCTTATGAGCAGAGTCCCCAGCATTTCAAGCAGCGAGCAGCCTTCTTTTTGGGATAGCCATTGAAACTCGTCACCGACTGCAAAGCATTCGAATTGACCTTAAAAAACCGAAATCTTTGGCAAATGTTATCTTGTTGGGCGAGACTTAAAGAAGAATATAACCACTATAGAGCATAAGAGTGGGTCAAGGCTACGACACATCGATGCTTTATGTCGTAACCGAAATACATGAGTAATCCAAGCTGGCGAGGAAAGGCATTTTCTTGAAAAATTATGAATGTGCAGCGAAACGATTCAAAACGTAAGGCGCTTATGGAGAGTTTGGGTACACAAACGAAAGGTGGCTATGTGGTTGAGAGTCGTGTCCTATACCTAAAAGTGAAGAAAAGTATATTTAAGGTTCGGAAGGAGAATGAAAAGACATTCAACAAAAACAGAAAAGGCGCACCACAGTACAAGATCGGGGACGTTGTAGCTGTAGAAAGAACCCAGTTCGGGGTAAGTCATCAATTTTGGTAAAAATTCCTATGCCCGTACGAGACAATCGAAGTTCGGAGCCCAGATGATTACAAAGTACAAAAGACAAGATCTACGTAAGCGTGGATAAAATAAAGTTATACCTTCAGAACAGCGAAGAATTGGTAGAGCCAGACAACCGTCAAGCCAGCCGAGTGTTGGAAGTCGAATACAAAGGTCCGTACGAAAAGTCGCACCAACGGGACTTGACGTATACTCTAACCATCTTGACTGAAGAGGAGAAGTTGAAGATTGACCGTCGTCGCGTACAGTTCATTTTTTTATATTATATTATAATAAGAATCTAAATAAAATCCTACCATAAAATCACTTCAAAAATTACCATTGACATATCTCTGAGTCCACGTGTGACCCCCTTCTTGTACATATTACTAGTCGTCTCCAGCAATTATCCCCAACTAATAAAAAGTTTTCGTGATAATCCACGAGATAAGCGATCGTCGTGATATAACAAAGTGTGATGTTTTTTCAATATTTCAATCCGAAATCACTCTCACACGATTATATATATGCAACAACTGAGAATACTTCCAGCGAAACAATGTCTTAATTTAATAAAATTAATTTTACTTAATACTATTTAGACAATACTTATTTTTTTTATGTGTAGACATATTGTTTTAACATTATTCCGGTAAACAAATAATTCAATTTAAAAAAAAAAGAAACTTAAAAACTAATTGAGTGCTACTGCGGACAGCTGTTTTTGTGTAACAGCATAATATGCATTTGAAGATCAGCACTTGTCAGGAAATGCCTGGAACAGAATTGGCATGGGAACAAATTGTTGGCTGTGCATTTTCTCTTGTGCCGAAATAACTCAAGCTTGGATGAAAACTTTCCGCGACACGGGTGGCAGTTAAAAATTTGACCATAGTTCATACTATCTTTTGGCGTCTTGCCAAGGAGTCCATTAGTAGTTGGAAGAATTCCATTGCTTTGTGGCGCTACGGAAGTCGTCATATGAAGACTTAATTTATCAGGATCTTCAGATTGCTGTGATGAAACAGATGGATCCTGTAAATCTATTAGCGATTTTACTTTCAATACTGGCGAGCTCGATTTGGGTTCGGTTTTAAAAGTGATGGACTTGGGTCCTGGGCGGACTTGAACATACTTTGTTCGTATTTTCGGAGGACTGGTGACGCGATATGCTGATTTTTGTTGTCTATCATGCATTGCTTTCGAGGATAACTGATAATGAGGATGATGTGACACAAGTGGAGCAACAGGTAATGGAGGAACGACTTTGTTGTGCGATGAAGGCGTTGTAACAATGTGATATGGAATATCGTCGTAGTCTTGAGGTTCCTTTTTGACACCCATAAGGCTGTTGCGTTTGAACGCCAGCAAAGTATCTGCAAGTGATGGTGGTAGTTGTGCTGGCAGCACAGGTGGGTTTTTATGCGCCCGCATATGAGAGTTACGCGCTTTGAAGTTTGCAAAGACTTTTAAACAAATATTACAGGCAACTTTAACCGATAGAGCTTCGCTAGAACCATTCCCTTTTACGTTCTTGCTAGGCGTTGAATCAGCCTTTTGTGGAGAATTCTCAGCTTCGAATATCTTTTTAGGTGTAGGTATGGGTTTACGGAGCAGTTTGGAAGATTTATAGCTTATGCCGTGCGCTGCTGGTACGTGCTCTCGGAGCATTTTCGGATTCGTTGCGAATTCTTTACCACAAACTTGACAAAAGAAATCACAGTCACCCGTCGACCAATGATGAAGAATTGATTTGTTGTCTACAAATATCCGCCAGCAGTTTAAACAGCGAATACATTTTTTCTCCGATAATTTTATCAAGCGCCCTCGACGAATACGTTTGTCCAAGAATCTTCTCACAGTCAGTTTCGGAATAGAGAGTGTTAAGTGATTTAATTGATGGATGGCCAGCTCCTCAACTGTCTCGCAGCTAAACGTACACATTTTACAAAAAACTGAATGTTCACTCGGCATATCGTCTAGCGCAAGCGGTTCTTCTTTTATTTCAACTTTAATTTGAACTTCGTTGAGGTCCGGTTCAGCTGTTGGCTTTGTTGGAAGCTTGAGTTTCGTCAATGTGCAACCATTAAGTTCTAGAGCTGATTTGATTTGTGTTATTTTTGAAGGGGCCATGTTTGGAGGTGTTTGAACGGATTGTTCAGGTATAGGCACACTTATTTGTTCGGAATCTTGTTCCATGTTAACCAAGGAAGGTGAGCATTTTTCGCTAGGTCCGACATTATCTGGTTTTAAATTGCTTTGTGATTTGTTTGATGTATGGGCATTGTCTTGTCCCTTGAAGTTGAAGTTGAACAGATTACAAATGGTTCGTTCCCCAAGTTTTTCTCCAGCCACTAAAGAGACAATTTTCGAAGTTTGCCTATTTGCACCCTGAAACGGAAAAGTAAACAATTGATAATTACAATCATATGAACGACAAAGAAATAGTAAAAAAAATATTAATGTGCTTTATTAACATTTCTAAGCTGTCTCTTTTTTTGCACACAGATACTTCCGCACTATACTCAATTTGTTGCCTGAGTTGCGCTGTTCCGAGTCATCAGCATTTGAAGGAGACAAATTCGAATTCTAATCTAATGTTTGGTTTTTTCTCATCTATGTTCGCGTACGTATTTATGTGGATATGTAAAACAGAATAATAAATATAAGCATGCAAAATAAAGTAATCGCAATAACCTTAAACTAAGTGCGTAATGCTAATTAGGACGAGTTAATGTAATCTGAATTTTTACTTTTAAAGTTGAACAGAGTGAACAGAATAGTGTAAAAAGGATCGTTGTACATTCCTTGTAGTGATACAATGGCATCCTTTGTGGGCTCTGAACAACTTCGAAGCAGAGTCATCAATCAAAATTTATATCATGGCACGGATTATGAATTTATTCGAAATTAAAATGATTAACTCACAACTTCCAGAAAGCATAATAAGTTAACGCATGCTGCTAAAACGAGTCATTTTACTCTTATTGTGTCTCCCGTGGAAACAGTATCATTTGTCGATGAGATTACATCCATCAACGAAAAGTAGCTGGATCAGTGCTAAAAAGCCACATCACTTAGAAATACATATACTCGTCATTCCCAACCTTCCTTGCTCAGATGTGTAATTGTTTTCATATTAATGCGCAAGAGAATAAAGAAGAAGCCAAATGTAGCAGCAAAGTAGACATTTTGGTTTTCTGGCTTGCCTTTTCTCTTTACTCTTTGCTCTTAAGAATATCGCAGCTTTGCTCTCCGCTCCACTTTGCTTGTTAATTGTACAAACTCAAATGATCCGCTTGGACTGAATATTATCGAAAGAGATTGAAGAATTGAACAATTGCTCAACTAAAAATAGGGGAAAACGGTCAAATCTGTTGATTTGAAAAAACATACAAAAATAATGAAGTGCAATTTGCGCAAAGTTTAAAATATAGGAAAATCCAAAATGGTTAAATGCAATTTTATAGAATTGAAACAAATATAAGCAATTATTATTACAATAATTACTTGTTCAAACTACACTGGCAAGGAAGAGTGACAGCCCGTGTTTCGATTACACCAATTTAGCTACTGCAAAAGAGCATAAAGATTATAGAATGTTGCAAATTGTTTAAGCGCGAAATTCAAAAGAATCAATAATAAGCCCAGTACCGTAAAAACAACAGGATAAAATGTCATAGAATAAGGTCCATAAATATGTTTCAGACCGTAGAATAAAATAATTGAAAATTGTATCCACGAACAAATGTAAAGAAATTTGCATGAAATTAATTTACAAAAATAAGACCAATCATGATTTCAGTCTGGAAAATCTTGCGAAACTGCTGTTAACTTAAAAATAAATGAAATTTGCAACATTGCCAACAGGCGTTTGATACTATTATAAATAGTTATCTCTTACTGCTACCAGCAATACGAAAATATTCAGGATTATGAATTATAAAACTTCAGGGCCAATGGAATTGTGAATATTAAGACCTTTGAGTACTGCTGTTGGAAACTGAACATATAACGCTTTTGGATGGGTCGGAGAAACAAGTTACCGAAAAAATTCAAAGAAAGAATGCAATTCACAGAATCTCCAAAATATCTCGCTGCAGTACTTCTTGACCCATCAACCCAAGGGTGTAACTTAAGTGATTCTAAACAAATATCGGCAATGGAGTTTATACATATATTATTAATCTAGGGCTATGGGTGTTGATGTGCTGTCCGATCTCGCACTGCATCGCTCGAAGGAAGACATTTGGGGAAAGGAATGTGTTTGGTCAAGCGATTTTTGTATATAGGCTCTTATTTGGTGTAAAGGTCTTTGTGCTAGTATTGGTTTAAGCAAAGTTGCAGCACAAATTTTATCGGCGCCTGCTACACAGCAAGAATCGTTACCGCCTTACTACTGAAAGAGCAGAGAAGTTGACAAATTGTAGTATTCAAATAGCTTGAAAATCAAAGCCAAGAATCATGGAAGAAAATCAACGGAGCTGCAGTCATCAGAACGACAACACAACAGGATCTGAAACGAACGAATACATCTCCAGTGACTCTGATTAAAATTCTGTTTGCAAAACTTGTATTTCCTTATAAGCAATAACAATAAAATCTCAAAAAATACCCCATGATGGTATTTACCGAATATTTGCCCATTAAAGTTTCCTCCAAAAAAACTTAATTTCTCCCATCAAACCAACTATTGGCGTAAAAATGTAAATTTTTGTTTACAACCTTTTAACATTCTAACTTGCATTAGAACTACCAAATATAAATATCTTACCTCAATACTATCGACAACCTTAATGTAGTTATTATCCGGTTGCCCAGCACGCACGTTCGATATCCACTTGTTCTGGATTCGTACGAATCTTTCAATATCGGCATACATGGTGCTAGTTGTTAATAAGCACTTCTTGCAGATATGTTTCGGAAGCGGATCATTGGGATATAACTGCAAACCAAAGAAATAAAAAAAAAAAACAATAATTAGAAGTTGTCGAACAAATCAGAGATAATTAATGTATTTTTTATTTCTTCAATTTTTGTGCCTGAGCGAAATGCTTGGTTAATTTGCATTGCCGTACCCACATTACCCCACTTTGTTAAAACATTTCTTTTCTGTAAACACCACTTGCTTTCCATATCATTTTCATTCGATCTTCAAGAAAACTTACAACGATCGGATATACAGCCACGATTTTTTCAGCCAATTTTGAGTTGGATTGGAAAATGTTGGGGTTGGCCAAGTCGGCAAATCCACAGATGCGACATTTTTTATCCTCCATTTGGATGCGCAGCCACACTACAATTTGATGGAAGCATACAAAAGTAGTCTTTTTTCTAACACGTTTCTTTAGCCTTAAGACTTCTTTCTTAAATCAATTCATAATTAAATCTTAAAGGTATTAATTCATTCTCCATCAGTAAATGGATAAAGAGAAACAGTTAACTGTGAAACAGACCAATTGGGAATTTTGTTTCAAACGCTTTCAGTGATTTTTTTTTTATTGTTTTCGTAGTCGGTCGATACGTCAAAAAATATCTGGCTGTCGAATTTGACACATGTTAAAATCAATGGCGATGTTCATCACGAAACAAACTAACCTTTTATCCTTTGTTTCCTTTAACAAACTTTTGTGTGTAAAATGCAACATTTTATATTACTTGAGATTTCTATAAAGTCAACTTTGTGTACTAACGGGGACCAAGGGAAAAGACAACTTTTGATTGTGGCTTGCCAGGTGATTATCATATAACGAAAAACATACAAACAACATCGAGTTGGTAAATAAATCTTATTAAATCAAGTGAAATTGCTAATCAAATATATAACAATGCAATTGAGGCAGTATAATAGTCAATATTTACTGCTGATGTGGGTTATCTTGAAGGCAAGCGCATTTATAGGGCTTTGGTTAACGTATAAGCTACGATAAAAACTGCTGCTTTCTAGGATTACCAAATTTGTCTTTGTTAGTTACTTTTTTGGTTTGTGCTCTGAATATTCATTACACAGTTTCAGTTATTTCGAGTATCCGAGCTCAGCACCATGGGTAGTAGATTTCACTTCAAAAATTTCTTTTATAGAAAAATGTAATCAATAATCACAGAAGTTGATTGAGAGTATACACTGCGACTCAGTGGGATGAGGCTTAGATTTTTGCGTCGATTTTCACGGTGTAATTATACCCGTTTGAATTTTTTTTCGGTTAAAAGGGTGGACATTGCAAAGGTGTTTCTCAGTGAATCTAGAAGAAGAAATGACGATTCGCTTGGAAGCTACAGTCCTTTGAAAGATGACAACGTGAAGTCGAACATCATTGGCCACAAATGAACGAGCAGGTCTGAAAGAGGCAGAGTAGCTGTACCGTGTACTTCAATAATTGATAAATGTACCAAGAAAATGTAGTTTGCGTTTAGGCGCGGAAGAGTCAGACAAACGCAATTTCTATAACACACTAGCATTTACAAGGATCTGTGTCCAGATCAACAAACATCGTTAAAATATCACAATGCGATCGACGAAAATGTATTCTGGATATTCGGATGTTCCTTGGGTGTAGGGACTTGGACGGGAACGAGAACCTTCTATGAAAGATGGTAAAAGCTTTAATGTTCCCTTAACAGTTGTCAGGCAAAATTCGTTTTCTGAAGTGTAAGTTTGATAAGCAAACTCTAACAAGCTCTTAGAAGGCTTCTAGTGCCGACTTTCACATGCGACCAAGTAACTACGCCAAATAATTTTCAAAATATGGTCGAAAAGTATATGTCGAATGAATGGTGAACTGGACCTAAGCATCGTTTGTCCGATCCGAAAGAAATGAGGAGTCCTATGCGCTAATATCAGAGGCCTTAGTGCTTTTAAAGTTGCCTGCTGTTCGGAAGCTAAAAACCTCGCGCAGACGACCAAATTGGTCCATATCAGTCCACAACAGCACCAAGTCTTAAAAATAGCGGAACTTTAATATTTCCAAGTCGAAACTCACGATCTAATATCAAAAGAGGCTTAAGACAGGTTAACAGACTGTCACATTAGCCAGAACCGGATATGATCTCTTGGATGTCTCTTCTGCTACTTGCCGTGAACTTCGAGGTTGTCACAGACTTCGTATTCCTAGACCTATTTCTTTGGGCTCAGGAGGTAATTGAGTAATAAAGCATGTCTCGAACGATCAAGACTTTATTAAACAACACCCTTATCACCCCGGTTGTGCTGTACGGTGTTGAATCATGGGCCTTGTTAAAGACGGACGAAAATACTCTTGATCGCTTCAAGAAAAAGATTCTTCTCTTTGTTTTTGTTCTTCTTTTGGAAGAGAAGATTGTGGAATGGATGGACATAAAAAAGAAGAAGAGTCATCGATTCTACACAAAGATGGTAACGATCTCAGTGGACACAATTGGAGGCAGCTAGCTAGGTATCTAGTACGATGGTGATTCTTGATTTTTCTAAGCCCAGGTCCGCCTCGAACTGCGGCGCCATCGAAGTTAGGATGAAAGATAGTTGGATGTAGAAAAAACAACCTTAAATCTCTTGTGTGGCGTATTGTTTGGCCCATAAAAGATCAACTCGTTTTAGGTCACTTAATATCATGATGATGATTCTAAAAAGCCCTATTTGTTGTTTATTTACAGAATTTACCAAAACTTGAAGTTTTGGACATGGCTTTCAACTCTCTGCCAAACTTCAATTTCGATTACTTCGACCAGGTAAGAATTAGTCCATACTTTTCTGTTCCTAACGATGATTTCAATTAACTGTTTCAACAGGTTGGCACTCTGTCAAATCTGAATGTGAACGTCAGCCACAATTTGATTAAAATGCTTATGTATAATTCATCGTGGACGGGCCGATCCGAGCACGGTATTTTCCGCAGCCTCATTTTTATTTCTACTTCGTTTTTTTTTTATTTGCTTGATTGTTTATTTATTTATAGGATCGATTTATCATTCGAATATAAAAATGCTCGATTTATCACACAACAACATATCGCTCATTCATCCTGGGTATTTTAGGCCAGCAGAGATATCCTTGACCCATTTGCACTTGGGCTTTAATTCTCTTATGGTGAGTACAGATGAGCTTGACAGGCATGGTTATTGTATATATATATGGGTGTATTTTGTATCTTTTTGGATGCTGATTTTGGTTTGGGTAGAATGCGACGAGAGATGTTTTTGGAAACATGCCACATCTGCAATGGCTGGATATATCACATAATATAATTCGAGAAGTTGACTTTGACGCGTTCAAGAACACAAAGAAGTTGCAGGTGGGTGGTTTTTTGGCAAATAGAAAAATCCTGTGCGTGTTTAAATGTTGGAGATATGATTTTTTTTAGGTTTTGTATTTGTCACACAACAGATTGACCGACATGCCTCAGGATATGTTTAAGCCCATTCATGCGTTAAGAGTGATGGATTTGTCCTATAATCATTTACGCTCCCTACCAGACAATCTGTTCTACAACGGAGGAATGGAGAAGTAAGTATATAAGTAAAGTGATATTCTTTTCTTTTTTCCCCAATTAATTTTAAACATTTGTATAACAATTTGTTTTGGGACTTGAATAAAAATAGGATACCATTGCTTTTAGCCCTTTTTTAAGCAAGGACAATTTTACATAATGAATTAAGTTTTTAGTTTTTAGGATGGCTACGTCCTTATTAGGTCTCTGGGTTTTCTTCTTTTAAGTCGTCGTCTTCCAAAGATTTCTTTCATTTGGATGAGCTGCTTATGTTAGTTATCTTTTCTTCCTCTGTTGGTATTTTAAGGTCATGATGGATACCGATTATTATGGTTCGAAATATTTTTGATTGTTGTCTTTGGATTATGGTTGGTCTTTGGATATGTATTTCTTTTCTTTAACGTTTCCCAGATTTGAATCCCGTATTTCCACTTGTTTGTCGATAATATGGAGTGTGAGCGAAGAAGTCAGTGTTTTTTTTTTTTTTGGTTTATTTGGCCACATTGTCAATTGGAATATTTTTGTCTTTTAGTTTTATTGGGCTAGGAGAGTAGTTTTTTTTATTCGTTAATATTACTTTTTGAGATTTGTCTTGGTTGATTTTTATGCTCCATTCATCAAAGCATTGTTATGTTCTATTGGGTACACGCTGGGCTCGATAAGTTGTGTATTCCAGTCAGTCATTGGATGTCAACAGAATCGTATCACTCGTAGGCAAATGAAGATATCATGATTGAAGGTCCTACTTATGGGGGGATGTTAGCAGTGTAGGGGACATTTAAAAGTGGCCCCAAAACAGATCCTTGGGGTACTCCTGCTCTTGTTTTCAAAATGTTTGATGTTTTGTCATTCTATTTCGCAAAGAAGAACACTTCGGTCAGATAAATTTTTATAATTCGATTGTGGCAATCTGTGTGTGGCAGTCGATCGTAAATTAGTATTTCGAATATTTTTTACAGTATTGACAGTAAACTTATTGGTCTGAAGGATGAGGTGGTTAACGTATTTACCAGAGCTCGGGATTTTAATTATTTGTGCAACTTTTCAAGTTTTTGCGAAATACATCAGTTGGATCAATGCAATGAACACATTTCATAGGTACTCGTCTGGATAGTTGTTTTATTATCTTCCTGTTAATAGTGTCGTCTCCTGAGGCGTTTTTATTGGGTCAATCCTTTTTTTGATGCAGTGTTCTATTTCACTTGATGTTATTTTTTTATTTTTGAATTGGTTACTTGTGTGTTTTGCTGAGGAGGTAGTGAAGTGTCTTTTTTCTTCGAAGAACTCAGCTAGAGTATCTGATTGGTCTTGGCCAAAGTGTCAGATTTCCGTAGATGATTTTTTTCTTCGCTTTCCAGAGTGAATAGTTGGTCTCAGCCGTTGGGCTCAGATTTCTTAGATAGTAGAAATTGATTATTTTTGGTAAGTTAAGCTTCTCCTTAAGTTCTTTGACTGCCTTGTTGAATTTGCTTTTATCCTGAGGCAGCCTAGTAATTCGCCATCGTTTTCTGAGTCTACTCTTTTCATTTATCTGTTGTCGTATTACGTTTGCTATGAAATTATGTTTTCTTGGTCTGTTGAAGGTGTTGACTTGATTGCTGCATCATTATGAGTGTCATTAAAATGAATTATACCATTTTGTGGTCTTTGTGGTATAATTGTTTGTAGATGGAGTATATAAACTTATAGAAAACTAACACTCGAACTATTGATTAATGTTCATAATCCTTTGCCTTCTTGTGTGGAATAGGAGTTTTTTTTGCTTCGCTTTTAATCAATAGTTCTAAATAAGGGTTTTCAAAAAATTCTCGATAAGTTGTTCAAATAAAACATTTCTGCTTCTGGGCGAATGTCTGTGCGTTCGTCCCTTGATCCATGGTTAACATAACTCTGAGCCTTAATAAGAATTCCGTGCATTGGTTTGCCTCGGGAATTTCGTTCAGGACAGAATATTTTCGAGTTATACGTCCACGGTTTTATATCACTGATATTTTAGCCTAATTTTAACGATTTTAAAACTTAAATTTAGGCAGGAAATTCGCAGAGGAGATGATGGATGGAATCTATATCCTCTCCGTCTTTGCAGCAGTTTTTGTAAAGTATCTCTGTAGTAGCTTTGCATGCATAGTATGAAGAAAGTAGTTTGTAGTTATGCGTGATACAAGTCGGATTCCTTGCAACTGAGATGAATCTTGGTCTTTTTCCGAAGATAGTTGGCCACAGTTGCCCTGCCATATCGGGGCTTATATGCAAACTTATATTTGAAACCTTAACAAAGGGAAAGGAACACTTATGGACCGCGCTTCGTTTTTGTGTGTCAATCTTGGTAAGTTTTGATTTCATCCACATTTACCAAAGAGCCTTGATAGTCACCTGTCAGTCAACATCAGTCGATAAACGATGTTCCCGACAATTAAATCATTTTCAAAGCTGAAGGACGCTGCAGCTGTCTCTTTTCCTGAAGGAGCCATTAAACACCCTTTCTTTACAGAAGACATTAGCTCTTGTTCGGGAGACTGACTGACATTTAAAATGAGTTCAGCAGTTGCATGCCGGTGCAAGGAGGAAAGCTTCGTAGCATCGTAAATGACGACCTTCCACATCCACTGTGGAGAAAATGTTATCAATTTTGGCGCATTGGATACTCAGAATGCAAATCGAACAAAAGAAGCAATGAGTTGACACATAAGAGCAAATTCTTAAGAACTGCCGAGCTAATGTGTACAGAGTTTTGAAGAATTATATAACCGTGGAAGAGACTTTTTTCCTGAAATGGAAAAAACAGTCTGTGACCTCGAAATAACCGTCTTCAAAGACACCGAAGAAATTCAAAGTCGCAATTTCGACACAAAAGGTTATTTTTGGGATGCCAATGGAAATATATTTGAAAACTAAAAACGGAGATCAATAAAGATTGCGTAAAGCTATCAAGGAAATAAGTCAGGGCAAACTTTTAAGTTGTCGTGCTGTTGATCCCTAGAGAAACCTTGTGAGAGAATCAAGATATACTATATGCTTTATTTTTTCGAATTGAACTCGCGAACTCGAAAAAAGATGGTCGTAATGTCCTGCCGATCAGTAAAACTTCGACGTAGATTGATCAGCACCAAAAATTTTATTTATTTTGTTAGAAGTATCCAACTTCAGAAATCGCTCTGGAAATGAAAGGTTACAGATTTTAGGGAAGGGGGATAAGCCCTTCTGGAAAACTACAAAAGTAATTAAAAAAAATTGCATCCATATCTCTTTCAGGCGGAGGATATCAGGTTGCTATCAAACTCAGGAAAGGCTTAAGCTCTAGCCAATAAAGTATTCAGAAAAAACTTAATTGCTAGAAGTATAACTCCTGCAAACCATATTCTGGATACATTAGAGCATTCCATGCGTTTGTTGAAATCATTTCTACCTATAGACAGTATCAAAATACTATCTGTCAGTGAACTGGAAATGACTCGTAAGGCTCCTAACAGGCCCATAAGCTTCGTTCGTTAAGCAAGTTCTTCGAGAAATTAATTAAAAATCGACTTATATCTTTTATAGATACTAAAAACGTTGAACTTAGTGAACAATTCAGGTTCAGGCCTTTTCACAAAGCTCTCAACAATGATTTTTTAAGTATTTTCAACGTTGCAGATGGAGCTTTCAATCTGATGAAGGTTTTTCTAGTGACTTATTCCCTCAAAACTATTGTTCTGTGATATATATCTAATTAAGTTGATATGTAAATTTGTACATATTTTGGCCACAATAAAATTTCCAGCTATCTATCGATCAATAAAGAAAAGAATTCTTTAGTTACGAAAACATTTCCACACTTGACCATGGCCATGAACACCTCAAAAGCGTTGACCTAATGCGAATTAAATCAAAAGCGCTCTTGTGAAAAAACCACCAACACGTCACACCATATATTTTTTTGAGTGTCGAAAAGGGTCAAAGGGAGCATGGAAATCAATTATTAATCTAATTTATTCAAGCATATCAAAGCAGACATTGACAGTATGTGGGACGTTGAACTGCTGTTGTGGTTCTAGAAAAGTGTTTTGTTTAAGTGAAGTTGAATGAGTTTGAAATATTACTTTAAATGGACGTACATATGTTGACTTAGGTACCCTTCTATGGTGATATTCAATAAGAAGCATCATCTTTAGTAAAAAGAAAATTGCAACATTTTTGTGAAAAAGTTTTGATATTTAATTAAATCCAAAGTACTAAAGACTCTGAGGTTGGTTGTTTGAACTTTACTTAACTGCCTTTAATTAGTCAGTGTTCTGAAGAAATTTTTCTTTGCGTCTTTGCGTAGTTGAAACTTTATAGCTGTCATGAAACCTTAAAAAAATAGTCTTTAAATAGTCAGGTCTGGGTTTTACTCTCAGCTATGGCGACGATATTTTAAGTTTACCTTGAAGGATGGACACGTTGGAGTATCAATATCACACTTACCTTACCTAGATCTTCAAACTTATTGATTAGATTAGTCACTATAGCTGTGCGAGAGGACGCTTGATGATGAACAAAAACAGTTTGAACTATATCCTGATAGTTTGATCGTTATTATAGTGAGCTTTCGGTAGTTTTTACTTATCGCAAGGATCCATGAATGTTGAGGCACAGATAAAAAACTATATATATACATATTTTCTATATTGTCTGTGGTTGAGGGTTCTTTTCCTTATCAAAAAAAAAAAAAAAAAATTAAAGGCTGTGATCTTCAACAGATTGGACGTTTCACACAATCAGCTTCTGAAGATCCCATCATCGTCTCTGTCTAGTTTAGCTGCTCTGACCCTGTGCGAACTTCATTTGTCAAATAATTACATTGCAACAATTCACAGCATGGATTTGTCAAACAAGTTTAGGGTAAGTTTTCTTCATCACTTTTTACCAATTCAATCTTATTTATTCCAATTCAATTGGACAGTCGCTCAGGTATCTAGACATCTCATACAACTATTTGCTGCGCATCGACGATGCAGTATTTGCAACAATGCCCAAATTAGCCGTACTAGATCTGTCCCACAATCGCGACTTGAAAGTGATGGACAAATCATTTATGGGATTAGAAAACTCACTAATCAAGCTTGGTCTAGAGAATGTTTCACTTAGTATGGTTCCGGAAATACGACTGAAACATTTAAGGCAGTTCCGATTGGGTTATAACAATCTGCCATCGATTCCACAAGAACTAGCACACAATATGACCAATTTGCGAATGCTAGATTTGTCTAATAATGATTTGACAAATGTACCATTGTTAACACAGTCGCTGCCACATTTGCGAACACTTAAACTCTCAGGGAATCCGATAACTTCGTTGAATAATAATAGCTTCGATGGAGTGAACGAGGATCTGGAAATGTTGGATATCTCCAACTTTAGGTTGCATTACTTTGAAGTAAGTCTTAGATTTAAAATATTAGAGTTTTAATTAAATGTATTTTTCTTTTTATGTTTTTTAGTATGGCTCCTTAGAAAGCTTACCGAATCTAAGGTCATTGAAGATAACAGCATATTCCCATTTAAAAGAGTTTAATATTCCCTTTTTACTCAAACATCATCACAATATTCGAGAGCTATGGATTGAGGCTCCTCAACCATTCATGCGGATAGTTCCACAAAGCCAGGGACAAGAGCCGAAGACCATCCAAATGGGCTCACCAACGGACTTGATGAAGGAAATGACGGGGCATTTACCATCAAAATTGAAGAATATCACTTTTAGTGGGCCTCAGTTCTCGTCATTAGGAGAAAATATATTAAAGGTGAGTGAATGGTGGGCTGTTGAGTTGTTGTCGATTGTTGTGTTAAGAGTGTGTGCTTGAAGTTCCAACTCAAAAGGTGAGAGTTATACTCAAGCCGCACCACTCTGACTAGTGATGATCGCGAGAAGCATCTGTGTCATATCGAAGAACAATCTCTGTCGGAAGATGTTATAATTTTTGCAAACGGCGGCAACTGTTGGTCTTGCCTGCTTATAATTGAAGAAAGCAGATGCCGAATACAAGTCGACAAGGAGCCCAAAATTATTATTTTTTAAACTTATAATTCGTCTTGAAGAGTCTGAAACAACATTTCCAATGTGTCTGAAGATGTCGCGAAAGGCCGTCAACGGCGATCCAATAAGTAATTACATGAAGCATAGAGGCTATCAGGTAACGTCTTTTGAATGCCAATTGAGCCTCAGGGACGAAGTGGTAGAGTTATTGTGATACATTCATTCAAATTCATATCATGGTGCACCAATTATGCTTGAGGTGTCATCGAGTCTTATTTTTTTCGATGCCGTATTTAACACGGTTACTGGGAATGGTGAGCGTGCGAAGACACGACCTACCAGTTTTATTGGCCCGTTTCTAGAACATTTTAGGTCTCGTGTTGAGACTATGAGAACAAATCACTCTTGAAGCTCTTTAAAGGGGATTTTCGACGAGAGTGTGAGAACTTAAAACTCAAAAAACTCAGAGGTCTAATAAAACATTAAAAAAAATATTATGAAATTATTTGTTTCTTCGTCCACGCCGTGGGTATTGCCTATTTTCTCCCTGATGTACATGCATTCAGTCGGGAACACTTCGGTTTCTTCCAGTTGTCTTCTGTTGGACTACGACTTTCTCTTCGAAAGTATTGCCTTCGACTCTCTGTGTTTTTTGTAAATGGATAATTTCCCCTAAGAGGCAGGGATTCGTAAAAGGAAGATCCACATCAGGAAATCTTACCGAATTCGTATTTATTGCTATGCAAGCAATGCAACAAGGTAAAGAAATTAAACCTATAACTACTGACTTGAGTAGGGCTTTCGATAAAATCTCTCATCAAATCATGGGACTAAATCAGAATGCCCTTTGGATCCATCATCTTTGTTCTTATTATTAATGACGTAGATTGCATCCTTAAAGAGTTTGATATGTCCATTTAAGCCGATGAAATGAGAATCTCTCAACATGTTTTTCTCCAACCTATCATCGTTTACTGCAAAACGATTTGAATGGGTCAATCTCAACGTTCTCTCCGGAACAGAGTTCCACTGGTCAGTTCGATGTGCCGTAACAGCCTCAACCAGCTCAACTTACAAGCCCTTATTAGACGATGTCATTAATTCCTCTCCTCTTCTACATCTTTCTTCAAACCAATCCGCGTAATATAAGACCATCGTCACTCCACCGCACAAGTTACGGCGTTAAGCTCAAAGCTCCCTTGATTTCCATTTCTCTGAAACCACCCTCAGAAAGTCCCTTTAAACACATACAAAAAAAAGCCGGTCTCACAAAAAATTTGTCCAATTGAACGCAAAATACTTCTCCACAATTTATTTTGAGCTTCCGTACGATGATAATCGACTGCCTAAATTGCTATTCGGCTAGACCGCAGGTGACTCAATTTGCAAGTTCCGAAGAGGAATAGCATTCGACTTTTGGTCGTGCGGCCTTTTAGTGACTAAAATCGACTGTGCAAATGTTTAGTCGTAGGCGTTTCAATTTAAATCATGAATTTTTATGCAAACTGAACAAGTCACCTGAGGTGGCGATTCGAGATTTATAAGCGATGCGACTAGTGACTAGTGTAAGTCCCCGATTATTGTTTAATATAATATTTAAGATAAGGGTTTTTATAGCGATGAAAATAATTGAATTGGATCAATTTTAATTCGATTTAAATTTTTTAGGGAATGCGGTCACCCTACCTCTACATTCAAATGTTTAACACCTCACTGCCTGGTTTTCCACCAAATTTCTTCAAGTATCTCGGTCGTGTTCGAAACATTTCCATAGACATTCGGTACAACAATCCAATGTTGAAACAGATACCGAATCCTAATACCGGATCTGTTCCATACTTACCAAACAGTGTGTTCCTAACTGACTTGAAGATGTCCGGTTCTGATCTCAACTGCGACTGTAATTTGGGGTAAGTTATTTATTCCAATAAAACACAAAACAATGAGCATTTTTTTTCGAAATCTCTTAACAGCTGGGTTGAGTTCTGGCAACGAAAACGCAGACAATACATTTGCTCATCTCAAACGTGGACGGACACAGTATTTCGGACATTCATGAATTCTCCATGTCAAATTTACGGTCGTCACAACTGTGACGATCACGATGATGATCTCCGAGAGACGCGATGTGCAAATAAGAACTCGGCACAATTGATGGAAGTAAGTGGAGGCTCTAATTTCCATTGAAACATTTAGTTGAATTCAAATTTCAGATCCTTAAATCCGATCTGGAATGCGGCTGGGATGCAGCTGTGCGTTTGGACACTATTCTAACACTGATATCTGTGTGCGTCATTTTCGTTTTGTATATGTGACTTCTTAAATACGCATACAAAACATCTAAGGAATTTTTCGAAGTCATGGAAAAGATGTCAGGTGATCCTCTTTTTTAGAGCAACACAAAAAACAAAACTTTTTAGTTGCCATTATTGGGAAGAAATTCGAAATTCAAAATATTCATATCCCTTCAAAAACGAAAAAATTAATCTTTTTCAAAAAAATGTCTGCCAGTTTTTATGCTTTCTTCATAATGATATTTTTATTTTATTTATAACTAAGTCATTTATTTTGGTAACTCTCACAGCATTCATAAGAAATTTTAACAATATTTCTACGTAGTTTTAAGAATATTTATTTTTAATTATGGTTAGCACTTAAAATAACTAATAATAAAAAAAAACTTTTTTCACTGTTCAATAGTTAGACGCAAAAGAATAAAACACTCTTTATGTTTTAGATATACTTACACACACACACACACAAAAGTAAAATGAAAAAAAATAACTCTCAAATTGTAATTGGCTTGTTTCTGTATGCATAAAAATTAAATAAACACTGATTTAATGGAAAAGTCTTGTTGTAAATTTATGAATTTGATGGACGCATTCGAGATCTCGGAACTTAAGAAGACGCGGTGCACATTGTCAATTTTCTGCATTTGATTTTTTCAGTCCAATTCTTGAACCGATATGGCGACGGGTCTGTGCAGCTGCTGGGATAATCACAAAATATCGCCATCATTGAAGCTTTAACGCGATTGACGAAGAGGCCAGTAGAGTTAGTCTTAATGAGAATTTAGCAAAATACATATCGCCGTCGCGTCAATAGCTATGACAATGAGATAGTAAAAGAAGTGTGCCTGACGACACTCCTTTCTTTCTATCCTTTCTACAAAGAAGGCGCCCCTATGTCTTAAAATAGTGTATTGTACGAGCGTCTGAAGTCTTCTTACAATGAAGGTTTTTTGAGTCGATAAACATCACCTATTCATCAACCTCAATGCTGACAGTTTTCAACGGAATGAGGGTAGCGATGGCCGAATGCTCGGAACAGAACACGCGCTGTGCTATGCGTTTTGGACCAAGAACCCCACACATAACGCGACAAGTAACTGTGGGACAAGAGACATTTGACAACTTGTACAAAATTTTGTAAAACTAAACGACAAAACTGTGAACATTTTGACAATTGTCACAGCTTAGAATTGTGCTTCATATTTTCTGATCTGAATATTTTCGAAAGCTGATACGTGCCCTCTTTAAATTGTATTCAATTAAGAATGTAATTTTGATAGTGATAGCAGTGAATCTCATCATTGGTTAAAAGATTTAAAGCCAAGAATAAATTTTGATGTCAGTGATCATCTGTTTATTGAAAATTTTCGGTTTTCAAAATCAACCGCACACAATCTTGCTGCAAGACTAACCAGAAAAGTACAGTGCACTACGAATAAAAGTCCTTCAAAAACCATTTGCCAAGAGTGAAGAACATTGTTCTACATTGGTTCGGTTCCCGTTTTTAGTTTTAAATTACTCATATAGTAAAAAATTACAATTGAGCGTTTCTTGGAATTGTACCAAAATACGTCTCGTATATAAACCCAATTCTTGTTTTGGGAAACAACAGACTTTTTGCGAAGCTGTGTATTTATTTGTATTTTTAACTTTCGAAAGGCGTAAAAAATTGCTCTGATTCAAAATTTGTGAGACCGTTTTGTTTAATTCACATCAGTAACTGCACCAAAAAGTGTCTTTTTTTCCACTGCGATGTTTGCCATTCTTAATCGTTGAAGTGATAGTGTTACTCATAGAATAACACCCATCATGTCACAGTCATGTCAGCGTGGTGTTAATTGTTAGTAAACATATACAAACAAAGCCTAACTCCATACAGAAATAAACAGTTAAACGAATATTCCAAAAAAATTATTAACAAATATTTATAATAAAAAAGTTTATACAGATAGAAAATTCGATTCTATTGACATTCGACTGGCAGGTTTGTTGCAACCGATATTCGTGCGGTGGTATTTTATGTCCAAAATGTCATGAGCCAATATTACCAGCGATAAGCTGATGCAAATCACCATCATATCACAGACTTCCCGACGTTTGCAAGATGCAACGAAATTCAAAGAGAAGTCAAGCAATTTTTTTTGCCAAAATTGAAAGTGATGGTGCTGAAGTATCCTATTGCCCTATTGAATCTTTGTTTAATTTAAGACTTTCCTGGACGGTTCATGTAGCATTCTTTGTGGTAAAAGTATACGATCGGTTGTGTGTTCTTTGTTTTTCAAGAGGATGCCTTCCGTTAAAAATTAAAATGATGCTCATAATATCACTTTGTCCTGCGACCTCGTATGACTCCAAAAGATTTACTCGTCACCCTGTACACCAAAGCGAACATGATTGTCCTAAAAATGTTACAAAATTGCCTGTCTACTTATAACTACCCTGACAAATTGAAATTAATTTCCAATATATTTTTATTATTATTATAACAATATGTGTATATCGCTGACTTTCTTATAGAAGCTTAGAAAATAAGAAAATATATCTTACCGTAACGACGTTCGGAGTTCGCCAAAAAACTACCGCTTTTTCACCAATTTTACTCAAATAATTGGTCGCCATGAAAAACACTCTCATTAAAATGAGATAATTTATAAAATATGATTTTTCAAAAGGTCTATTGTAAGTTTTAGTGAAGAAATTTTTGAAATCGGATGAGAAGTTTCGAAGATTACCTCATACATACAGACTTACAAACACTGCCCCTTATTAATATTAGTAGAGATAATGAATACCTGTTTCAAAGACTTCAATTGGCTAAATAATTTCAATCCATGGGTTATATTTTACTAAAATTTAAATATAAGGCAACACGCGAACAATTTTGCATCTACTCTTCACGACTGTGGAAATCACTTCCTACTTATGTATATGAGGAGAATAAACAATAAACGCAGCTTCGAGTTTACTATTTTTTATGGGAAATTAATAGGAAGTGGAATGAAAATCGGATTATAACTTTTTGAATTTGATTTGTAAATTAGTATTATTTTTAGTATTCATTTTACTTATAATCATAACTAATTAATTATTTAATATTTTATTTAATACTATATCACTTGAATTTTGAATTAGAAATAGCTTGCAATAAATATATAATTTCTATAAACTAAATTTATTTTTGAAAACCCAGGGTCGAACCTAATTTGTACGATTTCACAAAATTACAAGTTGATTGTTTCCTAATTCTTTATTACACACTTCTCAAATATAAAGTTACATTTTGAAAATGAATATGGGGTTTTAAACTTCAACTTTTGTCTTCATTAATTTAAACTTAAACCTTGGATCTTTACATATATTATTTGTTGTCTGCTTTTGAACCACCGTGCGGCTTTCTTTCGGCTTCTAAAATTGTTTCAAAATACTTTTTCTTAATTGACCCGGAGACACAAAAACCTTTGATTTTTGGCTTCTAATTTATTAAGACCACTTACCGCTGTTTTTCGGCGTTTTTAGCAGTATTTTAAGCAATCAAAAGCTTAACTCAGGTAAAAAACCACAAGCCTTACTAAACCAGAAACCACATAATCCCATTTCTGTTATGCTATCTACGGTCTCATGCTCGTGCCATAACCTTATTATATTAGCACCAGCGAATTTTCTCATCCTGTATCAGTCCTTGGCGCAGCGAAAAAGTTAATTTCCCTTTAAAAGTTGGAAAGAAAACTAACTCCCCCTTTTGTCTTTTGTCAAATCAAATGAACAACTTTCTTGGAAAATTCCAAAGCAGGGATCCAACTTTGTTTTCATTCTTTTCAGAAATAACGAAATCGGAGACGTTTTTTTTATCTTTCCTTTGACATGAATTACTGAAGTTTTGTTTAGTTTTATTAAAAATGATATCAAGAAGGAATCTTCAAGAATTTACAGGAAACTTATAAATTAAAACTATACGTATGAGCCATCAGATATCAACTTAAATCCTGAATGGATTTACAACAATATCCTCCAGTTCCTTCTTGTGAATTTTACCAATTCCTGTGGCTGTTGTCGGAGCCTCAGCACGTCCGCAATATTTTAGCTGAAAGCCGATACAGATGAACTTATAAGTTTTGTCAGCATAGAGGGGTTATTTTTAATTCGTGTATTTAAGTGAGTGAGATTAAATTTTATCGTACCTGTTTTCCAATCATGTGCTCAAAACGAGGGCGTATAAAATTCCACGCACCAGCATTACGAGACTCCTCCTGACTCCAAATGTATGCTGAAACGCGTAAGAAATATTTTTTATTGGTTGAATTCATCAGCAGAGGTATTAAGCTAATGGAGGATTTTTTAAAGCACGAAAACAAAAATATTGCCCACAGAAATATTTGATATTTAAAAGCAGATTTTTACGTATTTAAGTTTAGGAGAAAAAATTGGGGCTGTTTCGGAAACGAAAAAAATTGGGTTTTGTGCGACATGCCCTGCCCACACCATGAATTTCCCATGGTATAAAAAAATCATTATCGTTCGATTGGGTAACTTAAGATCTCAGGTCACAGTGATCCAAAAGTGCATAGTTTCAGTCAAGATGTTTCCACCACCTCCTTGTTCGGAGCTGAGAAAATATTCTTTCTGGTAAAAAGATGGCTTCGAGATGATAACATTTGATAATTTTTTCCAGGCTGAATCTATCTATGTTTGTCTCTGTCCTTATCTGTAAGGACTAAACATGTCTAAGTGTGTTTTCATGCAACAGACGCCTTTTGGAATCATGAAAAAGGAAAAATATAGTTTATAGGATTCAAGGAGAAAACTTGCAAGAAGTCTTGAAATCAATAACATTGCTGACAATGGAAAAGTTGCTTGATTGAAGGCCAAATTGGTTCAAGTATTGTATGATGGACGAATCATTTTTTTTATTACCAGTCTTTTTAGTTATAAAGCTAACTTAATATAGCCAATTGAATTGAAAGACATAATGTTGATGAAAATTTTGCAATTAATGTTTTTATTAAAATTGAAAAGCAAAAAAAAAAATGTAAGAATTTGTCCGGAAACTTATGAAGCGCAGTGTAAAACTTTGAGTTAAAAGGATTTTGAACTTTTTCACAAGAAAACTGATTTAATTTTAATTGAACAACAGTTCAATTAACAGTTTTTTTTGTTTTAAAATTTAAACCACCCTAACAATTTTAACCAAATTTCTCAGGAGTTCATTCTGCACATATGCTTCGAATGAAACTAGTTTGTATATGATTACTTGATTTGTTCTCAAAATATGCGAGACAAAAATAGGTACGTGCAAGCATGTACGTGCGTACACACACAGACATATTTCTTAAAAAAATGGAATCCGACTTCTGGGACCTCGAAATGTAGAAAGAAAAAAAATTTAACGAAATTTGGACCAATTATAATGATTTTCAGATGAGAAGTTAATTAAAGTTCAAGACCTACTCTAGGATTCAAGCGTTGACCCAACAAATAAATCAATTGGCATAACCAACTGCTCTATTCAGCCACAGATAAATAATACTCGATTAATTTAAAAAGAAAATAAATAAAATAATTTGTCAAATGTTTTCCACATACCACTCCTGTCGATAAGATTTGGAATCAAAAAACAGTTAAACCTTCTAGTAACGAGTTCGATTTTTGAAAGTTCACCTACCCAGAAATCTTCTCCCAAAAAAGGCGTGGGGCAAAGAAAACTAATGTCGCAACGCAACGGATCCTTAATTTTATAAAAAGAAGCTCAAGACCGAGTATGGTTCTACTCTGACTTGGCTCATATAAAAAATTAGTCAGTAATTTTGGAATTTTCCTGCTTCATTTTCCTCAACACGACCACACAATTTTTGGGGTCAACCCCACATGTTAACTCCTCGTAACATAGTGAAATCAGTACAATAATAACATGGACAAAAATGGACTGTGAGTTTGCCAATCTTAAGCCGAACAAATGCGCGACTTTCATTTTTCCTCAGCCCGAATGTATGACTACCAACAGCTTGCCTGAGGTGAATGACGAAAAGACGTACTAAAATAATAAAGACGGCCAAGTGCGAGTCGAACATTCACACAAAGGGTTCCGCACCGCTGTTTATAAGTAGATTGCTGCTTGGCGTTAAATTGAATTTGTTTTTAAATACATTTTAAATTTTTCAATGCCTACGTACTTCTTGCCGCAAAATTGAGTTGCGTTTTTTAACTAATTTTCAATTTCTTTGCCTACTTGTTGGTTTAAAATTAAGTTGTGAATTTTTAAAACACATTTTTTGTATTTATTACTATTTTTATTGTTTATTGTTAAAGCGGCCATAGAAGTACATATTCTGTGAAAATGTCTACATACCAATAAATGTAGCAATATGACACACAGACAGATCGCCAGCGCCCTTTGGTCACGGAACCTCAAAACCGATTCAATGTTTAATACGCCTGCTAGGACATGTATACCATTCATTTATTCATGTGTATAAATACAGTGCACCACAGGTGTGATGAAGGGCACACCACATGCTGAGATTGCTGGTTATAAGCATCCAATGGATCGAAAGATTATATCGCCTCCTTCAATGGTTTCGAAATAGGATACCAGTTGCGTCCAAAAAAAAGGACAACTTGAAGTCAAGGACGCTTATTTATAATAAGAAGGTCACAATGTTCAATTCAAAAGTGGATATTGGTACGGGAACAGATTACTTCTAATAAGCAAATCGATAAGAGACGGAGTATGTTTATGAGAATATTTTTGAAATATCTAACCACAACGAGTCACAGGACATAAATCGGAAGGCAGTGACAGCGTCTGCCTTCAAACATGAAACCTTTGGCATCTTGGACGACCGAAGAAAATACATCCAACAATGTAATTGTATTAAAATAAAATTATCAACTTACTTTGAACATTTTTGTACTTCTCCAGTTCCTGCTGAATCTCGTACAGGGGGAAAGGACACAATGATTCCAGCCTTATAATTGCTGTATTATCGATACTCTTGGACAATCTCTCATTCCTTAGATTATAAAAATGCCTACCCGTGCACAAGATAACCCGATTTACTCGATCCATATCGATTTCACTGTCCCCTTAAAGCAACAAAACAAAGTAAGTCTAGGTACCTTTGTATAAAAACCTTTCCGGTAGATTACCAATCACATTCCTAAAATACGTGCCGGCCTCAAAGTCCATATGCATTGAAGTGGCATCCGATAGTCGCAGCAATGTTTTCGGTGCAACCACCACAAGTGGTTTCCTGAAATTCCTTGTTAGCTGCCTTCGCAGCACATGATAGTACTGAGCCGGTGTAGTCGGGTTCACAATGTTCACATTCACGTCGTCACCATCCGGTGAGGTCTCCTTCGAATCGGTCAACTGTAAAAACCTCTCGATACGACAACTACTGTGCTCCGAAGCGGCACCATCGTAACCATGGGGCAAAAGCACGACAAGTCCATTAGAGTCCATCCATTTGGCTGAAATCAATTATAAAGCAAAGGTAACACGAACAGGTCATAACTATCCGCTCCTGTGTGACACTTACTCTCGCCTGTGAATATGAAGTTATCGAAAATAATCTGTGCGCCATTGGCAAAGTCTCCAAACTGGGCTTCCCATATAATTAGATTATTCGGATTATCTATTGCCATGCCGTACTCGTAGCCGAGGACTGCTTCCTCCGATAGGATGCTGTGGGCTAATTCTAGCTTACCACCGAGTCCGCCTTTGAGGCTATTCAAGGGAATGTACATTTGGTTGGTCTTTTGGTCGACCAGCATTGCGTGTCGGTGAGAGAACGTACCACGTCCAACATCCTCACCGCTTATCCGAACATTATGACCCTGGTACATTAGGCTACCAATGGCTAGTGCCTCGGCAGTGGCCCAATCAATTTTCTGACCCGAATTTAATTTCTTCAAACGACCTTCGATGTGAGTTTTCAACAGATGCGGGTGAACATTCTAAGTGGAAGGGCGGAACAACGGACTTATGGTGGAAATTATTGAATGATATTTTACAGAAACCTACGAAGTCCTTGGGATACTGAACACTCGAAGTGCCAATGTAGTTGAGCAGTGAATAATCCAAACCCGTGTCCCAGTAGGTTACCGCATTTGGTGCGGACTGCATGCCACTCCATTGCCTTTGGAAATAGGTTGGCTCCGGTTGGTAAGAGCCCACTGCAGCTAACTCCTGATTGAGGTAGCTCGTAAATTCGTTGCGCATTTTGCTGGCCTCTTCGATGGTAAGAGTGCCCGCTGCTGCCAATTGTTCGGCGTATAAATCTGGAACGGACCTGTGTGGGAGTTTTATACTTTTCACTTAAGTAAATTTCCTACTTGCGATTTTCGATTATTGCATAGAGGGCAGGGTTGGTGAATTTCGGATCATCCAGTTCGTTGTGGCCCCATCGGCGGAAGCAATTCATATCGATGAAGACGTCCTTGCGGAATTTTCTTTGGTAGTCGAAGGCGAGCTGTGTTACAATGGCAACTTTTTCGGGAAGGTCACCATTGACATGGAATACTGGAGCTTGGATTGATTTGGCCAAGTCTGTTGGGTAGTCGGTTGAACGACCTCGATCTGCTGGTGTGGTGAAACCAATTTGGTTATTTACAACCATGTGAATCGTACCACCGATTTCGAAATGTGGCACATAGGCCATGGTTAGGCATTCTTGATTGATACCTTGACCTGCGAAGGCAGCGTCACCATGCAGGATCACATTGAGGATTGATGATGAAAAGAAATTCGTTGGATCATGGCCAAATGCACCATCGCCAAAGGTTTGTTGTTTGGAGCGCGTCTTGCCCATTGAGACCGGGTTAGCTGCCTGGAAAAAAACAATTGGGATAAATAATGGTGATTCAGATGCACCATGGAAGTCACTTGTCATGGTATTTATTATTATTATCTATTTTTGAAGGCCGAATAGAATTTTGGAATGCATGCTCAAATTTACTTCTTCCTTAATGATAAACGTTTAGTACTTTTCTATACTTTTCACTTTTCTACTGCTTCATGATAACTGAAAGCCCAAAAACATTCAACTGACTTTGCTTTGGTTCATCTTCAAAATTAAGCCACGCAATTTCATAATTATCCCTTAAAATTTTTATCTTGTCTTCTCAACTTGATTTCCTTTCTTTCCAAAATCAGTTTAGTGGACGTCACCATTATCGATAAATATTTTAAACTTGTTTTTAAAGTTATATCACCTTTTCAGTCAGCTTAAGAAGAACTGATGGAAGGTTATAGGTCGGTAAAATTAAGGAAGAAATGTAGTTTTTTTCCTCCTTTTAGGATGAAATAACTATAGGGCAGGAAATACTCCATCTGGTCTAGACTTAAATCTTCGAATTGCCTAATCTTCTTTGTATTTCAGATTTAGAAAGACTTTTTGCAAGAGTCTTGGCTTAAAACCCTTCAAAATCTAGCTCTTGTGAAAGAACTTATGCCGAGCGATCAGCCACAGTGAAGAATTTTCGGTACGTGCGCCTTTGAAAAACTTGAGGCAGATAAGCTTTTTATCGAAAAATTGTCTTCATCTGGTTGAATGGGTATATTAATACTATTTTTTTAAAGATGGCAGTGAGAACAATGTTAATATCAAAGGCGTCCAAAAAGTCGGACTACGAAACTACGTCGTTGAAGTTCAGGTGAACGTGAGCATAGTTCAGGCCCGGTTGACAGTCTACATAAATATGCAAGATAGCTGATGGAGATTTATCCTGATATGAACTTTTAATGGCCAATTGCAGTGTCAACTCTAAGGGCTCATCCGCTCTGTCTAGTCAGAACGAGCAATGTGCGGCCTTCTGGTACCTCTTCTGTTACGGGTTTTTAGCTATGCACTGCAGTGTTTGACGAGTTGGAAAGATTTGAACTGAAGATTATAAGGACTGTCAGAAAGAATACGATATGGCACTACCAACTTTGTATATGAAAATCGTGAAAACGGCCGCGTTTTTCAAAGTCGAAAATTTTGCCAATGAAAGCATTTGATTTGTGCACTCCTTAATTAATTAATTATTATTTTTAAATGTTGATGCCTGCTTATGAAACAAAACAGTGTGGGCTTTTAACCAGACAAACAACAAACATTCATTATAATATAAATTTTGAAATAAGCTTCTTAAAATTTTTAGTTTGATTTAAAATTAAGTCATATGAAGTTTTTTTTAAAGGTATGGAAATTGTATTAAAATAAATGAAATTAACAATGCTTTGCCTTAAACAGCTTGAAAATTTTATGGCATTAAATGTTTTAAAATATTTTCGGGCACACATCACCGTGGCTACTTCTTTTGAAGAACATACTATGGGTCCAATGTTGTACTTTTTTCCCCACATACAAGGCATTATTTTGGTAAGAATGAGCCGCAGATTGGTTTTTCAGCCGTCAATTGTAGTTGGCTAATTATAAAATACGAGTGGCATCGATTAAAAAGTATTAAGAAGCCCTAAGAGAACTCGCACGTGGCAATACTTATTGGTAGTGACTTTGATATATTTTTTAATACATACCTCCAAATGAGATGGATTACGAATCATACTGACGCGTATCTTCTTTCCGTCAATATCCAGCTCCTCAGACGCATCTAAGTGTTAAATCAAAAATTCCAAATATTATTCAAAATCTATCGAATTCTTAGTGCGAAACAACTTACGAAAGTGACTTACGACATCACTCATTGCGTTCACACTATCGGGAAACTCTGATTCGCCTTGAAGTTTGCGAAAAAGTTTTGCCGGTCTCAAGTTCAACATTGTTGTCAGTAGATTTCCACGTCCACGATGGGGCATCGCCAAAACGATGTGTTTAAGTTCTTCTATAAATCCAGTTTTAGTTTGAATAAAAAGTATTCTAAAAAAAAAAGAACACACACACTCACCTTCGGCACAACAGGCGAAAAGCCTCCAAAAGAAGGCTAAAAGGCTTTCAGCACCTTCACCACCATACCGCTTAACAGTGGGAAATTTCTTTGCCATGAAGTTGTCCCATGCCTGCGATTTGATAAGAAGTTCAGCAATTTTTTTCCTCCCCTCCACGGCGACACTATCCTGTGACAGTTTCTCAAAGTTCTCTGCCAACCATTCCCGCTCCTCTTGATTCTGGCCCAAATTGAAAAATAAATTAAACTTCGTTAATGGCCTTCAAGGGATTCATCGACACGTTACCTCAATATAAGCAAACTCTGCGCTTACACCCGAACCAGAGTAAATTCCATCGAGGATCCGCTGAATCTCTTTCACCGTAATGCTGGCGTCTCCGTTGTCGTTTGAGATATTCAATATTCCCCGTGGTGTGATTCTGTCATTCGGACTAAGACCATAATAGTTCGGATTGAGTTCATCCAAAGAACTGCAAGAGATTTCAAGGTAATTATGTGTGCCTTGAGGAATGTAGAGGGATCACCTTGAGTTTGGTTTGAAGTTCACCGGATTTATTTTGGCCACTTTGTGTCCATACCTTCGGTATGCTTCTACCCATCGGCAAACATTTGGCTGGGAGTTTCTCGATTGAATGATATCTTCCGAAACTGAAAGAGAGTGAATTCCAAGGAAAGACTATAGCTATAAATTGTAAGACGTTGGGCGTATTGTATTTTGATTGACAGCCGGATTGCTTTGCTTGGATGTTCCACATTTAACACGGTCATTGTCGAATCATTCATTAAGCAAAATTATCATCCGCCCAACGGATGTCCAAAAGGATACAAGGACATGCACGAGTTTTCAGATAAATTATTTACCCATATAGGGGCTCGATTACAACGAATGCTTTCCGATGGAGATTCCGGAAAAAGGATGTTTTCATGATGATGCATATGTACATAAAGGGATTCCTTGCTTCGAGATACGAGTACATATTTGAGAGGGTGGAAAACTCATTTAATGATTCTGTGGAAACACCCAACCAGGATGTTTATTTGGAGGGAATGGATCAAATGGAAATCCATGCAACTCTTAATCAAAAGCTTAACCTTTGGGAGATTTACTGAAAATGTAGCATGCTGGTAGGTAGGTTCTTTTGCGTCAAAGAACGCTTTGAATTAACAAGGGCGACAAGCTATTAACTAAATTAGGTTCCATGTGGTTTTATGGGATAAACTGTAGCTTAATGAGTTTCAAAGACCAGTTTCATCTAATTTTTCGTGCATATTATTCCAGCTCCTGTGAAGAAGCAAACAATTGGGATAATCGGTGACTTATTGAAGTGCTCTGCAAAGAGGCAAAAATCAACGGACTTCGAAATCGCTAGAACCCTTACTTGTTGGAAAGCATTGATTATCATGGGCGCTTAAACTTAAACTTTGTCAAAGACTCTTGCTGCAGGAATCGTGGCGAATGTTGCTTCCTTGCCTGAAACGCATGAATGACACATATCCAACTTTGTTCGCAACTTTTGAAGCAATATTGAACTAGAAAAGAAATAATTACTTGAAATTAAAATAAACGCGGTGAATGTCGACTACCATTTGGAAGGGCAACCAACTCCTGATGAAATTGTCGCCATTTAAGGTGGCACCATCGACGCAAAATGTAAAGATGCCATGACGAAACGATCGAAGAGCAAGAGTTTCATGAATCTGGCAAAATTCAGAAAAGCTGTCAGGCGGAATATTCATTTCAGCGTGTTGCACAAAACAAACCTAACTTTTCTCGTCATCGCTATTTTGTCTGCAGAATCCGTGCAATGAAACGAAGATTTCTGCAATCCAAGCAAATTTTGAGGGATGATCTTGTTCCTAGTTACTTAATCTTTACAAAATTGTATGGAAACAAAGTCAGAACGCCATCAAGTATCTCTGCCATAGACTGACCGTCGGCGTGGCTGAAACATTGGAAGACCGCTCCTTCATTTGGTATTCAAAAGTTGCATGGTGGTGCATGATAATTACCTTGAAGGATGAACATTAGGATGACTGCGAATAAAGACCTTCAGACATGTAGTTGATGTCACCACACGGATCTCCTTCAGAGGATCCATCAGACGATGGGTACCCAAACACGAGTTGATATTTGGGTACCCATTGACATACAAGTCTAGGCGAATAACTTTTTTTTTAGTACTTCAACGTAAGTTCGTCAATTTAATCAGTCTAAAACAGTCTTCATCGGCACGAAAGAAAATCGAAGTTGCGATTGCTATGCAAAAGGGCCACTGTTACAGGCTTATACGAAGAATCCGAGCATTGTGGGAACTCAACGAATCCTGTCGAAAAATGCTAGAAGTTTGTTGAAGTCAAAGGAAATATGATTGAAAATAAAAAACAGCTATCAGTACGTTTTGATAAGATGGCCCAAAAATATCACCCTGAATGAAGATACTATAAATATAGCAACTAAATACAATTGTCAGTTGTGATGCAGAATAATTGGCTAGTGATTGAAGGGCAAGGTGAATTTCGGCGCAGATTTTCCGACTACTTACTGCAGAATGATGCCGGTTTACTAGTTCTCGCCGCTGGCGCTGTGGCTGCAAATTTCGCGGATGAGCATAAATGTCAACTAGACGGCATGCCAAGCATTGAAGTGGAGGTGTTAAAGATGTTCCCTTAAAATGTGCAGACAGTTTCTCAGTAACTGCCTGCAAACGTCATTCGTATTTTAATTACGTTCAAAGCATCCAGCACAAGATCAAAAGAATATTTGAAACAGAATTGTAGACTTATTGAAGAAATGTGTGATTCTATGATACTGTAATTTTTTTTTATGATCAATCATAAATTGATCAATGACATTGTAAGTATTTTTTTCGTATTGAGAAAAATGCCCCACCTAAAGAAAAACACCTAAACATGGATATGAGACTTCATTTGGTTGGGTAGAACATTAAACATCATTCAATCCACACTAACACAACTAAGTTTTGAGATTCCTTCCAAAAGTTCCCATAGAATAATCTTGTGCAAAATGTTTTTTTTTTCCTTAGAGCCTTAACTTTTTGTTTGATGCACGGGATCATTGCCTACTTTAAAAAGTTGTTAAGTTGCTCCATTAAGCTCATTGTCTTTTTTCTTGAGTTGCGTTTTTATGAAACACTTTTTATGGTGACTCCAATCTACTTTAAACTTTTTATCACTTTTATTATTTGTTGTTGTAGCGGCAATAGCAGTACACTTCCTGTTAAAATTGCAAGTGTTTCGTGGGACCCTTTGGGTACGGAACCCTTAAATTATTACGGGTAAGAGCCGCGTTTTATAAGTCATGAGTCTTTGAGAACAATATGTAGACTTTGGATGGTCTAAATGCAAGAAGTTGTCGCCCAAAGTCAAAGAAGTCACCAATGATGACAAAAAATTTAAGGCTTAGATAAACATTTACATAAAAAATAAACCGGCATTGTGCGATTCGGACTAGCGCACAAACCTGTCGGTATATTAATAGTTCGTACTTCACGGAAATCGAGCCTCGATGCAGAACCTTTTTTACAGCTTCAAGGGACAGCGGTCATAATTATTTGGTATTTATTGCAATTACATATCTCCACGCGTTCCTAAGACAGACGGATAACGAAGTTATCCATTAAGGCTTTCGTTTTCCTAATTGTGGAATGGAACCTTAAAAGAGCTGGATCAGTGCTTTCGAAAGCAAAAAAAAAAAAAATGTCCGGGAAGACTCTTCAAACCAAATAAACAAATAAAAACAAAAAAACTCTCATCTTCAGTCAATTAATTTGCAGATAAGTTGCTTGCGTATAATTTAAATAAATCAAATCGCTGATTGCTGGTTTCCATTAGCACTGTAAACATTCACTTCCCTAGCAATCGCCTTGCATCTCAATAGCAATTTCATGGAATACACGCACGTCAAGATAAGATACTTGTACACTTTAAGTGATAATCGTTTGCTGGTGGCGAGATTACGTGGCGAGATTATCCCTTATCAGCAGAGAAAGCAGATAAAAGTGGAAGGGAAGCAAATTCGCTGCCAGATCTGCAGATCTGAGTTACATAATAGTTTGAGGTACAATTTTCCTCCAAATATACCTTTGAACACTCGTTTTGGCAATGGTCGATAGCCATAGACTCCCTTTTCCGTATGGTACATGCACTTTTGTAACATTCCAAATGACAAGCCACCACGATGGCGAGCGGGTACTGTCAAAGCCGAGCACTTTAACATGTTGCTTATATGAATGTTTCTTATTAATTCACTTCACAGAGACCAAACAATTAGAGTCGGCACAACGTCGCGACGAATACTGAATGTTGTGCTGTGGAATCAAGACTTGTAGAGCCCCACCGAGCATAGTTGATAACGATAAGCCGCGGAAATCTGTTTTTCTGCTCCCTGCGGCTGAGAGAAATGAAGTCTCTGCTCTTACGAATGATTTTTCAATTCTTTGTCATATTTAAAGAGAATTTCGATTCAGTTTGTTTGTTTATTTAAGCAAAGCGAAGAAATTGATCATTACATTTTTTGTTTAATTTGTTGAATCGCCCTGAAACAGGAGTGGCCTATTGGGTAATTTCAGGTCAGACAGGCGGTATATATTAAGGGGCTCTTTTAGGCTTGAGATTGTGTACGTAAATTGCGTTCACCAACTTTTACAATGAAGAAAACCTAAAAGTATACAATGATCCCGCTTCATGGAGGACAAGCTCTAATTCCAATAAGAAAAATGAGAAAAAAAATTTTGCAAACGATGTAATGAATGCCAAATTGTAGTGGTGTTAGTTCGAATTCGAAAAAATTATTAACAATATCGCTAACTAAAAGTAAATTATTTCATGTGTGGTTATGATTGTCCCAGCATTTCAATAGATCATTTAATACAGAGGGTTGAGAAATAAAGAAAAATCTAAACATTGAATGACGTGCATGTTTGTGGACGAAGCTGTTAGAAATTTAAAATTGAAGAAATATAATGTTGCATACTTTTGGAAGGCGCGGAAACCTTGGTGCGGAAGTCAACTCTCACTTGACTACTTTTTTCTTTTATTGAATAGCAGTTTTGTCTCTTCTAGTGTCGATCTGAACTATTGCTTGGTGTCTTGGTACCCGAAAATGGTCATTTTCTGCTGTCGTTTTGTACAGGCATGTGCACATATGAAGCATCCTGCTGCGGAAACTGCTGGCACATTCTTTCTTTTTCCTTCCTCGATCACAGTTTTATCCGTCTGACACTGTATGAGGATTTTGAGTAGCTTCTTTTGCAAAACTTTTCGACAAAATCAGCTTGAGTATTTTAAAGCGAGCGAGGGGTCCCATCCAGCCAAGAGCATCGCTGCTAACCGCTTTGCCTATAAAAAAGAGACTTGGAGCATAGTTCGGTAGCTTAAGACCAGCTCCGATTTATCGTTCATGATCTATAAGGTCTGAATAAAATCCGTTGCTTGTCAGTCTTTAAAATACCATCAGATTCGGAGGGCCAAAAATAAACCAGATCCCGTCAAGTTTGTGGTTGATCCTCATAGGTATAGTCCTCATTCGAAACCTTGATTAGGAGAGTTGAGATAAAATTGAAAGCAGAGGGATGATTTTCATAAGAAATGCCTTATTTGGCAGTAATTTCTGACAAAAGTGTCTCTCGTAAAAAAAGTTACCACTAAACTTAATTGAAATAAAAAACACCACAGTCCCCAGTTAGCTCGTTTAATTACTTTAAATGATTGTCCCAAAACAAAACTTTTTCTTAATTTTCATTTTGCTTCGACTATAGTTTTCTTAAATTTATAAATTTATTCAATTGTTGCCTCCGGAGCTCTAAATCATTTCATATTTTTTTTCTTATTATTATTATTCCCTCGGAGCATCTCTCTGGTTGAACATTCGCGTGATGCTATACGATTTAAAAGGATTTCAGAATTTTAAAAACTGATTTCTTCTGGATTTCTCTGTTCTATCAGTTTGTTTTTCTTTTTGTCCGTAGGAGTAGGATGGATACCACTCTGCGAATCGTATCCTCCTGTCGGAAACGAGGAAAATTGAAATGTAATTGGAAATGGAGAATTTTCTCTTTAATGGTTGTCTGAATGGAGTATATTATTGATCGGCGGCCTTAAGGAAGACAAGGCTGTTACCAAAGTATTTGTTGTAGGATGAGATAACGCTGTGTTAAATTGTATGAAAAAAGTGAGTTTGAAAGTATTTTGCATTTATCGCAAAATCAGATTTATGAGTCATTTAAACCGATTTGATTGTCGCCTGTGCTAGTTCTGGTTCTGCTGTAAAATATTATAATAATATTTATTTATTTATTCATCCCAACATCTTTTACAATAAGCTTACAGCCATTAATAGTAAAAGTTATAACATATTAAATTTATTTTAATAACTAACAAAAACTTCATTTATGTATATTAAAGTATTTTAAGCAAACAATTAACATTAAAAGTACAATAAATAAAAATGAAAACTTTTCAGATTGTACACATATCTCACGATATAATTAAAAGCTTCATTTAGTCTTCGTTTTGTATCTGCACTGACAACACAACTTATTTCTCACCCATAAGAAATAAGCCGCATTATTAAGGCTTTAGCGAGTTGCAATTTTATGGGTTGTGGGGTAAAGTTTTTTGACAATGAAGGGGAAGCACATATTTTGGCAACAACAGTTCGAACATGGTTGTCTCACCGTAGTATGAAGTCAAACCAAATTACTTAGTTCTTAGTGGTCTCACCTTAGTACAAAATTGGAAAATAAGTTTTGTCTAATCCCTTCTTGTAGACCACAATGCATTTGGATTTTTCTTGGGTTTATAAAAAGGTTATTTCTTTCGGACCATAATCTTATATTTTCAAGATCCATTCCAAGCTTGCAGCTCAGTTGAATTTGAAAATCATTAGCATTAAGATGCTTTGATGAATTTTATAAAACATTTGGCAGTTCAATTTTGAACATAATAAATACAAGCGGGCCTAATATGGGTCCTTGTGGTATACCTGATTAAAGATCTAGAAAGCGCGACACAACAACAACTGCCCGGTGTGGTAAGTAAATATTAAGTTAGCGGCGGTATCAGAAAAATTCAAATATATGTATTTTAATTTAATCGATCAGAATTTTTTGATCGACTGTATCAAACGCCTTCGAAAATCCTAGGAGACAAAGGAACGATTCTAAGTCGTGGTCCATAGAGTTTCGAAGGTCATCCGAGACTTTTAAAACAACGGATATACAATCGTGCTTTGCTCTAAATCCTGACTTACAGTCACATAAAAGCTTCTTCCCATTAAGAAAAAGTAGTATTTGTCTGTGAAGAAGCTTTTCAGAAACCTTCGATAAAAACGACATAATAGGCATGGGTTTATGCGCTACTGGCGATTGGCGGGTAACAGGCTTTTTCAGAATAGGCATCACTTTTGCGATTTCCCACATCAAAAGAATGATAAGTCTTCTTCTGAACGGCATTCAGGTATTCTGGAGAAGTAATTAAAAGCCGACACTTATTGGGATGCGAATAAACCATATAAGCTTAGTTTAGATAAGGTTGAAGTTTATACACTCTCTAGAACGTATGACAAGACCGACTAATAGAGATACATATGGACTCGTCTAAAAATCCACTCAATGAGGCTCATCAATTTCATAAGAGGGACGTTTGTAAGTACCTGAATAATCTTTGCGTGTGGTTTTCAGTGAAGTTTAGATAACCTATTTGGATATTCGCCTCAGTTCCCAGCTTTTCATCTTCTTTCCCCTTTGATATTAGCTATACACAGCCGGTTCCCAATCTGGTTATCAACATCGTAATATTTTTTGCACAAATAGCGGAGTTGAACCAACAGAAGACGGCGGTCTGTGAAAAACGTCAGATATTTCTTTCCGGATTTAAGCGCAGGACATCAGCAGCTCAGCAGTCAACTCGATTCTAAAAAAAACGAGAGACATATTAAACAAAAACTTCTGAGTAAGCATCGAGCATGGAATGTAGATAAGCTCAATTCATGTAAAAATAACAAATTTCGGCATTAAAGCTGGAGCAGTAAGGCTTTTAAGGTCCAACAGAACCAGTTGGACCGACATTTTTCATCCGAGGTTCTTTTTGAGCAAAGGGCAAAAAGTCCTAATCAGATGATTGTGCATTAAACACTTCTTTTCTACAGGAATTGTCGACTAACAGAGTAAAAACGTGTGATCTTAAAGATTTGTTTTTTGTTGCCTGAAAATCGCATCGAAGCAGGATGTAACATCTTACCGGATCGATCTCCGCTCAAATAAGCACTAAGAGTTATTCTCACGAAAAGAGAATCAAACAGCTTCTACAATTTGATCTACAAATGGACATTTGAATGTGGATGAACATCCTACGCGGTATTCAGTTGATGTTATTCCCAGCCTTAGTTCCTTGGCCCAAAGTGAAACTGTGAAATATGGAGGTTCAGAGTCCCATAATGTCTTATGGAATTCGATGTTTTTATTCATTTGCCAACGTCTTGTAGTGTCAAAAATCACCTCTCGAAAATTGGTGGCGAAATTCGCTATAGATAAGAAGTTACAGCGTTTTGTGTAGGGACCAGTGAGAGCGCGTGGTTGGCAGTCGGAGCCACGTGCGCCAGCTGTGAATTCCTACTCAGTGTAATTTTGACAGTGTACCGGAGCAACACAGTTCGCAAATGGGTCCATACAGAAAACTTTAAAAACGTTTTCCTCGAAATCAATTTTTTTTTTCAACTGGCCGTTATATAATCTCCGAAACCACTCGATCGATTTTGATAAATTTTTTTACAATTCTTTATTTAGGTACTTTTTGTAGAAATTTACCACATAAAAAATTCACATATAGGTACATTTTTGAACAATATTTTTCCAAAGTCGCCATGTTTTTTTACTATCGATTTTTGTCAACTGTCCGCCATGGCGATTTTTTTTTTAAAAATGCAGGAGAAAAATAAAAAAAAATGTCCTATTCTATATGCTCAAGATAATGTCTTGGTTACAAGTTTATTGTTTTACCTAGCATAGAAGCCGAGAAACAAAGGTTTGAAAATGAACTCATTTTTCTCTTTCTAGACTAGACGCATACCTTAAGAAGACAGTTTTTTTCAAACAGAGGTATTCAAATAAAAGTACCCATCTTGAATCGTAGCCTAATAATATGTTTCTTTTTTATGCTGACGTATTTGTTTTTTTTTTTTTAATTTTATGGGGATGGGAAATCATCTATTATTATTAGTTAGTTTGTTATTAGTTTTTATTAGCAAAATAATCCGTTGAGTGCACAGTTTGGTTATTAAACGGGAACTCAGCTGAAGTTGGTGCATTATTTCGAATAATAAATATATTTTGCACCGCAAAAGTACAATACTGGCTCATAAAAGCTGTCAGTATTTATCAAATGACCCACCCTATACAGCGATGTTCAAAAATGTGAACAATTGCATACACAATGTTTCTCTTTCCAAATGAATTATTGAGCTTCAATTGAGTCACCATCACGGATTGTTTTTCTTAATTTCACGAAATAAACAAATACATTAAAAGCTTGATTCACTCTCAAAACCTTCCAAGACCCTTCAATCTAGAAGCTTGATTTCTACAAATTCGAAATGAATCAGACCAATAAGCGTTCTGAGTTTATTTGTCACCAATCCCAAGAAAAGTGTGCTCACTCTTATCTGTGAGCACTCTTATCACGCAAATATTGTTGCTTTGTATGCTATCAACAGGTACACTTTTGATAATCGGAAAAAAGCTCACCTGCTCTTATCAATTATAGATAAAATACCAAAGATAAAAAATTATATTCAGCAGGTGAACAAGGCAAGATACCCACGCCAACGCCCAAAGTAACGTACGAATTTTCAACGAGAACGGTGCCGCGAACAATTCGGTCCGTTTTAAATAGGCCAAAATTTAGTTGTATATGGATAAATAAGTTGTGAAAAAATTTAAATAAATTATATCCAATTGAATTAACGAAAAACAAAAGTGTGAAAAAAACGAAGTCGCAATGCGGCTAAAAGTGCAATTGTTCGCGATCCTTTTATGCGGGATCGCTCTAACAAGGTGTGATAACCTAACGAAATCTAACGAAGAAAAAATTGATTTAAGTGTGCCAAAGGCGATAAATTCCAAAAGTGAACTATTCGAGGATGCAGCTGAGATTATTGATATGAAACCTGTGCCAGAAAAGAAGCCTACTGTAACAATTCCACCGAAAGTGTTAACTCCTAAGGAGCTACCAAAGGAGCTACCAAAAGAACAGCCAAAAAAGGAATCAATTCCATTACCAAAAGCAATACCCAAGGAAACAATACCCAAAGTTGCCTTCAACCAACTACAGTCAGGATTGAATAATGTTACCCAACGTTCCGGAAAAATCATGAGTTACAATGCGAATTTTTTCGAAAACACCGATGGATATGACTGGGGTAAGCGTATTTTTTTTTTTAAATTAATTTCAAGTTAATTCTTTAACGATAAATTTTGTAGGCTATGAGTTATAAGTATGCTGATAGGCAAGCTAAGCACAGCGTTTAATGTTAAAGATAAGATAAATGTTGTGAAACTGTAGCGCAAACAAGTGCGTCGCACCGCGATGAAACTTACCAATAAGTTGTTTGTTCACTTGTAACTTAATTTTGAGGTTAGGTTCTATCTGATGGATCTTTGATAGTAATACATATACGAGTATGGCCGGGTATTGAGTCATTTTGGTGGTGTTTACTTAGCCCAGAGGTTGTCATCATCAGTGACTAATGCATTAAGGGGTTGGGTACATTTATTTAACGGAAGTGGTGGATGAATTAAATGGAGGTATTGATAACAGGTGTAGAAATGTGGGGTCACGATAAGATATAAAATGTTTTTCAGTATTTACGGATTGTATGATAAACTTGATGTATTTACACAATCAATCTATTGATTATAAAATAAAAAAAGCTTTACAGTGTATTTTGACTTGGTGACTTGCGTGTTGAATGCATACAAATTTTTGTTTATAGTTTCGCTAGAAAAAACAAAACCACACAATATGCTCTGGGCCCGATGTTTCTGTTATTTATTTTAATAAGAGTCTGCTATTCACAAAGAAGGCGAAGAACGAGATTTTCTGCTCAAAGAGATTATTTTATCGCATGTTTGCATATATGTCAGCAACCTGTAGGTTCAAAAATGAGAGCACTAAAGAAACAATATAGAATGTTCAACAACTTTTGGAAAATTGGAAAATTCTAGAGTCGTATCCCATTTTTCCAAAGAAAATCAATCGATTGGCAGCTGTCAGTAAGTCCTAATTCTGTCTATAAGCTTTAGAAGGTTGACAACTTCATCTGAATTGAAAATTTTCCAATGCAAGGATTTTTAAATAAATCGATGGCGCAAGATCAGGTTAGTATGTTGGGTATGGTAATATATTTATAATATTGTTCGTTCTCAGGGGATTAGGGTAATCCTTAGGATTATTTAGTTTCTCAAAACAGAGTAGGCAAAATAATTTTGTAATGGTTTGAGACAAAGAAATTCTTTAGTCTCGTTAACATTTTTTTTGTTGTAGTCACAAGTTTGCTTATCCATAGCTTTGCAGAACAGTTTTGGAATATGCTATATAAAATATGCTTTATAAAATGCTCCGCTGTCCATCCGTCCATCGGTATTCCACAGGGCTGTATGTTCTGAGCCGTTATAAGTAGCCACTTGGAATCACAAAAAAGTGTAACGGCCGCTTTAGAAACAAATAATAAATGTAATATAAAGCTAAGAATGAAGGCGCATCTCCAAACAAAAAAGTTTTTTTTGTAAAATCGGCACTAAATTTTTCGCCAAGAAATGGGCGAGACCATAAATCAATTTTACGCCAAGAAGAAGGCTTAACTCTGAGTAATTGAAAATAAAAAAAAAAAATGTAGTGCTTAATTTTATTTGTTTTTCGTCTGCGGAAGTGGCCGAATAAAAATCATATTATAGTAACGATCGCCGAGTTAACAATTTCAAACCTTACCACAATTATGTGCTACTACTACTACTACACAAATATCTACTGACTTTAATATCTTTGATATTATAAGTCGATATTTCATTGTTCTCGATCGACCGTGATGATGATGATAACTTGATGGGGCTTTCATATGAAAGTCTCTGAGAATGATTAACGCTACAGAAGACTCCGGCTACTGTTTCTATTTCCATTTTGGATTTAAAGTTACTAGCAATTATATCAAGTCCGCTGGTTCCAAATTTCCAGTCCTAAACAAAAGGAATGAAAACTTGTTCACCAGATTATGAAAATAATGTTGCTGATTCGTTCAGTCGGATTTCAAGTACTTTCAGATGTAAAAAAATTGAGTATTATCTTAAACAACGTCTGCCACATTAATTACTCGCAAATTCCAAAACAAGCTTATATTTCCGCCTCATCGAGTTATTAATCAGAGCTGAACTTTTCTGCTATCTTTCACCATAAGGAAACATAAGGCTTATAAGTGTTATGTAGGTCTAGGACCATGAGAGATGAGAGCGCAGAGTGTCTTATCGAACCTTATCGTCATTTTTCATAAATGCTTCGAACGTAGTATGATACCCTTCAAGAAATCTGCATATTGCTATGAGCTGACTTCTTAAATTTTCCTTTTTCTCGTTAGAAAACAAGATGCGTTGTTTTAAGTACTAAGCAATAAGCCAGAGTCACCTAAGAGCAGTTTCGAAACACAATCGACATCTTAATCAAACCAAACATACTCACCCAGTTAACAATATTAAATAGCAGATAAACTAGCTAGGAAGGAATCACCCTTTGATGAGGTCTTTTTGTTCGCATACACCCAAAAAGAGAATCATGTGACATTCGCTCCAGAGAACGCGAATTGAGATGACAGCCAATTTCCTCGATTCCCTTAGTTACCAAGACTTCAGACTTTTGTAGAATCTGCGTTGATGCGGGGAGCCACAAAAGTACCTCCATTTCGGATGACTAAGCCGCACAGACAAGCAGAAATTCTAGGTGTTCCTCTTGTGATCCCTTAATTTTAACATAATGGACCTTATAGAGCTCCTTGTATTCAATGAATCTATAACTTCTTTTTCTGTTTCTTGTTTCGTTTTAATGTCTTCTTTTAAGACTCCGATTTAAGGCACCCACAGAGGCCGGTATACATTTTAGTTAAGACTATTAAAAAAAAACAATGTGTCAAATACTCTAAAAAATAATTCGGTCTTATAGCTCATGAATTAACATTAACATAATTTACTCGCTTTAAAGAGATGTTGTTACAGAACGAAAAGTTGGATTAGGTGTTGAATTCAAATGGATGGAGAATTCGATATAAAATTATTTGCGTTCACCCAGTTCGCAGTATTTTATACGCAATTCCTTGTAAGTGTACTATCCTGCACAGTTGTTGTATTATTTGGATATTTTTGCTTCGATTGCAAGATCCAACCGAATGTGTTTAATCGACTTCGTCATAAGTGTTAAAAGAGAAAATCTTTTAATCAAAATAAAACTAAGTAAATTTCAGCAATCCATTGTGTGCGTCACAAATGTTGGCAGCACCATTTCAACTGCCAAAATGAAAACCCGTCAAATCAATTCAATTCGAAATTAATTACCAACACAAAATTAGAATAATTTCACGCCTCACTGAATTTCCATTCACAAAACAAAAGTCATCAGTCAGTCAGTTCGGCCAAATCATTCTTCCTCATTGTTCCAATGGAAAGGATCAAATATAAAAACAAAAAAGAAAACTCACTCGAACACAAACAGCCTGGCGGCTACCTGTTTGAGTTAATGATTTTTCCGGATTATTCTGAATTCAATCCACTTAACCCCATCCCTTCCGGATGTGGATGATTATAAATTGTTTACGCCACGAGGAGTTATGTGTACGTGTGTACACTTGAAGTGGGCCTTTGGGTGAACAAAAAATGCTTTTGGCCAAAGCTATGTAGTTCATTAGGTTAGCGATTTTGATCGTATTTTGTTTTATATTTTGCAAAGTTGATTTTCGCAACGATAGTCCTTTTGTTGTTTCCCTCTAATTGGGGTAAGCGTGAAGTGGGCGGTGAAATTCAATTATTTTTCTTTCATCCACTTTGAGGTGTAATCGCCAGTACCTTTTGAGGTGAAACTTCGCCGTACGCGCGTGTTTTAAATGAGATGGTAATGAGCTTAATCTGCGAGGAGATTAGGTTCTCAAATTATTATAATAACTTTCGAACAATTTCCTCTGAAGTATTCGTCCTTAGAAGTATTGAGTTGTTAAATTGAGTCTAATCTTGTTGTGTTGATTTTTTTTTTCTTATCATTTGAATTTCAGATCCGAACAATGGAATGGCGCCGCCTGATATGCCATCTCATGCAACTGGTGGCTATGTTATAACACCGCAGCGTTTGAAGGAGATTCGCAGTCAATTCATGTACTGGTTCTTCGATAAGGATAAGAATGGTGGACGTGGTGACTATCAGTTTGATATTCATGCTTCCATGCCGCAGTTACACAAGAATTTGAACTTCCAGCTGCCTTTCTTTGGATTCCGATTTAATTATACCAGGGTGAGTCTTTAATGTTTTGTTGTCCTACAATACCAATAATTCCTATCCAATTGAATGGATGAAAAGAATTTGAACATCAGAAAACATGCTGAAAATTAATTTATTCGAAGTCTTGAGGAATAAGTAAGAGGCCAACTTTGCCCTGAGCCGAGGGTTACTTTATTTCGAGGGCAGTTGACGAGTGAGTTCCTTGCAAATATGTTCACAGCTGCAAAAAAAAAATTGCTGGTGCGTCTGTTTTACCATAGACTAACACACCATGTATACACTCGATCGGACGACGCCGACATGGAAGATTAGCGGTACCAATAGACAACTCCGAGTCAAACCTTTTGAATCAAAGTAGAGCAAAGCTTTTGAAGGGACAAAGCTGCGATGATCACGCAATGTGCGTCCGGATATAGTTAATGAGAAAATTAATCATCCTGATCAGATTGAAATTGTTATAAAGAGCCTCGAGGCGATCGAGTATTTTTGTATTTGGACCCAGGAGTTTGCGCAGTTAATATTCTGGAAGGGATGCTTTTATTTATTCTGCCTGGCAGCGGAAATTAATCATGATCCATTGAAATTTGAAGACATTTTCTTACTTGCATATGTTTCCAACCTTCCTTCTTTTGAAATTAATTTTCCACTCTCCTGGAGCAGAGACCTGGAGACCTCATCAGATATTTTATTGGGCTGTAATGCGGTACCGACAGTAAAAAGTGTCAACTTCACCGCCTACTCAAGTTCTATAGCTAAGTTGCTTCCAGGATTTTTCAATAAGCTTTGAATTTTCAGAAACAGAGCGGTCTTAACGCGGCGAAGAGCTTAGCAAGTGAATATCCTGAGGAGATTTTTTCATGAAGATTTCGGATTCTGCTCGATATCGACTCGGGAATATAAGCAACGCAAAGGTCACCGTCCTTTCGAATCCAATCCAACAATCGACTAAAAAATTTGTATTCATAAAATATTTACTAATTGAACAAAAACAAATGCGTCAATATTAAATTCTCTGTCCCAATTCGGACTGCACCCATGTAGCGATTGAAACCAAAACAAAGTTTCTTTCCTACCTTCTTCATATTCGATTTCGAAAATGTTGGGGGATGTTTGAAGAATATTTCTAGTATTGTAAGTTATAAGTGCTTCGAAAAAGTGTTTCTACGACCTCACGTTTCATGTTTCATGTGTGTTTTTTTTCATTTTCCAAGATTATAATAGTCAATAGAAAGCTACTACGGTTTTTGAAATATGTTAATAAAAAATATAAGCACACTCACAAATAGTGAAGCTAGGTCCAGGCTCATAAAAAAATTAGTTGCGCCAAAATTGTGTATTTCTTTGATCATAATTTTTTTTTTTTTTGACATAATCCTATTTATTTTAAATATTTTAATATTGTTTGCAGGTTTCGATGAATGGTTATTTGGAGTTCTCCGATCCACCAGAGTACTTCCTCTACCCACTGGTTTTCCCCGTCAAAGATTGGCCTAAAAAGAATGATCCTTCTTTCATCGGTCCTTGGTTTTCTAAGTGCCGAGTTGGACGTATCTACTCAACAGATATCGATCAGAGGACACCGGGTGTTTACTTCAGGTAATTTAAATTTATTGCAAAGCCTATAACGGGTGACAATATTGTTAAAATCACTTTCTAGGGTATTTTTCCATCAATCTTCGTTAACAATCAAGCTTAACATAAATATTTGATAAGGTTCTACGAAGCAACAGTCATTCTAGATTAAAAAAGAACTGCAATAACAAAGTCTGAGTTCTATCAGCTATATAGATAAAGGTTAAAAGCTCGAACGAAGTGCGTCGTTTTCATAAAGTAAATTACGTAAGACGGTTTTAAAACTTCCATTCCATTTGTTAGCGTAGTCATATATCACTTTTGTCCAAGCATTTAACGCTATTTTCCTCTTATAAATGTCGTGCACTGATCCGACTAAGGCACGTAATCCTTTAAATCGATTACATTTGTTGAAGGAAATGCTCTACGTTCGCATGCATATCCTCTTCTTGAATTTTCTGGTCGTTATAGTCTTACGACAAGTATCCCTTTGAGGGAGCAAACAGATTGCAACACCTCCCAACTGCAAACATGATTACGTTCAACTATTGTTTATGGATTCTGACATGGACTCACCATGTGCGACCTGGATCTGGTATAGTTACCAACTTTTTTGGTAGACTAACACGAAAGAATGAGGAGAGGAGAATGCGCTCCGGAGGTTGGGCGGGAAGCCAACCTTTTTTGTTTTAAACTACAAACGAAGCACCAGGAATGTCGACAATCATTCTCATTGTATATCGAACTGATATTTTTGTTAGGTTTTCTTGGTGTTTGTGTGGTTCTTCAAGCGATGAGAGGACCACAAGCAAATTATCACCGTGCCAGGCACAAAGAGAGAATGCAGATTATTTTGCGGTCTCACCCACAATAATTGGACCATACTTTGTGATTTTGTACGAGGGTACATCTGAGCTAAACTGATCCCAAGAGCAGGATGCACCTCACCATATCCCGCTGTGTTTGACTTCTTTTAGGGTAAATTCTGTTTAGTGTCTGCCCACACTTCAATTTGGGTATACTATATTGCTTTAAAAATATATGCCCAGAGCTATGTAGAACCATAGATATACAATATCCGAGATTTGCTTATTAAAAAACTTGTGTTTCGGTTGAGGGTTGCAGAGTGGTTCGAAAATCATGTTTTTTAGTATTGATTGGTTCACTGGTATCACGATTCATTTGCATTCGTTCGCTTCGCAGTATTTTATTCGTCACCGGCACTCTGTTGTGAGTTTTATGTCTTTACAGCAGAACTGACAATCTTCACAAATCATTGATGCCAAGTTTTTGGAATAAGCCGAAAGAGCAATAATCACAACAGCAAATATTGGAGACTAGATGAACGTTGACTTACTTTAGGACTTGAACCCGGCACCTACCAGTTCATCGGCCCATTGCTTTTGCTTAATATTTTTTTAAGAGGTATACAAATTCAATATGAAATAAAGTACTAGAATCTTATGTTAATGTGAAGACCAGCTCAAAGCTCTATTAAGAGAAATTCTGCGCTCAGCAAAAGTTTAGCTCATTAAATCAATGGTTTCGCGCGCTCTATTGCATGTTGAGCCATCTTGTTGAAACCAAAGCTCTGTCATATCAGTGCCATTCAACTGGGGAATGAAGAAATCAGAGACCATGTTGCTTGAGGGAAACATTTTGACCAGCATCGTCCTTAAAGAAATATGGCTCGATGATTCCATCAGCCCATTAAGCACACAAAACAATAAATTTTAATGGATATAAGAGCTTCTAGGTTTTTTTCACTCAAAATTTGGCAATTTAGCTTGTTTACATGCCCATTTAACCAAAAATGGGCCTCATCGAAGAACAAAATTTAAAGTTGAAAATGTGGCTCAAACGATGGACGATAATGTCGACCGTAAAATGGACGTAGCGCACAAACCGAACCATGGTTTTCAAAATAAATAACTAAGCAAAACGTATGAAACAAAATTCGACTTTCGACTGGCATATTGACAATCCGTGGAAACATTGTGTTTTAATTACTGTTTGGAAATGATGTCGGTGAAGTCGGCGAGCCCATTTGGCGTAAGTTCCTGCACTCTTGTCAGATATTCTTGTTTACTGCTTCTCTATTCTGATGCTTATTTTTTTAAACTCTTGTTCTTAAAAAATCACATGTGGTCCCGATTCGATAATCAAATCACAGTTTTTGATGGTAAAAATTTTTTTTTAATAAAACAGGAGTTCTTCTTACGGTTTGTTCACTTCGAGCAAACACGCTCACTGGAGCAGTTTCGTCAATTACGGCTTAAGTTGAGAAATTTGCACAGCTCTTTAATTCGTCTTTGTACGTTGAGGCTTGATTAGTGGTCTTAAAATTATTGAGGATAATTAAATTTAACTGCTGTCGGTAAAAAATCAATCCGTTGACACCATCTTGGACACAACAACACGACACCTTGGTGGAGATCCAATGTTGACTCATCGAAGGATACCCAACTCCAAGGACAAAAAACCATGATCTTCGAAGCTCTCATCTTGACAGTTCTTTTATAAGGATCCAAATGTTGGGCGATATTTATGACAGCAGAACAGGTTCTCCGTTGGATGAATGTTTTTTTTCCTGAGGATCTTATACGAAAAACATACATCTATCGACTTTGATAGTTCGGTTACATCGAGCGAGCTTATTTCAGCTTTGAGCTAACTGGAATTTTTGTCACTTGGCTCACGAAAATCAAGAAGACCGAAAATACGGCTCAAAGATCAAGCTATATTATGAAGTATTTTTTTTTGATTATACAATTAATTAAAACTGTGTTGCCTCTTGATCTTGGGTTTATTTTTAACAGATTAGAGTAAATAGATTCCATGGCTTTGAGATTTGTTTTATAATTATTTATTTGTTCCGGAGCTTAAAGCCTTTTTTAACAAAATTACTTTTCAACAGCGATGATTTGATGATGATGAATTGTGTGCTCCTTCTTATTATTAAGTCCTGGTAACCCCAATAATACATCTCAGTTAGCTTTAAGTATCCATAGATTCATTACCATTAAATGAGTTCGTATTTGCGAGAGCGACATCAATTTACTTTCAATTAGCCGTCTTACAAAGTGTGCCAAGGCTTTTGGCTTCAGATTTTGAGGCTTAGTGTCATTAAAGAAGATTTGGTTCCATGTCACCGAAAGACAGGTGGATTAACGATTCATCCAAAGAAAAACAAAAACTTCTTATGAGCATAAAAATGTTTGCCTCAAATTAACGCAGCTTTTATTTTCATAGCCAAAATAAAATGATTAAGGACTTTTAGATGTTGCAAAAAATTATAGGGTATATCATACATCTCAGCTATTTCTATTTGATTTTCCTATGGTTCAGTTGACTGTTTTCCCTCGGAAGTGCTCCATCATCTACAATCAGTGCGGCTGATGGAGGTGGCTAACCTCTATTGTAGCTGAACTAATGTTCAACTGTCAGCCAAAAGTCCTCTCTATTTCAATATTAGTGCCTGTGGTGCATGAGGAAATACATTTTAATAACAAGAGACTAATACTCTAGCAGCTGGGTGCTGTGTGGAAGCTCCATTTGTGCAGTAAACTATGGTTCAATGGAGAACGTAAACTAAATATTGTCCTTCTAACAAGGATGCCACATGGAGGTATGTATTGTTTATTGAAACTTATTTATTTAGAACATAGATGCATAGATGGAGGATTTACTTTTTAGCTTGAAGTAGCAATGAGCTAATGTATTTAATTTGGAAAAGGCTTTATGCATTCGAATGCATTCGAATACACAAATTAAGAGGATTAGAAATGTTTTGATTTAATTTTAAAGATTTCTGCTTTCTGCACAATCGAATTGAAATCCAAGCAAGGGCTTACCTTAACTTCCCTAAAGACTTGTTTGTTTAAATTAAACAAAGTAAATCGTCTTCAAATTTAAATCTTTTATGAATGAGTAATTCAAAAACGTCTTAACTTACACTACAGTGAAATGGGACCATAGTTTTATGACGAATTTGAAGTTTATTAGGCGGCATGAGACAGAACAGATAGGCATTTTTCTGTAGCTAGACCATAAGTGACCTTATTTGAGAGTTTTTGAAATGAACTTAGATTCTATGAAGGCATGTTGAGGGGCCTTCATCTACTGAGGGTGAAAGCCAATAGAGTAGGATTGATGTCTGGTATCCATCTGCATTTTTCTGGTAAAATTAATATTGCTGCGTTTGATATTTAGAATCGTAGAATCACTTCTTGATTGGACTAGTCACTACATTACAGCCCCTCTTATTTAAGCTGTTTTGGATTGGATTGGATTCACGATAAAAATGCTGGTGGCACCATTTTGTCTATGGCTGTCTTTTACAATTAAATAAGCGATATCTTCTCTGCCACAAGTAATCCAATTCATTCTTTCACTAATAATATTATTTTCAGTTTTTAATAATCGCTCAAGGACTTACGTCCCACATCTTCGGCTGGGGAAATGGAATGACAGCTAAAAATACAATGATGCCTTCTGTCACTAAGACGTAATGTTAACCTGTTGCTTTATCCTTGAATGGCACTTGCATAGTTCAAACTCTGCACTCTCAGAATGTGCATAAAAAAATGTGCATCTTAAGTGAATGTGTGTAAAACATACTTTACCGCGTATGATCTGGCTTTTATTTATAAAGGTTACATTCACCCTTAAAGGGGGTACAGTTCACACGTCTAGGAAGGTGTTCCAAACATCTTTCTGGTCATGCTTGCCCGAGTTCAAAATTGGTTTGTTCATCAGTTCAGCTTCAAGCCAGATTTCAGTCTTATTTTAGCCACAACATGGGAATGTGGAGTGCCCTCTTACACTCGGAATTTTCAATTGCGATTGAATTAAGGCAAATAAATTTGATTGAGTGACAGCTTGTAGTAGTCTTTATCTTGGCTTTTCCAAGATACTCCCACAGTTACCATTAATGCTTTATTTTGCTACACCTTAAGCTGGAGAAAGAGATAGAAGTTGTTGGAGCACTTCGGCTTTTTAAGCTGGTGCATTTCCGTGGTGAAATAACACTCCAGTTCGAAGTTTACAAGCTTCTTCTTGTTGATAGCTTTGAAAAATCATCTAATTTGAAATCCTGTAATGATGGCTCCCTTGCCTAAGTTATTAACATATTAGTACGTAATTATTAAAAACGGATGCCATAACGCTTTGCACCGCACTTTTAACTTTCAATGTCTACGGTGTCGCAGAAGACGGCGTGTTTCTTTCTTTCGTATCAGGATTAGGATCGAATGTGGAATCAGGTGTCATTTTTGGTCATAAATCCCTCGAGGTCAGTTCGCATCACATCAGTAGTTCTCAAGATTTCTTGAAAGTGTCAACTCGTTTTTTTCCTCTTGTTCGACGGTTAAGATTCTGGGTGGGGGGATACGGTGCTCATGGGATGCGCGTTAAGAAGGATGCCCGTGACATTAACTCAATATATGACAATAACTTTTCGGTCAGCAAAAACAAACCTTAAACTTTTCTCTCATTATCTCAGCCATGGGAGTGATGGATCGCAATGCTCGTGTTTTCTGGATGTTTGCTGGTTACGGTTAACGCTACAATGAATATTTTACTATCGTTACGTTTGGATTATCCGTCATATTTCTCGAAGTGGTCGCCAAGTTAATGGGATTAAAGAATTTGTAGAGTTTTATTTAAAAGCGAAGGCACATATATGCAAATATTCCAGCCCATTGAAGCTTTAAAGCCGCTGATATAGTCATATGTAACAGTGGCCATTTGGTTTTTATTGTTCCTTTAAAATCAAATATTTTCAAAAGACCAAAATTAAATCCAGTAAAATATCAATGACCAAATTGTTAAAAATAAATTCCATTGTTCATTCAAATAATTCCTAAATATTAATTAAAATCCAAATTCCATTGACTTTGTATTGTGCAACTCAAATATTCGGTGCGTAAAAAACTATTATCAATGCAGTCATTCGAAATTATTAAACGAAAACGATTGCCATTATGCTGATTAAATGCGACCGATGAAATCCCCAGATCAAATGGGCTTTTTTGGATTAAAATCTCCTTTTGTATTGGCATAGTCCCTCTGTGATTATTCATAGAAAAACCAACGAATATTTCCAGGAAAATTCACAAATAAATTTTTCACAAACTCAAATCTATTGTGTTTGCGTTGGCAGCATTATTTCGAAATTCCACTGCCGACTTTGGATTTAGTTTTCCCTTTTTTTTTGTATACCAAAATATCGATTGGTGTGCTCATATGCATAGTGGGATTTATTTGGCAGGAAGTGAACCCAATCGCACTATCTGAAACCCCTGCTACCAATTATGAATACTCGTTCATGTATTCACACTCACACTGTAGACAAGGCACCGAAAATTGAATTTCCACATTTAGATACAAAAGCATCAGCAACTTGCGTGGAAAGTGGAAAGGACTGTATTTTTGCGATACAAAAAAAAACAATTTGATACAATTTCGCCTTGCCTGGATGATAGTCCTTGTCATGTGCATATTTTAATGCGGGAACTCTAGTTATAGGGCTTGATAGATCTGGCTGTAAACGTAAGTTGAATGAGAGGAGGACACCATGGGGTCAAGACAATATAAAAAGCAGGTTATAAGGTCACAATGATTGAACAATCAAGGCAATGAATTTCGGATGTGCTTATGGTTTTTCATTTTACCTGTTTAGAACAGGCCGTTGGAGCCCATATTGCGGCATGGCTTACGACGAATTTTCCTATTTGAGACCGAACAATTCGCAAGTATTCCCTAGATCCTGTGACGATATTGTATTTTTTTCTGTAATAAGGGAACATTTTGACCCGGAAGGGGTGGCGCATTGATACCAGAAAGTCTTTTGCAATTGCTAGACTTTTTTGGAGTTTTAATGGGCGTGAAGTCTTCATTTCTCGAAGCCAAGGACAAAAATCCTGGCGTCTGTTAAAGCATGACGGAAAATTAAGGAACAAGTCAGAAATGCTGGTGGTTTTTGTATTCCCGATCGAATTTTTTGAAATACATATACATACCCATAAATACCCAATTTAACAGTGCACGTTCAAAATGAAATGGTGTTTTTGTGGCTGGTGCTTAAACGAAGTTTAATTAAGACGGTCGTGGATGATGGTTTTAACGGACGTTTAACGTTGAAAATGATCATCGCTGATATGAATTTAAAAACGGAATGAAAGCCACTGAAATTTGTGATTTCGAGTTGAAAATTATAGACGTAGCGCAGGATGAGCTAGTTCAAGCCGTGGTTCTCTTTGTAAACTATGCGAAATTCTTTGATAGTATTTTTGTAGCTGAAAGAGGTTTTGTCAGCAAAAAAATCGTAATGACGCCTGTACAAATAACAATTTTAATTGCAGAACAACGACTTTATAATCGGTCACAAATTTAAATGTAAATAGTAGTAGTAGTAAAACTTCAAAACACACGAGTTTGATATTAAATGTGGCCTACGCAACAAAGGATAAATATTGAAAAAATGTTTCACTAAACATTCTATTAAGTTAAACATATTGTTAGATATGCACGGTTAAGGCACTCCGTTAAAACTTAACATGAACAAAATTGAAGCTTAAACTTAAAAACCAGGCATAAAATGATAAAGAATTCTATGATAAGCAATAAAACCAGAGAAATCCAAATAACATAAAAAATTTTTTGAAATTTTGTTGCTTTATTTCGTTTCAAATGACATGTTGTTGCCGCACAGTTTTCATTTTTTTTTTACACAGAGATATGATTAAGTATATAATCTTTCTACTGAAAAACAATTTTTAACATAGTTGATGGGTATAGATTTAGTTTTGGGAAAAGTACGAAAAGAAAACCCAACATAACAATAAAAAAAATTAATAAATAAATAAATAAAAAACAACATAAGAAAAAAACTTTTTTAAGACTTCAAAGTTATTCTGATAATTAATGCCTCTGAATCCTAAAACATTGTTTTTTTAAGCAAATAAGATAAACATTTAATGTTACATTGAGAACCGGACTCTTAGGCGGACATTTCAATACATCCTGCGATATTTGCGACAAATATTTTTTTACATAAATTCAAACTATTATGGATTGGTGCATTAACGTGTTGAAGCATTAAGTTGTTTTCAACAACTGTTTTAAAATTCCTTAAAATTTCCAAATAATGTGATTGTTTCATTCTCTAAGTGTATCTTGCGATTGAACCGATAAGTTATGTACCCCCTTACAAATATTCTGCCACCGTGAGAATGTCGAATAGGCTTAGATTTGGGCTGATTAATCTTTCCTTTTGGTCAGAATAAAAGTATTTTATTTCATAAGTACCGTCATTTGAAAAGGAAAACTTATCTTTTCACAGCATGGTAGCTTGTTTATATAAATGAATCATCATGAATTACAAATGTTGTTGTTGGTTTTTGGGGTTTATGTGTGTTTTTTTTTTTAACGACGTAAGCCTTTATTCACTCTTCTTTAAATCTCTTCCGAACTGTTCTTGAGCTTACTTAAAAAATTCAGTGTATTTTATCTGTTTTCCTGAAATACCTTCAAGAAATTCAGCAACGATAGAGGATCTCTTTTCTATTGACAATAATAACAAATGGCTAAGACTACCTGCTGTGGTGCTTACATATTTATATAGACAATTTTTAAGGTTAATAAATGCACAATTGAAGGAACATCTCCAAACACTTTTCCCGTGCTGCTGAGTTTTTCAACAATTGTTCTACAAATATTTCAGCTCAATACTCTCTCATTTCAAAATAAACATATGTATGTTTTTTTTTTAAATTGTCTTATTAATTCGATTTAAATTTTTAAAAAGGTGTTCAAAACAGTTTCAAAGTAAAAAAATAGTTCTATAAATATATCTATTCTTTTGTCTTTTTTATTCGCATTAATTTTCAACGTGTGCAGTACTTTTATGGCATTCTAATATAATAAAGCGCTGCAAGTATATATGTTTTCAAACTGCGAAATATTAAGTATAGGGCATTCATATCAATGCACAAAGAAACTCCGAAACTACGAGGCTATGAACAAACTACAAAGTGGCATGAATCCCCTAATATTATTGTTTTTATTTAAAATTTCTTGTTGCAAACTTCAGTCTGCAAATGTCGACTAAATGGCCTTAATTCGTTATAATAAACCCTATCTTTCCATTTAGCCATCGTACAATAAAACTGAATTTCTGTTTTATCCTTTGACGGCGATTAAAACCAATTTGTTGCTTAAATAAATCGCAAGAAAGGCAATTTTGAATACACAACCCTGGACGCGTAAAACGCTACGACCCATGGCGTAAGTATTATGACGTAATTAAGCGGTTTATGAACTCATTAGGTATTCCTTTAAGCAGCATACCTTTCCATATGAAATCCAACTCCTTACCGCTGTAAAATAATTGTTATCCTGACAGAAAGTGTACGCAAAAGTTTGTCAAATTGTCAACTCTTCAACACCGGAGAGGAGCCTTTAAAATTTAAGTGATTTCATCCTGGCAGGCCACGACTTCGCTCCACTGGAATGTTATTGTTTTTGCAAACAAGTTCATTTCACTTTGTGTGTGTGTTTATCATTTAATTAGAAACGCAATTTGTTCGACTAATTAAGTTTTGTATTTTTGGTATTTTATTTGCAGAATGGAACGTGATTTGATGACGCGTACGGATAGATTTGGTGTCGAAGTACGTGAGCGTGTGATGTGGGACATTCGTGATGGCGTTGTCGGAGCTGAAACATTTATACCAAAGCATGCTGTCATTGTGACATGGAAGAATATGTCCTTTTCCGGTGGTATTGACAACTCCTTGTTCACGGTAAGTGCGAGTATGTGTGTGTAAATAAATAAATTATTGCATTTTGCAAAGTTTTCTTTACAAGAAGGCGTTAGTTTGTTGATTTTGGTCACCAATTTAAATGTGGTTGGAACGTGATCGCAAGTTAATAGCAGTCATACATTTTAAATTCCTGGATGGTATGTGGTCGGCCATCTGCTTTATTTATTTATTTATTATCTGCCGTCCTGTGAGTCCAATTTTTCAAATATATTTTCGATGGTTTTGGGCCTTATTTCACAAAAATCCACCAATATTGTACATGAATGTCTGAAGCCTCTTTACATTGATCGTTAAGAATCGATCTTCATGGCAAAAAGGTCGACGAAGCTCCGTGGCCCATCAACATCATCAGATTGCAATACATCGGGTGTTGGACGCAGGGGAGTAGCATCCGCGGTATCAGCCCTATCAGTTATACGAGGCCCTCTTGTTCCAAAGGTCCCACGCTGCCAATATGAAAGCAGTCACTTATTCATCATTGACAATTGAAACCAACACTACCTACAGCTATAACCCGCTAACGCTGCGAGTCCTTTTAAGGATTTAGGGAGCTAAATTGAATTTTTTAAAACCTGTTGAAGGATTTGGGATTAATTTATCTAAATATGGAGGACAGGGTTACGATGGATTCATTGTGAGACATTGCGTCAAATTTGATTTTAAATTATGCTGCGATGTAATTAAACACTGGTCATTGATGAGTAACAAATCGTCCGAAAGTTGTAAAATGACCCTTAAAAAAATATCTCCGCATATCGACTTTATTTGATTTCGACGAAGAGAATCCACCGAGATGAAATTAAAAATAAATTTAACATTTTTGAGTAAGTTGCATTTTGATAAACCAGGTGTCTTAACCTTTAGAGAATGAACAAAACGGGCTTACAAAAATCTAGTATTTGACACAATAATATTGCGAATATTCAGACAGATGTATGAAATTAAAATTTATTTAAAAGTTTATTTGACGAATCCAGAAATGAAGGAAGAGAGTGGCGGGTAACAACAGTTTTCAAAAATACGGATTTTAGCGAAGAACTTTTTTGCCATACCCTGAAACATTCTTCAAAGTCAATGCTAGTAATCGAGTAAACTTTTATCTGTCTTTTTCAAATGACATCATAAAAAAGAAAGTCGAATAACTAGTCAGTATATATATCAGCTGGTCTTTCAGGATTAAATGCTTCGAAAACCTATTTAAGATTCGAAGTTCAAAAGATTGATTCCACTTTACCCTTAGGAAGTTATTACCGCATGCTTTCTATTTTTGAGTCTTTTATTAGCTTAAACTCTTTCAAAGTTATCTGAGAACGCCGATAAGCCAGAAATTGACAAAAACTCGAACTATCTTGAATTAATTTTAAAAGAAGTTTCAAAAAAGGGTCAAGCCGCTTAGAAGGAGTTCAAAGAACTGCACACACAAGACATACATAAAACATATAACGAATGAATCAGAAGGTTTTCCGACGCGTGAGTAGGCCACATAGAGCTGCCCATGCGAGAAGCATTGATTCTCCAAAATTTAATTCACACACTTGTAACGATTGTCCTTGTGCTTTGTTGATAGTCATTGCGAAAGTGAGTTGCATTGGGAACTGCAAACGTTTGAGTTCGAATGACATATCTGTTGGTATACGCGGCAACAGTACGTCTTCGCCTTTGAATTTTCAATTCGATTGAATTACTTATCTAAATAAATTTAACTCACAATGAAATCCACAAAACTATTCGAAAAAAACGACAATATTCTCTATTCGATCTGAGCTGGAAATGAATTTCACAATTTACTTAAGTTCTTATGTCACCCACAACTCGAAACGTCATCATTCGTTCGCTGTTTTCGTTTAAATTCAAATTAGCATGAATTTTCACGGCAATATATATAAATTCATTGGAATGATAGTGGCGCTATCTGTCGAAAATTGTTCGTACAAACACAGAAACTAACTGCAACATGGGTCATCCGAGGCTCAAGTTACGTCACTGTTGAACGTCCATCAGCTCATCTTGCCCGAGTCATAGCTCAACAAAGTCCGAAACCCTAATTTGTACTTGTCTTGGAAGGAAAATGTGCCAACAATTCCGCAAGCGTTCAGGATGGTTTGGCTTCTTAATGGCTACGTGTGGTTTTTACGAGCCCCAAATACGTCAGTTTTGCTTGTTTTTATAGCCGTCGATCGAAATGCGACTCATCCGAAGAGCTGAATTTTCTAACAAATCTATCCACAATTCCGTGACGTCTAAGAACCTAAGAACAGTAAACCGACAACTAAGCGCATATTCATTCTCAAGTTCTCTTCAGTCTAGTGCGACTAATGTTCAGTTGCTGAGTCCTTGGGCGTGATGAGGACCTCCAATAGTGTCAGTTGATTACACAGGACGTAGACAGGATTGTGTTCGAGAAGTTTCTTCATCATTGTGCGTACATCGGCTGCAGTTGGTTCATTTTTTCGACCAACATTTTTTTTTAAATGATTTCAGCAATAGAGCAGTGTCTCTGCAACCTTTCCAAATGTTGTTCAAGTGAAAAACGATCCATTTTCTACCGCACAAATATTATGTAGAATTCCTGATAATTTTTTGAATGCATAAGAGTTGTCGGTTTCAAAATAATAAAGATGGTTCCCATTTACATACAGCAAATAAAAATATGTTTTATAGTTGAACACCCAACTTTCCTTTATTTTACTTTCTTTGTTCAGTCGTGCCATTACATTACAGCTCCGGATTGACTTGTAATTCCTTAATCTTAATATCATGGAATATTTTTTATACCTACCCTCCTTGGTCAAGTCCTTGACTGTCCATTTCTCAGAGTGATGATCGTTTTATTTGAAAAAAAGCTATCCATGTAATGCATCCAGATTCCAGCCTTAGACAGGATGTGATTGGCTGGCTCTGCCAATGCGACACCTTGTGACTTCTCGTCCACGTTCTTTTGCCCTGTAACTTGACTCTCGTTCGAGTCTTTAATTACTGATATAAATAAAGATTGCTAATCCCACAAGTAATTTGTTTGACAGTTTTATCCTTACAAATTTCTTCAGAGCAAACCCAAGTGTACCCTTAGTTAATTATTAGAAAAGTCACCCAAGAATATCCTTTACCTTTTGAAGAGCAAAACACAGACTAACTCCACTAAGGTCATGGAAGATTTTTTAAATCTGCCCTTGCAACAAGAAAATACCTTGAATATGGCAAGCATCTTCACGTTCCTCTTATAAATGCAGATTCCCTTAACCCTTTCAAGGCAACTTAATGTCATACGGATTGAATAAAATAACTGTTCTCCAGATGCCTCTTGGAATTTTTCAAATATTTTTTTCATTCTGAAAAGTCAATTTCCATTTCTTTAGAAATTCTACCTTAAAACCAAAGCTAAAGGTCCTCAATTAGTTCTTCTCGAATTTCACAATGAAGGATTATACACCAGCATCATTATCATCCTGATTGCCGCCACTCTAATTCATTCAGTTCAGCAAAACCTTTTTCTTCATCCTCTCTCACTCTCTAGAATCCTAACGTGCAACAATACGCAATATCAATTCAAATTGACGAGTATAGCTATCCTTCAATGTAAAAAAAAGAGGAGGAAACTGACCTCTGCCCTTGATCCTTCCTTGAGTGTAACACAAGGAAGATAGATAACTCAGATAGGTGAACAAAAAGACCACCGAAGCCTTTTGTCGAAAATTGAAATTTGTTCCTATGAATCCTTAGATTAATCCAAGGATAATACAAATTACAAAAGACGAAGAAACTCTACTTGTGGGAGTTTAACAATGTACATATAATGGCGGTTCCACAGTTCCGGTGGACCATTGTATTTATAAATAGAAAACGAAAAAAAGCAACAACGATTTTATCCTTATTCTCTTTTTTTTTGTGTATCCTTGCAGACAAATACCTTCCAGATGGTGCTCGCCACGGATGAAGTCTTCACCTATGCCATTTTCAATTACGGTACAATTAATTGGTCAGCACATACGGAGGCAGGCGGAGATACCACACACGGCGAGGGTGGTGTTCCGGCATATGTAAGTACAATTTATTGATGTAATTAATCTGATGGCTCTCGGACAAGTAGCTGTTTTGTTTTATCCTCAAATCTTTCAAATTTTATTCTCTGCCAAATGACTTTCAATTACAGTCATGTTTTTATATTAACGGATTCACAAAGGATCTCTTTGTCGATGAATTTAGGACACTAATTTTTCAATATCCAGATATACGTACCTAAGTACACTTTCGTCCTTGTATTTATCCATGAGTATGCTTATTGAGTGGTTTTCGGCAATAAAAAAAATACTCTATCTTTGAATTCGTTCTGGGAAAATTAATGACCGCATATACGTTGCGAAGCTGTAGCAAAAAAAGGCTACTCTTGCAGCTTAAATCGCCATCTTTCATCGGGGATTTGTCGAACAGGAAAAGGTTTTTGTTCCGTTTTTCCTTTTTTTTATTTGGTTCTGTTGCAACACAAAGGACGCTGGTGGATAATGATGCAATATAGCTAAACCAAATGCAACCGCCAAAGAATCATAAATTACAATTTACAACGTTCATAAGGAAGAAAAAAGCAAGCAAAAGGATATGGATCCTTAAATTAAAATGGATTCGACGTTCGTTAGTTGCCTGCAGCCTTAAAGCTGGCAGCTTTTTTAACGAAGAAAAAAATATTTATTTTTGAATTTTTAATTTTATATAACATTTTAATTGGTCAGGGGGCGAAGTCGGATTCTTCAATTAATATAGCAGGTAAGATTTAATGAGGAAATTATTCATATTCAGATGTAGAGTTTCAAGCTTTTTCGCCGCCTGTCACCGCGCCGCCGTTTCGTAAAGTGATAATGTGATAAAGGACACATTACAGAGTGTATTCGTTTTTTTTTTTTTATATTCCTTGTGTCCTCTTTGCTTGGAATACTTACATACAAACATAATTTATCCTTGGAGAGGGAAAAATATGTTTCAATCGTAAAAAAAAAAAAAAAATCGGAGAGCCTTAATTGGCGTCCGTGATAATTTATGGAAGAAATAAATTAATGGCTAAAGTTTGAGTGTGAGAGGTAATGAGTGAAAAGGAGTGCATTTTGTTAAGCCTGCAGGTGTTCTGATGACAAAAAAAAATTTTATTAAAGACTGTTGGTGAAAGAACGGTTTTGGGAAGATTCATAACATGAAAAGGAATTTTAATGAATTGCGAGGACTTTCAATTCATTCAGGACAACCATTAAATATTAAAGCCATTATTCTTTTAAATTATTCAAAATAAAAAACACGGGTTTGGGTTCGTTTTGGCCTGCCCACACCATAAAATTCATATTTGCTGGTCAAACAAATTATAACAGTAAATTTATATTTACCTTCGATTAGATGAGGTCTTAAAAGGATGCATTGGAGAGACTTGAAACCGCTCACTTATACCAAATAGTTTGTGAAAAAGTTATTGATCCTCACGGATTCGAGAATTTCCACCAACGAAGGAGTTGTTTCCTATGGTGTTGTTGTGACAACCAATATTTTGATAAGTATAGCTTCTGCAGATATTGTTGTGAAGAATCTGTAATTTGCATGGCGTACTTCAAAGCGCAATCACTACTTCACTACTTCAGAATAAAAGGCTTTCGGGACCATTTAGTGATTTGCTTGTTCTTAGACTATCTAGAGGAAGAAAGGCGCGCGTCTAGCGTTTTATGAAGTTACCTTTCATAATAATCCTAAAACGAACATAACCTAAAGCTACACTTATCTTGTGGATTGATATTGGTATGTCTTAATATCTGTTATGACATTTCGACATTTCTTTTCAATCTTCGAATTCGGAAGAAAGCGGTTGCTCCTTTTTTGATTGCATAGATTTTCGCTAGAAAAATATTGCACAATCCCTTTTTAACCCCACTTCTTCATTTTAATTTAAAACTAATTGTAAATAAAAAATAATAATTAAACAAAGTAAATTCAAAAGTAGTTATAAATAATTGAAATGAATTTGAAACTTTCCATTTCCATGAACCTTTGGAGTTACTATAGTTCAAAAGCAATTGGCTTCAGTAGGATGGTGAATAGTCTTGCTGCTGCTTTAAGGAAGTGTTTAGAAAAGGATCTTTTCATCGATCCAGTCAGTTTTTGGTTGCGGAGTTTGTTAGAATATCTCATTGAGAAGTGAAACCTCACTCAATATCTATCTGGTGAAATTAATATTGTTGATGTTTTAAAGACATTTGATTGAGTTTAGCTCTTTCGTTGGAAAACCATGCATTAATGTTGGATGTTTTCAAGTCTGCAATTCACAGTGTAAAAGTTGGTGTGCCATAGGGCTACAAATCTATTTTTTATTTTCATAAATTATGTCTGGCGTGTCTCTAATTGAATCATTCCTTTCCTGATGACAGTTCACCAAGTTTTTCATATTCGCTTCTCTTTACGAGCTCAAGAGCAGCACAAATTTGGACGAAAATTGTGCTCGGAAATTCATGTTCGAAAGCCAAAGCATCCTTTATGTGAAAGCGTTGACTGACTGACTGACTGACTGACTGACTGACTCCAAAAGGCACACACATTTTTTTATTACCAATTTGTATTACTTGGATGATTGTCAATTTCTCGTGAGGGGTAGCGATGAGAAAAAATTGCCGGATGCTCGTTGTTATACTATATAAATGCGATTTGATGTAAATAGATGAAAATGTAGTCAAAACCAAAGATGTTTCGTGTTTCTTACCTTAATCTTAATGAAGCACTTTGGAGCGAGTTCCATGCATAAGGACAATGGCAAGTTCTGTAAAAATAAAACTTAAATTTCGATAGCGCGCACAAGTGGCCACAGTTAGTTTTCAATTGAAGGCAGCTGTCTACCGACCGAACTTGCTTATTTGTTAATGTTCAGGTACTTCCCTAACTGTAGTGCCACCGAAGTAAGTCCGTGGGCTCACGCAGATGCAAAAGAAAGTCTTTACTGTGGAAATAAGCGATTCGAAATATTCAGACTTTCATTCCATAAAATATCAAATTGCTGTTAACTCATTGGAAGATTCCTTAGCTTCAATAAACTCCACATGACCATCATCAAACTCTAAAAATCAAACCTAGCCTTGCCTTCACATGGAATTTGATGCAATGAGCTTTAAATTAAATAACAAGACACACAGCTGATTGACAAGTGTTCGCCTTGTGACATCTCAATATACTAATGTCAGATACAACTGCTTCTGTTTTCATTTCAATTTCTAACGATTTCATTAGACGCTTTCCATGTGGTCACATAACCCTTTAAAACACAGAACCTCTAGCAATTTAGCACATGGCACACCCGCTGTATGTTCTTATAACTTAGCCATAACAATAGCACGATTCGGAAGGCCCGCTCCGAGTGATAATAACATTATTATCAACTCCAACAAACACCTTCATGCGTGTTTAAATGTAATTATTGTACGTCCCTGTATAAAGGTACTTGTAAATGAGGTAAATTTGATGACGCTGCGGCCTTGTGTCCTTCACCAATATATTTCTAAATATATTCATTTGCTACCCCGAAAAAATCCATCAATAATTAATCGAGCGTACGCTCCTCCGAAGGCCCTGTGCTTCCAACAGGCCTTAAAAATGTCTTTACACTCAATTAACCCCTCAGACAAGAGTGGAACTGTTTGACCGTGACATTGTTCAAGCTGCCACCCCAGTATATTTAATTCTATCTATTGAAACGCATTGAGCCTGCAAACTTTGTCGTTTAATATCCTGCACATGATGTCCTCACTTTCAGGTCGGATTCAATGCTGGCAATGGAACACAATCGTATGAATACAAGCCGTATAGCCAGTCGATGGTAATTCGTGACTTGACTGGGCGTGGATGGGGCAACGGATTTCCAGGACGGCATCTGTTTAGAATAGACGAGCGGATATTAATTGGATCTTGCAACAAGGATATAGGTTCGTTGTTTGCGTGAGTTTTTTTAAAAACGTTTTCACTTGAATATTTATTTAGACGCATCGCATCTGCCGTTGACGTTTGCACCCGAGTCTGGTAACATGTTGGGCGGTACTGTTGTCAACATTACTGGACCGTGCTTTGAGCCAAATATACGAGTACTGTGTCACTTTGATACCGAGGATGTTGTTGGCCATTATGTGGACAGGAATCGTGTCATTTGTGTGCAGCCATTCTTGAAGGCACAGGGATACATTCGATTTGAGATTTCGGTCGGAAATGAGAGGTTCAAATGGAGGGGAAAGTACTTTGTTGGTTAGTTGGTGTTATGAACGACGCATGTTATTAATAGTTAACTGATTTTCAATTTGTTTTATTTTTTTAAGAGACACCTGCCACAGCTATTGAGAAGATTTTTTTTGATGTCGATGCCATCCAAAAGAAGAACCCAAAGGAGATCCAAATTTCATGGAACAAGTACAATTTGACAAGCAACTTGAATGCTAACATTCAGATTTCATTGTGGGGATATCGCGAGACTACAATTTAGTAAGTATAGTTTTTTCTTATGCCAGAAAAGGTTTAGTTTCATTTTAAAGAACCTAATGGGCGAAGAAAAAACAAGCTTCGCTTGAGAAAGATCATTTAAAGTCCCGGTTTGATAATTTAAAGTCGATCTTAGGACTTGAGCATATCGCTTAACTGTCTTTAAGGCTTTAAAGTTCAGTTGAATTCTGAAGTCCATAAAAAACGCAAAGCTTTTGTCAATCTGGAATTGCTCCTCAATTTAACAAAGAATTTATTATGAGCACTTTCCTCTTTCGTTTGTAAGCAAAATTACATCACCAAGAAATCTGCCTTTCATAACATGTAATTGCTTCGTGCGACTTTAACTATCGGAAAGAGAAGCTTGAAGCCCATGTCCTTCAGTAGATCAAAAAGAAGAAATGAAATCGCAGGCTAATCCTTCTAGCTTTAATCAGCCTTGAAATCTAGACGGACGCTACAAGAGAATCTGATACTTGTTCATCTGATTTGTAATTCGCCTGAGAGTATCTTTGTCATAGTTCAAATTTCAGAGAAATCGGAGATTTCTGATATAGGATTTGTAGAATTTACCTCAGCGAATACTTTTTGGGCTTGATAGACTCTGCTATGACCTGCGATATTGCAGACCCTTTTAGGTCGCTCCTCAAACTTTCCGAATAAGTTTTGAATTACCAGTAAATGATAAAATACCTTTTGGTCCTTCGAACCGTATCAATGACAGCATGAAGTTTATTTGAGTGAACAATTTATTGCTAATACCTTAAGTATATACTGTATAAGCTATTTATACAAAATGAAACATACAAACTTATCTTTATGAACTTACATGAATTTAAATGTTGATGGAGTCATCTTTTGCAAGTCCAGCATCATACCTTCTCGGGTAGGAAAGCGAATATATTTACTTTTTGAGAAACGAAGTACGCCAAAAGATATTTCTGTCACATGCAGGAATTGCTCCATTGGGAGAAGAGGGGACGTTTTGGCGTGAAATGGATACCACTGTGATAAGTAGAGTTGTCTTTTTATTTTGTCAATCAGTTTGAATCCAATACTGATGATGGAACACAAGACAACTACTGCGATTAGAATTAGGGGTTCCAAGAGTTGTTAGCCTATTAAATGTATACATATAGTATACATTTTATAACTAAGCACAAGGATAAGGAGAAGTAGTGATAGATTGTGTTGTTGTTCCATTCTCAGATGTATTTCGGCTTCGATTGTTCAATGGGAAGAGTCCAAATAAGCATATAAAGTTTTTAATTGTTTATTACTTATTTGCATTCGTTCAATTCGCAGTGTTTTCAGGCAGAGACTTTTCATGGGTTGGGAGCCCGTTAAGTAAGTAAGTCACTGTAGAGCCAATTATACAATCTTCACAAACCATTATTTTGATGACACGAATATGGAACTCCAGCAAGAAATTCAATGTTGTTATCACAACAGTCTGGCCACTCAATGAGACTAATATTGCTAACCTAAAAATACGGTGCCAAGCTAATTTTAAGGACTTTGTCCCGTAATCCAGTCTTGGTGAAGAACGTGTTCTAGATATTGCTTCTCCTCTTCAAAAATACCGGATATCTGAGTCTAACTGCACGGATATTTCGTAAAATGTGGCCTTTTCATAGCTAAGAGCTGATTTTTTACCTTATATAACCCATTTTTTTTTACACACAATTTTTCACAAAATAGCGAAAATTAAAATAAATCGATGCATAACTTAAAAGTTAGTGGGGAAAGGTTCATCGAATAGATCAATGAAGATAATAGAAATATGATGTGGGGGGAACATTGGGGCTTAAAAAACTTAATGTTTTTGTCATTCCCAATATAATATAAATATACAAAAAGTTCAACAAAAACAAAAGAGAGTAAAAAAAAGCAAAAATTCAATGAAAAACAATAAAAAGTATGTAGAAAATAATATTCAAAATCAATAAAGCAAGTTGCAAAAACTTATCTTATATAATTATGATTCAAAAAGATGACATTGAATTGTGCTGATGATTATGTTAACGATTCAAGGACGACATAATTGATAGTGAATTATCTGTTGTCAAACTGTTTTAAGAAAGATTTGAAATGTGGGGCTGTTCTTACAAAATATCGTAATATTAAAGGAGCTATAACAGTGTAGCAGTGTGAAAAACTGCTCTTATTAGCAATTGGAACATTGACAGTGTGCATGGTATTTATAAAAAAACAATTAAGTTGAGCAATTCTACAAACAAAATTACCGCCTTGCTTGAGAAAATTTCTTAGTACTCTAAAAACGTAAAGATGTCTTATTTGTAGAACACGCAGTTCTCTAAAGAAAGGCCACTTCTGAGAACGAGGTTTTTTTGTACAAATAATTCTGATTAAATGTTTCAGAGCTTTGACCAGAGGTTCTTAGGAGTTGTTACAAGTTCCACACCAACTTGTGATACCATACTGTAACTTAAAATGAGCAAGGCCGTAGTACATTGTCTTTAATAGTTTAAAGGAAAAATTTTTTATGATGAGGTAAATTTTGCGTATTGCTAGGAGCATTTATAATTAAATTGTTTGAATTTGATCTTTTCAAATCAAGTTATGGTCAATTAATACTTCAAGATTTTTAAAGCAATGCACTGCTTCCATTTTAAATTAATTATTGGAACAAAATGAACTGCAGACAAAATTACAATTGCAAAAACTATGCACAGGTAATCAGAAGTTTTTACAATCATAAGCATGGAAGTATAAATTAAAATCATTTACAACATTATTTGTTATTTTGACGGACATAAGTTTTGTTTCCGTTTTGTTCATGTTCCGTTAGGTAAAATCTCAAGGTTTCTAGATCGTCAGAGATCTTTGCAGTTTATTCGAATCCATTATCAAACTGATAAGCTACAGCTATGTCATCTGCAAAGGTAATTGGCACTCAATTTACATTGAGTTGAAAAACCGAGTTTATGTATATTAAAAACAGCACAGGATCAAGAACTAAACCCTGTGGAACATCGTTTTTAAAAATACATGATTCACTAAAAATCCCGTGAATATTAACAGTTTGTTTCCTACCTTTTAGATAGGAAGTTATCCATTTGTGTATTGAAGCATAGTATACGTTTTTTTTAGCAGAAGGTCATGGTAAATGCTTTTTTTTCATATTAACAAAAAGAGCCATAGTTTTGCTTTGTTTTGTTACAGTTAATACTTTCATACAAATGGGTACACATTCCTAGAATAGCATCTTCACTACTTAAGAAATCGGTCCTCTGTAAAAATATGCTCATTTTAGAAAATGTTGGAATTTCGACAGATTATTTTATATTAATCAGCTTTGTTGCTTGTCATAAAATGAACACGCTCATTTTTGCATTTTCGAGAAGCAAGCATAAACAAACTTATCTTAAAATACCGCAGTTGATTTTAATTGTTCTTTAAAAAGAGTAATTTTTGAAAGTATCGCCTAGGTTACCCACAAAATGTAAAGCACGCAGAGGTCGATGACTGCTTTTTAGCAGTTTTTCAAACTCACAAATGCTTACCTTTGCTACCAGACGATGTTTATTTCCTGAAAATTTAAGCTCATGAATTCTTGAAGGAATGTTTATTTTGAGGCTAACCTTCACAATTTGCAAAAGGTACCTTTAAAAACCACAGTGGTCGTGGTCGGGTATCCCAAAGGATTCCTTGGGGTGTTCAAATATATTTAATCTATGCAAGTTTAAGTTTCGTTTTTTTCTTAACCCCCAAAGGGTCGCTTTGCTGTTTGTATTTACTCGAGTCTCAATAGATAAATTCTAAAACATTCTCCAACAATACGAGTACAAATAAATAAGTTTCTCATTTTTGCAGTCCACAACTGGAGTATATTGACATGATTGAGGCGGGCATCACGAACACAGGAATGTACACAATATCACCGGCCAACTATAAAACCCGATGGAACAAAAACAACGACATGCAGTTTGGCTTTTTGCAAATCAATCTAACCGATGCACAACAATATTCTGGCTTGGCAATCAGTCCGTAAGTATTCAGAATTTTTCACTATTTTAACGTTCATTTTTAAAAACCTACTCGTATTCATATCGAACAAAACCCAGGAGTTCAATTAAAAACTATCCATGCCGCAGGACTAAAAAAAAAGGAAAAGGTATTTAAGTTTGACCTAGTTCCTTGGAATCATTCTGGTTTCGTTCCTATTTACTTCCGCAGAAAGAATACAAAAATAATACACACTGAAAATATGGTATAAACTGTTAACATAAAAACTTTTCGGATACCAAGTTTGAGGCCAAACATCCGTGAGTTCTTCGTATCTGAATAAAAAAAAAATTATCTTGTTAGAAGGGATTTAATTATTTACGTGTATTTCTTAACATAAAGGAATTTGCTAATTTCAAACTTTTCAATCACATTAAAACGTGAGCAGGTTGTGGTGCCTACAGATCAATCTGTCATGATGTCATTGCAGATGCGAAGAGTAATGTCACAGGACGGGCATTAAAAAGTTATGCTTGTGTTCCGGATGAGAGGAAGAAAAAATAACTCATAATATTTTTGTTCCGCATTGTTGTCCTTTAAAATGAGAAATTAAAATTTCGGAATTTTAACTGTGAGGCAGAAACAAACCATTAGTTTTATTAAAAAAAATGTGCAAACAATTGGAACGCCATGTGGCAGTGTTGGCATTGTTATGAGCCAGGACGTGTGCCCTTTCAGTATTTAAATTTCTGGAATTTCAGTGTTTTGTTACTAGATAGGAAGTTTATTTTTAATATTATTAAACGGTTCTGTTACCACGTCTATTATTTTTGTTGTACGGTTCTCGAAATGTACTGCTTTGTCAACAGGTGCTCCTCAGATGACAGAATTCAGTTCTAACATCGATCTTTGTTCGACAAAAAGCCTTCCAATTTAATTGTATGGATAATTTCTCAGAAGTCGATAAATTAAGAAGAACGTTTATCTTCTTTGATGTTTCAAATTTAGGATACAAAAGTTAAGTTAAAAATAAACCTTGAATTGCTAGACAGCACAGAGTGGACGAAATATTCATCTCATAGATCAGAGCTTTTTTTGGACGGTCACGGTGGATGCGGCCCGTAGTTTGATACAATTTTTGTAAATAGGCCACCCTCAAGGTGTTGTGTGTATTTATGGTCAAAGCTTTAATGATGACATTGCCGTGGTTTACTTTTGATTATTCCGGTTAACTTGAAGCCAAACTGGAGTGAAAATTCCAGTACAAGAACAGTTCCACATTCAAAACTTATGACAAGAAGGAGAAATTTTATTCGACTCGCAACAGAAGGCGCAATGTGTCTATTAGAGTTTTCAAGATCAAAGAGTAGTATGGACCCTATTTCAAGGACTACAATATAAAACACATAAGTGTAACGAGCGATTTGCTTTTTAATCATTTTTACATTTTTGTATTTTAAGCCGAGATAAATTAATTCGTCTTTGAGAAATTCAATGGATAGCTCCTCTTACCCATACAAAATGACTGAACAACCTTGCCGTCGGAAGGTCATGTGAAAAGAACTGCCAGTTTCTAGACCTAAGCCCTGAATAGAGGTTTATTTTTGAATCTATGCTTTCATAATTCACTTTAATGCCAATCGACATTTTCATCAGGGTATAGTTTTCAATTACAATGGCACGAAGCAAGGAATGAATTGCAGTCACTGATTTATGCCGAACGCACTCTGTGGGGTTTTTGTTTTATCTTCGGGTTTTTGCGAAGATAATAATTCTTCGAAGTCGCTGTCTTCGTTATCAGAGTTTGGAAGGCATTGTAAAGGCACAAAGTAGTTGGATCTAGCGATTTGAATCCTACTACTCATCTTCACAATTTAAATATTTGAAGATTAGGTTTGAGAATTTTTGTTGTTTTTCTTATTGTTGTACTGAATACTGTGGTACTTCGCGAGAAAACACCTCTCCCGTTAAAAGCTCCGAAAAGTACTGATTTAATGGTGTCGTAATTTGTCGAAATTGTAAAAGTATTTCTGCAATTTTTTGTGGCAGCTCTTGATCCTAAGGGATCGGGCGATTCTTCGACGACTTTTTCACAGTAAAAGTCAGGAGTTTAGATGAATTTCACAGAGCTTACGGCATTTATCTACCTCAAATAAAGATCTAAGTAGGATGATAGCTAAACGATTCAACAACTGAAATATTGTCGCGGGCTATATTCCTCACGAACATCTTTGGTTGGAAAAATGAAGATTTCAAGGTGTACATTTTCATCAGAGGACCAATGCAACTTTTTCTGGAATGGTTTATAATATCCAGACAAGATCATACTGCCTTAAAACTTTTTTTTTAAATCAACACAGTTAAATAGGAAAATTGTTATTAAAAGGGTTCGAATATTTTTATTTAAAATTCAGGCCAGTTTTTTTAATTTTATTAAGGAGAGTATATTGGTGAACACTATCGCCATTGTGACTTATTTGGCGATCTGGCTGTTGATGAAATGACTTCTCTTTACTTATTTTTTATTATTGCTACTGTATATACCCTGAGACATTCCTCGGTCTGCACTTTCGTTTTCATCAAAGCAAAGACCATGAAGTTGGATAATAAGCTTACGACCAAAGCTTCTTCTATCATCTTCGTCGGTAGCAATTTAGGTTGCTGCTAAAGTTGTTAAGAACAACAAATCTGTGGGTTCCGATAATAAACAAGTTTGACTTTTTAAATATGACAAAGATTTTCTGGTAGGCACTTCTGTTAAATTTTGGAGAGCAAAATCGTGCCCGACCACTGGAATATCAGTTCTATCTTTCCAATATACAAAAAAAATAGTTAATCCTATTGCAACAGCTATCAAGGCATATCTTTGCTCAAGGTCGCTCCAGTGCATTGTGTGAAAAAGAACAAGGCGAAGAATATCAATTCGATAGTTATGTATCCAAGCCACATAAGGCCAGATGCGGCTTCGGGAAAATTAACGCTTTTATGTAGCACAATGCTTGAAAAAACACGTGTAATTTGAATCTCTGAGTTTTTTGGGGCCTGTACCGGGTTCCGCCAAAAGGATGCGCCGTCAATTGACGTCATCAATCTAAAAGATGAACAGATATTGCGACGGCTGAGATACGTTTACTATATTGAATTCGCACCAAAAGTGTTATCGACAAGAATTCAATCCATTTAACATCAGCTGGGACAGATTTGAGGATGTAAACGAGTAAAATCATAGCTCCACAAGCAACTAGTTTTCTTTGTCCAAAAACGAAAGAAGCATAAAAAATCGTAACCCAAAAGACAAAAAATCGTACCGTTAAAACAAAATTCACCCATCAGATATAAGTTCCTGCTTGCAAGGATGGCGAATGGATCAGAAGATACAATCGCGTGATGTACGAGCTGTACAAAGATGTTGAAGGCAGAGGTCTGTCGACTGCTAAATCGAGCAAATCTAGAAGTGTCTTCGCTTCTCATTTACCATGATCACTTAATAAAAAGCATACCTCTAGTTCAAACATGTAAGCCACCTTCTCATTTGCCACTGTAAAAATCGGATACTAATTGACGAGAATAATGTCCTCTTATTTTCTTGCACAAATTGATCCTGAGCGTTTAACACAAGCTGATACACTTTGCAAACCACAACTATAAAGATGTGCAATTTCCTCGATTTATTATGCCAACTCCCGAAGTTTCTTGGGCCAATAACCGTCCTGTGAATGTCCATCCTTAATTATAGCTTAAATTTGCACAACATAAATCCTACACTGTCATTTAAATAACATAAAAAACAATGAAATGGTAACCAACTCTTTTGTTTGAAATTTATTCCTTATTTTATCTCTGTTATCCTTGGTTGTCTGCATATCAAATTTGCGCACGTTGTTTTCTCACCCAGTTTGTCATTTCGAATCTTTCCGCATTTAAGAGTTATTCATAAACTTTTACATCCTGAAGAGAAATTTTAAGGACAATAAAAAAGTTCTCAAACCTTTTATTGTGTGTGTTAAAAATTTTATGCTGACTGTGGCCTCGCCGCAGCTGTGACTGACACAACGAGTGAAAAAAAATCAAGTTACTCAAAAAAGGTTTCCATTCATATACATACTCATATGCGCAAAGGATTTACTTTAATCTGTTTTTAATGCATTCCGATTGGTTTCCTCTATCCTCGTTTCGTTTGTTCAATTTGGTTTCCGGAATATAATCCAATTAGGTGTTCTAGGCTTTGAGAGCTTTCGCTATAAGTACTAAGGATACACATTAAGGGACTCAAAAAGGGTTGTCCTGGAGCACTGCCCCCATGGAAAGGGATTTCAGTGAATTAAAAATTAAAAACTAAGCGTTATCTCTCCTGACAACTCTTTTTGAGCGATTTGTGTGTCGGACTGATGAACCTGCCAATAAAGCGGTTAACTAATTAATTTATTGACTAATTAAAAAGTGCCTCTTAAAGAGGAAGTCAGCCCCAGAGAAATCTGTCAAAATTTAGAAGTTTAGAATTTATTGAAATGGAATTCTGTTCCTGTTGAGAAGATTCCTTTGCTAACCATTTTCCTTATTAGGGTGCTATGGTCAAGGCCCATTCCATTGGCGTGGTACTTTGCACCACAATGGGAGCAGAAACACGGTTTGCAGTGGCCACGGGCCTTGTGCGATAACTGGATTCGCACAGACAGATACTTGAGGTAAGTTAAAACCAAGCATGTATTTGAATCGTTACTAATGAAAGACTATTTGGTAGGAATTTCGCCGCCGGATTACCTCTGTGCCCGTGCAATCTGGAGCATGCACTCTACGATAAAGGACGCTATATGCCGGATCCGGACTGTGACAAGGACTCGAATCCTACCTGCTATAAGCACAAGGGAGCCATTCACTGTGTAATGAGTGGAACGCCAACGTAAGCCAACTTCATGCCTCTTTATCTCACTCTAGCTAACTTTCATTTTGCAACACTCTCACCACACAGGGATCAAGGAGCAGAGCAACAATGCTGTTATGACCGTTATGGCAACCTTATGTTGTCATATGACCAAATGTGGGGCTCCCGACCAAGACGTAATCATAATATGGGCAAAATGCCATGGAACGAGGCAAGCAAGGTGCCAACTCTATCGTCGTGGTTCCATGATATGCGACCCTTCTACACGTGCTGTCTGTGGCAGGAGGAGCAGGCAGTGGGTTGCGAGACATATCGATTTGAAAGACGTCCTTCACAGGATTGCGTTGCATATCAAGCCCCCGGCGTGGCTGGAGTATTTGGCGATCCGCATTTTATAACATTTGACGGCACACAATACACATTTAATGGTATGGGTGAATTCGTCCTGGTTAAGGGAGCCAACAACGATGAGAAATTCGAGGTGCAAGGACGTTTCGAGCAGATGCCAAAGAATCAGTATGGTGCGGTAATGGCCACACAACTAACAGCGGTCGCTATGCGAGGCAATACGTCGACAACAATTGAGGTTCGGATTCGTCCGAGGGATGCCCAGTGGAGATATCGGCTAGATGTGTTTGCCGATGGCCGTAGGATCTACTTTGACCGACCAAGTTTGAAATTCCAGCATTTCCATGGCGTTACTGTGTACACTCCGACATACTTGCTGAACCAGAGTGAGGTCATTGTGATGTTTTCATCTGGTGTGGGTGTGGAGGTTATCGAAAATCAGGGATACATGACTGGGAGGGTTTATCTGCCGTGGTCCTTTATAGTATGCTTTTGTTGCTGTTGCACTTTTGATTAATTTTTTTTTCTTTTCGAAACTAACAGTTCCATTATTTTTTTTTAGAATAAAACAGCTGGTCTATTTGGGAATTGGAGTTTTGACCCGCAGGATGATTTTACTCTGCCCGATGGAAGGGTCCTCAATTTGAATGTTAATAATCTTGAATCGATTCAAAAAGAATTTGGTCTCAAGTGGATATTGTATGACAGAGAGACTCCTGGAGTTGGTACGGCATTGTTCAACAGAGCATTTGGACGGACTGCAAGTTACTATACGAATACCTCGTTCACTCCGAACTATATTCGAGAACCTATTGACTTTTTGCCATCGAATCGTTCGTATGACGTTGAACGGGCCACAGAATTATGTGGCGAGAGCTATCAGTGTCGTTATGACTACGGAATGACGTTGAACAGGGATCTGGCGCATTTCACAAAGAACTACTACGATAGTATTATTAACATCCAGACGCTGAACGCACAGTAAGAAGTGAAACACGAAGATGGTAGTGAATCCTCTTAAATAAATTGTATTTTAAATTTTTCAGTCGTGTGGTGTCGTGTGGGGTTTTGCCAACGCCACGTTTCGGTAGGAAACTCAACTTTGACTTTAGCCCAGGAGCAAAAGTTGCCTTCGAATGCAATGAGGGCTTTGTTCTAATGGGTGACCAGAGACGTGAGTGCACCGCAAATGGACTGTGGAACATGCCAGAGTACGGATACACTGAATGTTTACGTGAGTTTAATTTTATTTTATAACGACAATATCATAACGTAGAATTTCTTGGTGAAGGGATTCAGTTTTGAAGGGTTCTCGTTAAAGAATATTTAGAAAAAAAATATTTGGGACTATTTTTTTGACATTTTTAACTTCCCATCTAGAAGTTCTTGAAATGGGTCCGATTTTCGGCAATCAGGATTTTGTCATATCTCGACGTTTCGTGGTCCCATGAGTCGGATTCCATTGTTTTTAGGTTTTTAGAAGAATGTGTACTTCACTTGTGCCGATTTTTTCGTCTCACATGTCTCGAGAACAAATCGAGCTGTAGAATCAATTAGTTTTGCAAAATGAATACCAGAAAATGATTAATTTGATTAAGTCAGGAAAAAGGACAATTTCACTTGTCTTATTTAAACAAAATTAGTTTCCTAATGAAAAAAATGCACAATAAATTTAACTTACGTTATTTAGATTTTTTAAGACATAAACTGTATATAAGTATTTACATTCCTGTTCATAAGTTTTCGGAAAATACATTCTGTCAGATAAAGTCAGATAAATGCATATGAGGTAGGTTGGTAGGCATATTCATATAAAGTAGATTGTCACAGCTGAAGCAGTTGTGACCCACTTAGATCCTGTTTTGATCCATTGTGTTATCACTAACCGGTGATTGAAACACCGCTTCCTCATTGGCCAAGGGGACTAACTGATACCTTAGAAATACCTATTGGGATCCAAAGGGTCTCTGTAGAGACTATCCACCTTATTACCAGTTTGTTTACCTAATGAATTTTGCTAAGCTCTGAATTTTTATGTCTGAGTACCTTCTTTGCGAACTTTTCCTCGTTTGTGAGGGCAGGACAGGAAGTGCAGTATGCTTTCTACTTCTTTCTCATACCTGCAGCTCTAGCAAAAGTCGGAACTCGTGTGAGCCCATGATAGAGTGACCTGTGAGAGGCCAAATTTGCCTCGAAGTCCTGCAAGTATCTATGACAGGTCCACCCATCTCTGATTGGTGATATTGATGCCATCTGAACTGTGGGGTGAAGGATCCACTGATTTATTGCCAGTGGCAAGCTCACCCCTATTCTAGCTAGCTCATCGGTTCTTTCATTGCCTGGGGTGCCACTATGCCCGGGGACCCAGCATGGGGTACCGCTACCTCGTTGAAAGATAGGCGGCAAAGTTTTACCATCTTAGATTTAATTGATGGTGTGTCCAGAGCCTTGATGGCCACCTGACTGTCTATGTATATGACTATAAATAACCCGTCTATCGGATTCATTGACAGTAAGCGGGCAGTCTCTTGGATAGCTTTAACTTCTGCCTGGAATACACTGCAGTGGTTGGGCAATCGAAGGGATAGAGATGATGTGCCTTCGTTCGTCTTGGAACCGTCCGAGATTGGCAGATTTTCCGACAATATCCCGATTTGAAGTCTAAGATAGGTGCGAAATATTCTGTATGAATTCCTGCATTCTCGATTGTTTCCATAGACCTGGGCTATGAGTTCTGCTCCAGTGGTTACACTCAGTTAGCCTAACGCTGCCTTGGTTGCTATCAGTTTTCCGTATATGTCCATGGAAAGCAGTTTTAGCATTATTTCCATGGCGGTTGAAGGTGTGGAACGAAGTGCCCCGTAATGCAAATACACGCCGATTTACGGATTCTGCCTATCTTTTTCAGATATTCTTTTATGTTCATTGCTGGCCACCATACGAGGATACCATAGGATTGGTGTGACAACTGCTGTATACATTCAGCGCATCAATCTCGGTTTCAGTCCCCATTTGGGGCCGAGAACCCTGTTGCATATATACGTTGCCACCACTGCCTTCCTTTTACATTCATATAAACTTCTTTGTCTTTTTGATTTCACTACCAAAATTTATTGCAAATACTTCAATCAAAACAACCATTATTAAGCCAAATGACCAAATCAAGTAACAAAAGAAGACTTCGGTATCGAAATTATATTCTGAATCCAACTTGAAAGTTAATCGAGACATTAAATCTATAATTTTTTTATGTCTTCTTTCATTCTCTTGACTGAAGTATCTACCAAAATGTGTCTCTCGATTGTGGCCAGAATTTTCGGAAATTTTATCCAGTTCGCCAATATGGATCCTAAGACAATTGTGGAGGAACCCTTCTGCTTGTCTGTTTAGACAACATAGCTATGACTCCATTTATTATGTAAACAAAGCTCCGAGATAAAGATGAGAATATTTAGCATTTCCCGGCAGAGTTTACCCAAATTAGACCTTACTTTGAGCGAGTAAGATCTTAAGGTCTTAATTTATGTAACCGAACAATTGTATTTTTTTGTTAAAGTCAAACGTTAAGGCATATGGCCATTCGATTGCAAAAACGAGAAGTTGTTCACTTAATGTTTTCCTCTTTTGTTGGAGGTTTTAAATGGTTCATAATATTTTGAAAATGTTGAATTCTATATGTTTTTTTGACTCAAGTGACTTTTGGATCTGTTATAAGGCTGTTGCGGCGGAGATGCCTTACCCCTACCCTTATCATTACCCAACACTTGTCACCTGAAAGTAAGAAATTTTGACAATTGAAAGACCTTCCGAAACTTTTTATCTCGAGACAAATATCTTAAGACCAAAGGTTACAGGTTAATAACAGCATATCGTCCTGCAGATTGTCCTACTCTCAAAAAACTTTTTGAAAATCTTTGTCACAGTTTATGCAATTCTTAGCTTTGCAATGAGAAACATTGCCATACTTGTGACCGGGCAAAACACTGCAGTATAAAGTATTTTAAGTCTTTTAAGTCTCTGAAATTAGTCGGCCTTTCCGTACTTATCTCTTGCATATGCGACTGCTGATGTCATGGTCATAAGCTGCTTCGAAGTTGATCGTCAAATCCCTTTTTCCTACACATGCGAAGCATAATAAGCCGGACGCAAACACTCAGGTTTTTGTCAAGTAGAGAAGAGAATAACTATTTCTTTAGTTTTTTATTTTTCAAGGTTTTGTTGCACTTTGAGACTCCTGCTTTCATTTAAATTAGTATTATCCTTTTCTGCTCATAGTACGTGTTAACGTTTATAATGTCAATACTGAGGCGTTCCAGTCTGGGCGACATACTATATATGTCAGCAAAGTAACATATCAGGACTTTGGATTAAAATCTCGGATTATTTACTTGCGGGTGTGTTGTCTGACATGTCGTCAAATCAAAATACATCCAAATAATCTGCCAAGTCAGAAGGTAGCCAAATGCAGTGATAGCCAAGCAGCTATTGCCTCATTTACTTCACATTAAAAATTAGTACAGGACTGCCGAGCTGAAACATCGTCGTTAGAAGGTCAGCTCATATCCCTAATATAGGTTCCCGGTCACAGTGACATCCCAGGGCCGATGAACTTGCTAAGCAGGGATCTGTTTTTTAGCGCTCGCCTGTAGGGGAGGTTTTCATCACACTTCATGCAGTTAACGCCAGTCTGACGTAATGTGCAGCATCAAGGAAAATATGGCCTGAATGTAAACAATCAAAAACAAAAGATCTTCTTCGGCCAACCCGTCTTGATATTGCGAGACTAGTGGCGGTCTGCACAGTCTTGCGCCTGTCCGGCCCTTACTAGAGCTGGACTGCGAGCGCTTGGTAAACCCTTCTCATATTCAATTAATCAGATTTCTGCTTAGGACATTAAGCTACTAAACTAAATATCTCAGGCTAGATTTAGAGATATCTCAAATAAACCTCATAAATAAGGTTACAGAGCTGTGGCATTAAAACGGCACATAGTGCTAATAAGGTTCTCACTGAACCACCACTTTTACCTAAATTCCTATTTCGTTGTCACTTTTCTGTTGCTCAAAAAATCATCTTCCGATCCCGGCCGCTTAGTATGGTAAACGATTTCTTCAAGCAAGTGCGACATAAGCCACCCAAAGACCGGTTTTTTGTTAATTATGTTCCGTTATCATGCAACTTGTTGTTTTGGTGATGTTGTGTAGATACCACGGAGCTTCTTTTATTTTCGCTTTGGACTTTTTTTGGTGGAGTGCAATTCAGTCATTCAAAAACAAAAAAAAAAACAAGCCATTCAAAAATCGAGTTGATATTGTAGCTTACTGCCAAGACATCTGAGGCAGTTATTTTAACACATGACATCTAGGTTAAACTTTTTTGGAAAAATTGCAAATGATGCCAGCAGGAGCTATAGTTCTCGGGGTTTTTGATTTTCAAACATGCTCATGTGTTTAGACAGGTACAAGAGCTATTGAAAATGAAGCCATGTTTGTTGCCTTGCATTCATTTGCAGACACTTCGAAAAATCGAACTCGTTCTTAGAAACTGGTAACTCTCAAACTAGATTGTGATGAACCTGGCATGAAGTTCTACAAGATATAATCACATCAAAAATTGAAGCTACTGGATCTTTTGAAGTTCCGAAACCTCTAAGAGTGTGTCTGAGAAAGTTTTAACAGAATTATCGAGAAATGATCTTTACTACTTATTTACTTAATGATTTTGTTAGCGAACAGAATTGAGATGCAATAAGCCCACTTGGCCTTTAAAGACAATATGCAAACACAAATATTTACCGTATAGTGTGGATTGCACAGTATTTTGTTATCGATGAATATGGTCACCATGTTATGGTTAATGGAGTTGGCTATCGTACCATGTTGGATGAAAATTTTGACCAGAATCGGCGGGTCCAGTACTTGGTCTATCAAAGGGAAGTTCGGTCTTTATGTAGACTCAAGAAGGGCCATCTCGCTCATGCAATTTAACGCAACGAAACTCTTTTTGTGGGGTTTGGTGAAGTTGTTGGATATATAAGCAACGTAAGAAAAGTTTAAGAATTATATGGCAAGTATCGGTCCGATATTTAGGGAGGCGAGTTGGAAAATTGTATTCAAACCTAACTTTTCTATCACACCTGAAATTCGTTCCATTTCCATTTCTCAATTATTGCGTGTTTTTTCCTAAATATCAAGTTTTTATGTCCATTCTAGAAAACAATTTATTTGAGCATTTCGATGTCTTCTTCTTTTGAATTATCCTTCATGAATGATATGAAAATGAATTTAAGGAAAACAATCTCATCGTAGGTAATCCACATTTTGCTGCTCATCAGTTGTTCTTCTTAGATTTGGCAAAGCTTTTCTTGCACATAACAAACAATCAAACTTGACTCACCGACGTTTTCTTCGTCTAGAAAACATATTTGATTTAAGATTTCGAAATAGAGAGGAGACCCTTCATTAGTGATAGATATGATTTTCGCTAAATAATTTTCGTTTAATGATTTTTCTTATACAAAATGCCTTATGTCATAAGTTCAATTTTTTTTTCCACAATTTAGGTGAAGTTTACTACACTCGTCGCGTCGCTTTCATTGCAATCGGCATTATTATAGCTGTCATTCTACCACTTATGCTCTGCATTGTCTGCTGTGTCTATCGCTATCGTCAGAAACAACTGAAAGAAGATCCATCATGGAAAATGTCTCTGCCACGCTCACGAGCCGGCTCACGTGCCAATCTTCGAACCCTACATGGCGACGATAGCGATACCGAACCATCGGACACGCTGAAAAAGAGTAGGTCATATGATCAAGTTTATCGAACCAATGAACCCCTAGCCGGGAAACCAAACATTGAATTTCCAGAAAAGAAATGGGATCTGGACGATGAAGATGTGACCTCATCGGAAGGAAGTGAGTTTAAAGATTCCAAAGTTGCTAAGGATATTCAATACATTAATAAAACAGGTGAGAAACCCAAGCAGACCGGACGTCGATCGCTACGATCAACTGGTGGCGCTGAAGAGCCCATTGAAGAGGAGGAAAATGCAGTGCCCGCATATCATCGACAGGATGAGGAAACGCACCCATTAGCTGGCGGCAATACGGGTGAATATAGCCCAACGTTCAGTGGCGTGGATCGGACTAGTAGCGCAAGTGGTATGAGTTATCCGAACTCAAATCGTTTTGGTGGCGTTCCCGTGTTACCTGCATCGACAAATTCGACTTTTTTCAATAGATCGGCACCTCCAGCACCAACTACACCTAATCATCTAACGCAGGACGTTGGCTTGCCAACAGCCGCATCGCCAACACCCAGTGCTCAAAACACAAAGTCGACTGAGGTGTAGGTAAAGAACCAGCTGCATGACCAAACAGCAAGAGAAAAGTTCAAAAACATAAAATAATTTTGTCGCCCTTTTATTTTTATTTTTTTTTTTTGCTTAAAATTGTTTTGTAAGAAAATCATTTTATAAATTTAAACAATATAAAAATACGAAAAGAAAACATGAGTAGAATAAGAAAAGATTGTTAATTTGTCCGAATAGATTTTTCTTCGTTTACTTAACAAAAATAATTTTGCTGGTTACAAAAAAAAAAAACTAACTTTATGTTCATACCATTGCTTATACTTAACACAAAAATATCAATAATACATGACTAAAAATAAAAACAATAACCACCGTTTGCATGCCATTCGACAGATTTAAAGTCTCAGGTTAACCACATATTTAATATTTAAAAATAACTTGCTTGTTAATATTTTTATCATTTTTTATTATTTAATATAAAACGAAAATAATTAAAAAAAAATTAAAATTTAACAATCTAAAAGGATGTGTTTTATATTTGAATTGAAAGACAGGGGGACAAGCGTAATAATGCCTTTTGCTATGAATTGAAAAGCGGGACTTCAAAGGTGCTTCATCTTAAGCCTAGTCCACAGCGGTGGGTTATTAAATTAAAGTTTTACTATTATTATTTATTGCATGTATTTCATCGAAAAAATGTTTACAAAAAGTGCGGTCAATTGACAATAGAAAGAGAAAGACACATCATGCATATATTTTTTTATATCTATGCTTCCCTGTACATATTAACATCAAAGTATTTCTGTAACTTTCGATTGCTAATTGGCCCCAAAACGTAAAAATGTAACTCACAATCATTTTTTTTAAAGTTATACCTACTTTTTTTCTGAAGAATTAAAATATTCAGTTTCATATTCAATAAAACATTATTTACCTTAATTAGCCCTGACGAAATGAAATTTATTTGAAATATATTTTTTAGTCATATTTTGACAATTTGTATATTTACCTTAACAGATAAATATATGTCATCGTGAACCTTTTTATAGAACTTTCCAATGCTAACGACTTTTTTAAAAAAATGCAATTGAAAAGTGTTCGTAAAAAATCCATTAGCTCGACCATTTTTTCATTGATTTTACTTAAATATTTGGTCGTTACAAAAAGTCTATTTTTTTTAAACTTGAAAATATAAAGCCTGTATCCAGTTCGAAAGTCCATTCTTAATTTTGATGATAGAGTTTTTGAGATCTTCAATCTTTAAATAACTAACCAATTCGGGAAGTTGTTGCATTGTGCATTATGTCCCCAAAACTGAAGAAGTATAAGTTGGGATTGAGATTTACAGAAAAGGTATACTCCAACTTTGTAGTACGGCAATTATGTGCAAGAACCTAAAAGTTAACAAATCTTTAAAACTAAACAGTAAAGTGCTATAACAAAATTTTAATTTAAACTCACTCCAGAATCGAGGAATGAAATAACTTCTCAAAAATCGAAGATTTCCTTTGGGGAGATATTTCATATTGCCAGTTAAGAGAGATCTTGCAGCATGAAATAAAACCCTTAAGCTATGACGAAATTAAGATGACTTTTCCGCATTTCCATTCAAAATTGTGGGGAGTTATTAGCTCAGGTAGTACGTCATAGATTTGCTTTGAAAGTCGTTTTATTTTATAAGCTTTTATTTAGTTTCACCTGTCGCGGTGTCTGTCTGTCTGTCAACTACTTTGATATTGCAATATGGAATATCTCAAATTGTAAAATTTTCAATTTTATTAATTAATAAAAAAACATGTTACGTTTTATTGTATATGTGATAAGTATATATATTTTTTACTTTTTAGTTCTTTTTTATTTACAACTAATACGAGTTGTTTTTTGCCAAAATAATTTTAAAATGTTCATGAAGAACGTTTCCTTATTCTTTCCGTTTATATTTGTACTTTTGCTTATTAAGTTTGTTACCATCTTGGTATAGTCGTGCAAGATAAACACTTAAAGATTAAATGATCCCAAAGACAGATTACCCTAACTGCCAATAGTTTCCTTTCTCTTTCAAACTGCTCTGTTCACATTGCAGTCTAAACAAAAGATAAAGTCCTGTACTCCCAACGAATAATCAAAAAAAAAAAGATAATTTTTTATCTCATCAAATAAAAATAAAAACGTTCGACTTTTGTGAAGTGAAGTTTAAAGATTTTTGAATAAAAAAATGTTCGTCAGGTTTGGTTGGCAGAGGAAAAATTTGCTCTGTTTCTGGAGTCTCGAAGACCTTCTCCGGCCTGTGCAATGGCTTCTTGGAGCCAATCTTGTTCTTGGGATCATATGGCAGACTTATCTTTATCTTGATACCGAACAATCCTTGATGCAGCAACACATGACTGTTGGCTGTCTCTACGTAGTCATAACATGGGTCATGTAAGTTGATCATCATCCTATCGACGAATTTCATCGACTTTGCAAGCTGAACCAACAACTTCGCTTTCCTTGGAGCTCGATTCCATGATGAAACGGAGTATACCATAACGCTGTCAGTACGGCTTATAAAACAAACATTGTAAGTGAAGGTGTTACTCATAGAGTTATACCAATCTTCTCACAGTGATCATTTAGCGTGGTGTAAGTCATTTGTAAACATATACAAATATAGCATAACACCATACACAAATACACAATATTAAATCTATTCAAATAAATAAATGAAATAATTAACAAATGTTAAATATACAGAAAAAAAAATATTGAATTAAAGACGGAGCATGCACTCAACGAACAGACACGAAACAGTTGAGGGGGATGAAGTACTGCAGAACAGATATAAGCGTCCTTCAAAAGTACGAATTCAAGAGAGGATACATCCACAAAATTTTTTTTTCGAACTGTACAATGATGTGGATCTACTATGAAATGATAAATGGTGAAGGATCAAAAGCTGCTTTAGCTCAAGATCAGATCCTTTAAGAAAAGATGGGTTGATAATTTAGTTAGTAAATAATATAAGCCCATGTCAATGTGTGTATCACAGATCTTTCAAATAACACTCCGGTTGCCCTGAGAAATTTGACAAACATAACCACTTTTCTGGACTTAAGATGCCACTAGTTCTTAGGCATAAGCGATTCCCCATCGATATGAATTGATATTGTTTTTGCTGCAACGATGCGGATTAACGTTAGCACCAAGTGCAAAGAAATTGCTTTTCTATAGTTCTTTAATTTTGAAGTGGTGTATAAGTGGCCATGCTTCTTTTGGGATATCTGATAAAATTCTTGAATCTTCGTTACAGTAATCAAAGTTATTTGCTTATTGCTAAGCACTACACTAAGTTAGCCCATTAGTGTAGGTGTTTTTAGTATGTTGTCGCAGGACAAATGAAGATAAAAGCCAATGGGACATCGAACAATAGTTAGCAACTGCAGAGAAAAAGCGAGAAATCAAGTCGGAAAAAAGGCTCACATTGATGAAGCACTCGGTTGAGGTTTCAGAAGGAAGCATCACATTTAAACTGTTCCTCGGGAAAATTATTTTAGTGAAATTTGATCGTGAGGCAGAACACAAATAGGTCACACGGAGCTAAGCGTTCCCAACTCGATTGAGCGATATCATACGTTCAAGAGTCCAATTAAAAACTGCAACGGGCTTGATGTGGTCTTAAAAGTATTAATTTGGCTCTTGAATTTTTGCTTGAAAAAATAAATTAAATCAATTGCAAACAGAATAGGTCTCAGAAATGAATGTTGTTGAACGCCTATGAATATCTTAAACTGATCACGCAAAATACCAAAAGGTTCGACCAACTGGGTTCTACCCGTTATATAAGAAGCTTACCACGAGTGTTAAGTGTTTCTTGAGCCTTTTTATTTTGTCTTAGATCTGTTTTTTAGACGATGTTTTTGAAAACATTACGACATTTTACTAGTTTTCACCCTACGTGAAACGAGTGAATGATTTTTAACATTCCGAAACGAAGTCATAATGTTTAATTTTTCATTTCCCTGCAAAACAATCAAATAAATCAAATAAAATATTATTTTATCCCTGCTCCAGCCTTTGTTTCTCGTGTCAGTCAGCATGTTGTCCTAAAAAAATTTCTCATGGATAAGTTTTTTAATTAAAGGCCAAATCAAAAACCTTTCAAAGTTATTATTTTTTTGAAGTTATGTTTCCTGTAAAAACAATTGTTATGAAATCACACTTTTTTCTAAGCCTTATGAAAGGGCTTCTTCATCAAATAGGTTCAAAGGCGAGAGAAACACGACACCACCGACCTTTTAAGCGTCATTAGTGCGTGATTTTGTTTTTATACGATTTCTTGGGATATTTATCTTTTTCTTTTCTTTTGTTTTACATTTCTTTTTCGGGTAAAGCAAAAGAAATAAAAAAGGAATATCGTGGGAATGCAAGCAATCCTTGTTTATACCCTTTTAAAACCTGCAACTGTTTTTATGTCACATTTATCACTGCTTTGAACCTAATTTTTGTTTTAACATGGATTTTTTTCATGCTTTAAGTTTTGTATGATTTAATTATATACTATATATATTTTTTAATTTATCCTTATCTCGTTTTAGGTATCGAGGAGCAGTCGGCACGTGTTGCCAGTGTTTCGATGGCTCTGATACTCCTCGTGATGATACCTTCAGTCCTTCTCATCGTTTGCTTAGCACATCACTATATTAAAGGGAAAATCGCCAGAGAGGAAGAAGAAGCGGCTGCGCTCCTTTATGAAAAGTCAAAAAAGAAATTTTATTAAAAACTCTGAGACATGCATAGATCGTTAAACGACATCCTTTTGAGTGGCATTCATTGACCTTAAGGAGGACATACCTATTTGTGATAAAATAACATTAAAAGACCATGACCCAGCCTCTAAGGCTCTGGAGAATAAAATTGTTTTTTTCTGAATCAATAAAATGAAATTGAGACGATTTAATGTCTTGAGTATTGAGCAAGAAGAATTGATTTTAATTTGATAAATATTTATTGCTGCAATAAATCGAAATGCATCTAGATATTTGTATAATGTGTGAAATAAGAGAGGAGCTGGTGATAGGGCAAAAGGCAAAACTATGGGACTGCAGATGTGTAGATTTTCTTTTTTTTTGCATCAGAAAAAACGCTAAAAATGTGAAGTGGAATAGAATGAACCGATAACTCGTTCAGTCGTTGCAGAAATTGTAACAGTCGACGTTTCACAATAAATTAGAAAGAAAAATTCGGAGATAGAAATACTGTATCACATAAAATTGATTTCGAGTTAGAGGCACCTTTGTACAACTTCAGCTTTGTTAAAAACTATGAAGAAAATATGCCAGAGCACTTCATGCACAGGTAAAGGGTGATTTTTTAAAAACTATAGGAAAGTTTTTCAAAAAAAAACACATAACTTTCAGAAAAATGCATGAAATCTTTATTTGAATCGATAGTACGGTCCATATAATTTAATGTTTGAAGATTATTTCATGCAAATGTTGACCTTGACTGCGCCTCAAATGGTCCATCCGCTTAGTCCAATTTTGGCATATTCTTTCCAACATTTCGGCTGGTATCTCACGAATAAATGCTTCAATGTTGTCTTCCAATGGGTCAATTGAAGCGGGCTTGTCTGTATAGACATGCGATTTAACATAGCCCCACAAAAAATAGTCTAAAGACGTTAAATCGCACGATCTAGGCGGCTAATTGACTGGTCCCGAACGTGAAATAAAATGTTCACCGAACTCGCCTCTCAATAAGTCTATTGTTGCGCGTGCTGTGTGGCATGTGGCACCGTCTTGTTGAAACCACATGTCATGCAAGTCAAGCTCTTGCATTTTGGGCAAAAAAAAGTTGGATATCATCTCACGGTAGCGCTCACCATTCACAGTTACCTTACGATTCGCATCATCTTTGAAGAAGTACCATCCCAAAAACCGCACCAAACTGTGACTTTTTCTGGATGCATTGGTAGCTCTTTCAATGCTTCTGGCTGATACTCACTCCAAAATCGACAATTCTGCTTATTTACGTACCCATTGAGCCAAAAATGAGCTTCGTCGCTAAACACAATTTTTCGGTAAAAAAGTGGATCTTCGACCAACTTTCCAAGAGCACGCATTTTGATAATAAAATTCAATAATTTGCAAGCGTTGTTCGTTTGTAAGACGATTCATTGTTATATTATAGACCAAACTGAAGATGTTTGACAGTGAAACAAAACACGAAACGTGCGTCAGCTGTTTAAACCAGTGTGGCCAAAAAGATAATAGCTAAAAAATCACCCTTTAGTTTAAACAAATTCATGTGGACAAATGGTTCAGTGTTGTTATCAGATTGGCTTCCAAATAGTAAAAAGTGCAAACCATATTTCGAAACATTTGTCATACGAAAACATGTCATCTCTTTCCACCTAAAATAGGCTTAAAAAATTGTTGCTTAAAATTTTGAATTTACGTTACAATAATAAATATATTTATAATATTGTTGGGATAATTATACACATACAGCCAATGTATCACATGTGGGTCCGAATATATCCCCCGTTTAAGCACAGCGATATCGGCTTGCAGAAAAATTTTACGAGACCCTCTCGTTGATTTTCCTTTTTGTGTAACTTGAAAGCCTTTTGCGACTTAACTTAATCAGGGTTGGTCGCAGTTGTACCTATACAAGACAAAACACAGACTTGCAGAAGGCCATCCCGCCAACTCTGGATTGTTGCTGCATAGCATGAATAAATCGACTTATTACACCACAATAGAACAAAGTGGTCGGAGGCACTCCATCTCCATTCGCTTCCGGCATGCAAAGCGTGGCCAAGGAAGGTATATTCATTTGAATTCGAACCATCGAAGAGTGAACATCAAAATGGAGAAAAAACTAAATTAGAGCTATTGAGGAAAAATGATGTGGGAAACGGCAAGCCATAGTGCTGTTTCATTAGAACAATGCAACTGTTCACAAGGCTGCAGTTGTATTGGGTGATATTCTAGAAATAGGATTCGAAAATCTCAAAGAACACGTACCAAACAAGAAATTTTAAAATGTAAGCAAAGGCTGCTGAAAGAGTCAAGAAAAAGAATTTTATTTCTGATGGTATCCTAGGTTTGCAAAAATGGCACTAAATTAATTAACTTTTTGGGAGACTATGTTGAAAAATAAATATTTTTTTTTAAAATGTACTCCTCGTCGTATATGTATACGGCAGTTTTGCTTGCTTTTGAGATCGTAAAATTGTAATTAATTTATAACTAAAAAGCTGTGATTTATTTATATGTGAATTTTATTGGCTTCAATATCCAAAATGTGTAGAAAATACCTTAAATATGATACATAAATATTGTCTTAAAAGCTTTAAAAATCAATGAAACAACTTCATTCGAATCCAATTTACCTTCTTACCATCCGAAGGAGACATAAAATCGAGTACTGATTCGATGAAGTTGACGAAGGATATTCTCAAGAAAGTCATAAAGCTTTTGGACAACTTAATGTTTGGTTTATTGACTTTTCTTTTTTATTTTTAATTTTTTAGTGGTTGTACGGCGACTAACCTGAATTTTATGAGCCTCAAGTGTTTCATTTGGTTTCCTCTTAAAAAAAGAAGTGTTTTAAGGTTTTATGCTTATTTAGGTAAATAAATTAAAATCTATATTAAAATATTGATTACAATAATGTTGTTTATATGCTTTCATGCGAGCAATGAACATGGCCAGCAGCGGGTAATCCCGAATGAGAATCGGGGGCGTATACGTAATAATTTTGTTGTATTTTCTTGAAATCGAGGTTTCGTGTCGATTCTTTATGGAAGAGTGTCAATTTCTGAAGTTTTGGCTTGCAACTTATTTGTTGAAAATAATTTTTTTTTGCAGTCTCCAGCACCAAATAAAAAAGTCATTAAATGAAGTTAACGACTTTAAAATGATTCACGTGTGAGAGACTGCTTTAAGAATGAAAATATCTACTCTCAAGTTATTTATTTTACGAGTATTTTCAAATCATTTCAAAAGTCTAGTTATCCTCCTCATCATATGGTGAGTCCATTTCGGCCCAAAAATACTGCACAAGCGAATCCAGTTGTTGGTTCCTTTTTTCATATGAAAAAAAAACCCATAAAATGCTTACAAAATCTTGTTAATACCCACTCTGCCATGTTTCCCAAATGCAATTAAAGTGGAATCTAATGCGCTTCTATTACGTTTTTAAATTGGCTTTGTGTCAAAATGAAAATGGGTAGGGTCCACAATAATTGCCCATCATCATTTTACACAGGCGGTCGTATTGTGAATGAGGGTGATTTCCCATATAATGTCAAAACTTTTAAGAATACCGTAAAATTTAATTGCGAGTTTCGGGTAGTAAAATGTTTTTATCAATTTTCATAAAAAACTCTCTATTTTTTTTTTTTGCGTCGATAGTATGGCTGTGGGGTTGTGGAAAGGGAATTAAATGATTTTGCGCATTCTAAACACTTTAATGGCATACAATTAATTTCGTTATCTTACTCATTCGGATTTTATATATTCCAATAAGCGGTACTTTGGCCAAGAGGGAAATCGAACATAAAAACCTAAAGAAAAGGAAAATGGAATAGAATAAAAGTTTCAAAAACAATCGGAAATAAAAGAACTAAAAGGAAAAAGGTCGAACACACTTTTCTTTAAATTTAAAATGGTTTGATATTTTTATGCCGCTGAATTTATTTAAAGTCCAATTAACTTTTGTTCAGACTCCTAAAAGCCAAAACGTAAAATATTTTTACAACAAATACAAAAGTTAAATAAACACTGTGTTACCAATAATTTACTGGTCATTCTTCCTTTTGCAGTTAGGGTCTCGATGAGTCGTTTTGGAGCGGAATCTATCAAATTTTGGTCTTCTGGAATAGAACTCCAAGCAATTATAAAAGCCGGTTAATCTTCTTAAGCCGATCTATCAGTATTTAATGGGAATATGGATTTGACTAAATGCCAATTACTTTTTACATTATTCGAATCCGGACTATGTGGAATTTAAAAATCTGATGGCATAGTTCTACAGATATTCTTTTGATGATCCAGTGCATATTAATGTGTGCATTTTCTCTTATTTAAACATGAGACTATTTCCGATCATCATATATTATATCTTAATAGAGAAACTGTGTTAGATGATTGGGGTACCTTTTGAGTGGTCCCACACCACTGTTTGATACGCATCTCTATATTATTACATTTTCTCCATTTGAGAATCTCGTGAGCTGTGTAATTATTAATTCAATTAATTAATTAGAATGTAAAAAACGGAAGGCACGTACGTTTTTTCGTGAAAACTTTGTTAAAATATCATAACAAGTGTGTCATATTAATTCTAGCGCTATCCCGTCAGCTTCGCTATGTATTTATTTGTTTTAATAAAATATTTATTTTTTTCTTTCAAGTAAATTAATCGTTGGGCTCTGTGTTAAACATCCTTTTTGGTTTTTCCTTCATGTGCGAACACAAACAAATCAGCAGGTTTTTCCATACGTGAACAGGCTACATACAACTGTCTATGTGAGAAATAATTATTTTCAAATAAACAAACGATGTCAATTTCATAGAATTGTATTTCGTATATATTTGATACATCGTCCAATCACAAAAAATACTCGATTTCATTTTCAAAAACATTTTTAAGTGGTCGAAAATTCATTCAAATTTTAATCGACATAATATATTTCTCTTGATTTTTAATAATTTTTTCGTACATCAAAGTAAGAAAATACTCGATCCACACCGCTTATGCCCTTCTCATTTGTTTTCTGAATAGTTCAACAGAAAAACCAATCAAATTTGAAAATAACGCAAGTTAAGCGTAAACGCACAAAATATCAACTTAGTTTTATATGTATAGATATAATCATTTATATCATTGTGCCATGTTCCGTAGAGGAACTTTGAACTTTTTAAATTTCTGATGTCTTATGTTTCATTTTCAATCTTTGCGTACATCAGCGTATTTTTCCAGAATCACTGAAAAAAGCCATAGTAATGCCACATCATAAAAAGGGTGAAACCACGGCATTTAATAATTACCGTCCTATTTATCTTCTATTAGTTTTTTCGAAAGTTTTTGAAAGATGCATGAAATTTAGAATTTTATCTTTTTTAAATAGGTTCGACTTTTTTAATTCCTCTCAGTTTGGATTAAGAAGCGGGAAATCTACAGAATGTGCTTTGCTAAAATTGAGTGATGAATTATATGCTAGTTTGAATAAATCTGAAATTCCTGCCGCTCTCTTCATAGATATAAATAAGGTCTTTTATATGGTGGACCACACTTTACTATTGAATAAACTTTATAGTGCAGGCTTCAGAGGGTTTATTCATGATTGATTTACCTCATATTTAAAAAATCGTAAGCAGGTGGCAATAGTTAGTAATTATCTTAGTTCGCAGAGTCTCTTTGATGTTGGTGTTCCGTAAGGTTTTGTTTTGGGTCCCATTCTGTTTTAAATATATGTGATTTTTTTGTTTTTCTTTTAAAGGCAAAATCACATTTGCTGATGATATGGCTCTCTCATATTCTATCAGCTGTGATTTTAATTTATATGCTTAAATATATGTATATATATTTATAATATACTTAAATCATGATTTGTACATACGGTATTACGAAGATAGTTTCAAACAAACAAAATGAAAGTTTATGGTCTTCAATATCAAGGGCTCAGTTTGCGATAACTTTTCTCTACATTATCATTCAGCGATTTTTTAAATGACTTTGTGTCAACTGGTAGGTATAAACATTCGCCTCTTGTTATTTAGACAACTATATGTTCTTAACTTTTTAAAGCAAAAACTGTAAGCCTCCGATAAATCTAATATCTTTTGGATCATAAATTATTGGTATGTTTTAGCTATAAGTTTCTGATTTGAAGAAAAGTTTGAAAAAAAAGGTTTGGATTGTTGCTGACCACTGTATACCCAATGGGCCAGCTACGTACTGGCCGAAAATAGTAGACACCCTACGGATCTTTAGCAACAATACACACCAAGCATCCATCGGAGATGAAACATCCTAAATATATCACCTCTTCTGAGAGACAAGCTTCTTTAAAAACTAGAATGGACATGCGTTTGCGGATAACGTAGCGATCCTCGGTCAATTAAAACTTTTTAACATAAAAGGGAAATCGTGCAGGACATGAGCGAATGAAAGCAGGCTAAATTCAACCTTAGCAAAACAGTCTTGGTCCTCTTCAGGGAAAAGACCAAAATGAGAAATTTGCACAACTATAATATTGGATGTACTAAACTTGAAATCAAGGACAGCGTGAAGTAGTTGTGATTGATAACGGACAAAAAACTCAACTGGAGGAAAAATCTGGAAGAACTTACTACTAAAGCTAGAAGGGCACACTGGATATGCAAGAGCCTTTGGGAAGTCCTGGAGATTGAAACCAAAATAAGTCCACTGGATATACAACTGTATAATGAACCCAATCCTTCTTTACGGCATTATAGTGTGGTGGCCAACTATATATAAAAATATGGACATGCCTGGGAATAACAGGCGCACAAAACTCTTTGCCGACCGCAGCCATCACCAGTACAACTGAAAGTGAAGAGACAAGTAGGACTTTCGACCATAAAACTCAAGGCACTGGGTCACTTTGATGACAAGAAAAACATCGGGCATAGGAAAATAGTGAACATTAAAGGGCGATGAAACCACTACATGATTTGCAACCAGACCATTTTAAATTATGGGATCTTTTATTTAGCAGCCGGTGACTTAAATTTTGATTCTTATTCTCAATCGGGGCTATTACACTCAATATTGACTTATTTTTCACTTTTTCACAAGGATGTACGAAATGGCAGGGTGTCCTTTTAACTTGTTTTGACCCTGTTCCCGCCTCACCGGATTTGATAATTTCTTGTCTTTTTGATCATATAGAATTTAAAACGAATCCTTTTTAAACCATTTTTGTACTACGCCATGCGTTTTCAACGCAGCAAAAACGAAGTTTTATGGCGACTGAACCCCCAAGATGACTGACACATAATTTTTGGTACCCCATTTTACTGGAACAATAGCTTGCTAAAGTCCAAATTCTAAATTTCTGGGTATTACAAATTGGTTATCTTGCCTCGGTTGCAGCATACAGTCACAATTTCAAGCTGCACTGGCTTCTCCTTTTCTACGTTTGAATTATCCGAATGCCAGTCGCAGAGATGGAAATGCCCCTCGTTAGCAAATATGTTTTTTTTAACGAAATTGTTTTCAATTTTTAGCTGCTCTGAGGACAGAACAGAGAGTTGTTATGCAGGAGGCGGTCATTTTGCTTAAATCAATTGGACTTTGTTAGCGAATAATCCGAGATCCTTTTGCAAAATGTTCCTTTGGATAGTGCGACTGATGTTCACCAGTTGAGATCGCGGGCTTAGGAACGCACTTTCAGTATTTAATATGCGAATATGTCTGGTAATCAATTAGCAAACCAGTCTCGGGAAATTTATTAAGAAACATGCGTATCAGTTCTTGCGGAATTTTGACCGAAATTTCTTTTCAAAATTCCCACTGGTTCGGCAGCACAGTATCCAGTATCCAGTATCTCGGTATACCGCGAAAAGGCGTCAGTTCCAAAATGATGCAATTATAAATCGTAAGACGTAAAACTTACACTGATCGTCACACAATCCTGCTTTAATGCACAGCACCTTATAAAATGTGGGAGGATAAATTTTTGCCACGACCCAAAGTTGTTAATAAAAAATGACAACGTTCCAAATTCGTTGTAAGGATACATAAAAAAAATATTTTTAATTTTAACTATTCAATTTTATTGCATTTAATTTTTCAGTTTAAAATTTTTGTTTAGATTTTTTTTCATTACATCATATTTATTTGCATGTGTTTACATGTATATCGATCACATTTTCAAAATAATGCGATAAGAGTTAAGTTATTAGTGTAATAGTTTTTACTTTTATATTTAAAATCAACATTTCATGGTGCATTTTTTTTATTTCTAGTTAAAATTTCCACACATGTAACAAAACAAAATTTCAACGTATTTTGTTTCTATGAAACATTATAAAACATTCGTTTATTTTGAATTTATATATAAAATACAAATAATATATATTTATTTAAATAACGAATTTATTTTTGTATTTTATTTAATTCGTACAAACTTCCTAGCCTTGGCAATATTTTAAATTTAGGTAAAAATTATAAAGCCATTTTTTTTTGATAATAATTGCAATTGAGTAGAACATATATGTTTACTATTGCCAAAGAGTTTAAATAGTTATGGTAAGCATATTTATATTTATACGCAGACTACTCCTTTTTCGTACAAACAAAAAATGTTTTTTTTGTTTTACAAGGGAATTATTATCTTAATATCTACATAAACCTTTTTCGTGTTGAACTATTTAGACTTTTTTTAGTATGAATATTTATTGAAGGTATTTGAAGTTTATAAATATTATTTTATGATATTTATTTTTTTTGTTACTTTAGGTGTAGAATTGGAAATAAACCTATGTCGTATTTTGTACAATATTATTGATTGGGAGATTTCAAAAATGGGACCTTGTAAAGAGTTTGAGGAATTATTTGTTGCGGAAAATTGGTGCGTTCTGCTTTGATTGCGAATTGGATATTTATTTTTAATTTACTGATATACAAAGGTACTACATTTCAGTTGTTTAATAAATCATGTTCGTCACCGGGAAACCGTCTAAAATATAATTTACATCTAAAGTGTACTTAAGGAAAATTTACAATTTTTTTTGTTTCTTCATGCAAATGTTTTTCTTTTTTAAATTTATGACTAGGCATAAGGGGTAAACATATTTCAAGGCAGTTGCTTAATGTATGTAAATTAATATTTATAGACAAATATTTGAGAACTCGCAGTTGTACGATCTGAAATGAAAGAAATTAAATTTCAAATTGTTTAGTGATAGGTTCAAGTTGTTTTTTTTTTATATATTTGAATGACACGTGTATGAAAAAGAAACTTTATTAAATAAATTAAACATTTTCACGCAATAATCATGTTTTATTTGAGTACAATTTCTTTGTAAATATGTTTTAGTTTAGATACTGGTAGCTTCGAATCTTCCTTCTTTTTTTATGTTTATATATTTTGAATCTTTATGGTGAACAGAATCCAAAGACATCTTTATTACTCTTTAGTATCATAGTTCTATTATACTGATAGATAGATATTTGTATTCTTGATTTCCAGTATAAAGGACCTTTAGCTAATGCGGCCACATACCTAATGCGAGATTTTGGATCGTTGCGGTCTCAGTCTACGTTTTCATTAAGTGTCAAATCAAATTTTTAGGATTCCATATCCAAACGATGCCAAAGGAACACTATTAGTAAGGATCCGCTGTCTGCTTGTTCGCCCGTCTGTCAAAAGGCTGTATCCTCTGAACCGTAAAAGGTAGAAATTTGCAAATTTCACACTCAGAATAATAACAAATAATAATCAATAAATAAATCATATTAAAAATAAGATTAAGTCACAAAAAAAATAGACATGTTAAAAAATCGCCTCCAATGTAGGCTACGAGAAATTTTAAATCAAAAGCAGCTCAATTTACTCCAAGAAGAAGGATATGAGAAATTGAAAATTAAAAAAAAATGTAGCATCAGGAATGGAACACTTCGAGTGCATGTTTGACACGCTTTTTTTGCACCAGGACAACTGATGAGCACAATCGGCTTTAAGTTCGGTCGGCTCATTCCATGCTTGACCATTGAAAAATATGCACTCTTAAGAAAGTTCCATACTTCATAAACAGTTATCAAAATTACCTTGAGGTCCTTTATCAAATGTATATAAACAGATTCTAAATTTAGAACACCATATAGGCATATTGATGGCAGATGCCTTCCTCATTATGTGCACAATATATACGAACTGTAGACGAACTCTTGAAGACATTAAAGGTTAATGTTAATCTTGTTAAAATAAATAGAACCAGCTGTTAACCAACCCAGGTTGTTTCAATACCATCGCTTTGTAGGCATCGCAAGCACGTTTTCTCAAACAATTAGAGCATTTAAGCCTGGGGCCACATATATCGATTCGATTACATGCAAAAGGCAAAGTTTCCATCGTTTGTCTTCGTCAAAGGGCATCTGAACCTTCGCAGACTCCCATCTTAATTAAATTAAGCGATGAAACGTTTTTCGCATGATATCAGCTCGAGTTTGCCGTGTACGCTGTATGTTAAAATTTAATTAAGCGGAATACGTTATATTGAGTATACTAAACGGATATTGAAAGGATAGTTACATGTCCTTGGGCAAAAGGGACAAACCTCTTTTCAAGGATCCACCAGCAAACCGAATTAAATGAGATCAAGAATAATGTCAGGTTGTGTATGGTAACCATTGAATGCTTTATAGCATGTGCCTTAGATGAGGTCTTAACGCTAATGCGAAAGCAATTTTGTCGGGTACGCAATTTTACCGCCAATTTACCAAATTGACATTTTGAATGCTGCTGGCATGGGTAATGATGATAGTTTAAACAAAGGAACTTTTGTGAGTAAATATATGTATGTTTCTTTATGCCAAGCTTAGTCATTGAAATCATGCATAAATTAATGTGAAAGGAAAAGGTGGTTAAATGGGGCGCCATTTGTAGACAGTAATTTGTGAAAATAAGGCAGCCGTGATCCAAATGCTCTGAAAAGAGTTTTGTTAGGTTTTCTTTTATTTAATTCAAGACGTCGCGTCGTCTATATGCTTTTCAGTTGCGGTTCTAAATGAATTTATTGAATAGAAGAAAGACAATTTTTTTTAAGTTGATTTACAGTGAACAAAGAAAAAAACCATATACATAATTTTCTTAAATCTATACAAAATAAAAACCTCTTCTTCTATATGCACGTGTAGAGCTTAAGTTTGTCAAAAAATCAATTTCATTATTTCTTAAGAGTGGTTCCATACCGCGATACAGGATGCAGCACTATAAATTCTTGCAATTTGAAATACAAGTTTTTTGGTATTGTATTTTTAATTTAATATTATTTTTTATAGCGAGAATAATGGTACAAATACTGTGAATATTGCAAGCCTGCTTCGGGGCATGCAGCCCTATGACAGACGGGTGAACGGACAGCAAAGCATAAGTAATAGTGTTATGCTGTTATGCTGTTTGCCAACCGATCCGCAAGAGACAAATAAGTAGGATAGATAAAAAAAATTAGCAGCGGGGATTAGCAGGATATTTGGGAACCACTATTAGGACCAGCGGATTTATTGATGCCAATAAACCACAAGCGCGAATATAGATCCGTTTCATGCAATATTTCCTGGACTTGATTACAGGAGCAGATAAGGCATGATCTAGGAGTGCTGATTTTGCCTTGTTAAGGCCAGCTTAGATGTCTATTTATAAGGTCTTCGAAAGTTCGAAAATTCGAAAGTTTCGACGCGAAAGAACCAATGTTAACCAAAATTTTAAGGGGCCATCAACATCAGCAGAGACGTCAGACTCTGTGGCTCAAGTTCGCATGAAATTATTTGTATTCTGCGTAAATTAAATAGATTGTAGACCCGACTTTAATAGACGAACTGAACATGTTATTTTGAAAAATTTAATTGAATCCACAAGAATGAGGCTGGAAGGCTTTTGACGGAACGACAACCAAAGGCAATATCATCAAACACATTTGAGGTTGACCAAATAAATAATCAGACTTTATCCAGATTCAATAGTGTGACAACATTTCAATATGACCTCCACAAATAAGTCGAGTTTCATTGTGACAAGTGAGTGTAATTTTTCGTTAAAAATAATGGAGACAACTCGCTTACCGGACTTCACATCGTGCGACCACTTTTAAGAGTTCCGCACCCAAAGCATATCAACTGAACTCCGCTCGATCGTCCATCCACCAAGTTAATGGAGAAAGAAGGCTATGAGAAATTAAAAATAAATTTAAAAGGGAACTCAATTTAACGCCAGAAAGAAGCCTATAGCCTCATAGGCATATTTATACCCGATAGCCCAAAAAAAAGTGTTATAGTTAAGCAATTGAATAGTATTTTTATTTAAGCGTAAATTTCGCTCAGTGTTCGCTTTGATATTGTGAAAAAATCAAACTTCTAAGCCAACGCAATCAAAAGATTCACCCGTTTGTGCCGCAAATTTTCGACACTCACAAGGGAATCAAAACATACAGGGTACTTCCGGTGAACTCAGAGTCTTGAAATTCGGTACAAAGCAACGTCTTTTAACATAGGTAAAGGAAAAATTGCGCAAACTGTAAATTTTTGGTTATATCATATAAGAAAAATATTTTAAATAATTTTTAACTTACAACCTCTCTCCTCTTAAACGCGTAGATGTATTAAACTGAAGTTCATATCAAATACTCAAGTCTATAATACCTTTAAGCATAAACAAAATCAAACTTCTGTGTCAACGTAAACAAAAGAAACAGAAATTAAAGCCGCATATTTTCAATTTCGCAACTACTCGCAAGGGAATCAAAACCTGAATTTAAATTGTGATTATAAACATAATTGTAGTAACCGTATGATTGAGCCCTCCCCGTACAGAATTTTTCAAATAGCTTGTCATATAACAATATAATATTGTCAAACATATTAGCAGATAGCTTTTTGTATTGTTCCTACTATATTTTATTTTGCAAAACTGATGCATAGCTAGTGTAGATATTTCACTGGGCTGTTTTTTTTTCTCTAAATTCAATTGATACACGCATTTAAGCAAAATAATCCACACACATGCGTTCAGTATGCTTGGCTTTTCAGGAATTAGTTTTAGAGAATAACCACCTTATAAACAACTTCAAAATTGACGAGGAAATCCTTTTTCACATGCAAAATATATGGCTTCCGAAATCGAAAAATAATAAATTGTTGGAAACCTTAAATTTTTGACTCATAGATTTTAGAAAACGATAAAGCATTTCCCGCTTATAATGGTGGCATTCAGTTCAATGTCGTTTTTAGGCCAAATATTAATAATAATTTTGGTTCCAACATGACGGAGACTTAAATCACGTCCAGCTATTGTGAAATTTCATCTTACGTTCGCCCGAATGTATAGCACCAGATGTATTTATTTGCGTCCACCTTAAAGTTATGTGTATGGAAATAAGATTAGACTAATACAGTGCAAATACTTGAGAAAAAACAAAATCAGAACGTTCAAAAAAGGCTATTCGTTAATCAAATCATTACTACAACGCACGTACGAGCTAACCGACATAAAGTCATTTTGATAGTAGCCAACAACGTCCTAGTTGTTTCAAATGATAATCCTGTTGCATACTTGAAACATAATCACCAGTTAATGGCCGATAATAACCACGGGATACTTCAGCTCCAATTATGTGCGTATTTGAGTATACAGCTTACAGCATCCTTAATAGCCATTATGCCAACATACTAAATGTAATCCAATATTGGTGCCATACATTCAAACACACTTCGAACACTTGTTGACCACTCTCAGAAGTACCATGGAAAATATATCGCAGATCACTTAGAACAGCCATCATCTGAACACATGAGGTCGCATTACCACAGCCGGCGCTATCCAGCCCACGATTCAATTCCATTTTACATAAATTAATTTGCATAAGCACTATGGGGATTTATAAATTTATTGCACAGTCCTAAATCCTCGCACAGTGTTGGCGGTGTTCGTTGGAATAACTTCATTACGATACACCGCGCCGGAAACAGCCACGGCCACCAGAAAGTTGTCTGCTATAATTTCAAAATGGCAAAAAAAAAAACAACAACAACAAAAAGTGCGCAGGCAAAGTACCTACACTCGATTGTGGCCTGAGTTACGCGAACATTATACGAGCACTTTAAACGTGCGAGACGTTCCAGGATCAGGCAAATTCAGGAGGAGGAGCGGAAAACGTTTGTTCATTTTTTTATTTTTTATTTTTTACAACATGAAAGGACCCCTGCGGATGAATGACATAGAGAAGTAGGTCCCTTTGAATACCATTTTGCTTTCGATTACACAAGTATATTTTAGGGCATTTGGAGTTTTATTTTTTTTTTTGTCTTTTCACACATACAGTGGGTCTTTCTGCGAGGGAACAATTGAAGTCTTGGTTTTTGTGAATCGCTCGAGAGAAAATGTTTAAGTAGCTTTTTGACTCATAGTCATCTTGCGGAGATCCTTATTTTAAGGACCAACAAAGATTTCGTGAATTTAATGAGCTTATTTCAGCTTGACAAGTGACAAGAAGGTATTTACTATAATTGCAGTTCGTGCTGGTTAACGACGATCCAGTCATGAATATTGTACTGAATAAATTGTCAGCAAAAGATTATGCTGATCTACAATTTAAAACTTGTTTGTCGCCTTAAACAGCTTAATACAGAGACAATTTGCTGAATAATGCACATTATCGAGCTCATTGGAAGACAGCGGTTGTGCAACCTATTCCTAAACGAAATAAAGACACATCCAATCTGGCAAATCTCCGGTAGATAAGTCTCCTTCCAAACCTCAGTAATGTATATGAAAAAGTAATCAATAGAGTCCTGACCAAGTGGGTTCAGGACAAAAATATTATTCCTGATAACCAATTCGGTTTAAGATTGGGGCATGATTGCATACATGCCGTAGTATCGGATATCCAATGGAACAAAGGTAAGAATCAATGCACGGGTGCCGTGCTGATTGACTTGAAGAAGGCCTTTGACACTGTACGGTTGCAGGGATCTGGCTAGATCAGTATCTTTATTTTAACAAGCCTAAAGATTGCCTTGACAAAGAAACTACGACAAAGACGTCGCGGGTAGCTCATCGGAGACTCTTCGGTGCAGTAGGGCGGTATCAGACTGCGACAGAGCTGATGTTGTAAGGCAATATAAACAGTTTTGGTGGTTGAACGATGAGAAAACTCTGTCTGTATTAATCGTTAATGCAGGCAAAATATACAAAGCATGTCCTGTCAGTCTTAGCCGGCTTACATATGTTTAAGGTAGTTCAAGTAGATATTAAGTTGCTTTTAATGGTATTTTAAGTTAGATCACTTTTTTAAGGTTTTAGATAAGTTTTTAATTTAGATGTTAATTTAGCTTGTAGGTCTACTTTTACATAGAAACTACAAAAAAGTCCTGTTACTAAGGTTTTAGCATATAATCAGTTGAAGTCAATGAATTCGACAGACACAATTTGAATTCTTTTGAGAGTGGGGGGATAATTTCTTTAGTTACCTTGAACATAATGAGCAGAGTATTTTTGCATGAGAGTTAATTGAATAAAGCTCGGACTAGTTAAGTCGGGATGAATTTCTATTATGTGCCTCGAATAAAGTTTTCAGTGCCTTGCAAAGTCTCAAGAGAAATACAAATTTCTTAATTTTCGAATGTTCACAAATAATCTCGCTGAAGATCCTTATTTTTTCCCTACTTTATTTTTTAAACTTATTGCAGAACCGGCTAACCCCTGAATACACACAAGAAGTTCTGAAGTGAAAAAATAGAGTCGTTTTTGAATTCAAATAAATCAATCAAAAGTTTGAGTTCTTTAATTTAGATGCTGTGAATGTTTTTCCAAAGGAATACCAATGCTTTCGTTATTTTGTTACCTGTTCTTTTTATTTCCTTATTTCAACCAGTACCATAGTCTAGAAAATTTTAAGTTTTTCTAGACTGTGGTACTCATCTTTTAGCATTTCTTTTCTTCTTTTTGCGGAGGTACGAGTGTGGGGTTTACCACCTCAAAATACGATTGCCATCATCTGTTATAATATTTAAAACTCATTCTTCACTCATGTAACCACTTCGAATTTCATTTCCAATATATTGTCATTAATAATTCGAACAACCAGAGCAGTACACAGCTCCGTCACGTCAGTTGGAGCTATCCTCTCTAATAAATAATTTATTCTGAAATGTAGTTGCTGATTTCATCCCTAGTGCGAACTCTTGTTACTGCAATGATGACATGTTCATAACAATTGCTTCGTTGTCGTCTACTTCTTCTGCCGTTATTTACGAGTCCTCTAGTCTTTGCAGAATAAAAAGAAACCAACCAATCCCACAATTTGTCAATATGGGTCACTGTATATGTCCATATAAGCGACCGTCATCTAAACAAAGACGACTGTTTTCTGATTGTCCTTCCATCCCTTGAGAATGCAGTACTTTATAGAGATTCAAGACAATGCCATGTACACATACATACTCATGTTTTATGTAAAAAAAGAGAAGCCTTTTTTGTATATTATTTATAGCCAAGAGTTACTTTTCCATTAATACCGCAAACATTGCCGGAAAATGCTTGACAAATGATACGTGAGTTAGATGTGAGCACCCATTTCAACGATATTTTGGTCCAAGTCCATAAGGATGAAAAGCTCTGAACAAGAACTTGTGTGATGCGCAAAAATGGTATAGTATAGTGGTTCATCCTCTCGGGGACCAACACAAGTTTTAGTGATTTGAAATAGGAATACAATGAAACAGAAATTGCTAAGATACGATGATATTGTAAGCTGTAAATTTTATAGTAGATGACACCTTTCATATTTTCCTTCATGTTGTCCAAAATGTATCATTCGAGCGGAGGATGCTATAACTTTTGCAAATTAGGTCAACTATCAGTTTTCTTGTGATATTTGTGAAGTAACAGATGCCGAATATGTAGTACATGAACAAAATAGGAATCAATTTTGCGATCAATACTTTTCTGTCTTTCTTTGAAGGACCTTTCAAATGAATGTGCAATGCATCCTTACACGGATGATGCAAAAATTGAACAAGTTTAGGATTTTTTACCATGGTCCTAAAATTGGTCTTTTGTGAATGGCCTTCTTCTGTATCTATCTTAATATCCGCTGTAGGAAAAGCCTCAAATTTGTAAACTTCATGAGGTCAAACTTGGGTGTAAAATAAATCAAACCTTCTCTGCTGCTGACCATGTAGGCCATATTTTAGTTCAAATTTGTGTAAGACTGCAAAATCTTGGGTCGTTAGATAGTTTAAAAAAGTTACCCACTCAATCTGAGACAAATCACAGCCTACGGTATACTTGTTGTATACAAGCTAAGTAGCATTATTTATTCGAAGTTCAGGCACAAGTTAAATTTGGCCTTGAATGATATGATCAGATCTATAGACTCCGACTATATGGTCATATAACGTGTAACCATAAACACGGCTTGGTTGGTCAAGCATTCTGATATATAAAGTGATTTATTTTTATGAATAAATCATACACACCCGATCACTCACTTATTTTTTCAATCAACTTCATCTCGTTTGTCCTACTTCAAAACACCTTTGTCAAAATATTTTCATTCTGTTGACTTTCTCTTTGTCCACTGTACTAAACTTTGGAATGCATTCTTGTTAATTTATGAGCAATTCATATATGAGCCAAGGTTCAAGCATAAATCAATTTTTCGGTATTCGTACCTTTAAAAGAAAAAACGTAACCGTTTTAAGATGACCTCGTTGCCCGTCTGTCTGTCAAGGCACTTTTTCTCAGGAATCCGTGGTTGAATCAAGTTGAAATGATCGCGGTCTTTTAAAGCTGTAGGAAAACCAAACTTCTTAAGCGACGCAGTCAAAAGATATAGCTGACCAACTTTCACATACCGCATGAACAGTCGGCACTAACAAGGGCTATATCTTTTGAATTGTAAAAGGTAGGCACATTAAGTTTCACAGACGGAATTTCCGAGGCCAATATAATAAATATAAATATACAATTTTTAATAAAGGGGTGATGCTAAGGTACGCGTCGTGTGCCTGTTTGATTCTCTCTGGGTCGCTTCTTTTCTTTTTTGACTCTACCTTTTAGTTTTTCTGTTTCCTATTCTTTTCCTTTTTCTGTTAATTTTATACAATTTTTAATACAATAATCTTTGCATTTCTTTATATGAAACAAATTGAAATTTTATTGAATAGAAACCATGGAACGCTTAACTCTTCAAGATCAGGATGCACGTATTTATTCATCGAATAATTCGTCGATAATTTAATCATAAAAGCCTCTAAATAAACATTTAGCGATAACTGAATGCATAGTCACAAAATTTGATCATAAAATCAGTTAAATGTCAAAAATATATTAAATTCAAAAATCGAGCTATTTTGCCAAATTTTGCGGACTAAAACCTTGGAGTTTAAAATGGACTTTTTTCATGTAACTTCTAAATGCGTTGGCAGAGCTCCTATAATTAACATAAGCGATAATTGAATGTACATTCACCAAATTTAAGCATTAATGTTTTCGGGTCACACTGAAGGCTAGTAAATTAAATAATTTTAAGATACGCTCATCAGTTTCGTAACTTCAGAAATCCCTTCAAGCTGTGTATCCTGTTTTGAAGCATGGAGATGAACGCTTCTATATAAAGAGCTTCTATATATTTCAGATCTTGGAGCGAGAGCTCTGTACCAAAGGAAAAGGCTCACATTATATTTTACATACAAAGGGCGCGGCGGTTAGACCCGCATAGAATTACCCCTAGAGACCCATTAACGCGGTTATACTCCCGAAGAACTTCCAATCGCTGACGAGCAATGAAGCAATGTGAAGAAGTCATGCTATTGAATTTGAACCCAGAATCTTTCGATAGCTTTCAAAAGCGCTACTCACGCAGTCATGGACACGGTATTGGCATTGTTGCAAAAATAGATTTATATTACTCGGCCTTTAATTTGTTCAAGAATATGGGAGCCGCGGCCTGTTAAAATAAAGCCCCATCCCGAAAATATTATAAAAATACCTCGATTGAATGAGTTCCGAAATTTTCTATCAAGCTGCCATTCGCTTTGGAAACAACTTAATATCATTTTACAACTTTGTTGAAGACTAAATCGGTCCACTTCGTATCGCGAAAATAAGGGACCATATGTTGACTTTATGAAGATCTCGCAGCAAGGCGGGTATGATCACATTCAACAGGCGTGGCTCTAAAGTTTTGTTATTTTCCAGTCCGGTCGCTACTTTGAGAAGCATGCACTTACCGTCGAGGCATACCTTTCGATGGCAACACGATTGAGTGCGACTTTCTCAATCGCTTCAATGTTATCCTGTTGGGCCCTGTCATAGATAGTGTATTAAGGAGAAAAACTGGACCATGAGACAACCTGATAACGTTGAGGCAGTAGTAGAGCTTCTGAGCACGGAACAAAGCACGATTCGATGAATTTGACTTAGAACACAATTCGTCCCGACAGAAAATAGAAACGGTCCAAGGAACAAAAAGAAAACTATAAAGAAGAATTTGGCAGAAGATTTTACAATCGTATCGCAACTATGTACTTGAAGGACAATTTGTTTTATTTTATGTCCAAGGGTCACGTTGAAATGGGTTACAACTTTTTATTATCCATTTAACATATTTAAATAAATCTTTCCCTGTTAGAATTCTTTTGATGTAGGTTTTTCTTACCGAAAGGAAGTCAAATTTATTTGAACTCAAAATTGCAGAAAGCCTTTGACGCACGTGTCAACTTAAATGAATAAAAAAAAAAGACAACCCGACGGGTGTAGATTTCTTCTTTACGAATATTTGATTTTGCTGTGACTGAGTGAAAAGGGTTTTTTGTTTTTTATTTGGGATGCGATGAGATCCTTTAAAAATGCGAGCGTGTGACTGTGAAACATGAGACTTTTTGCCATATCCTCGTTTAATGTCAAAAAAGGTAGCAAAACCAATAACTTTGATTTCGCATAAAACCAAAGGGATCTAATCTGTTGCCGCGTAGCTTTCGTTATTTAAAGGTGATGAAGACAAAGCGAATTAAACCGCGCCCTGTATTGTGATTCGTTAAAGATATTTATGTTTCATGATCTGCGAATGTATTTGATTCCGTGACGATAAAAAAATAACAACAAATAAATTTGTCGTGACAGAGAACATTCGGGAAAAAATGTTTTCCGACATGTTATACGATACGGATTTGCTTTGTAATGACGGATATAAATGTATCCGTCGTAAAAGTGCTTCAAATCGGTTTCAAAGTATCAAACAATACCATCATCTCAAGGATGACTGGTGATAGCTTGTTCTTTTAGAATCTGCCAAATGTGAGGGGTGACATATCGAATTTATGCATGCTAATTAACTTTATGAACAACTACAAGTTTTGTCGCCAACAGAAATAATTCAAAAAAGACCAGCGAGAAGACTTCGGAATGTTAGAGAAATTGTGTACTAGCCGTAGTCTAAGATATTAAAAGTAGAAAGAGAAGCTATCGGGGATACTCTTGAATTACTCATATTTCTTCTGTGTGGAAAATTTCCCAACTTTTTTCTAGTTTTCGATTCTTGTGCAGTAACCATTTTCCATTGAGATCTACGAGTAGTAAACGGCACTATCAATGGAGTGGTCGACTAGGGATAGTTGTTAGACCCAGTGTGTGAGCTGGTTGCAGTGGTTAACATATCAACTACTGGAAATATTAGTTTGAATCAAAAATAATGGTTTTTGTACACGATTTGTCATTGGCTCTGCTATGGAGGCACAAAACTAATAGGAAATGATGAACCAATCTTTGAAAACACAACTTTCTAGTCTATCAACTAATTCAAATGATAAATTCTATGGAAAAGATTTCCAAAGTAAAATAAACCATGTCGGCAACGAGCATTTATTTGAATGGAGAAGTACAATCAATATTTTAATTACCTCAGATCCATGATCAATTACAAAGCGATATGTAATACTGATATCATATCGTAGATCATTATTTTAAGACAAATGGATAAAAAGGCGGGTAAACTTCGCTTTTTCTACGAGTATGTTTTACATGCGACGTTCACCGAGTTGCCCTGAGATGAATATAACTCACATGAAAGTGTTTAAAAGATTTTCTGGATAAGAGAAAAAGGTAACAAACTCACGAACTTCATTGACTTCAAGGATAAAGTAAATCGGGACCAAAAAGTAAATTACAAAAATATACTTGTGTGGAGAAAGAAATTCAAACGTTATTTTTTTCTGCTTTTAAATTATAAATTCATATAATGAGTCATTTAGTATTACTATACTTCACTTTCCAACGACAGAAAGGTAGGTTTAATGCAAACCTTCTAATTGGGGGTCCTTGCGAGTCTTATCTTAATGTTGAATTTTTCTGTATCCTGCTAGTCCCACAAGTCGTGCTCTCGTTTTCGTCCGTCTACACAACCAGAAACTATCAATGGTCTACCTTCCGATTACAACCCAGTTTTCTGCCGACTTCTTTGATCTTCTATTCTTATCAATTTCAACAGGCTAACGGCTCAAATTTTAGGCCAGAAATCAATGTGAGATTCCGGGGAATAAAAGACGACATCAAAACCATAGGAAGAAAGGGCGACGTTGATAGTCACATAGATAATATGACCAAAACTATCGTAGAAGCTTTAGAAATTTTTGTTCCATAATAAAAAACTCTGTGATAAGACTTCCACCAATAGTACTAGAGCTCATTCGAATGAGAAATCTAGCTAAAAGAAGCTGGCAAAGATATCGGATTATTGCGTACCGCATCTCAATAAACTGATTTTAAAATATCTCGTTTTGATGCTAAAAGAACTTTAAAGAACTTGACAAGAACGCGAAGCCTTTTTGGAACATTAAAACATGAGGCGCAGCAACAGATATATTAGTAAACAATTAAACTTAAGGCTTGGAAGCAGATATTTCCGAAACATCCACAAGTGCTTATATTTTTGACACTGTAAGGGACCTTAAAACACGAGAAGAGGGTGGTAAAGATCTCATAAGAACTTTATACTACGGTGTCCAAAAAATAAGGTGACATTGTATTTATTTTGAAAATTCTTTATTTATTCTTCCAAATCAATTTCATCCCCTTCAAAGTAATCCCCTCCCGATGCAATGCACTTATGCCAACGGATTTTCCAATCTTTGAAACACTGGTTGAAGTCACTTTCCGGGATGGCCTTCAGTTCCGTCTTCGCTGTGGCTTGAATCTCCTCTATCGTATCAAAACGGTGTCCCCGGAGCGGTCTTTTGAGCTTGTTGAGCAGCCAGAAGTCGCACGGCGCCAGATCAGGTGAATACGGTGGTTGCGGAACGATATCGGTTGAGTTTTTGGCGAAATGTCTTTCCACAATTCCGGCCTTTTTAGGCGGATAGCGTTACGCAAACGACGCATAACGTTCAAATAATATTCCTTGTTGACTGTTTGGCCGGTTGGAAGGAATTCATAAAGCACAACACCACGATAATCGAAGAAAACAGTCAACATGACCTTGATTTTTGAGCGACTTTGGCGCGGTTTTTTTGGTCTCGGCTCTCCTTTGGCACGATATTCGCTCGATTGATCGGTTGTTTCGGGGTCGTAAGCATAGATCCAAGTCTCATCACCAGTTATAATGCGTTTCATGACATCCTGGTAGTCGGAAAGCATTGTTTTACACACTTCAACGCGACGCCTTTTTTCCAAAAAATTCAATGTTTTCGGTACCAGTCGAAATTTGACGAGCTAAAGGCCCAAAGCATCCTTCAAAATGGTATTGACTGAGCCTTTCGATAAGCCAACTTCATCAGCAAGGTCTCTTATCGTTAATCGATAGTTTTTCAACACCAAATCTTTGATTTGTTGGACGTGAGCTTCATCGGTTGAGATTGATGGTCGCCTAGAACCCTCTTCGTCTTCGACACGTTCAAGGCCGGCTTGGAAATCACTATACCACTTGTAAACATTTTTTTTAGACATAGCCTCATCATCAAAGGCTTTCTGCACCATCCTCAACGTATCCGCAGCAGAAAATTGATTCCGCAAACAAAATTTAATGCAAATTCTTTGCTCAATAAATTTCGACATCGCAAAAAACGAAAAACTCACTTTTAGAAGCTAACAAAACGACGCGCATCTCAAACACTATGAATATATTTTGACATGAAATTTCACATAGATGTCACTGACAGTACTACCAACCTAAAAAGAAAGAAAAATTTCCAAATCCTTCGACGCGCGCAGTTTAAATTCATATGTCACCTTATTTTTTGGACACAGTAGTATATAAAACAACTGCCAAGATCACGAGTAAAATACCTAACGTTTATTAAAAACGGTTGCTTGAAGTTGCATTAAATTCCAGACGCCTGGAAAATCGAAAAGGTGCGCATTTTAAAAGCTGGAAAATCACTAGCGTAAGTAAAATTTATGAAAAAGTTCATGAAGAGAAGCCACTTAAATGAGCACAATATATTTCCCGACGAGAAATTTGGTTTTAGAAAATGGCATAGCACCTACCAGTAGGTACTCAGAATATGTAGTCATATCAAAACTTTTCGTGCACAAGGAAGACCCACTGGTATGCTTCTATTTGATATAGAGAAGGCCTTCAGAGTATGGCAAGAAGGTGTGGTATATAAAATGATCAATCTTCATTTCCTCAATTATATGTGTAAAATAAACCAAAGCTTTTTGTCTTCCTGACGTTTAAGGTTCATGTTAATAAAAGTGTTTCTATTGAAATGTTCGTCCCAATGGATGCTCCTCAAGCTGCAGAACTATCACCAATTTTGAACAATTTGTATACGTCAGATTTACCAAACTTGCCTCAGTGCCAAGCAGCCATTTTTGCTGATGACAGAGAAATATTTGCATCTCATAAATTCGCTCTCAACATTGAGACGAATCAAAACCATGTGATTCAAATATTGGGAAATTATTGTCATTTAAATGGAAAATTAAGCCGAATTGCGAAAAAACGCGAGCTATCTTTTCACCCGGAGAAGAAAAGCTTGCTTTCTACCCAGCAGGCAACTCCAGCTCAATGGAAAAAATATAGTTTGTGAGCGTTCCGTAAGGTATCAGCGAATTTTGACACCAGATTAACATTCAAAGAACACATTACATGAACATTATTATAAAATAGTTATCAAAATAGCTACTAGTCGAAATTAACAAAGGGAAATAAAACAATAATTCCTGACGTGATCTCCCAGGCATTAATGTTATATGGTTTTCCAGTCTGGGAAAATAGCGCTAAATCGCACATTAAACGATTGCAGATGTCACCGGACATTAAAAATGATGCTAAACCTACCATGGTGGCACTCAACGACAGATCTTCAAAACTAAAATTTAAATTTATTTTTTCTTTTAAATTATTACTTCTTTTGAATTAAAGAATAAAAAGTGAAAAGAATCATTGTGAATGTCAAAACAATTTTCATTTATAGTGCATTATAAGTGTAGTCATAATGGAAGATTTTGCTATAGTTGATGAATAATCAATTCAGATGAATCTTTGAATCAGATCAGTTTTTTTAATCTTCCCTTGGAAGAAGATGATGCTTACGCACAAGAAGCACTTCAATAACTCGTCAGTGATTTTAAGCGTACTGTGAGAGCCAAATTATTGGACAAAAGTGCGACAACTGGGCGCATCCAAAACGTTTGAAAATGAGCATAAAATGGCTAAAATGGTTTATAATGACGGCGCACATTTAACCGAAGTCGTTTTCAGGGAGTTTTTTTTTTAAATAAAAGTAAATTGTTAGAGTAAACATTTATAAACGAAAAATTAAATTATTTCGTTTCATTGAAAAGGAGAAGTAAAACAAACTCGTGTGTGTTTGGAATCAGACTGTTTCTAAAAAAAATAACATATCTAACTTACGCGTTACATATTTACGAACATTTCTCTTGACGTTTTCAACACTTCTATTTGAGAATATCTTAGGTGCGCCATTTCTAATTCAAAACACTTGTTCACTTATAACAACACATTCAAGCTTCGTGTGCATTTAAAGATTCACACAGTTACTTCCCCGACGAGTATTTTTTAAAAGACAACGCATGCAAAGCAACATTTTATTCATTTCATGACGGTATTTGAGATGGAGGTTTAATGTCACTTCACTCCCTTCTGCTGTTTAAACAAAACCTAAGGCATTGTTTCTGCGAGTACTTAGATTTTTGTACAAGTGTCTGAGAACATTCTTCTCGACATGGTATAAAAAAAAAATTAAAAAACATTAAAACCTTGTCGTCTTCTATGCTCCAAGATGGTATCACAAAATTTTAAAATATATTTATGAAGTAAGTTAAATGTTTAAGCTTCAACGCGTGCACAATTCATTTTAAAGTGTCCTTAAAGGGTCAATCTGGTTTTGACAGGAATTCCCGATATTCTTTTTAATGGACTTGGACTTGAGTCAAATTTGTTAAACCAAACGCATAAGAAATACATAAATATGTTGATTATTTAGAAGCCTAAAAATCTTTTTATGTTTTTCCTCTTAAAAAGTCTCGGACTTCTGATTTGAAAAAAAAAAACATAAAACCTTTTAATTTTATGCCTCAGGCCTAAGCCAATATATAGGATTCCACGATATTTAAACGGATATATTTTAGTTGTTTTTGAAGGTTCCGCAGAGGAATTGTTTCAGTATATAAGGTTCAATTACACATAAAAAAAATTAGCAAAATAGATTTTTTTTGTTAAAGCATTAAAGACCTTGAAATAGCTTTAAAAATTTTGTAGAAATTCGAAAAATTATATTGAATTAATCAGTTGTAAGCGCACGAGCCTTTTCACTTGACAAAGTGGCTGTTTTATAGCAGCCAACTTGATGCCAGGGTAAAAGTCACGTGACTTTTGTTAGGCCAACTTTTTGTTAGGTCCGGTGTGGTTTAACGTGGCAGCAAATTCGATGGAAAAGTTTCGGGCTTTTGAAAGGCAATGTATCAGGCCTGTCTTCGCTTTTATAGAACTCCAGAGTCCCAAATTTTTAGGGCACTCTGTCATGTCCCTTCAAAAAACGTTGAAGGATTTCACTGCCAAGCTGTTCGTTTTCGTCTGATGCAAGACAAGGCGTCCTTCTTTCTGCCCAAAACGAAAATACAAGCTTTTAGGGAACTCTGTCATGGATACCCTTCAAAAAACGGTAAAGGACTTCACTGCCAAGCTGTTCATTTTCGTCAGATACATGACAAGGCGTTCTTCTTCCTGCCCAAAACGAAAATACAAGCTTTGCCGTCTGGCACACCTCGATAGAACCGGGACTTGGCATACGGCTCCATGTTGCTGGACCGCAGCACATACATGAATATACCCTTCAGCAATCAACATAAGAAAAAAAAGGATTCATGGGAAGAATCGTATGATTGTGAAATAGTAGGAGTCCGAATAGGAACGGGGATATTGACTTATTTTCATTTGCTCAATTCGCAGTATTCTTTTAGTCAATATTTAAAAATTTCTTCAGTGAACATAACGAAAGTGCTATAAAAATTTGTAAAAGAATCGTTTTGGAAGAGGCTTGAAATGAAAATCAATTAGTTTTCCCACGAAAGTGAACAGTACGATTATTCACTTTCGTGGGAAAACTAATTGATTTTCATTTTGTTTGGGTGAAACTATACTCTAACATAGAATTCAAAATACTCTTAATTTTTTGATTGCAGTATAGCCTGCAATCTTTGTGATCGATTAATGCGGATCGCGCGTTATTTGGCGTCACTGCTGACGTTGATAGTCGCGTTGATAATTTGTTGTCTAGACTTTCGATCTCATGAGCGTGATCGACCTTTCGAATATTGATATATGAGAACAGAACAAGGGATGCGAGCGAAATAACCAATCATTGCATTTTAAAAATTGGTGTTGCCACACACCACAAACTTGATAATTTTCTATTAGATAACGTATCAGGCATTTCATATGCCAGGATAACAGGGATGCTTCATTACGAACTTCATATGAACAAGGTTTCACCGGGTTGGGTGTCTAAAATGTTAGCAGCTGAACTGAAGAAGAACACGAGTTGACACTCCAAGTGCAGTTCTAAAAAGTTAACCCGGGCAAGTTTTTGAGGCTATTTATAACCAGAAATCGAAACAATAGTGTCTGACTTAAAAAAGACTGTCTTCACCGCCACCAAAATTCAAAGTAGTTACGTAGTAAAGGTAATGTCGCCGGCATTTTGGAATGTGATTTGGAAGGGGAGTCACTACTGCAGGCTCCTACTAGACAGACAAAATCAGAAGTTTGCGGGAAGCTATCATGAAAAGAGCCAAGGGAAACTTTAACTAAGGCTAGGAAACAACACACAAAAAGAGGCACCGATTTTGAATTGCTCGAACACCGGACGTACTCTCAGCGGTAAAAAACTTAAAGACAATAATGAAGAGATGGCCGTTGTAGAAACCTTTTCTTTTTAAATATCGACACCCGCCCAAGCTGACACGGCGGTCTGAAAGAATAGACCTATTGTATCCTGGGGAGTTAGTTTAGGCTAGCGGCCATTCCATTCATCTAATGTAGGTCAGGATGTCTTTAGCATTGGATTGTCTTATGTCCAATGGGGAGCATATATCTTTAAGCAAAATACGCCTTTTTTGTCAAATTAGAGTCGGACATTCACAGTAAGTGATCAGCCGTTTCGTCGTCTTCTAAACAGAATCGTCATTCGGTGGTTGTGCTGAGTCCAAATTCCCTTCAATTCTAGAAACCATTTTGGAGAATCAAGTGAAAGACTTTTTTTCAAAACGAATGCGAGAACTCGAGAATAGATGTAGAAAAATTAAAAGGTGAGGCTATAAGCATTGGCCGGGAGCGTTCATAAATGCCCAGTTGAAACATATTCCATTTTTGGGGGATAGCGAAATAAGGCAGGGGCTCAAGCTTAAGTATCTTAAGATCGTTGGAAGTATGAGCTGAAGCAGTAACGAGTTAGAAAGGAAAAGGATCAAAAGGCATGTGGGTATGTTTCCCAAACGAAATGATTGAGCACCGTACGTCGGTTCTTCGCAACTGAACAGTGTAAGAAAAGAGTCAGATAAATTGTTGCGACAAAGCTTCTTTGCAATCATATGACCATGCAAAAGTTCAGCATCCGTAAGATGCGTCTCAAGCTTTTGATGCAAGGTTAGGTGTCGAATATTGCCAACGGATATGCTCATTGGGTCTGAGCTGGATTTTTACAATTTCATCAAGATCATTCCAAAGGAAGTGCTTTTCCACCAATAAACAAAATGGAATTTTGAATTGGCATGTCCAATGGTGCCAATGCTATGTAGGACTTTAATAAGGCTCGTTGTATAGACTTCATCCACATTTGTCAAACAGAGTTGGCACCTGATTCTTTATATCAGATGCGGAAATATGTCGCTTTTCCAATAAAAAGCCAGAGTTTTTAAGGAAAGCTTCACATGCAGCAACACATTTCTATAAAGGTGAAGCGTGACCAAGTCACTTAATAATTTTCTACCGTCATGTTCAAAGGAGATGTCATACGCACCTTCAAACTTCGTGGATAATACAGGTGCAGTAAAACCTGGCCAAAAAGACGAACTTTAAAAACGGAACGGTAGGGATGCAGCCTTAAAGGTAAAAGAAGCAGGCATCTCAAAAGTCCTTTTATCACTAAACTCAGCTAACTCTCACTTAATCTCCTTAATTCCTAGAAGAACTCAAAATCTTCTTAAAGTTCGAAAATATTCATTCATTATAATCATTTAACATTCGACATTTGCATCCACGAGCAACGACAAAACAATAGACGTACCTCCCATGAGGTAGGAAACGGAAAGGAAAATCTCATTTCCATTTAATCTATTGAAATAATGTTTGAAACAAAAAAATGGAAATAGAAATGAAATAATTACTTTATTCACGCTAAGTAGCAGAATGGCATCTTCCTTCAGGTTACCCGCTCCTATGTTGCGGATGACGTACTAGCGGATGCAGATTGTGTGGTTGCGGATTCTCTTGCAGCTGATGACATAATATCTGTGCTCCTGTCACAGTTGATAGCTGTGCTATCTGTGACTGTGGTATCTGCATTCAGGTCAGTTGCATTCGTATTTCTTGACAGGAACCAGCACTTCATGGGTGTGGGTTTGCCTTTCATCACCACCGGGCCACGGTATTCCAAATGGAATGAATCATCCTGGTTGATCTCTTGACACAATAATCTGCAAATGGAAAATATACGTTGACGAGACTTTAAACTATGTTCTTTGGAAATGTGCTAGGATTTGTATGCGGTTGTGTTTGTATGTATGTATCTTTTGGTTATAGACTGCTATAAGTATATGTATATGATTTAGATTCTGTGTAGAAGGCACTGAAGTACGAATGTGCAAATGGGATTAGGGGGACACTAAATTGGAAAATGAATGTTAGATGGTGATAAACTTAAGCTGGGTTATTATGTCTAGTGTGTATGTGACTGTGCTGACAAAATCGTAGATTTGATGATTCCCTTTGTGAGAATACGAGTTCCTAGTTTTCGGTGGTTTGCGCGTCTGAGTGCTGTTTCATGTTGGTTTTAGTAAAAGGATTGCGAAAGCAAAAGAGTCACTTGTATGTTTAGCATGACGATGATGCGACGGTCTCGTTTGAGCTTCAAATTATTTTGTTTTCACTCAATAAAATATACGCAAGAGGAGGGATCAAACATATCGTAAATAAACTCAATTGATTCAAAAATTTAATTTAAAAACCAACTTTTATTGAAATTTTATCACAAAAACACATGAATTTTAATTGAACAACAAATAATCAAGAAATGTAATTAAAAATACCCACAAAGGACTATGTTTTAATTTGCCTGTGCCAAATGAGCACTTGTATTCCACTACTGTGTTCGACCTACACTTGCACACCAACCATTATTAATTTATTTAGCATCCAAGGACGACATGGAACGTTTACACGCACTCATTGCTGCTGTAACGCCAGTAATAAAAGATTATACATTTTCCATGAACGAGTGGCCCTTAATTAATTTGTTTTATATTTCGCGCCCTTTATTTTTAATTATTCATAATTTTTAAGTGATGACCAGCGAACTCTGGTAGGCAGAGGTGAGGCAGATTTTCGGATGTTGAATTAAAATGCGCAGCGCTGAAACTCGAGGGAATCGATGGATCCTTTGAGGAGGAATCGAAAATGGGAAAAAAGGGTTTGTGTTTTTTTTATTTTGTTTATGGTTTTAATGTAAGGAGAAACACCTAAATGATCCTTTCCGACCAGAGTGCAATTATTGCCTTTTATTACTTAATGGGTGTCGACTCCATGGAGGAAAATGATGTGTTGCTGTTAATTTTAGGATTTTCTGTAGCGTGTTGAGGAATTGCTGGAAATGCTGCTTTAATATTTATTTAAAAGCTGGGTCAATAAAACGGAAAATAATGTATTGGAATGATTTTAAATTTCAAGTTGAGTAATGACTATCAATTAATATCAAAAGAAGTGTTAAAGATTAATAAAATAAATCCGTTTTTCCAAATTAAGGCTGTCAATTTAGCGCACTTATTTCGCTCTTCTGCCAAAATGGAATATCATCCGTCATTCAGTCTTAAATTGTTTCCTTTTTATTTACAAGTAACTTCAAAGAAAAAAAAAACAGAGTCCTTAAATCTTTTTTGCTGTCCTCCTTATCGTCCAAAATTTAGTTCTTTACAGAAGGGCTGATAAGATTAGTTTTGATTAGATTTTTATTTTTCGAGTTTGAAAGTTTTGATCATTGATGTTTGGGAAAACCAAAAATGGATCAAGTGCTTAGGATAATATTCGGCCCCCATCTCAACAGCTGGAAAGACAGAAAAGTTATTGCATTCTGTGTTGCAACATGGAAATCGCAATTTCTTCAAGAATAAGGCTAAAGAAATCATTTGAAGGTGCATCTCCTTGCTGGAGTTCCGTGCAAATATGGAATTAATTGAAGCTCTTCGGCTCAACCTGTAAAATACTATTCCATCACGTTTTCGAGCGTTATGACATAATTGGACATCAAAGTATTGGGCCTGGTTTCGGTCAGTTGAAAATGTTGTCTCACGTCAAGGTGGATAAGCAGCTTTAGCTCAGGCCTGTTAGACCAGTAATCAAGCGGATTAAAGCAAAGCGATGAATTATTTAATTAAATCCATGACCTCATTCCTTAGCCATTTCCCGCGATAAATACACATTCATGTTTGTAGAAGCTAGAAGAATCGAAATAAGATTTTCCCCCAGAACTGGAAATGTGCCAGAGGTATTCTTTTAGCTAAAAGGAACAATTCTGGTTCCACAAACGACTACAGGCTCACAGCCATCTTGCTCTCATTACCGAAAGTTTTCGAAAAATTACTGGCTAACAAATAAGATGTCGTCTTGAAGAAATTCCTTTGCTTAACCTTTATTAATCGGGTTGTAGGCCAAACCACAGTTGCTCAGTCGAAATGATATATTTGAAGAATTGAGGCAGCCTTTTGACAAGGGTTTCGCCACTTTCCTCTGTTTCTTAGACTTATTGGAAGCGTTTGATAACGTAAAACACGGGTACTGCGCTTAAAGTTAAAATAAATAAATTAATTTTGAAAGCAGTGCGATGGACCTGACAAGTAGTGATTTGCGTGACAGGATGCAAAGAGTTGTGTTTAGAGCATGCTGCAGTTCAATTGCATGCGGACAATGTACATCTTCAATTTTCAGGTCCACACAGAAAAAACCAATAAGGTTTTTTACAATAGAAATACTGCCCTTGACAACTTTAAAATGGATTTCTCTTGAATCCTTAAATATCTCAGGTGTGATGTCAAAATACGCAAGATTTGGTTGTCTTCTTTAAGGCTTGTGTTTGGAAAGTTCGGGTTGCGTTTAAAAATGCGGTGCGATACATTTATGGCCTTCGTAGGTGTTCTTTGACTACCAATCTTAACGCAAGAAACTGTATCTTTTGGCAAAATGTTAAACAAAAGAAAAAACATTTCTATTTGTACAATCAAATAAATTTTACGCGCAATTCAGATATCTTAATTCAACTCGAATACTTTTCATGCATGCCGTACGCTTTTCGAATTTTCTGCTCTCAAAAAATGAACAGAAAAATCTTCCAACAAGAGCAATGAATTTTTTTCACATATCCCCTGAATTATAATAATGGTTAAGCCTTTGCATCATTTGCTAATATTTTGTCATTTAATTGGAATAATTTATATCTTAAATAATGTCAACAAAAAATGTAAAAGACTATGTCTCATTGTACAACTCTTATTAAATTATATGAATTGAATTGAATTGAAAATTGCAAAAAAGTGAAATATATATAGTTGGTGCTATTTTTTGTTCGTTGTTTCTGTTCCTATCCAGGGAATGTCCTCGATTGCAGCAATATCCGTTTTTTTCTACAGAGGAGTACTTAAAGTATAAGGAACTTATTTCGTTAAGATCTTCTTTTATTGTTAAAACAGGGCCAATAACTGTATTGCTTCCTATGTTGATGAAAATGTTTTATATGACGTCAAAGCAACGTAACAGAACCCCTTCTTTAGTGAGTTTTTGGCTAAAAGCCGTATGAATACCACTAAACAGCCACCGAATGCTTCTCTCAGCAATTTCTTCGATCTTTACAAAAAATTGTTAATGTGAACCTGAACATGTTTAATAATTTTTGATCAAGCGCTGGGCTTATTGTTTTTCAGTCAATAGAGAAGAATAAGAAGAGTATCTGACTCTTTTAGAACCTAGCGAATACCGTAAAAAAAAGTCCTGAAATTCCTAACTGTACATACTACGGACAAGGAATGTGTCCTTGATTTGCGTTTTCAACGTGCAAAATAAAAGAATGCCATCAAATCAATGCTACTGCGTTTCGACTAATGTACTCACATCCCGCACAGTAGAAAATTCTATTCGGAATATTTAAACAAAAGGACACTCAAAGAGTGTTTGTTTGAGAAGGGCTTTTAGGGAATTTGCCGAAAGAAACTCTTTTACCGTGAAACCATGTTTTTCTGACTGCGAGAGTTACTAGTTAAGCAAGTGACTTAACAAATAGAGTTCGAAAGTTGAAGCTCCTTTTTTTTTAGAATGAAATGGGCCTTTTTGCGTGGCAGTATCATTAAAACAAACACATAAAAATTTTGAATCTATGAAATGATCCTTTATATTTGATACCCGTAAAAATTTAAAATTTAGCTGATCAAAACGGACTTTTAACATATCAGTACGCCGTAAAATAAATTCAGGACGCACAAAAGAGAAAGAGAAAGAGAGAAAGATAAAAGAGAGAGAGAGACAGAGGGAAGGAGAGAGGGAAAGAGGGAGTAAGCTGCGTGACAAGGTGCAGGTTTGTAGGAAGACAGACTTGGAATTGACGTCCACAATCATTATTCAACTCTGATAAGTAAATCGCAAGGGATGGCTGATTTGATTGGTCACCATTCAACGCTAACGTGAATGTGCTGTTTCGCAATTTTGTATCTGCTATGCCGCTCACCTTCTTTTCAAAATGTGATCGAAAACTTAAAAATCGAATTATAATTTTTTTATTGATTAATATTATTGTGTTTTGAATCAATGGATTCGAACCACCCTGTTTATTAGCCAACGTCAAACACCAGAGTCTTACTCTGTTCACTCATTTGGTAAACTTTCACATCCAAAACATGACCAAAGATCCGGCTAGTTTGCATAAAGTGAATTGTTCATTGGGCCACGGAAGCCTCATGCAGCTTCGAAAATGGATAGAACAAGGCGTTTAAAAATAACTCGGAATGGACTGTGTTGATTCCTTTGGCGAATATGAAATTGGATTGCATTTGGTCTTGAGTATTTACACAGTTTTTCAATATCCTGTTTTTAAAAAGACGAGCTTCAAAGATCGCATATCTCTAGCTTCCACCAAACGTGACAAAAACCATAGCCTAGCCGGAAATCCAGATAATGTCGCTTACAACATGAACTTCGTTACCTATCGATGTCGTTTAATTATTCCGTCTACCCAGTGTAGCACTGCACACTGCAATCCAAGTAATCACCCCTTGTTGGTAAACAAGAAATCGAAGCCCCACAAGAATACCTACCGAGAGAGCGCTAATTGAGGGGGAATACAATTTGTGTTCGATTCCAAAATCAATATTTTTACCACTACCCGAGGAAGCAAGGTATGATTACATTCCACTCAAGACGCTAGTTTTGGTTTATTGCTTGAAATAAAAGCCACGTTCCAACACAGTCGCAACAGCAGTCAAAAATTACGCTTCCTGACTACCCCTACTTTACGTTGAAGAAATTAATAAATCTTGCTAACAAAAAAAAGTTAAAGATTCCGGATGTGTGTCTGGCTGTGCAACAAATTGGCAACTAAATTGCTTCCATTGTTCCTTCAGAGTGCTTCCACTGCAGCAGCATGCAACGCCACTAAAAGCCAATTTCGTATTTAATTCCAGCAAGGCTTTATTGGGATTTTGTGCCCGACCCATTTTGCCGGATTGCCTTGTTCACACTTGCCATTCAAGAGGAGCTCATTGCAAATACACACGGACAAAGGCGGTCTCCATAAATATTGCTGAAGCCTCCCGTTGATGCGACTTTAAGTTTCATAGCCACCATCGGATTTGGTAAAACACACGAGCTCGGCCGAAATGGATTTCATTTTCGATTGCTTTTTTGAAGAGACATTTGAAAAACTCACACGAAGTGGACTTCAGGACCGCAGCTCTCGACGTGACGTGCTGGATCATTTGAATGCCGTGATAAGTGGATGCAGTGATGGTTAGTGTGTTGCCGAAAGGTTTACGGGTTGTGATTGATTTTTGTGTTTTTTTTTCTCCCCCTCAATTGAAGGACAAGACACTCATACGGAAGAAGTGGCTAGATTGGCTGTTCTGTCAGCAGTGAAGTATCATCGGGAAAAGCGCGACGCAAATGGAGACGTAAGTGAGAGAATCCATTTTTATAAATAGTATAAAGTCTCAAGGCTTACAGCATTGGGATTTGTAGAAAGCAAGTGCTTCTAAGTGCTGTTTATCGATTTGTCTTTTCTTGGCTGGCCATTTTATAAGAAATGCAGAGAAGCCATTAGTTGGTTTCTTTTTCAATCATACGTCTTTATGACGCTGACAACCTTAAGGGGCTCAGAATATTGACAGAAACTCAGTAAAACGTTCGAAAATGATTCAAAATACCTTCTAAAGTGGAACTTTTTTGCCGAATTAGTGAGAATTTTGAACAGAAATTTCGGTTTAAAAAATGCGCCAAGTGCAAATGGTTTTGGCAATTGAACATCCGCCGCACTACGTTAGCATGATAAGAATTTCACAAAAAAAAATTTATATTATTCGTTTAAAATTTCCAACTTAAAGCTGAGCAAATTGATTACTCTTTTCGGTATCGCCTCTCTGTTTGGGCTTTAGAACAGCTCGAAGTTGATAACTTCGCTCAAGTGACGCCTTTTTAGAGGAGGTGCATTTCCATTTCGCCGGCTATTTAACCAAGCAAAATTGTTATATTCGGGGTTGGGAACCGTGTAACTGTTTGGTGTGTTGTTGACCATATTTTAACCAATTTCGAATACTAGTTGGGTTGACTAGAAGTCAGGATTTGAATGAATAAATATTCCATAGACAATCGGAAGGCTCACACTTTTGAATTAAGTAATAATCGTTTAAAACTATTGATCAGAGCTTTTTAATAGCCCATTTAAAAAAAATCATTTGCATGCATTGACATTTTCGAATTGTTCATCCTTAAACGCTTTTTCTAGATCTACCAATATATTTGCGCTGTGATAGTGTCTGTATCCACAAACAAGTGTTGCACAATCTTCGAAAAATATGAAAGATCATTTCACTAATAAAATATCAAAGAAAGGGCCGGCTGGAGCTTTAAACAAAAGCACCTAAGATTCTCTATGTGCACTTTTATCCACCCAAAATGCATACCAGACATGTTTTGGTATGAGCCAATAAAATCTTAAAAGTCACTTTAAATTTTACTTTCCAAAGAATAATTTCCGACAAATATTTGGCCAATGCACATGACAAAAAAAGCAGGAAAACAAAAAAGCTTATGCAATAGTTTTGCCAACGAGAAGTGATATCCTTCTGAAAAATGGAAGGAGCACCATCTGGATAAACAGACTTGTCATCAAGATCCATAGACGAAAATTTGGCGCTGGCCTGATTTATCCCCTGAACTGACACCTGGAATGTCATTATACGCATGTGGCTTGGGATAAAGGACGATACACAGTTTTTAAATTTTTGACGAACGACGCAAAAATCTTTCTGACCTTTGATGGAAGCATTTTTTATTTTATATTTTGTTTGTGCATACATTTTGCCCATTATTTAACAGCAATAATTTCTTACTTGTTGAACTTTTTTGAGGTTTCTTAAGCTGAGTTGTTTTAAAAAGTACGGAAACTCATAATGCAAGACTTGACCTTATAATTAAACATTTAAGCCGTCCGAATCGAGAGTATTCTTCGGATAAGCTTTTACAGGTTATTTTCCGAGTCGAATTATCGCTTAGCAATTTTCTTCCTGAATTCAATTCAGGTGTCGATATACGAATAATATCCTTTTTATATCCTCGTACGACGAAGGATTCTAAAATATATTCGATATCAAGTAGCCATATTCAAGCCATCATCGATGCAGGTGGTCACAAAATAAGGCCGGAGAAACAGATGGACAAAAATGTAAACGCCACACTTAGCATATTAGCTAAGGAAAGGTTCATAAACCTAGACAATTTTTATTTGCCCAAGGATTTGGTTTTTAAATCCATGGTGAGAGCTGCTGGTAAGCTTCTTTTAGAAGGTTCTACTAAAAAATTGGCAACTGTTGTTCTGGTTGGTGTTTTTTGTTAACGATTGCGTTTTTACATCGGATAAATTCGGATCCTCCTCTGAAAAGGGTTGACACGATGTCCTTTTAAACGTTTCTAAGGGGGTAATAAAAAAAGACGCTAAGATCGAGTTATTCATTAATTAATAAATCCAAAGTTACAATAGTTGGCTGCGATATTGACAAAAAACGGATTTCGAAAATCGATCTTAAAGCGAATTTCATGTCATAAAATCTCGATTCAAGGCACTGTCATCAGCAAAGAAGGGGCTTTGTTTGAGATCATCGGATACAAAGTTTTAAGCCCTTGACAAAGACACAAGAAATCGAGGTCCGTTGGCACCTTTGGGTACGGAACCCTTAAATAAATAATGATGTTATTTTAATAGATTGGGAATATTTAAACGCATAATGGCGCAGCTCCTACCCGCGATAATCACAGTCAAAAGATACAAAAATCGTGCATAGAATCAGGCTTCGTTAAAATAAATTTTTTTCTGCATCTTATAGAAGAATGCGTAAAGAAAATGTAACCAAAAAAGGATTTTTAGACGGATCTGATGGATGTCTTTTCACTCAGCGCGTTAAAATAATGTTTTTCGGAGCAGCGCAAGGCAACACGTTTGCTAACATCCATCAATTAAATGCAGCAATACATTTCCAGACTTAAATAAATTCCGATCCGTGCACTTATCTTTGTTTGAATGGCGGGAATCTTTATTAAAAGAACCTGCTCAATAAAACGCCCATTTAGAATTCTGACGCATCATTTCCGTAAACGTTTTATTAATTTAGATTCCACTGGTATCCTGCTTCAGCCTCAATATCGCAACACTACGTTGGAAGGATAAAGAGTTAATTACTTTGCTCTTTCTTTCACAAAACAATAAAAATGACACGTAAATCGTTTTAAGACTACGTCGTTAACCCTTCAGAACATGCCAATGCTAAAGCAGGCATTCCCTATATCAACCTACTCAGACTCAAAAGTTTATTCCTACGTCATTTGCCATTTTATTGACACATTTAAAAACGGAGGACGTCCATTGAATAAATCCTTTTTAATATAAATTAATTTCTCTCCTCACTGACCCTCAACCAATGAGGTCTACACTGTTCCAGTTTATGACATCATTTGGACTGTTTGTTTTAAATATTTTTATTTCCCATGAAATATTTTAAGATTAAAGTTAAACGTTTATTGTGGAAAATGAATTGCTAGATTTTTATTTTTGCTGCGCATTTGCGATACCGGGACAAAGGATCAACATCATTTGAGAACACTAAATTCCACGAAGAATTCAATTTATCTTTTCTGTGATTGCAGGTCTGTTTGATGGGAAAGTACCATAATATTTTGTATATAGCTTTAAGGACATGCTGGGACTGGGGTGTTCGGGATTCCGCCGTGGTTGTGGTGCTCTTGGGTAAGTACAGTGAAATTTTTCACTTTTGTTCTTATTTACATTTCTCATGTGTGCGGTTTTGTGTAACCAAAGCGATTAGAAATCTTTTTTTCGATGGAATGCTATGGGAATAAGGAACAAATTTTTCAAACACAAATGAAAAAAAAAAAACAAAGTTGGTCTGGTTTTTTCAACCATCAACTCCGCGTTTGATGGTAAACGAGTAAATACCGTAAATTAAGCTTTAGGTTAGAAACGAGAAGAGTATCGTTGGATACATGTGAGTCCCTTTAAACCGCTTACTTTTATCAGAAATGGGGAAAGCCTTATTCCGGCGTCCTTTTAAATTATGTGTTTTTGACAGTGACGGAACAATTGTTGCTAAAAAATGGATCGATTAATGTTTGGTTTCGCATGTATTGTTATTTTCCCGTGTTTATCCTGCGCGCTCGAAGAACATTGCAGCTGCTGTCGAAATTGTCTTTCATAGAGTATTAACGTGTAAGATTTGAATTGAATTCACAATAGCCCGGGAAAAATTTTGCATGAAGATGTCGGATTATTTTATTTCAAGGTCTACCTTTTTCGTGGTCCTTTCCTGGCTGAGCAGCTCGAAAATGTTCAAAAATTCTCTTTTCACATGAGGACATATTTTGGGCGGCACTAATTCATTGCGCTCTGAATGTGTGACTGTTTGGTTTGATTATTTGAGTAACGGTGTTATTGGTAAATCTTTCTTCCATTAAGACAAAGGACGTTGCAGTCAGTGGACACTGTTACTGAGCCCTGATGAGCGAGTCATGTAACGAATTGAACTTTGACGAGATATCAGCAAAATGTGGAATCTTTTGACACAATTCTTCAAATAATCGGATAAAATAGAATCGAGACATTCCACTCACTCAAGAACGTAATTGGTCAAGGTTTTCATGAAATATGGGCCGAAGACCTTGGGTTGACAGGATATGCTACTGTTAAGTCATCCAAAGTAGTCATTGAAATACTATATAATAATACATATTCCATAACTAGGAGAGAACCTTACGCTTTTTAATTGAGCATCAAACGTGGGAAAATAATGAACGGTGTTTCATAAGGTTTTAAAAAAGAAACCATGAGAAGGTCAGTTCCTTAGTATTACCAAATCTGACTCTACAGATATGTATAGAGTACATTTAACGAACCTGTGTTCTACAACATAGAGCTTAAAAAAATATGAACGTTGGATTGTCACATGTTCATCCTCATTAAGGCAGCTTCTCAGGTTAATGAATTGCTCTGGTTAACGCTCATAGTTTGCTAATATTAGTTCCAAGTCCAAAAGGAATAATATTCCACGAGGGGATAATTCTTCTCTGAGTAGACGTCCGCTTAAAAAACACTGTGCTAAGTAATCTAATGGACTTAGTCCTTTGCATTGCTTTCGAAAAGAGAAAGTAGTCATTTTTCAACTTTTAAGTTAATTCCGATGAACTTTTTAGTTAATTCAGATTTTTTCTCTTCTTTTGGGAACGCTAATGGTATCCTGAAGTGACGCGATGTGGTCGCCTTTTAATGCATTTGATACAAGTTGGATCATATTAAGCCGCTAAAATCATGTCGATAGCGATATAAATGTGGGTATTCTGAAATTCAAAACTGAGACTCATCACTGAAGAAAATATCTTGTGAAAATTTGTTACCCAAACGCTGATGTTCAAGCACTTCATCCGCTTATGGTCTTTACATTCCGTGGTGAACTGCCTAAAAATTTTGAGTGAGTTTAACTTTTTAAAAGAGCAGAAGCAAATTCCAATGCAAAACACACGAAATGTAACATTACTATTTTAAGTTATTTTGAAATAATCCGTATTTTTAAATGACTAACCTTAATCATTATATATGTTCAATCGTATGTGATTGAAAAAGACATGCCAATTTCGGAAAGTACATAGGACGGCCTAAGATTTGGAAAAATTTACGAGGTAAGCCCAAAAAGTATCTAACCTGCCTTTATATCTCTGCAACGGAACGTTCGAGAAGCTCTGCGGAACACAATCGTAAGCAGGAGACCCTCACGAGCTCTCTGGATAAGGCAGTTCCCGATGGGACGCCTTGGCTTGTGGGTAGTTAATTCGTGTTCATTGTTAAATATGACGGAAAGGTCAGATCGAAGAATTTGTATTAAGTCTTGCATCATTCGCGGAAAGAATTGTGTGGAAAGAATTGAAAGGATATCAAGATGGTTCCAACTAATATGACGTAGTCCAGCTATTCTGATGGATGTGAAGACATCGATTGGAAGAATTGCAGGAGACGAATGATGAAAAATAACAGCAGCACGGAGATAAAGAAGCCAACTTGGATATTTTTCGGATAAACCTCTTATACTACATTGGCTGACAAGGCCTGGGATTTGAAATGAAAACAAGTGTTTTTGATACCTCAAAATAGTTGCCTTCGAGAGTTGGCATACCGAGTGACCAATATTTCGATGCTCTTACTGTAGTGCGAAACATCGAAGCCTTCGAAATACATCTCGGTTTCCGCGAATTTTGCTACGTCTGTGGTTACCCTCACTCAACTTTATCGCTGCCTTGGTAGCTATCAGTTTCTCGCATAAGTCCATGGGAAGCAGTTGTAGCATTACTTCCATGGCGGTTGATCTTTGGATTCTGCCTATGTTTTTCAGATTTTCTTTTATGTTCATTTCTGGCCACTAACATACGTTAGGATTGGTCTGACAACTGCAGTATATATCCAGTGTGTCAATCTCGGTTTCAGTTCTCATTTGGAGCCGAGGACCATCTTGCATGTATACATAGCCGCCGCTGCCTTCTTAATGCGGTCTTGAATGTTTGGTTTTCAGCTTAGTTTGCTGTATATCTAGTATTTGGCTTGACTCGTGAAACCTAGTTCCTTATTCTTCATTTCTGGTGGGTTTTGAGATATTTTGTATCTTCTTGTGAACAGTTTGAGTTTTGTTTTAGACAGGTTAACATCTAGGCCTACTCTACTTGTCTACTTTGCTTTTTTATTTATCGAAGTTTCCATGATATCTCAAATGGTATGAAGAAATTTGCCTTCTACGATTAGGCCTATATCGTCTGCACAGGCCGCCGATATGACAAAGTTTCAGAAGAATTTCATTCACTACTAGTATCCAGAGGAGTGGGAAGAATACGTCCCCTTGCGGGGTTCATCTGAGTGGTCTCGGATGGGTACTTCTTTAGTATGTTAACCACTTTAGCTTTCCTTCATAGTTTTGGAGTGTAGCTGTATTTAAAAGAGCTGGTAAAGATAGCTCTCAGCCATGGTGATTATATCTGCAGACTCTACTGTAGCTCAGCTGGCCTGATGCCATCACGGCCTGGAGATTTGAAAGGCTCGTAGCTTTAAACCGCCCAATCCAGTTTATATTTGGTAAGAAGACCAGCTGGAACGGTACTATGGTAGCTTTGATCGATTAATTGGTCGGAGCAGTCAGTGTTTATGGGATCCTTATTCCCAGAGAAATGAGTGACGATCAGAAGTATGAAGGTCTCCTGAAAGTAAAAGTCTTAACCGACCACAATCTTTGGTGCTTTCTATTTTACCACAAAAGCTTTCCGGTATTCTTTTTGCGCCGCCTTGACCTCCTTTTTATAGATCTTGAGACTTTGCTTTCTTCGCAATAAGTCATTATCATTTTGAAATGGCGCCACCAATTAAAAAAGCCAATGTAGTATTTCAATATTAAGTAAACTCTATTATAACCTCTCAAGGGCAGCACAATATTAGTGGTCTCGGGACAGCTTAATTTTCATATTTCACTGTTTTCTAATACTTTGTATAAAATACTGTATTCCAAGAAAAATTTGTCGATTTCTATATTTTGAGATGTACGAGATATGTTTTGAAGGAAGCAGGATATCCTTATTAAAAACTATTTAAAAATTTCCCGACCATTTTCATATAGTACTCTGCAAAACTTTTTTTTAATCAAAAATTTATATTGAAACACGTTAGCACTCAAAGAGTGGGTATCTGTTATAAATTAAAAATCAACATTCTGCAATGGAACAATGTCCCCGAAATACTAAAAGCTTTTTCGCGTCCTTAAAAGTAGAAATGAAAAAAAGATTATTTTCAAGAAAACGTGTACGTTGAAAAGTTGTGCCTGATATTTATTCCATTTCCGTTTTCGGTTTATGCGATAAGAATAAGTTATTGGATGAAGCTGTCGGCAACACGTACCTTTTTTTATACATAAAGACCAAATATTGCGATTACTTCGTCGCAACACGTAAGAGATATGTCCTGACAAAATTTTGATTACAAAAAAAAAAAAAAATTAAAATCACATTATTTGTGTAGGTAAATTGCGTAATGCTGTTTGCGGTTTACATTAATAAAGCCCAATGGAATCAAGCATGTCCGGGTGGATTTTAATTAGGCCAATGAATCCGATTACATGCGGTTGCTTATAATTTAACAGACAAATAATTGAAATTAAATTAAATTGCGAGTATAAAGGATAATTGAAAGGAAGTTGTGTTTAATGTAACCGCAATTGGAAGTTTTTTTGTCAAACCACTAACCAATGTTAATGAATCGTTTCTGTCTTTCATTTGAAAATCAAATAAAATTTTTCTTTCACTTCAATTATTCTGAATTTATTTCCTTAATTTTTGTTACAGAGGAAATCTATTTGTGTGAGAAAACCTTTGAGCGCATTTTCTTAGGTGCACTATTCGGGCCGCATGCACCACATTTTATTGCAGGATGGCGAAGTGATTTTAGGGATCAGGTAACCTCATTGCTGGGGAAGGATATAAATGCTTTTTATTGGTACATAACTTTGGCTTAATAGGACGAAAACACAAGGGCCATGGTTTACTTTCTGCATCACGCAACGAGTCTTGGATTTGAGTTGCCTGTAACTATAACACGATTCGAAGAGGAGAGGATGGTAAGGTGAGAAATGTTGTTGATGTTTATTTTTTTCTATAAAGAAAGCAAATGCGATTTTTAATGCGGTTTAGTAGCACACGATGCAGCACATGCATGTTAACTTGTCGTGTGGAATTGCATTAAACCTTAAATGATACTGAAACTGGAATGAATCGATGCAGAACTAAAGGTGTATAGAAAAATAAGAGCTCATAACTGGCTTTTGAGGTTAATATATGGTGTTAACATGTTCTTGGAAAATTGCTTTATATATAAATCTTGCAAGGAACCGCAATCACGTGAATCATTTAATTTTTTGAAGTGATTTGAAAGTCGATGAAACGAAAAAGCGACAGTTAAAAATGACAGACACATAAATTCATAAGATTTAACGCAATCAGTATGATTGGAGCAGAGTTATTGTTGCAAAAAGATTCAAATTTTCAAGTGAATTTTGGAGAATAATATATAATCTTGATCGGTGATCTACGTCAACTACCACCGGTTTGTGCTATTACGATTTACAAGCAAATAAAGCGACAGGCCAATAGGACGTCCTCAACAATATTAACAAAAATTGGTGATGGGCAGCTCTAAGATGAGCAGAAAGGTTAAGAAAATTTGTCCGGACGGTGTACAATAATCATTCAGTTGCTGCATATAATAATAAAGTTTTGAACTCCACAGTTGAAAAAGTTATTTCAGATGCAACTGATGTATATATAGGTTGCAAAAATATTGAACAGCAAGCATCTCTGCCAATGTCAACGATTGATACAGGAGGTTTGCCTTGTGAACTGATATTTGTTATCAATAAACCATACGTCATAACAACTTATATCGATGTGTCAGATGGATTGGCGATTGATGCGACGGAAAAATTAGTTTATATTGAATATAATGACAAAGGAGAAATAGGTCGTTTGCGGCTAGAATTCCCTGGTTGTTCTAAGACTGGCAATAAAAAATTCAGAAGAAAGACTGTGGCATCAGTACAAAAGCACAATCTTTCTTCACTGGCAGTACCAATAGAGCAGTAATTGCAAAACTAAACCATTTTCCACTAGTGTCGATTCATAAGTCCCATGGAGGTACATTTGGTGAAATTGTATATGAATATGACAAATCACATGCTCAACAGCTCCTTCATGTCGCACTATCTCGAGTAACGTCGATTGAGGGCCTACACTTTGTTTCAATAAAAAAAATTATAGAAAATTTTATCACGGTCGAAGCGCAACAATTTCCACATTTGAATCGGCTTGTATCAGCTATAAACTGTTGAGAAACTATTATACGATTTTGTAAACACAAGGAAAGGATTGACCATGTATAAATTTAACTACCAAAGTTCACTGCCAAAAATCACGAGCTCATGTTCAAGATCTCGTGCTCGCATAAAGGCATCGTCGTTGAATTGTCTTATTCACTGTAGATAATCCAAATTTTGACATTGTAGTGAAATATAAAAGGCCACAGTGCCGGTGGAGTTGCAATCTACCACAATTCGAATGACGAAACCCGTGTTGTTTTAAATGGAACTCAATACAGAACAACTGGAATCATTTTCAGTGCAGCGTTCTAATATGGAAAAAAATTGTGAATGTGAAACTAAATTAGATAATTGTATTTCAGTATTAATTGCAGCTATCCTCATTTCTCCCAACCAGTCAACTAATACAATTATTGAAAATTTCACGAATATATAATATAATATATTACGATAAAATTCCGATGATTCTTAGTGAGGATTTTAATGTAAATTTTGCATCGGATATAGCGATTGAGTTTTTGAATGCCAAAATTTAATTTGAAAATGTGCAGCAGTCGCACTGTATCAACAACAAGATCAAAAACAGTAATTCCAAAGACATATTAAGACCAGAGTATTTATTTCATACTTTAGTTACCATTTTTAGCTTACCTAGTCTGGTTATAATTATTGATACAATTTTTAGGGCAACCAGTTGAAATAAAGAATTTGCTGTTCTTTTGCCAAGTTAATCGTTATTTAACCATTCCAACGGCTTCGACTTCGTAGCCGCGTGTGACTTTAATCTACCATCTACCTCGAAACTAATATGTTACCCACAAACGACACCACTGTAGAGATCTGACGGAGAATAAACCTTGCCAGCAGCAGCTGCTCCAGATTTTCTAAACTACAAGGATCCAAACTACTTACACAAATGACAAATATACTGCTCAATAAAACACAGTCCTGCTTTATAGTGCCAAATGCTCGACGATTAGCAAAGCAGCTGAATAATATTGGGACAGTTCAAAAGACAAATCCTTCATCTGAATCATGGATTTAGCAAAACGAGGAAAGACATTTCCCGAATATACTAACCAAGCCGCCTCATAGACATCCTATTACACCCTCCCTTTCACCAAGTTTTTACCCCTTAACCAAAATCTTCTCTATAGAGGAAATAGGCAAATACAATTGGCCCAATCAGAGGCCTAGGTGACGAGCAATTAAAGCTTACCTTGGAAATCTAAATAACCAAGGCAAGAATCCGTCAACAAAACAGGCTTGGCCAAATCGGGAGAATAGACAATAATGCTCCAGCGAAGAGAGTCTTCGAATCCAAGAAGAACAGAAGAACTGGAAGACCGAACCTCCGGTTCAAGTATCAAATAATCGCGGACGCTAGAAGGCTCGGTATTTTCGACTGGAATCAGCTTGCTCAGGATCGTCATGACACGAAGACATTTCTATCTCAGATTCCAATCCTTCCAGGATCAAATTGAAAGAAAGGCGACGTGAACATTACAACTAATATTTTGTATGAAACCAAGCGATTAATTCTCAACTTTTTAACTGTCGTTTTTGTAGTTCCAAAAGATAAAATAGGAACATTTAGAATTATCAACGCACACCATTCTTCGTGAATATAATTTATAACTTAAGTGAAGTACGATTTTGTCCCATCATACACTCAAAGAAACTCCCCACAGAATCTTTGACTAAAGGATACCCAAGAATCCTTGTACTCAACTGCACTACTACTTTATTTGAAGTAAAAGCAAAAAAAATTATATGTTATGTATGTGTGTACGAGTATATTGTCCTTTATGAGGACCATTTTTCCAGCTGTTACAATGCCGTGTGAGTTATAACGTTGATTCGTAGCTGCGAGAGCAACCCAAGGGATGATATCTTTCGTTAGGGAAGCTGTCTTAAGCTGGCCTTTCTACAAGAACAAGCAAAGCACTTGAGCTTTGTTTACACAAAGAAAAAAATATATCCTATTGACATCTTGTTGACTCAAAACATCCTTCATGAAGAATGCGGCTGAAAAAAAAACAAAAAAAAAATACACAATTCTCGGGATATATCCCTTTAATATCCTGTGGGTGGTTGTGCACGATGATGGCGATACTCCCCTCTTAAGAGGAAGCACATCTCTCAAAGTATCTAGAATCTTTTTCGGAAATTGACTTTTTTTTTGTTGCTGCCAGGACATTGACGGAAGATACACGTACGAGTGGTTCTTCGCATAGGTGAATCCTACCCCATCCAAGTTGCCATCACTTATTGCCGGCGTAAAATGTGTTACTTAGTTATTGAATATAATTTGCGAGAGATAAGACTCGGTTTCAACATGGGTAAAGCGTGAACAATGGGGAAGGGGAAATCGTTTCGCAGGAGGAAAAACGAATAAATTGCTGATTTGATAATTGGATGGAAATATTCTGATGTACGACCGACGTCATTTCATTTCACAATGTTACTAACGAAATAAATTGAATTGTAAGGATATTGAGGGTGTATCGCAGGTAGGAGAGATAGATGGCTTGAAACATGAGAAATGAGATGAGGAGACGAATTGTGCCATCACTTCACAGTATATTTTGTAATTTTTTATTTGCGGAAAAAAATAAAGAAAAATATTTCCCATAAGCCGTTGGAGTGTCCTTGCGAAACGGGGTGGAGGGAAAACCGACCATAAGATTAATTGACATCTGTCAGTTAGTTTTTTCAATCGAATTAATAACAAATAGAATTTTTATTTACAGATTCATTGATATTCCAATCGAATCATGCGGCAAAGCATCACCCTTGCGGGTGGCTCTACAGGCCAACGCTCCTGACCTCCTGCTGATCCTTTTAAGGTTGGTATGGTATGATATATTTGTTTTTATTTTTTATTATTATTATTTGCTTTGGACTGTCATAGGCAAGTGGTAAATGATATTGATTGTTTAATTTGAAGTCACGTTTCAATTGATTGCTATGAAGTTATTTATTTTAGTTAAATTGATTTCCATTAAGATTGTAAATGATTTGAATTAATTAACTATAAAGTGCAATAAAGATTACAAAAAGGACTGCCATAATTAATTCTTCCATTTATTTATTAATCTAAGGAATATTTTTTTTTTTTTATTTACATAAATTAATTTTTCGCATAGCAATTTGACAGTCGCGCTGTTTTAAAATCCTTAAAATCAGACTTTTATTATACCGTCTAAGTAAAACCTTTTAGCACTGTTTTTTTTTTCGTTAAAACCGAGAGAAGAGTACAAAACGGAGTTCCGGCGAAAAAAAAGCCAAACTTTGTTTGATTGCCATCACAAAGATACAAAAAATACAATAAAGCCAATAGTCCCTTTGATTTTTGAAATAACGTTCAAAGCTAGAATTATTTCAAAAATTAATGACAATAAGATTTGTCCTGTTGATTTGGTTGTAAAAGAATCAGTTAAGAAATTCGAGTCATCCAAGGCACTTGCAAAAAAATAGAATAGAAGTCTTTAACGCTCTAATTCAAAAAATCGTTTCCTAAGATTAAGCTCAACCCGAATTTTGTTGCCAACAAAACAGTTAACTGGTGCCTTTCAATTGATAAGTTTCAGGTTCGAATTCTAGCGTATGTCTTGAAATTTGAACTTACTTTCGAATCTTATGAAGTCACTTTCTGCCGTAGCGATCAAACTTACTGCGCTATTATTAGAGTGGTTGATCAGCAATAGAGGGGTCATAAAGTGGGTGAAAGACTAGCAAAAAAAACCGCTTCTGAAATGAAATTCAAATTTAAATTTTTTTCAAATTTCTCTCTCTCGCAGAGAGGAAAAAGAGAGACAATTTATAAGCTAGTCTTAGGTAAAATGGAGCCCTAAGACACAGGAGCATGTGTATAGTGAATTTCAGATATGCAATCCTCTAACACAATTTTGGTTTAACGGGCTGAGAAAATGGCTTTAATCGATTGAAGAAGATGTTCATCGATTTCCAATGCATGCATTAAGACAATCTCAGTCAAGAGTCTTAGAAAAATTAAGTGCAATAATAAATTGAAAAGCCCTTCACTTTACATGCCATAGATTTATGTATGTCTTTACTTTCAAAATGGAAATTTGTTTAGGGTTTTGTACCCAAAGCGTGCCAGCGGAAGTGCAGTTTACGTTAGTTTTTGCCAAGCCACTTAATTTTTCACCTAAAGTATGCATGAAAAATTAATTTAAAAAATCAACTCAATTTTACAACTAAAAATACACCTGCTTTTCAAGCACAAAACAATCTTTCCATTTACTCCCAAATTTTTCTGGGGAACGGACGATGCTATGAGATACCTTAAATTAAAAAAATATAATGTGTTGCATACTATGGGGTGATGCGGAACCCTTCGTGTGCGTGTTAAGCTCGCACTTGACCAGATTATAAAGAGTTGAAGATAAATCAAGTAACAATACACAATACACAACAGCTTAAATTTTTACACAAAATTCTTAAATTTGATAAACAGACACAGTTTTCCAATTCACGTTAAAATCCTTATTATTAATGGTCAAGCAAATTGAAGAAGCAAGCAACGATAGTGATTTCGCGATCTCGAAATATTTTTATTCAATCAATATTTCTTCAAACTTTGTGTTTGATCCAGTGTCTTTTAACTTAAGCTTACACTTTTGACTCCTCCACTCCAGTGGCCCTAAAGGAACTATCTACAATTTCTCAAGTAAATTTTCATCGACAAGTAGTTTACTTTCTGTTTGAAACTTTTGTGCTCAACTTGTGAGTCGAGTTGCTATTTGGAAACCCTCAAATTCATTGTAGGAGTAATTTTTCCATTATATCGAAACGACCGATGACGGAATGCGTGTCTAGTGTAAAGTTCATACTCCTACTCGAATCAATTGGGCGTAATTCAATGCAAACATAAGCACACCAACAATCTTCTACATCGTTTAGTTTCCAAGAAATGGATTCAAGCCAAGCCAAAAGAGAAACCTCCAAGAATGCACATCAAATCACTGCGAACAACTGTTCAACGGGTTGGCGAAATCCTTCGTTTCATTTCCGAGAACCCATCCATCCAGGCAGAGATAAAGGCCATGTCCGAGACAGTGTGGAGTCGATTTCTTTGCTGCAGTGTCGGATGAGCAACCAAGGAGGAGTATCCACACAACTTGAGTGAATATATCAAAGTGCGCCATTGAAAATGTCATGCTAATGTACTTTGGATTTTCGAAAACATTTATGGGAATTTTATTTTAATGCCTTTTAGCCATTATTGAATTGGTTGGGATTTACCACAGTTCTGTATAACTTTGGCATACTCGTACGTACTATTAAAAGCTTAAGGGGTGATTTTGGAGATTTAACCTTTTTGGTATTGCGGTGCAGTGCTGAGATACACAAGTTTTCAATTTAAAGGATTGCTCTTGGATTTAATTATTGAAATGTGCTAATTGCTTATGGAGAGGGAATCTGTCTGTCATGTCTGAGCGTTGGTTGTAGGAACAGATTGGCAATAGGTATAGATGTTAATAAAATTAAAAAAAATCGTAGGGGAATCATTTTAAAGTACCATAAGTAAAGGGATTACTGCTTATTTGTTGGTTTGTTACTTTAAAATCGATTTGTGTTTAAAAACCAGGATCTTTTCTTCCTTAATCCCAGTTTAAAGCTAACAAATACTTTGCCCTGTACGAGCGGCTTAAGCCTTGCCATTACCTCTCAAATTTTGACGAAGCAAATTTTCAAATAGATGAATCTCATTTTCAAATCGATTGCTTAAAAAATTGGAAGTTGAGACTCCTTCAACCAGCTGCGGGGCTGGTCCGCGTCTGATTTTCAACTGATTCTATTGATATGGCTTTAATTTAGCTTTCGACTCTTGTTCAGTCAGATATCCTCGTAGGTTCGAATTAGCGGCAGCTATCACTGGAATTACTGCTTTGGATTGTCTTGCTGCAATTAAAATATAATCGTTTTTAAGGAAAAGGTCATTGTCTCTGCTGTCAAAGCATCCACGGATAGTAGAGTGATGTCAAAGCATAAAAACTGCAGTTTCTATTTCATCATCTTATGGCGAATAAAGTAGCGGCCGAACTATTCTTGCGAGGCAGTTTGACGGGCATACGACGTATTGAGAAAATAAAACTACGTCTGTGTACGGTTGTACGCCCGGACATACATCGGCTAAATTAAAGAAAAGAATCCGATGGCCGTTTCTATGGAAGAACGGGTGAAGGAGCATCTCCTCTCTCAGCTGAAACCAAATATTTTTCACCCTTTAAATAATGTTTTGTACTTTTCCAAAGTTTCACAGAAATAAAAATTTCATTTGTTCTCTTTTAAATAAAGGTTTATGTTTAAACAAATTAGAAGTGGGATATCCACAAACGAAGATTCCAGAAAGTACATAATGCGTATCTACAAGCGTAGAAAGACAAAAAAAAACAAAAGACACACGAAAGAGCCAACGATGATCACCAGCGCTTTACTGTATGGCCGTTGTACAGCCATACGTAAAGCCATATTTGTCCGACAAACGGACCTCACGCAGCCTCCGTTCGGCCGGGGAACTCGAACAACTGGTGGCTTTCGTTCGGCCGCTGCACATCCGTATGAATAAAACTGAAAAATTTTTACTCGGGTGATTTTTGCTTAATTGAGCACACAAATACACAAAACATTAATTGTATAATCGCGAAGAAAATTATTTTATTCCGTGTTCAATTCACTTGTCCTTTTTTAAGTCGTGAGTCCAAAAAACATGCACCAACTCACATATTAATACAATTTTAGTGTTTAATTTGTACCTTCACCAACAGGTACGGAGCTGAGCCGAATCCGCCAGACGGAGGCTCATCAGCTGTATTAGCACTGCTGGACAAACTTCTGGAACGTGACCGACACTATACCTATCAGAACGTGTCCTGTCTAAACATCCTCCTACGGAATATACCACTCATTGAAATGCCTTACGAGGTAAGTACAGTTTGTTTTAATGATGTACAATTTATTGAACGTGAGCGAGCACTAAGAGAATTCTACAACGTGGCTTGATGCACATAGTCTAACCTATGTTTCCGTAGTTGTGGAAACATTTAATGTTCCTCGCCAGTCAGTCATGATAACAACGCGGGAGGGTTGCAAAAAAAAAGAAAAAAAAACAATCTTTTATGATTACTCATATTACAAGATGAGTATTCCAGGTGTTTACAGAACTTGTACATTTATGCTTGAACAGAACGGCGGCGGCGGCGGGAAATGAACATTTCGTAATTGGCGCCGCAGGTCAAACAACGTAAATGACTAAATTTGTGTTTCCCATTTATCTTTAATAGCCCAACATGTTTGACGTCCGAAAGGAGAGATTCCTGGAAAAGTACGGAACACTTTTATTGGACAAGGTTATACGAAAGGAGCAGGTTTTCGGGATCATGCCATTAAAACACCTCAGCCGGTAAGTTGTACATTGTTAGGCGATTTGTGCATGTAGTTGAATTACGACTTTAGTTGATGGAATTGTTTCCTGGTTTATGGCGAAATCGACGACAGTAATATATACTTTATGTGAATTTCCCACGAATAGTTTGTGAATCAAATTCATGGAAATATATTTCCCGAAGTTTTCGTTTTAACATCTAATCAAATTAATCTTATAAGTTCCGTATAACTAATCAAGGTTTCGAAATAAGACAAACAAAAACTTTAGGCCTTATTTCGATAAAGTACTAATGAGCACATGACCTGAAAGCTTTAGTTTTGAAAGGCAAAACAGGCAAATACAATCACAACTTTTATGAATCTTCCATCGGCTTTCAAAAAGAATAGAAATTCCCTGAAAAGGACTCCGGATAGAAAAAGTAAAACGTTTTCTCTAGCGTTCGAAAATCAAAATTCGAACTCTGAAATACTATCCTCAAGTCTTTTGGGACACTTGTTTTAAGTCAGCTCCCTCATTAAGACGTTTGCCGTATAATTTTTTTATAAGCCTGAATCTCAACATAAATGCTTAAACTATTATGAACAAGATATCACTTTTGATACAAAATGGATTAAGACTTGAAGTTTTTTTTTGGCATAAATGGGGCATAATCGTAGTTTTTTTACTTTGTATCAGCGTTCATTCTCAAGGAAAGGTTTCTTGTCTTAAGATTCATGTTCTGGCTTAGAGATCTATCGGCTGACGGAACAAGATATCAACTACGACGTATTCCAGAGAATTGAGGGACTAACGTTTCAAAAGTTAGAGCTTCCAATTGCTTTTATAGCAACGATAAAGTTACTGAATGTTTACAGAATTGGAAAAAAAAAATGGGCAGCGATCACTTCATTTCCGATTTATTTATCCTCCGCATTGCCTATTTTCTTTTTAGGGTTCCCAAAGTGTGCCAACGGAACGGTACCCAATTACTATATTGTTCGGTGGTACGGTTCCCTTCATTCGCATCCTTGCCAGATCCCATAAATGCATTTACCATACAAAACTTGCAAGTGACACAACCCCATAGTTTTTTATGGAAAATTGAATACATTTGTATAAGTGTAGAAGGTTATTATCATATATTAGCATTGTCAAGGACAGCTTAACAATACCAGGATAACATTGGCTATAAAACATAAGCTAAAACGTTTGTTATCCAAGTTAAATAAATTTAAAAAATATTCGGCTTTGTATCATATTCAGGTACAAGCTAGAAAATCCCATGTAAAAATGCTAATCCTTCTTAAAAAAGGTATGATCATTAAGATTTTCTAACTTGACCTCATTTGTTGTACGTATCTAATCGTTCTTCTGCTTGAAAGAACGCTAAAAGCATATCAATCCACAGTTTTGGCGTACCCAACAAAGCATTTTCTATTTAGAAATTATAAAGAAAGTGAGGGTTGAAACCCAAACAAACCTTTTCCAATTATTTTTATTCAGAGTATACTTTCCAATTTACGTAAGGTTATTATCCTTTATCCATCAGGAAGATTAAAATTGGTATAATGTTAATAACATGCAAATGAACTATTATGCAAATATATACATTTCGGATTTAATTAATTAGTTTGTTGCCAGAGAAGGATTAAACAATGAACGAAACTTTTTTTAGTATTAATTTTCATTTGATGGCCTAGATCAAAATTAAGTTTCCGTGCAAGTGTCAGCGTGTAACTTTGCTTTACTTTACTTCTCTTTTCTTGCTTTTATTTAATCACAAGGAGTCACTTGGACTTTCTCCGCGTAAATTTTGTGTACGTAAAAATGTTGTAGAGCTAAAAAAGGCCTATTTGACAAATTTCGAAAATTGCCTCTGAATACAAAATTAACCTATTTTAAATAAGGAGATTATTTAATGCAATAAATAAAATTATGGTAAATCACTGAAATGTATCATAAATTCAAGTCTTGTAGCTTTTTGTCAGCTTTGTTAACATATTAGGTTTTTTAGTCACATTTTAACAATTTGTGTACGAGCATTTACCTTAACAGATAGAGATAGGTCATCGTGGACTTTTTTAAGGAACCTTTCGAGTTCTAAAAAGTTTCAATAGGCAAGATAATTATTTAATTCAGCCTTTGAATTTGAAACTGAACCATTCTTTTTCAGAAACAGTGTTTTGATAATTAGCTGGTCACCTAAGCACAATAATTCAATATAGTTCAATATACAAACTTCTGATTGAAGCAATTAAATTAGAATTAAATTAAAAAAAAGCTCGATCCCAGATTGTATGAAAGCAACATGCTGCTCAAGGCGTCTCTTTGAGATAGATATTCCTAACCGTGATCAATGGTCGAGCAACACACTTGCCTTGGTATACTGATGGCTCAAAAATGCAAATGGAGTAAGTGCCGGTGTCTATGGACCCAACACTAGAATTTCCATACTCATGGGAAAAAATCCAAGTGTTTTCCAGGCTGAACTACTGTGCCACAGAAAACCTTGCAAAAGGCCATAGTGGGGCCAGTATTATAATACATTCAGACAGCCAAACAACGCTCAAGGCATTGTTATCCAACCAATTGGAGTCCAAATGTGACAAAAGCTAATACGACGCCTTACATTCGCTAGCCCGATGTAACAAAGTTAGGTAAGGTTAGGTTTCAGTTCATCATGGAATCGAATGCAATGAAATTGCGGACGAACTAGCTACGGCTGGTTCCAAAACCACGTTGACTGGTCCGAAACCTTTCTGTGGCGTAAGCTGGACTACGGCCGCAGGTCTGACCAATAAGTGGGAAAACAAGTTGCGCATTGTCAACTGGTGAAGTCTACCGGGACTAAAAGAATCCAAATTACTAATCAATCTTTTCTATAATATAGAAATCCTCAAGGAGGAACAAGGAAACTCAACAAGGAGATCATTAGAAAGCTCGTGATCTTCCTCTCAGGCCATTGCCGCTTGATTGTTTATGTCATTTAAAGTTCGTGACTTTGCTTCAACAATTTGTGGCTCTGCAATGTGTATACCATATTCTTCCTTCTTTAATCGGCAAGTTCGTATTCGGAGCAAGATTGATCACAATTTTTTTAACATAACTGCAAGTAGTAAAAAACGAAACAAAAAAATAAAATATTATTTGGTACGCAACTCTAATGTTTTATTTGACTTCATATAAAGGTTAATTCAGCGAAAAGTAATACCAAAACAAAAATTGTGAAAAATTCCAAGCTTGCCATGCAACTACAGGCTAAGCAGTGTGGACTTAGATCGCACCTAAATAGGGTCAGTCAGATCCATCTTATCACAAAACACATGAAAAGTAATTCCCAAGTAGGCAAGTGTACTGGCGTGATACCGCTTGATGTCGAAAAAGTGTTTGCCACCGTGTGGAACAATGGACTCTTGCAAACACTTGTTACACCGAAATTCGCAGACTATTAGTTAAAAATTGCCCAATCCTTTCTTTGTGGGAAAACTTTTGAGATTACTGTAAATATATAACAAATCAATGGTGTACAGATCGACTGGGGTTCAGAGGCTAAGTACTTTTTCTTGGGGTACGCGTAGACAAAACGGTTTCGTTCTCTTTATGTCCTACGGCTGTCCAGTCTGGGGTAATTGTGCTAAGAGCCATATCCGCAAATTACAAGTGACCCAAAAAAAACTGCTCAAAATAATGTTTAATCTACCATGGCATTTCTCAACCAACGAGCTACACACTTTGGCAAACATTGAGACAGTTTAAATTGAACTACAACAATAATTTTAACGCTTTAACTTGGCCTGCAGTATTTCTGAAAATCGGTTTATATTAGATCTGGCTATTTAAGTACCTATTTTCTAATACGATTTTTGTTTGAAGTAAATTAAATTGTTTATTTATATATTTATAAATTCATCAACTTGTTAAGTTCCTTATTTACTTTGTATCTTATTATTTATATGTTTATGTATTTATTTATTTATTTATTTATTTAGATAAATATTACTTTATCTATTTACTCGTTTGTTTTTTTTTTCTATTACATTAACCCTGTATTTATTTATTTATTAATAAGTTTCTTGTATTTGTTTATACGTTCAATTATAAACATTATATGTATATTTATTTGTGTACTCAAATATTATAAGTCCACAAAAATTGCAAAGTCGATTTGAAGGAGGCACCAATAGCTTCCTTTTCTCTCTAACCAGAGTTTTTGATTTAATTATATCGAAGGTGTTTGCCTGTAGCTTTTGCTTCCTTTTAATATTCTATAACTGTGATGTATTTGTTGAAAAATTTAACTTTATTAATGTGCAATAATTTATTCCATAATTTATTCACTGTATACATACGATCGGCTTGGTATGTACATATAGTACATAAATTTCGGCTCATAATGTACTTTCAAAAATAGTTTCGTTACATTTAAAAAAAACAATAATATTTTAGTTGAGTTCACTGATTTCAACTGAGTTTATATATATTGACTGTGGACAATCATTAGTCTTACTTCACTGAATGGTTAGAATTGATTGCATCAACTGCTGACTTCATGGTGATTTAAAAATCTTTAAATCGTTTTGGATGAATTCAAAAGAATTCAAAAGTTTTAATTTCTTTTCAATCCTGGAACTTTTCAGACCCTAGGGTTTTTTATTCTGGCCACGTACAATAAATAAACTACAATTAAAGAGAAGGTTACTTAAATACCAATGTTCAAGGATGAGAAGAAATTTGGAGCACAGATGTTAAACGAAAATAAATTTCATCAATGTACTTTCAGTAAAATCAACAGTACTTACATATGACTACATGATATCAGCTCAGTGTATTTAATTATGTAATGAATTCACGACTCAAACTTATGCTTGTTCGCTTGGTGTTGGCCAACTTAGGCTCTCGCCCTTCTTTGAATTAAAGTTCGGTATGAAAAAAATCATTAATGAAGCCCTGTCGACTTAAATAAAACCAGAGCCAACATTCACTTGTTTCTTCTTATTTTTTTTTTGCCATCGTTAAGAAAAAGTTTCCTTTTACGCCAAACGGGAAACAAATTTTTTAATTAGCTATGCTTTGAATTTGTACGGTTTTTCTGTTTTCTTTTTCTAGTTGCCGCATCAGGGACATACTTCGTGCAAACGGTCAGCTTCCTAATGGCATTGACACTCTCCGTTTGCCCAGGAAACTACAACGTTACATAGATTTGATGGAGGAATAGCAGCCACAAAATAAAAAACAACTTTCTCATTAACTTATTCTAATAAAAAAAAAAGAAAAAAATTCTGTGTGTGGGTGTTAGTGTTTAAGGACGAATCACGATTTCATTAAATATAAATATACTTACTTATACGTCTCTTCACTGACGTTTATCCGTCCAGGAATGCCTGTTGTCTCCGTTCGACTTGTCAGATTGACAGTGTTTCCAAATAAGCAATATCGCGGAACTCGATTGCCAATTACACCGGTCACTACTTCGCCTGAGTGTATTCCAATTGTTATTTGCTGCAAAAAAAAACAAAATACCACAGGATTATGGTTTGCCATTTCAAATCTCCTTACAAAAAAAAAACATCTTTTTGGCATCCATGTCATCTTTGGGGAAAAACACAAATCCACGGCCATGACGAATTATAGAATTTTTTTTAAGTATTGCAGATCTCTCGTGGGACAATTTTCGTCAAACATAAATCATCTTAAAGATTTCCCAAAAGCAAACAAATTTGGAAAGCTATTTAAAATTAAACCGATACCAATAAATTGGTCATAAAAGGAGCTGGATCTCGTAAAAGAAGAAAAGTATTAACCAAAAAAAAGGAAGGAAAATTCTGATCTAGGAGATTCGAAATCCCGACACACTCAGTCCCCTGTGGACAAATTTATGAAAACCATTCCAGTGGAAACGTTGGCAGTCTTTAGGTGGCACGTGCTTAAAAGTTTTGAATTTAAAATCATTTTGTGTGCCTTGGGGTCATCAGTAGCTAACTGAAAGCGCGTGGTGCTTAGGCTATAAATAGTCTGATTTTTTTTTCCTTGTAGGAAGGACCTCTGTAAATGGATATGTCAACGGTGAAATTGATGTTATTACCTTATTGAATTTCAAGTGTAATTGAAACAAACGATGTTTTCAATGCGTATGTAATTCGGAATGATTAAGGATTTCATTCAATCAGCAGCCAAATGGGGCGATTTTGGTGTCATTTAAAATTGGATTGGCCCCGCATTAAAAGCTTTAATTTATTTGCAATATTGTCAAGAAGGTTACAAAGCCAAATAGACTGGAATACATTAAGATTTGTTGTTAATCCTATTTTCAAAAAAAAAATGTTAAGACTTTTTATACTGGTCAAAGTTTCCAGCAAGTTACGAACCTCGAAGGATGGCAGAAGGAAAACTTTGACACACGACAAATTTTTTGATTGTTTTTTTGTTAGATTTTTAAGATTTTGTTTTTTGTAAATTTAGATTCATTGCAAGCTGTAAAGAGTCTTAAGTAAGAATCGCATCATCAGAGGCAAAGATTTCGATATGAATTCCAGTTTCCATTAAAATCACAGGACTTGTCAGAGAATCGAATTTGGAACATGTAGGTGGTGAGTTCCGGAAGAGGCCCATTTCCATCTCAAAATAAAAAATATGTATGTATGAGCTACTTTTTTTTAATGCCACCAACAAATTCAATTTCTCTTTTGAAAACATAAATTAGTCTTTATATATATATTCCCCGTAGTAATTTTTTTTTTCGTATTTTTGAATCAGTTGAAATACGATTTGCGCATCTTAAATTGATTGATTGCTGAACAATTTTGTAATAACTGACTTCCGAATGATTTATGTCAAGTGATCGGGTAACAATTTGGTCATACTTTTTTTGATACATTAACATTTCTATCAAAACAAGTTACATTTTTAGTTTTACTGCAGAAATAATTTTATACAATTTAAAATTATGTTTTGCGTTTTTATTTAAACACTGATAGCACTGTGCACTTTTTTGTCATTAATTATTTAATAACTAACTTAAAGTTGCGCTACAGTCCGTAGAGCATTGGAATTTTATCCTTTTGGCTAAGTCGATGCCGCTGTACAACCCGTACCATACAGTTCGTTGTTAGATCTGGTCCTTCACACACGGTCAATGCTGATGTGACAAAACATCACACTTTTCTTTCGAAACAACCTAAGGTACCTTCATTCGCTTTTAAAAGTGTCTATGCTTCTGCACCATAGTTAAGTTATTAAGTTATTCGCGAGAGGGCTTAGCTTTCTTAGCCAGGGTATTCTTCATTTGATCTCAGCGCTGCTGGCTGGCCACTCAGGGCAGAGCGAACATTCAAGCTGCAGCTGAGTTTCCAGACAAGTTTCAAAAGTTCGTCGGACAAGAGAAAATTTGAGAAAAATTGAGACTGATTTTCTCATCTTCAATGTTGATGAGACCAGATTTTACTGGAAAAAAATGCCCACAAAGCTGCGAAAGTTCGACTAACTGTTGGGTGGTAATGCCACTAGCGATTTCAAACTGAATCCTTTACTAGTTTTTTACAGGCAAGACAAGCCTACCAGTTGTGTGACGATCCGACCGAAAGGCATGGGTTACATGGGAAATTATTCAAGAATGGTATTCTAATTGTATTGGCGGGGAAGGAAAACAGTCACACCAAGAATTTTCTTTACCTCGTAGAATATTAAAGATACCCCCGAGTAACATTCTAAGGAATCACCTCTAAACGCATAAGCGTTGAAGTGCATAACGCATTTATTTGTTTTCTTTAGCAGTTTTCATCGATTGATTGCATCGTTTGGCTTTGCTTTCAATTAAACAATAAATGGAAATTTTGTCCTTCAGATGGGACGTGTATTTTTTTTTAAAGACAACTTTAATACTTTGAATTTCAAGTGTATTCTAGGATTTCAGCAAAACAAATACAGACACGCGTGGACACTACTGGGTTGAATTCAAAAGAAGCACACTTAGCACCGAGGGAAATCAAAGTTGAATGGGGTAGTTGCTTCCAGGAATTGTAGATGTTTGTCATCGTCTTTGGGGATTTTTTCCGGTGATGAACTTGTTCTCTAGCTGAATTTTTGTTGGTTTCATGGAATGACTCCGACCAGCGCGACAAATGCTAGCTATTCCAAAGTATGTTTAAGAAATGTATTTATTATGCGTTTACAGCAAAAAATAACTAGTTCAAAAGCAAGGTAAAAGAAGCTCAAACTCAAGTAACATTCCTATTCACCTTTCCAATTAGAACTGAACACAACCCACTTTGTCGATTGAAACTCACAAGTTCAGTTTTAAGATACTGAGAAGACTATTCTGAGATATTTCTCGTTTCCATTTAATTGAAACTACGAAAAGTGGAAAACGGGAAGACTTAGAGAGAGAATTGAGTCGAATCTCCTTTGACTAATTGATTGAATTCCTTGCATGTTTCTGTAATCGATGAAGACTTACAAATTCCAACGGAGAGTGTTGAGCTTGATTGAAATTTTGAAAAGCTGGTATTCTGGACGAAGTTAGTTTTCCTTCAAAACTTTCGTGAATTGCTGAGAGAACTGGAAATAATAATCGGACTTATACTCAGGTATGAATGAATTTCATGATGAAGAGCAATAGGAAAGCGGATAACAGAAAAGGACTGAAATTGAATAGAAAGTTATCAATCGTTTAACTGCACAACAAAATTTGGAATCCCACTCCTTCATCAGGGTCTACACTGATGAACCAAGGTGAAGACAGATGCCCAAAACAAAGTAGATGAAATTTCTGCGCATATATTAAAATGTGAAGTCAAAGCCAAAATCGGACATTGTTGCTCGAAAATACAAGAACAAAAAAAAGTTTCTTATAAATTTTTGATTTTTTCGAATATGTTCTAATACTTTGGCAAAGCCACCATCATGTTGATTTAGTATACACATTTCTTGACATGATTTAAAAATATCATATTTAAAAACAGATTGCATACCCAATGCAATATCGTTAAAAATATAGTCAAGTCTTTGTGTCAGTAGTGCAACGAGCGCAACCGTTCATTAATATCTTCTATGTGACGTTCGAAATTGAAAGAAACAAAATCCTTGTAAACAGTCGTAGCTGATAACGAGATAAAGAACACACAAAACAAAATCAGAACCTTCTACGAGTGAGCGAATGTTCTTATTTTTTTAAGAGAACAAGATTGTTTTTGCGTTCCATCGTATTCTATCTAAATGTCTGAATAACTTTTTGATCTACAACTATTTTTTTTATATTGTCCCCGCTATCGGACGTCACGCGTGGGCACCAAATCGACACTTTTGGAACAAGTTTTGAGTGCCTCGAATAAATGAGAACTCCTTATATATATTTTTTAACCTTTAGTCCGTTTCCTATAGTGCGTATTTTTGTTTGGTTTTTTGAAAACAAATTTTGGCTTTCTATATTGCGTGCTTGCGTGCGAGCCACCTATTTGCCCAAAAACATTAAATTAATGGCGTAACAAAGTGGTGGTGTTTAGGTAAGCAAATCGCGACAAAAAGATTTATTTTATGCCTTAATTCAAATAAATTTTTATCCTTTTAACTTATAATGAACTTAAAAGGTCCTTCATTTTGATCAAAAAGGAGGAAAAATATTGCTGTATTATTTGTTTTTATAAATAACAATAGTTGCAATTAATAGTAATGGTACTTAAATCCTCTATACTAAGTTTGCTGGGTCGAGAAATACAAGGTCTTATAGAGCGATTGGACAAAAATGCACCACATAAGACTGCCTTCGAAGCGCAGCCATCGTACATTGCGAGACCAAAAAACGTTCAAACGTACTTCAAAAACGGTTCTACAAGCAAAATTATTTAATATTTGAACAGTTTTTGAACTATCCAATAAAATGTCAGCTTTTCAAAATCGCAGACAGATATCAAGAAAATGTGAACCTATACTATATATGGTCTTAAATGGTTCTTAACTATTCTGGAAGATTAATCTGTAACAGAAAAATGTTTGATAGTGTTGTAGGTGCAAGATGGACTCGGAGTTGCTGAACCATAGTGGCTTCTCTTGTTTCGAAAACAGCTAATTTTTCTTCTGTTTTATTCAATTAGTAGCGCATTACTGGCGTTGTTGTATTACGATTGAAAAATGTTATTATTATTTATATTGTTTCTTTAAATATAATTGCTTCAACTTGGGAAATGTTGGATGGAATGGCTCAGCTCTAACAATTTATCAATTATCAGGGCTTTCAGCAATTATTGTCTCTAGTTTTCTGCGAACTGTTAATGAGGCAAGTATTGACAAAAATGCAAAAAGTTTCACAAGGCGAAATTCTTAGCTATTGGTGAAGTCTAGAAGAACACAGTTTTGTGTGAAATTTAAAAAGATTTAAAGAACCATACTTTTTTCGAAAGCATCGGAGCACATCTCCATTCGTCCTGTAAAGGATGTTGAAAATCATTTTCTTTGTTTTGAGGATGATTTTTTTTGATGCTGTTCATTCAAAAATTCATTTGACAAATAAAGTCGCATCTGGGAAGATGTATGGACCCTCGAGGCACTCCAAAACTATTATATTTGATTTAATTTAGAACAACGATAACAACTAGCATGGTTCAATAAGTATTTAATAATTTCAACCTTTTTGTCTGTTGTTCAATATTTTGGAAAATTTGATTGGGTTAGTCTGAAACACCAGAGACCTATAGTTTTTCGGTGACAATTTTTTTTTTTTTTTTAGGGAAACTTTTCTTCACTTGCAGAAAAGTTGATAGAGACTTTCAACTGGTTTAGTCTCTAAAAATTTGCTTTCTTGGCGAGAAAAAACGCGAATAATTCTGATATTCAAGATGCTTGTTAGCGAATGCCAATATGTATATGTTAACTCCACACTTTTCTTCAACAAAAATATATATAAATAAATAAATCAAAAATAAGGAAAGTAAAAAGAAATTGTTTTTTTACCTAACTTATACCTAACCTTAGAAAATTAATTTAAAATAAAACATAAATATTTAACTAAAAAGAAACTATAATTTAAAAAGAAAATAAGAAAATAATTTAACTAATAAATACATAAATAAATAGGTAAATACATGATTAATTAAATGGATTAATAAACAAAAACAAAGGTACCTATATAAACAAACTAATGAATAGAAAATAAATAACAATAATAAAGTTTTTAGCAATTTTTATTTTATATTTTGATTTTAATTTTTTTCCCTTAATAGCTGAATTTGAAATCAAGTGGTTTTCGAATAGTCCACAAGATGCATTGTATCGCTCAAATAACCGCAGAAGCATTACCATGTTCAACTGCCCCCGGACAGTGCTTCAAAAAGAGCCCGTGGTGAATTTTTTTAAAATATATCTTCGGGAAATGAATATGGATCCAGTCGACAGTTTTGGAAAAATTTCTAAAGACCGTGACCAGCTGGACATCATTCGGACAGCAGTAAAGGATTTATATAAAGAGTCGAGCGCTCTCGACGCATATACCGCTAACGTACAACGTAATTACAAACAAAATAATATAAAACAAACGTGAATCTGTGGAAGTATCGATACGTTTATTATGTATTATCAAGTGCCACAAGCCATAGCATAGTCCTATTGACATTCCTTTTTAACCTTCATGGCTCAAGCGATCAAGTTCAAGACTTGATAGTTTCCATACCTTTCCTTATTATTGTTTGGGTCGTGGAAGTACCTTGATCAAATATGTAACAAGTATTGGTCCGTGACCAAAGAAATTTGCGCAGTTCGAGATTTTAATAAAAAATTAAAAAATCATAAATCACTTACCGTTTCCGACTTCAACTTTTTATTTGCAGATTTATTTCAAAAACTTGCCAAATAAAAAGAAACCTTGCATTGCCAAAACTTTTCTACAGTACTTATGCATTTTTCTTCTATCATAAATCATATCCTTATACATATTCAAGTAACGGAATAACAATGGAATCACATAAAAAAAGCAACGAACTTAACTTTGCTTTTTAGTTTTCGAGTGAAGTTTCTGCAAACCCACAAGTTAAAAAACTTCCACCTATTGAATGACTTCCATGTGAAATTTATTTGCTGAGGCTTCGAAGAGCACTGTCGAAAATAAATACCTCTTTCGAAGGACTTCCTGCTAAGTGTAATATATGTATAGTTGAAAGAATCGTGGTATTCCCATTATTGTACACATTTCCTCAGTCAAAGTGAGTCCTTAAATTTCGTTTAGCTTCAAACTAGTCTCCATGTCAAAGTTTCTAACACACTTCCAGGACAAAGAGTGTCGTAAATTAATAAACAATGGTAAATTAATGCAAACTGAATTTGGAAACAACAAACTTTTCGGCGACACTCTGCTCCTGAAGTAAATTCAAATCGCCTCGTATCCACAGCGGAAAATGTTTCATCTATTTCGGGAACAATTAAATTGCATTATCTCTCAATTGTCATATAGTTGTACATCACACGTTTTACCTGTGCAAGGACCCTTTCACAAACACACACACATACAATATTATTCGTATGCCAAAGTTCCCCATTAGATTGTCCATCTGGCCGTGACAAAGGACCCCAACGGAAAAAGAGTCCTGCTTACAAAAGGCAAAATGTTAATGAGAAACTTTTCCAATTTGTTCAATTGAAGCAAAAGTTATCTCTTACAACAGTCTCTACTGTGTCCTTTTGCAGGAGGACTTCAATTGAAGAATGTAATTTTAGTGGAGGGAAATGGGGTCAGGACTCACCTTAACCCTGCAACATTGAATACGCTTCCCATAGAGAGTTGGCGAACATTTCTTTTACGAGCGTGTGTATGGAATTGGTTTAAGGATATGCGCACCTCTTGATATGTTAAAATACATATGCTTCGTAGGCTGTAACAGGTGAAAATTGCAAACTTTGTATATTTGTAATTTTTGTATCTATTGGAAGTTTTACAGAAGGAGAAATGTGTTTGCTGCAAGGCCCAAGTACTTTCTAAATTTATAGGAAAGGACAACTTTCGGAAGTCAGTGTTCAACAGTTGGCTGCAGATTGGCAAAAGTTTTCTCCCCATGCTGTTGATGTTTATTTACGAGCGAACATAGGCGAAGTTCTTTTTCTTTTGTCGGAATCCCTCCCCTTGGGGTGAATTTATTACCATAGAGTACTTACCATTGGATTTGGTCCCATGTTTACGTTTTTTGCCATGTCCATCATATCCAATGCCAGCCGTGCTATGCATTTTGCATGATCCTCACAGTGGTCTGGTAGCCCGGATACAGCCATGTATTTGTCACCGACTGTTTCCACCTGGAATAAATTCGAATGTGCACAATGAATAATATTTTCTAAAGTGGTATAGTTTTATGGCAATTAAACAGAACGAAAAATACGTTTGATCAGTGGAGAATGAGAACGTCCAGATAGGACTTATTTCAGAAAATATTTTAATGAAAATTTGAGATACAGTAAGAACATTGAGATGAGCAGCTAGTAGTACCAATTTTGGTACACCATACCTTCTTTAACAAACAACACAGTTTTTGTCACCACAGACCAATGCCCGCGCTTGTCATTTGTGAAAGTGAACTGTGTTTTAGGGATAGTCTGATGTACTTACAAACTAACATCGCAGGAAGGCAACTACACTCAAAGGAAACAGACCATATTTTTAAAAACATTTTAGGTATTTTTCTCTGCCCTTCGTGAAACCAAATGTTTCCCTCTAGCTGGAAAACAAAATGAGTGAAATCAATTCTCAAAAAATTACAACTTAATTGTAGGAAGGTTCAAAAATAGTGATACGATTTTAATGATGTTTTGAGAATACGAGAAAATGATATTCAATAAAAGATCGGATAAAATGCAAAGCGGAAAACAATAGCAACCTCGTATTACCACAACTCAGCATAAAAAAAGTATTTAAATAGGCCATGATTGCAATTTTATTTTGAACCGTCCAAAAAATGGAGAAAACGACTTTAGAGCTGTCGTTTAGTATGCCTGTTTCGTGACCATGGACGAGAGCTGGATCCATCACTTCGATCCAAAAACCAATTTTATTTATTATAGTGGAATATTTGGCAACTATATCAGTGACGACTGGGAAGAAATTTGAAGATGCTAGCGAAGTGATGATCACTATTAGGAGTTTTGGGAAATTCAAGCCAAAGAATGTTGAAAATGAGGGGTTTTTCGGGAAAGTAGTGGACGAAATGTTTTAAATATGTTGAAAAATAAATAATGTTTTTAAGTTTAATCAGCTTGCTTTATATTCATTATCACTTCTCTGCAACTTCACCTCGTTCTTTATGAATTTTATATCGGTAAAGTGGGTGTCGTCAGTGTTAATTTAATGTTGGTCCTTTTTAAGGTCCCGTACCTCAAAAGAAAAAACGAAACGATTATGAGTGAACGGCGGAAATCCCTGATCGGTTTACTCAGCAAAAAAATATTCGCCGTATATGTGTTTTAATTGAATCAACGCTATTGCTGTATTCACAAATTTAAAATGGACTGCATTTAGGCGATATTTCATTTATAACATCAGAATATGAAAATAACTCTATAGTTTTTTTTTATTTTAATTCTCTTTTGTGAAGCTTAAATCCTGAATTCGCTGCAGTAATTTTAAGCAAAAAATGATAATGCCAACACAAAGCTACAGGTACTGACCAAAATTAAATTCTCGAGATGGTAATGAGCAGAAAATACCGAATACAGAAAAGCGTTCCTTATTTGTGTTGTGCGGCTTAAGAAAGAATCCTTCTACCCTACCTGTACAATGAAAACTTGTGCTTTGGGGTGAACTGATGAGCAATCCCGGCGAATGTAATAGTGGGAGGAACGCTGTTGGTTGAAGCACCCTGTACCCAGGAGAAAAAAAATACAATGACAATATACGTCGGTGATGAAGCGAGTTGATTGACTTCGTATTCCTCGATTTTGAGCTACGACAATTGGGCTCAAGATAGTCGTTAGAGCATCTGCCGAGACATGAAAGTTTAACTCCAGTTTCGGCGAATATAAACGTATATGTATATCCAGCCAGTTTTATCAGATGGCTTTAAAATATTTCGTGAACCACTTCAGGTAGTTTTCTTTTGTTTAATAGAACGACAGAACGACATTGGGATGAATATTTTCCCAAAGTACATCAGGGTCAAACTCTTATACAGCATTCTTATACAATACATACATAATCGTTTTTTTCCTCAAGGCTTTCTTTCTGAAGTCGATGGAAACGAATTTAAGGCCAAGTGCATGTTTGACTGTCACACGAAGGGTTCCGTACCAACCTGCAATATGCAACATTTTATAATTCTTAAGTACGCGACGCCTGCACGTGAAGCTTGACATCGGTTTAAATGCAATTCCAATGAAAGAAATAAAGATGTCATTTGCAAAACCTTCATTTATGATTTAAATGTATAGTAATAAAAAGTTTTTTGATGACGAACGGACAGCGTTGGCTTAATAATAGGGCACCCTTTGGAGCCCTTATAAGAGAGAATTGAGTCAAGGAAAGCCAAACAAACTAAGGACCCCTAACTGCAAAATTGTTTAAATCCTGACCTATTTTGTTTAAAATGTATCTTTGACTTTTTAACTTGCACGAAGCACTTTGTTTTCTAGTCGCAACACGGCTTTAATCATAAGTTAAGCAAAGTAGTCTCTGGGATTGAATTACAATGGCTTCCGACGCATGAATTAATGAGCTCCTCTTAAACATTTTTTTTTTAAATTTATTCAAACTTACCTTGTAGATATTTGGATTTCGTTTAGAATCGGTTAAGGCATCAAATAGGGTATATAGTTCGTTCAACATTTTAACTATTTTCATTGCACCTTCTGGATCTGTATTTGCGGCACAATACTGACCAAATCCCACAATCCCCGAGAACATAAGAGTCACAGAATCATACCTTCGAATTAAACCCAAAAAAAAAAAACATCAATTTATTAAATTTGTACCTTCAAGTCTATCAACCGATTCTCAATTACCTTTTGGGCGCAACCGGTCTCTGATGTCGAAGCTCATTGGCCACCGATTTTGGCAGAACTGAATACAAAAGTCTTAAAGTCCAAATCATAAGCAAACAAACAAACAAACGAAAAGAGGGTCGAATAATTCAATTTTGAGTTTTGCAAATCGCCACTTTATGGACTTTACAAAAAAAAACACAAACCTGTCGGTTTTTTGCTTCTCGCTTTCCAATTCCCTATAAGTCTGTTGCAATTTATCGGTAAGCATCTCTAAATTCCTCGTCAGTTTGTATTCGGCTTCGAATTTTTCCGACAACAGCACCAGATCCCTTGTGGCATCGTGAAGTGGAACGTCCGATATGTAAAGGCCCTTTCTACGAAAGCATAAAAAAAGGAAGAATTATTGTTTTGGTATGAAAAAATAACTGAAAAAAAAACAAAAGGATAATGGGAAATGGGCCAACCGGATATGGCAATAAAGAAAAAAAAAAAAAATAGAAATGAAAACAGTCTGCAACGAGGGAAAGTCGGATGAAGGAAAAAGGCTCATCGCGTAATACACCGCCCTCAAAAGAACAATACAATTTGTTTGCATCCACCCTCACCATGTTGTTGTTGTTCTAGTTGTTTATGGAGGGCATGGAAATCTTTGTGGAATTTTTTTTTTTTTTTGTTTGGCAACATTTTTTATTTATTTTTTGAAAACAAAGATTCATATGAATCAGCCACCCAACTCGATGTGGCATCTATTGTTATCGGGTCCTTCCTGGCCATTTCTTCCTGTTGATGTAATTTTTTGACTTAACAGTACAGTGTCCTTTCACTGGGAGATACACAACAGAAACCTTTATTATTTATTTTTGGAGAAGAAATTTTTATCACTACCTATGTTATGTATTATGTCCCTTTTTTTGTCAAGAAGATGAATGGTGAAGGAGTGGCACATTACTTTTCATTTAATTTTTGTGTTTGTTTAACTGACAGTCGGGAGTTGTTGGCATTCAGTTACATACATACATACATAGTCCTATAAGGAGGCACAAGGCCTCTTTTGATTTATTTTCGGCATAAGCATGAAGAGAAAGTAAGTAATGGAACTGAATCTTAGAAAATCCAGAGATGGACAGGACAGATTGTCACGTACTTTATCTTCTTTAATACGATCTGAAAGTTAAGGTCTTAAAGGGTCATATTATGATCATAAATTTTTCGAACACTTTCTTTCAATTCCATTTTTTTTTAATTTCCAAAGTTTGAGGCATGATTTAACAAAATCTGTGTTTTACTTAGGTGAGGAATCCGACTCCCGAGACATCGTAACATAGATTTATGTAAAAATTTGTATCTACGAAAATCGGACCGGTTATAAAAATCATCTATTTTTTTCGGGAAACGTTTATGGGCCAGATTTTGACCTCAAATGACCTGTTGCTAACGAAAACTGTCATAGTGACCATTCTCAAACTAATATTCACCGATGATTTTATGCTTATATAAAAAGCTGTGAACAAACGTCAGTGCAACGTGCACTTGCTATATTGTTAGATTTTTAGAAAGCAAAGAAGAGCAGTATTCAAAGAAAAGCCAGATGAATAGATCTGACGGTTCAGACACCCTCGTTTGGTTTTAATTTAAGTCACGCGTGTGCCATGTCTGAAAGGAAGGAAGATATTTCGTAAGATCACGGTGGAAATGTTGCTTACATACAACACTATTTCTAGTATTGGGTTTTTCAATGAGAGTACGTTCGATGCCATTATGTATGGAACTCGATATCTTTTGCATGGCCACCACGGTTACGCTTGCAGAAGTCCAGACGCTGAACCCAATTTTCGACGGTTTTCAAGCATAAATCAGCCGATACTGCTGCAATTTCACGTTCGATATTGTGAATCATCAATCGTCGCGGGCTTGTTGGCATAGACTATAGACTTGACGTAGCCCCACAGGAAATAGTCTAACGGCGTCAAATCGCACGACCGAGGCGGCCAAGCGACTGGACCATTTCGTTAAATAACACGTTTCCAATAAATTGATTGTGACATTCGCTGTGTGGCTTGTGGCTCCGTCCTGTTGGAACCACATGTCCTCCAAGTCCATATCATCCAATTGGGGCCAAATATATGCGGTTATCATTGAACGGTAGCGATCTCCATTCATTACGAGCTGGTCTTGATCATCACGAAAGAAGTCCGGCCTAATGACGCCGCACCACACCAAACCGTAATTTTTTCGGGATGCAATGATGACTCATGGAGTACGTGTGGATTGCTGCCTGACCAATACCGCATATTTTGTTTATTGACGGAGCCATTCAGCCAGAAATGACCCTCATCGCTGAAGATGATTTTTCGATGAAAATCCAAATCATTTTCAAGTTATTGCCCAATTCAGTTCTTGCGTCAATTTAATCTTGTAAGGATGAAGGCCAAGATCTTTTCGCAAAATTCGCCACAACGACGTCACAGAGATGCCCAACGCTTGAGAACGACTTATGAGAGAGACATTTGGGCTTTCTGCAACTGAAGCCTCAGCAGCACGGGAACATTTTGTACTGTGCCTGTGGATTCAAATTGTTCCACTAGACGCTCAATTGTTGATCTGCTAGGACGATTATGACGACCATAAATTGGACGTAGAGCTCTTAACGTTGCGGCCATTGACTCCGAATTTCGGTAGTAAATTTTAATAATTTCGACGCGTTGTTGGCTCGTATATCTTTCGATCATGAAATGGCAAATCTTACTGAAGAGAAATGTCAAAAGAGCGGCAAGAAATATGGCGTCGTTTGCTGTCCCTGTCGCTCTACTTTTGTAGCGTCCCTGTTGAAAAACCCTTTATAAAACTCTTTTCGTCAGTGGAGCAAAGTAACTCAAGTAACCCTGGTTTACGGTATGCAATTTATAAGACTCATTACATAAATGTGTATGACATTCATTCTGTCATATGGCAGGCTTTTCTACTATTGTTTTAAACTAAACTCCATTGAGAGAAGTTTTCAGGACATTTCTTCTGGTGTTTGTCATTCCTTCCCCTTCATCAACACATTAAAAACTCATCTCGAACACCGTTAAGGACCCGCGAAATGTTTCAAATCTTGTCGAATGCTTGTGTCTTAAATGCCCAAACTGCCACGTTTAAGTGCCCATCCCTGAATATAAAAACCAAGCTCATTTCAGGTTTGATCGGTAATTTAATATCAGATATATTGGCTCCATAAGGTTCAAGTTACACTTTATTGATGCTCGATTACTACCAATAATCGTTCACAATTGTTGCTAATCTCAAGATTTACTGCATCATTAAGCATTTTAATATGCCCGTTGCAATACGTGAGCACGATTGACACTAATCGAAGATAAAGTGTCTCAGGATCAATAAAGACCCGTGAACAAAAACACAGGACGTGTGTGAAAAAACAAACCCATAAGAAGACAGATTTCATCTTTATGATGTGAAAAAAAAACAAAATTATTCACATCGCCCCTAAAAATCCAGATAACATAAGAGATGATGTAGAATATGCCATAAAAGGCATCCTTAAAGACAATCTTAGTCATTGAATGTATAAGAAATAATGTTCGTAATCAATTGATGCTTTGCTGGGAGAAGAACGAATACAATACATGTACTTATGACTGTATGGATGTCATCCTGGACTGTGTTGACACACTATTATACCCATCCTCCTATCTGCAAGTTAATGTGCGCCAATAAAATAACCATATCATCCCGAGTGAGTGGTACAAGTGGCACGCCTGTGTCCACACGGAAGTCGTTTAGTATTGACTTAAATATTTTTTATTTTATTGCGTTGCGGCCAAATATGAAAAGTTTATGGATTTTTTTTTAACGATATTATTTATGATTGCAAAGGAAAAATGGAAAGGGGAGTGTCATTGCAAGCGAATATTTAAAATACCCATACTCACTTTGTCAAGTCATCGAGGTTCATCACACTGGGATAGCACTGAAACAATATTCGGTCTGACTCTGGAATGTACATCATTTGGCCCTAAAAGTAAAGTAACAAAATTGTAAAAGTTTTAAGTGGCTTGTAGCAATATCTTGTTCAATGAAAAATAAGCTAAAATAAAACCTCTGGATTGTAAAAATCAGAAGAAACAAGATATAAGAGTTCTCAAGTATTCATAAAAGTGTTCGTATCCCTTGTGCTTGCACATAAAGTTTACGAGTGAGAAATTAAGCTTAAAATAAAAGTATACAATAAGGATAAAGCTGGAAGTGTGTTTTTTCCACACTCAAAATTGGACAAGAAAACATGTGTATATGGTATTATTTTCCATAATGCTGAGAAGATGGCAACTCCGGACAATAAAAAAAAATTTTCTTTAAAAAAAACATCTCTCGGGTGCAATAATTTTTTTTAGGTTCGTTTCAACTCTTTCCGTGCATTGTCTTTTTATAGCACCGTTCATTTACTTGATTAGAAATCCTTTGATCCTTGGAGGTCATGAGTTTAAGCTGCCTGAATCTGTTTTTCGTCCTCATGATCCCGAACCAGCTGTTTCCATTATGTTTTACTAAGCTTCCTTGCATCCGCTTTTGCCCGATCCTTGAATTGGTAGTTCAGTCTCATCTTTTAACGTTTGCATGGTGGCTGGAATTTGGAGGATCCTTAGCATTGTTGTCAACGTTCTGAGAAGATTTACACTTCACTAGGCGAGGTCGTGAAAAATGCTAGACGTTCCTTCCCAGCATTGAGAACAAGACTTCACACTAAGCACACCTGAAATCTGGACAGGCCCGGTCTAACAGCTGAAAGTACTTTACCTCAAAAAATCATTTTTTGAGATTTCGTACGTCAAAAGCGAAAACGGAACCCTTAAAGGATCACTTCGATGTCCACAGTAAAAAGTTATGGCTGTAAATGCTGCATTTTTAAAAACTCGTAATGGAATCAAAACATTAAGGTTAAAACTGTAGAGACTCTACAATCCTACGATCCTACAAGTTTGTATGGGACCTTCGTTACGCGAGTCCGACTTCCGCTTGGCCGTTTTTTTTTCTGTAGAAAACTGTTTAACAGCAATTACTGAGCTGTCATATGTCATATGATACGTGTTCTGAGTTGTTGAATCTAAATCAAGTGTATGCCAAATCCGGAATTTATGCCACACTGTTTTAGATAAAAGCATTTGTTCTTTGTCAACTGTAAAAATGAGGAAGATTCGTTATTGTCGTCTGTCAAACAATACTCGGCACTTATGTCAGAGAAGAATAAAAAGAAAGATCTATGAAAGAATTTTCTAAAAATTTATGTTGGCGAAATAATTAAGTTAAATGGCGGGTTTCAAAGTTATTTCCATTAGCTACCACTAACCCACAATAAATTTCTGTTTTCCAATAAACTTAGATGTCTGTTCAAACATTCGCACGTTGGATGTATAAGCGGCGGGAATCACGTACTTAAAATTTTTGTAATTCTCCGCACAAATTTTATGTCTCAATTGGATTGAAGATATGCCCTTCAGGCAGAAAGGAATTCTTCCATCCAGTATGGACCACTAAGGAACCTATTTAGCATGTAAATTGACCCGACACGTTGCGATTTACAAGACACATCATTATAGTAACTAAATCGAACCGGCGACACAATGTAAACACTTTATTACTTCACCCGAAACACCAAAACCCCAATCCAAATGAAAACGTTCCAATCTTTTCATCGAACTTCGATTTTAAGAAACGTGACACCAGTCCCCAATTTCGTTTTAAATATATATGTAATTTCCGAATCCACTCGGCCTACTCTCCTATTTCTCAAAGGCCTTAATGTTAGTAACCACCCAAGCCACTTAAATCCCAGCGGCTAGGGGGATACAAATTAAATCCTTGCCATCATAGCCGACGCACGACAACGGACGCCACCCGACGCAGAGTTATTTTCTAAAATCCTTATCCCAACACCCACAAACCATGCTTTCGTTGTCCGCAGGGAGCAGTGATTCCGAACCAAACACTCGGCATCCTCACTCGAGGAGGGGAATCGTCATTTTTTATTAGGCATTCACTGCTGTTGTTTTGGGGTCGTTAAAACGTACTCGTACAAATCAAAAATTGCGTAAATGTCCCGAAATTGCCAGCAAAATGGAAATCCTGGAAATCATATCGCAACCATCTGTAGGGCCATTTCGTAGGCGTTAAGGAAAAACAAATCAAATCTACATACTACAATAGTATTGAAGGTTTCTCATTTCCGGACTCACCTTCAGTCTTAGGTAGCGTTCGTGCTTGCCCATGGCACCCTGTCGAGTCTGCAGCACGTATATTGTATTGATGTGTGCCAAAACGTTCTCGAACGTTAGTTGCAAGTGCGGTCGAATGGCCTCGAGGACTTCCAGCAACGAACAGTTCTCATCAGCAACTCTGGGGAGAGTAGAAAAATCTGATTGAAATGAAAATAATGTCACGTAATGAGTGGGATGGTTGGTCGGCATGCGGCAGGATATTTATGGAAGGTTCAATTCAATGCGGAGGCTTTGTAGTTTTCACTTACCTTGGTATGACCCTTGACACGGATTTGCCGGCTTGAACAATTTTCATTTGCCTATCGAACATCAAGTGGAATGGAAAAACCTTACAGAATGTCGATGGAGATATGAGCGGTGCTGTTCAATTTAATAAAAAAAAATTTACAATTGCGTCAGATGCATCGTTTGCTGGTTGCCTAGAATCTAATTATGAACATATTTAAATTGCATGAAACCTACCCTCGCATAGGAATTCCATCTCGTCGGGGGGCTCCTTCTCGTCGACTGCTTGGGATTGTGCGGATTTGGTGCCACCTGTTGCCACTTCTCTTATGAGAAATTGTACGTGATCGTATCTTTCGATGTCATCACTTTTGTTCTTCAGCAGACGTAGGCGTTCGGCTTTGCTTAGCTTTTTTGTTGCGTCATCGAAACTATCGCCTTTTGTCGAGTGTAGGGATTCACTGGATTTTCTATTGCTTAAAAAACATCTTGTTGGTTGGTCTTTAAGGATGAAAAAAAATTGAGGCAATACAATCAAACTTATTTAAAAAGTGTTGTAGCGAGAAAGAAAATGTTTTCGAGTATCTATTTTACATCCGCACAATTTCTTACTATATTTTTTTTCTATCTAAGAACGTAGAAAGGCTTACTCAAGCGCTTACATTAAAGAAGAGGAAGCTACCTTCAAAAGCCCAACTTGTGACATATTGCAAAAAAAGGCCATGATTGTATGGCGTTAATTTCCCCGCTGCGATAAATGCTTTCTCAAGATCGTGGTGTCTCTCATGAACGAAGGAATCGGTAAATGTTATCATTAGAAATAAGAATTAAAAGGTGAAAAAGGAGAAAGAAGTCATAATCTGAGGTTGTGGAGAGTTTGTAATCTGAATTAGGGCATCGCCCTTCTGCTGGTTTCTTATCTGATTGCGGGGCTTTGAAAAATATCGACAGGCCTCATATGATTGCATCCCAAAAGCCAATAAAATCGTGATGCAGTATACAAATTTCGGATTTTTTTCCTTAAAAAAGTCCAATCGACGCAGGAATTTAATAACATGGTCAACCCAATTCCTCATTAGTTCTTGAGCAGCTCGAAACTGGCGATAATTTTGCTCATGAAATTATCCTAACACATGAAACGCATCCCCAATAAAGTAAAGTTGCCGTATTTAGGGATCTAAAAAATTCACACGCAGAAGATTTATTCTAAGACAAAAAACTGTCTTCTTTTGGCAAAATATTTTCTAAACAGAGATCTTCGGATTTTTTGACAAAGGATCACATCGAAAGAAGAGTACATCCATAGTCGCATACGAGCTGTTGGTATTGAAATAGCACATTATTGAAAAAGAAACCGCCATTAAGATAATCTCACGCAAAATTAATAACTGTCTAAATGAAAATTGTTCCTCATTTATACCACTCCACCCATTCAAAATCTAATCACATCAGTGGCTGTCTCCAAGTGCATAATAAGAGTAGTTATAAATTCTTCAGAGTCAGTAAATTCTTAAACGAGAGAAACACCCATTCTTACATCACCACTTTATGCCTGACACTTTTCCGCTAAAACATTCGAACATAGGTTGACATTGCTCGTCAAAGAGGGATTTGTATATGACAGATGTGACGGTTCGCGTTTATGTGTAAAAGCTTAACATCCCTGCTTTATATGTTTCCAAACATTTAAAGACATTTTAAATAAATGGTTTTACATGATTCGAAAATAGGAAATACCTAAGATTTTTTGTCATTTTATGTACTCTTAGCTTACGCGAAGATTGATGTCGTTATCGTAAGACGCTTCGAACGAATGGTTACGCCCAGATCTTTGAATCTTTCACGCTTGGCGCAATCATCGCCACCCTAATTGACGTGTGTTAGATGAAATTAACTTTTAAAATCCTATAGGTTCTATCGGAAAGTTGCCAGTTCAAAATACCATCCCAGCTCAAGACACATTAAGCTCGAACTGTACTGATTGGTTGGAATAAAATCAATAAGAATTATTTATATCCTCAGAACTGGACCACAATCAAAATTGTAACGGGAAAACATCACGGCAACTCCTTTCACGATGTTACTAAGACATCCATTTAAACCTAAGTTGGACGTTTTCACATCGTGTTGAATTGAATCCAGGTATGAATGAGAATCTAACTCTCCTTGTTTCGTAATCATTGTCTGCGAATGGTTGTACACTCCAAAAGGATGGGTAGATATGGCCCCGAACTCCGGCGAGATTCGTAAAATGCACCGAAAGGAATGTAATAAGCCTTAAAAGTCTAATACAGAAGAGATCTACGTCAGCGCCGAAAAGAAAATGATATATGTAATGTCTCAAGTCGAGCACGTAACTGACCTATACGGCAATCGTCATCAATCAAAACATATATGGAAAATGTTCAAGCTTTGTTGGAAGGCAACAGAGAGAACAGTGATAACATTAAACTCGGTGGCAGCTTGGCAGCACCAAACGATTATATGTCGCGACCAAAAAATATCTTCATTTTGCTAACCAACTTCGAAATGTCAGACATTAGTGCGCGTATATCGATGGAGGCTGCTGTGGTCGATTGTGCTGTGATCCACGGATGGATAATCGTTTGAGAGAAACCTTTACTTACTTAGTCAAAGTCTTAAGCGCGAATTTGTTCGGATTTGTGTGCAGTCTGTACGATTGCTAACGGTTTCAACACAATGTGAAGAATGACATTTAACAAATAATAAATATATTTTTGAAAAAAAAAACCCGAATGCTTAAACTGGAAATTGTGAAATTAAAAATGTAAAGGTGGAAACTTTTTTTATTATTTTAATGATCATGGTTGATAGCATGTTCAAAACCGCAGTCGGAAGTGTGCTACCTTAGAGTTTATAAACCTTCACACCCCAATTTAGGATTAAAGCCAACATCCTGCGTTCAAATTTTTCCTTGCCCCCGAAGCGCATCAAAATTAATCGTACCAACTCCTGGTTTTTGATTGTGAGGTCGTTAAACTCAGGAAATACTCCTTGTGGTAACTCTTCTGTTTCCAATTGATACCTGCGAAGAGCAGGCCACTCACTCTGAGCTCCGTTCACTAGACCATGGTGCCCAGACTGGGTCGACAATAATAAAATCCGAATTTATTATTCGATATTGTTATCTCTCCTTTTCACAGATAAATATAATTAATGTTGTAAACTTGAATATTTTGTTGACACCTCTCCAACTGAAATCCATCAAGCGTTTAAGGCTACAGAGCTTTCCAAAGAACACTCGAAAAACATAACCCTACTTCTGGTTTTGTTTTTTTTCATTGTCTTCCGGTATCGCTTTAATATTCGCAGATTTGTGAATTGCACTTTTTATATTAAAATTACGCGAATCACTTGTGTAACAGTATTTTTAAAATATTGTAGTTAATGAGTTTGACCTGCAATTTTTTTTCCTTTAAGCTACAAACAGCTACAGAAACAACAATTTTGACAAGTGTCCGTTTTTGATTAATCCGAATAGATGTGAATGGAAAGTTAGTTATCAGCATTAAATTCGGTTCGCTTCAAATTCTTTAAAAACACAAAATAATAGTAGGGCATAGCCAAAAGACGACAAACATAGAAATGCCGCGTCAGCAGGCGTTCCCTTTCACCTCAAGGTACAACAACCTTGTCTGAGTATCCCGACGGGAATTATGTTTTTGTATACCTTTATTCAAAGAAAATGTTCGTTCATTAATTTAGTTGAATCTTACTCACACCATTAAAGTCTCGAAAGCAAAATTAAATTAAAAACCCATGTAATCATTTATTCAAATTGAAGTCAAATACTACGAGGAGAATTATGGACCTTCTAAGATTTGTGTTTCCCGATCAGTCTATAAAATACTTTTTGTGGCGTTACTTTCTTGCGTACAACAAGATTTAATATTCATGGCCAATTAGAATGTAAGGGCGCAGCCTAAAACTGTAGACAAACACTCGCCAAAGTACTCACCTTGATTTGTACAAATTGTGTTGAGATTCCCATTATTTGCTCCGTCGTTGTTCGCAGTTGTTGTACTAGAAGTGAAGTTGGACGATAAAGGACACGATGCACCATTTGCTATGATATCATTATTCGATTTACTTCTCGTTCCACTCGAAGTCACCTGCTGGGCGTATTGACTTTGTTGTACTACATCTGTACTATCCATTTGTTTGCTGCAATGATGTCGGCTCTGTTGGGGTTCATTTGTCGACACTGATGGACGCGGTGAGGTCGGAGGAGTTGATAAAGTTGTTCGTTCATTGATAACAGTATTTCCATTGCTATGACTGTTGTTGTTCTCTTCTGTTGTCGTTTCCGACATTTCAAGCAGCAACGCATTGTCCTTTCGTTCATCCTCATCGATTGGATCGCCCTTTCTTTTTACAATGTCAATTTCCACCTCCACACCATGCAGCTTCGATGCAACTGCCTACCAACCAAAAAAAAAAAAACGATTGCAAAAAAAAGGATATTTAAAGACTTGTATAACACCCACCTTGACAATGCCTATGACAATATGCTCCAATCCAGGTCGCTCCGAATAATAATGAAGTCGCAATGTGCCATCCTTCTCTGTACACCGAAATGATGGAGCTCTCATACCTGGGTACAGTGTTCCCAAATGGTCGTGTAAGGCATCCAAGTTCTGTAACAACATATACAAGTGTACTTCCTTATATACACTTGACTAAACAGACACCACTGATAGGGTGGCCTTACTTGTAAAAAATCTCTTGGCGTCGCTCCCAGAACTTGAAGTATTTTATCGTAGCCCGAATCTTGGCAAAACTCAAAAAATGTCCTGCCAAAAAGCTCAAGAATATCGTCGGCTGGTATATCTGAAACGGAAATGAAAGAAAAAAACAACAACTGAATTTATGTGTTTGCATAGTTTGATTGTTGACATCCTTTCTTTTTTCGTTTTGTGTGACCTCGTTTTTGCCGCACGCCTTGTTTGCGATCGAAAAGGGATTTAAGTTCCAACTTCACCCCCATCCATTTGGAACAAATTTGAATTTTTAAGTGGCATTTAGGACACAATTCTTGGAAATATTTATAACATCGATTAGGGCTTAGTTCTGATAAAGTTCCTTCCTATTTAAATTGAAGTTGGTAACACGAGCAAAATTCAAGGACGATTTTAAGTTCTTTATTATTTTCCAGTTTAATGCCACACCAATTTTCTATTTAGTTAACAATGAAAACAAAAGTTAAATGGCGATTGTATTCGAACGAAGTTGGAACTCGTGGGTGAGTTTGTTAAACTCACGAACGATTTTGGAACAACTATCTTTCCGTTTCCCATTTAAATCAATTCAAACTAAGTTGTGAGTTACGCCACGAGCTTAGAATGGCCAATGTTTCGTGGTGCCATCATTTCAAAATTGGTTTTCCGAAAGAACTATTAACTTCCCTTCGTAGAGTTAAATGCCACTGAGCTGTTTTCTTGCCACAACTTTTTCGCTGAACATTCAAACTGTAGGCACAGATCTGTATCTAGTGCTTTATTGTGCGTGAAATGTTCATCGTATCCTTAAACGTAAAGTACTCAAAAAGAACGATGAACTCATCGATATACTCAGAGTCAAAGTTTTTCATCGATGAGTGTGATGCATAAAAAAATTGATTGGCATAAATTTTGAAATGTTTTTTTGGGGAACATAACATCTCTTTTATGACATATCATTATAAACAGTTTTTTGATACATCAATATTCTCAAATGTGTTGGAATTAAGTCTTTTGATATAGTTATAAGTTTGTAGTAGACGCTTATTGATTGATGCACAGTTTTTTAATTCTGACAGAGCAAGTAGCAAAAAGAGTTTTAAAGTGACTTTTAACATGATCCGGGCTTCGACGGGGTAAGAAATGTGTACCTGAAGAATCTTCAAAATATCGGGTTAAGTTACCTACAAAATTATTTAACGTCTGCCTTAAGATTGGATATTTTCTTAGTGCGTGGAAGGTAGCAAAAGTCATACCCGTCTTGAATCCTGGCAAGGAAGCTTACTTAGTTCGTTAAGCAAGTGCATCGAGAAATTAATTAAAAAACAAATTGTCTTTTATATAGACTCAATAAATATTTTACCTAGAGAACAATTCGGGTTCAGACTTTTTCACAGTGCTGTCCACCAAGTGCATAGTTTGACAAGATATGTGGAACAAAACCTCGACACAGGCAAAAGCACAGGAATGGTAATGCTTGACGTTGAAAAAGCATTCGACACTTTCTGACACAATGGGGAACTACAAAAGATGCTCACTCTTGAATTGCCAATGTACCTTGTAAGAATCATCCAATCCTTTTTAGGTTCTCGCAGCTTAAAAGTATCCTTAAACTATGTCCCGTCAAACATTTTCTATATTCCTGACGGGGTTAATCAATGATTAGTGTTAAATCCTGTACTTTACAATGCATACACCGCAGATTTCCTCTGATAGATAGCACCCAGGTCGAGTGGAAATCGCGAGTGAAGTATCTTCGAGTACATTTGGACAAACGCTTGACCAATCTCCGCATACAAGAAGTTGTTAACAAGGTTAACATTTCTATTAATACACTTTATCCGTTTATTGACAGAAAATCAAACTTTGCAATGAGAACAAATTACTGATTTTCAATGCAATTTTCCGATCAATTATGTTTTATGGATCCCCTCTATGGAGCAGATGTACAATGTGTGTCTATGCAAAACCCAAGTCTCGCAAATAAGGCACTCAAAATGATTTTGGACCTGCCTTGGCATTTCTTAATAAATGAATTACACTTCTTAGCGCAAATTAAAACGGTTGAAGCGAAAATTGCGATCTATAATTCTGTAAATTTATATTTATTTATTCACTTATTAATTTATTTATTGTTTTTCAAAATATTTATTTATTTATTAATTTATCTATTTATTTTATTATTTGCTTATTTACTTATTCACCTATATGTATATATTTATTTATTTTTTATCTGTAAATTTATTTACCTATTTATTTATTTATTTCTTAATTTATCTATATATTTATTTATTAATTAATCTTTTTATCTATTTCCTTACTTATTTGTTTATTAATAAATTCATTGATCTATTTATTTATTTACTTATTGAAAATACCTGTGATTGGAATCAAGTTTTACTTTTCTTAGCAACTGATCTGAATCCTCTTCTCTCTTGCCCTGAGCAACTTAAATCTGATGAAGGTTTTTTCTAGTGGCTTTTCCTTAATAGTAAAATATCTATTTATCTATCTATCTAAACATGATCATTAATGGAATGTCCATTTCTAATTTCTATACCTAGATTCGCCCATGATGGAAGAAAGACCTTCTTGCTGAATAACTGCAGTCACCACCTGAGATATGTACTTCAATTATGTCATCTTGACACAATGCCATACTAGGGCATTTTTTAATTTTCATGGCTGTTACGTGAAGAAAATTCCAAATTTTTAAGCGGTTCACTTTATCTTCAAATGTAAAATATAGCTATAAACTACGTTTCCTTTCCTTATATACTATAGACTAGAGTGCTACAACATATTGCTCTTTCTTACTCTTATGTTCCACTCGTGCATTGCCAGGTGCGTCAAAAATGGCATAACTTTCATTTTTGAACAGAAGGGGATCACGAGAACCCTCTGTTGGAGTTTGTCATTTGGAACCAGATACCTTAACGTTGGATTTTTTCTCAAGCTAGGAGTAAATAAGCACTTCATGTATGGAAGCCCTATCAGAACCGTTGAAGTGTTTCTTACTAGGCTGAAAAATTTCATTTATTTATTATAAACTTATTTCAAACAATACTTAAAAACTATGCTTCACAATACTTAACTTAATGCTATGCTTAACAAGTGGGTGAATATTACTGGGGTAGGATTAGGTACATTAGAAGACAATTTTTTAGGGTGTATGTGTTGAAGTTAAAATTAAAAATTTCGTGACATTCTGGACAAAGTTAGTACCATAGTACCATAGTCGGTGCGATGGGACGAAACGGAAAAAGGAGACGGATCTTAGATTGCGGGAATGTATTAAGAGCGATCAATCGAAGCAGTGCGTGGCACTCAATATTTCTGGTGAAGAGCCTCTGCCAGTCTGTGACACGACAGCTTGCCACTCTTGTCGATCCTGTGCAAGCTGCTTCCAGTTATTTAGATGAATTACTCTGAAATCCGCAATCGCTTGATGCTCAAAACGGAGGTTCGTTCTTACTTTCGCCTAGAACCTGCGGGCTAAGATTCAAAGTTCCACTTATCCATTCGCCATCCTTGCCTACAAATATTCGACGAAGATAGCGCATCTTCTGTCCAAAATCCGTCGCATGTTTGGAATAGGTCGGAGCAAATGTTTCCAATTAACACATTGCACAGTGTGTTTTCCAGTGTCATGCGGCACAGCTGGATTAATTTTTCCGGGATCCCGAATTCAACCTTAGCCTTGTTGAGTTCAAGACGAAGAATGCTTTCATATGCGGCTTAGAAGTCGATAAAGAGATGGTGAGTCTCGACTGGAAATTCGTTTCTATTTTCCAGGATTTGCCTTTGTGTGAATATTTGGTCGACCGCCGATCTGCCGGGCCGAAAGCCACACTGGTAAGTACCGATACGTGTGTTGGAGAGTGCCTTCCGGCGTTCAAACAATGCGTTGGATTAGATCTTATATGCGACATTAAGCAGGAGCATGCATCGATAGTTCTTACATGCATAGGTTCGTCTTGCTTGAAGATGAGACATATAGAGCTGATAGTCCAGTCGTCGGGCATATCTTGCATGCACCCTACCAAAGTATCCCCATCATGATTGAATGGCAACAGTAACCTGGTCTTTAGGAAAGGAATCCCGTGGACTCATGTACCAAAGCTAAGCAACTGTAGCAAATTACCGGTGGAAAAGGATCAAATGATCACATTGATCAGAGTCGCAAAAGGTATCCGAGGCATAATTACTGACCACTTTACACTTATTATCCATCCGACTTTTGCAAAAGCGGCAAAAACGAAGAGAAATTTAATATTTTCGTCTAAGTTTTCCCGCATTGAGAATAAATAACTCTAGGAAATAGATTCTTCCAGGGATTAGACAATATTACAGCTTTTGAGATTCATACTTACTATATCTGAATTAGTCATGATTAGTCGAAAAGGCTCTTTTATTAACTTCTCTTATTCTTCTTATCTTCTTTTATAAATGCCTTCCATAATGGATCCAAATTGCGGTCTAAGTGAGTAGTAAGGGACCCAAATCGACCAACCACGTTTAATTGACATTTAAAAGCCTCAGTATAGTTTTGGACAGCTCAAACATGTTCAAACGATTTTTTAATTATTTGAAAACTTTTTTTAGTGTTCTTAATTTTTAACTGATGAGCACAAGGTCGCTTTATTTTAACTCGAAAGTTTTTCACAAAATAAATGCATTTGAAAAATGATTTGTTTTACATCAAAAGGAAATTTTCGCCGTAGCCCCGTTTGATGTCATTACATATACTCGCACCTGCGGCAACAAAAGACTCTTCTTATTTTCTCGTACCAAAACGAAAATCTGTACAATTTTGGTTGGTTATATGCAACGAGGATATCCATTAGTAGAATATATCTCATTGGAGTTTAGCTTCTTCGTGGCTGTCACAATTAAAACCTTAAAAATATTCTCGAAAATCCTCCCGCATGGGATAATTGATTGTAACTCTGATAGCCTTCTTCAAATTTTAGCTCTTAAGCTCCAAATTGTAAGGCGCAACTTAGCTACATGAATCGGCTTATTCCATGAAGTAGGTGATGACACGCAAAGTAACTTAAGGGAGTATATCAAGGCTATAGTCGCAGTATCTCTTCATATTACATTGGTTTAACAAAGATTTTATGGAATTAAGCGCCAAAAGGCTATCCTTAGGGAATATACCATATAAAAGGATCTTTTCCTTTGGCTTAACGTCTTTCTTTTTTCCATACTCAGTGTCAGTATTGTAAGGATTTCACAAGATTAAGAACAAACGCTTGATAAAATTTTAAACAAAATTCAATTAGAAACTTTTGCTTTGACTTTGACTTCCTTTCTGGGAATTAACTAAATGGGTATTCGTAGAGTCCTTTGGCTCTTTTGCATAGCTTCGCACATCTCACAGTGAATTGAATGATTTTCTCAGCGTTGAGTAAACTTTTCCCCAATGCAAGAATGCAAATGCAGTTGTTATTGCGAAATTTAAATAAGTGAATGAATAATCGGCAAGGAAAGTTCTCCCTCAAGTCGATTGCTTTTCCTGTTGCACTTATCCTACATTAATGTTCATTTTGCAATGTTGGTTATAAATACTTACTTAAAATTTCCACAGCGGCTCCGATTATATTATAGGTTATCTCATCGTCGTAAATCTGTCGGACCAGGAATTGCCCTTCCATATTCACCATGGCCTTCTTCCTGCAAATAGAAAAGGGGAAAAGAACTGTAAGAAAGGATATCCTCAAGGTATCTGATTAGATGCAGCTAATTTCATTAGGGTAAAGATACTTCTTGTAACTTCTATTGGCGCCCCCAAGGGATTCGAGCTTGTTGTTGGCGCGGCAGGAAACGAAATTATTTCCACGAACTAATTTCGACGGTCGACGGGTCGGTGGGTTTGCGCTACAAATATTGTTTTCCTTCTTGAATGTGTGTGGAGCGTGTAACATATGAATTTTATGGCTTACTGTAGTTCCCCTGAATTCCAAATTGTTTCCCAAACAATGACACATCCGTAATCCTGTGGTGGCAATAAATTTTGCCTAAGGTTGAAGTAACTTTTGAGGAAACTACTTTCATACAAGTATTGCGGCAGACAATAAGGATCATTTTTTTTGTGGTGAAACGTGTCAGGAAATTGTGTTTAATTAATTTTTAGTGAAAGATTTTGTGAAGTTATGCATTTTCATTCAAGGAGGTAATTGTGTTTCACATGGCACCTTGAGCAGAAGGAAACAAGTAAAAGGAGTTTTCAGAATTATGTGTTTTTGTTACCTGAAGATTCATTTGAGTCTTGACTGATTAATTGTTCTGTATTTGTATGAAGGGCAACATGATTTGTTGAAAATAATAAATGAAAGTTGCTTGATTTTGAACAAATGAGATGAATAAGTAAATGTTGATCTAGAGAATTAAATAAAGCCTTGGGATGAATCATATAGGCTGGCAGAATGGAAGATAAATCACAAAGGAGATCTTACATCTTTAATATTTAAGGCACTCAGAGCGATTCAAAACCTTTAGAGATGAGCTGGTCTTCAATTTAATGAAGACAAGACGAAGTGTTGATCCCCGTTGAATACCAACTCATTTCAACTTTTCACCATTGAAAACTAAAACTACGAAGCAGTGACTGAAACTTACCATTGTTACTTAATTTGTTTGAAAGTATCAAAATATTGATATCGTAAAGACTTATGCTATACGAACAATTTGGAGGCATGCCACTTCAGAATGCAGAAGAGATTTTTTTATAATCTGTTCGCTCTCAAGGGATTAAGACTAGTCTTATAACGAACAAAAGAATTGAAAGATTCTGCAGTGGTTCGAAACTCAGGTGAAATTTGGATTCAACTGCTTCTTGATAGGACGTTGAATTCGATATCGACTTATTGGCCTACTCTTAATTCTCAAGCTTTTATTTGACGTTAATTGATACACTAGAAAGTTTTCTTTTGGAATATTGATTCATCGCCTTGCTTTCAGTGTTATGCCTTAACAGCAGAGCCAGTGATAGATCATCTACACAAACCATTATTTTAGACATCACGAACTAAGAATTTCAGACCGTAATAAGCCGCCATTAATATGCTCGAGAAAATCATCAACTGGCAAATTTCTGTTTACTCACTTAAACTGTAGAGCTGCATTGCTAGACATTCCAGCAGAAGCTGCCTTAATACAAGTTCAATGACAATTTAAACTTTAACCAACAGCAGGTAAGCTAATTGAAAGTGATCTAAGCATATGGCTTGTCTAACTTCAAACAACTACCGATTGAGTCCCTCAAAGATATATTCTCAGAACTTTGCTTTGCACTTTGTTCAATGAGGATGGGAAGCGCGTGCTTCTTATAGTTAGATTTGGTCTTGCAGCCTTAGGCATTACGAAAAAAAATTGTTTCAAATAGTAATTGTGACATCAGAAGTTTTCTTTGGTCATCTTATGGCTATATGGAGCAGCTGGTTTAGCGCTTGCCTTCAATTGGGTAATATGTTCGAATCCTTAAGTTAATCTAGAACGTTGTTCTTGTTTTTTTGCTTTGAAATTTACTTGGAAAACGGCTCGATTGTGCTGCTGAAGCAACGTGAAATTGCCATAATTGCATCCGTTACCTGAGCCACTGTATTTATTGCTCTGGAAGCAACACAAGAATCACAACACTTTCTTTCGAACACTCAAAGATACAATAGAAGTTTCCAAATTACTTCATTTGAAGTAGACATTATCGAATAATGGGGATTCAACGTTGTTTCTGATCAAAAGAGTAAACGTTAATTTTCTTTTGGTTATCATACATAATCCGTATTTCTGACTTCGCCCCGAAGCAGATAGGTGCAACCGCTTAAAAACGCACAGCATAAAGTCCTCCATATTTTCTTCATTGGCAATATGGCAATGAATAGAGCAATGTTACAAGTCCTGTAGCAACTACTTCAGAACACCTCGCATTTGTTCGGTTTATAAAAATTGCGTTGGGTCGCATGCAAGTGATCGGTACAACACCACCACACGTAACTTTATAAAAATAAATATGGTCGTTGAACATTGTTAAGAAGTGCGGCCTTTTTTTGATTTTTGGTTATTCACCTAGAACAAATAGATTGATAGATAGAACAGCATATGTGCCGAGATTCTTGATCCCGAAACCCAACCATACCTGCATGTAATTACGATGATTCGCGGAGCGTAATGACCCATTAGCCCCCAGCTACAGTGCATGGTCGATGGCAAAAGTTACAAGCGAAAGCCAGGTCAATAAATTCTTTAATCTGAATAGACTTTTTTTCGCATCAGTGAAGGATCGCCACTTCTATTTTTATTAAACTCATTCTCTGATCGACAGCTGCAGCAAGATCGGGAATATACAATTGTGCAATAATTGTTTGTTCGCCAATGTTGGTATTGAGAGTTTCAGAACGATAAAAAATGTCCGTGACTTCTGAAACAGTAGGCTGTTAAAAGACCTGGTATTTGCTTTAAACATTTTTAATGCATGGATTATTTTTCATCTGTGCTCTCAAATTTACAGTCCTATTGCGATTGCTTTCAGACTCTATGGTTTTTCAGGACTGCAAATATGTATATTTCTTTAAAAAGTTTTTGAAATATTACACGTATGACGCACCCAAGATACATACAGACAACGTAGTTCATTTTCCACTCAGCAACCAATAGTGTCGGAATTGCCTTTCGACCTCCACTCTGTCGCACTCTGATATCGTCCTACTGAACCGTAGAATTCCCGGTGAGCTACTTGCGACGTCTTGGTTGTAGTAGAGTCGCTCTTCCACAGCTTTACGGCATACGTGGCAGATTATTGGTACCGCTAATCTATCCTGAACCAGAACCAGACAAGCTCTAACGCATCGTCTCTCGAAAACTCGAATCTTTTCCATTAAGCTTGTTGCCACATTAAACTATACGGAACATCCTTTGGCATGGACAGGCTGAATGAGAGCCGTGTAGCAGATCACCTTTACCTTTGCATCGAGTTGACTGCTGTGAAATAGTCTCTTTGTCAAGGCAAAGGCCGATTCGACTCTGGCCAGAGAAGTATCTATATGTTGTTAAAATTAACAACACTTCGATTCGCCAGTGGCTGCCCGTTTTGTCCAACGACAGAGAACATTAGCTACTTCTTTTTGGTATTTTTATAGTAGAGGCCCTAGACAACGGAGTCGTACAACGGAGAATGGTTTTGCACTTTTGGAAATTGATCTTCAACTTCCAATCAATGCAATATCCCTGAATCTTTTCGAAGTCACATTGCAAAACACGTACGATAACCTCGATCTTCGGATTTGACCTCTACGCGATCAAGTCATCTGCGTGCGCGGCGAAATAACTACACCATGTTGTAGACCGTTGTTAATTTCAAAAGTCCCAGCCATTTTTGAGCATATCTAAGATTATTACAGCAGCGGTTTGCTTATGCCGAGCTGGTCAAACTTGAAAAGAGCCCCTGCAACCAAACAGTGTCAAAGGCCCTCTCCAAGTCAATCAGCAAAGCACCCGTGCTTTGTTTCTTCCATTTGTTTCATTGGATATTTGATACCAGTTTCGACGCGGCATGTATGCAATCATGCCCCGCTCTGAAACCGAATTGGTTATCCGGAATAATATTTTTGTTCTCAACCCACTCAGTCATGGCTCTATGATCACTTTTTCAAAAACTTGATGTTTGGAAGGAGACTTATCGAAGGGCGATTTGCCGGATTGAATGTGTCTTTGTTCCGTTTAGGAATGGGTTGTACCACCGCTGTCTTTAGCAAATTGTTAATCAGGATAGTATAAATTTTAACCGCTTCTAGAGGAAGATTTTTTACTTCTCAGTCAAGCGAAGATACGGGCAACGCATCAACCACTACGCAGAGAAACCCAGTTCTTTTCGCTCGTATTCGTTATAGGAGTGACATACTTGCATAGTTAGCTCTTTATTATATTAGGATGTTCATCCCGATAATCTATCCGATATATTTGTGCAGGAAAGTACGAGAATAACCCACTATGTAAACAAATATAAATACATGTATATATAGTATGTGTGTTGAAAAAGAACTAACAAAAGAAAAATAGAAAAGATTTAAAAAATATTGAATCGCATTTAGATAAATACATAAATAAATAAATAAATAAATAGATAAGCATATAAATTTATGAATAAACAAGTTATAAATTAAAAAAAAAAGCAAAAAGATTTTGTCATTTACTGCTTATTCAGTTGGAGTATTCGTTTTAAAAATTTAATTCATCAAATAAGTTAACACAACATTTATTGATTCTGAGTTGGTACGAAGTTCACGAGTCAGCTATAATAAAATACTGTGAATTAAAAGAAAGCTTATAAGCCGACATATCGAATTCTCCATCCCATTTCGCGTTTCAACCATGGAGCGTTTGAAAACGAAATACATCTGAGCTTCCAGCCAATACACAAACGGGTTACTAAGCACTTCTGTAAAAGTCGTTATTAAAGCGCTACTATTTTTTCTTCGGCTTTAAAAACAATAGTTCCTCAATTTTTCCTAAGTAATTCAAAGTTGAGGAACACTTTGGGACAAAAAATAAAAAACAAATATTAACCTCATTGTTCTCATTTATTTCAGCTATCGTTGTTTTACACTGACCAAGCCTTTCTAAGCCATGAAGTTTAGCTGTACCCATGTTAAACAACGGTAAGCCCCAAAAGTGGACGTTAGAAATGCTAATGTGAAGTCTTTTGTAAAAAAAGGAAATAGGAAAAAAGGATCCATACACTCCGTCCTGCTGCCGTCTGCATTTAAAGGGAAACTACATAGGACCAACAATCAACCCTCATGTGAGCATCACAGCAGTTCTTTTGCATTTTTTTTTTGCTAAGGATAACAGCTATGAAATCTCTCGACAATAGTTCCTTTTTTTATGCAAATGACATCAGCTTTTTTTCCCTGTTGTTCCACATCACTGACTCAAAAGGTTGAATTGCAGGAAACAATGATCTCGTTTTGAAATCCTTACCAAAGTACGTTTTAGATTATCTTAATTATGAAAGTCGTGTCAGGAGCAGAGCTCATACAATATAGTCCCGGAGGTGTAGCTTCGTGCTATTACATATTGTTTAGACACGGCTTAACCGAAAGGACTATTGTAGGGAGGCTAGGTAACTTTCATTACACATTTTATAGCATATCGCAAGTTGGTCAAGAGTGCTCAACATTTGTTTTCTGATTTCCACAAGTTTATCTAGGATAATTTTTTTAAGCCTTTCCAGGATGCAATATGCCTGCATATGTCAAAGTTAAACCAGGCATAACTTATTTCATCTTTGTCATCAGAATTGAATAGGCAGGTGAACTTCTGATAACCATTTCGAAGGGCAACACGCAGATAGGTGCCCCTTTAAATGATTCCAGTGAAATCACTTTCACAAAGCAAGTCCTTCAGCCGCAAATGCGTGTAGCCAGGATGAGTTTGTGTTAATTAATATCCCATATGAAGGATTCGTATTGTCCGGTTGTGTGGAATGTAGGAATGCCATAATGAGTAAAATTAAATGAGTAAAATTAAATGACTCGCCTAAGGATTCCTCTGTTAATCTGAGCATGGGTGGGGAGGATTATTTCCATAAAATGTCATCAAGGAATGGCTTCACAAAAAGCATCCAAGCCATGGAATGTTTTTCGTCTGGAACGGTATGGAAACTTGACTACCGTACCTTTACTGAAAATATATTCTTAGTCAAGCTGTTGTGCTTTACTTCTCGATTTGCCATGTGGTGGTGTAAAGGACAAAACAATGTGGTTGCATTTAAATATGCTAATGTGTAGGAACATAATCCTTAAATATTATCTCGTATAATTTTGTACTTCTACCCGTTTCAGACATAATCTGTGGTAGTCTTAGGTGTGTGTGTGGTTTTTATTGAGGCTGAGAAAGCAGATGCAGAGATTTGCTTGGTGGATTTCTTTATTTTATTAAGGATTAAATGGTGATTTTACTCCCTGATATCTTTGCGTTGCAGTCGCTTCTTACAGAAACCTCATCTGGGGCTTATGTTTATTTGTCTCAATTTAAATATTTAATAACTAAGTCACCCCCCGCAGATTTCGCTGGCTAGGTTTAGGAAATGATGATATCTGATTGAAAGGAATAATTTACCATCGGACTAGGCGCGTTCCGTTATGATGGTACTTTCTCAAAGACTTTTATGTAAACGAAGATTCAGTTGGAAATTTGGCTCATTACAATTGTGGACACTTGTGATTTTTATAGGTCATTGAAAATGAGCGTAAATCAGACATCAAAAGAAATTTAAGTGTTTGAAGTCGCAAAAATGTAGAGATTGGTTTACTATGTTGAATATTTGGATAGAATCTAATTTCATGCCTGAGGCCTTAGATCGATAGGTTTATTTAGGGTGATTTTGATGAATTTCCGACAGGGTTATCTGTCCAACTGGCTTTCAGGCTGGGCACGTGTTGCTGTCATTTGAATTTAGTATAAATTGACAAATAACCATAACCAAATAATGTTTAGAAAATGTGTGAAATGTTTTATTTTTGTTCCTTAATTCACGTGTACCGAACTCAATGATTAATCGGTGCTCATATTCGTCCATTTCAGCCGCTTATGTATAAACTTCTTGGGATCAACTTTTATTTATGATAAGATCCATTGCTTGCGTCGGTAAATGGGATGAAAATCAACTAGTAGTTGAAATGAATAAATCAATTTCATATTCAGTGGTGAGACTCATTTTTGGCCTGATGGTAGTGTTAACATTCGAAATACGAGAAGTAATGATAATGAGTATAAACCAAGGTGATTCAAATTAAAAAAAAAACTTTTTTTCTTAAAAGCCTCCCGCAATATTCTTATTTGTTGTGCATAGTAAGAACCTGATATAATGATTCCCTTTTTCAAATATTATTACATTTTACAAATCCCTTCAGCGTCCCAAAAAAACTGATGCTACAAACTTCCCTGCCGAACTCGACACTGAATTTCTTCGGCATCGGTGAATAGGGTCGGTTCCATGTGATCGATTGCTGTTTGGTTTTTGGATCAATTGTAGATCAAGGTCTCGTCCGTGGTTACAAAACGTGACAACGTTGGACGTTCTTCCCAGCTTAAACACCTTGGCCCAAAATCAAACAATTTTTTTTTAATTTTATGCGAACTGGAAGTAACCGATTGTCTTTACTTTAAGATTACCCCTCGTGGGACAATGCAAACTTTCATGACGCCATTGTATCTCAAAAATGATTTGCATGTCGGTGCTCTAATTGAACCACTTTGCTTTTTTTAAATCCTAAAATGAGATGATCTATGCTAGAGACAAATGATTCGCAGTTCTTCTGAAATTAAAGAGACGAATTATTTCATGTATGAGGTTTTGAAGTCACGGATTTATGAGGTCAAGCGACAGACTTTGAAAGCCCTTTTAGGTAATGTCGGACTAAAGTGCCAAAGCAAAAACAAAAAGAGCTCAAATGGTCATCAGTGATATCGGCGCCAACTTTATCGATACCAGCTCCAATAAGCACCGAAAAAGAACTTTAAAATATGATATTATGACGCTTAGTTTGGTGTTGGAACATAAAGGGTTTATATATATTTTCCACATGACCAAGATCCTATGCTGTCCATTTTAAGATGGAGCAAAGAAGGAAGAGCTCAAATTATTCTACTGCGCACATCTTTTGTTAAGGAGTACAACGCACAAGTTAACTTCATACCGAATATATCCCAAGCTGAAATGTCTACTAAAAACCTTAAGTATTTGATGTATTTGTATATTTCGAAGGATCTTACTTGAGGCTGAAATCGCAGACCACAAGCTTCAAAAAAACATATACTCCTTTTTATAGCAATTAAAATGAAATATGCTTTTGTTTTATGATTTGAGGGGTTATGACTACCCGTATAATGCATTTGCGTTGAGAAACCATAGCAATAAGAAATAACAGATTTTTTTAGTGGTTTGAAAACTCATGTGAACATTTTGGTTCCGTTTACTTTATGAGTGGAATAAAGACGAAGAATTCGATATCGACGCATTCGCCAAATGTGTAGTATATTTTTCGCCGTTTTATATTGTTGTTTGTTATTTGACAGATCGTTTCATCACTCTGCTGTCAGTGATATATTAAACCTTCACTGCAAAATCAATGACATTATCTTCACAAACATTTATCCTTTCCATGAGAAGGTTATTTTGTTGAGAAACTCATGTCCCCGTGGAAATTTATATATATAGTATATTCTTTGAAAATATACCATAAATGACTAATAATTAAAATTTGTACTAAAGCGATTATATGTGTAAAATATTATTTCATTAAGTACAATGACGTATTCCAAATGTTAAACAATATAAGTTCCACATGACAAGTTGTTTACTCTTTCTCTTGTATAAAATCAACATCAATATTAAGGTCGTTTGAATTATAATGTTTTTTTATTATGCTAATGGGAGAGAAGAATATAAACGTTTTTATTTAGGGACAATTTTTATAGGACTTCGTTTTTGAGGACACAAGTATTGTTTTTGTTTTTTTGTTTTCCTGCCATTATCATTTATTGATTTTAAGGTAATTGATTCTATTACGATTTGAACCTAAAGAGGACTCGTTTAGCTTGAAGGAAAGCTCAGCTTGAAAAGTGAAAACGAAGTCATTTCTGTACACCCATGCAAGTGTTTTGAAAAGAATCTTTCTTAATGCTAGAAATACATCCCTCTTTCCGGTCCGTTTCTGGGCAAATCATTTTTCCTGTTTATAAAAGTGTGAGAAATTCTGGTCTCACTGGAGAGAGGAACTAATCTTGCAAATAATTATAAAGATTTCTCGTTCTCTACTTCCTTTTTTGGCGCAAATACATACACACATTTATGCATATGTTTAAGGTCTGAAATTAACACTGTTACTAACGTTTTTACAAGGTTTTCTCGTAGGCCTGTGGATATAAGTTCATAGTTGAAATATTGCACATTAAGACATGATAGTCATTTGTTGTTCACAAATGACCTTAAGATGTATTCCGCATTGCTTCTATCCTTGATCCATTCTTCTTCCTACTCTTCTGCTTCCATTATTTATTGTCCATTGATTAAGCTTCACCGAAAATCATTTAATACTCGAAATGTTTGTTGGCCCATCTGTTGGTTGTTTTTGAATTATTTGTTATTTTAAAACTGACAGCTTCTAAAAGCTCAAAGAATGTATTTTATTTTCACAGTATGACATGGATCGATTTTCGCTTGAACAGCATTGGGAAATATTCCAAAGTTTTTTTCCAAAATGGATGCTATGTTGCCGAAATTTACAGTGCGGACTTTGAAAGCAAACGCTGGTCGAAATAATGCACCAGCTGCAGTTGGTGGCTTGTAAAGGAAGTTCTTACAACTTGTTAGCTCATCGACAACCTTTCATATTGCGTTCTTTGTTCTGAGGACGATTTCGCATAAAGATGCCGCATTATTCACTTGCAATGCACAAACAACGACCACGAGCTCCGAATTTCTTTTCTAAAAATCATCTCTTTAGATGATGCACATTTCCCTCGGCAGAAAACTAAATTCGCTTTGCAAATAATCCCGCAAACAAAAAGTGATTATTGGCAAGCTAAGATGGATGAATTAATCAAGTCAACTTGCTCGTTCGAGGTGAAAGTCTTAAGTCCTTGAACAATCTCATCAACACTTCTGAACAACACTTTGAAAACTGCTCTATATCCATCCAACTAATATTTTTTAAATTCATTTTACGTGCAACTACTTTTTACAAATGTATATCCGAATGTTTTCGTACACATATATTCGTATTTAACTCATAAAACATCAGTCCGCTTTGTTTTGCAAAAAGTCATAGTGGAGATAATAGTTTCTTGATACATCGTTGAACATAAATGTGTTTTATCCTATTTAATTGGATTTGCCTTTTGATTGAAAAATAACTGCGAGAAGCCGATACATTTCCAAATACCATATTTGCAGTTTAATTGCCTGAAAGGATCTCGAAAGCTTAATGTTAAACGAATACACTAAAAATCGACCTAAAAATACACATATTTATTACTAACCCAAAAAACAGTTTGCCTCTTGTTTAGTCATCATAGATATCCTAGAATTGAAAACAAGGACATAATTCTGCACTCATTTGAGTTTCAATAATTGGATAGGATTTTTATCGATTTTTATTTGAAAGCTTCTGCAGGACTCTTTGTGGGTCAACCGAGCAAAAATAATGGTTTGTCGGAAAAGTCATGACGCATCCTTCGAGTAGATGGCATGGCATTGGTTTTTTTTTTATAATAATAATTTTAATGCAACTAAATTATTGCCATATCACATTATTTGGCAGCTGACAGTTAAATATTTAATCCAGAAGAAAATTGAAAAGAACTATTCGTGTGGAATGGAAACCTGGTGCAAAAATTGCGTAAAGCGTAAAATGGTGATGTTCTGCAGAATCGTCACTGACAAAGATTGTTAAACGAATTACGCGCAGGTGGTTGGTGGGGCGCTCCTTGCTTGCGAAGAAACTCGAAGCGATATGATAAAAGCATTAATCGAGTCAAAACCGCGTTGCGCGAAAATAAAATTGGTCGAAACATTTAGCATCTTTCGTTATCTGGTCCGTGCGTTAAAAACGTCGATATTTGGATTCTCAATGAACTCAAGATATGCTTATTAATGTTCAGGAAAAAAATAAATTTTGGATGTGGCATAAAGCTGGTAGTGAGAAATGTATTGTTTACGAAAATGTGTTGCAAAAACGGACTTGTTCCCAATAAGAAACGTATATAAGGAGCATGTTATGTTTTGAATGTGGTGGGATTTCAAAAGTACTTTGTTCTTTAAGCTTCTACCCTGGAATCCAAGAATCAATTCAGATGTTAAAGAATTTTAACGAATCTATAATCCAGAACCAACCAGGGCTTATTGATCATAATAGATTGTGTCGTTTGGAGTGTGAATGAGGTGCGATGCCACAGCCACCACATCTATCTGACCTCGCGATAATGCTTGAGTTTCAATTTTGAGTTTCACACCGAGGAATCATGAATTTTACCAAAACCGTCTACAAATAAAAGGATAGTACGTGATTCAACGATTTTTGATATTTTTATGATGTGGGCTATCTATTGCGTTTTTTGAAAGGTTGTAACAAAATAATATTAAATGCTTTTCAAAGATTGTGTCTTTATTGGAAAAAGTACGTCTACTGACATTCACATCCTGCCCTATTTCGGAAATAGCTTTGTTCTTAAAGACCTTTACCGTCTGCGAATTTTTTTTTACGTAGGGTCAATCTTTATTCGCACCCAAGAAAAGTTCAACGGCATTAAATCGCGGCTCCATGCTGGGTAAACAGCATCACCAAAAAGGCTGAATTCGATGACTGAAAATCGATTATTGCTGGAATCATAGATCGTCTAAGGTTTAATCCTCATTTTTCAAGCCATATAAAAATCGTAATGTTTTTTTCCGTTGTCGGCTTGACAGAAAAATAGGCCAAAAATGCCCCCACTCGAAAAACCATACCTAACACTCACAAGTTCAGAATGTATTGGCTTATCAATGACAACGTGTGGATTCAGATCGAGCCGAGAAGTATCATTTTGTTTTTATTATTTTGCCAATTTGACCTTATTAGCTATTTATCCAAGATATTTATTCTGAGAACTTTTAAAGTTAATACAAAGATCTCTACAAGCAATTAACTTACGCATATTGTCAATTTAGAAGCGATAAAAAACAGACAGTGTCGGAATAACAAAGGTTATAGAAAAAAACCCAAAGATGTGCCTCCTTCCCTTTGGGCCGCTGGCTAACGAGTAAAACGCATTGCTTACTCTTGCTCAAAGAAAGGAAACTAATTGTTTTCAGTTTTGTTGATTTTTAGACAAAGGCTCACGCCTTCGATTTTAGCAGACTCTGAATCTTGCTTTAAATGCTGCTCGACTATAAATCTTGCTGTTTGATCCCCTGCCGTAGGTAGAGTCCTGCCAAGAAATTTATGGCAAAAACTTTTCAGCTAGGGGAGTACCAAATTTTATGTTTTGAGTTCGGTACCATTTACTATCTGAGTAATGACGAGCTTTTGGGTAGAAGAAAAAGTTTCGTCGAACAGAAAACGTTGTTCATGGTTTTCAAGGATTGCAATGGTGTTGTGCATCATGTCACAAAATCACCCAGTTCACTAATTGGATGTAGTAAACAATTCGGCAAAAAAAAAAACAATTATGTAGGCAAATAACACGCGGTTTTTGTACCAGAATAACGCACCGTCACAGGATAACAGTCACCAACAGTACACGAATTCACCTGATTCGACTGTTTCGGCCTCATATATTACGAAATGAGGACATAAAAGAAGTAATTTTCAGTATTCCCAAACTTTAATTCGGAATACTGAACAATGTCGTGGAAGAGAAAAAGCTTCATCATCTACTGATATTGCCTTTGATGGAACCATGACTATTCCAACAGGTCTCCTATTTTTTCTACTGTGGTATGATTATATTCCTCCCTAAATAAGCTGTGCAAGTTTTTTTTTTAGCAGCCAAGATGAGGAAAAATCGAAGACGGTTCTGGTGGTTGTAGTAAAAACTAATTATAAAAATATATTCATGATTTGATCTAGCGTTTCAGCCAATGGAGAGTACTTTGAAGGGTACAACATCGATGATCAAGAATAAGCTTGTATTTGTCAATTTGTCAGGAGAAGTCTATTGCAATATCATCCAAATTAAATACCAGGCTTATGTTTGAACCATTTAAAGAAAGGGTATTAACGTTGGCTTTTAAAATCCGCATTTGAATTAGAACAACCATTTTGATTCAAAACCAAGAAATAATAAAACTGAAAGCGGCACCCATCTTCTTCTTCTCCACCTTTTAACATCGGAAGCTTTACCACAGTAACTTAAAAACAATGAAAAAGGCAAAAACTAGGACATAGTCAGTTGAATAAATCACAACTTGCAGGTAATAGGGAGAATGGCATACAAATTGAGAGCATTTAAACAAACCTAATTCAATTCCTGGAATTTTGACTGGAATTTTGACTAGAAAGTAAGCTCAATTTGCACTGGTCTTATTTTAATGATTTATAGTAGTCGAAGAGTATGAAAAGATGAACTCATGTTTTGAAGCTTAATAAAGTTACACTGCTAATATTGCAACTCATTGTGTTTCCTGCAAAAAACAAAAATTTTTTTTTAAGACCAACATGATAGCTTTTAAATGCGATTACGATCGCGAAATACATAAGCATACAAAAAGTCCCTCAAATTCAAGAAAACCAATATTAAAATCAAAGTTTCAAATTATCCGTCTTTTATCAAACTTTGTTTCAAAAGTTCGTCCATCTACTCGTACATAGGTGTTACATTACGATTTCTCCACGTTCTTTACTGCAGCGCACATCTTTGAAAGTCGCATTACCCTTCTAAATTTTTACTCGACACACAATTCCTTTATTCCATTCCCGCCTCCCATCCCAACTAAGCATAGAGAAAACAAGGGAATAAGTCGAAGTTTACTTTTGTAGAAATCCCATTTGAGTTCCTTACCCCATCAAAGCACCTTAGTTCTTCAATTTACTTCCTGCTTCCAAACTTTGCTCTCCGAGTCAATATTGGGCAAACAGCAAGAAACTTTTTCCACGTTATTCGGATTGTTATGGAGCTTACGCTTCGAAGCATTCCTTGAATAAAAACAGAAGTCATCCGTAAATATAAGGTTTCCGTTTGCACACTCTTATACTTGTATTCGTTTACAAAAGCTGAATGTTTTAAACACAAATAAAATGTGTACCTGTTTCATTTCACTTAGCCATTTTTTGGTTTCTGGGAGGACATTTCTCCCAGTAAGTCGATCTGTCTCCTGACCAACTTTATTCAAATAATGCCTACGCGGGAAATAAGGAAAAGTTATTTTTTTTAAGGTTCAAGAATTAAAATGAGAAATGAAAAACACTTTTGAACTTTCGATTTTGAACGGTATCATTTTTAAATTCATTATTTTGCTCGAGGAACCTTTACAGAAATTGCATTGCCCTACAATATTAGGCCACGAGTATTTTTACATCGGATCTAGATGTCTTAAAAATTATCTATCCAATGTTACACTAACGGAGGGGACCAATTTTGTTTTGTGTGGTCACAAGTCAAAGCAGCCTGTGTCGACTTAAATTGGCAAAATTGAGTTATTCTCATTCATATTTGTTGAGTTGGCAACAATTTAATTGAAGTTATTTTAGAGACGTTAGCAATCCTTAAGTCGAAATTCTTCGACTTTTGTTTTGGCAAAATAGCGTAGAAACATTTTTTTGAAATTTTAGAAGGTGGATGATCTCAATTATAATTCATGGCATATAAGTTATTTTCTAAAACACATTTAGCTGTTGTTAGAAATCATAATTGCAATGAGTCGAAAAGGATAATCTTCCAATAGGGGCTCACTGGTTTGGCTTTTAAAATTATCGACAGGATTCTCTTCTAAGGACAATTAAATACTGGTATTGCAGTTTCGAATGTCCTTTAGAACGTTGACTGACGGGGCTTATAGCATCTTTAATTTGAATCGGTCGCACTCTACATTGACCGAGATAAGTTGTTAAGAGAAAAGGCTTTCTCGAATCTTCAATTTCTGATCCAATCAAGCTTTGCGCCGTTTTAGTCGTTGTAGTCGGTTGTACTTTGGGTTTAGTGAATACTCTATTCGACTTATTGCGAGTAATGTATCGAACAGAATCCAAAGAATATCTGTGGGTGACTGTACATCTCAATATATGGACCTTTTAACAGGATTCTCGCAGAAGTTTATTCTGGGGCCTATGTTGTTCTGTTTGTTTTTATAAAAAATATACCAAAGTTTGTTAAAAGGTCTCCCTTGTTCATCATGTACAAGTGTACATATCAAGGCAAGTGTAAACTGCAGGCTAGCAATATTGTTATAACAAACGCTAGTAAATCACTGGCGATCGTGACTTCTTACTAATTCTATGATACTGACTAAACAGAAGTCTCTCTGCCACTGACCATGTAACCCATACGATAAGACGCACTTATGCAACTCTTCGCTTGCGATTTGAGCTAGCTGCGGCTCTGTTAGCAACAAAATTGAGGTTGGTCAAAGCGCTTATCGTTCCAATTATCAGTTATGCTGCGGCAGTTTATTTCAAGCCCGATTGCAAGTCCCGTTATAAATAACTCACCGCTTTCAATGACATACATATTTTGACTGCGCAGATATGCCGGTTTCTAAATATGATCGGCTTTTTCTGGTTGCACTTTAGTCGAATTTATTCTTTATACTGCGTTTTCATGCACAAGGTCAATAACGACCTTATGCCTGAGTGCATTGTAAAAAAAATTAATTTGCTCAGTCAGCTAAAACATGTTTGTTGATTACTCCTGCCTCAAGATATTTAAATTTTTCATGGCTTTACTTCTTATTACTCTTTCTCACTATTCTTTTGTGTAGGTAAAATATTTTTTTTCCACTCAGCAATGGATTTTATAATTTTAATTTATTTACTTTATTTTATAATGTTAAATTGCTTTTACAATTTGTTGTTCACCTAAAAACACATTTTTATATAATTCAAAAAACGTAAGTTTTATTTGATCTATGGAAAAATAAATAGAATTGAATCTGTCTAAATTTTGCAAAATTAGCAAAGGTCCGCGATCGTAGAAAATTTAAAGAACTCAAAAATGTTAAGTAATAGATAATTTTTATCTACATAAAATTTTCTCCCTGATGGGCAATATAAATTTGAAAAGATTAGTTTAACTGAATGAACTTCCCGAACATCTTTAATAAAGGTGTAAGAATTTTTGAAATCGGATAAGTAGTTTTGTAGAATGTCTTCACCAGAATGTATCTGGTGCCGCAACCTAGGTCACTATGGTTGTCTTCATACTCTTCGTGAACCAACTTTTGTCCTTTTTTGGGATGCTCTTGATAAATTCGTGAAAATATTTTCAAGATGAAGAATTTTCTTTCCGCTCATACCACACTTGGTATTTTACCCTGTTTCTTTTCATTTGAAGGCAGTCAAAGTAATGCAAGTGAAAAGTTTATTGGAAATGAAATAAAATGGCTTCGCTAGAATAAGGTTTTAGACAAGTAAAAAACTTTAACACCTAGAGCACCTAGTGCAATGGAGCGGGTCGTTATTCTGTTGTTCATAATTCTGTATTAACAAAAATATTTAAGCCTCCCAAAAATGTAGTTTGATTAAAATGTTGTATTATGAAATGTAAACATAAACTTTAGTTTAGTTACGCAGCTATGCTCCTCAATTTTTTTAATTTTATCTTGTTAAGATAACTGCACCCAATGAATGATAATAACCAGAAGAATTTTAGTATATTAATTAAAATAGAATAAAAGTCCTTGCTTTTGTTCTTAGATAAGCGCGGCCCAATTTTCAATGGCAACTGCAGTTTTATTTACCTTTAAAATTCAAGTACTAATTCTTTAAATAATTAAAAACCTCATTTGATAATATGTACAAATTTTGGAATATGCACACTTTTCCACAAAATTAAATTCTGTAAATTCTGGTCAAAATTTTTCCAGAATCAAAATTTCGAAATACAGAATATTGTTCCAGTCAGAATTATGGCTCCATTGAAAGAAGGCCATTTCCCTCTCTCTTCGAGTGAAAATGAAAATGAACTTAGTGTTTTTTTTAATAAAAAAAAAAATAAAGTCATAGAAAAGAGCAGCCTAACTCGACTTTGGTCTGAGCAATATATACAATTATTCGTTAACACCGAATTGTTTCTTTGAAGAAACAAAAGAAATGAAAACATCTCAAGTTTCTCAGTTCTCAATTTGCATTCAAACTCCGTTAGGTCATAGGAGGAGCAGAAGAAATATAAAATACTCTTATGTATTTAGTATGTGAAAAATTGAACTCGTCATCATTTGACTTCCCAGAAAAATCTAAGGATTTCTTCTCAGTGAATTATTACTGTCGACCACAGACTTATGTTCAGTCAGCATTTTTGAAGTGTTTCGATATGATTTGAAAAAGTAAGTTCTTAATGTCTAACCACGTGCAGAGTGGCTATTAATCAGGAAAGTATTTCGCGGTCGTGGATGAGACTAGAGTTTAGGGGGAGAACTGTTTATCTTTGGTTATTTATTTGTCTAAGATAATTGATAACTTAAACGATTTATTGTGAGATGAAAATTAATAACAGTTGAACAAAAAACAATGACGCCACGCGGACCCGATAAACTCTGAAAAAAAATAATAAAATACATTTCCAACATCTTAATTTATCCAATATTGAAAATATCTTTATAAATGTCGTGGCTAAAAAATTCATTTTGAGGAGCCCTTCAATACAACGGATGTTCATTTTTTTACAAACCCTCGAAAATGGGAATTTTGGCAGTATAGAAGGGATATTTCAGAGTGACTCGAGTTATTAATCGGAGTAAAGGCATGCCTCATCAATCCGTTAATATTTTGTCTTTACCTAGAATTGGATAACTTGCCAGCTGGTGAATTGAAGGGCTGCGAATATGGGTGTTGTTCTACGCAGACGACATTGTTATTTTGGCGGAATATCAGGCTGCATTGCAAGTAAAAATAAATAAGTAAGCAGGGTAATGCAGATCGAATTTTGTGAAAATCAAAATTGCTAACTCTAAATTGATGGTCTTCTGCAAAGAAACTGGGCTTTTATCAAAGAACGAGACATGGAAATATGATGGAAAAGAATTGGAAGACGTCAGTTAACACAAATACCTAGGGTTCACAGCAAGCCACAATAAACTCTACATGGAAAAATATGCTAGCCGGCTTTAAAGTCACATTTCCTACTGAGCTTATGTGTTCAGTCATGTGGGGACAAATCATGTGACGAAGTTGGAAGGTTTTATTTTTTAAAGAAACTGTTGTACGATTACTTGTTATCAACTACTCCTAACTTTATGCTCCATATTGATCATCATTGTTCATGTACACACTTAAAGATGAATTAAATAACAATGCTCTCGAATCTAGAGGATGGTGATAGGAGGCTCTCAAAAAATCTAACTAAAAAGGCTTAAGAACTAGGACCGTATTCTACAAAGTTTGGCAGAATGCAGCTAACAGGAACGGCTTCAGTTTCAACATGGTTGAGAATAATCTCCCAGAATGGAGAAGCTCCAAATAAAAGAGTGCTTATCGGATATCGACCGCGATATGAAAATTGAATTTGTAGGAGCAGCGAAAAATTTAAACGGCGATGCCATTTATTATTATGTAAGTACTTATTTATTCTTATATTTTAAGCCCAGCCATTTTCTTTTTCTTTTTTAATAATACAGTCTTTATAATTGAGTTTTTGGTATTTGGTTAAGCTGCACTGTATTGTGATTAGAAAGATTCGCCGAAAGTGTCAGCTAAATTTAGGCATTTAACACTGACTAATCTATTGAATCATTTAAGTCAATGGCTCGTTTTCAAGAATCAAATGTTCAACGTCAAATCTGGGCCTCTCGGTAATTGAAGGCAAAACTCAATTAATGCTTTCAACAAAAAATAACACATCGGCCAACGTCGCAATAGAAATATAAATATATAAAGCTTCGATACAACAAGATGCTTGGTCAACTTAGGATCAGATGAACGAAGAAACAGTCTTTTCCAACGCTGTGTCTTCGGGCAATTGAGTTACAAACCGATATCGCAAACGACGACACAGACGCTATACAAAAGAATTACCGTCCCTTTCGTGCTATCTGTAAATAGTCTGGCTTTCCGGTGGTGCATCCGATTCTAAATGACTTTTTCTAATACATTTTCGAAGAGAGACAGTGAAGAAAGAAGTAGAGCCACATAACGTCAAATGGGTGTATACCCGAACAGATATCCTTTCTTCACTCTGTTATCAAAAAGTCTCACATTGCGTCAACCCTATACGTATATGCAGAGGCCAATCTTAAAATAAAACATAATTTCATGTTCATAAACGTTGCAAGCATACATAGTTCATTGATGGCTTTGAGTAGATGGTAAGCACAGTTTACTTTTGAGTTATTTAATTAAATGTTATAGTTGCGACTGCTCAGCCTCATCTCGCTGAACAGTATTTTGACACCACAATTTCTCTATGGCACCATTTACAAGGCCAACTTTAAATTATAAACAACCTTCTAAGTCGAACTAAATTTTTTATATTTAACTGTTGTTAAAAAATTATTTCTTACACAATACCACACAAAAGTGGTTTGAGGACATACCTTCTTAAGCAAACAAAAAAACACAAATTTCTCGCTAGCCCCAGCTTTCGGATCAGCAACAAATTTTAAGGCCGTTAGGAATTTTTTTTTTCTTTACAATTTTCCGTTCCCATTTTCCGCACAACTGCGGCAACTGGTGGATATCCTTTCGTAAACTTTATATCCAGACAATTTCCATAAATCCTTTCCACTTTCCTATAAGCATGTCTCAACAATCATCCCCACTTTTGTCTGATCCAAATACAACTACTCTTGTCACATCCCAAGAGAAATATAATTTTATCGCCTCCAATAAAAACCCTGCCAAGTGGTGAGTCATCCTGGTATACTCCGGATCCATGTGTAATCGTTATTAGAGAGCTTCGAATAACAGTAACAAAGTATCGGGTTAAATGGTTTCCGAACCCTCGTACATCGCACATGCATCAGAAAAGGTGTGACAAACCAATGCAACGTTTATATAGTCCTTTGGAATCATCGACTCAGATCCTTTAATGATTTGTTTAAGAAGATTCACTTGAAAAAGTTCTGGAAACACAGCTCCAACCCTAAAGCGAAACGGATACCCGGAGAGATACCAGATTCTTCCTTATAGGAGTAACTTTCGTCACTTGCCACTGCTGAAGACGGTCAAAGTAACCTACTGTATAGCTAATTGAGGAACACGTTTTGCCTGCTTCTGAAGAATATTAATGGCTCTCTAATTGGTAAGACGGATACCATAATGATAGCGATGATAGGACAGGAGGACTGGGTAAATTAATGCTGAAAGCGTGGCCTACTCTACGTAATGGATTGTGGCAACGAGTATACGAATGAAAGACCCTGACATGGCAAAACATAAGAACCCACCACTCTGTTTGGTCATTAGTTGTTGGGTTGACTTCCGTGCGCTTATCATGGATATAAAGCTTAAGAAAACGATTTATTAACACACATACGCCCGAGCGGGCTTTTGGGGGAATGACAATTTTTGCTTTTTCACTGTGCCTTACTAGATTTGTAATTAAAATTGCGTTTCAAATTTCGGGTCAACATATAAAGCACAGGTCCTACGTAGAAGGACACCATGAATGCCGTGAATTAATTTCTAATCCGAATGATGAATATTTTCCAAGTCATTAAACAATGCGGAGAAATATGATCATCAGAAGGACATTAGCAAAAGGAATGAGTCAAAAGCTTTCAAAGAGGAAGACAATAAAAATGATATCATGGTCGTGATGTGGCTATGGAGGAAAGTAAGGCGGATATTTAGGCCTGGTTTATGTGTTGTTGGGTTTTACTGGTGATTTATTTCCCTTGAAATTGTCTCCGGACAAGCAATTGAAAAGATTGATTGAATTTATCGGACGCATCGAGTTGAATGAATGAATCGAATAACAAAAGGATGAAATGTTCTTTGTTTGTTATAGTTTGAGTAATCCTCGACATTTATTGGATTTCATTGAAGCCGGATTGACAGCGAAAACGTTTACAGGAAACGGACTGTAAATTTCGAGTTTTATTAGAATCTTCTTCTAGTTTAACTAGAATCTTCAAATATCGTTAAATAGTTTTGATATAAGATTTGATACTGCATTACTTCAGAGCTCTGAGTGAAGTGGTATATCTTTCCCTTATTGTTGAAGAATTTCAGATCTCGGATGTCAGTGATAAAAATAAGTACGAAGACAGTCATTCTAATCATGGATGCATTCTGGCTAAATTTTCAAAATTATGGCTAAATTTTCAAAACTATGGACACGTAAAGGCTATGGAGGTCTATCATAGATCATAGTACCACAGACTGGTGTGCTTAAGCCATTCCCAACATGTGCAATTCATATGGTAGTATAATACCACGTGGTAGACCAAAAACACTCATCTGCTTTTGTTTTTCTTTTACGTGAAAATGAAATGACATATTTTCAAAATTTTCTTTTAAGTTGTTTTGTTTTTTTTTCCTTTACATTTTAAAAGTTATATCGCTCAAGTGGGCGCCGCTATTGTTGATGATGATTTGGACGCTCTTTACCGTATTTCCAATCGTTCTGGTGATAGGTTCAGACAGTTCTCGAAATCTTGTTGGATATTTTCTATGAGATCTTTCAAAAACTGTGTGCTGTTCTAATAGATCCGCGACTTCAAAATTGACCAAAAAAAAAAGTTTTTAAATCGAATTGTTTAAACTTGTCGGGATTTTCAAAATGTCCACTAGAAACTCATTTCCTATAGTCCCGATTCATCAATTTGTGGAAACAAAATGTTGTTGATCATGGTTCTGTTTAGCTCAACAGAAACAGTGATATTGTTGCCCAAGGCGTGCTCGAAAAAATCAGGCCCGACGATACCTCGAAAAATTTCAACAAAATATGTACCACTATGTAATTGAGATTCAGGAGAGTATGAGCAAAGTAAAGATGCGATTAACGGTGTACAGGCAGTTGTTATAAGGGAACACCTTTTACCTTCTTCTTTGATGTTCACGGTTCAACCGCGAAAGAAGCGATATCCTTTACGAAAAGAGCACAACGTGCATAATGTGTCTAAAAAGTTGCCTGGCTTTCAACAAACATGTTTACTCTCGCGGGGACGAGGCTCTTCTTTGTTAAGTCTATATGATTCATATATGTCCAGTATATTATAGAAGACTCCTACTCCTATCTCCGGTTCCATCTTCGATCCATGCGTATTGTGCGCGATATGTCTTTCCTGCTTTCTTCTGTCTGCGGCCTTAAAATTCTCGTCAATTGATGCTTGTCCCTACGAGGTGTGCTTGCATGAGAATGAAGAACGGGTAGACCAAACCTCCGGTTCTAGGATCCAACTGGAAGCAGCAAGCTCAGGACCGTCAGGGGTGCAGGGCAGCTCTTTCTCAGGCTCTGATCCATTCAGGATTGCTGGCCGTTTACGTTAATACTTGCGCAATTCACGCGTTGGTGACGGGGTTTGTTAAAATTACTGCTAAATTCTTTCTTCTGCATTCTGAATAAATTATGATCTCTTATTATTTACATTCTAGTTAACATTTATTCAGCAACTGAAGCAATATGAAAACCCACTAAAATTTTACATCCATCTTGCACATATTTATCCGAATTTTTGGCGGTTACATAAACAAACAAGATTGCCTCAGGTGGAGCTCGTTAAAACTATACCTTGTCTTTCAAAAGTCAATGCATCCTGAGCTCGTGACTTTAATTGATTGTTTGATAACAAAATTTATAAACAGATTTTTTTTGAATTTTGTTTTATGGCAAATTTGAAAAAAAATTAATGCACTAATTGTTTTGAAATAAACTGGGATTTTTATGACTCTTTTAGTCCTATAGCTATCTAAACCGGGCAGTGGGATGATTTTAATTTTCAGAGCAATGTTTTACACCCGCCAAGCAAATTTTTATTTTTTATTTATCGTACATAAGTGAAAATTAATATGAACGAAAAAAAGAAGAAAAAAGTTGACTGCAAGTTTCCCTCGTACGTTAAGTCAAATTTTAGTCGAAAAAAAAATGTTAACATTTTACATTTTTTTTTAAACAAATGGGAATTGTCAATAGAAAAGAGAACTACAACAGATTTAGCAAAAAATCCATTGTAAAAGGAGTGCAGTTTTCTACAAAGCTGGGATGTAAAGAAAAGTAGCAGAGTTCAAAACACAATTCGTGGTAGGCGTGCTTAAATTTGTGTTGCAAGACAAGATCTATATTGGAATTTGAATTGGGTTTTACTGATTTTCGAAGAGATATAGTAAGACTGTTCGATTTTTTAAAAGTAACCATTCTCATAAAGTTGTAGTAACCACAGTCAATAGAGACCTAACTTTAAAAGATAGTCCAAGAACAGTTCGGAAAAGATTGATAGAACAGTGAATAAAGACAAATGTCGTGTAAAAAAAACCTCATATAAACCCTAAAAGTCAGCGAACAATTGTATAGCTTATCGGAAATTCGAACATCGAAAACTTGTTTGCTGGACTCAAGCCAACGTTCGTCCTGGACAATGTTTGTCTGTTCTGTTCTGTATCTTATTATCCAGTAGAAAAAAAGTGTTATAATTTTTTTTTGTTAATTCTAAAAAAAAGAGTATAAAATACATTTTGGATTACAAAATCAACAAATTCAATCAAATATTTGATCAGATGAATTTTGAAATTTTACGAAAAGTTCTAAGAAAATAAGCTTTTACAATAACAAAAAAACAATTTGCTTAAGCAAACTTAAGACTTAAATTTCAACAAGATAAAAAAATCAAATAAATGGTGGTGAGGCTTTTGGAACGTCAGCAGTAAAAGCCCATATTTCTTTCAAGCCTAAAATGAAAATAATACTCCGATTGCTGTATGGTCAAAAAATGATTATTTCACTTTGGTTGAGCTATGGCTCCAGCAAGGTGGGGTTACTATTCCACAAGTTGTTCTACAGACGATGCACACTTAGTTTCAACGTTGAAAAACATTGAAAACAAGTTTTTTTGTTGAAGAGAAACTATAAGATAGCCCACACTTTATCTTGTAAAATATATTAGATTTTCGACTTCTCTTATTTACACAGAATAAGCCCAAATAGCAATTAAAAGAAATCCCATTTAAATCGTTCATTTTGCCAACAATTTGCTGTAGTTGAAGCTGGGATTCAAGTTTTTCACTCGAAATCCTTCTGCAGCAATTATGTTCTTGAACTGATTTGTGACATTTTCAAAGCATGCCCCACATTCATATACGTAAACTGTGTAAGTCGGAATGCCCTCAATTCAGTTAATAACGTACGAATGCGAAGTTACCACCAAATAAACTACAGAAAAGTTTGTTCAAAATGAATGCTTCTCCAAGTGTGTGCGCTGTAATAGGGATTGCAACAATCAAATGTTCCATTTTAAATGAACCCCATTTTCATTACTGTAATAACGTTTCCTGGGATAACATCATGACGTCCATTAACTATCTTCAAATTGCAATCACCACCTATGGTATGATGGCTAAACAGGTCCGCCGTTTACAAGGAAAAGACTAGATCTCAACCCTAACTTTATTGGCGCCCAACGTTGTGACTATTTCCCTTGCAGTTGATTACCAACATAACGAAACGAGGGTAAAAACTCGAAGATACTCGTTTTTTCCTTTCAAATCTGTTTCAACCGAGCACCAGTCTTACAGGGCGTCTTCTATTGGGAGCCTTTTTCGGTCGTCTTCTCTTGGCACACAACGCTTTTACTTGTGCTTTGAAAATGAAAAAAAAAAACAAATAACAAATAAGAGTTCAAAACGTACCTCCCAATGCAGAGAGACATGGTTTGTGGAGCGTTGGCGGCCGCCTGCAGCAATGTCCTTGAGCACCAAAAGCGACGAGGACTCCCCATTTCACTTGACCTAAAACGTGTGTGCTCTACTTCGACTGTGTGCTGCGGTAGATTCGGTGTCTTGTGTTGTTAACGTCCAAATTGCTGCCAGCAAAATTGCACCCGCAAAATGTTCCACCAGCAGTTTCAGTTATTACGAGTATTTTAGAGATAATTTTTTTTACACTTATACGACACGGTAGATATATAAAATCGCCAAAGGAAAGAGCTATACGATTTCACTGTTTCCGAGGAAGTAACATTTCAAATGAGGAGCGAACGGAAGAGACACAAAAAGTGCAGATACAGATAGCATCTTTTGAGATTTTTTTGTTTAAATTTAAGTACTTGGGAAGTGATGCTTAAGCTGTGCATGGAGCTTGATGCACATGGGTCCTCGAGTGCGCGTTTTAATTACTACAGGGATAATTGAAATAGCTTCTAGTTCACACATACAGCATAATATGGGTAGTCTTGTTAGTGGAGAGCAGGAGAAAGACTAAATTGGTGCTTTTTACTAATCATGTGTTAGTTAGGATGACGTGCTGGCATTGAGTGTGGACCGTGGCCAGTTGCAATGGCAAAACACTGCACACGAACATATGTTTCACAGATGCTATTGGGTTTAAATAAGTCCCTGAAAGAAATTCTAAGAGGCCAACTAGCTTGGTAAATAAATTTTGATTAGAAGTGACTTTTAAATAGCACTACCCGAAATACAACTGAGCAAATTCGGATGATCCGTTCTTGATTTTTGACTTTTTGAAAATGTCTAATTTTTTGTTTTAAATTTTCTCGCTCTCAGGGATTAAAAAGAGTTTACTTGTCATGGTATTTGCACAAAACAAATAGAAGGAAAATAATTATTTTAATATGGTGAACTGGTTCGAAACATAGATGTTTCTTAGTTTGAATTTCTCTGAATTGTTTGCTTTCACTCAATTCGCAGTATTTTTAAATTGTTCTATTTATGTTGCCGTCTTTGTGCGGGTCAAAACTAATAATTGTAATTTTGTTCCTTACCTACTGCTGACCGATTGATCTGATATTTGATGCATTTTTTAAATTTTGATGACAACAAAAATTATGTGTTTTCAGTATCATTGTAAATTCAAGATGGCTATGCCACAAAATGGCGCATTGCATATTGATTTTCAACAACCTTAATATGGGTATCAAACGAAAGATCTTGACTATTGGAATACAGTACACCATAAAAAGATTCTAAGTTCAATATGGTGTCCGAATCCAAATGGCGGATGGTCAAGTTGGTCACTGAAATAAAATCGTGAAGGAAATGATTCTTTTTAGCTTTAAAATCGTAGGCATATTTATTTTCAACATGTCTTATTGGATGCGAGACGGACACCAAATTTATAGCATATAGAAGGAATGCATTTTTGGGCTTAAAAATCGTCCATGCCAGCTCCGCCTTTATAATAAATTTTCGTTTTCGCGGATATCGCGTGTGAAGTGGGTGCGGAGTGAATGGATTCCCTTTTTGAGCTAACTTGCCCTTACTTGATGTGATATCAAGCAGCAATGGCCTGAGAGGAAGCCCACGAGCTTTCTTATGCTCTTCTTATTTAGTTTGAGGATTTCTCTATAAGAGAACGGATTGATTAGTAATTTGGATTTTCTGAGTCCCGGCATATTCCTCCACTGTGTGATACGGAGTTGGTTTTCCCCAAGCCCTGGCAAGTGCGTCCGCGATTTCATTGCCTACGATTTCATGATGACCTGGAACCCTTCCCAACCGAACTTTATTACGCTGAACTAGAGATTGTAAAACTTCATAGCAGCTTTTGACAGATTTGGATTCCATTAGATTGGATGATAATGATGAAATTGAGTATTGCCAGCTGTCCCATCTGGCCACCTGGTTTGTATTTCATTGCCAGTTGCATCTTTAGAGAACTTCCTGTGACTGTTTTCCTTATGAAAATGCCAAGAAGGGAAAACTCTATGAAAGCTGCCAGTGCAGGTGTTGAAGTTCTAAAGTTTGTGGCCACCAAACGATGGTTGTATTGACCATCATGTTGTACAATTAGTATAACATCTTAGGTTTGAGACCCCAAGTCCTGCCATAGAACAACTTACAGGCTTTAGTTGCTCGTTCTATAATAAACTTGATATGAGAAGTCCAGTTTAGTTTCTTATCCAGGATTATACCGAGATTCTTTACTCCTTTGGAGAGTGGTCCGCTCAACGACAAATGGAGATAGAGTCAGTTGTCTCGTCATCATAAAAGCTGCCAGAAAGGTCCACCATTTAAAGACATGCATTAATGCTGAAAGTATCATGCTAGTAATTGTAGTGTAGTGTCATCGGCAAAGCCTTGTGTCATATAGCCTGTCTCAAAATCTCATCTTTCCGGCGTTTAAATGTCTGAATCCAAGCTAAAAATTGACTTTGCCTTGTCTTAATATTCCAAACCTTTAGCTTTGTTTTTGAGATGTATTGTGGCTCTCTTCTCTCTCTTCTGTTTCCGCTTCGATCTCGGTAGTTTGTAAAAGTTGGGGATTTCTGCAAATGAAAATTGGATCTCCGAAAACCCTGAAATGACGACTTTTGAATAAGAACTGTTATCTATCGAGTCATTTGGCAATTTGAGATTTTTGGTTTGCAGAGCTAATGTCGCAGATGTCGGCATCCATGAAATCGAATCGAACATCTAATTTCAATTTCGAATCTTCAAAAAACAAAAGCTTAAGCTTGCGTTATTTCTATCCAGGAAAACGGTACTCATGATAAGTCCTACTCCAAAAATACGATATAAGTGAAATATCAAAATGGTTACACGAAGGCAAAACCGGCACATTGTCCGATTCTCCGAAAATTGTCCTTTCTCTCTTCTAGCCCTTGTTGCAAGATGCCAGTTGCGCATGAATTGTTGCGTGTAGATTGGGCCGTACTGTGAGGCATATCTAAATTAATCATTTCGTTAGTTGATAACTTCATTAAAAAGCGTTAAAATGGGTAAGGGATTCGGAATCATCCTCAGATAAAAAGTGTCCCCTAAAAACCGCATCCAATTTCATACACTTATGTGGCTGTGGTCTCATTTCCTCATTTCCTTCTGATAAGTCTATCTTGGCTTAAGTATTCTTCGGGACATGCCTAATCACATCTTGCTTAATGCAAATCGAAATTGCCTTGTTCAACCGGAGACTCTCTAGAAAGTTGCTCAAAATGTCTTAATTGTAGTTGGGTCTCCTGTCCACACTTGTGCGGACTTGCAAAAGATCCCCTGCTAAATTGTTAAAGGGTCCCGATATCAAAGACCTTTTCCAGGTCAACTGGGCAAGGCATTCGTGCATTGTTTCTTACAAGTAAAGACGCGGCGTGTATTATACATTAAAAGCATGTCCTGCTCTCAAATCGAATTGGTTGCCTGAAAAATATTTTTGTCTGATTTCTGAATGGAGTCTTATTTGTCGCTGATTTGCTAGATTGGCTGAGTTGCACCACCGCTGTATTCCAATGAGCCGTAAAATATTTACCGGGTACATATCCACCTCTTCGAATTAGGTCTCTTAGAACAATGTTCTAATGTTCCGTTGATGTTCCGTGAGGTCTGACAAACTTCTCAATTTTCCCAAAGCCAAATTGGAAATCTTCCCACGAAATGTAGGCACGTCGATTCTCATTATCGACGATGGACTCGGTTTTATCGTCATTGAACATGGCTATGTCCACAAAACTAACGAAGTAATCAATTTCTCCATAACCGATTTATTTCTTTTCGATTAATTTTAAAAAATAAACCAAACGAATTCCTGCAAACACCCAGAATATATAAACACTTGCAGATTCGCACGTAATGATTTCCCTCCAGAAGAACACGAATTTAATTAATTGCTTCGCTTTAAAATGCGGAGGAGGTCACCACGCTGGGAATTCTTTGCGTTTCATCGTTTTTATGTAAAAAAAAAAAGAAGAGGAAATATCATTTATCGTACATCTTTGAAAATACTTAACCCCTGAACTCCCACACCTACGAACATCTTCTCATGCTGAATGAATAATGCCATGTTCCCACAGTGGTACTCGCAGCGACATTTCAATGTAAATTAGAGCGAAGGGCGTTCCGTGTGAAACCCTCATCAATTTCTCAATTTCCTCTTCACTGAATAGCAGCACACACCAACATTTCCGCTGCAAACCGCACAAACATTCTCCATCTCGAAGGGAAACTCGCATTCCTCGAAACGTAAAATATGAGTGGGAATTCCGCAAAATCGACTAAAAGTTCGATCAGCAGACGACATCCTTTGGAACCAAAACGTTTTGAACGTTTCAATGTGCGATGCTTCATTGCAGCGCAATCCAGACTTTTGGCCAAATGCATATCATATAAAAAGGATAGACCCGTAAATTTATCCTGTACTCCATTTCCTACTTTCTCATGTTTTTATTCCGTGGTGGTCTTCCTGCACATTCGGTTAAATTTTCAACGAGTTTTTATGTGACGCAATCGGGCAGTGTATGAATTTTACGTAACTGCCTGAAAAAAAGGATACAAACGAAACGTAACGAAACAAATAGCAATCAGCCTGGAATGAAAAATGAAATCGCATCCTTTTTGCGTTCTTTCATTCTGCCGCTGAAGAAGAGTCGATTTTATCCCAACTGAGTGCACACAGTGCTAAGGAAAAAGGGAACTGCGTTGGTCATATGATAAAGGCAAGGATGTTCTGTCCAGAATTTGTGCCCAGTCAGTCGCAAACTGCAGTGTTTCTTTTTATAACAATAACGCTGATGTTGGATTTATTATTATTATTATATGCATTTCTTTTACTTTACAATTCGGTAAGAAAATCTACATGAAAATTCGTCTGAGGATTCTGTCATCGTTCAGCTTCCTGTTTCGTTTCTTGTATGCGGAACAGGAATTTCAATTTAGCTGATGCATAGAGGAAAAGTAGATTTTTTTTAGAGAAGTGAGTGCAATTTCGGAATCCGAAATTGGAAAAGCAATAGTTGTGCGGTACTACTCGTACATGTTTTTGCGATGAGCAGGTTGAAGGTATTGCAGCAAGGCTGGGAATTTCGATGAGCGATAAAATGAGTATGATTTGATTGATGCTTAATTTTTTGGAGCTTGTTGAATAAATTTCGAAACATTTTGTGATGTTTTCTTTATTTTTTCTCTTCGAAGAATTACCTTGGTGCAACTGTGGTAAAAAACTTCTTTGCTCTCAGAGTTGCCAGATGACTCGGCCAGATGACATGTTGTGGCAAAGTCTTCAGTTAAATATACGTATACTTCTGTTTTTATAAAGCATTTCCGATTTCGTTGAATATTCTGTGAATATAGTTTACAATTTTACACCCTTTGTTCAATGATGATTTTTATTTTTAAGGTTCCACACAAAAGATGCCAACGGAGTTCTATCATTAAGCCTTTGCTGTTCGTCCACCCGTTTATCGGTAACAGAAAATAATTGGAAGACATTTGCGAACGATAATTTCCTTTTGCAACAAATTATGAAATATTACAAAAATGGTGCAAACTCTAAGGAGATGGTCAAGAGCAACAACAACCGAGGAAACGTTGAAGCTGTTAAGAACATCGTCGAAATGCATTTAGAAATCTTGCCAGGGCTATTAGCATATCGGTTGGGTTATGCTTATGCATAAAATGTAAATGAAACGCGTGACAGCGAATTCGACCGAAGGAACCATCGAATGAGCATTTTTCAGGAAGTGTAGAATAACATAAACGACGATTTGTCGATGCCACAAAAGAGACACGTCTAAGGTTCAATCTTTCCTGTTGTTTGCGTGAAGCTATGTGACGAAAACGCACATATTTGTCGTAATATATTCACGCCTCTTGTTGCTCTCAATCTCTCAATTTTGTTGACTATTATCACGTTGGTCCAAGATGGTGTTCAAGTTTAGCACGGAATAATTTTTAATTAACAATTTCACTCCAGTTTTTTTTGCAACTCCCCTTGCTTTCCAATTTTGGAAATCTCCACCGATTGTCAAAGGTCGATTTCAAATTTGAAAATTGTCAGATTTTAACTGATTTATCACTTAATGTCTGCCGAAAATGTCTCAATTATTTTTTTTTAGTTAAGTTGGCAAATAAGTCCGCTTTCTCTTTATTATGTCCCGCCCTTTTGCTTCTGCTGAATCCGACTTACAATTGGCCATTTTTTTTTATTTCTTGCTCAATATATTTGATCCCATCTTCATTATATTATATGTACGCATACCGCTTCTCTTTTCCTGGCAGCCTTTTTTTCACGTGTCGCACCGAATGATCTCGACAAATTTGCCAAATTCGTATTCACTTTCCCATGATTCTTTACTTTTGTTGCTTCTTAAATTTTCAAAAGTTCAAAAAAACCCAAAATTGTTGTGGAATCTATATCAGGTAGTTGGTAGGAAGGTCGGCCTACACGCAAAAATTTTTTTCGAAATGAGTGCAAAGATTGTTTCATGCTTTTAGAAAAGACCAAAGACGATTCCGACATCCAACTTATCTTCATCCAAGTACAAAATATGGACATTTATTTTTATTTTGTATGTAGAGCTGAATGGAACCTTTGATGAACGTATTGGTCCTACCTCTTGACCGATGCTTTAAGTACCTTTTATTTGAACTTAAATTTTTTTTGTCCAGAAATGAAGTTTCGCTTCTTTCGAAATTTTGCTAGTTCTTAAATTCTTGTTCGAAGCTTTTTTCATCCGCCTTAAATTTGCAAGTTTATTTTGGTATGATCCAAGGTCCTCGAAATATGCACATAAATCCATTATAAAAAGTTATGGTTGGAATACCTCAAAGTAGTCATTTAGGAACCATCATCTTCATTTTAAGAGATTCTCTTATCGTGCATCTACTCCAATTGTTTATTTGGTGCAGTGGAAGCATTTTTATTTTTTTTTTGTACGACATTTTTCTTTAATGGACCTCTTGTTCCACTAGTTGATGCTATACTATATATAACTTTGGTGTCCTCTTTGATAGAACTCTGCTCTTGTATTTTTTGAACAGTTCTCGATAGAGTTCTCGTATTCTTAAATCTCTTTTTGTCATCTTTGCGCGCCCACTTCTTCACTATACCTGGGAAGTGAACTTTCACATTACACCAAAGCATTCCAAAGCTGATTTGTCCGTTTTGCCTTATGTGACTTACATTGTGATGACAGCTACAAGCAGACTTCGTTTGAAAACAGACGCCCACAGTTCGAGGCATATCAGTTCGCCTAGTGTCACTTGTTATCAATTTACGCTGGCCGATTTGGTATTTTCAGTCTTCTATTTTTGTGGTCACAATCGTACGAGTTTTTTGGGCCACGTCAAAGAAATCAAATTACTGTCGTTGTTTTTTTGAGACTGAAGGATGCAATGTCTTCACTTTTTTTATTTGCATTGAAAAAAATAAGTTTCTATAAAAAAGTACAATTAACATGTCTACCCGGGGTTTCAAATTGTTTTCACGCTAAGTGAAAAACAAATTGCCCGCAAGTGAGTAATAAAATGGAATTAATAGACCCCAATTAGTTTAAGTCTGTTGCAAGCTTCAGCTATTTCCATGTCTATCCTTTTTGCGTTCATAAATAGTGGACAATTTTACATCCAGTTAACTTTCCTTGTAGACCACATTGAATACATGCCACCACCTCCTCTTTTTTCGCCTTGACACATAACTTCAGTGTCCATAAACTGGCAGTTGTGTGACGGGCACTGAACATGTAATTATAAACATAAATCAAATATTGATGTGCAAATGTTATACTTCATAATTTTTTTCCATCAAACAAGGACAAGCGCTTACGCTTTTTATGCGACACTGGCGGTTTTTCTATGGAAGTTTATCTTGCCACGCTTTGCTAATGATTTTTTTCTTTTTCACTACAAGCTTAGATACCTTAAAGTTAAAATCGAATGTTTGGAAATCCCCTTTGATTCCTCTAACATTAATCAAACAGAGCGGAACTGTCACCTTTCTGTTTAGGGACTCATTTAATCATCAGCAGTGAGTAATGGTATAATTTTTTGTGATTTCCTTATTTGGCTTTTTTTTTTGTTTTTATTGTTCACTGCAAAAGAAGAAGAAGGCTAAACAATCAATAAAAAGAACATTCTAAATAATCTTTCCGATAAAACTCATCAAAGTTTGGTTCATTAGCACTCTCCACAGCCACTCGTTCGATTAATTGAAGGAAATTTTGCTTCAGATAAATTCTGTTCAAACGTATTCACTGAATGGAAATCATCCATTATCGTGTAAGCAAACAAGAGCACCTAATTTCCTCAATCATTATGATTTGGATTGATGGTCTTTGGGGGAAAACCAATCAGTAATTGAAGAGGTCTCATTAGATGATTTTCATATAAAAGCGATTTATATTATTTTGTAGTCTTGTGCAATGTCAATAATATTTAGGTAAAAGTTAAATATTTTCGACAATACTCTTGGATAGAGCTTTCAAAATAACTGACTTGGGACCGTTTCTTGCTAAATGAATATCAGCTTTGGGAAAGGTGTACTTATAAAACTCAGCTGAGATGCCCTAGGTCACCGAAGCTTTGTCGCTTTTCACATTCCCCGGTACTCTTTAAAGCTCACTAATAATGGTTAAAAGGATATCTGAATGCTCATCTTATAAATTGATAGGTAAACTAGAACATATTGTAAGTAAATTGAAGAAAAAAAATCATTTCAAAACTATGCTAAAATTTCTGAATAAATTTTGCTTAATTTTTCTAGCATTGGTTTTCTAAGCAAAATCAAAAAAATATTCCTGTACCTTTTGCAGATCCTTTAAAACCGCATCACTTCCTTCATCATCCTTGCTTGGGAGTAATTCGAAAATGCGGACACTTAAATTGCATCCAGAAAGGAAATCACCTTAGAAATATAGACGGCAACCCTATACTACTTACGGTTGACTCAATGATTTCGAAATATCATGCTTGGTGCTGCGTCCGAGTTGCACAGATCTTCTGTCACTTTTTGTTGTCAAAAGATTGCAATCCACCTTCAATAAACCCACTTTCTTTCCTCCCGTAAACAGTCAGCTCCCGCGACATACTACCACATAACTAATGGATCATTTATAAGTACTGATGAACCTTTAGTTTTGCACATCTCTGAGTTGTTATGAGATGGAAATACCAAGGAGAGACGGGAGAGCGCTTCACATTAATGCTTTAAAGGGGAAGAAGTACGGCTAACTCATTCCCGGATGTTGCATCACGTCGGTGTTGAAGGAGACATTTCACAGCATTCTTGGCAACATCGGTTGTCTGAACATTCCAAATTTTCATTCATGGGTACTTACTGATGGTTTAAATGTGGGTTAATTGACGGTGTACAGTCATTAAATTCCACTTTGTTCATAGACCCTAATGGTAATAATATTTTTATATCAACATTCAATGAGTTTCACAATCGCTGTCGTAACATTACCACGGGGCATGAATATGAACGAAGCAAAAGAGTGAATCGAATACACGCAGCACGACAAGAAATGATTTATGACGATAAAAACAAAGATTCGGAGACAAAACGGAGCCATGTGGTATGCCAGCATATTAATGGTAAATTGAAGACGTGTAAGAAGTCAAAAATCACTTGGTTTGTTAGCTCAAAAGTAAGTTCATATTCCAGTACAGCAGAGAAAAACCAATGTTTTTTTTCGAAAAAGAGAACCTGATACCAAACTTAACTTGCAGTGATACATTCTAGTTCGAAAAAGCCTTTTATTAAACTAATCGGTCGTACGATCGGATGATCGGACATACGACTATACTTATTCAATTATAATATCTCGCCAAGGTAGGGATTCTAACTGGAATAGTTTTGAAGCAATGTTATTCAGTTTTGATGAATGCATTGATCGATAAATAATTGAGCTTTTTTGCTTGGCATTTTTTATCTATATCAAGCTCCACTAAGGTTTGTTAAGATCGCCAGCAAGTTCGTAAACTATTTGGTAGAAATCATTATTTCAGGTAATTTCATCACCCTTTTCTAACTTTTAGTTTAATCTTAAACAAGTGTTCGTAACAATTGCTTTGATGACTGAGTTTGCTCGCAGCAGGCAGTTTAACTTCCTGGATCAAACTACTATTTAACTATGCATCATACATATACTTTTTTCTTCCTCATTCTTGAATGCATCTTTGTAAAATAGAAATATTTCGTCTAAAGAAGGCCGCAATGATCCTGTTACGCCTACTATGGTCAAAACCTCAATCTAAATTTAACTTCTTGATCACAAAATACAAACTAGACTTAAATATACCTTAAAATTTTTCTTAAATAAAAATAAGAGACATTGTCAAAGATTGCCATTTCGAAAACTTTGGTGGTTTGAAATTCACTCAAATAACGTTTCGTTTTATGCCGACACGCACTTAAGACACCCACGCAATGAATAATACCCAAAAAAAACTTTTGCAGACACAAAATCCACTTTAAGCAATGATGTCCATCCAAGCAAATCCAATCAAAATAAAAAACGAAAATCATGTTGAAAACATACACGCTTTTCCGATGTTCCAGCAGGTAATTTATGTCAATTACCCCAAGGCAGTGCCATTTTGATTCTGAGATTCAGTGGGCAGCTCATACGTTAAGGGAGGTAGTTAAAATTACCATATAATGTGTTTTTTGCCCCCACAAGAGGTTGCATTTAAATGAACTTCCTATCCTCGTAGGGTTTAGTCTCACTCAAACTGTGGTGAATGCATACAAAAATTAACTTCATAAGACTGGTGTTGCAGTCATGTTACACCCATGTTTAATAGTGCCCTTACCGAGGCTTAAAGCGAACAATGTGCACGCACACATATTTATTTCTTTACCAAGGGTTTGAAATTAAAATCTTAAGTCGAAAAGATCTCAGTTGCATGCTTTTAGGTTCAAAAACATGTCAACTCGCACGAGGACGTTTTATACGAGTAAATGGATCTCTTTCGCACAGCCCTATCATTTTTAAACTGATTTTAAAACTTATAACCTTGTATATTATATTGCGAATCAAAGAACACGCTTTTTGTATAGAGACGCCCTTATATTTTTAACGTTACATTATTTTCTTGTTTTTTATTAGAGTGGCTATAGTAGACCACATTCTATGAATATTTCCACAGTCTACCAATTTAGGTAGCCTTCTGACATATGAACGGACGAAAGGACTAACGAGCAAAAAGACGAACAGACGAGAGAACGCACGGACGAACGGACGAACGGACGAACGGACGAACGGACGAACGGACGAACGGACGAACGGACGAACGGACGAACGGACGAACGGACGAACGGACGAACGGACGAACGGACGAACGGACGAACGGACGAACGGACGAACGGACGAACGGACGAACGGACGAACGGACGAACGGACGAACGGACGAACGGACGAACGGACGAACGGACGAACGGACGAACGGACGAACGGACGAACGGACGAACGGACGAACGGACGAACGGACGAACGGACGAAAGGACGAAAGAACGAAAGGATGAAAGGACGAATGGACGAACGGACGAAAGGACACACAGCGACAGCAATAGGGTTCCTTGACACTCTTTGCGTAGAAACCATAAAAATGTAAGCTTAGTGAAAGAAAAGATGATGATGATGATAAAAGAAGGATTCGGTGCAATCTATGATAAATCCATCCATCTAACACGCTAATTTACGAGAGGCACGATGAACAGTCGTCATGCTTTCTGGAAACACCATCAGTATTAGAACTTTTTTTTCTTTTATGCAAATAAATACAAGCAAATTAATTTAGTTTTGGCATACCTAAAAGCAAGTTTTTATTTTTTTAAGTCTTTAATTTATTTAAAAGTTAATATACTCGTAAATTAAGTTTCGTGTACGTAGAAAAGTTGTAGAGCTCAAATCGGTTTATTCAATGGTCTGTAAAAGGCAAGTCGTATCTATATTACATAAAATTTCCTCGACGAAAGACAAAAATTAATTTGATAAGAATTGAACATGTAATTTCAAAAAGAGCACATTTCACTTTTTTTGACAAATATTTTTTTCACATAAATGTGTTTTAAACTCTTCTCTGTAGATATGAATATCAAAATGTTTCTGTAAAATTGTAATTTAGTATTTAGGTCTAGTTTCAGTACAAATCAAACAGTCGTTCCACTAAGTTTTTTCTTAAAATTAGTATTTTAATTAGTTCATTTATTATAAGTTTTTTTTTTTTTTTTTTTTTTTTTTTTTTATTTGTGGCATTAAATGTACAATATACAATATTTTCAGATATAATTGTATGTTTACAGAGATATGGTCTCTTACTACCTTACTACTGCAATATTAGCTTATTTTAACTTAATTAATATCACAGATTTATCTTAAACTTGAAGGAAAAGCCACAGTGAAACCTTCATTAAATAAATGACCCAGATTGGATAAGGGGGAAGAGAGAAGAGGGGATTTCAGATTTTCGGCTAATTTAGTCTCTACGACCCAACAATGAGAAGAAGATATTACAAAAGAATAATAAATAATAAATAATAAATAATAAATAATAAATAATAAATAATAAATAATAAATAATAAATAATAAATAATAAATAATAAATAATAAATAATAAAAAATAAATAATAAATAATAAATAATAAATAATAAATAATAAATAATAAATAATAAATAATAAATAATAAATAATAAATAATAAATAATAAATAATAAATAATAAATAATAAATAATAAATAATAAATAATAAATAATAAATAATAAATAATAAATAATAAATAATAAATAATAAATAATAAATAATAAATAATAAATAATAAATAATAAATAATAAATAATAAATAATAAATAATAAATAATAAATAATAAATAATAAATAATAAATAATAAATAATAAATAATAAATAATAAATAATAAATAATAAATAATAAATAATAAATAATAAATAATAAATAATAAATAATAAATAATAAATAATAAATAATAAATAATAAATAATAAATAACATATTATAAATAAATAATAATAATTTTTTTTTTTTTTTTTTATATAGGTTACATTGGTATTTTGTATTAATAAGTTAATTCTTATCATATTAGATTATAAAGGTTAGAAATCAAATAGTTGTCAGGTAGTAAACACGAGTTTTTGTATCTGGAGCAAAGTTTAGCAATGCGTTCCGATACCATTTCAATTTCGGTAAGTGTATGGAGTTCGGCTGTCGAAAAGAACCATGGTAGATTCATCATCATTTTTAGGGTTTTATTTTGAATTATTTGAAGCCTACGCATATGGATTTTTGCACATTTTGCCCATACAGGCGAACCGTAAAACAGGATAGCCTGGAAAATAGCTTTGAATATCAATATTTTGTTCTCCTTGCTTAGTTTTGATTTTCTGCAAATGAAAGGGTAAAGAACCCTAGTTGTAACGTTTACCTTATTTATTATTTCCTGGACATGAATATTGAATGTTAAACGTTTGTCCAAGTGCACCCCGAGATACTTAGCTCTTGACTTCCACTCGATCTGGACGTTATTGAGTGATAAGTTGTTGCTGGGAAGAACACAAGCTCGTCTTTTATATGTGAAAAAGACGGCTTGAGTCTTGGAAGCATTAATTTTAATTTTCCAGTTTTTGTAATATTCTTGGACGGAATTTAGCGCAGATTGTAAATTAGTTTCTATAACGGAACCAATCACACCTGAAGTGTAAATACATGTATCGTCCGCGAACTGAGCAAAGTTACAATTTTCCAGTTGAGGGAAGTCAGAGGTGTAAATATTATATAGGATGGGACTAATTACTGCTCCCTGTGGAGCTCCTTCATTGACATGTTGGATAACAGAAAAGACATTATTAAGGGACACCTTAAAACTTCGAGAACATAGAAAAGACTGTACTATTTTTACTAAGTAGAATGGGAAGCTAAGGCTTATCATTTTATGAAGCAACCCATTGTGCCACATTGTGTCAAACGCTTTCTCTACATCAAGTAGTACAAGTCCCGTGCTTTGACCTAACACAAGATTGTTCTTTATGTCGGCAGTAATACGGTGTACTTGGTGGACTGCGCTATGACATGTCCTAAAACCAAATTGTTCATTAGGGAGAACGTTATTGTCATCAATGAACACCAAAAGTCTTTTTTTTATTATTTTTTCCAAGCATTTGCTTATCGATCCTAATAGGCTGATTGGTCTATAACTTGTAGGTAAAGAAGCATCTTTGCCAGGTTTCAGAATTGGAATAATTTTAGCTTCTTTCCATGCAGTGGGAAAGTAACCTAACTTCAAACAGTTATTAAATAGCTTCAGTAGATAATATATACCTTCAATCGGGAGTTTTTTTAGGCAAGCATTTTTTATTCCATCGAGACCCGGAGCTTTTCGATTTTTTAAGTTTTTTAAGATGCTTTTAAGTTCGTTTATTGAGACCAAATCTTCATCTCTAATTTGATAAGATTCGCTCAATAATTGGGTAGTTTGCTCTACAGAAGCCTGAACGGGACTGCGATTACTATTGGGCAAGTTATTACTGCCAAACACACTAGCAAGAGCATTGGCCTTTTCAATGTGCGACAGCAATCTGATGTTTCCATTCTTGAATGGGGGAATATAGTTATTTTTTTTCTTTATAACTTTTACTATATTCCAAAAGGGTTTTGTGCCTTTTTCTAAACTTTGCAGCTTTCGGTTCCATATCAGGTTTCTGTGGGAGTTCATAGAATTTTTGAGAAAAGCACTTAGACTTTTAACCTCACCTAGGTAAATAGGGTCCCTAGTCCTCATCCACCTAGATCTGTAACTATTCCTAACCTTAATAAGCTCTAATATAATGGAAGGCAGGGGATCTGTCTTTTCATATCTAATATGTCTTTTCGGTACAGAAGCTTGGACACTTTCCAAAATAGCTGTGGTAAGAAAATCAACACTTTCATCAATTTGGGTTTGATCAATTTCATTATTCTCTTCGGACCGTTGCAATTTCGACCGCATAACATTTTTGTATCTCCGCCAATTTGCAAAATTGTAGTCGAAATACTTGTGGCAAGATTGGATTGGTGACAGGAGGAGGCTACAAGCTACCGGCAGGTGGTCCGAACTCAGCTCATTGAGTGCAGTAGGCGTCGTGAAAAGGTTAGGTGTATTTGTAAGGTACAAGTCTAAGGTTGATGGATTAATCCTTGCGTTTGATGGGATATAAGTGGGGTTTGGGGGATAAAGGATATCAAAAGAATGAGTAGCTCTTAGGTCAGCGAGAATATTACCCCAAGCGTTAGCTCTCGAGCAACCCCATGACCTGTGTCTGCAATTTAGATCGGAACCTATCAAATACATATCGCTTATGCTGACTAGCTTTCTTAAGTCGTTTCGGAAATCAATGCGCTTTTGTGGTGAAGGGCATCTACCCGGAAAATAGGCACAAAAAATCTTAAGCGACACACCGTTTGAAAATGGTATCTCGATACCAATGCTTTCAACTGATTTTACGCCCATCGTAGGAATTAATTTATGTTGTATTGAACGTTTGACTACGATGGCAACACCGCCACCTCTTCTCTCTTCCCTATCCAAACGATAACATTTAAATTCTGGGTTTGACATATTAATATTTGTGGCTAGCCAAGTTTCAGTGACAAGTCCTACATCAATTTTATATTTGTTGAGAAAAGAAAAAAATTCCAATTGTTTGGATCGAATGCCTCTAGCATTCCAACATATTATGTTTAGACTAGCATTCATTTTTTAGAACTATAAACATACTTAATTGCTAATTGTGCTATTGTACTAAATTGTTCAGCTTTGTTGGTACATTTACCCAGCAAAATCATCATCTCGGCTGTCAACGCGTTGATTTCCTCCATAGAAAAAAGCTCTTCAGTCGTCTTTACTCCCGCATTGTTGTTGTTATTCGTCCAAACGTTTGGTATTAAGGGACCACTTAAGTCTCCGGGAACTTTGTTGGTTTGCACATTTGCAGCGGATGGAAGAGGAGGAAAGTGCAATAAGTTCGGCTTGAAAGCTGCACTTTGCCGATGTGCATGTTGGGCTTTGTTTCTCCCTGAAAGCTTTTCACGAATTGACATAAAGCTTTGACGACTTACGCAAGCTGGGTCCGTGGATTTGTGTGTGCCATTGCAATTTGCACACTTTATGTTGTTGGACATGCATTCACTGGTTTTGTGCGACCCAGAGCAATTTGCGCAATGTGTGCGGATGTGACAATTTCGTTCTCCGTGGCCATACATCTGGCAATTGTAGCACTGAATAATTTTGTTTATTTTCTTGCGCGCAAAATCCCATTTAACTTGGGTTTTGAAAACTGAGCGAACACTTTTTCGTAGGTCGAAAAGTCGGATGCTTCCAAAATCAAGAAACACAAGATAAAAGACATCAGTAAAACGTTCATATTGTTTTTTGATCTTTTTAATGTTTTGACACTTTAGTCCAAGAGAGAGCAATTCTTCTTTTAATGTTTCAATGGGAAGGTCATCAAGCCCGTATAGAATGACTTTGAATGACCTTTCTGTCGGAAGATCATGTGAAAAGAACTGCCAATTGCTGCCCTTAAGCACTGCACACACAGTTTTTTGCGTATCAATATTATCACAATTGATTTTAACACCGATTGTCATTTTTTTAACGCAATAGTTTTCAATGTGATTTTGAGTTAAAATGGAATGCACTTCCTCGGTTGTTTTTTGCAATATACAAATAGATGGAACTTTGATTTTTTTTAATGTTTCGGAAGGGCTTTGCACTTCATCACATTCGATATCTTCGTTGTCCGAGTCCGGCAGACATTGTAAGGGAGCAAAATAATTTGTTCTAGGGTTTTTAGTTCTAGAACCCATTTTTTGCATCTTTGTTTTTGAAGACTGCTCGTCCTCAGCACTTGGCGACCGATTTCTTTTCCGTATTTTGCTACTTATAGTCCGTACTTAGTGAATGAATATGTTACACGTTCAAAGCTCAAGTCGGTACTTATACGGTATTATAAGTGTTTTTTTAATTTAAATTAATAAATATGGATTAGTCGAAAGACATATTTTTAATTTTTAGGTTTAGCCTGGAGCGTTACATTTAAACAAATTTAAGTTAATTAAGCTAGCTTTAAGCGTTTTTGTCTTACATTTATGTAAATGAATTGATTAATAAAAATGCATTAAAATGAAAAAAAAAATGTTTCTGTAACTTTCGATTGCTAATTCGATTGGCTTTACTTTATTAAGTGCCGTATTTTTTCATTCTCTTTAAAGTAGTTCATTTGATGTAAGAAAATTCTAATGAACTTTACTAAATCGCCACTTAACCCTTTTAAGTAAAAATATGATATATGCAAACATTGTTGCCGTATATAAAAAAATACGAGTATCGCGAAAATCGATCGCGAAAGTTGATCGCAACAATTGCGGCCTCATTTTAGAAAATCGCACGAGCATATCAATGAGTCAAATATTATATATAATAAAAGTTGAAAAATTTATTAAAAGATTAAGCATTATCGAAGAGCACTTCTAGGTGGAGTGCAGGTTATATATGTTAAATAGTTTAATTAATTAGGGGCTTATTTCTCCTATTGAGGGATAAATGCAATTAAACCTGAATGGAGTACGAAAGTATAGAACTCAAAGGAACGTGTGTACAAAGCTCTTCATATATTATAATGATTGCTTTGCAGTTACTTTTCAACTAAACACTCTTGTATCATATGATATTGCATTGCAAACATAAAGCTAATTTATTTCAAAAGCTCTTATATTGACACAGATACATTTTGTGCAAACAAGTAAATCAAAACAGCTCGTAAATCAAAATTCAATAAGCGTTTGATAAATAATTCTACAACATTGAATTTGAATCAATTCATTCAATAAAATATTGTCTGGCTGCACTTGTGTATAAATTTGAATTTCAAAATCGTGCCTCCTTTATTTTTAAAATATGCGAAAGGAAGAGCATCACTTAGGGAACTAAGCCCTTTTTATTGAAAATGCCGTATGAAGCAAATTTACCTACGAAATGGTATTCCTTTCATTTGTACAAAATTTAATATTTCGTGTTTTAAGACTATAGTCAGTTTGAGTGGTATTTTAATGCATGAATTTTAACATATTTTTAATGAAACAAGTTCCATAAGAACATTGTTTTTTCGGGTCCTTTAGATTAAGAATACACCCAATTGATCCAAAACAAACACAATCAATGAATAGTGTGGAGGGAAAAAGTAGCCAAGTGTGAAACGAACATTCACACGAAGGGTTCCGTACCACCAAACATTTTACTTTGTTTATTTTTTCAAGGTTTGATTTTAAAATACAGAATTTTTATATTCCTTTTTAACTTTATATTAGTAGTACATAGTCTATGAAAATTGCAACTATTTTGGTTCAGTAAATTCAGCCTTGTGACATAAAGACATACGGGCAGCGGAGGCAAAGTAAAAGGCACCCTTTGGTTACGGAAGTCCTAAACTGCTTATTGCATTTGCTTATAAAGACGCTACGAGTTTTATTATTTCGTCAATTTCTGTGCCGTTAAGAAAGCTTATTCCATCGGCTAAGCCAATCCGATTTTTTTTTGTGGAGGGAAAGTGGCTTATCAGCAACACTTCGTTGATGTGTTGTCGATTTAAAAACACATTCGCTACACAGGAAACTGGTGTAACTAAATTGAAGTAGATTTTACCGCTTTCCACAGTTGGTGACCTCTGGTGAATATTACTATTGTACCGTGAGGCTGAACCATTTTCATCCTTTCCCTTTAACGACAAATGGATACGAGATAAGACTATCTTAAGGCCTTGGATTTGCTTAAAACTTCACCCGGAACTCAAACATGGCAATGCAGATGCTTCATTCCACTCTAACCGCCAATTTTTTTTTTTCGTTCTATGAAATTGATTAATTCTGAAAGAGACGATTGCGACAGATCTACTTAACAAGAATCAGTTAGAAGAAAACTCAAAATCATCGTTGACTGATTAAAGTAAATATTTCAAAGGAGGCGATTTGGAGTGACCAGCTCGGTCCTCCGATTTTGATTGGGTTTTCTGAAATTCCGCGTTAACCGTCAACCGGCAGAAGAGTCTAAAAGACCTTAATGCCAACGTTCGGGCAGAAATCGTCAACTTTCCTGCTACTATCATGACAAGGCTTATTCAGTGTATGATTTTATTTTCAAAACTATTTGAAACAAATTTTAAACTTTTTCTAACATTATTAAAAAAAACGGAGCAATTTGAAATAAAGAAGTTATGTTTTTGCATCCTGTATTGGCTTCTTTAAGTGCTTTCAGGTTTAATATTTAGTCCTTCTTCCAGCAATTCACAATCACATACGACCACTTTTATACTAACAACTTCTACGAGTACCTTAAAGGTATTTGCTTAAGCTTTCACGTAACAAAATTAATGTGAATGCGGTGCTTCCAATTACACTACTATTTACGTTTCCCTGCGAAGAGGTATAATTTCCATCCTCGAGGGTAAAGTTGGTTTAACTATTATTCAAGTTGTTTTGTTAAAGCCAAACCGTCTGCTTGCTTGTGAATGAAAACCCTTTGCGGAGAGAATAAAAGTTTGAAGGAGTTTTGGTTTTATTTAATTCAAGCTTTTAAATAATATAATAGATTCCACATTAATTTAATATTAAACGGTCATCCCAATGTTCATATATCGAAATGTACATAAGCCTTATCAAGCCTCAATTCATGTGGCAAACATACTCGTGCTCAAAAAACCTCAGCTGTGGATATTGATTGCCACTCACGAGAAATGAATGGACTCTGATCGTTTTTCCAGTGATTTCCCATAAATGATAGAAAAGAAAATATGGGTTAAAGCAATGACCATACCACGCCCCCGAGCTGATGTTTCGCAATTCTTTGTATGTGAAGACGTGTATAATAATAATGAATGTGAAAGGATACAATACAAATGCTGGAAATATGTGTTCGAGAGTAGAATAACAAATCCAAACGAATAAGTCCAAAGATGATTCTGTGTCCGTCAGGGCGTAAAATATATTTTCCTACAATTTCAATTGTGAGCTGATAACAAAAGGCAACTGTATAAATGTATTCATAAAATCTATTTCATTGTAACCAAAATTCGTAATCGACTCTTCAATGTGCAGTATAGTGGAGCATGATATTAATACGAACAGCACCTGATGCATTGGGTTGTGCCTCTTCTAGCTGAAATATACAAAACAAGTTCTGTTTTTGTGACGAAAAAAAAACAACATTTAAGGCGCCAGTTTAACCTTCAGCGAGAAACTTTAACGAGCCAATCGTCATTAATACGGTATTCATACAAAAATGTTCCTCTTTTGCTTATTTGCTTCGAAGACTACAACTCAATTTATTCTTTATATGTATAGTATATTGCAGCAGATCGTTCAGATCAGGTTTAACATGGGTTTGAAGTCGTGAAAAGTCATACTCCAGTTGGAAACACCGAACAATTTCTGGTAACTGAGAATAGCCAAAAGCAATATAACATTTTAATCTTAAAACAGGAGTATCTCTACTGTTTTCAAGATTTAAGATTTTAATTCATAAAAAGAAACAACGTTGTACTATGGCGATGAGTAAGATTTTTGAAGAAACAAGTCAGAAAACTTGTCTTCTTGAGTTATGCTAAATACTTTGAGAGTCAACTTATTGTAAATTAAGCTGAAAGGCAATTTCTCCTGAATACGAGATTATTAAAGGGCTATTAAAAAGTTATCAAAATCGATAGACTATACAAAGATAAAACTTTTGTTTTACATTTAATTTGCTTCATTATCTCCTAACTGTTGGTGTTAGAATCGATTCTTGCTAGAACGCGATAAGGTTACATTTGAATGATGTTGTTTTCCATTCGGAATGGCAATTTACAAGCAATCATTTGACATAAGAATCTGAGCATTGTCTTCATTATAAATGCACTTTTTTTCATTGACTTTAAAGTCTAAAAAACGGTTGACTTTTATTTTTGGCTTTTAAGGAACAAAATAAAACATGAAGCCACAAGACGTATTTAAGGTATGAGTTCAACTTAAATCAGCGCCGGTATACAAAGTACACAAACAGCCAGTATACAAGTACAATACAAACATATCTTAAAAGTCTAGTATTTACATTATATTGAAGAAATGTTAATGCGTTAAGGGAGCAGACTTAGTAAGAATTTTGAAAAAATTGTATTCTTTTTCTACATTTCCTTAAAGAATTTTAGACAAATCGGACTTTTATTTCTTATCTGTATTTACGAGTTTTTCTCGAAACCATATTTTCGAAGTCGTACCTTGAAAACGGCTTTAACGATACGTTTTAAATTTTTCCCATTTATTTTTTATATAATTTTCGAATCGGACGAAGGTTTTTTTTGTTTTCTTTTTTAACGATAAAATTCTTTTATAGCCGATTATGTGAATGAAACTTTTGTTGAATTAACAACTTTGACTTTCAACACCCATGATTCAGTGATGAGCTGCAGTGATCACGGCAATACCCCTTATTTTAAAGCCCATGTCTTTCATGGGGAAAAACAATTGAGATTTTTTACTTAAAGGTTGGCCCAAAACAAAAACCTAAATTAAGATCTATTTCTTTAGGTCCAAACAAGGCCTTAAATGCTTCACTGGCAACTTTTTTTGATCACTTTCATGCAGTTTTTTCTGAATGCATTTAAATCTCTCCCGAATTTTCATAAGTGATGGTAAGAATTTAGAAAATGATTTATGAATTCAAAATAATTAATTGATTATTTAAAATCCGATACAAAAGATTTGTGATTCCCATTCAAGAGCATCACACTTTGACAACTGTATGTAGTTACTCGTAATATTACTCTGAAATAGTGAATGTTTCATATGCAATCTGCAAATAAATTGACATTCGTGATATGAATATTTTACAAGCATTCCTGTTTTGTTTGATTTTTTTTTTCTCAGAAATTTGGAGCGAACGCTCTTTGATACAAATAAAAATTGGTATCCATTTTAATTTTGAAAGTTTCGTATTTATTGTCGTTTATTATCATAAGATGACTTTAAATAAAAATGACAAAAATAATATTGAAATTATTTAACAAATTTCGTGTAAAGCTAAGAACTTGGTTTTCACAAAGCAGATTGTTCATCTGTAAGACTCTTAAAATCCAGGACTTTATCCTCTATGCAAGCAAGCAGCGCAAAATCAAAGTACTTTGGCGGTTACATATGGAAAGTGGTGGAAAATAACTAGAAACCTAAATTGTTAATCATCAGCTCTTTAAAAATAATTAAAGTAACAGACTATTATATGAAGTTTTCCTCGCCCTGCAACCTACAGCCATTTAAAACCAAAGTGTACCGGTACCCTTTTGCCCTACCTTCCATCATAAGAAAATATGTACCATTAAAATTTCAATAGACTTATGTGCGATTGTTGAAGATTTGAAGCATCAATTTTCGAGTCCCGGCAACACAGTCACAGTTTTTTAAAATTAAATGTAAAAATCGAAATTTCTGGAAAGAATATATATTCCATACATATGAGGAGTCTAGTTAAATCTCGTTCAAGACATTATGCTGATAGTTGAAATAGGCGCTCCATTAAAGTCAAACTCCACCATACTGAACTCGAAGGAATCACCCGCAAAAGCTTTGCAACAGATTACATGCACATTGAATCACATATAATTCGAATAAATAAGACCACTCGACTCCTATTTTTTACTGAGTATTTATAAGCTTGTAAAAATACAAAACCTTCAATTGTCCTCACAATAAAGCAGTCGCGGCAGGTCAAAAGTCTTAAAGAAATGGCGTCCTAGCTCTTTTCTTCCAATCTTTCTTCCGAAAAGCTAAAGCATTCAGAGCAGTCCCTGATAAAATTAAATTACCCATTCCGAACATGGTCTTCTACGAAAAAAACAAAAATAAAGGAAATTGGAAGATTATTTCGTTACTTTGAGAGGCCAGACATCATAAGCTCGTCCATTCAACTGCTCGCCAGATAGAATCTGTCCAATAACAACACTCACGTTCATAAATTATATTAAATGTCGATACTATCGTCACCTTCACAGTTCCCACTGAATTTATATTAAGTCCCAAAATGGTTTATCATGCTGTCTGCGAATCTCAATCTCTCCCAAAAGTCCTTTATTTTTCCAATTTCTGGTTCAATTTGTTTTCTAATGAACATCAGTCCTTATTTCGTTTTATTTTTCCAAAAAAAAGGTTTCACCACACTCATCTTCTGGTCATGACACGACCGTTTGTATGTCCAATCATTGTGCAAAGTGTATAATTCAAATTGTCCTGTCCGATTTTATAAATACCAATTCAAAATGATTTTTGTTTCATTGGCTCTAAATGTCAAAGTCTCATTTTAAGTGACAGTTTAAAAGAAAGCTCTTTAGAATTTTTAATTTTTAATGTGATTCAATCTGACATCCAGTGAAAGGAAACGAAACATAAAGAGAAAGATTTCAAAGGATTATAAATATTGTAAAACCCACAACCCTAACCTGAAAGGAAATATTCTAAAGCTTCTTTATGCTAAATTCTCTTACAATTTAGAACAGTGTGGGACTATGTAAGACCAACGGACAAGAAGTTGTGATGGTGATGCTTTTGATTTCGTCATTTTGTCGCCTTTATGTTCTAACCCGTTTCGTTTTAACATAATTTCAATTGACTTAACATCTGTCTTAGCACAGTAAGGACGTGTAGGAAATACTACGAGTGAGTACATCCACTCTTGTTATTTAAGTTAAACAAACTAGTCAAAGGAAACCTTCTTTAGTTTTACTTGTGAAAGAAAAATGCACTGTTTCTGAAAAGAGACTTGGGTCATCTAGAGTTATCCAAAACGACAGAGATTGTAGAAACTAAGATAAAAGGGATTCATCTGCTGTCCTCTCAAGTAATTTATTTATTCCTTTGAATGTGTTCAATATCGATTTGCTTTTTGTTTTAGCAGCTTAAGTTATATCTCACGCGATACCAGTTGTGGGTTGACTTAATTTTAAATTGACTGAATTTCACTTAAGTTATCCCTTTTAGGGTTTCGCAAAATTCCAAATTGAAATTTATTACTTGTGCTCTGTCCTTTGTCTAGGCGCTTAACTAAGTTGGGAACATTTTCGTTGCGGTTTAAGCCACAAAAGATAAGTAGATGAAGCAATTCCTTAATTTCTTCCACAGTCTAACTCGCTTTGTAAGTCCAGGGCAGGAAAGAACTTGGAATTTTTTTTGTGGGACTTGTGAAACTAATTTTCTTATTTTTCAGCACTCAATTTTGTTTGTCTATTACTTTTTCGCAGCTAAACCGCTGAACCAATTTTGATGAAATTTGGCACGAAGGATATTGATTTTTTAAATAAAACTCTATGGTGGTATGAAAATTTGAAAATGCATTACAAAATGTCCATGAAGACCTCACAAAGAAATCATGAAAAAAAATAGCCGTAGTGCATATGAGAACCACAACAATGCAGAGGTCTCAGAGCATTCATGAAGCTTCGCGAAATATTTATTGTAAAAATCATAACACTTAAACAAATAAAGATATCGTGACAGCTTTTTCTTTCTGCTGAAAGTATATTCGAAATACTTAACAGGGAATAAAGTAAAAGGAAGAATTCTCTATTAAAACGAAATAAATATAACATTTTTCTGTAAAAATATTCAAATGTCCACGATATACATTATAAAAGAGCGTCCAAAAGCTGGTGGCAAAAAAACAGTGGTGAAAAAAAGAAAATATTAATATGATTTATTCGTTTCAAACAAATTAAACATACAGAAAATTTGAGTAACGAAGATCCGAATTCTAGGAAATTTCGTCCACACCCGCAGTAATAAACTTATCATTTCCCGAGAGAATCTTTTTCATTTTTATCATAACTCAACGAATGAGCTATGAGAATGCCAGCACGATTAAAAGGTCTCCATTCTGCGACATCTTGAATCTCCGCATGCATTTTGATATCCTTATTTCTAGCTTCTTTTGAAAATTCTAAAAGAGACATTGGTTGACATTTGATTATATTTTGACCAAGAGTCAATGCTTAACAAAGACGATGTACGTACTTTTTCGTGACGTTCTTTCTTCTTGACATTGTTAACGCTTTCCCTGCAACTCTTAACATTAAGTATTGCTTCAAGCCTCGCTTCTTATCCCAGGTATACGAGCTGTTGCCCCTGATTCTTAAAACGAACTACTTGAAGTAATTCGATCATTGGCATTTAAAAATCCTTGTTTAAGTCTGTTATTATCAAACTCAATCTTGCTCTGTAAATGTCTTTGTATCACTTGTTTTGAAATAAAGACTTAAAATTTGTACAGAGCGAGATCTACTATTGCCTCAATAACAACAACAAAAAATACTACAGAGTAAAAAATAAAAGAGGTCTTCATATAAAAAATGTTTTTTTTATTTTACTACTTTGACTAAAATAGTTTTTATTTTTATTACACTCGTAGATTGATAATAGATCTTTTCCCTTTTGTCGAAGTGTGTGTGCAAGTTTTAAAATTGATTCCTTTACGTTTGACGTCAATTGCCAATAGTGTCTCGTGGTTGACAATTATTTCTCCTTCGTCATTCAGAAAGTCAATGTTTTGGAGTGACTCTTGGTGTTCGTTTATTGCAAGGATAAACTGATGTTTAATAAGGGCTCCTCCAATGTTCACTTTTATTATCTAGTGTATTTATTATTTTATTGTAGGCCCAATTGATCCCCTCGCAACTCCTGTTACTTTTCAATGGAAGAATTTTTCATAATGCAATTAATTGTTCTTCACTTTCACATTGCAGTTTGATCCATCACATCAGGAAGTCACTGTTATTTCCGAGACTTCGTTATTTCCTAAAATTGACAGTTTAATATCCTGTACGATGGAAGAAACTATACAAATTTTATTATTTTTACACGTCATGTATGATTGTGTATAAGTTCATGTGTAATAATATTCTAGTCTTTTGCTTGCGATAAATTAAAAATGGTACATCATGGTGGTTGAACCCTCTGCCGACAAAACCGAAGCAAGTGCTTCATTCAGCATTTAAGAGTTCATACACTATGCTGAATGATGAAAGTAAATTATAATTGAAATGAAAATTTATTTTTGCTTTAAAATTTATAAAAAAAAAAAATGATTACCTTTATTATACAACGGAGGAAAGGGCCGTGACACTTGACACATGACACTTTAGGCCATATTTTCACTATGCAAAAGCTACATAGAGCCATTATGGTCTTATGTCATTTTCAAGTTATTTAACTTTTCTGATTAGGCAACAGTGTTTAAGGGGACTGATATTTGAAACATGGCCTTATGTCACGGCACTGACTACTGCATAGAAAATTTTGGACAATGCTTTCCAAATTATTACCACTTCCTCTATGAAATGAGCGAAGTTCGTGTGAACGATGGGCGATGGAGGGGACTTCAGCAGCGCCATCGCAAAAAATACGATCATTCAGCGCCAAAATTCGGAGCAAACTGAAGTGTCGGTCATGATGGCCGACTAAAGAATCGGTAGTACTTCTGCCGAACATTGCAGTTGGCCGATAATTTAGTTTGAAAGCCTGACCTAAGCCTTCCAACTCCCAGTAAAATGTTTCAGTAAACTTTCGATGATTTCGACAGATTTTCATATATATGCCAATATTGACCTGGAGTGTCAAATTAGTCTTTGGATTCTTCAAATTGCTTCGGTCCTACATAGCAAAAAGAAAAGTTCAACGACGCCGGTTCAGCAACATGAACAAAACATGAATTTCTACTGAAAAGCTCGTGTGGCACATTACCCCAAATCCTTTATTTCTGGTTATACGAAATCGCAACTCGTGTTCATTTGGCTTTAATTCCTTAGTCAATTTAATCTTGTAGACGAAGAATCCACGACCTTTATTCAAAACGTACCTCTATTTGAATAGCCCATACTGTTTCCGCAATGCCTGGGAAAAAGTCTTCTTAAATTTCCAAACCAAAAGATGGTTGGCCCTATAAAAAACAAAGCATAAAGTAGTAATTCGTCAAGTAAAATCAAACCAAATGAGGCAAATTCTGAAATTCTGCTCGTATTTATGAATAATAAAAATGCTAGAATGTTGTCTTTTAGTAAAAATTATCGGCAATTCTTTTGCAATACTAACACAGAGCATCCTGCTGACTTCAATGTCGTAAGAATCCTTCAAAGCTGGTACTTAGAACAAGGCAATACAGTATTCAAATTGCCTTAACATAACACATTGTGATTTCGGTCACGTCGTAAGTTCATTTTATTTTCCTGTCTTTGATGCGATAAAATATTTATTCTTCCAATCACATCCATTTATAGCTTGAATATTTGAATGAAAGTCCTTAGAAATGTTGTCAAGCACAAAAATCACACTCGCTGTGGGGGATATTATATAATCAATTCATTGTTTTGCTCTGATTTGTCAAAAATGAACAATTGTAGGGGGTACTTATGTATTCAGCACATATGGTTCGTTAACTATAAAATTTAAATATACTGGAGAAGGGCGAGAGTTCCCCTTATCCCAATTGAGCTAACTGACATGAAAAATCACTTATCGAGCGAAGACCGAAATCTAAGCTCTAAACTTGGAAGAAAACCTCATCCTTACAGGAGGCATTCGGACAAATAATTTCTTTCGTAACATTAAAAAGATGATTTGTGAAAGCTAGATTTGAAGAATGGAAGACGCGAAGAAACCCACGACTTTGAGAAAAAAACACGGAATCACGCTTGGATTGGGCAAACAAAAAAAAGTTTTTTTCAATGAAGAATACTATATGAAAATAAGCACCAGCGTCTGGATAAATACTTCTTTGCGTAAAATTGAGTTGCGATTTAAAAAAAAAAATAACATAAGTTTTGCCTCGTGCCGAATTTTGTGATTCTACAAATGTCGACAGCAAATACCCTATAAGTTAGTTTTGATTCTCTTGAGAGTATGAGCAGCAAAATCTTTTGACAGTGTCGATGCAGATGCTTGATTTTTCTGCAGCCATATGGGACAGTCATAATACAAATACTACAGATATTGATTTCAAACTGATACTTCCACGAATTCCCGAGCAATATGGTAACTTTATCCCATAAAGTTATGTTTTTCTTTTTATTAAATTCAATTTAAATAATAGATCTAAACTGAACAAAATTGGATGGACAGCAAATCGCTTACAGCTACCTAACCTGAAGCAATGTTGTGATTGCAACTGAATTAAGTCGTCATCTTCAAAAGTTTGGCCTATCCTACGCGCATAAAATTCAAATTTTTCGAGCCATTAAAAAAATATTACCGCGCCTATTCAAACCCATTTGAAAATTTGAATTGGTTGTTTCCCAGGATTCGGGGTCCACCGTAACATATTGCCAAAACAACCTTTAACATAATATAGAAGTCAAAGTTTTTTGCTTTACCTCTAAAAGCTTTGCTCGTATTCAAATACGATTCTTCTCTTCAGCGGTTGAGATTTAAAAAAAAAATCCAATTCAAAAAACAAAAAAGTACACCTTACATTCTTGAGGTGTTTTCCAAAAACAAGAAAACAAAACAATGCCTGTAGAAAAGTTAAATGTAATAAAAGGAGGCACGAGACCTCTGTGTCGTCTTTTTCTTTTTGTTCCAATATCCTTGAGGCAGAAAGAAAATTCATGGTATGAACACATCCAAATCATGGTTACGGTGGTTAGGGAATAGGTATGCATTCATTTACTTGTAATGTGATGTAAATAAATTTTGTTGTTTGAGTGTTTTTTAGAGGGCATGCGAAGAGATCCTGTGAATGCGTTGAAATATTGAAAGCATTAGACTCCATTATGATGGAGATAACTCCATCTCCTTGTAGGTAGACAATTTGGTACTGCTTCCGGATAAGTTATCTCCTTTAGTCGTTATAATTCAGCATAAGTATTTTTGTTGTTTTGCCACACATGCTGTTTCAGAGATTATTAAGTACTCAAATTGAATTTACCCGCCAATATATTTAGACGTATCATCACTCGTCTTATGACAGATTTAAATCATTTCGAAAAAAGGTTTCAGCTCGTTCTCAACGGCTAATGAATGACTACTCTCATGGTGCTTTTTATACTTTATTGAAAGACTGTGTAGTGTTTTGGAACTCAGATGAATTTTGGTTTCGATTCCTTCTTGGGTGAAATTCGAATCGGGATGAAAAATTTGTCTTCCAAAATGGCACGTTTGTGAATAGCTGATTTTAGAATGAAAATTATTTTATTATATTATAGATGAAAAAATTCGGCTCACTAACATCCACATCACTTGTTATGAACTGAGTCTCTTGAATCACATTGGCTTTATTGCTGTCATTTATGCACACCTTGCTTACCGAAAAAGCCAAAAGTGAACTTCATGCCTAAATTTTGCAGAGTTATCGGCACATCAGATCATTTCTTGAATAAATTTGATCTAAATTTGGCCTTTTCCTGTAAAACTGTAAAAGGTTTATTATCGACTGATTTGGTTCACTTTCAACTGAAGAACTTATGGCTGCAATATTTTAGTTGTCGTAATGGCATAGGAACATTAAAAAGTGAATATGTTGTCTCGAATTAGTCCACTAAGCACAAGCTGATTATTTCAAAGGAAAATAGAAGTAAAAGTCTCTTAAATTTTACGACCAATGTTATATTTTTCAGTTTGTTTTACCCCTGTTAGAAACCCCTTAAATATGGAAACAGTCATCCATCTTCTTAAAACTCTCGAGACACCATAATATCCCAAAGAAGTTTTGGATTCCGAAGGCATTATTGACCCAGTTTTTGTTTTCGTCCTAGAATCTTGAGGTCATTATTGACTGTGGTAAACTTAAACTCTCTTAACTGCCAACATTTAAGGGAGCTATGTACTAGTCTCAGAGTAATTTTTTATCGTTCCATAACTTCCATCATGACATTATAACGTTAACTGAAAACGTGACCCAATCCAAGCGTTTTAAAAATTGAATAATTTTTATCCTAGTTTGAAGTATACCGGAATGATAGATCTTCAAACATCACACACCCTGTCGGAGGTGGTGTTATCATCTAAAACGTTTTTAAATATTAATGTCTACCTACAAGCACAATGATAATTGCAATCTTTCTTATGAAATTTAAATTTTTGGTGATTTTAAATTGCCTCTTTTTAAATGGATAGCTTCTGACAACGAACTTAGTTTTGTAGCAACAGGCAGTGTATCTCGTCATTCGTCAATTTTTCTTGATTTCTTATGACATGTGGATTACAGCAAATTCACTAATGCAAGTAACTTCATTGTTGAACGTAGTTACTTACTAAAATTGACTTATATCATCTACATCTAGTGACAAAGAGTTTGGTAATAACGTGAAGACAATGATCTGGATTTCTACTTTAAAAATTCTGACTTTTATCTACTAAAAGAATTAGTTTCTAAGATAATCTCTGACAGTATACTTAAAGAAATTCTCGACTAAATGGTTTGTAAACGCGTAGGGGCTCACTAATAACTGCCCAAGTAAGCATGGAAAAAGTATCTTTCAAGTTATTATTCTAGAGACCATGGTCGATACTTATCTATTCATATGGAGTTTCAGTTATTTTTAAGCCGTCAATACGATAACTTTTTTGAAAAAGTGCATATATCTGTTCTAAATGACATAAAATCTTATGGTTATCCTTGCACACTTTCATGCTTAAATAATTCAATAAAAAAGCCAGCTGATGTATAGTATACAATTTCTTTTCCTCTTCTTTCAGTTCAGCCTATGATTCTGATAATTTTGTACCCGACCTCGACCAGAGAAATTTTGCCCGAGTTCAATAGGTCAACTATCAATAACTCCTGATGAAGTCTTGCTCGACTTGGAAATAACATGTGGACCTGTTTGGATACCACCAATAATTTTTAAGTATTGTTGTAGCTCTCTTGCAGCTCCCTTGACTTTTACTATTTATATAGTATATTTCAGGCCTCTAATAACCCAAAATTTTTTTTCCAAAATTATGGAAAAATTAACAAGTTATAAATTACAGACCTTAATCTAAAATACATATCATATTTGAGGCTATCATTTTTGACAGTGCTTATTTGAGTTGCAAATCAAAATTGAACTTAAAAAAACAAGCAGTATGGCTTTGAAAAAAAAACGTATTCACAGTGACTTATTTGTTGAAGTTTACTTCATTTACTAATGAAGCCCTAAAAGAAGAAAATCAAGTCGACATGATATACACTGATTTCAGTAAAGCCTTTGATAAACTTTCCCATAAGATTTTACTTTTAAAATGAAATCACTTGGTATCCCTGTGTCTTTTGTATTTGTTTAGTTGATCGACCAACTCTTATATAACAAACTCTACCACAGGTGTGCCTTGAGATAGGCATGCCTGTCCTCAATTTTTCATGCTGTAAGCTTTAATTATAGAAGTAATTTATGTCGACAACATAAAAGTATGTATGGATATCCACAATCATTCCGACTGCAGCGCTATGCATTGTGGCCTTAATTCACTCGCAAAATGGTGCTCTAACAATTGCTTGTCGTGAACATTTATATAAATCCTCAATCATCTGTGTAGACCATAGTTAAACTGACGAAGTATTGAGGTGTACAATTTTTCTCCAAGTCTTGGTTTCTCAATTGAGCAAAAATTCATCACAAGTAACACCGTGCTCGGCTTCACTAATTGCTGGAGTAAAGAATTTTTATATCCGTAAATCACAAGTATCCTGTATGCTACATTTGTCACGCCACTGCTTCAAAACGCATCCAATGTGTGCTCACCGTATTGCTCAAATCAATACGACCGTATAGTGTCCGTTCTTTGTTTTTCACCTTATAAGGACAATCTTCTTCTCATCGGCCTGATCCGTACAGTGTCTTTTTGCATAAGCTTAAAGCTGGTAATATTGATTCACCACCACTTCTAAACCTACTAAATTTAAGTGCTGTCATTTTATTTTAGAAAAACAAACATTTTTGGAATAAAATTGTACGTATCGAATTACTGTTCCAAATAACCTATAACGCTAATGTAAACTGTTATTGCCAGTAAACTGGCACTCTAACATAAACTTTTTGGACGCGTCCTTTCGTAGTGTGCAAATTCATCTTTATTCAATATTTTTGTTTATCTTTTTTTTTATTTTATATATCTTATATTGTGTATTTGTATATGTATAAGTAAACATATACAAGCTGCCACTACGATCAATGATGACTGACAGGATGGGTATTATTCTTTGAGTACCACTGTCACTTACAATACTCGTTTTATAAGCAGTACTGAAAGCGTTAAACGAATAAAATACAAGAATTAATTTTCTTCCAATATATTTGCTCAACGAATACTTTCTTCTAGTAAATCTTACTCTGAATATTAATTACAAAAGTCCAAGATTTACTTTTAGGAAGTCAATCATAATAACTAAAAACTCTATAGCCTCATTAACATTATAAGCTTTTTTAAAGAACGCGGCAAAAGAATTACAATTAATTGCACTCATGATTTCTCGAAAATTTATTCGAATCAGGACGATGGAACAAAAGGAACAAAACAAATAGTTATTCTTTATCCAGAAGGAGTTTAATTTCAAGTTCAATTTAATTTCGTGAAATAAATTACAAATGAGGAATGAATAAATGATTTTTCGCGCAAACATCTTTTCCTGAAATATCAAAAAAAAACTACACATTTCCTTGCAAAAATAATTGTATCAGTATTTGAACGTGCCTAAGTGAGTTCATCTTGCCAACAAACCTTCAATGGTCAGAGCTGTCATCCTTCCTTGTCGCAAGAAATCTCGACACAAAATGAAACCCCTTACACATAAATACTGCGAGTACGCTGCGACAACAAAACTTTGTATTCTACGAAAATAACTTGCGACCTCGTGCACGACAACCCTTCCAAAATTTAAGCCAAGTTTCCTTATTGCCGAAACCATGATACAATAACTTGACATCCACATTTACGCAAAAGAAAACTAAAAGTCATCTGCATACGAACGTTCATATGCATTTCTGGGCTTTAAATATAAATTCCCTCTTAGATTGCCAATCAATCAGTTTAAGGCTGCACAATATCCTTGTTGTTCCATTTTCCTCACATTTTCTAGGTCTTCTGCAGCAGCAAGTAAAATCTTTTATTTTTAATTTAACGAGAAGACTTACAAGGGAAAAATCGATGCAAACTTATGAGCAAAAGAGGTGACAAGTATGTTTGGGGGTAAGTAAGGAATGGAGAGCGGTTTCACTTATCCTTGAAACTTATCAAGAGCATAGTCATGAACATACCTTCGGAACTGGAATGCATACGAGGCCAAAGACAATGAGATGATGAAATGATGTCATGTAAAAAAAACTTAACTAAGGCTACACCAGCCCAGCATGTCTGACCTAGTTTTGATGACAATAAAGGTCCTTTGCAGCAGTAAAGTGCATCTTAAATTAGTTTGGTACAATTATAGATCAGTTACAGTAAATTTGAATATGTTGAAAGATGTTTGTTTACCTAAACGAGTTTGTATTGTCCAAAATATATAATTTTGGGCAGAACTAACAAGCTGTTTCGTTAAAAAGAAGGCAATTTAAGGGAAATCAGCTGTTGAAGTTTATTTGAATCCCGCAGAGACTCACGGGAATTCGGCAGGCGGCAGTTTTGTCTGCTCTCTTTCAGTGTAGCTAAAGGTCTTTTGTACTGAAAGCTGTCAGCGTACAATGGCTGTCGAGATAAATTTGAATATGGATTTTGATAATTGGGAAATTGCAGCAATGTGACGATGAATGTCTTTATAAGGGTTTTCAAATTTTTTGAAGTCAGGGAATTAATAATGCAAGCAGTTGTTAATTTAAGGATTTCCAAATGTCCAGTCATTCACAATGCTTGAAGACTGCATGCGAACAAAATGTGTTCAATATGGTTCATGGATTGTTATTCTAGATACCTTTGCTGTTATTAAGATTTTGGAAGCGAGTGCCTTCTACTTAAAGATTTCGTCAAGTCTAAGTCCGACATTGAGGTATTATTGCTGATCTTCACATTTAAATCACCGAGTATGAGTTTGAGCTATCGAAGCTTTTTATAGAAGTCCTCTCGAGTAGCTCGTGGAAGATTTCTTGGGACCATCACCGTTTTCAACCTGATTGATTGGTGCAAGTTTTACCGAATCGAAATCAGGCGTTCCCTGGCAAGTTTAAGACTTATTGCCTTATTCTGCCCTTCGTTTTCGAAGCAGCCACCATAGTCACAGTTTTTTCATCCTCATGAATGATCATGTCCACTTTGTAGGGAAGAAGGTCCTAATTTCGAAAGCGTAGTTACAAATTCAGAGTCGACATCCTTACTGTGGTTCCACCACATTGATAAGTTCTTTCATCTCTACATTTTTGGCAATATGAGGTCTGTCCGAAAAGTTCCATCGACCTACCTTTATGTCTTTGTTATTATTTTCAATCATTCGGCTTCTTAGCAATGGCCTCCTTAAGCCAGTTACTGCTGTATCCAGAGAGTTACGGAATAACTGATTACGATGATGACATGTAGAAGTTTCTCGAAAATACTGGCGCGGGGTTATGAAGGCAGGTGTGATACTTTTCGGACATACCTCGAGCTATTGTCGGCGCTTCAGTTCAGATCAGGTTTATAAGACACTTCTTACTTTTTCAGTAAAGACGAATACCGATTCGTTGTTACGCAAAAAGCTGTGGAGGACTGAGTATTCACCTCCCACTGAAAACCAATACCTGGTATACGATCATCATTGGTTCACTTGAAGATAACTATCCAGCAGCCACCAAAAATTACGAAAAATTACGAAAAAAAGCACGTGCAGACCGAACTTACGAGGTTAAAAGGAGTTTTGCAAGTTAAAAAACATAAGGAATGATTCAGAAAAAAGTAAATTCAGTTCCCTACGAGTTGAAGCTCAGAGACTTTAATGGATTAATTTTTGATAAGATACGATAAATCCCAAGCGTAACAACGAAGGACAATACCTTCAATTTTCACTGGGAATTGATGCAATCCTTCTAATCATTATCAGTTTTATGTATTTCGTATGTTTAGTGGGTTTTACCGCCCATCCAAAACTATTTAATACCAATAAATTAAATAATTTTGTTTGAATTTTTCTGTCATCACCTGCAAGGCTTTTAATAAACATCTGAAACCGGGTCAAGGAGCTAACTTGTGAGATAATGAATAATTGTTTGACTTTCTATTGTCATGCCAAAATTGAGTGAATCTTATTCGGAATCTAAAAACAAAAGTTCCATATCAGTCCTTGCAACACAACGGAATCAGTTGAGGACAATTATTGTCCTCGACTTGAGGGTTCAGTAAAAATGATTTATCTTAAATTCGTTTTCGTTCATATACATATATAGTAGTATATTCCTACAGAACTGTCCGCTCGTGCCTAAGCAAACGATAAACAAACTTCAGGGCAAACAAAAAGGACATTCATCATAGCTAGCTGAAATGTTCTGACAGTTAATATGTAGCACAACAACAGCTTTTTTTGTTGGTTGTCGCACAGAAGATTGATTGCAGGAACAATAATTTGCTTGTCCTTTTCTAATTACCAAAATTATGTCTAATGAAATTTTGTAATCGTCGTAAGAAATAAATAAAAATATTGTAGAGCAAGAATAGAGTAGAGCAATGGATGTCTTTGATCAGCTTTATTTTTATGTTAAGGGACCAAATCAAAGAACTGCGAAGGGAAATTGAAGACCAAAAAGCACTTATATATTTAACTAGAAGAAAAACTGTGGTACGACAGGAGGAATGTCATACACTTTTATGTGATGAATTTTATTTCATTTTAAATTTGTTCCATGTGTTGTCTGATATATTGTTTTATTTTTTTAGATTAAGAATTATTATTATATAATTTAACAGAGTTCATGGCAATTTTCTTCACAGTATATATTTCTTTGAATACAAAGTTTTTTGATATAATTTTTTCGAACCTGAAATTATTTTTCTTTGATTTAATTTTGGAAATTTAATTCATTTAAAATATTTATACCCGAACTTTGATCTGCTTCAACAAAAGTTATGGATAAACAATTGGATATTAATTTGGGTCAAAAACATTTATCCGTACATTTTTTTATGGGTTATTTAGATCAGATTAGCAGTGAACTTAAAAATCTCTTTCAAGAATTCTTCCAGGTGGTGGCGTAATAATTGCATCCAACGAAACGAGAGCCAATAAAATGTCGAGTATTTCAACGTTGATGAGATTTGGATTTAAGTTTTCAATTGGACCCACTATGTTTTTTTTACTTCACTTATTCAAATCAGGCTCATCAAATTGCCCATAGTTTCAACTATCTTAAAGCAGTAAAAACTATTTGCGACTTCTACCTTTATTTTGGCTAAAAACATTAACACCGCCTAGCAGTATGTTCTACCTGAGCAGTATACCTGCCTTGCAAACAATTTTTTTACTTGCCTGTTATGTAACTAAATTAGCATAGATTTGAAATATTTATTTCTAAGTATTGTTTTTTAAATATTGGATTTCCTATTTGATTTCCCGCATGAGAACTCTTATTCAAAAAATTTGACAACTCAGTCCTCTTTTTGCATACCACATACTTTAAATATACATTGGCTCCAGTTAGAAATTGAGTTAAAAAAATCGGACAAAATGTTGTCCTATTGGTACTGTCAACAAAAAATTGTAAAACGTTTTCAGAATATTTTTACCCAGTAAAACTGAACTTGCTACGATTAGATTGTATGACAAAATGACAAACATTTGACTTGATTTCCTGTAGCCGAACGATCCTTTCGTTTCATTCTAGTCACTACCATCCATCGCATTCGAAGAAAATCCCATGTGCCTCCCCGCTATAATGTATATTTAACTTCCCATCAGGAAGTTCTTGTAATCTGTCCGATTTTCGAAATTCAAAATTTTTACATTTCTCCACGATTGGCGGTCCCAGTAGTCGGATTCCATGATTTTTAGAAAGATGTCTGTGTGTGTGTGTGTACGTTTGTGCGGATTCTTTCGTACAGCCTAACTCGAGAACAAATCAAGCTATCGAAGCCAAATTGATTTCATTCGAAGCGTGTGTGCATAAAGATCACCTGAAAAGCTTTTGGTTAAATTTCACAGGGTGGTTTGAATTTTATGACGAAAAAACTGTCAAAAAAAGGGACAATTTGACTTCTTCAATTAAAATCAATTTAGTTTTCCAATAAAAAAAGTTCAAAATTAATTAAATTTATAGTTTATAGCTACCTTATCAGATAAAAAAATATGCAAAAATATATACACTGCCGTTCATAAGTTTCCGGACAAATTCATAAAAATTTTTTTTTTGTGTTCAATTTTAATGTCAAAAGTTTCTTCAATATTATGTTTATTTAGCCAATTGACTAAACTAAGTAAGTTACTCACTATAGAGACTACCAAAAAGACTAAAACAGTTTTTAGTTGAGGCCATTTCATACATCGATATGCCCCTTTCTCTATTTCCTGATCCAAATTTCCAAAAGTTCAAAATTAATTAAATTTATAGTTTATAGCTACCTTATCAGATAAAAAAATATGCAAAAATATATACACTGCCGTTCATAAGTTTCCGGACAAATTCATATAAAATTTTTTTTGTGTTCAATTTTAATGTCAAAAGTTTCTTCAATATTATTTTTATTTAGCCAATTGACTAAACTAAGTAAGTTACTCACTATAGAGACTACCAAAAAGACTAAAACAGTTTTTAGTTGAGGCCATTTCATACATCGATATGCCCCTTTCTCTATTTCCTGATCCAAATTTCCACGGAAGTTCTTTGAAAATTGTTTCAGAAATGTGAACCCTGTAGGTCTTTCCCATTTTTCAAGACTCAGAGTAACGTCTGCAACACTGACACATGAAAACATCCTTAGAAAATTATGGAGCCACTAGTTTTTTTGTTCAAAACCTGCTCAGCAGTAGCTTGACGCTTTTTAATCGTTATAATATATTTGCAAAAAGAAGCTCATGGCTCAAATTACATGAGGCAATTGAATTTAAAGCAAAAGCATCGAGAGAAACCTAAATGACAAAGTTAAAATACATGGATAAAACTGCATTACTCGTATATTGCAAGGAAGACCATAACATCTGATTTAGTTTGTGGTTTTAAATCATGAACCCAATCCTAGAGGTCTTTCCAGAAAATGACACAGAGATAAAAAAAAATCTCTCGGAATCGGCGTGGAAAATCCTATCGAAATCTGCAAAGAAAACTGGACCGAATGTGATCCTCTTTAAGCCATATATTTACCAGATAGAAAAAGATCCTTTGCTGAGCAGTTACCAGCTCGGAAGGAGAGGTGGTGGAAATCTCTGGATTGAAACTATGTACTTTTGAATCCTTTCCAAAAGGACATAAAGTTAATCCTTAATATTCCGCGCAGTGGTTAATATCTTCCAAAGAAAAGCAATCAAACAAATTTGATTGATTAAAAATAATTCCAAAAATACATGAAGTTGAGATAAGCAGTTGGTCCTCAAACTTTTAAAATATGAATTCCTATAAACAGAGTTCTTACAAAATGTAATACTTTTGAAACTAAGCTATATAATATTTGATAATTCTGGCTGTCTGATTTATAACACTTTATTGAAGAAGTTGAAAAACAACTGCAAAAAGCAAATACAAATTCAACTTCCAATGTTAAAGTTGTTGTTATGAAATCGATTTTCGCAACTCTAAATTTAAAATATCTTATCTTCACGTTGAGTTGGATACTCTTAGAAGGATGACTGGCTAAGATTGTGGGTCGTTGGTCCTATATAACAGTCGAAATTGCTTTCATTGAGTCGTTTAATGCAAGCCATGGACAGCCAGCCAGCAAAAACAATTATCTCAAGGTTACACACCCCAAACCAAAGCCTGCAAAATTCGAAATGGAAAAATATCATAGTAGAATTGCAGTCAATGCTGAGGACATGGAAGAACCAACAATGCCGTCTACCTGACCTAGACGAAGTACAGATAGAACTTCTTAAAGCGGCGGCAATGACTAAGTTGGGAGTATGTACCAACTCATCTGCAATACATGGTCAGAAGAAAGCATGCTAGATGAATGATTAATGACAAAAAAAGTCCAACCAGCTAACATGTTTAAAAAAAACGGTCAAAATTAAATTATTTCTGCAGTCAAACTAAAAATCTAATTTTTTTTTAGTATCATAGAAAGGTAACTCAATCAGAAAAAAAGTATTTGCAAATTGAAATATGTTTATCTATCAAACTTTTCAATCTTGTGCACAACATTAGATAAATGTTACTAAATCAAAAACGAATATTTCCAAATTGTTGTCCTGATCACTTAAAAGAATACTTTCGTAAGTAAGTAATTACCGAAATGTTGAATTAAAATTAATGTTGAATACTCAACTTTACCTTTATAGCAGCTTACCATTCCCCTACTTATCCCCATTTCAAGTAATAAATGTGATTTTAATTTTATAGAATTTTAACTGAACTAGATAAAGTTGATAATGATTCAACTCAATTATTATAATCTCATACCTTATATTTCAACATGAATTTGCTTTAATTTAGATTTAATCTTTATATTTATATTTTTAATTTATTAGTCTAATATGTTTGAATTCAATTTAACCAACGTATTCTTTACATCGCTAATCTTTCACGGATTTATAAGTATTTCTTACTGTGTTAGCATGTACATATAAGTATACCCTTTAATCTATACTTTCGACGCAAATCGTATTTTATATGATTCAAAGATGCCAAAACAAATATAAACTTACGGGGAGCTAAAAAAATTATTATCTTAAAGTTGATGTTGGGAGGAAATTAAATAGCACCTTAATGTTTTTATTTATCATGAGATGGGAAGTTCATGGTATGGGCAGGTCTACTCGCACCCAAACCAATTTTTTCTTTCTACGATAGTAAAAAAAAAACAAAGTAAAACGTGCCAGCCAGATTCGAGCCTACAATAGAATCTGCAATTTACCCGATACTTACCCGATAATTTTTTTACATGTTTTTTTTCCGTTTAGACTCGGTAAAGGTGTGAAATACATATGGAATGATATATCACTGCAATTTCACTTTAAATTTCAGTTTTCTTTTTGAAATTTCTTTAAACGAAATTCGTGTGGCGAATATTTTGTTTTCGAAACATTTACAACCATATTTGTTTAACAACAGAACAGAAAAAATAAAAAAATCATTTATCTGGCAACAATTATCGAGCCGTATTTCTGTTAAACGTCGTTTGCAGGATAAGATACTTTTTTGTTGCAAGTCGGCCAATACCACTCAAGGATGAACAAATTTCAAGTCGGTACTCACTACCCTTGCATTGACTTCAAAACAAAAATATGACAAATTTATCTCATTGAATTATAGACAAGGTTTGACCATCTGTCAAACTTTACCGATCATCCAGCTGGACCCTCGCACACACAATAAATAAATTCTATTCTTTGGACCAAGAACCGCTGAAAAATTCTAGATTTGCAATGGAGTCCTACAATCTATCGATTTAAGATATTGCGATTCAGACGAAATGAGCCAGTCACAGTACGAGTAATATTCTGAGCCATAGCCACCTCGTTGCTAAAGACGCTGAACCACTCGATTTTGAAACAGTAGGCACATTTTGAATACTGAAAAAAAGACAAAACAATTTTTTAACTTTGCTGAATCTCTCCATCTCAAATTTAGTCTTTCGAAGTTAATATAAATCAAAAATCATCTGATTATTTAGCCACAATATTTTGCTCTAATTAAGGTTATATTTATTAAAATCTTATTGTTGTCAATTTTATAAACATCAACAACAGAATCGAAGTGACTATTCGTCCTCTTCGATCGGTCTTTTTCAAGTTATCCTTGAACGATGGGAAAATAGTTTTTTTTTATTATCGACAGACAATGTGTTTACTTGCGAAATGGACGTAGAAAAGATAAGAATAATGTCGGCAGTGAACAATAACATTGTCACCCAAACCCACAAAGTTGTTAGTGGTCTGTCAAATTAAAGAAAATAACCCATCCTTTGACTGAAGAACAAGAATAACATAATTTAAAAAGAAAAATCGATTTTTCAATCATACTGTTATCTTATCCTCGTTAAATTTGATTAGAAAAATGATACAAGCGTTTCAGAGTTTCAATGTCAAATGTTAGAAGTTTAAATAACACCTACGTTTTGGACTTATTCTGTGATATAACAGCAAAATATTTCGGAATAGTTTGACAGTCCAATATTTCACATTTGTCATTGAAAAATGTGAAAACTTTATAATTTTCAGTTACTCCTCTTTTCCTTATAAATCCAACTGTCAGTGGAACAAAGATGATGCTGGGAACATAAATTACAGAACCGTGTTCATATCCATTCTAAATTCAAATTGTGTTACACAAGCGACGCATATAGATTATCCTGTCTTTCTTAATATGTACGCTTATCAACTGTAATTTTATGTCTCGTGGATATGTAACCATTTAAATAATGAAGGGGCGCATTAATATTCGCGGAAGAGGGGTTAAGAGTGACTATTAAAATACCCTTATATATCTTTCTGCTTTTTTAGCTTCTTTCGCTTCTCTATAACTTGAAAACTTCTTCTTCGAAAGGCTGCCAACGAGAACCTATTACAAGACAGTATCTTCTGAAATGTAAAAGGAAGACACTTGCTATTCTCACAATTAAAATAATATAAATTTAAAGTTAAAGGGGGTCCCTACACAAAGAAAATGTTTATTCAATATCGTTACTCAATTTGACGCCAAAAGTCTAGAGAAATTTAAAATAAAAAAAAAATTTAATGTTGCTCATAGTGCGGTTGAACGGAAACATTCAAATGCGTGTCCGACTCGCACTTGGCTGTTTTATAATTCTCTTATATGATTTGTATACGTTAAACAATCAAATGTTAGTTCTAAAAAAACTGTATGAAAATTGAAGAAAAATGCCCATTGGTACCTCCCCTCCCTCTACCAGATCTCTTCCACTCGGGCTATTTTCATCAATAATAAAATTCCATTATTGCCTTTTTGATAGGGTTAAAAATGCAGAGATTAAACTGCATTCTGATGATACGACAGTTCAACTGAGTAGGTCGTGCTCCACTTTTATCGAGGTTTATATGACTTGAACAGTTCCTCGTATCTTTGAACTTTTTTCTGATCAGGCATTTTTACTCCTCCGACATGTGAAGCATCTTCATCATAGCTACCATTAATTTGCTTCCATTTATTTAGAGTTTTCTTCAAGACTGAGAATTTTTTATGAGCGTCGAAGACGTATATCTGCGTTAATTAAATGCGGCCACAAAATATGCTAGTCAACATACAGTTCATTGTGAAAAATGGCAATGTATCTTACCTTGTTTCACAAATGACAGGGGTTTGATCTACAGTTTGTTGCCGTCTCCGAACGGTCCAAAAAAATTTTCCTCACAGTTTGTATTCATCGGAGTTATTGTCAGTCAACCGCGATAGGTGAAGCCGTGTTAAATGCCGGATGTTCTCGCCCGGATTTGAGCCCGCTCAGGAGCAGACGCACCTACCACTGGGGCACGTCTCCCACATAAACATCAAACACGCGTCAATTTAAGTCGAAAGACACAGAACAGAACTTAGAGAGCCCGCATAGGGACACTAAGTTAAAAAAGAATACATAAGATATTTCAGCATGTTTTAAGCAATTTTGTGTAGCATATAAGTCATAACATTGCTATAAAGTCAATAAGACTTGCACAAAAAATAAAGAAGCAGCCACAATTGCGAGTTCACTATTCTACAGTAAATTTTTTTCTCCGTGGGTAGGAAAAAGCCTATGAGGACAAACTGCGCTTGCAGACAGTGTGAGATTCTAACTCACTGAAAAAAATCGGCCAAATCTTCCAGGCTACGAAAACTTAGCTTAACAGGAATTTTAGTCTTCTAGAAGCTATCGCGTTTATAAGTTAGCTTCCAGTGTCCTAACGGTGCTAGCTCGAACGGTCTAGTTCATTGTAGTCGGCCCACAGTTTTAGAAACGTATCATCCAACGCAATTCCAAGATATCTGTGAATGTCGCGATTTCTTGTTTACCAAGGAGCTTTTAATGTTTTGTTTTTAAATTTTTGTATTTTCGCTTGGTTTAGTACAACCCCATAGTTGTAAACCGTACATCCAAATAGGTTTCAGCACTAGCAAATATAAAAAAAAAATGTTATATAAGCTTAGTTTCGAATATCTGCCGATTTTCAAGCCTTATTTCGAACTCGGCACGCATCTTACGTCATAACTTAATATTTCGCCTCGTTTGACTTTACAAGCCTTTGAGAAGACTGCCGTGTCATCCGCGAACATAGCTGCGACTGTATCTTTATCTTAGGGCATGTCTGTGGTATAAACCAAGAACAGAATCGGTACGAGAACACTGGCTTGAATTTCTTTGAATTCTAAGTATTCCGTCCTGTATCTAACATCGAAAAGTCTATGTTCAAGATAATATTTTCTACTACAGTCCTTTATGACGTACCTTGTCGAAGTCTTGCGATATGTCGAGAACAGCAGAAGAGCATGTCTATTTCCCTTTTAAGGCATTTTCTGTTTCATTTGTTAAATGACCTGGTCGATTGGGGAATACTTTACTATAAAACCAAACTGGTGGTCCGGTATAAAGCGTCTTACTTCAATTTTCGGTTGCCAGCGTTTTAGCAAGACTTTGTCGACGACCTACGAGGTAGGTCTATATGAATTCCATTGGTTTGGGACGTTTAAAATTTTGAAGCTAGCATTAATATTATACAAAAGCTTGACTTAAGTTTTTTTTTATAGCTTCTTTAAAATTTCACCAGTTATAAAGATGTGTCCGAGATCTTTGTTATTTTCTTATGGTCTGTCGAAGCTCCGATAGTCCGTTAAAATGTTATCTGGTCCGTATTGACGTTGAAAATATATCTTCGACTCATGGTTGTCCGAAAAGGGTTTGAATGTTCGCCGTTAGCTTTCCTTATTGGTGCCGAGTGCATTTCAGGTTTTTTTTTTTATTGGAATAAACAGCGAATAGTATGAGCTCTTATTGGCAGTCAATATTTTTTTTATATAATATTCTTAAAACATATTTATTTTATAATGGCAAGAGTTTTTTTATTTGGGGACCGTATTTTTTAACTTGTTTTGAAGTGGCCAAAGAAGTACAGACTCGGCAGATAGCAGAGCCCTAGTAACAAGGGTCTATTGGCGGAACCTTAAAAATGCGATGGTCAAAGGGAAGTTTGATCTTCACTTATGATGGTTCAATCGTTGGCCTGTGTATCAAGCTATGTAGATAGATGGAAGATGATATACAATAAGTCTTATATATCGAAACAACTTGAAGAAAATAACATCTTCCTGTAGGTCATAAAGTATTTCCAAAGGACTCAATTTCTAAATTCACAAGGTTGCAATTTATGTTTGCAAAAAAAGTTACAACAAACAAAGATATTGAGATTCCATGCCACTGCCGCAAAGCAAAAGTAAATGAAAAGTCATTCAAAATTGTAAACCTTGCCTTTGTACAAAATCACATAAAACAGGATGCGCGCTGCTGCGTTCTCATCCCGATTTTCCTTTTCATCTTATTAAGGGAACCAAGATAAAGATATAGTTTTGAACCTTTGCGAAAAAAGTTTTTTTGCATTGCGCACACCAAATCATCGAAGGAAGGAAATCGAAAATTTCTTCATCTTTTTACACAACTACTGTGAACCCCTGATTGCAGAAGAAAAAAATAATAATAAAGCAAGTCTCTGTCATCCCTTTGACTGTTCCAACATGTTGAATACAAAATGTGACCCTTGAAGAGGAAAAGTTTTCCCAAAGCAACCCATAGAAAATGTCATTTTCGTATGTGTGTATTTTTAAAAATTAAATTTTCCCTTCGAAGACAACAGAATATTGAGTAAATTGTTATCCTCCTTGGAGGATGAACATATTTCGTAAGTAGGTAATGTCCTTATTAGTTTTTCTTTTCCAAATTATTCAAAGTACGGTCGGTTAGGATTGTTTGGATTAAAATAAAATGTAAATGACTTTTATCCTTGGAGTCTTATGAAAAAATAAATGATATAATTTTAGGTTGGACATCTTAACAAGATTTCACAATTACTTTGCCAACATCCGAGTGTCCTTGATGCAATGAATAAATTTTTCTAGTGCACTTACCATTTTATGCACTCAATTAATCCTGTCTGAACGAAAATTATCCAACAGGATTGAGCCAAAAACGGAACGGAAACGCTTTGGTTTACCACAGTTAGCAACCAGTATCGACAATTAGGTTCAGATTTCTATTTAGAGTTCGATATAATTGATAAATATATCTGACAATAGCTCGACATCTATTTTCACACCATCTGAAGTAAAACAAAAATCAATAATATGCTTTTGAGAACTTGAATTTACGGATGAATTTTCACGAATAAAATGCACACTTTTATGGGCTCTTTTGCGCCAGCATCCTTGTTTGGGATGATTTTATTCGCAAATCGATATTCTTGCCTAAAGGATATTTCTTAATGTCAACCTCAGGAGGAATGAAATATGAGCATGAAAGTTTGGCAAAAGGATTTAAATTGTGTGATTTTTTTTGTTGTTGTTAAATGGTGTTGACATCAGAGTGTGTTCTGGCCTTATGACTTTTATATGTAAATTTTTCTTTTTTGTGGAAAGAAATGATGGATTTGAGTGAAAATAGCCTCGAAAGATACATATACTATGTGTATGAGTAATGCGAGGCAATTGAAGAATATGTAGAATGGGGTTCAAAGCATCATCTTGAAAATGTGCGAGGGTCTCATTCGCATTGATGGCGATAGCTTCCTGCCACAACCACAAAAGCATCAGTTGGCTAAAATGATATAAAAAAAAAAACGAAGTGAAGACCTTTTGCCAATTGCCGCAAGAAATTGGTTGCTTTCAGATGTGTGAACAAGACTTTTTATACCCTTTCAATGCTTGTGAAGCGGACGAAATTTGTGAAATGAATTATTTAAGTCCCTTTTTTCTGTGCTGATTTGAGGTTCATAGTTCCGATGGCAGAATACCCAACTCAACCATAAAAGTTTAACGTCGACTATTGAAGCTGATTCTAGTTTGGCTATGTATAGCATTACTTATGCGATTTTCGGCACGTTGCGTTGTAGGTATCACTTATTTTGAAATTATGATTAAAACGTTTTGTATTTTATTTTCCGTAATAAATTCTGCACGCAAAGTCGTCAACTTTTTGATGATGCAATTAATTTTCGAAAAAGCTAATTGTACAATTTGTTTGCGTGTTAACTGACGTTTATGTAATGTTTTTATATCACTTACTCTTGTAGAAAAGTGGTGATCAGTTTTGTTTTAAGAGAAGACTTAAGTCAAAGTAATATTTCACTTCTTAGAAAGTGTCGATTCATGTTGATAAAAATACTTTTCCATTCCACAATTCTTTCCAGGTCCAATCGAGCCCATTACTATGTGCAACTGAAAATACCGACACCAGAAAATTCACAAAAATCCTTACAAATTTTAAAAAATATCTAAGGCCTTTCTGTTTAATAGATTTATGACCATGTACAGGGTGGACCGACAGCACATGAGTGAATGCTCCGTAACAAAACAATACTCTCAAGTATTCCACGATCTTGAGGAGTACTAGCTACTAGTTCCATGCCTTATCGTTGTGTGTTTCATATTTTTTACGCCACAAATTTTTTTAATATTTGAATATTTACATTATAAATACCAGCGGAACCAACAGAAGTTGTCATGTTCGAAAATTGGCTTGCCTGCTTTAATGGATGCAGCACACCTTTAAGAAGTTTATCTCGATTGCCTGCCATTTCAAACACTATATCAGCTCAAGTCACCACAATACTTTATTTTCATTGCAATTTTTTTTTGTTTTGTAAAAACTGGTAAACAGAAAGTCAATGAAATTCAAAACAAAGTATTCATCTCTTTATTTCTCAATAACAAAGTTTCATGAAAATTTGTCTATTATTTTCGTCGACATTCTGTAGCATAGCAACAGGCAAAAATACAGTCAAATTACGAACCTTTCTTTCCTGAAGTCGGAACATAAAATTGAGAAATAGAGACATATGCAAAAAATTTAGTATCTTCCGACCATATTGGCCTTTTTACACTGTAAACAAGTCATTTGTTTCACTCAAACACATAACCTTCTCACACCGTCACGAAAACTGCACCATTTTAAGGATTCCGTACCCGAAACGTGCCAACGGGACCTTTTTACCCTGCTGTGCATCTATCCGTCCGTATGTCACAGGGCTGCATCACTGAACCTATTATGGTACGACAGAAATTATAATTATGTAAAGTCAGAAACAATTGAAACTCTTTTAATTTAATTGTATGTAGTCCTAAAATTGTATCATGGTACCGAACCCTTCGTGCACGTGTTCGTTCTGTACTTCTCGGCGTTTGTATCATATTACCCTTATGAAAAAATATTGAATATATTTAAGGATATAATTCGAGAACGCACAATTATTCCTTCTGCTTTCATACAGCGGGCTTCCAATTATAATTATTCTTTTCTCAACATCAATATCATTCACAGAATCATTTTCTGAGCACTGCACCAAATCCCATTTTGAGGATCATTTGAATGTAGTCTTCTTCAAATATTCTACATCCAACCGTTTTAGTACATTTTCAGCACACTTCAGGCCCATACGGCACATAAAAATGTGATCGTACGTTGTCCTAAAATTATTTAATTTACAATGGACCTTGTAACATCTATCATATCACTGTCTCATCGCTAAGAGTATCGCAATGATATCGCAGATAGTTGCAAAAACTTCCTATGTGGCCATAGATCCATGAAAGGTCTTACATGGAGTTAATGCTGTATTCGATATTTCACGGTCCCGCACAAAGGAGGTTTGGTTTTCCTTGTTTTCATGAACCTGGTGGATGTTATTCGAAAACTAGATACGACGTCTCTCGGAACCAAGAATTTTATGGGCACAACGGATTCAATTTTTTATGGGACACTCATGCCAACCAAACAACCAAAACCACCTGGAAAACACAAATGGAGAAATACCAGTATTTGGCAGGATACAGTTGATTGGGAGAGTTCAGATCGCAGATTCAGTTCCGAACACAATTTTAAAGAAGCACGATCCCATCGAGGTTCGAATATCATTTCTACATAAGGAGTTCGGACCTTCATGGAAGGATCAACAACATGCAGAAATAAGCCTCAAAAACATTTAATCTGCATTCATTCTTCGACCTTTAGCTGGAAGACGATCCATTGCTATAGATCGGATACTTCAATGGCAGCTATGGTATACTGATGGATCCCCAGGATCTCAGTGCTCGAGGTGCTCTTCCAATGCTATTTTCTTAGCGGAGTGCAGATAAATAAGAAAATCAATGTAGACCACTTAAGTCTTCCATTTGATATTTAATAAATCCATTTAACTTTAACTTTATTCATAATCATACACCATTACCTTAAAGGCTCTTTCTACGTAATGATTGTTCATTAGCCTGCAAGGACAAAAATATCATAGCCGCAGGATGCAAGAAAAAAAACTTTCCCTTCAGGGCAACCTTCACTTATTTCCATCATAAAAAACACAATTCATCATGGTACTTTTTTTTTGTAAGTCAACGTTCCATATTGTGGCTAGGTCATAATTAATTCATCATATTTTGTATTCTCCTTTGTTTTCCTGATGCATAAGGGATCACGTGGTCGTTTGACTTTTATTGCTTGTTTGCAATGGAGCCATTTTTTCGCAGCCAGACTTATTTTTGCAAGCTTTCATCATGAAAATTTAAACAAGAATCACTTGCAGGAACTGCATACTGGTACCCTGTCACTTTTACAATAAGGAAAGATTAACCCACACTAGAGTTGTTAAACGTTAAAAACTGTTTGTGTAATCATAATTTTTTATGTTTTAAGGATTCAAGGTGGCATAAAATGTATCAAAATATTGGAGCAAAACATGACAGAAGAGGCGGCGGAAGAGAAATGTCGGGTATTGGAAACAAAACATTTGGCACTGAAGCATATTTTGAATATGTTTCCATAGAAAGTGGTTCTAGAAGACGTTCTTTTTTACCTCAACAATTCCGTGGACAATTTTTGGTCTTCTTTTATTATGAGGCATTAACAGAACTCATTCTTGAGGAGCTATTAAATCCGCTCAAAGTCAATGTGCCTTAGGCCTTATTTTTTCAAATATACAATGGGCAACGCGATTGACATGACGGGTGAGCAAAACAAAATTAATGAAGTGGTTCAAACAAAACATGTCTGCGAGAACTTATTATCCGAAGTTCTAGCCAAAACAATTGTTTCCAATAAGAAGGGTCCAAATCATCAAAAATGGCGGCGTCTATCTGAACGATATTTTCGTCAAAAAGTAAGGGAAACAAATTTAATGGCCAAAAATGAACATTAAAAAAAATGCATGAAAATGTGTCTTTTCATTTAAAAGTTATGTCAAAACAGCATTATGTGAGAGTTTTCTGGCCACCCTATACGCGAACTTAACTCAAAAAGAATCCATGTTCAGAAAAGATTTTGGTGCAATTATAGGCTTGAAAGGAGCCAACGAACCCAGCTTCTGGGGAATCACATCTTTCTATAATAGCCCCAGTAGGCATTCATACGAGAGGACGATATCCTCTAAGTTGTTGATATACAAAGGTAAGGTTGAAGAGGATAAACTTTCTTAAATTGGAAGAAACCATAGGGTCTAAGAGGTCCAATATGATGCCCCAACACAAACTATGTCGTGGTAAGAACTCCGTTATAACTCCTAGTAGAACCATTTGGTGCTCCTGATGAAACTCATTGGGTCATTGAGTGGTACCTTTGCGTGTTCCATGTGAGTTCTGTCCCCCGCAAGCCCAAGTCGTCTCGCCCGTAGGTAAGGGCATTCGCAACGAAGGTGCCTACGATGAGATAATGCCCATTCTGATGGCCATTGGCCTCTTGCGAAATGCCCGTCAGAACAGCCATCAGGATGCGTAAATCTTTCTTGTTGAAGACCAGAAGGCTTTTGTTTCCCTTTGTGTACAGGCAATGGTCATTAGAGTTCCATACGCGTTTGCTAGATTCTCGAGACACTACGTCTACATGCTTCTAGAGTTCACACAATAGTTCGTGTGGTTATCTTTTCATCCCTTCCAGCGCCAGCAATGATCCCTTCTTGGCAAGTTCATTTGCATTTTCGTTACCATCCATGTTAATGTTGCCAGGAATCCTGTTGATGGTGACCTTGTGGCATTCGCCCAGATGTTAATATAAGTAAGACATGAACTTGTCACACCTTAGTTTTAGGATGAAAGGATATGCGGATGATGCTAAAGTTGTTGCAGCAGTTAGTTACCAACGTTAACTAAAGGCTTATGTACCTACTGAGAGATAATCTGTAATCCTGATTTAAGTCCTTCTGAAACTTTTCATAAAAACAATTTTTTATTTAGGTGGCTTATTTGTTATAATAATTTAAGGCCATCTCACAGTAAACTTTTGTTGGTAAAAAAGTTTTTGAAAACGTTATTTAAATGTTTTTTAAATACACATATAGTATATAAATTTTTCAGTTCTGTTCAATTTGGATTCCAGCAAGGAAATTCTATAGAATATGCTTTGTTACATTTTTGCTCACAGATTTTTGGGCAACATAAAGGGTAAGAAAAGAGATATGGAATCAGAAGTGAAATAGTGGTTTTAAGCATAGACGTACCTCAAGATTGGTCTTAGGCCAACTTCAGCTTTGACTTCAAGTGTTATACAGAAGCGTTTGTCGATAATATCGGTTTCGCTTATGGTCCAGTCAGTGCTCTGAACCTTTATTGGGATATAATTTGGGATAAGTTCTTTTGATGAGCCTGATTTGTAAAGAAAATTTGAAGCCATAACCTCCAAAACGAAAATGATGGTTTTCTTTGGTAAACTTAAATTTCTTGCAGTCCCTCATTTGGTTCGTTATAAGCGACTATAAGGATTCCACCTTGATACAAATTTACTGTTTAATAATATTTTGTTATTCTGGTTGTTATATTTTATTATTTTATGTATCAATGTTGAATTTTGTGATTTTTTGTCACTGCACCCATTTATTTCTTAGATTTTGAAATCCATTTAATTTTTTTGAAACGAAATTAGTAATATTTTTTTATTTTCTGAACGCAAAATATAAACGTCAATAATGTCAGCTAACAAACTAAATAAAATAAAACATTGGTTTGAAATCGTCCAAGAAATTTACAGCAGAAATGAATATTCCATAAATTTTTTCGCCGATCAGTCAATCTCCTTCCTTTCTCTATGCTCTTTTACTGGTAAAATTTTTGAGAATGTCTCATTTTTACCGATTTTACCTCAACTAAAGACATGCTCGGCGGTCGCTTTTCGACCAAAACCAAATTACGGAGATAAACGAAAATTTTACTTGATTTTAAAAAAGTATACAAAAAAAACAATAAATTTTTTTCTACTCCAAAAAAGCCCCTCTGCTGCATGAAGAACATCAATCAATATGGTTAGGAACTCACTTTAGCCTTCAGATATATGAAACATAGAATTTAAAATGGTGGCAGTGGAAGAATTCATCAAAAGCCTTTACTTACCTTAATGGTAATTAGAAGGCCATTTCAATAACGAAACATTGTCATCAACTAAATGTTACTGATCCTTAATATATGCAGCTTAAATGTACGATTGTGATTCATTTCTTAAAACACCTATTTTTAATACAGCATCAATGATAGCCACCACCAAAGTTATAAATAACAGATAATCTTTTTTGCGTTTAAATAGAATATAAGTCAATGTAGCACCAAAGGAAAAGCCCCCATTATACGTATTGCATATATTAACCAACAACTTAAGCAGAAATGTCCTCTACGAAAAAAAAAATGCCTCGGAATCAATATCATTTGTTAACCAAGTTCAGTATCCCTCTCACTGGCAACAGACCTCAATTAAGCTAATCGAATTAATTATTAAAAGTTTCATTTGCATTAATTTGAGATTCAAATCAAGCAGCCTTTAAGTATGCCAACACCGCTCTTCACTCCTCATGGCGATGGAAAGATTCCGGCACTCACATAAAATGACAATCGCAATCTGAAAAATATCCTATACAAACTTGTATCTGATTGAATAATAAATTCTTCGAATCCGTTCGGACTTTGCCCGCCTATCTGGCGACTCGATACTTGGACACAACAAAGCACTTTCGCTAAAAACGAAAGCAAACCAAAATCCTTTCAGCCATATAATATTCCATAAAACGACATACCCACTTGTTAAGTTAAGAAAAGTCTGCTGAAACCCTGAACCATAAAGGCACACATGGCGTTTATGCCCAGCGTTAGATTTCATGTAACAAAATCCTAAATAATCAACTAAATCAGATGGAAAAGGAATTTTGCAAGTTTATCGTCTGTCCCAAACCCAGGTACTAGCACAGCAGCACACTTACGACCTACTACCATCAACAAAGTACGAGTATCCTTGGCATATGGAATGTTTTCGGGCTCTGTAGTACACACATGTCCGCTACACAAGAGTCAATCACTTAATTAGGGCACAACAACGATCCTTCAACTTACTTTATTTGCTCCCATATTGATTCGCCAAAATGTTTCAGCACCAACAGCTCCAGAGCGTAATTAACGAATCCATACTGAAAAGAGAAACACATAGAATATAAATAGCTTCATTTACAAACTGTAATCGAGTTATAATTTAAACATCAAACGGCAACAAATAGTGTGTCAAATTTGGGATTCAAATTAAGAGTTTTAAAGCGTGCGACTGAGAGATACTTGACACCTCGTCCTGCTAACAACACTCCGCCCATACACGCAATCTTAAAAAAATACACAAATTCCAAAAGTTTCTTTTTTTAACCACAGTCGTGGTGGGCATAGAATGTGCGTCTGAGGCTCCAAGATAAAAAAAAAAAAAAAAAAAAACACATGCCAGTAAGAGTCCTGTGAACGGAATTTCCATCAATTCATTGATAAAACTTTAAGCAACGTTAATGGAAGAGGAGTACGCATGGAATATTTTCCTTGTGCCTCTTATGCTGCTGCTGCTCCATCAGACATGATGGATTCGATTGCTTTTATCTTGGCACAAACATATGACTTTCAGCTCGGCATTAGGTTCCAAGCCATTCATCATTTTCGCCTCAATTAATCGAACGCAGGGAGCTCGCTGTGTACTGAAAATGATGTTGAGTTGAAAGGTGAGAAAGAACGCTTGTTATCCCTCTGCGTTTTTAGAAATTCATTCTTTGCTGGTGGAGGAGAACTTGCATACGCTTTAAAAAGACAAGACCTTTCCTAAAAGAAGAAAGACTAGGAGAGTAGAATCGCGGAATCTTGTTGGCAAACTGACATCGCTGGCTCATTATATGATGCGTCTCGGGAGCGTCTTGTAGAAGAAATGAATTGTTAATTGGACGTCCGAACCCAAAATGGATTTTCTGAGCCCTGAGTCAAAGAATTTTGACTACACTAAGTGCGCGTAAAAGGATAAGGAAAATTGAACCATTTCGTAATTTTTTCAAAAACAAATGTTTTTTTGTTTGGCTGGTGTTCGAATAAGGATGGAATATTTGACATCGGACTTGTTTGCATTCATTTAATTCACAGTATTTTATTCGCAATTATTCAATATACTAAAGAGTTTTTTGGAAGATTGGTTCATAGCCTTGCTGTAAGTGTTATGCCTTCACAGCAGAGCCAACGACAAATTATCTACACAAACCAATATTTAGACGACACAAAAATGAAATTCCATCATATCAAGCCGAAACAGTCATCACTACAGCAGAGCTACCCACTTGAACAGTCTTCTGTACTTAGTCGACCAATCCAGTGATAGCATCGCCTTCAATTCGATCTCGGCGGCAAATTGTGACTTGGCCAGATTCGAAGACAGGATAAAAGTTCATTGCTTAATCTTGGATTCGAACCTGGGGCCTTTCAATCAAAAAATCAAGCCGCCGAGATGGAAATTTGCCTCATCCGAAAAGATCTTTTCCTCTTCCGAGGTGCTTCAAGACAAAACAGGACAGCGATAAGGAAGTGAGTGGTCTCGATTTCTTAGTCAATTGGACTTTAAAGAAAAGAAAACCGAGAACTCTGTGCAAAACTACCTTCGGCTGAAACAAACATCTGCACTCTACATTTTTAAAGTGGTGTTTGCTAGTCGGCAATAGTTTTGTGCGAGTAATGGTCTGATTCAAATAGTTACAACTATTTGATGCGATCATTGACAACACACTAATCAAAGATCGATAGTTGTTTTTTAATATTTTTCAGTCTCAGAAGAGGAAAGACAATATGTTTTCAAGGCTTAAATAAAATTTTCTTTAAATAAATAAGTCGGATTCAATTTGTTCTTCTTTTGAAATTGTTCCTGTGAAAGTCTATCTGATTTTTTCATAACTTTTAAATTTTTCGTTTTGTGTCCTAAATTGCTAAAGGAAAGGACTTTAAAATTGTTTCCATAAAAATATAAGCTGGACTGTCTAATAAGTTTGACTTGAGACGATATTTTTGCCAATTTTTTCTGACTGAATTCCTTACTCACATGATCTTGGTATTTAAAATACTTCTGTTACTGTGTCACTGTACTCTTCCATTGTGTATGATTGAGTTAGTCTCTGGATGGTTTACAACCAATATTTTTTAATGACTAATTCACCGATAAGCCTTTTGAAAAGTCGATTATTTCGATATTTTCCTAATCTGATTTTTTTGAAAAAACTACACTTCGTTGTGAAATTAAGTGTGATTTTTATGAATCGATAAGTCGTTATTTTCAGAGCATTTTTTTTACTGCATGGGAAAACGTATTAAACCTACTTAGCAAATTATTATTTTTTATTTTTAGTACCATAGTTACACATATTTAAACATTTATTTGAACAAAATACTGAAAAAAATAATAGTTTACTATTAGTTTTTCTTTATTGTTTCACTGGCATAGTTTTAAGCAACCTTTTCAACTTTAAGTCGACTTAAAATAAAAAAATATATATCTTTATTTAAAAATTATTGGAAATATTGAGCTGAAATATTTGTAAATCAATATTTTAAAAACTTAGCAGACCGTTTTCATCACTTTGCTAGTCAGGTCGATTTTTTTACATTTTTTTTTAATTAGGATCTATTTTTATGGGAGAGTGGAGTCTTGATTTCTCGAGCAGATGGAATTGTAATTGACTTCACCGCACAAACGACGTTCTCGGCAAATTACTTAATATGAACTTCGATTCCTTCCTTGTACGCTATTGTATATGAACCAATCGAAGTTTACATGGAATTTGATTTAATTGTGTTCTGATACGAGACCAGTTCAGTTTCATAAATTCAAATAAAATAAACCCCTTTTAATGTGTTAACCAGGATAATGGTTTGATCATTAAATTGAAAAAATCTTGAATGATTCGAAAGAAATATTCCCCCGTGAAAAGCCGTACTTCACCTCCAGTTCTTATGTCTGCAATTAAGATCGCCACCAAGTAATCATCTTTCAGTTCTTGAAAACGTGTCCTTTCTTAGTGTTAAATCTGTTTTTCAAAGTTGTTACTTTCGCAGAAAAAAGCTGATGTTAAATTGATTTCCCAATCAAAATAGCAATTCCTTTTTACCTGTTCTTTCAAATCGATTACATTTGTTCTCAAAATCAATAGCCTAATAAATAGATTTTTGATTCTTCTCCTGGCAATTTGTATTCACTGTTAAACAAACCTTTTTGCAATCATCGACAAAACAAAAATATAGCATACGTTTTAACTAAGTAAACACTATATTTATCCAACAACAACACACATCTCGTCCGAATGAAATTGATAGCCCTATTAGGGATGGGTTCATTGGTCCCAAAGGCGACCAAATTTATTACTCCTTAAACCCTTGTATAGCCGGTCCCGTATCCTCATGCACGAATGACTCAGTCCAACCAAATTACCGGCTATTACTTAAGGCAATACAGTAAAACCATAATAATTACCTGCTCCACAGGAGGCGGACGCCAGCAAGTTGGGATAACACACAACTTCATTTGAAATGCGATAACAATGTGTTTTTTCGTTATTTTAAAGGATGGAATTCAGAATATTATAAATTTATATATGTGATGGATTTAAGGTGTTGTCTGAGGCTTCCAAAAAACCCGACAGGTAATATCACTTCCACACTCAAGATACAGCATTTTCCTGGAGGACCTTTCGCATCAGCATGACAGTATCAACTAAGCGCCTCGCTACAAAGTTTTATTGATTTGATTTTCGAGCCTCTCTCTTTTTAGTACTTTTCTACCCCTGCTCACGTGGCTGTCATTTATTGTGACCTCACATTTTTTTTGTTTGTTGTCGAAAGCAAGTGTTTGATAATATAATTGCAATGTTGAAGTAAATTTAGAACAAATTTTGCAGTCGATGGATAAAAGGGATTTTTCCTGTCAATCCACCCGTCCTACGCCAGAACGATTGATTCTTGGATTGCATTATTTGAAGTCGTATTGATTTTAATCTTGGAGTCTTTTCCAGTTTCGGATTAACAATGATTACGTTAATTTCGTGCTGGACCTTTACTTTACTTCTAGTCACCCGACTCCTTTGCTTCTCTTCTGAACTGAAAATATTTGGGGAAGTTTAAAATCTGTCCCGCTGTGACGTAACGTCGTCACGATATGACAACAGACAGTAAATTTAATCTGAATTTCAAACTGCTCCCCCAAAGTTCCACAATTTCTACATCCGCCTCCTAGAAATGCATTATTCAAGCAGTTATTCTCTCTGAAAACTCCTAGGACTAAGATCATGACTGTTAAAAAAATGGGTGTTGGTTTAATAACTTCAGAATGAATGGTGAGTGCTTTTGGTATCTTTGGTATCTTTGTACTGCTAACAGAACGCGTTCTTCTACAGCTCCGATTTGGAATAAAGCGGATGACCATTCGTCAGCTGGCTCTCTCATAACAAGGTATGTTTCAACCCAATATACAACAACCATTTTGATTAAAGCACATTCAGCTGCAGCAGTTGCTAGCTATGTTATCTAAGGCTGTCACCGGGAGGCTATATTCAAGGGATTGTTACTGTTTCCGCCTGGCCGTAACCAATTTGTTTAAAATCTTTCATGGCATTTCAGGATTCGCATCTTCCAATTTCAGAAAACAGTTCTCGAATTTCAATTAAGCAACACATCTTAACTCCCTTTTCTCTGTCAAATTAGGTGGGGCTTTGTTTTTTTAGTTAAAATGTTTTTGCCTTTTGTTGTGTCACTATTTAAGGCGAATTCCCAATTACGATACCAATTATTTGCATCATTAAATCGGGTCCCTCTAATGAGTTGTCTTGTTTATTTTTTTTTTGTTTGGCAAGGATATTTAGAAACGCGTAGGAGACCTTTAACCCTCCGTCATACGAATTTTGGGGAAAAAAAGTGTATGCTCTCATTTTACTACTTATTTATGTCCTTTCATTACGTCGAAGCAAATATGCTTGTTAACGGCGGCATTTTATATTGCCTCCTTTCCATATGAATGGACACATTGAACCCTGAAATGAAAGCCCTTTGAATCAGCACACACCGAGAAGTATAGGTACTATATATCAACCTGTATAAGATAAAATAAAACTCAAATATTTGTTTCAGAATTTATTTATTATTTCAGGATCGAATAAGTTACCCAACGTTTTCTCGTTTGGATTCCCCCTTTTCGCAACAAAAGCATCCTTAAATTTCCCATTCCCATTCAACCATGGATGTGTTCGTAACGTGTTATTTATGCTTTGTCCAAAAACAAAATACTAACAAAAAGGAGGATGCTTCGCTGCACATACTCGGAGAGCGCCAGAATGACCAGCGTTTGTATCGTCCTTGAACAAATTAAAAAGTCATTTGCTTCTTTTTGCCGCAAACACTTTTAAAAGTTATAAGCAAAAGCATTTCTATGTCTTTGGACTTCTATGGGTAAAGCTTTTATTGGAAAGTCTTGATAAAAACAATTAAGAAATTATTGTTAAGTTTTTTGCAATGCCATTAAAGATTAATTTGAAAAGAAAATTTAATTGGAAGGAGGGCACCAGAGAAGAAGGGGTTTTCTTGTTTGCTGCGTAATTTGTAGACCGAATTACGCTCCTCGTGTACAACCCGGAAACATTTCAATTTCACTTTACCTACAGTAATAAAAAAAAAATTAACTCAGCCGACTCGGAGTCGAGGAATTATCTGAGTCCCAGCAAGAGTTTCCTTCCAACTTTGAGGGCTCTTCTTCAAACCAAGCATCCATTATCGCTTGTTCATTTTACCGAAGACTGTTATTCCGCTTTATAAAGCAGGATTGACAGAGCCATCGTTTAATGAAAAAATATTTTGTCATTTATGTTTGTGTCAACGTGTTTTCTGGTGTTGAAAAATTGTAAGTCTAGAATGCATTAAATGAATCAGGCCATCTTATCTGTCCTTCATTAGACATGAAAGCCTTATGACGGCATGCTGATGGCGAGTGATGATTTTGATTTCGTCTGCGTAACCTTGAAACGTTTTTGAACTGAAGATGATAGGGACTTGTCGTCAACTGCTTCACACAATCTGTGCGAAAGCAGGATTGAAGAACACGCATGATAGCGCATCTCCCTGCGTGGTTCATGATGAGACTGAAGTTGTCCGATTCATGTGGTGGTAAGCGTGTTCCGACATTCATTCAAAGCACTGGATGGAAGAGCCTTTTTTTAAAGACTTGCCTATTCAGCTGCTATGATACGCTGACCATATTTATGTGCATAATAGATCACGCAGCAATTAAGACGAAGAGTAGTCCTTGAAAATTGATGCGTTTTTTTGTTTGTCAAACCAACTAGGACCAAAACTCATAGTACTAATCATAGTACTAAGAGGTGAACGCTGTCCTTTTTGACACCGCAATAATGTTAAACTGAGTGTCTGTTTATTTTTTTTAACGTAGAAATAACATGATTCTAATAGGAGTAAACAGATGGCCCACCCTCCATAAAATACGATTGGAGAATATCTTGGAAAAGAGGAAGTGACCGCTTTTGAAATTACTGCTTTGGAATTTTAATGCGCAAGAAATGTACATATACAGCGGACTAAGGCTTACAGATTGCACTGTCTACAGACAAACATACCTTACAGCAAATTGATTATGTTACGATTGACGCAAGAAACTATTTTAATATTCCAAATAGCCATGAATAAAGATTCTCTAAATTCCAAGAAATCCGAAAAGTAATGAAGCGACCTTGTCGATCGGTTACCATCTCAAAAAATTCATGCCACGGTCTTCAAGCATAAAAGACTGTGATATTGATGTAGCTAGAAGGCAACGGATAAAATTACTCAGTTAACCTGGACATCTAGAGCGGATAGCAGTCAACGCTCCGGCTCGAAAAACATTCGAATCTTAAACAGAGAGTCAGCGCTGTAAAGAAAGATGTAACGGAAGGATCGCCAACAATTTTTGTGTTCAAAATTATAGGAACACTTTCTGCCGATCGAAGACATTTACACTACCCTCTTTAACAATTTGCTGAATAATGCATATTATCCAGATCATTGGAAGACAGCGGTAGTACAACCACTTCCTAAACGGAAGAAAAACATATCTAATCCGGCAAATCTCCGGTCAAAAAGCCTTCTTCCAAACATCAGCAAGGATTTTGAAAAAGTGATCTTCAAAGCCCTGATCGAGTGGGTTGAGGACAAGAATATTATTCCTGATAACCAATTCGGTTTCAGAACTGGACTTGATTGCATACATGCCGCGTCTAAACTGGTATCAGATATCCAATAGTACAAAGGTAAGATACGATGCACGGATGCTTTGCTGATGGACTTGGAGAAAGCTTTTGAGCCAAACATGCTGCAGGGGCTCAAGTTAGACCAGCTCGGCCTAAGCAAACCGCTGCTGTACATAATCTTAGATATGATCACCACCAGATTATTGTGAAAAATGGCAAAATGACGTCTGCTGGGACTTTTGAAAATAACAACGGTCTATAACAGGGTGCAGATATTTCGTCGATTTTATTTACGATCTTCACAAGCGATCTTATAGGATCTCTCTGCCACGCCATAGCGAACGCAGATGACTTGCATGCGTAGAGGTCGAGTCCAAAGATCGATGTGATCGTGTCTTTGGCAATGTGACTTCGAAAAGATTCCTTGATATTGCGACGGTTGGAAGTTGAAGATCAATTTCTAGGGCCTCCAGAAATACTAGAAAGAAGTGACGAATGTTCTCTATCGTTGGACAATCAAAGTGTTGTCAAATTCCTTGGGATCTGACTAAATCAGTATCTATATCGTAACAAACATAAAGATACTGCTCTAGCCAGAGCCACAGCGGCCTTTTCCTTGACAAAGAGACAGTTTTACAGCAGTTTCACACCAATGTAAAGGTGATCTGCTACACGGCCCTCATTCGCCTTGTCCATGCCTATAGATGTCCCATTTGGTTGAACGTCGGAACAGGCTTAATGGAAAAGTGTTTTCGAGAGACGATGTTTTAGGGCCTGTGTCCGCTTATATAAAACTCCAGAGCCTAAGTACAAAATATTCTTTAATAATGACGTCCAACGGGGCAAACCTGATCAAGCTTATTCGAATTCACATTGAAGGAGCAATGACTTCGACCATCAACTTGCTATCCGGGGCTTTTTACCCCAATAATATTGCACCATGAGACAGTGCACCATAACGCCCTTATTTCCCCTGAAGCGTTCCTCTACTTAGATAGAAAATGTCTGGTCCAGGATAGATTAATATTTCACGTTGCCCGAAAAGCTGTGGACGGGCGAGTCAACTACAACCAAGACATCGCAATTGGCGCAGCGGAGACTGTTAGGCTTAGTAGCGCGGTATCAGACCGCGACATAATTGATGGCGAAAGACAATACCGATACAAATGGTGACTAGACGGAGAATGAACTCTGTCGTTTGTGCATTTTTAATTGTCAGGCAAAATTCAAAGCATGTCCTGTTAGCCCTGGCCGGCTTACATATATTTAAGAAGTTTTAATGTTTTCAAAGATAGATGAACCTTTTAAGGTTTTAGATTAGTTTTTAGTTTAGCTTTGAGGATTAGTTTTAGTTTAAAACATTAAAAAACATATTTATTAATTTTTTACTAAAATATGTTTTTCTCAATTGTTAAATAAGAAAGTATAGTGTAAATATAATAAATAGAATTGAGTCGAAAGACGTATTTTAAAATTGTTAGGTTTAGCTTGTAGCACCCGTATAGGGCCAGTAAGTTCGTTTTAAAAATAGTCAATTTAATTAAGCTAGATTTGCATTTTTTTCTAGCATGTAAGAAAATGAATTAATGAATAAAAATGCAATTGAAATTAAATGAATAACCACCGATCAAGTTGGCTGGAGAGGCTTATTGGTTGAAGCTAACCGGTTTTCCGCCAAAGCCAAAAATTTCAACAAAATCGTATTAGTTGAGCCGAGCGAGCAGCAGTTTTGTTACACCGCATGACAGAACCAACTTGAATCAATAAATATGCTTCTCTGATTTGAACAAACACCGGGTGTCCACTTAGTGATTATCACGAAGTATGCTGTACCACATGGCTAACAACACCGCAACATTGAGTTTGGTCTCATTTCCATAATTTGTCATTCAAAACTGGCCGCAAACTTGTGCTCGTCTATATTTTTGGAAAATTTATTCCAACAAACTAAATGTGAGGTTTTCGAATGGATGATATTGCCCACGACGATGTGGTCGCCATCAAAGGCGCAAATTTGTGAAAAACGACAACACAGAATCACTTCGTGGCTACATCAAACATTTCATTTCCACTCGATTGACAAATCAAGAGGATCTGATAAATAGAAACAAAAAAACTCCCATCACTGGCGTCCGGTTAGATTTAAATAGCAAGGATCCATCGACTCACAAGAATAATCCCATATCCATCCCATCCATACATATGTATGTATTTCAATAGAAAGCCTATCCAATTGTTAGTCGAAATGTTTCAATTATTAGCCCAAGTTTATCGTCCTCGAGAGAAGGAAGTCAAATAAAGGACATATTTGGCTCTTATCGGAAAGAAACAAGACGGAATCAGTCAAAGGCAAATAAAAAAGGAGATTCTATTCTGCATGAGTTAAGATTAAGTCAAATCGAAATCAGACAGGCAATCGTCCAGTGAAGCCGTATAAATAGCAACTAGTGAGCCCTTAGCCAATTTGCGAACATCCCTTCGTCTTATATTGTTTCGTCCAACAAGCTACTTTGATACTGGCACGAGTATGGCTGTTAATCCGTATAAGGGCCATTTAACACGAACGAGCAAAGTTTAATACAGCTCATGAGTATAAGATAAAATTTAGTTTTTATATTTTCATGATGGAAATGATTCCTCTATCTTCAGGAAAACTACTTAATGAAATATTAAATGCGATGAGTGGTGATTGGAAAACGGCGAAAATTTCTTTCATATCTTTATTTGTCATTCAATTTTCATTTGATTGTATTTTGAAGAGAACGACAGCAACAATCTGTTTCCTTTTTCACCTTTTTCTAAGTGAAAGACTTCTTCAACTTATGGAGTTTATCAAATGATTTTGTCTTTATGACAAACCATCTTCTTAAGCCTTTCCATCACACAAATGCATGTCCTACAGAAAATATGGCAATCTTTAGCGAAAATATTGAAAAAAAAATTCAAACCTTTCGGCGAACATAGGACTTGATGGAATATTTTTCATCTTCACGTTAAGCCGACTCTGATCACAGAATGCGTAGCAGACACGCTAATTTTGGGCTTAGACACATGAGTTGCGCTGATCTTTTTTCACCCAAAATTTCTTCTTTTTTTCACTCGAGAAGAACAATGCAACCCCAAAAAGTCATTGTATGGTATAGCGTTCAATTTGGTATATTCAAATGTTAACCGACTTATTTTTGTGGGTTGGGATTTGAACAGCCTTAACAACACCAATCGGTAATTAAAGAAGCAGAACAATTGAACACAAAAAAGACTTATATTACAACATGCTACGCTATGACGGACCATCACTCCATTCCACCATTCGTCATCATCCTATTTCTTAAAAGTTGGGTTATATATTAATACAGCGAGGGCCTTTTTTTCTTATTGAAGATCCACCGCTCAATATCGTTCTTGTCCTTCTATGAGTTTTGAAAAAATTACCAAGCTTTTATTGGTATTGTAGTAAGTACCTCAGAACCATAACCAATTGGCCAGAAATGTGCGGATGCTAAGGCAACATAAGACGAAATGAAAATTCGTTCATATTGACACTGGTACGATAATAGGTGTAAACATAACTTTCGCAGATAGTCGAAAGTATTTTGGTTTAATCTTAATATAAAGGGTTTTCCAAAAAGGACTTGAGAACTTTTTTTTAACTAAAATAAATTGATTGTAAGCTGTACTGTGTGGCTTGGGGCACAATCCTGTTAAAACCGCATGTCGTCAAAGTCCTTATCTTCCAATTCGGCCCAAAAATAAGCGGTCGTCATGGCGCGATAACGCTCTCCATTCACATGATCCGGACACATCAATTTACCAAATCATTAAAAAACAACAACAGTGCAGAACAGTAAAACAGTGAGAACTGATTCATACGAGAGTATTTTTTATTTAATAATCAGAAGTTTTTAAACATATTTCTTATGTTTATGATATAGAAGAGAAGTTTAAGAAATTTAATCTGAATATATAAGTGAAATGGGTTCTATAGTTTCAAGAACGCGAAAAATGAAGATTTGTCTAATATGTCTCAAGCCTCAAGTCTCATCGCTCACTTATCTCATTCTAAAGATTCGTGATGTCTTTCGGGAAGAGCTTTAGCAAAATTTGTTCAAATATCTTATTTGGTTCTTATGTTATTATTTTCACAATGAAAATGTAAAAATGAATGTAAGGAGGTAGTGTTAAACGGCTCATCTAAAGTTATTTGTAAAACTCCATGTCAAATGTTACAAAGTACTACTGTGTCCAAAAAATAAGGTGACATTGTATTTATTTTGAAAATTCTTTATTTATTCTTCCAAATCAATTTCATCCCCTTCAAAGTAATCCCCTCCCGATGCAATGCACTTATGCCAACGGATTTTCCAATCTTTGAAACACTGGTTGTATTCACTTTCCGGGATGGCCTTCAGTTCCGTCTTCGCTGCGGGTTGAATCTCCTCTATCGTATCAAAACGGTGTCCCCGGAGCGGTCTTTTGAGCTTGTTAAACAGCCAGAAGTCGCACGGCGCCAGATCAGGTGAATACGGTGGTTGCGGAACGATATGGGTTGAGTTTTTGGCGAAATGATCACGAATTACGAGTGCGGTATGGGATGGTGCATTATCGTGGTGTAAAAACCAAGAATTGTCTCTACAATTCCGGCCTTTTTAGGCGGATTTCGTTACGCAAACGACGGATAACATTCAAATAATATTCCTTGTTGACTGTTTGGCCGGTTGGAAGGAATTCATAAAGCACAACACCACGATAATCGAAGAAAAAAGTCAACATGACCTTGATTTTTGAGTGACTTTGGCGCGGCTTTTTTGGTCTCGGCTCTCCTTTGGCACGATATTCGCTCGATTGATCGGTTGTTTCGGGGTCGTAAGCATAGATCCAAGTCTCATCGCCAGTTATAATGCGTTTCATGACATCCTGGTAGTCGGAAAGCATTGTTTCACACACTTCAACGCGACGCCTTTTTTCCAAAAAATTCAATGTTTTCGGTACCAGTCGAGATTTGACGCGCTTGAGGCCCAAAGCATCCTTCAAAATGGTATTGACTGAGCCTTTCGATAAGCCAACTTCATCAGCAAGGTCTCTAATCGTTAATCGATGATTTTTCAACACCAAATCTTTGATTTGTTGGACGTGATCTTCATCGGTTGAGGTTGATGGTCGCCCAGAACGCTCTTCGTCTTCGACACGTTCACGGCTTGGAAATCACTATACCACTTATAAACATTTTTCTTAGACATAGCCTCATCATCAAAGGCTTTCTGCACCATCCTCAACGTATCCGCAGCAGAAAATTGATTCCGCAAACAAAATTTAATGCCAATTCTTTGCTCAATAAATTTCGAGATCGCAAAAAACGAAAAACTCACTTTTAGCAGCTCACAAAACGACGCGTATCTCAAACACTATGAATATATTTTGACATGAAATTTCACATAGATGTCACTGACAGTATTACCAACCTAAATAGAAAGAAAAATTTCCAAATTCTTCGACGCGCGCAGTTAAAATTCATATGTCACCTTATTTTTTGGACACAGTAGTTATATAGTTAATCGAAAGTTCGAGCATCAAAAAGAACGTTTGCTGAACCCGCAGATAGGACAACATGACAAGATAGTTCTGTCGGGTCCACTAGTAGGTACTATAAAATAAAAAACTAGTGGCCCAACCGACGTCGTCATGTCATAATTGTGGCTTCCCTTCTATAAGCGGGCACAGTAAATGTTTGCTGGAACTATAATTTATTCACAGAAAATGAGTTATTAACTTGTCAATTTTTATACCGATTAATTATTTACGCAAATATTAGGGTGAGTGAATCCAAACCATCGAGGGACCCACTCAAATACACACAAACAATTTCATTAATATCGGTTCCAGCGTGCAGAAGAATATGTATAAAGATTAAACAAAATATGTCTACCTACTTTTGCAACAAGTCCGTATACTTCTCTGAATTAGCCGCTGGGCTTATGCGTCAGTCAAAACATCGATTCTCATCGATTCTTATGCAGTGGTAAGCACTTCGGTTAAGGATGTTTTAAGCAAAGACCAAAGATAAATACGCTTCAAATTCTGCTCCACCTGGCACTATAATTATATCATTGGCAAACATTTCCATTCAACTCAAGGGCATTTTGGTTTGGTTTGGCAGAAATTCTGGGCACTTCCTCATTTTGAAATTATATAAGTCAATTCCAGATGAAGCAGACTACGCACTTCCTCCTCAACTATTTCCATAACCGACAATTATTTCGGGAAAAGTAATTTATGTGTTAAACTCGAAAAGTGGATTCAATTTATACGAATCGTGTATACGAAAACTACTGCTGTATTTTCCAACTAAAAATTATGGGAATAACATCCGCATGCTTAGCGAAAAACCTTTTTGAATACTTAGAATTTGTTACAAACTAGTCAAGAGCAGAGTCTGACAGACTTTTAACATACAGGCATTTTTATAATGGTTAAGAATTTTCCTACGGTGGATGTCAAGATGTAATATAGAAATGTTCCGGAAACTATGAGGAGCGACCCTCTACGCGTTCCTTGGAAAAAAAAAGAATGATGACAGACACACGAACACTGCCCTAATCTATCGGCTAAAAGAAAACTCCATTTCGGGTCCGCTTAAGTTTCTCTTCAGAGTCACGTTGTGGAAATATAACCAGAATGGACTCTTCGGTCTTTGTAATTCTTTGTTGGCAGAGATTTGAGCGTAAATTTTCCGGGTCTCCATAATAATACCGTTAGCATGTGCGAATAATACTGTCTTTATCTGCTTAATTCAAAATTCGTCAAACATCTCTTACAATAGAGGCTATCCCTGATCAACATCGACTCCTCCTGACAAAAATCTAATGCAGACAGCGTGAAAAAATAATTCAGCGAACAATTTATTTAAAACGACAAAAAATACATCTCTAGCTTCGCTAATGTGGTTGCAGTTGTAGAGAGAAGAGCACAACACTCATATGTGAAATTCCCTAAATCAAATTTGTGTTAATAAGGAATGCGGCATTCAGGGTATACCCAAAGTGCCATTCTAAGAAACCGACAGATTTTATTCACCTTGAAGAGATATTGCAAGGGTCTTATGCAGCTTTAATTCAAGCAAATTGTGTATTTGTACGGTAAGGAAGTTGATATTAATGGCTTCTTCATTAAGCTGTCTAAACTGTCCGAGATTCAAGCTGTCCATAACCAAGGTATCGATAAACTGCAACAAAACAACTTGAACAAGTTCTTCCAGATGGGATATTAACAAAAGTCCAAGAATCTTCAAAATAGCCGCACTAGGAATGACAAATACCAAGGAGATTCATTCGCCAAAATTCATTCATGTCAAGGGATAAGGAGGGAAAAAATGTGAAGGACTTTTAAATAATACCTCGACTCCTAAATGTGAAGAAGTTCTCAAAACATCAGTCGAAGAAATTTGGAAAACCATCAAAATACTTATAAACAGGAAAACGCAGGAAAACGGTAGTCTGGCGAGATTGGCTCATGCTTTTTATGTTCAAACTTATTAAATTAATGTTATCTTACGTGTAATCAGCGGAAAGAAAACAATATTCTTTCATTGCAAAGCAAAGTAGAAACTGTGATTACTATGACTCTGTTTCACTTACATGAAGATCGTTATGGTGACTTGTAAAATAAAATCCGACAATCCGGCAGGGCACATTACTGCCCTGAGGGCCTCAACCTGGAACTTCCATTCTTCAAAGTTGGTATACATCAAGGGAGGATCCTTGGTCCCATATTATTCAATATTGTCTTCGATTTTATGCTTGGGGCTAAAGTAACAGAAGCAGAATGTATAAGAATTTCTTTGCTGACCTTGGAACCATAAATCAAACTATGTGAATAGAAAGTTCTCCCCAGTGATATATGAAGAATTTTGATGTTACCTATGATAACTCAGTAAATATAACATGTCTCCTTAATTGAAAGGAACACTAACATACCATATACACTGCATATGGTTCATAAAGTGGTCAATGAATTCAAATAATGAAAGTGAAATTTCAGAAAACTAAAGATTCGAGAAAGCCTTCACGTCAAATAGTCCTTTTCGATAAAAGTGGACCTTGAGCTCAGTTGTTACTGTCACGCCTAGAGGATAGATTCTACGAACCCAAGTGTAAAAGTTATGATACTTAATTTGAATAACGATGTCCTCCAAAAGCAAGAAGATGTGCTCGCGAAGGGCAGGTAGCTCTGAAACCTTACTATACATAAATTTAACACAGAGCTTTAAACAGAAAAATAAAATCATATCTTAAATGGGTATTCAATTCCAACATTTTAACTCGAAATACAAAAGGATGCCTTTACAATTACGCGAATCACTGGTATCGCATCAAGAAGTTGACGGGACGAATACACAAATTTCGTATTTTCCGCAAGCATTCCATTTCCATTTATCTGCTGTGAATGGATAAATGGAAAAGGAATGCTTGCGGAACGTTTGTCAAGGTAGGTCAAGACTCCGAATCAACTTTAAAGACTAAGCATAAATATACTAAAAACCCATTAGAGCATAAATTTTCTCCTTACCATTATGAAGAATCCTTATTCTGCCCTTTCTGCAATATCACTTGTTGATTTCCGAGTTAATTCCCTCGGAACACTTTAAATCGTTTAGTGTCACGCGAACTTTCAATACTCTTTTAAATCCCCCTTTAAAAATATCAATTTATCATATCACAAAATTTTATTTAACTTTCCTGTAATAAAAAAAAAATATATTTTTCCTATTAGAAAAAAATCTTCACACTGGATAGATATTCTTAAAAAAAAATTAAGGACATTTCATATTCCAAATTAGAACATTCCAAGCACTTTTGATCCCTCGCTACTTGCTCTGGCAAAAATAAGTTTTTTTTTACAAATGAGTATTTCGTTCTTCGCCGAGGATAACGACGGCTTTAAACAACAAAAAAAAACAATATGAAATATTAATATCCATACATCTTGCTGGTGCCTTTTTTGACATCCCTCTGGCAGTATGAACAAAAAGAAAACGAAAACAACAACAACAATAAATCATTTAATTCCCTATTCCCACTTTTTTTTGGAAAATTTTTTTTTTCCAAGCTCCACGATAGCCACTCACTGAGGCTGAGGATAATTACGCTGATGTCACCGCACAAATAATCCGGATATTAAAAAAAAATATTAAGCACCAGCTTCATCTTTCAAATTAAATATCCTGTCGGAACGAAGCGACAACGACGACGTTACTGATTCCAATCACACACTGAATACGCGAAATCGAAAACTATGTAAATTTTTTTTAAAGCCGCAATTCCTCAAAGGACCAACTCGTAAGCCTATTTAAAGGAGCAAAAACGATACAAAAGTGTTTTCCACTCGAAGCCGCATTCATACACTCGTACAATTCGAACGAAAACAGAGCAGAAAACGAGAAAAAAAAATTAACCGTCAGGCCTGTCAGGACTAATGATGTCTTTTTAGCTGTCACTTGGGTATTTCGGTTTTATTGTTTGTTTTTTTTTTTTTTTTTGCTATTTAGATAAATTATCTGTGTCGATTCTATGGGTTGTCCCCTGATTTCCTGTCCATCGGTGCGGTGGTGGCAGCCAGCGGTGAGCTAATGCAGTCATTAAGGGTTATTTGGATTGATGGCAGAATGTCCTGCCAACAAATGGCACAAGTTCGACTACGAATACACTTTAAATACGTACATGGAAATTCGCGACCGCGTCGATAATATCTGCCCCTATTTTGCACATACAGGTAGGGTCAGTTATCACGAATTAAAATCCATTATTCAAGTCGTTATTCAAATTCGCACTTTGGATATTTTGTATGCAAACAGCAAGTAAACTGTGTGGAGGAGGTGAGGTAGACACTACTTTATTGACTGATGGTGGCCTAGAAAATGTACGTGCTTCATTTGGATGTATGTGTGAGCGGGTAATCCTTTTGCATATTATTTAAATTTTTTTTTATATTGTTTTAAACCGCAAAAAGACCAAAGACCGATTGCCGCGACTCTATACGATAGAAAGCCGTTTAATGACTGAGAAGCAAAACGCAATCCAAGGATGTTTTATATCAAAATCCTCGTCGGAAAAAGTGAGAATCTAAACATACCGTATCTTGCGCAGAGCCTGAGCTTTTGGGTAATGAAGTGCTGCCATTCTGAGACAGATGGCGCTGAAGTATATTTGAAATAAGAATAATCATAAGGATAAAGGACCGACCATTAATTGAGATCTCAATTCATATCATGAAGTTTCCCATATCTCTTATTCTTGAATTTTATTTCAAGACGTCAGCAATGTATGTTAATTCAACTCCTCCAATCGCATCACAAAATATAGTGATGATTGCTTACAAAAAGGGGGATGCTAATGACGACCTCTGAACACTTCACGCTGACATATAACCTCCACGTAAAAGGTGATCAAATGGTCAAATTGACAATCAAATCGACGGTGCAACAGCACCGAGGAAGGAAGCAACAGAAGGCAAAGGAAAATTCGATTAGCAAAGTACAGAGCTGGACAAGATTTATGATACTTGGATTCAAATAACCTTTTCTTGAAAATCAGACCGGCTTTAGTGGAATTGTAATATTCGGCTGGAAAGAGGAAATATCTGCTAAAAATAACGTGGCAGCCGTTTTTCTAGACTTTAAAGGAGCTTTCGAGACCATTAACAGAAATATTCTCTCAAGTAAACTAAGTTCCTATTGTATAAGACGGACTGAGTTACTGTGGTTTTAATCGTAGAACAATTGTGAACAGTATATTTTCAGATAGTATCGACTCGGAAATTGGCGTTCCTCAAGGGTCCATACTTGGAGCGCCACTCTTTATCATCTTAATAAACGACATTAATCTCATAATGATATACTCCAGGACTGCGGTGTTCGCGGACAACACCCTGTTGTTTATATCAGGAAAAATCATCGACGAGTGCAAAATAAACATACAAGAAGGCATTTACTAAAACTAAAGGTTTATATTTAAGTAAATGAAAAAATAAAACTTAATTATAAGTTTAAACATATAATACTAATTATGTAAGCAGTCCCTTTTCTGTAGATTACGGAGAAAAGTATCAGAAATTAGTGCAATAAATATATTTAATGGTTAGGTCACACTTCGAATATTGTAGAGCCATATTATAATCATGCAGTGACCATGCCTAACTAAATTTACAACGAAAAATAAATAGAGCAATACTCTTATATCATCCAAAGATATTTTCAAAACTGAAAAAATCAAAATCAATGCGGCTAAGGCTCAGACTAGATTTTTCACTTTAAAAGGAAAAGCCTGTTTTAAACGTCGTAATGGTCTAGTTATAGGAAGAATCCAGACCGAGTTTAGGTCAATCGCGAAAGACCTTGGTATACACCTACAGTTGCAGCATAAGCCAGATAATTAACAAAATTGATATAACCCTTTCATCAACCGAAAATCAAAAGTGTCGAACGAGAATAAGATACTGATTCTAAAACGATTTTCAAATCATTGTCTTCTAAGGATCGCCTGTTTTGTGTGCAAAACAACATATTCGTAGATTGTAAATTGCACAGAACAAGGTTATGAAAAAGATGTTATGTCTTCCTTGGTTCTTTTCAACGGACAAATTACACGTGATTGCAAATATTGAAAAAGTATCCTTGGGAATATTAAAAATAGCTGATTAATATTAAAATGCATGCTCTTCATCTAACAATCACTTATGAACTGTGATATTTTTGTTTGCTTTCCCCAAGTTGAGTATTTTTCAATTCGTTTATATATGAATATTAATTCAGCTATTTTTCGATCTATTTATTCAATCATTTAATTATTGATATCTCTCTAAGGAAAATCAAAGAAAAGGTGTTGATGACTGAGTTATAACTTCCTCGCTTGGAAGCGTGTCAAAGTCAGTCACTGCTACCAGAGGTTGTCCTCAGTGAGATGTCCTGTCACCTCTCTTTTAGTCATAGGCTACGTCACCATAGGCTATGCTGATGATCTGACTGTTGTCATTAGAGGCAAACAAGACACTACAAGCACTAGCGTTATGCATTTAGCATTTATGAAAGTCTTAGAATGGCGTGAAGGACTCTCTGTGAATCCTAGCAAAACCGTTACGGTCCCATTCGCAATGAGAAGACAACTGACTCTGTCTCCATTTGTCATTGAGGAAACCTCTTTAGAATACTCCAGTGAAGTCAAGTATCTCGGTGTTATCTTTGATAAGAAATTCACATATCAAGTCCATCACAGAACGCGCCACCAAGGCCATGTGGGCCTGTAAGCGGTTATACAGTTGGACTTGGTCTAAATCATAAGTTTTTTTTTACCAACATGATGGTTAGACCTATTATAACCTATGCAGCCATAATTTGGTGGTTCAGAACTTTAGAAGTAACAACTTCTAAAAAGCTGGAAAAAGTGCAACGAATAGCTTCACTGGTACTATAAACACCTGCCCTTCGGCAGCACTTGAAGCACTAATTGGACTGTCTCCTCTTGAAATTTTCATTAGGAAAATAGCCGCTGGAAATGCGTTGAAGATGCAACTGGCAATGAAGAACAAACACTGTGTCCAAACGAGACACTTGACAGTAATAAATTTCATCACGAATATTAGACATGCTCTATCCGATCCAGATACTGCTTTGGGCGTCATTTTGAGGTAGACATTCCTAACTAATTTTTGAATTTGATCTATTGTTTCTACTAGATCGAATAAAATACTGTGAAGTAAGCGAATGCAAAAAGTCATATTCCTCTCCTCCCAAGCAATCGAAAAATGTATTACAAAAAAAAATAAAAACATTTTGAGGCTTTATGCAACTGCAACGAATTTATGATGAAATGAATACACCTCTGAATAACTTAACTTACATGTATTTAGAAATCCAATTACAATTGGAATTCAATAGCAAATGTTAAACAAAAAATGCTTAAATCTAGCTTAATCAACTAAACTAAGTATATCCTAACTTACTGACTCTCTGCAGGCGCACTAAGCTAAATCTAACAAATGAAGAATAATGTCTTTCCACTTTATACTATTTTTTATAGTATATATAAATTATTGTAAGAAGAAATTGTTTTTAAGACAAGAAACTTAGCAGTGTTTCATATCTTATATCAAGTTTACAAAGTAAACAAAAATTAAATCCAAAAATGTATCCCGAATTCAATATACTACAATGAACTGAAATGATAGCTTCAGATCGAAAGGGGTCACATTGATGGACATACAGCTGAAGACTAATTAGCTAACAGCCTATTATCGATTTAAGCCATACACGTACAACATAGAATATTAAATCACGAGCATCTATAAATGTTAAGCCTTTATTTAAAGCGATGTTTCCATCAAGATAGGAAATTTTATGTGCACAATAAATCTCGAGAGAACGCAAATGTGCTGGAGGGATCAAACACCTTGAATGCGAATGGATATGTTTATTCGCTTTTATTTTGATTATCTTTCGGTTATCCTGAGGGAACATCTCTGTCTCTTGTGAATTTCTTCTGAAGTGGATAATTTGCAAAAAGGATATACAAACACGAAGGATTTATGTCTGAAAATGAAAGGATGTTTGACAACTGAAGTGGTTAATTAACATTCCGGGTTCTATTCGCAGATGATTTCAGATTGTTTATTGGGTTCTAAGGACTATTTGTGTTTGGGAATATTTTTTATTGAAAATTGTTTAAAATAAAATCGTCCGCTTTCGTCATAGTTTTTTTTAAATAGAAAAATGAAAATGAATGGAAGACCTTACTTGACATTTATACGCTGAACAGTTTTTTTTTCCAAATCCTTAAACAATTAACAATCCTTTGTTAAAAACTGGAAAAGTCAGATTCTCACACGTACATTCCGTAACCAATGAAAATTGTTAAGCACAGTCTCCACGAAAAATTTTCAAATAGTGAAGAAACGAAAAATCCCTTTACAAAAAGGGATCAAAACATCCACATGCTGATTAACGCAAGACACTCTTCCAATAATCTGGATGTGGATGTGTGAACGTTTAAACAGGCAGTTCCAGTCCAATACTGGAAGGCTTTACCAGGTCACAGTAAGAACGTTCAACACGGAAAAGCCAGAGCCTATAGCCAAGCGAAAGACACCCAAATATGTCATTGCTCTCCACTGTCAATCTATAATTCAGGAAATAATCCAGATCCTTTAAGGCTACCTTCCACCGAGTGCATGCAGAAGAATAAGGTAACAGATGAGGCGCATGAGAAAACAAAAGAGAAGGAGAAGAGAATGTAAAAAACGGCAAAATAAAAGAGCTGTCCCAATCTACCGGCCCAAGGCAATCGAACAGTTTTCTAAAAACAGCAAAAGCTGAGCTGTATGGCGGAGAAGGTAGCTAGCACCCATAAGATCATCTGCAAACTTTGTGAGTCACCCCAAACGTCTGCTTTTATCAGTCTCTTCTTCAGAAGTTGATCTAATGACCCTGATTACCTATCGCGTTGTAACCCCACTTAACTGTGTTTACAAGATCCTATCAATGCACTGAAGAACATCTAAGGCCCTTATGACAACAAACAAATTGATCAATACCAGTGTTGCTACAGGCTTTGCAAATTGGCGTTAGACTAAATTTTCATATAACACCCCATCTTGAAAACGGTCTTGCTCAACTAAATACAGTAATGCCTCAACTTATGCTACCCGGACTAAAGCGAAACCAGAGATGCGCGATAATCAAATTTCATCGATTCGGCGCCACACAACTTTCTGGGGAGATGGCTTAAGATGAGAGGCGGCTGATAAAGAAGCTGAAGAGGCCCTAATGAAGGCTATACCAACCAAACCAAATTCAACGTAGATGAGGCTGGACTGTTTTGGAAAAAGATGCTTGAAAGAACTTTTATCAAAAGTGAAGAGAATACGTTTCTAGGTTTTAAGGCCGTTAAAGATCTATTGACAGTGATGCTTGGCGCGAATGCAGCTGCTGATTGTTTGTTAAAACCTCTCTTAGTTTAACGCTCAGAAAATCCAAGAGCATTGAAAAAAAAAAAATCTAAAGTGTAGCTTGGGTGATAGCTTCCCTCTTTGAGGACTAATTTGGTCATTATTTCATACCTGAAGTATGACGAATTCAATTTAAATTGATGCTTATAATCGACAATACACCAGGTAATACTCCTGCATTATTAATTTTAAATTTTTGCCGCCAATACAACCACCTTCCACTGATTGATCAGGGAGTCATTCAAAATATTCAAAGCATATAATACGAGACGGTCATTTGCACAACTGCAAAGCTATAAAACAAGACAAAGAGCTCTCTTTTGAAGACTTTCTGAAACAATTTAATGCAGTGGACATCATGGAACAACCTTGAAATCTTTATCACTATTATGTGACTGAAGAAATATTCAATAATGATGATGATCAAGAACTGCTAGATTCACACAATCAGGAGCTGACAATTGATGAGTTCATATAAATACATGAGGAATATCAGAAAATCGAATGCCGGTTGGGAACTTGCTAGAAGGTCTCAAATCAATTGAAAAGGGGTTAGGTAGGTAGGTAGGTAGGTGTGATTGTCACATCTGAAACAGTTGTGACCCTCTTAGATCCTGTTTGGATCCATTGTGTTATCACTTACCAGTAATTTATTCAACGATTCCTCAATGGCCAGGGGACTAACTGATACCTTAGAAATACCTGATTGGTATCCAAGTGGACTCTGTAGAGAGTTACCGGTTATAACCAGTTTGTTTTCTTAATGAATTTTGCTATGTTTTGAATCTTTATATCTGACATATCTTCTAGATTGGCGAATGAGTAGCTTCCTAGCGTGCTTTTCCTCGTTTTGCGAGGGCGGGACAGGTACCTAGGTAGTGTAGTATGCTTTCTACTTCATTCTCGTCCCTGCAGCTCCTGCAAAAGTCGTTTTGGGGGCTCCCATTCTTAATGCGTGTGAGCCAATGATACAGTGACCTGTGATAATTCCTACGACCTTACCCATTATATTTCTGTTAAGGCTAAGGAGTGTACTTGTCTTTTTTGGATTAATGAGAGGCAAAATTTGCCTCGAAGTCCTACAGGTGTCTAGTTCCACCCATCTCCGATTGGTGATATTGGTGGCCTCTATATTTAGCAAAGTGTTTATTGTTTGAATTGAGACAAAGGGTCTCCTAAATTATTGCCAGTGGCAAAGTTTTACCATCTTGGATTTAATTGATGGTGTGTCCAGAGCCCTGCTGGCTGCCTGGCCTTCGTTCGTTTTGGAACCGCCCGTGTAAATTTCAAGATTGGCACATTGAAAAGGGGTTGCAAATTTAAGAAAATACAGACTCCAATCAAGGTTTATTCTACATAACAAGATATAAAAAATTATTGGCATGTTACGAAGAAATTTTTAAGGAGAAAAAAAAATTTGAGCCTTTCGACAACTTTGTTCAATTTAATGAAGCCTTCTCTGTCAAAATGACTTCGGTTTGCGATTTATTTATTTGTAAACTTTAAGATTTTATTTAACATTTTTCCAAAATTATTATTCTCTTTCAATTAAAAATATGTAATGTGTTTGTACCCCAACTTTTGCTGTTATCGCTCAGTCCCACTTATCGCTTAAGCTCGTAGTTTTACTGTACTCATGTTTGCAGTCCTTCTCTTTGGAGCCGAAATTTTTTACGTTAAGCTTCAAAAGACAAATTCTCCGTCCCATACCAGGGGTCCTGTATAGAGAGCGAAAGGGTGAGGGCCTTTAATCGCTACCTCTATTAACTGTATCAAGCACGATAGACTAAATTCCATCGACTGAAATGACCTGGCCACATTGCTCCAACTACTAATATCTTCCAACCCACAGCAACCAGTTTACTGAAAGTGGAAGACCGAAATTACGATTTAAGGACTAAGTAATGGCGATCTTACGAACTGTAGAAAGCGTGAAGACGGTAACGGTAAGGTTTAAAAAAAAATCCGTAATCTCAGTTAACTTCTATTTTGAATTGTTTCAAAAAATCGATCAAGACGCGCAGATAAAGGGTTTGGTTCCAACGATTTGGGTGTGACTCTAAAATTGGTTGAACGTTAATTTCCGATTCCATTTCAGTTCTCTGAGTTTTCTACAATAAATTAAACATTTATTCAAATAAACGGCGACAGCATTCGAAAACGATTCCAATCTCTTAATTTACTTTTTTAGGGTTCAGTCTTGGTATGGTTTAATTTATAAAGAGCACTAAAAATTCATAGAACTAAGTTTTGCCATTTTAACACCCTCGTTAACCACAAAAAAATAAGAAACAACCAAAAACAGGAAGCGCCAAAACTGCGATATTAAAACGATTTACGAATTTAACGAAGCACCCGCTACTCTGTGGTTCTTGGTTGAAGTACTCCTTTTTTTCTACTTGACATCCTTTTTAGCGTAGTCCTGAAATTAAAAAAGTTTATCGAGCCTTATGTTTCTTTTTTCATGCGGTACCATTAAAGAAAAAATAAACCAGACGTAGTTTACACCAGCTGAGATATGATAACTAAACCCTTTTCGGCGCGAACATGAAAGCCCTTAAGGACTTGTTAAACGACGGAAAAAGATTTAAACGATTTTTGGTCATTATTTCTTGAAGTCGCTAAGTTGCTTGTAAGCGAATGTTACTGCATTAAACGTCCTTTTAAGTTTCGAAATTCAATTAAATTGTCCATGGATACGATAGTCTTCATTGTTACTCATATTACATCAGCCATTACCATTGTCCTTTGCCATGAACCTTGATTTCGTTGAGATATTGGCCGAGGAATCTCAGATAGGTTTTGGTTTATTGATGACTAATTTGTGGTCGAGTCGTTTGTTGTGGACAAATCTTATTTGTGTCTCAATTAATTGATTTGAAATTAGCAATTAGGCGCCGTTCTGAACACTACGCTTAAAATTTATCGCCCAAACGACCGATGGGTGGTAATTATGCGGTCGCTTTCAATCTGTTTCGCATTTGAACTGTTTCATTTAAAGCCTCGTAAGTTGAGTATAGTATGTACTATATATGCCTGTACTAGAAGGACACGAGGCAAATAAGTGTTCCTCAGTGCTTATGTGTCGAATGTGGTTTCGGTAGTGTTTATGCAAATAAACAAAAAGAAAAGAATAAACCGATTCGAAAATCAACAAATTATTCGTAGGTCGACTTGCAATCGGTAAATAAGGATTCAATTTAATTAAATTCATGCAGAGAGTGTGGATGTAGGGAGAGCTGTTAGTGCTGTTGACTCATGATATATACCTACTTGTTTGAAGAGAACCCTTCGCAGCCAAAATAAATACTCATCGTCGTTGTGTTATTGATATCGACCGTTTGTAGGATTTGTGGATCAAAGAGGCTTTGTCAGTATTTCATATTTACGTTTTTATTGATACACCCTTGGGCAAATTTGAATGTAATGTGATAGTGGTCACTCGGGTGGAAGTAAATAGAATAAAGTTATCACTCATGGTTTAATGGGTTTCAGGTAGGAGTAATGTGATTGCTTTTTGCTTTCTAGAGTCCTGCACACAAGATACAAGTAAGATTAATGAGGCGCCATTAGAGGGATAGCAAAAGTCCGAAATCATGCTTATAATCATGCCTGTAAGTCAAGTAAAAACAGCAATAAAATTTGTTTTATTAATATGTTTGGACATTTGTGTCGCACAATTTCAAAGAAGTCTTAAGCAACTAACCATATGACTTTGGCCCTCTGGTAATTTTTTTTAGAATATTGAACATTAATCAAAACATTTTGACTTAATCTTATGAGACACTAAAGATTTTCTCACATTCGAATATTATCAGCAAATAAAATATCTATCCTAGCCATAATAATCTTTTATGAATGTCATTAAGATCAAAGATAATTATTAATATTAATTTTATTTCACATTCTAGATATTACGGGTTTTAGTAGCGCATGTTTGTGACCTTAAGTCCATTTAGCTGCTTCCGACTGCGAACACTAAATTGGTTGAGAAGAATTTTTACTTGTGTGTGTCACGAAAAGTGTGGTTTTCCTTAACCGTACCGTGTCGTCTAAGAAAATACAAAAGGCAATGCATTCCATTTGCTCAAGGCAAAAATGTTTTTTATTTATTTAGCTCTATTTAAGTAAACAATATCTCAATACCATTTTCAGTATAAAAGTGATAAACTATATTGTTTTGAAAAAGAAAAACCGCCCAGTTGCGAGTCGGACTTGCGCAAAGAAGGTTCCGTACAAACTTTTAAATAGTTCATTTTTCATGGAAATCAAGTCTCGAAGAGTTTTCCCGCTTTTATTTGTACTTAGAACACTTGCGAGTATCAAAATATGCGGCATACTAAACATTTTTCTAATTTTAAATTTCACATAGATTTCTTCTTAGCGTAAAATTGATTTGCGGTGTAAAAAAAAATATTTGTGATGTGATTACAAATTTACGGTTTCCGGATTTTTCCCTTTACTTGCGACAGGTCATAAATTCTGACCAAATTTCATGATTATAGGTCAACGGGGAGTCCCCATAGGTTTTGATTACTTTTCCTTTTTTTAAAATATGCATCCTATAAGAAGTTTGATATTTTACAGCGTCGAGAGACCGTAGTAGTTAGTAGTTAGTTATTTGCAACTTGATAACTACACGTATTCCTGAGAAAAAAGGATTCTGACAGACGAACAACAAAGTGATCCTTTTTTTCCTTTTGAAGAACGGAAACTTAAGATGAAACAATAAAAAGTTAAACGACGTTGGAGTCAATATTTTTGTATCATTATACTATATATTTTTGATTAGATTTTTGACTTATTTAAATTTAAATTTTTAAGAGCGATTTTCTGCGTTTGGTACCTCAATAAAGAAACTTTTAAAAATATATAGCTATGTTATTATCAACTATACAAAAATGTTTTATTTACTGTGCCTTTTTTTTGTTACAGTCTAGAACACAGACAAGCCCCATACAAATCTGTTAGAATAACTTGCCTCATAACAACGACAAAAGCATTAACAGAAAAAAATGTTTTACCAACCTTTAATGGCGATATTATTCCTCATAAGTTCTTTTGGCATACAAATTTAATTTACAAAATTCAAAATTTTCTTTTTAGGGTTCCGTACAGAAATTTTGTCAACGGAACCCTAATACGGTCTGTCCGTTTGTCAGAGTACTGTATCTTCTTAACCATTACAGATAGACACTTGCAATTTTCACAGAATGTCTGCTGTTTTGGCCGCTATAACAAGTAATAAACAACACAAATTTAATTAAAGGGGATACCCCATACAAAAAACTTCTTTCTTAAAATCGCAACTCAATTTAACATGGAGAAGCTGACGATTAACACGTTTTAACGATTCTCTTTTTTGAATTCATGTAAGTCGATTTCAAACTTTTACTTTGTGTTAGATAACATAACAGCATTTTCAATCTCCACTTGGTTTATTTATGCATATGTGCGATGCTATGAGTAATCTTAAGTGGTACGGCCGCCTTCGCATCAGAGTCAAACTAGCACTCGGCTGCTTTTTCAATCTTTAATTAAAGAAGATTTGTGCTAACACTGCTATGCGGAAATCAAAACACAGAATTTACAAAAGTTTCGTAATCCGGAGATATGAGATCATTTAAGATCATTGAGTCAAATGTTTCCAAAAATAATGCTTAATTTACCCTCTTAGATTAAGAAATTAGTAATTGGCAAGTTTAATTTTTCGATTGGATTCCTTTGCTGGTGAAATTATATAATTTAAATGTGGTGTTTAGGGTAGACTGGTTCAAATCACAAGTACCGCTTCCAGTAATCCAGACCAAGCGCTCTGGCAACTGCGATTGCTTGATCCTTAAATGGGAAGTTCCCGAAGATAAACGTGTTTGTGCTTTTTAAACTGCATCTACATCCCGGTTAAACTGATAGAGTTCATTCCAATTCCCCAGTCAATTCCCCCTTCTCATATATGGGACCTTAAGTATTCAAGTTCTTTTTTGTTTTCCGGCTTCTCCGAACCGCCAATAGAACGTCATTCGTAGAGTTAATTTTCACATCGAGGTATTCATCAAGCACAAGCACTTTAAAATTATTTTTGCAAATTGTAACGCTATGTCCTCGGACGTGGATGGATCCCTTTGTTGCCAACTTCTTTGTTGATGTCGACCTTTTATAACTGCTACCTGAGACATAAGAAGTCACATAATCACGCATCTCTTTGCCGCAACCTGGTACATGCTAGGGATAGCTTAGTGGAAGTATGCCCAAATGTAGTTGGATAAGTTTTGAGGGGATCCCGAATCCGGCTTCAATAAGGTGCTCTAGGCGATAAGCATATGCAGCTTTAAAGTCCATGATGAAATTGTGCTGATTGCCTTTCTTGAAGTCGATTGTCTAGCCAACGGCACTCTTGAATGAGAGGACACTCATAACTGATTTTTTTTTTTGCGTGGTAGGAGAGTTATCTCGAAATGACAATCCAAAACCTGGATGGCTAGTTGCAACCCAAGAAGTCCCAACCACTCTGCCAATATGGAATTTTTTACCGATTTTAGAATATCTCATTTAAAAATTTGTCAGCTTCGTCTGCGAAGGCTCACATTGAAAAATTTTACCTCAACACTTATCGACTTAAAATCGGCTCAGAACGAAAGTCAGCATGCTATCTTTTACATGCTATCTTATTTAGTTGCCCAGGAACTGAAATCGTAGCATATTTGCTGTCCTATTTACCATGCTATAGGGTGAGATGACTCCCAAAACTAACCCAAATATGCGCCTAGTTTCACTGAAACGTTATACAAAATCTTTCCTGAGTTTCTCAACTCAACTTTTTTAAGTAGTGTCCCGATGGTTGTGAGGACCTTTTCATTAGTTGTAGCCATCAACAACAATTTGGAGATTGTACGCTGTTCGTAAATGGAAAAGAATCAACTCAGGTCTCAGGTCACTGTCTTATAAGTTTTGAAACGACGTACGAACACAAAAAAGTTATAATGGAATCAGTCCACCTTATTTGTTGTGTGGTGGTGGCGTGAAAGTTAGATTTTCGACTTATCATTCTGAATTTCAAGATTCGGATCTCGTATGAGGCCGAAATTGGTATCAAAATGTATGTCACTTACTGTGTTATTAAAATTAAATAATGCACCAATAGTGTTTCAGGACAAATAAAATAGTCCGATCTTTTGGTCATTATTCGGACGCCATTCTTAAATTAAATCTTCTGGGCAAAAAATGTGTAATCAGAAATTCAAAATTAAAAGAAGAGTCGACAGTTATTGATCTTGGATTTTCCTTCACTAAGCACATTTCTTATGAACCTATTTGCATACATATAATAAAAACTATAATTCCCCATCTAATTAACTCTCCTTCGACATCTTTAAATGGATGACAAAGCGAAAAATAACTTCCCCACAAAAACCGCTTCCAGCAATTCAAGCGAAATTCTGCCACATTCAAAATTAATCTTCATTCATCACAGAGTCATCCTCTGAAGGGCTGGAGACATCAAACCGCCAATGTGCCATTAAAATTGTCACCAGACGTTATTGGGCTCCTGATGTTCGTTCGTCCACTAATTAATGGCTCTCAACTCAGTTAGCAAAATTGGCGACATTTGTCGAGTGGGTGTCTGTCGCAGCAGCAGATCTGTGATTAGTATTTCGATAAGACCCAAACTGCAAGCCACTTGCCCACAACGGAAATGTTTCGTTAATTGGCTGCTGTCCATGTGAGCAGTCACCATGTTTACATCCGGTTTGGGTTACTTCAGGCGCAACACAAACTCTGTCTTTCAGATATAGTTTCTGCCCTTTAACAGGAATGGGAATGTAAGGGATACGATTATGTGTGGCACAAATGCCGATGGTAGCAAGCCATGGAGAATTTACATTTTGTAGCCATCCGCATCTTCATCATGAACAAGTGAGCACAAAATTGCAAAATCATTGTTACACAGATACTTTTCCATCCTGTTTTCTTTAGCAGTAGTTCGATGAGCTGAGCTATGCAGATGCGTGCTTGCAATGCTTGCATACATGAAGCATGAATAAAGTTTAGATTGAAGATTGCTGAAGGATATTATGGTCTTGGAGGTTCATCGAAAATTGGGATATGTTTTATTTCGATCAAAATCAATTTACATAGACGAGTGGATCAATGGAATGCTGGTGGGTATTCTTGTAAAGAGAGAATGAAAGGACTGGCAAGGAATCAAATAAAGATTTTCTATTCATATTTCTATTGAAAACGATGTCACGCGGTCTATTGGTATTCATTCCTTAAAAGAAGTAGAAATAGAGTAATATCGTATTTTTATGTATGCAAAAGAGAATGAATACGGGTTTTGTCATTTAAACAACTGCATTTCCACAGTATGTTTAAGAAATCATGCTTTGAAACTATAACTTGTTCAATGGAACTACCAAAACACCTGAGGGGAAAACTCCGCTTTCGGTATTGGATTGGCATGAACGGTCGCAAAGTGAAAGCCTTATCAAAAAATGTTGTCATTATCTTTGTTTAAAAACGGAGGAGAGGAGCCAATCAGGGCGATCAGCGATGGGCGAGAACTTGGAAGCGGTATCGCGAAAAATTCGACCATCGGTCGACTAAAGCAGTAGTATTAGCTGGCCGATACTTTATCAAACTTTTTAATCGGCTCGACCAAAAAATCGGCCGAAAGTCTGCTGTATGTGGGCGCTCTAAGGCAAATCTCCATACCAAAAATCTGTTTTTTAAAATCGCAACTCAAATTTAGGCCTAGAATATGCAAGACGAAATTTTAAATCAAAAATCGCAAATCACAATTTTTTAAACATACTATACGGAGGTATGGAACTCTTCGTACCCGTACTTTTTATTCAATTACATAAAGGCGGTTCTCAATGGAGAAGTTTCCTATTTTTTTTATTAATTATTGAAATTTAAGTAAAATGAAACAGAAGTGTGAAAGAATCGTTAAAATATCTATAGAAATGAAATAGTTATGGGGCTTTGAAGTTGCGCTTGCAAGAAAAATTTCGTAACACAGGCTGTGACGTCATACGACTCTAACGACGCCGCCGGCTCGTATTCGCTGAATACGTGCGAATTCATTGGTGTGTAGTCACTTGCGCTGTTCGTGTCGTTTTTGATAAATATTTTGTTAATAACAATGGCTGAGATTAAAAAATACACGTACAAATATTTTATAGTACCGAAGTGTCCAAGCTCGACAGCTAAAACTGCAAACAAAATATTTTTTCGTGTACCAAATGACGTGAAAAAAAGGAAAAAGTGGTGCAAACTTATGAGGCGTGATTTGATTGGACCTAAAAGCACTAGAAAGGTGTGTGAAGATCATTTTGATGTAAGTAACTATGTATCTATTCATACTAGCTGCCTATTGCTGATTGATATACCTATTGGGCCTGCAAACCAGATTTGTGCGAAAAGAAAGTGAAGTGTGCAGTATGTAACGAATTAAATTTGAGAATGAGGTGGAATACTTGCACATACAACTTTGTACTTTTTGACGTGTAAACTGAAATTCTTATACTATGGAAGGAGGTTCATGAAGTATACAGTTTTTCCCAAGAACTAAATCATTCCGGGTGTGCTTGAAGTAAAGTACGAAAGTGCGACGATCTCGGACGAGCTAAATGACGTCACAGACGAATCGGAAAATGCAAAAATGCGTAAACTTCAATGGTTTATTTCTCAGTCATTTATGGATGGATTTCAAAAAATGTTTCAGTGATTTATTACTTTTGGTCTATTTTTTGATACTATAACGTTAAATATAATATTTGCAACATCATGAAACTTCTCCATTGACTGTATTTTTTTGTCGGTCCCGATTGTGAACTGAACTTATGGAATATGCCTCATGTGGGTACCCTTGGCTCGGTGGAAGTACATCGACTTCTGAGCGTTAGATCCCATGGTCTAGTCTAGTCCATTACTCGAAAGTGATTGACGATCCTTCGAAGAATACAATATTCAAGATAAAGCTCCGAAGTTGGTAATTTGCTCAAGCTACAAACGCCGGCGGGCGCAATTTATGTGAAAGAGCTGTGAGGGGCAAAAAAATGTCTATATCTTGTCCTTGGGTGTGGGACTAGGGGGTGAATCCAATTTTAAAAAACCTAGAAAGCTATATCAGTTTTTCCAGAGCCGATCTAACGATACAAATGGCAGCCAGTCTAGGGAACTTCACAACATTGGACAACAGTTACCTCATGTCGGGGCTCATGTGGCTCCTACTGACGAACTGTTTCATCAGGATTTTGACTATCGTCAAGGACGCCGGCCACAAGTATAGCGGAATCGATCAGTGTGTTATCAAGTACTGTGCTCCGTACTGCCTTAGAAACAGGCCTTCCTCAAATTGACTCCGACGTATACGGAATGTTGGGTAAGGAACCATCACAGTTTTCAATTTTTTTAGGGATGATATTGTCCGGTGTTGCCGGCTTAGAAAGCTCATCCACATTAAATGTTTGCGGTTATTTAAACATACACAATTTTTCGGTGTTCACAATGTGACTCAAATTCTCAAGCGGAATGGATGAGAACATTGTATTTAATTATAATTTAAAACAAACCTTGGTTTCTCTGTATTCAAAGTTTATTGTTTATTGTTTACAAATTCTTATTTTACATTTTTAACATTAAATTATCAACTGTTATCAAACATACGACATTTAATGTTAATACATTTTGGAGTGGATTTTTTACGAAAAACATTTTTAGCGATTCTAAGTTTGACAATCAATTACACATATTGTCAGGAGAATCGTTTGAGTGTGTTCTATCATGTTTGGGAGGCAAAAGCATTACGTTTCGAAATTCGACCAAAATTTCCACTTCGTCCGATGTCGCCAATGCAAATTCTAAGATTTGCTGGCCCTTCATTTCAATCCAGGGGTTCCCATGTTATCCAGCAAAATCTGGTATTATTTTGATTGAACAACCATTTCCCTCTTCTCCCATAGCCAATATTCCATATCCACGCTTTAATTTTGACGCCTATTTTATGAAAATTTTATGATTTGCGATTCTTGCTGCCATCTATGGGGTTTCTGGGATCATTCAACATTGTAGAAAAGAAAAAAATTTGAAAGTGCGTTCAAGCCAAGCAAAATCGGCAAATGTTCCAAAAAGTTCCTAGAACGAAGATTACTGAAAAGAGGAACGTTTTAAGACGTTTTTGTCCACTGCGTCTTTGTCCGCTCCGTGCAGAGTTTTCAGACTCCACCACTTTGAATATATCACCACATGTTCATAAGTTTTATTATTATATAAGAAAAATGTTTCATAACTTTATACCGAAGATATTTATTGATATTTTCAACAAAAATAGAAAACAAAATATAGTTTGCCAGCCTCACAAGTGACTGCTGTCTCTCGCTAAACCAAATTGCTGGCAACGGAGGGAAGTGAGCAATGCGTCCATAAAATCAGCGTCCACTTCGGCCGAGTGAAAAAATGAAAAAGTCTTTTTTTTTACATAAAATTTTTGTATGATCTGCGCCTTCTTGGGGACCTAGTTTTCAACGCGGAGAACCAAAAATAAATTTTTGAAAAATCTATCATGACCTTTTTTTTAATTTTGCACTTTTTGCCTAAATCGGCCATATTTCCTTAAAACAAAATAAAAACCGACTTGAAAACTCGACCTTTATTTACAAACTTTGTCTTTCAAATAGTGTTTTTATTATTTTTAAATTTAATACTCGATCATCTAATTATCCTATCAGTTAATTTTTGAGTCGATACGGTTAGGGTGTGTTAGAATAGTGTTGGTTTTCATATTTTTGAAAAACTATTATATCTTTTTTAAGTTCCGAACCCAACGATTGTGAACGAAACCTTATTAATATGCGGACAAATGCAAGCAGTTCTGTAAATGCGCTTTTGTTAAAAGTTTCCTTTTCACATTGAGCCACAACACCAACATACTTGAACTATTCTCGAAAAATCCATTGTATTTCAGCTTGGTAGAAGCTGAAGTAATCTGGAATGCGGAAGAAGAGCTCGATATGTATAGCGAGTGAAAATCCTTTTTGATGAAGACAACGCAATCAAATTCCTTTTCAAATCATCATGAGAATATATACTTCCCGATATCAGATTGAAGTCAATCAAGGACATCATAAACGGACTATGTTTGAGTAGAACGGACAGCCTCAGATATCAAACTCAGACAAGTCTCTGACTGAACCCAAATATTGTATTTTTGGTCGCAACTTTGACGATGTTTTGAACAGTAAGCCAGTCTAGTAATTAGCATAGTCACATCGACTGTGTGAATGATAGTAAATCTGCTTTGAAGACAACTTTTCATTTATCTGCAAAGTTTCAAGACTTCTGCAAAACGGTCCTTTATGAAGGCATGTTCACCTTATAATGTCAATATTACAATACGAGTCCAGAACTTAAATCCTTCCTACATGGAAATATAACAGAGTTTTCGAACGAAAATGCCTTCGAGCATGCCCTCCTTTAGACTTTCATCTTTATGTCCGTAATAGGAAACTGTTGGATGCTTCCGGTGTGTCTAGACAATGTAATTCTGGATATTTGAGGAATCATTTTGCGCGGTCGGAGAATATAGTTCAAAAAGAGCTCATATCGCACTTGTTCTACCAGAAACCATAATATTTTAGAAGGACGCTTAGGTTTAGGTTAAATTAGGTTAGTTTAGAAGGCTACTTTTAAGTTGAGCTACGCTAGTTAATATTAAGTAAGATAAGTCTAGGATAAGATTTTTTTTACTATCGTGAGGATATTTTTTTTCAACTTTTGTTTTCACTTTACGAATTAATACTAAAAAATATATAAATTACAAATTTATTTATAATCAAATATTATCCTGTATAATATCCTTTAAAATATAGTATGCAATGTGTGTCGACTTCCTAGCGGTATTTTGCTCAAACGAACTTATTTATTATAAGTATGTAGCTTATTTTTTATTTATTGTATAAATACATATTAAGTGACCAATAAATGAGAGTTATTCCAGACAGTTATCAATTTTTTCTGTTTCGTGTTACTTAAAATCAATAAGGAAAGCATCATTATATTTATCTATCGCAAATAATGTGAAGAATTTTATAACAATCAATTCGTTAATTAAAATAAACACGCAAGCTCAAAATGCGGTAAATACTGCTGTCAAATTTCCATCACTTCTAGTGAAAGGCTTTCGTGTCTCCCATCAAACATTTTCTTGACACTTAAACATCGTTAGAATGTCTAAAGTCGCAATTCATCTAATTGACAGTCACTCAAAGAACAAGGCTCGATCATAATACTTTTAATAAAACAAAGTAGACCTTTCATGTTAAGGTTAGTAAGCATATATATTTTTATTGTATCTCAAGACAAACGTGCCCAAAACTTATTCGAATCCATTTTTCAAATGAATAAATCTGTCATCATCAATCATAAAGTGTCTAAAACAATTGTCTTTTAACCGAATTAAATTGAAATACAATTTTGTTTGCATCAGAGTATGTTAATAAAGCTTTTGTTTTCTTTTTTGAAATTAAATTTGTTTTTTGAGTGAAGAATGAAGAATGAAGAAGTTGCGAAGTTGTACAAATGTTTTTTTCGGCCTTCTAATTACTGCATAAGTACAATAGAAAAATATCGAATAATCGAATGATTCCACGTCAACAATTGCCGACTGTTTGACGCAGTTGGTTAAGCAGATTCAAAATCTAGAACAAATGTTACAAATTAATTAAGTACGGCAAATGATGATTGAGTCAGATTCAAAAGGTTCAGCCACTCTGTGATGAAGGCACAACATTGACAAAAGAGTGATGACGGAAGCTTTCAAAGTGCTGAAAATAAAGCTTGCAGGCTTCTCAACTGTCGTTGAATAAAATGCAGCGAATTTGATGAATGCAAAAAAATCGATATCAAATTCAAAGAAGTCTGGAGCGGGCTAATGGGGCGATTTTGCCATCCAGTGTTAACCGTGAAAATTAATCTTTTCCGAGTCCCCAAAATATCCATTTTCGCTCGAGCTGTGCATGTGGTTGATCTGTTGGAAACACATATGTATATTCATTCTGAATTTAAGGAGGGGATAAGGTTGCCAAGTTTAGAGATGCAATGCGAGTATAAAGACTCTACTTTGAGCCATGATATCTAAAACGAATTGTTTTAACTAGGTTCAGACAAAAGTAACAGACATAACGCAAGGATATGTACGTGAAAATGTTATACTTTTGAAAACAAAACAGCAATTTCACGGATACAGGATCAGACAACTACCGAAGAAGAAATTCATCGTTGACCAAAAAATGCGTTTCCACTGAAAACAAAGAGGATGTTATGTTGAGATCTCACCCGTTGATTTTTAATATTCCCTTCAGCCCTTTTTTCAAATCCTTCATAAGGCACTACTAATCCCTCAGTGATCTCAGATGGGTTCGTTTTCAATCTGCATCTACAGATTTCCAGAAAGTGTTGTTTCACTTGAAGTACTTTAGCACATACAAATTTATAAGGTGCCCGAAAATGAATCCTCCAATCGAAAGGCGCTATAAATTTTGTGAATAACACTCTTACTATAGCTTTACAGATTTCTTGGCCAGTAAACGAGGGCTTTTGAGCCAGGTCAGTGTTTCTGTGTCACCCTGTGTATTGGGAATAATTTAATTTAATTACAGATGACTTCACTGCAACTATTTCATTTATTGAAAAAGCTTGCGACAGCTGATTGGGCTCCTTCGAAGCATTTGTCTTGTAGTAAGTCAGCTGACTTACCCACAATTCCAAAAACACTTCATTGACTGTGCTTAGAACTTCAAATCAAATTTTAAAATGCGTGTTCCGCGTGTTTTTGATTAAATTTAAGAATAGAAGATGACAAATTAAGGTTAGATATTTTACAAGCATCAACATTTCTCGCTCTTCAGTCAATTCTGTGCACAGGCAATAACACAACATAATTCCGCGTGGGCATTGAATTAGAAAAAGACACATAAATCATGTCATTCTATAAAACTAGACTAAGGGATACACCGTTGATAAAAAAAGAAGCCTTTTAAATTTGCGCAAAGATCTACGAGTTGTACTCGTAAACAAGGCACCCTACCACTGTAACACTTCAAGGCCGCATAACATCACACACATGCGATAAGAAAAAGTTTGCCACCACTCTAATCTGAACCCATGTACGAGTACAAGAGTGTGATCCGCATTCTGGTGGGCCATAAATCCCGGACCTACATACACCACCCCCAATATCAACCTGATACCACCATACCACACTTCACGCACTCCTCGCTGGCAGTTTAATTTGTACTTTCGCCTCTTTACACTTCATTTAACGCCACAACTTGAATGGTCTGACTTGTTTCCTTTTCTTCCTTCTTCCAGGATAAATAAAAATGTATTCCTTTTGATGCTATTGTTGGGGTGTTTGAATGTCATGGTACTCGATACACGTCAAGCGAGAGGCACTTGAAATTTGCGAGTCGCAAAATAAATTATCTTTCAAATCAAAGATTTTTGCAAGTTTTGGTTTTAGCCTATATTCTGTTTGGAAAATTCGAAAAAGATTTAGAGTAAAGTGGGGATATGACCACAAATGACGCCAACATGACGTTTGTTTTATTTAGTATCTGTTATTTTTAAAGGTACATGTACTTATATAAAGTGATACCAGACGGCTCTGCGGCTGAACCATGTGAGGGAGAATGTGGAGTGCAGTTGCGAGTATCCATGATTTTTATAGTATATGCAGTTTGTTTTGGATGCACTGCGCATGAGATACAAATAAGCTTTTTTGTAACGACAAATGAGAACTCAAAGAAATGCGCTATCTACAAGCAGATGGCGCTTTTGAAAACCGTTAAAATTTAAGGATTTTAAAGACTGAATGCTTACGACCTATTGACGCGGCCTCGCTGCCCGCATTATGTTCCCAAATCGACTTATTGTATGTGTGTTTTCATTTACATCCATGCTTTATATACTCCGCGTTAATTGGAGAAACGTCTGCTCTGATATAGCTGGGCTAGCTACTCATTTATTTGAGTTAATAAGACGAGATATGGACCTCTGCATTTCATTGAACATTTCCTCGAACCTGGTGCTATTAGTGTCCTTGTACAAGAACAATTTCTTAACAAAAAAAATTACAAAAAGCACTAGTTACTAGTACTAAAACTAATAAACTATATTAACTAAAAACTAAAAAAAATTCCGAGTATCACTCTTTTTACTATCCTATAACCTCTGATAAAGACCCTTAAACTTTTATCCACGACCTTAAATGCATGACGTTTTTACAAATTCTCCTGAACTCTCGAGTTATAGTCTGGCTGATGACGGTTTCTTAAGCAATTCCATATATCATTCTGCTTCTGTCACGCACTACACTATAATTAATCCTCATCTTCATTATGATTCCATTTCTAAGTCTTGCCTATTGACTGATAATTTAAAATCTATCGATCATGTGAAGTTTCCAAATTTGTTAAGTAACATAAATTATGATAATGATTGGAAACCACATGTGTAAATAGTGCCACTGAATTTTTTTTATAAAAAAATTTGTAAGCAGCACTAACATCACCACGATAAGAGACTCGCAGAGGAACAACACGAGGTGCAAAAACGATACGAGTTGACGTTTGAATCAACCCAAATGAAAAAACAAAAATTTTAGTTCTTTTTCTTTCTTTTTTTTCACCACTTAACTCTGAGTGTAAATTAGTAATAACCTTCATAAAATAAAAGAAAACTCAACTGAACTTTTACATTTATTGACGGAAAATAACTCCAACTATCTTCATCATTGCATTGAAATCTCTACCGGAAATCTCTTAACGAGGATATACAAATTGCATGTAAAATTATTTGTATGAAGTTCAGAAGAGTCACAGGACTAATCCACTTAAATTTTGGGACTTAATAAGTACGAAGAGAAATGCAGCATCGTATACCTGTTTTATGACGGGAAAAGTTACTCCGACTTCGAAGACATTAGTAATTCATTAGCGAACTGCTTCCAAGTGGCTGATTGTCGAACATTGGTCTTGAAAACGAGGCTTCGTCATATTCATTAAACATTTTTATGACTAACTTCAAACTTCCGCCAAAATTTGTATGTGTTAAAAATTATTTCTCCTCTAAATAATGCAGTTAAAGACAGATAAAGATTCCTCGGCAAAACTGATCATGTGGCGACTGTTTCACTTGAGCGACGTAGGACGGTCAATTCTGAGTGGCACACCACAATTTGTTTGCCTGCAGTCTTCGGAGAAATTCGAAAAACGAACAAGAGAAGACGAATCATTGTTCACCATGACAATGCGAGCTCTCACACATCGGCTCAAATCAGCGCCTTTTTGACCGGCCAAAACGTCGTATTGATGAGTCCGTACAGCCCTGACTTGGCACTCAATGACTTCTTTTTATTCCCGCACATCAAGAAAAAAATGCGTGGCCATCGATTTTCGTCGCCAGAACATGCTGTTGAAGCGTTCAAAATCCATGTTTTGGAGGTGTCTCAATCGGAGTGGAAAAAGTGTTTCGTCAATTGGTTTGAGCGCATGCAAAAGTGTATAAATCATGCTGGTAAATATTCGCATTTTCATTATTAGGCCAGAAATATATCTAGCAGTCTACGTAGACACACATAGATTGACAATCACAACAACTCAATTCGAGGAAAAACCTGAAGGAACGTACGACTAAAGCCAAGACCGTCTTGCTATGTAAGAGGGCCTTCGGAAAGCCCTGTGGACTAAAACCAAAGCCCTGTGGACAAAAACCAAAACAAAACCACTGGATATACAATTGCATAATGAAATGGCATAATAGTATGGTGGAATGTTATAGATTAAAAATATCAAGCCAAGAGGCTCAATAAAGTGCAACGCTTGGCATGCTTGAAAATAACTGGCAACCCAGGAAGTCAAAAATCACTGGGTCAACCTAACAACATGTAGAACAGCAAAAATCGATAATAGAAAAACCGGCTAACATGGCAGCAAAACGAGCTCTGAACTCAAGCATAGAGTATCTACGTCTAATGGTGGGACTGGTAACAGGGCACATCTTCTCTCTACTTGCACAGGCTCGGTCTAGCAGAAACATCAACACGCCAAAGCCGTGTTTTTCACTACAAACCCCCTCTTAACCAAAATCTTTTCCATACACCATGTAGGGGAACAGAGCGGGTCCAATCAGTGGCCTAGGTGAAGAGCTTACCCTAACCAACCTAATCAAAAACCAACCAAACACCAAAGACTGTACTTAATTAAAACAACGAACATCAATTGGTCCTGGATAAATTGACACGCGGATGCTCACTGAAGAAGTGATATCTGCAAAATTACTGCAAATGAGTATGAAGATGAGACTCAAGATCCAGTTAACGTAAATTAGACCTTACGTTCTACAAGTGAAAATGAAAGCATAACTTATCTAACCGAATTTTTCATAATAAATCGGAAGGTTTACCTACAGAAAGCCCACCCTATTGAGTCACACTGAGCAGTTTATTGCGCACCTAGTCTTGTCTTGGTTTACATGGTAAAGCATCGATTTATTCATAACACTAAAAACCTTAAAAAGTACTGTGAAGCTTATACAGAACATAAGCTGGTCGTGTGATCTCTTTTGGTGATTTAAACTGGCGGGCCAAAGAGCCATCTGACAATGTCAGATTTTTTGTCACAACCTGGCGCAAATTTTACTACCTATATTATGAGATATTATGACATTCGTTCGATGACAACAAAATTTAAAGTTGATAACAAAATATGTACCTTATGTTATTTGACAACGTTAAATGTCAACGCATTCCTATTAATTTACAGAATACATTTCACTCATAAAAAAATCACTGCGGTGAAATTGGATCCACTTGTTAAAAGCAGCTTAAAAGCTTTGATCTGTAGATACTCTTATGAATGTGAATAAAAAGCACAGTGATTTTTTTTACTAAGAAAACCAACGAACAAACTTTACGCGGGTATATTCCTATTTTTTATGGCTTTTTGCGTTATGAAATTTGATAGGTCGCTCCGTCACATGCCTTGAATAACATCAAAGCACATTTTCAAACATTTCCTTGGCAAGTGTTTTCGGTGTCTATTTGCAAAATGACATGAGATTTGTGTTAATGGATAGCGTCCCAAAGTTGTTAAGTTGGTAAAAGTATGTACAGGGTGAGCCATATCTTTATCTTATCTTTTTAAAAAGGCTAAAAATAAACACTTTTTGATATTTCTAAACGTATGTTCCTTCTTCTTCCAAAGGACAGGGTTCCATTTTCGGCCCAATTTTGTTCAGCATGTTTATTAATGATTTACCATCTATATGCAAACATGTAACGACGTACTTATATGCTGACGATGTTCAATTGTGTTTTTTTTTTTTTTTTTTTAATTATTTGCTCGCTCTTCAAGAGGATATTAGGACTCTTATAATGCGTGTAGCACAGAGCGAGCGGAAAAATTAGGAGAAGAATGTGTAGTGGTTTGAGAAACTCAGGTGTAATTGGTTTCAACTCACTTCCGTGGGTGGAGCCCGAAACGGGACGGAGGATTTTGATATCGACCTATTAACTTTAACCTAATTCACAGGATTTTGTTCGACATTCAACAACTTTGAAAATTTGGAAGATTTAGCTCAGACACTCCCCGCTGTCAGTGTTATGCCTTCACAGCAGAGCCATCTACACACAATCTACACAAACAGAGCTATTTTGAAAACACGATTTAGGAACTAAGCCGATACAACAACCACAACAACAAAGCCACCCATTAGTCAGACTTCTATCACTTGTCGACCAATCCAGTGATAGTGCCATTAACTTGATCCCAATGGCAAATGGTGACTGGACCAGATTCGAAAAACTAGACCACTACTCTAGGAATCGAACCTGGGACCTATCAATTGAATCAATTGAAAGGCAGGCGCTCTACCAACTCCGCCACCCAGCTGTTTTAATATCAAGTCCGCTGGAAATCATCAACGTGCTCACAGAAAACTTGAATTATGACTTATCGTTAATTCATGAATGGTCTTTTTATTAATCCCACAAAATCGCAAATTATACAAATTTCCCACAGCTCATTGCACCATAACCTATTGCAGGACATTTGCATCGCAGGCTCAAAACTTACTTTTGCTAATAAAGTAAATAACCTCGGATTCTTAATCAATCATAATTTATCGTGTTATGACCGCATAAACTATTTTTTGGCTGCATTTATGCCTGTCTTCGAAAACTTTGGCTTCCAGCTAGTTTCACTCCGGTTCTAACACGTGGTAAACTCGTGAAAACTTTGATCTTTCCTTTTATCTCCTATGCTGAAGTAGTCTACAGAAATTTAGATTCTTTATCTCAAAACAAAAATTGTAATTGTATATATAAGACCCCGTATTATCTGCATCAGAAGCTATCTTTTACCAGATCCCAAAGCAACTTTGGATTAAATATAGCTCCGTTTAAATACTTAAACTCCTCCCGACTATTTTATGTTCATGCAGTCAGACTGTAAAGTTCTCTACCTCTCCGTATCAAGAGATTTAGAAATTAAACTAACTTCAAACAAATTATATTGGAACACTTTTCAATTTGCAATAATTCCCCCGTGCCCACCATTGTCATTTTTATTGTTATTTATTTATCCATACTTCAATTTTGTTTATTTTTCACACTGAATTCTATAATTTTACTTTACTATAAGAGACTGCGTGTTGATGTACACCTCAAAATGGAATATAATCTCATTAGAATGACCGACTCAGCTGGTTTGGCAGAATACTATCCTCAACCCAAGCTTTCATTACCTTTCCGAAGGTTTCGGTTGACCAACAGTGTTTTTGAATTTCTGAATGTTTGCAAAAAATCAAACTTTAATTACTCCCCAAAAATGACTCAAACCGTACATCGAAGCAACATTACCAAAACGTTTCTTCCATTGTCGTCTTGGAAGAAATATGGGCTAATATTTCTTGGGATAATGCAACTACTCCAAAAAACTACCCGATATTGTCACACATCCGGTGCTTCTTTCCGAGCCTCAAGGACATTTAATTCGCTGATTTCCGTATCTGCCAAGATGAAAATGAGCCACATCTTGACAGATGAAGTTATGAGTCAATTTCGAACTGCTCTAACGCTTAAACAGGTTAAGTAGGACATAAACATGTATCCGGTTAAGAAAAAGCCAAAGAACAAGCGAATTTCATCCTTTGCTAAGGTATAGATGACTAACCCTCATACAATAATCGGCCAAGAAAGAGTAGGTCTATTAGAGCATGGAGTCGAATAGACAGTTCGTGGCTAGGCTAATGTGGCCAATTTTCGATGAAAAAATATCGAATAATCTTATCAAACACAATCGAAAGACATCCGAGACACCCATGAGGATCGAATAACTTCAGCAGGAGATGCTGAGACAAAGATGAAATAGAATCCGACCGTCTCCAGGCAGTAGCTTCTTCCACTATAGGACCTCTAAAGTGAAAACAGCTGACAGCTTCTAATATACTTACGAGGCTATACTGAGCTAAAACCCCTCTTTTACTTACAGACGTCTTTCTTCCAAGCTTCCCAACAAAGTTTAATATGAACACAATGGACCCGAACAGAGATCTAACAATTCAGAGGACACCCATAGAAACATGGGTTAAACTTACATATAACAAAGACTAAAATGACTAAAATGTCTTGATCATTTTTTGGCATGTCGTCACCGGGGGTGAATTTCATGAAGACGATTTTATACGTCCCACTTCACATCTCCTTTTTCAGCAGAGCTGGACATTTTTCGGCATAAATGAGCGAACTTTAGCGGACTTTTCCGCATGCATGAATAACTTTATATAATCCAACAAAAGTAGTCTTAAAGATACATATGACAAGAACTTGGTCACAATCGGACTATTGCTTAGTGATTCCTAAAAAAGTAAAGGTTCTACTTGCGTCATCCCGCTGATTGATGTAAAAAGAGAATATAAAGCTCGCGAATCATTTCTTAAAAGCGATCGAAATTGACGACTCTATCATTTGACAAATTATAAAGCGAAACAACAGACGCAATAAACATAAACAATTCAGGATAAAATGCGATCTAGAACGTTGTATGAGATTCGCGTTCAAGAAATGTCAGAATGAACCTTATTACTGAGGATCATTTGAAGGTGAAGCCGTAGGCTTTTCTGTATTAGTTGGATCTTATGCAGAAGCCTCTTATATTATTATTGTGCAATTTTCACCAGCATCCTCGCAATTCTTCCACACTTGCACCGAATTACACCAAGAAGATTGGCTCTTAAATGATTTTTGAATTCTATATTTTACCAAGTCTGTAGTTTTGAATACATAGACGATATAAACATCACTGCTGAAGGAGGTTGAAAAAGTGGTGAGCAGAGGTTATCGCCTATCAAATGAAGATAAAACAAATTACATGCTTTGGATAAGAACCATCGATCCATTGAGCACCAGGAGGTACTAAATGAATTTATTTATCTCGGAAAAACCTGACAGAGACTCATCCTAGTAGACACTTTGGTTTTTCCTGGCAATAAGGATCAAAGCTTTCTAATCCAAGAATCAAAATTAAGCTCTACAAAAGACTCATCTTGTCAGTTATTCTGCACTAAGCCGAATGGTGGACGAAAAGCAAGACATTAAAAGAGATTTATGACACCTTCGGTAGAAAGGAATGAACATACCTGCCTGAGAGAGGGACGAATGAAGGCCAGTAAGTTAGTATAGACATAGTTAAGTTAATTAATGTAAGGTTATGAATTGAAAAATAAAAATGCATTTGAATTGAAATTGAGGGACGAATGAAGGAGAATGTACAACTGCCAACCTTGTGAGTTATAAAAGGATATGAATTTAGTTCGGAAGACAAAAGTCCATTGACTACGATGGCGTAAGGACTACACGTCTCCATCTGAGAGTATCTCCGAGGCTCAGCCATCTAGCCTTACGAAAAAATGCGAAGACCAAACGTCTTGTAAAAAGACTTGAAAAAACTTGACTTCTTTTCGTTCTAAGAGTCATTAACTGATATGTACATACATACAAACTTTAATAGACAAAACTATCCCTCACAAGCATACAATTATTCCAATAATCACACTCAAATAAATCAAACTGCAGTCAAAGTTATTCATCCTAACCGCCTTGACAATGTAAACAATCTCATATATGACGGCGTAACAACGTCGTTCTCATTTCGATACTTAACAGTCTAGTTACTCATTTCTGTGATGCGTGTGCTAGATGGTTCGTAGACCCCACAATCACTGCCATCAGAATTGATGGCATAAACAGAACACTCACCCTTTACGCCTCTGGCGCCATACCAGCAGTCATTTTGTTTACGGAAACAAATCAACACACACTGTGTATTCCCTACTCATATGTAAACAATCTGAAGTTGGTAGCATTTTCCGCCCCACGAGGGAACATCGTTTCACCCCCGCTAACATCGTTATTCACGTTGCCACAGGTAACTACCTCAACTGCCCGTGGGCACAACAAAGCACTAAAATGAATCCATGCCATTCAGTTCAATCGACATTCGAGACTGGTTCACATCAAGCTTCGGACCACGGATGAGGTTTTCAAACGAGTAACTAAAACTAAAAAAATTAGAAACCCAATGACCATCCGTCATTTCCAACAACATCGAAGAAAAAACGCGTCGTACTTCTATTTGACTTCGTTTAATAGCAATCCAGCCACAAAGGTGGAACTCCCGCATTTACTTACCTTTCAATTAAGTTTTCCAATTTGCAAATAGTTTTGACTGCAAAACTTTATTCGCGTGAAAGCAAAGTGACATGTTACCAGGGCAGAGTGTTGTGTGGTGAATAGTTGAACATTTCAGACCAATGCCTTGACAGTGCGCTGACGTTTTCTGCAACGAATCCGACGCGAAAGTCCTACGTCATTCGTGTTTCAATTAAATTTTTGCGTGCAACAATGACAACAATGCAAACGATTTTCCTCGAACTCGTTCTGGTGATTTCCGTTGTTGGTGTTCTAGCCTCTGACACTGGATTACCCATGATTCAAATTAATCACGGTGAGTTTTTGTTATCTGTGTCAACAATAAGTGCCCTTGGAAGTGCCCTTAAAATATAAAACAAAACAAGAGAAACACCATCATGACACTTGACAATTTTTCAAAAACAAAGCACAAAAAAAAATAAAAAGAGAACAGATGCAAACAAAATCCAACTACTGACCTCTGTTGACATGCGTGACTGACCACAGTCGTTAGTCAATCCTTTGTTTTCGTACAATGAGAGTGGAGAATAATTTCCGGTCAGTACACATGGGAATATCATTTGGACATGTGTCAACTTATTTCAGCCAATTTGTTGTCATTCTGCACAACTGTCATCAATATAGCTATAGGAGCCGTATTCAGCTTTCGATTTCATTCTGGATGCACAACGGCTCAAAATCAGAAATCACATTACAACTACAGTCTGTGCACGCCACAATTTAAACCCCCACATTGAGCCCTGTGTGTATGTTTGTCACCCCGTCTATTGTAGGGTGAAAAGTCGCCTAGCACAATCGCTCAATTGCTAAGAAATGACTGCTCTGACGAAGGTTAAGGCGCTTACTTTGGAATTATGTGTACAATGGTTTGTTTGTGGCAACGTCTGACAATTGAGGGCAGCCGAAGCATATTTCTGCAGAAATTAATAGCATTATTCGACAAGAGCCAATATATATATTCTTTTTTTGTTGGAACAAGTTGACATTGGACGGTAAACTTAATTGGTTGAAAAGGATTTCAATCTTTGTCTTTCACAATGGAAGTGAAATGAAATGACGCCTGCCGGATTTATTTTCATTAAGTCAATTTCTCACGCAAACAAATATTCAATTTAACGAGTTACTTGGAAATGAGAATTTTAAGTTGAAATGAAAAAATGTTTTTTTAAGTTAATCGGCTTAATTGTAAAGATTATAATATCCTAAAGGCTACAAATTACTAAGAAATGTTTCAGGCACCAGTCATTACCCGAGTCACCTCCTAAGTGCCCTTTACTGATCAGACTTAACAAAAATCTTGCGGTGTAGCGTGGTCCGAGTAAATACGTTAATGATCGTTTTGTGATGTCGCACGATAATAGTGATGGATTTACTTTTACACAAATTTGGCATAAGATGTATATTGAGAAGCATTGGAAGTATATTTTGATAACAGCGGACGGGCCCCACGATTTTATTTTGATCTGACCAATGCCTCAAATTGATGTAAGATGACTGGTACCTGCGAATGATCTAAATAATTTTAAGCCTTTCGTATAGTATCTGTGAATAATGATATTCAGTTTATTTTCAATCTTTCTTTTTTTTTGTTTGCTAATATTATTTTCAAGTACTTGATACAAAACGAAATCTTGACTTGAGGGTTTCATGCTTCAATCACAATTTTAAGTTGACAAAGTCTTTTGTTTTGACTGAACACCTGGATTTCAGTTTTAATTTATTGACTACCTTAACTCCATGTTCCGCCATTTTGTTCCGGACGCCATCTTTGATTTAGAGTGTTCTAATAGTGAAGATCTGCCCTTTGATACCCATATTGAAGGGATTGAAAAAAAAATATTTTATTCCATTCCGGCCATCTTGAATTTGGAATTTATTTTCATAATGTATTGTATTCTACAAGACGAAACCTCTCATTTGATACCCATATTGGGGGTGTTGAAGAATTTGCAATGCATAATTTATTGCCGGCCGCCATCTTAAATTTATAATAAAACTGAATTTACATAATTACAGTGATGTGCAAAATAATAGGGACACTGCCACGTCAATGTTTCAAAAGCTTCCAATTTCTCTCAACGTTGAGCGAAATAAATAAAACTAACGGGATCTTAAGCTTTGCTGTTTGTAAAACAAAGTACAGTTCCCTATACCCAAATATTCATCATGCATTACATTTTTTGTCGTTAGTTTGTGAAGTGCGGTCAGTTTCGGCTGTGCAAAATAATAGGGACACCTAAAGAGCAACGCCTACATTTAGTAATTAATTGTTTTTAGTTTTACTTTTTTGAATCTAATAGGTAAGATTAGAGATCATTTTTACGGAACATAATAAAACTTATGATTTTAATAGAAATTAGTGATAAAAAATGGGTCGAGGAAAACATTGTAGCGCTGAGGAGAGGAAGCAGATCAAGGATCTCCAAAATAAGGGTAAGTCATACCGGGAGATTGCAGGAATTGTTGGGTGTTCCAAGACAAAGGTAGAAAACGCCTTAAAGTTTCAATCGAAAGCAGAAACTCGTGGGCGAAGGCCTAAAATATCTGCCTCTCTCAAAAAAAGGATATTGCGCTATACAAAGAATGAACCTTTTGCTTCATCCAGCGCATTGAAAAAAGAGTTTAGCCTGGACGTCAACACCTCTACTATACGCAGGATGCTTATAGCAAATAATCTTAAAGCAAGAAGTGCGAGGAAAGTACCGCTGCTGTCGAAGAAGAATGTTGCTAAAAGGTTGCTTTTTGCAGAGGAACATTCCAGTTGGCCTGAATCCAAACGGCGCAATATCCTTTGGTCTGATGAGACGAAAGTTAATTTATTTAACTCAGATCGCTGCAGTTCACAAGTGCGGAGACCACCCAATACGGCATACTGCAATAAATACACCATCAAGACGGTGAAACATGGAGGGGGCTGCATCATGGTATGGGGATGTTTTTCCTACCAGGGTGTAGGTCCTGTTCATAGGATTGAGGAAAATATGACGGCAGTGTCCTACGTGGACATATTAAGAAACACCATGCTACCCTATGCGGAGGACAATATGCCTCTTCGGTGGGTGTTCCAACAGGATAATGATCCTAAACACTCATCGAAGCGTGCAAAAGAATGGTTTCGTCAAAACAACCTCAATGTTTTAAGCTGGCCTTCTCAATCGCCAGACTTAAATCCAATCGAAAACCTGTGGCGAGAGGTTAAAGTGGCGTTAAGAGGAGTTAAAGCGTCGAACAGTAATGATTTGTGGACATCCGTTAAGGCTGCATGGGAAGCTATTCCACCTTGGGCTTGCCAGAACCTGGTTGATTCGATGCCGCGACGTTGCTTGGCTGTCATAAAGAACAAGGGCTATTCAACGAAATATTGAAGTAGGTATTTGATAAAATAATTCATTTATTATATTATAACATTCGTTTTTTTTGTTTTAGTTTTCGTTCGGAGTAAATATATTTAAGAATTGACAGCTGTCCCTATTTTTTTTTCACAGGCAGTTTAAGCTAGCTTTCAAACTTTTGTTTTTTTTTCCTATTTTATGTGTTCATTTCATTTCAAACTGTTTATTTTTATACGATTCACATTCAAATCAACTCAAATAAGATTAAAATGTTTCATGAAAACCAATAGATTCGTAGTTTTTTCGTGTTTTCAAATATGGCAACGGCTGTCCCTATTATTTTGCACATCACTGTATATTATCGTCAGAACTTAAGGCGCTTACCCAAATTCAAATCAGTCGGTCGACAGGAAAGATTTCAATTTCCAATTACCTACTAGATTTGAGCCACGCAAAAAACTTCAACACAAACTAATGCCCAAAACCATGTATGTGGTAGCGAAAGGATCTCATGCAGTTTTAATTGAACGACGAACAATTTGGGCTAAAGACGCTACTTGATGGATAAAGAGCGTCTAGTTTTATTAGCAATACCCCCAATTTATTCATTCATTACCATTAGCAAAAGACTGCCTTTATATGTTTTTTTCTGAAGAATTTAAGCAATCTTTTCACCGACTAAATTTTCTATACGCAATGGATTAATCGCGCAATTGTTTTCGAGCAAGTTTGGCTTGGACTTGCTGCTGATGTTCCGTGCTCTCTTTAAGGCATGCCCCAGAATGTTAACTTCTTCTTTATTTTCTATCCTTTTTGTCTGTCCGCAAGAAGTAATCGTGGTTTACACTTCTACAGGTGACTTACATAGGGTCTAAAAAGTCTTCGTACAGCAGTAAAGTCTTTTTATTTATTTTAATAAAAATGATTCAATATTAAAAAGGAAATTTTTGAAAATCGGCAAAAATAAAAAATGTATATGCAAATAATAAAAAAATTATCGAAAAAACTTGGAAATTACAAACAATTCATTAAGACATAAAATAAAAGCCAAAACAAATAAATCCCCGTACAGATCAATTTTCCATACATTTTCTTGAAAACAAAATTAAAGGGAGTAACCTCAACTTAACGAATAGCAAACATAAATAACTTATTGGACCTCCTTGTTCTCAATGACTTCATTAAAGGTTCAAGCATGAAAGTCGTTTCCGGTGTAATCTTATTCCCTTGATTATGCTGACGAATATTTTGATGTGACAGATGCTGAATTGGGTTGAGATCTGGGAACTGAGCATGGTGTTTGATTTGATTTCTGACATTCTATAGCAACCATTATTTCTCATTAATGATGTGTGCTTGGGGTCGTTATACTGTTCAAAAATATAAGTATTCCCGAGACCAAGCTGTTGAGCACTTGAAAGAAGATTTTCATTGAGTATATTCAAGTACCCAAATTTGGCGTTAGTACATTCGACGTAAACAAGATATCCAGCTTTTTCGGCCAAATCGAGTACGAAGTCCATTTCTAGCCACCACATTTGTTATTGCCAAAGGACACACATGAATTCCGTCTGCAGTTTTCATTGCAGCGGCAATGCAGGGTGCGTTTTGCTTAGTATTTTCACTTTTTACCAATCGCTTTTCCGAACCAGATCTCGGTTTATTGGTTTTTGTTTTTGGCTTTTCGAATTGTTTTACCGCATATTGAATAGATGAACGATGAATTTCCTTCTTGCTTAAAATTTGACCAGAGTATGGAAATTTTGCAAATAAGTGTTCTCAAAACATTGCCACTTAAACGAAACGTCAAAGTCATGAACTTCCACGGGTAAATCCACGGGTAAAGCTATTTAATTACATACTTACGCCTTCGAGCCGTGAACCTGTTTTGACGGTGCGTTCTATCCCACACGGTGCACATTCTTGAGCAATTATATTATATTTGATCCCGTGATTAATCCTTCATTTTATAGCAAGCCTGTTGGCTTGGATTCAATGATACTTTTAGCTGAAATCTGTTCTGCTGTCTTGTGATTTGTGAAGTGATGAAGCTGTTGTGCGATAATAGTTGCTAAATTCCACTTTGAATTCGATAAAAAGACTTTGAGTTCGTTGGTCGTTTCCAAGATATGCCGATCATAACATTCAAAATACAAGAAGAAATATGATATTTCAGTCGTCAGGCATGCTTTCGTCCTTATATCTTTTGCTTTATTTTGTTCTGCACAGAACATCAGAATTCTCATTGTTCGCACGGCCCGTCAGAATTTCGATCGTGTGAATCATCCACAAAGACTGTGAGTCGGCAGCCATTGTCTGTTTTTTGATCTTAGCATAAAAATCTCAAAGTAAAATATTGACGTCGATCTTCGGACAGGCTCTGTATTCTTCTATCAAGAGTTCATAAAGTTGCTCTCAAGAGGAACATCCTTCTCAGCCGTTTAATCTCCATTTTCGAATAATAATTTCTTTGTGACAGCTGTAATACTTATATTTCTTTCCTCCTCATTGTTCCCCATTTTATCAATCCCGACTTCTGGATTGTAGTTAATCCCGCTTTGTGAAAGGTTCCAATATTCTAGTTGCTCATTGTGGTTCAGAGTGCTCCTTAATTTTTTGAGATGCACATCTCGTCTTCGTGTTCCCTTAGTATCCGAAGCACCTTGCTTTCACTTAACGAACGAAGATACGTTGGCCCGGGGAATCAGGAGTAGGCTATGTGTAACATTGAATTTCTAAGAGATAGGAATCTTAGCACTTTACCCTGCATAAACGCTTTCAAGCAATTGAATTAGTTGAATCTTCGTACCCAAAACTCAAAGTTAGTCGACTCATTTCAGTATTGTTGCACAGTTTCCTGTCTTTCGTAATTTAATCACCATTTCAACCAAGAAATGCACTTCACGTGTCCCACTGTAGACACAAATTTAAGACCAATGTGGATCATTTCCTTGTCTTTTAAGAAGTACACCATTAATCATTAAAATTTTTCAGTGTTATTTTCTACAGCTTTTGTCAGAAGCTCCATTAATCCATTATAAATACCTTCTCCATCACAATTTCGATGATTCTGCTGTTGTATTTCCTCTGCTATTAATCTACGAACCCCTCTTTTTTATAGCACAAGTCATCACACTAAATTGTTAACCCTAAGCTCTGCCTGCATTGGACTATCCTTCAATAATGACAGCTTTGTAGGCCAATGAAGTCTTATCGAGTGCTCAAATCGAGAGCTCCCATTTCGTCCCTAATTGCATTGACCTTTAATAATGGTGTAATTTTCTTAAAAGAAAACAATATTCCATTACCTTCAAATGTGCCACCAGCACATAATAATTAATAACCAAAAACAGCTACATACGTTTATATATGTGAAAGCTTATAAATATAAAATGCTCGAGGATATTTGTGCAATGAAACAATTATTGAACATGTGTCACAAGGATTTTTAGAGTCTATTAAACCTACGAGGATATAAGGACAACAATGTCTGCAGTGATTAATATTATCAGATCTCATATAATGCCGCATGTCGTCCATAGCGGGAGTAATAAGTATTTCCTTGCTTTCAATTGATCAAACAGGATACACGGACACACAAAATAAGGATAATAATTGCTTGCGAATGCGATGGCAACATCATATGATTTGTCGATAAACGCAAAAAAAAAACAAAGACCCGGGAAAATAAGGAAAACTTCAACAAAATGATAATAATTTTTTTTTTTTTTTGTTTGTTCTTTGATGAGAATCCTTGCTGAATTTTGCACTCAATCATTTCAGATGACAGTGATGAATATCCTGATCTAGAGGAACAAGTCCATTTGGAGGATTTCTTTTGGACAGGTTCGGGCGACGGACCACCTGAATATGTGAAGAAAATTCACACTGGCATCAGTAAGGGCAATGATGTTATTGTAAAGACAAACACCGTTGTGGCAACAGTCTATGTCGAAGGAAATAATGTAATAAAAGGATATTTGAATTGTTTTAGTTATGTTTTTGTTTAAAAAAATTTACCAGGAGGTCGACATTCCCATCTGTTTGGATTGTTTCCCGGACAACGGTTTTGGATTGCCGCTGAATTTATCATCAACAGACAGACGTTACTGGTTACTCACGGTTATATCAGGATTCTATTCGTTAAAGGACACACCCATTCTGGAGGAAAAACTTGCCAGGCTGTATCGATTAGCATTCACCAGGTAAATACTATAGATGTTTAAAGATACTTGTGTTGACTTTTTGAAACACATTTGGCAAAGGGAGTGGCATGCTCTAAAATTTTGGATTTTCTTTATCCAGTCATTTAGGTAGAGTCATAAAGATTTGTTGACAATACAAAGGGTGAGCCATAAGTTGATTTTGTTTTTTTAGAAAGAAGTTTTTTTTTAAAATATATTCATTTTCAATGATAGTTGCTTTATGGAAAACTTATCGTATCGAAAGAATTCGTCCTCGTAGGTTGTGTCTTCGTAGAAAATTTGTATGACTCAAAAACATTTTTTCAATGTCCTGTGACACCAAAGCGTACTGATATATTAATCCAAAAAAAGTTACAAAATTTGCTGCCTTCTTATAATTGCCTTGACAGATTGCGATTAGTTTTAAATATATTTTTTAGTCCTATTTTGTCAATTTGTGAATAAACCTTAACATGTAGAGATATGTCATCGCGGACAAAAAGCTTATAGAAGCTTTTGAGTTCTTAAAAATCTTCCGTAGAAAGCAAGTAAATGCATTCGCAAAAAACTACAGATTTTTCAACAACTTTACTTAAATAATCGGTCGCCACGAATAAACCTTTGATTTTATGTTTTAATTTATAGCATATGTTCATTCGGAAGGTCCATTGTAAGTATTGGTGGAAGAATTTTAAAAATCTGATGGGTCGTCTACTAACTTACAAATATCACATCTTTATAATATTAGTAAAGATAGTCAACCTTCTAAGTTATTTTAGAATAATTAAGCAAAAAAACAAAAAGAGCAATAGCACAAGTCTTCGGATACATATTGGAATTAAATATTTTCAAACTTAATATATAGTTTCCTGCGAAAAAAGTCAGGGGTCCTCAATTATAGTCCTTTCACGATGCTTCCAGTATTTGATAAAGTTTTTGCAGAAGTTGGTAGAAATGTGTCGAATTAATCAGAATGAATTCGGCTTCACTGAAAATAAAGACGGGATTAAACTTTACCATTTTATAAAAGCACACCCAAAAGATTTCATTGATTTAAAAAAAATCTGCGACACACGAAAAGATTGGGATCGGAAGATTTTGCTTCAGAAGAAGAACCATATGGAGTACCTCAGGGATCTTTTTTAGGACCACTATTGTTCATCAAACAGTTGAACGACATATTCACAATTCTATAAAATCAAAGCGTCAGTTTTGCGAACGCGTTCGACCTGAGAATGAGAACTCCACAAGCAAAGTTGGAATTATTAGTCCGCAAGGTTTCGAACTGATTCTTATCTCAAAAAATGTACCACCCAATATTAAAAATTCCAAAATCTCAATAAAGCTTCACCACAATCAAAACTCTAATTTCAAGGTACTTAAAGAAAGCCTCTTAAACATTGTGAGTTGTAGATACCTTCGAATAGAATTGAACTATATCTTGCAATGGGGATTTGCTTAAAGCCTAACATCACCTCAGGAACAATGAAAACTTTAGTGCGCTGGTCATTACTTTGTTTTTCATAATTCTGCAAAAGCTTAGTAATCTTTAAAACATTTGCAACAGTCGACTTCAATTTTGCATTTACACAATTTAAAAAAAATAAAATTTTAAAAAATCAGAATTTTAAAAAAAACATAATTTTGAAATACAGAATTTTGGTCCATTCAGAACTATTACCCCAAACCAAACTTTAGTGTATTTAAAGAGTGTACTTTTCTCTGTGTATAACGATATAATATAGGGCGTCAAATTCGACCTCCGTGGCGGCCAAGCAACATCACCAAAGTGACCGATTCCACGTTAATTCAATAAATCGTTTTTCTTTAATGACTTTTGGGGCACGTTTTTTTTTTGTTGGAAAAAGGCTTCAGAGCCTCGCATAATAAAAGAATCATTTTTTTATTTAAAAAAAGGGTCGTTAACGCTGTTATCATCGCCGCCGGGAAGTCTTCATCATAACAAATATAAAAAGTGTTCAGCTTGTACAGTATTTGAACTCCGGGTTCAAATACTTGCTGTTTCTGTTCTTTAGATTTTAAATGGTCACACTAACTTCTTCATCAGTCGGAGGACTACTTTATGGGCTGAAGTTCGATTTACGTCATACCCTATTACTGTCCCTTCGTCGTAAGGCTGCTTCTTGAAATGCTAGTTGAAAACACACTCAATTTCGTGCATTTCGGTGATAAAATTTCATTCAAAAAGAAGGAGAAACGAGATACCTTTTGTGAACCGTAAAGGAAGGTTTTTGGCTACTTTGTTTCTAGACTTTTCGAAGGACTTGAATCGAGAGTATCCTAGGCTCTTTTCTTTATTCGCATCGCAGTCATTTTTCTTTCTGCACTGTACACTTCCAAAGTTTTAGCAGCATCTTATTATGCGCCTCTTACGTTGCCTTCTATTGCTGAACGAAGTATTTTCGGGGAGGTTGGAAGCCTATTATGGTACTTCTGATCGCGTTTGTTTTAGACAATGGTTCATCCGAAGGTTCTTCACTTAGATAGTCTCTATTGGCTCCGCTTGTTCTCGGTGAAGTTGGTGGTGAAGTTGGTCCTTGTAATTTTCGCCTTGTGCAGATTTCTACCATTGATGAGAGCCGACTTTATAGGTTTTTTAAAATTGACACATCCAGTTGGCTTTTCGATCATTAAGAAAACAGTTTTATTTGTTGAAGTTTCTTAAGGACTAAACTTTCGGACCACTCCGCCGAAAGCGTTTTCTTTAGCATTTTTTGCATTGAAGTCCAAAATTTTAAGGTCAAAAGGATCTTCAAATTCCTACACCATAGGTCATTCAAGAGTCCGTATTCCTAATCAAATATTTACAAAAAAATGCTCAGCAACAAAACCCTTCGACTAGTCCTTTTCAATATTTCAAATGGCTTCTTGCCTTATGCTCAATTAACTTGAACCAACTTTAACCACCCCTTTTTTGCTTGTACATTTGCAGGCAGCAATCGAAGCACTTAGGCATTGGAAACGGGTCGTTAGCAAGTCAAGCGAACAAATCCGGACAGGAGAGACAACCACAAGTCGATGCCACCGAAGAAGGTAAATATCTCAATATTTTCCATGATAACGCATAATCCTGGCAAATACTCACGCACACCAATTTCTCATTCTGTTTGCATACATACAAAGACTTTTCCGATAATCCCGACGACTATGACGAAATTAAACGACGTCGACGAAGAAGAAAAAAGCGAAGACGACGACGACGAGAATCACTTCATGGATACCAGCAATCAACAACGCCATTGTCCCCATATTCTTCAGAATTGGATGAATCCACAGAGGAAGACTACAATGACGGCCGTTATCCCGATACCATGAACGATATAACCACTGAGCAGCAACCTCAGCTCTCCTACGAGCTATTAAATCCACAAGATAACAATGAAACGAAGGAGGACCTTCTTTTCCAGCATCATTATCCCAACAAGCCGGTGGTTGGTGAAGTTCAAGGCGTCGCCGTCGGCGGAGCGGCAAATCTACCACCAGGATATAATCCACAGGCGATTTTCACTGATGATCAGGTCCGAATTGTCATTCATAATGTGACGCAAATCACTGAAGAGGACATCCAAAGTGGCGGCTTGCCAAGTGTCAACAGAGCAGGCACAGACAAAGACATCAACGAGAAAATGTAAGTCGTCCAAGGAGTTCCTAAATTTACATATTTACTGCGTTATTGTGGGCGCCGAGTTGTATCCTTTCATAATTTCTCCCTCGTTTCAGAGATGAACGTCCTCTTGCCAATCAAACGGAAATAATTTACTCGGTCTTTGTCAGCGGTCGACCGGTCTTGGCAGCTACCGCAGCTAATGACATGAAGTTGGTTACCGAGCTCGAGGTAACTTCGGTCATGGGCAAGGAGATTTTCATGAAAGCTGAACGTAAGTAAAGCTTCATAGTATCTCTGTTTTATTGTGGGTTAAAATGAAGTGATGGGGTTGAATGAATCAAGTTGAATGTTGTGGTGTTTTACGATTGCACAAACGTGGTTTTGTTAAACACCTCTTAATTTTGAATTCGAAAGGTATACAGAATGTTTGATCGATAAATAATCACGTGTACTAAGGCATGTCATTAAAATGACTAGGATTTTTTTTTTTTGAGAATTGGGATAGCCAGGGAGAACTTGAGTAGTAGTTGGACAAACAAGGATAATATTTCGTGACAGAAATCGTACATGCGGTTATATTCTTTTACAAAGGTGGAGGATTAAAACATGTAAAGCATCACCAGTTGTGATTGCATTTTAAGTTCCATTGAACCAGCCTAATAGTCCCGTATAGGTCACCTCAGTCAGCCGATCTCGAGCTGTATTTGCGACGAGAATTGATTTAATGCTTATGGTAGTCAATATTAAATACAATGTTTAGCATACTCAATTTTATTCATTTTTCTACATGTCAATAAACTAAGGCCATCTCTTCATGGTTCATTTTGACTCTCCCATAATGTCTCTACAGCGGTCAGCAAATCACAAATGTCTTTAAATTCCTAACCACTTAAACGTTTCGGGAAAGAAGCTATAGGTCGTTGGAGGCCTATCTATAGATCTATAGAGCAGAAGTGGTATTCGACAAATTTCGGCTTGTGCTTTGGCATGGTGATTCAGCACTGAAGTTCGAATTTGCACCTCCTCGTTTCCTTAAGTTGTATACGGACATCATAGCTTGCGACATTGAACTTCTTCGGTTCGATGAAGATAGTTCTTGATTAGTGAATCAACGTCTTGTCCATAGTTATAAATCGGCCCAAAAATTCGGCAAGGAAGCTCTCAAGATTTGCTCTTGAAATATCAACTAGTTTGCCCTTTTGTACGGCGGTTAGCAATCTTAGTGCCGGCACACCTTATTTGTGTCGTATTCTATTGATCGTATTAAAGATTAAGATTTTACTCAAAACCCAGAATTCGAAACGGGAAACGTACTGTCAAATTTCACAGCTTGTTTGTGAATTGTGTTTGTTCATTAAATTACAGGGAGATAATATTTTCACATACGAATTGATTTTTAATTTCGTTCAATTCCAAAAGATAAAAAAGCCGGCCAAGTGCGAGTCGGACTTGCGCACCGAGGGGTCCCTACAATCCTGTTGGTATGATAGGAAAAGTTCACAAATATGCAGCTGTTGTTGTTTCTTTTGATTGCGTTGACATAGAAGTATGATTTTGTTACAGCTTAAAGGTATTCAATATCTGAGTATTTCAATTTAAATAGTAGTAGTTAAAATTATTTTTATTGTATGATGTAACTAAAAATTTACGGTATTCACAATTTTTCCTTTATCTGTGCTATAGGACGTTACTTCGTACCAAATTTCAAGATTTTGAGTTCACGGGAAGTACCCTGCAGGTTTTGATTCCCTTGCAAGTTGGCTTAGAAGTTTGATTTTTTCACAGCTCCAAGAGACAGAAGACCGAAATATTTAATATAAATTCCGGCTTGATGCCTCCACGCGTTCCTGAGAGAAGGCGACTTGACAGACAGACGGACGGACAACAAAGTGATCCTATAAGGGTTCCGTTTTTTCCTTTCGAGGTACGGAACTCTTAAAAAGACTTAAATGAGCCACACCCAAGATAAAATTTTATGTGCTATGCATTTACGGAGGCAATCATGAATTTTCTATAAACGCCAGCTAGAAATCGTAATGCAATAAGATATTTATTTTCTTCTTTGTTGTCAATTATCTCAGTTGTACGACGAACCAACTGACTCTTGAAGTTTTGTTAATTGACTGCGAATGCAATCAAATATTTTGTAACTGCAAATCCTGTCCTTTGGCTCAAAAAAATCAAGTCAAATGCACGGGTTCTCAACCAAGCAGAGCCGGTTGACTAGCTAGTGCCTAGAATTCTGAACGGGGCCAATATCTCCGACAAATTTCCCCCTTGGTACGAGAATGGTCTTCTGTGTATGCTAATTTTTCATTTCATTTGTACATCAAGATTATAATTTTTTATTGTGTTTAGAATATACACTTCAGAAACTAAGCCTGAGGTACATTTATGTATAAGCATATCTTAATTAATTAGGGGAAGTATGGTAAGTAACATGAGGAGGAAAAGGAACAGCCGAGAAAGAACTTGGTTTAATGTTGAGTAGTTAGTTCGCGAAGTGTTAGAAGATTGCACTTTTGAAATTGGATGTATATGAAATATTTTTGATATTTAGTGGTAAAAATGAATGAATAATAAACGCGAGGAATTAAAGTAATTATATCGGAAAGAAATAATGTTCAGAGTTCTTGAAGAGTGACTGAATTTAATTCTGTTTTAAAGATAAGACTGGAATTTATTATAAACAATTTTGTGCAGAAATATACTGTTCCTGGCATTAATGTAGTTAAGAAGTAAGCCCCTTACGTACATAGAGATATGATCATGTCTTAGATACAGACTACAGTAAACAACCTCTGCATAGGTTATGATAGGAAAGACTAGGGCTATCACTAGCTTTCGTCGTTTAGTTTCCGCTAAGCCACAATTTATAAAGACATCCGTATGAACGACAAATGACCACGTTGATATGATTGTATCCAGATAGACTTCGGTTGATCATAAAGCCCAGGCTAGTGACGGATTCCACACTTGATATTTAAATTTTATTTTTATGTTAATCAGGCAGTAGATTAAAATCAAAACTTTTCTTAGAAATGGGAATGACTTGCGTTTTAGCGGGGCTTAGTAACAATCCATTTGACACTGCCCATTTATAAATATTATTCAGGTCCTCATTAAAAAGTACAGCTAGTTCATTTAATTCACCGAAAGGCTAAGCTAAGTAAAATTGGACATCATCTACGCATAAATGTAACGAAGAATGTTTACAAACCGAAGGGAGGTCATTTATGAACATACTAAGGAGTATCGGTCCTAGAATCGAACCCTGCGGTACACCTTGCTTTACTTCCTTAAAGGATGAAAAGCGTCCAGCCGAAAAAACTTTTTGCGATCTATCAGATAAAAAGCTGTTTATTTGCTTAATAGCCCTCTCAATGAAAACAAAGTTGTGCTTAAGTTTCCAGCCTTAGGTTTCATGGTTAATCATGTCGAAAGCCTTCGAAAAATCAAGCAAGCAAAGAATCTTGTCTTACTCCTTCAAGTAGATTAACGATAGTTGTGGAAAACTCCCGGGTTAAACTCCACTCACGAGCAACAGTAGAATATGGGGGAGCATATTCCGCGACGTGTAAGTCTTTGGTAGTATTTGCTTTTCAGACAGAGATAATTGATAATGGCTCTGAGATTTCGAAAACCAAATTTTTTCACATTAAACGTAGAGCTGTTGTATTTCCGGATAATGCTGGTGTAGGGCCTGGTATCCTCAAGGAGCATGCTTATGCTCAATGGCATGATTTCGGCTGCTCTGTTTTTGTCTTTGCTTTCGACGTGTCTCATTATCATTCAAAGAATTATCCTCTCCAGTGCTATCAGCTATATCATTTTTAAGTAATATCACGTAAGTAATCAATGGTCTGAGGTTTCGCTTCCGCATTAATGGTTAGATGCTGGAAAACGTTGAAATTGACCAGAGCTATCTTGATAACGGGCATTTAGGGGTGTCTTAATGATGGTGTAATTGAACTTAACTTGAGGCAGTTTCTTTAACATGTATCCTCTCAGGTCCAGCTGACTTTTGGACATTCGTTGATGTTGTTGTTTTGATCATTTGCTGGATTACTCTCGTCGAAAAGAGTGCTTGTGGTCTTTTTATCTGCCTTTGCTCGGTTACTTTGTCAGAGTTCCGCCAGCGCTAAATTTTGTCTCCGAGAACGATCCACTCGGATCTCATTCAACAAATAAAAGCTCCCAGAACAGTGTGTTCAGTATTTCTCCGAACGGGTTGGCTTTTATCATAGTTTTTAATTCATAAAAATATTCTTCAATGCGTCGTGATTTATTCGTATTAATTTCATTTCAGCTTACCTACGAGAACCGCAGGCAACACCATTGGCACCAGCTACCAGAAGTAGCAGCTCGGGCTTCATTGGAACACTTGGAACGAATCCTCTGCTGATTATAATCGGCTTTGTGGTTTTTCTTCTTCTCATTCTACTCCTAATAGCTCTAATTTTAATGGGAAAACCAAGAAGGGACACAAAGTCCGAAGTTAAACGGTAATCCAGTGATTCACATCGTTAAAAACTTTAAATCTTACTCAATTTGCTTAGTGCTTCAAGTCGGAATGAGCTTCTCGCTGAAGGTCGATCTCCTCAACGCGAACATTCAAGTATAAACACCGCCACAAATAGAGCACTCGTAACCCGACCAAACATTGAAGGCGTCAACAACTTTGCGTATGAAAATGAAAAAGCCTCCACCTCAGCCGTAGCACAACATTCAGTGTCGAGAATTAGATCCAGGCGTGGATCAACTACTTCCAGCGATAACACATCAGATTCTTCAGTCTACACTCCAGTGAACTCGGCAACGGCTGATGTTCAACAAATGTTGGATGAAAAGGCCGCCACTCTATTCCATAAGCAAAAACGTCGCCTCCATCGATACGATCATTCCGAAACCCAAGAAGCCATCTACACATCGGTTGTCTCCGAGAGGACAAAAGACAAGAAGCATTCAGCCAATACGAAACACAAAAGCAAACGACGTTATCTATCGGAAAATCGTGTAGGCTCAATGGAAGATGGCCGAAATCAGTCTTCTACAGAAACAACAGCTTCCAATGAAAGCATCGTGGGTGCTTTGAAGCCCAGCTACGAAAATCTCGAACGCACCGAAGCCTACAACCCACACAACAACTACCACAGAAATAAGCTTATACAAAACCGAATCTTCACCGATAAGCTTTACGATACAGTTCCGGATGAGATGCCCACTCAAGCCATCAACCGCGAAATAATTCGAGCACTGCAACCGAGCGAGAAGTCATCCGAAACGGGCAGTATTGGCTCTTTCCTATCGATGGCCTCGGTAAAGAGTTTTCCAAAACAATCCCTTCCAGAACCGCTTAACAGAGTCCTGGAACCCGTCTTTGTAACATACTATGACAACATTGATGAGTCCATACCGAAACCGCCACGCAAACACCGTCCAAAGTCACCGCTTACCGAAGCTGTGGCTTCCATAGAGAGACTACCACAACCCAAGGAACCAAGAACAATGCGAACAGCTTGTCAAAGTGACAATCCAGATCCGGGAGTGATCGGTCCGATCGTTTGGGAGATACACAAGAAACGAATGGCGTCCGAAAACGGTAGTCCACACTGATAATAACAACACTTCACATTCTCTAACCCACCTTTAGTACCACAACCAATCCTACTTGTATATATCTTCCTTACATACACATGTACAATTGTTTTCATCTTGTTTGGCAGACAATCAAGACTATGAACCAACTCAACTAAGTCCCATTCGAGATCCGGCCGAAACGATGAGTCACTACCATGGCCTGCTCGAGAGTGCTATACAAATGTATTCAAGTCAGGATGATCTTCCGACACCGCTTCCAACGAAGAATTTCACGAATCAGCGACAACGGACAAGTCGGCAGTTTCGAGGCAAATCCGCTGGGTAAGGTTCTTCATTCTAATATTGATCGGCAGACGTTCTTAAATCTCGTTTCCAGGTCAATGGATGAACCAAAATTAGATAGTGGCAGCCGTCCGTCAACAGCTCAACCGAAAAAAACATCCTTGAGCAATCATTCCACTCAGCCGCCGTCACCGAGCATGGGCGCTTGGGGCAGCGGGGGAGTTCATCAGCCTCTGGTTCGTCCCCTTAGTGCGGGACCTTTTCACCGACCCGCTGACCATCCCCCAATAATCGATGTGACACGCGTCCTGGCATCACAGTCGGCCAACAGAGAGGACTTGTCAGCAGCTCCGCTCATTGAAGCAATACAAAATGAGCTGAGGAAGTTCAAGAGAGAAGCATAGGCACGTGAGTCACGATTCTGACGAATTGCCGTTCCTCATGCAATACTGAAGACAAATTGGCTTCATTGAGGTTTCCTTAATTATAATTACCTTCATTAGAACTTTTGTAATAAGTGTAGTGTCACCATGATTGTAGAATTATATTTAGTCAATAAATTCAATGACTCGGAAATTGTTTTTTTTTCAATTGAAGGACTCCATCATAAGCAGGTCTAACGGCAGGACATTTGGAAACAACTGATGAAAATGCATTCACTCTTATGAAAAATTAATTAAATTCAAAGGCAAAAGAAAGGACTCTGAAGGTCCCCATTGAAGCACACTTTTGGCAACACCGATGCATATGCAGTTCGGGCCTTTGAACGTCATCATTTCTCAATGATAGATAGATCTTTATTTCAGCGGTGACAAACAATTCATGATTCCAAATCATTTTTCACAGAATTTAAATGAAAAATGACGATATACTAGTATGACTAGTATGACTAGTATGACGATATGTGAGGTATCTCCTGATTGTGTGCCAATGGTAGACTCGCCCACGTTCTTGCTATTTTATCGACTATTTCGTTGCCCGGTATACCCTTGTGCCCTGGCACCCATTATAGGGTAGGTTTGCATCTGTCCGCTATCTCCCTTAGAGATAGGTGACAAAGTTTTACCATCTTGGAGTTGATCGATGGTGTTTTCAGAGCCTTTATAGCTGCCTGACTATCAATGAAAATATTAATAGAACTACCGCCTATCGGGGTCATTGATAGCCGGAGTACTGCCTCTTGAATAGCTGCTATTTATGGCTGGAAAGCACTGCAGTGGTCCGGGAGACGCAGAGCTAGGGATAACTCATTCACCCTATACCTTCCTCCGACTTGGAACCGTCATTGTATATGTCCATGGCATTCGAGTTGCACACCTTACCTTCATCCCACTCAGCTCTTTTGGGGATAGTTGTTTTGTGCTTTTTTTCGAAGTTCTCAAAAGGTGTCATGTAGTCTGGTTTTGTTGGAATCTTCGAGTTTTGAAGTAAATCCATGTGCCCTATTATGTGGGCTTTTTCCCATTGGTTACACTCTCTCAGCCTTATGGCTGCATACGAAGCAGTAAGCTTCCCTCTTCACCTCACCCAAGCATCGGACATTCAATTCCAACGTGAAATCGGAAATGCTCTTTGGATGCGAGACTTGGAATACAACCACCATCATTATAGGCAAGCCTCAAGTCTTCGTCAACAAATGTATGAGATAAATCTTGAAGGCCTCAAGAGTCGTGTAGTCGCGGAAGTCCACGCTCAACTTGGAGGCAGACCATGGAGGAGGAGTATCAGCAGGCTGAAAATTTCTGGTCGGAAGTGACTTGGCTGGCACAAGATAGAGTTACATGGAGATCTTTCGTAGAATCCTTGATACCGCTATGTGCTCCATAGAAGCAACCCATCATAGTTAGCCAAAAAATATGTGTTGTTGTTTTTTTTTTATTCTGAGGGCTAAATAAATAAATTTTAATAGCTGAAAAGGTACGCAATGCCTCATGGCGGCTGAGGAAACCAAATTTTTTTCAAAAATCGCCAAAAAATTTACCAGCAGATATTCAGGATGTTGGCTCTTCTAATCACTGATATCCTTCGTGACATCCAGATAAAGGTCATCTAAATAAATCTTCATAAGCCTCCCTCAACAAAGGTTTGAATCCAGCTCAATGCAATCTCACTATGGCTCAGAAAAGTCTTGATCCACTAATGACAATGTCATAAAGCCCTTCAAGCCCATAGATTATCCGATTGTTCAATGAGGCGAATTCTTCATGATGATCTAAATTAACATCCGCGACTTCAATTCTCGGAGAAACGCATGTGAAGTGCTTTTCGAAAACGTTCCAGAGGACTGAATAGTTTTTTTCAGTAACGAAGCCCATTTTCACTTGAGAGGACGCCTCAAGAAATAGAGCATGTGCTACACGCCTGACTCCAATTCTCGATGGCATCAAATTCAGGTGTTATTTTTTCCACGACTTCATACACGGACTTGTGGGAAATTTGGTTCAATGGATGGAAGAACGGCTTAGAAATTTCTTCCCGAAACTTTTTATAATGTACCAAGAATATCGCAGCTGTCGCTGACGATGCAGTCTTGACAGATCATCAATCAAATCTAACCGAAAGCCCACTTGACCCACTTCAAAAACAACAAATGCAAAATGGTTGTTTTCGGGTCAACCTGTACTATAAAAAGTTCAAATTCTGACAGGAATGGAATCAGTCAGACAGGAGGAGTGGAAAAAAGTGGAAATCCTTGGAAAACTGATCCTTATCATTGAGGTAAAAACATTCGGTCGAGAGTCACCACCAATCTGTTTTTAAACTATTGTCGCTCCAGAGCCTGGCAGTAGAAACAAAGTCTATAGGCAACCCTGGCCAATGGTATAAAAGCTGTTGCAACGGATTAAGCATTCGCTAAAAGATTGCACTTCTTACCCAAAGGATGTTATTCGTGACAAAAACCAAAGCATGCGTGCTTTTTTGGAGAAAGAATTACTGAAAGAGAGGTGTAGACTTCCACAGGAAATGCTAAAAGTATCCAAAATTGAGAATTTCTGTTGAAGCAAATATTGGTTTTTTATTCAATATAGATAAAAGCAAATAAATATAATAGATAAGAAATCGATCCGCCGAACGCCAGCAAGGACGAGCCACAGGTGCAATCGACAGATACAACACTCAAGCGTTCATCTAACTCTGGAAGACTATCGACTCCACAAACGACACCATTGTAGAGATCCGACAAGGATGTAGGTAATCGATGTCACTCGAAGTACCAAAGTGATGCTTTACATTCCAGTTCTCATAAATGAAGCCGAATATTCGATGATGATTTTAAGGACCTTCGAACGAAAAATTATCCATGGTATAAAGATTCCTATCTGCGAGAAAAGCGAATGGAGAATAATGAGAATCCACGTCAGAAGCGAAATTCCGTCGAATTCAATAGATAACAATGCTCCAGCTTAGAGTATGTTCGCATCCTCACCTCCATGAACACGAAAAAAGCGAAGAAGTCCGAACTTCCGACTTCCAGATCGAGCACCGGGGATGGCAGAAATCTCGATCTTATCAACTGGAAGCACCCCCTATGATGAAAAAAATTTAGCTCAGGCTCAAATATTCCAAGGATCGATCGATAAGTGAGTCAAATACCAATGATTACTCGTGGAAAACAAAAAAAAAGTAAAGGGTAATTATTCCCTAATAATGAAAGTAAATTTTCGACCAGCCTTCTTGATAACAAATTTTATTGAAACGTTTTCGTTTTAGAATGGTCGTATTTTGGGTGATTCTGCGTATCATCTAAGTACATTTATGATGGATGGTGCCGTATCGTGACAACGGGCATTTGAGTTCCGCACAAGGAAAGTTCAATAACGTAAGCAGTTTTACGAGAGTGTGTATAGAGCCGGTCTAGGTCGAAATTTCGAATTTTGAAAGGAATAGACATAATAAAATAATAGAAGAGAAAAAAACATATGATACTTATGACCGTGATATCTCCCAATCCGAGGGTCATGATGATAACGTACATAATGAACTCAATATCGTTTTACCGACTGATGCAGCCAGAGCCGAGAGAAACAACCTTGCATTGTTGTTTTCTGCGTGAAGTATGTAAACTAAAAGATTTTATAAACAACTCAATTAAAATGTATTCATTAATTTTTTTTTTAGTAATTTGCTTAAAACCGAAAAAAACCTACATTAAAAAATAAAAAATATAACAAATAAAATCGTTTAATTCGCAGAAAGCAGATGGGAATACTACAAATTCATACTTTTTCCCTTGGAATAAAAAAGAACGTGTTCTGTAAGATTAATGAACTAATTCAGTCTCTCTCTGCTTTTCAATTTTGAGTTTTTCCTGCTCAACCGCAAGAAGTTCTGCGAGACCGCGCTTGTCCTCTTCAGCTTCTTGTTTTAAAAATACCAAAGCTGTATCTTCCCTCTCTTTTTCTCTTCTCTTTTTCTTTGTAGTCTTCACTGCCGTTTGCTTTGCGCTGTCGTCAAATACAGCAGCCACAAGTTTATCTGGCAGTTGGATTCTTCATCAAAGTCTTCGAAATTCTACCAGGAAGACGCATTCCTGCCGCTTTCCCTATTTCTCTTCTTTATTCTCTTGTACGTTATCATTAAATTTGTAATTTTTTTTTGCAAATTTCCGATCTATCGTTGGCCAAATTATGACGGACCTTCTTCATCTCATCCAAAACTTTTCCCCAAAGGACCGACTTCTTCCTCCTGTCACTCGCGAAGTCAGTTGCCATTGATAAGCGAACAGAAATTAAAAATTCTATTTTTGCAAGTGCCCAGTTCTTCAATTGCAGATCCTCCCCAAAATAATTAATTAACGGAAGCTTTTTCTATAAATTTAAACATTTATATATTTTACATTTTCGCATCCTACGAAGCCGTGAAGCAAAACAAAATGGGCTGCAAATTTGCAAAACAATGTCGATGATTTGACATTGAACTCACGCTGTGTTATGTTTGTTGTTGAAGCTATCTCGCAATAAGTTCACACTTTAAAACGGTCCATATTCCAGGTACTAGTTTAAAGATTTTCTTCGTAACCAGATCGTAAATTTTAAAGTATTAAAAGACATAGTTTAAGCATTCGGCTTAGTTAAATGCGCCCGTATATGGCCAGTCAGTTTATTATAAGTAGTTCTAAAGACTGGTTTAAACCATTTTATGTCTAGCATATACGTTATACTGAATTAAATTGAATAAAAATGTATTTAAAATAAAGAAAGAGTTCAATACTTGACGAGCAGAAAAACAAGTCAAAATTCGATGTCCTTGAAATCTAGAGTTGTTTATAAGTGCTGTAAAACAATAACTCTCCTAAATTTAATTCTATTTTTTGGGATATAAAAATATCCACTTACGTTTCACAGATATAATCCTTTTCGTTCGCAAAGTTCGAAGTGGGTTAAGGAACCTGAAAAATATAGAACATCAGAGGAAATGTAATCTGACCCAAAAATGAAAAAGCGACTTGATTTCGGGAACGGTCCCACGCTGGGGATCTGAAAAAACGGGAAACAATTGGGAAAAATTGGATGCTTGGACTGTGCTGCTTTAGTATGAATGAAAAATAATGTCACAACCCTTAAGACAAATGCTCGTCTATTGGAAAACACATTCGTTCTGAGAGTAAAGTAATTTTGTTGTTCTAATGTGCATGAAATACAACAGCATATTTTTGCAACAAGAAGATAAATTGAAAAAATTTTCATAAACATATAAAATTGGGATTCTAAATTAAAAAAAAACACAACAAGGGTGTGTGTGTATTTGACAAATTCATATTTGGAAAATTAAAAACCCGGCAAAACGACCGACCAACGCACACTGTGCAATAATCAATATCTATCAGAACTGAATTCAAAATATTATATTGGTCTTCCATGAGAATTTTTTTTTTCCAAATTCTAATAAAACAAACTGTGTATTTAAAGTTCATTCTTGCTGTATATTTGCTCCATATAAGCGCCATAATAAGTGAGTTTTTGTTAAAAATTGCAGACGTATGTAGGTAATCTGATTGGGAGAATAAATACGAAAAGGCACTCAAGATTCCTGCAACAACATCAAGATTGGTTAGGACATCCTATTTTCTTGACACCTCAGTACATGACTCCAGCTGTAGGAGGTACCAGTTATAGATTAGTTGCAAGAAGAAAACTGCAACTGCAAGGTTAAAAAAGTAACCAAGTGGGAGTTGACTCTCAAACAAAGGGTCCCGCGCCACCCAATATTAAACAACACTAGATTTCTTTAATTTTAGATTTTTCATAGCATTGCCCATAACTCATAGCCCATACTCGTACTTAGACAAAGTCTACAGTAGTAAACTGTATCATCAATCGAAGAATTCAAACGAATTCATAGTACTCAATATAGATTACTATAGATCATGTGAGCGTAAAAAGATCTTGAAGATGTTGCGAATGAGTTTAACGAGTACTCTGCCTCAGCAATACAGCTATCTTGTGACAATTCTGTCCTGTAGAGGCTGCTCAGGGTCAAAGCTGTTAAATAGTGCAGTTTCCATCAACAGCTTTATATTCAATTCCATTTCAAGCTTGGAACTACTGATATAATTAACTCGCTCAAGAATTCGAGTTCTTGCGGTGACGATGGTCAAATGGTTGGATGGTTCAAAAGAATCGCTCTGAACGTGGCTCACCTTTTCAATTTAAGAATTTGCTCGGGAACTTTTCCTGAATTACAAATGTGATTCCTATTTAAGCTTCAGCCAATTATAGTTCGATTTCCCTACTCTCTACAATGTCTAAAATTTTTTAGAAAGCTATTAAATGTAGTGTTCTGACCTTTCTTAATAAAATTATTTTTTTTAGTGAAAACCAATTTGGTTTCAGATTTAACCATTCAACCGGAAATGCCCTTCTAGATTTTTGTCAGTCTATTTATCAAGGAATCGACGACAAAAAAGCTTACGCCGGACTCTTCATCGATATAAAGCATGGTAACACCCGTTTATTTTTAACTTTACATAATTTTTATTATCTGATGTTGAAGCGGCAATAGCAGTACACCTTCTGTCTCTCTCTAACAGACGGACGAACGGATGGCTTAGTAGAAGGGTTTGGGTACGGAACCCTAAAATAGGATTATGATGAAAATATTTAAAGAAAAATAAGAAATCAAAGGTTAAACAATTTATTCCCACATTGGATATTACATTTATTTGTGAAAAACTGAAAGATTAAAAGTACAACGACACAATTTTAAATGAGAACATTATCCTATTTTTTACTTCCCATCAGGAAGTTCATGTAATCTTATCAGATAAAAAAATATGTATAAATAAATACAGTGCCGTTTATAAGTTTCCGGACAAATTCATATAAACTTTTTTTTTGCTTAATTTTAATTCCAAAAATTTCATCATTATGTTAATTACTAACAATTGACTAAGATTAGTTAGTTCTGAACTGTAAGGACTTATTTAAAGACTAAAACAGTATTAAGTTGAGCCCATTTCGTGTTTAGATGTTCCGCTTTCTCTATTTCTTCATCGACGCTTCCACGGCACTGCTTGGAAAATTATTTCAGAAATGTGAGTCCTATAAATCTTTTTCTACAACACTGACTCATGAAAACATGGACAAAATTGCATTACTCGTATATTAATAAAACGTTTCAAGGAAGATCATTACATCTGAAGATTTAGTTTGTTTGCAACTGTTGTGGTTTCTTATCATGAACGAAAACCTAGAGGTCTTTTAAGAAAATGACATAGAAATAAACAATCTCTCGAAATTGGCCTGGAAACAACTATCATAATCTCCAAAAAAAAATTGGGCTAAATGTAATTCTCTTGGAGCCATCTTTTTACCAGAAAGAAAGAGTTCTCTCTCGACTGAAACTATGTATTTTTTTAACTTAAACGACATAAATATAATCACTCTTCAATATTCCGAGCACAATAAGTGCATAGTACAAGGTCCTAGAAATAATTTCGAAAATACATTAGACAAGGAGTTGACATTAGCGGTCCTTCACAATGTTTATATCGAAAAAACAATTTAAATTCCGCAATCAAAAGCCAAACTTTGGTCACAAATTTAACTTTTTCTCATTTCAAAACATCTTTCTAAATTTTTTTAAGTACAATAGTAATAAACTTTGTCTGCCTAGGCTTAGCTGCAAGCACAGATAATAACACTATCGCTGACATCAAACGAAAAATACCTGTCGCTAACAAAAACAATTATGTAAAGCCCTTTCTCGAAGAACTTAAGTGTCGCTCTATAAGACCTCTATCATCCCCGTCCTACTATATGGTGCAGAAGCATGAACAATTTCAAAAGCGGATGAAGGCGACTTAGGTAGTTTCGAGAGAAAAGTGTGCAAAATTAATATTGAATTCGCAAATCTTTTTTTAAATGATTTAAAGCTGAAAAAAATATGTATTTTATTTTTTATATTGCAATGCCTATTTTGTCTTTTTGTCTATTTTGTGTAGAAATATACAGTTCCTGGCATTAATGTCGTAAAGAAGAGTGCAATCAAATAAGCCCCTAGCATACATAGAGATATGATGATATCTGCGAATGCCGTAGATACAGACTACAGTAAATAAACTCTGCATAGGTTATGATAGGAAAGACTCGGGCTATCACTAGCTTATGAAGACATCCGTATATACGACCAATGACCAAGTTGATATGATTGTATCCAGATAGAATTCAGTTAGTGAGGATTTCACAGTTGAACTTTTATTATTATTTAGATGTAGATCAGGCAGTAGAATTAAATCAAAACTTTTCTTAGAAATGAGAATGACTTGCGTTTTAGCGGGGCTTAGTAACAATCCATTATCCATCATAAATATTATTCAGGTCCTCATTAATAAGTACAGCTAGTTCATTTAATTCGCCGAAAGGCTTAGCTAAGTAGAATTGGACGTCATCTGCGTATAAATGTACCGAAGAATGTTTACAAACCGAACGGAGGTCATTTATGAACATACATAAGAGTATCGGTCCCAAATTTAACCCTGCGGTACAACTTGCTTTACTTCCTTAAAGGATGAAAAGCATTCCAGACGAAAAAAACTCGTTGGGATCAATCAGATAAAAAGCTGTTTATTAACTTAACTGCCCTCTCACGGAGACCAAAGTTGTGCTTAAATTTCCAGCATAAAAAAAAATCAAGCAAGCAAAGAATCGTATCTAACCCTTACCGTAATCTTGTCTTATTCCTTCAAGTAGATCGTTGTGGAACAGCTAATGCTTGGTTATTTGCTTTGCGATCATTTATTCAAGGCAAGGTAAAATGCTTGTCGGTCTAAAATCAGAAGGAGATGAGGGCTTATTATTTTAAGCTGTAGGAAAAACGCTTTCAGCTTTCCAGGAATGAGGAAATGTTGACGTTATTTGGCATCAGTTAATAACATGGGTCAGATGAGAGACAATGTGTGCTAAAATGAGTTTTATGAATCGTATTGGAATGCCTTCGTCGCTGATGGATTATTCACCTCTATTATTTCACTTTCTGTTGCTACTTCAAAGCACAATTTTTGCTGCTACCACAGGATAGACCGATTTTGCTTAGGTTACTCCAAAGTTTCTTTGCAGCGAGGGATTTATTTAGTTTAGTGGCATAATAGTTTTTCTTTGACTATGATTGAATTGTAATAGATACGTGCTTCTTTATAAGCATCCCAGCACGCATTAGTATTCCTATGCTTCCATTCGCATTTTTATGGCTCTTACTCTAAATCAAGCCTAGTTCTGTATTTTAACTGCTTTGACCGGTACATATTCATCGTATAACTGCAAAACAATCGATTGAAATAATTAACTAAAATTTTTAAATTAAATGGTACTTAATTTAAACATAAGCTTGTTATATTTTAAGAGTAAGGAGATAACACGGTTTTATTTTAATTTTTTTAAGAATTATTTCTAACTCTTCAGCTATTTTATATTTACAAAAAAATTATGTTGTTTAAAAATTAAAAAACAATCAATTATTTTTTAAAGACATATCTTGTTCTGGAAAATATTTATTCCTCCTGAGCTCGGAATTTTTCATTTATTCTTTCTGCTTCGATTTTCTGCTTTCATTCTGTCGCTGTCATATTTTCAGTACTGTTGTTGTTCTCATCTTCACCTCTGAAATTTAAAGGTCCAGCATGTCTTGCCTGAATGTACATCAAACAGTACCCAGATGCCATTTGTTGGGTAAATAATAAGCGCAGTATGTGTGGACCTTACTCTTCCATCATCCAACCATCGCCAGTAAAATAAAAAACACGTTTTCTTAACAAAAGTTATTCATGTCTTCTCGTGCATTTATTTTGCATTCATAAATTAACGCTTCAAGGAAAGATTATAAATAATAGTTGCTTGGCTAATATACATTTCTAGATACAATTTATTTCTATACAATAGGTGCATTGTTGTTTTTGTTTTTTTTTAACTTTATTACATTGAATAAAAACCGTAAAAAATAAATAAAAGTTCGCCACATAAAATCTGTTTCCATGCGAATTAGTAGTGAAAAATCGAATTGTTTTTATAAAAAAAGATTTTTACCAAAAGAACAAAGCATTGTCCTTATAGAAAATCTCAACCAGCCAATTATAAAACACAAAACAGAATTCTCACTACAAAATGCATTTGATTAAAAACATATTTGCTTATATTTTTGTTTTAAAGTTATTTGAATATTTTCTTTCTTTTTCTGTTCTAATTGATCTCTTTCCTTTTTTTTATATGCAATAATAAAATATATTATTAATTTTACATGTTTGAATATAAATTATTTTCTTGAGTGTAATCAATATAATTGCGTCATCATTGTAGTGTTGGGGTCCATTTTAGAAATAAAGACAGATCTACAAATATACGAGTTATAATTTTTAAGCAACTCAATTTGGAATAGGTTTCTTTACCTGTTTTTTTTTTACAATTGTTCATTATCGTCGGCACTACGTTTTTGAATGCGACCAAGTCTTGGTCCAAACCATAGACCGGAATTAGCACTTGGCGCCGTCCGTTTGTCGAGCGATTGTTGCAATGCAGCCATTCGTGCCCATTTCCTTAGCTGACTGTCGGACCGTCCCACCCTTGGAAAAGCAATCAGATTGGCTCTCTTCATTTCAGACATTTTTGGATATTCTATAAAAAGAAATGTTTAAATTTATAGAGATTTAAAAAAATATCAAGTGTACAGACGTACCATCGTATTCCTCATAGGAAACAGGAAACAAATTGTCATATCCGCTGCCACCTTGAGCCGAGAGCTCTGGATCACTGCGTCCAACACGAGGAAAAGCAAAAAGGCCTGCAGTACCGCCACCGCCTCGGCGAGTTTTACTTTGTTCAACTTCTGCAAACGAAGAAAAAATAAAACCAAAAAAAAACATTTCATAAATACAAGGCACGGTACGAGTGTTGGTTTGAAACACTATGCTTTTAGTGAGTATGTAGGTTAAGGACTTGATATTATCTGCAAACTGAGCATTGCCTGGAAGCATTTTAATTCTTGGAGAATTCCTCAACCTTCAAATATCATGGATGATATTGACTTGAAAACCTTCCTCCAGGCTATAAAGGTATTTGGAAACTTTTGTTAGGTTCGTCTCTTTAAAAGGATGTGGCCAATAAGTATATTTTATTACACGACATCCTTGTTTAATTTATGAATGGTTTAAATCCAACCGTATTCATTGTTTTAAGTTTCTCACAGTTTTTTGGCACTCAAGATATTTGAATTCTTCAGGAAGTGTTCGTGTTAAACAAAAATATGAAGGCTACGTGTATATGTGCTGACGAAACAGTATCATGTTCCAATCTTTAATCAAATGCCCTACACTGTTGTAGACGCGCAAATGAAGTTTGGAATTTTTGGTGAACGACGAAAACAAGAACACCTAAAGACGGCACAGCACGGAGAAATGAGGACAAAGAACAGAATGGAATTTTTTGCCTCCAGAAATAAATCATTGTCTACTGTCAATTAAGCTTATGTAAAATGTGCGCCTAATGTGGCAGCCGAACTGGAGTATAAATAACACGTCTGGACAAACGCTCCTAAAATCGAGTGACAAAACTCAAAAGAGATAAAAGTAATGCAAGTCAATTGACCCGCTTGATCATCGTCGTAACGTTTCTTATCATTTACTAATTTATCGTTTTTAGGGTTCCGTATCCAAAATGTGCCAACGGAATCTACGAAAAATCCGCTGACCGGCCGTTCGTCCGTCTGTCACAAGTCTGTGTCAGAATGCGTACTTCTATGGCCGTACTTAAAAAAATAATATATTTAATAAATCTCAAATTAAAAAAACATATGTAGTGTTGCTTCGTGAGCATCTCCGACTCACACTTGGCCGCTTAATTTGCAACACAAAATTTTTTTAAGTGTCTGTTAGGATTCCATATTTCACTATATATGCCGAACTATTATTTATATAAAGTAAGAAACCATTTCAGCCTACATTTTTAAAATCTTTGAATATATGTTTTGATGGAATCTTTTAAAGCTAGTGCGAAAAATCGAAATCAGACTCGAACAATGGAGTAATCGAAACCGAAATTCATGTCATTATCATTTTGTGCGTAATACCACATACATTTCAAGGGAACTCATAGTTTCTTGGGACCGAGCAAACAAGAAAGAAACAAGGATCCAGATCTTGTCGCGATCTTTGCTTTAGGGACGAGCGATCCAAATTCAAACGATCCACGATAAAAGATGTTGGTAACTATCGATTCTTTTGTTAAAGTTTCAGCGACACGAAAATTCACATAAGAAGATAGCACATATCATTATTTTTAATTATTCACAATAAGAATAATCTTTTTAAGGATTATTTATCCTGGTTCGGGAAACTAAATTCGTCGTTACTACGGCCTAATTCGGCGACAATACTTCTGCAAACTACTACAAAGTGAATTCTGAGATATTTGATTCCAACCCATATGGAAACATATTGAGGCTCTATCACCGATTCCTTAAATCAACAGTTTCAGTAATGTTGATCATCTCCTACGATATTCTGGGGGCTTATGTTCGGGCGACTGGGGGGACGCCTTCGGCCGCAAACATCAAACGGAAGCACGATCAAGAATCTCAACGATCGCTAAAGAGTGTATACATCAAAGGCAGCTCAAAAAAACCAAGACTTTCTTCGTGCAGTGTATGCCAGATATCAGTGCGATAAAAAAAAATAGTGTGAACATGATCATGCATTGTAAAAACAATCTGTGATAATTATTTTAGGATGCAGTCTTTGATCTTTGATGGCGCCCTAGATCGTAGCCGATGTGTCGCCTGTAAAAGCTAATGCCAGAATTTAAAAACTCAATGTTAAATTATAAAATAATGTTTCATAATTTTAAAACATTAATTTTATTGTAACTCGGTTTTGGTTCATGAACATGTATTTGAAAACGATGATATGGACAGAAGAATGGAAAAAAGTTATTTTAAGTAAAATCTAACCTTGTTGGACCCGCCCGTTTTTCCATGTACTGGCACTATCAAAGACTGAAGGAGGTTGTAAAATTCAGCCGTGATTTTGGAAGCGGTTATGTTATGATTTGTGTTTGTTTTTGCGCAACTGGTAAGACGAAAATTGCACTTGTACCAATGAAAATGTTATCCCTGAAATACAACTGGAGGACACCATGGTAGAAAGAAGAGACGTATTAGCTGGAGTTGACTTCATATTTCAAGAAGGTAATGCTGACGTTCAAACTGCAAGGGTTATCTAAGAGTGGTTTTGTCCATATTGGTTATGGCCAGCAAGTAGTCCTGACTTCAATACTGTGTGAGCATCCAAACCCGTTTTTGGAGATCAATCGAGGGCTACTGTCGGTTATTCGATTTGGTAAGCCAGCATGGGTCAAATCTCCTATTTTGAAAAATAAACGTTGAACTGGACGGAAGCAAAGCACATATTGGAATTCTTTCAATGTATTTTTGTACCCGTATGCTTCTAGACGGCCACGGTTTGGATGTTATCCAAAAAGCTTACACACCTCGACTACATTAGCTTCAATGAGCCAACGGGCAAGTATAATCCAGCCCTCAGATCCGAGATGGCAAGGAAAATCAAACTTGCAATTCAAAGACCAAGTCCTCGAGGATGCGCGAAAGCTTACAAATTGGCAGCTCCATCCAAAATTACGAAAGGATTCTTTGTACCAAGCCATCAAGTAAGAAGTACGGTGTACAGAAATTCAGGCCATAAATTCAACAATTAATAGCAATCATCATAAATCGCGCCGGTAATGCCAACCTATTTAAATCAATTACCAATTTACATAAGGTGGCTATCATGGGCCTATTGGCGACTTAATTTAAATTACCCTCCTCTGTCGTGGCTCACAATTAACCGACAATTTGTTTGGCTCAAGAGATGAAAAAGAAAATTTAATCAAATGGCTACGCTAAAATTTGCATAATCCCGATGTTAACAACGCCGGATGGATGCTTCTATTACCTTCCGTAGTAGCTTAGTGCCTATGCCATCCGGAAGGAAGGACATTCCGAGGGAGGATGCATACACGAATGTCTGTGTTTGTAAATTTCAAATATTGCCCCAAGTGCGATTGATTGTTTGAGAAATAAGGTAAATGGCATGACATCCTGTTGTTTTTTTGTTTGTCTTTTATTTTATGAACTTCGCAACTTAAGCTTAATTGTAACTTGTGTTTCTTGCCTGTATTAATCGCGGCGTCATAAATATGGGATACATTTTTTTTGTTTATCCTAATCTTTTCCGGTTCCTCCTACGTACAAAAAAAAGAAGAAAAAACAAACAACAAACATAATTTAAGGTAAAACAAGTGTTTTTGGTGTGTAAGAAAATATGTCCTAAAGAACTTCCAAACACGTTGCTTTAATTGATGAAAAGAATTAAAGACGAGGGAGGAGTTAGTAAGACTTTTGTCTTTGGTTACGAAAGATGAAACATTAATCTTTTCACGTTGTGCAATGTGTTTGAGTAAAACGTTTTCCGAACTTTTGCATAGCAACAAATTGAAGGATTAGGCAATGTGTTGAATTTTTTCGAGGGATGAATTGTGTGAAGAATGTCGTATATAAGGATTTAAGCGAGCTTATGGCTACCACATGTGAGTATTTTACTAAACAATTAATGTGTTGGAATAACAATTTTTAGACAAATAGAATTATGAGGGTGCATTAATGTCGTCTTTCTTGATGGTGTCCTTGACACGGCTGATAAATTAATGTTCGTATCTGGTCAACGGCAGTATAACTTTCCAACTGCATGCAACAGAGACTTATCTTTATTTCCAATGAAAGGATACAATACTGTAAAGGTTCACATGCCGATCAAGCTTTTACCCATTGCTCCATTGCCCGTTGAAGACTGGATGTATATCTAGAACTGCGGGCAACTCTTGTAGGACGAAATCTTATTATGTGCGCTTCACATGACTTCGCATTTTGCTGTCGGGGATGACATGAGGATTTTCCTCCAAAGAACCCGAAAACAATTGTGAAAATTTTCAACATCACTGGAGTGGAATCTCACGAGACCGCCAATAACTTTGCCAATCGTGGAACATCATGAATTTCTTTGTTGTTATCATCACATGCAAAGGAACATTGACAACACTGGCGGTGAGCAATCGGACATGCTGCTCCTTTTGCGTAACAATTGTTCTAGCGAAGAGTGCAAGCAAGCACACCTAGCTAAGAGTGAGGTGTTCCAGACGATGCTGCAAATAAAAATAGCTCGAAAATTGTACATGCAAAGGAAAAAGAGCCAGAAGGATCAAGTGCGAGTTTACTCTCACATGAGGGGTTCCGTATCACCGTCCAGTATGCAACAATTTAAATATCATCAATTTTAAATTCTGCACGACTAAACCGAATTGTTTATGTTCTCATAAATTCTACGTAGTTTTTATTATTGTAGTACAGTAAAATTACAAGTGATTCCCTAATAACGAATCAGACGTAAAGTTTGGCTGGTTGAAATTTTTCCCGATGAATGAAATCTTTTGATCGTTTACTAGTCAGAAAAACTTCCTACATAAGACATGAATCTTCCAAATTCAATATAAAAGATTCTTTCTTTTAATTTAGCTGAGCTTCTAAAAGCACATCACCTTGTAATGTTTTACGAGCAGGAAAGATCACAATCAATTTAATCCTAAAGCTTCTCTTGACCTCGAAAAGAAACACTTTTATTGACTGCATTCGAAGCCCAGTTCCCAACGCCAGAAGAAGAAATCCGTTCGAAACGTCCGTATTATATAGGATGCTTCTGACATGCGACATGGAAGCTTACACTTCATCAAAGGCGGATGAGAATACTTACAGTCGCTTTCAGAGAAAAAAATCCCCTTTGCGATGATGTGAAGGAGATGGTTAAACGAAGAGCAATAAAGATTTAGGGAACAAGCTGTAGGCTTCACTACGACTACGAAGAAAGACTTCACGTTCGACGGAATCCAATGCAGTTTTCAATTCAGCAGCTAGCTTAGGCTTGAGCTGACTGGAAAGACTTGTTTGTTGAGGGTCTGGTTCACATCGAATTGTAAAATTGCCATCGAAATTAGCTTGTAAAAAAAACGGTATTTGATAGCGCTCAAAATAATTAGAACTTCGTGATGGTCAAGCAGCATCCCAAAACGACTGATTGACCTTATTAAAATAAGGCCATTGCCTGTATTGCCTCTTCTATTGGCATCTTGAATGAAAAATGAACCAAGTTCAATTGCTGAAATCTTTGGTGCCTTTAAGTTCTTTGGGCTTTGTCGCACATTATCGGCAAGAGCGTTGAGCGCACATCACGAACACTTATCAATAGGCAGACCAGTCTCGCGGACTTGCTTCAAAAACCTGCATACCCCAGCTGCAGTCGATAAATTTTTTCGACACACATCTTTTTTCTTAATATGCACTGCTTCGGCAATACCATATCTACTTTTAAAGTAACTTAAGAGCTATAAATGTCGAAGTTACATCTGACCCAAGAAGAGACCGCCAGATGTTCAACTCGGTGAAATCAAAACAATCGAGGAACACTGAATTAAATAACCCTTTCTAGGATTCATCTTTGGCAACCAACAAGGACAAGTTTATCCTGAATTCACCTTTCATCTGCAAGATTTACTTTTAACACTTAGTCTGCGATATTCTTTGTGGGGTTCGTCTTTGAATATTTCATTCGTCACAAAACCCTTTTTGTTTCTCCGATTTTCAAAAAACAGCATTTACAAAGAATAGTCTATTCCTTTGATTATTCCAATCGATAAACTGTTATCCTTTAACCTTTATAAATATTCATCATAACCTTTACACCAAAATTAAATTTTATCGTCCTACTTAAAGATTGAAAATACTTTGTTTTTTATTTTCAGTTACTTTTTTTCCATTCTAATGGCAACTCTTTTAAGATTGTGGCCATGGAAACAAGCTTTGTTAATCATTTCAAATTGAATTTTACTTAAATTTTTAATAAGGTTTGAAATATGCGATAATTAGGATGACCGACTAAAAGCTTATTTTCTTTCTTATTAATTCAATTATAAAAACTTGAGCCTTTTGCGAGTTTCAAACTACTTTTTCGCAATTAGATAAAAGAAAATAGGGCACCAGCAATAATTGTTGTGTCCTTGCGTTGAAAAAAAAATATAAATTGCTTGATAAGAATAAACAAGAGCAAAGTTAAATGCAAATTAAGTATTATGAATGAAATTCTGAAAGTATCTCTTATTCGTAGGAACATGATAAGCAATGTTAGTTCCTTCCTTCATTCATTTGTTGAATATAACACCAAATGAAAAATTGGAAATGATTTGACTACTTTGCCATAAATAGGATCAAAAATCCTTATTTTATTGAACATTTCAATAAACACTTGAAATCATTTTCGAATAGTAATGATTTTCCAAACGAACAGTTTGACTTCAAAAATTGCCTTGATACCTCACAGCAAGTGTTAAAAATAACTCGTCAAAATTAACGCAACCGAATTACGGGAAAGAAGACGTCGAAAAATCTTTCGAAACCAACACAAAATAGTTTAGATTCCCCAATTAACCTAACTTATCCAATTGAAAGTTAAATTTTTAAAAGTATTTGTCAGTAGTGTGGTTTCGATTTTTGATGGTGTTCCACAAGGTTCCGTTGTCAGTTCAGTTTTATATAGTATTCATACGTCCGATCACCCGATGCTTAAGGAATGCGAAGTCGCGACTTATGCAAATGCCGCAGTCACATTTCCATCACAGGAACTAAGCCATTACGATTCTAGTATAAAATTTTTAAGAAATGGAAGCGCACAAGTTTTGTTACATGGATAAAACCATAATTTTTGGAGAACACGTTTCCAAAACAATCGATAATTTTGTCGCTAGCGGAATCCTTCGACCGTCACTAAGTGTTAAAAACAATATTGAGTAGGAAGACAAGTCTAAAGAAAATGTGCCACTCAACTAAAAAGGTGAGCGAAGCAGTTTATTAAGCACCTGTCTTAAAATTGAAACAATTTATACGAGAAGTTCCCACGCTCAAATCAGAGCGCAAGTCTTGAACTCTTGCTTAGCTTAGAATCTAGTCCAGTCACCATTTGTCGTTGCAATAAAATAAACAGCGCTATCAGTTGTCTAAAATAGGGAAACGTGCTGGAATGATTTAGAATAATAAAAAACTCAAGCATTATCTGTGCAGGCTAAAAAGTATGGGTCACATAGTAGAGCTTTGTGGTGCTCCATATAAAACGTTTATTGATTACGTAAGTATCTAGCTTTTCAACATTCTTTGGGTTTAGCTTCACTTTCTTAGCCAGAAATATTAATCGAGAATTAAAGAAGTTTGTCAATTATTTTTTGGAAATAGAGAACTAAATGAGACTAAAAAAATGCCTTATACCTTATTAGGAAGATTAGTCCTCTCTAGCGCCGGGATTATCAAAGCCTTTTGGAAACTTCGAAACAATAGCATTTAATTTCCCCGATTGAATGAAACAAGCATCCTGAATTGAGGGTGGACCAAAACGAATCATCCTATCGGCATAGGCTGTAATTTTTGCAAAGGGCGGCAGTTGTCAGTTTTGTTTTGATATTTGAAGATTTTGCAGATCCAGTACAGACTTCGAAAGTCCATGAAATGGCAAACTGGTCACAAACATTTAACTGCTCCTGACAGAAGAGATTCGAGGAGCACGTCACAGAAGAGGCGCCGTAAAGCATCGTACTGCTCAATGCGAAGAAAATGTCGCGGCTGTGTCCACAAAACTGGATATTGCATATTCGTCTCTGCAGCATTTCAATGAATTAAAAATCAGAATCAGCTACTCAGTCATCAATATACGCTCAAGCTCTCGTGAACCTCAATAACGTAGTAAGGGACTTTAAGTGGATGTTCATCATTAGCGACGAGGGCCGTTTCGTTCTGAACGGATACGTTGGCAAAAGAAAAGAGCCATTAGAAAGTCACTGCATGATGCGCTGTTTACTCCTGAGGTGTTCCCGTTGAATCTCATTATTTCGTAGACGCCTGCGCAACACATTATGAAATGAATTAGAACTGGAGGATGTGTGGTTCCGACGGGGAGTCACAACTGGCAATGGACACTTCTGGTAAGTCAAATTTGGCCGCTTTAAATTTTTTTCTTGGGGTTTTTTCAAGTCGCAGGTCTTTGAGAACAACCCACAAATTATAGAAACACTCAAAGAGAATATTCGATACGAGTGCTTTAAAAGAAAACCGAATGGTCACACATTTTTTGAATTAAATTTTCCAAGTCCATCTGAATTTCTGACCGATTTGTCAGAGCAAAGAACCTACAAGGATTTTTTTGTATCTCCTTACAAAAATAATTTTTACATATGTATTTCTAGTTCCAGTCCTAAATAAGATATTCAACTAGGAAAGTCGAAATGCCAATCTCGATCTCGAATACATATTGCCGCATACATATGTGAAGCATGGGAAATGTAATTAAGGAAAATCCACAAAATAACAGTAAAAAGCAATACAAATGTATAATCCCTCAACAATTGAGGGGAAACGGACTTTTCTCTTATATCGTTTCAAATTTCACGTAAATTTATTGATTTATTCAATAAAAACAGAATTTTTAACTTATTATACATTATATGACATCGTTTGTTCTTCTCTTCCATGTTTCCATTTTTGATTCTTCTATTTAAGATTGTTTTTTTATTGGATTTTCAGAGAAGGATGCATAAAGTATAGGAAACAGATATTGATGTGACTTTTTGAGTGTACCTGTTCTCTAATTTTTTTTTTAAATTGTCAGTCTTAATGGGCAAGCACTTGCGTTTTGCCTCTATTTAATTGCAATTAAAATTGCAATAAAATAGATTTTTCATTCGTTTTAAGGGTTCCGTAAGAATAGAGATCCGCTGTCCGTTCGTCTGTCACATCATCTAAACCATAATAGGTAGACACTTGCAATCGTTTACTATAGTATTTTTAAAAACCCAACGAGTGGCAAGTTCGATGCCAACTGCAATAAGCAAAAAAATTTACAATATAATATGTTAAACTTAAATAGACTTTTCAAAGCTCAAATGGATTGTAATAGGGACCTTCAGATGAAGATCTATTCCAGGTGGAATATTCAAATTTTAAATATAAGGATAATCCATTTCGTAGTCTGGATTTGACAAACCTGTTTCAATCGCTAAGACGAGGTCTTCCGAGACCGAATATTTTCAGTTTAAGGTTTGACATTTTACAATGTGGATCGTTTAACAGTCGCTGAACGTGTTTAGAAATAGTGATTCTGTAATAATACTGCATAAAATAGTAATACTGCATGAAAATTTACGGAGACTACATCTGTTAAGGATGACTTAAGACATATTCATCATCGAGATTCACATTCTACAATTGACTAGTTTGAATACTTCTGCCTTAAGTGAAGGTGTTTAAATTTCACTAAATTTTCACTCAATGGATAAGTTGGCAAAAAAAAACTGTCACATATGGAGAATTAAAAATCCATATTAAATATCCATAGAAATAATTCCCGGAAAAGTTATTTTTCGTTTTGGTGATGTAAACTGTTAACCAATAATTGAATTATTTTCTTTACCATTGGAGTCCCTTGCGACGTTGTCCGCGAAGATTTCGTGTACGTAGAAAAGTTATAGAGCTCAAAAAGAGGTAATTTTGCCGTCCTCTGACACTTAAGCGTACTTTTTGTCCAAATAATGTTGAAAACTTTGCACGCCGATAAAAAAAATTAATTTGAAAAGAATTTAACATTGCGTACTCAAATTAATTTTATATATTAATATTATTAATTTTAAATACAGTTTTTTGTCATATTTGTCATTCGTCATATAGAGGTGTGTCATCGCGGACTTTTTTATGGAACTTTTTGAGCTTTGAATTTTTCTACATAAAGTAATTAAATACCTTTTACCGTTAAGGCAGCGTGCAGTAAAACGACTTCTGGCTTTCTTTAAAGAAAATAATTTAAAGCTAATGTTTATCCTGAAGGTATTTTATAAATATTGGTGAAAGAAATTTTTAAATATGATGGGCAGTTCCGAAGATTACCCCATCCATACAAACTTACAAACTTAACCTCTTTAACATATTAGGCAAGATCCAAACAATATATTGAAATAAAAATTTGATCTTTTTCTAAATCACAGATAGGCTTTATTTCAATTTAGTCTCGGCACCATAAAATGGATGGACCTATATTGAAAGTTGAAGTCTTAGATGTGGACAAATTGTAACAGCTGAAGAAATTCTGAAGTTTATGGAATTTAACATACTTATGGGTATTTTAAAGTTTCGTATATAAACATATTGTTGAGTTATCGAATGTTTTTCACAATCGCTTTTCGTCACTTTGACGTTGTTGAAACTTTGTTAATAATGAAGCTGTTAGGAATTCATAAGAATGTCTTTATGATACTAAGCCACTTTTAATCAATGATTTAAAAATTTGAAAAGTATGCAGCGAGCGAAGAGTTTCGTTGGGATAAACCGAGTTTTCTAACTTTCAAATAACTTTGATCGTAAGAGAAAGTCTCTAGCATTGTACAAGTTAATTGCACTTGTTGTTTTAATTTATAAGTCCAAGTCTAAGGGATTTCCTACACTTTGAAAATATATCTCAACTTAATGGAAATACAGTCAACAATCGAAAGACATCTAAAAAATCAAAAATCAGTCCTTCAACATTTTGTGACAAAAATTGAAAGAAAAGTAGATCAAAAATTTTCGAAAACCTGGAGAAGAGTAGAGAAAAACTGAGTCACGGAATGGCTTATATGCATAATTATTTCTCAAATGCTAAAGAAATTTTCCGAAAGCTCGGTTATTTTTTTTTTTTTTTTAATTTACAAACGAACCAGCACTTTAACGACTAAAATTGTGCATTGCTAAAACGAATTTTTCCAATGTGAAAGTTGTAGCTGTCCCACGACAAACCTATGGCTCAAAGGCGATTCCTTGTTCACTGTTCCTGTGCCAAATATGACACAACAGGCAATGGAACTACTTGTAAAAATGAATCTATTTCATTTTAAGAAAAAACAGTCATGTTCCGAACGTCAAGTTTAAAGAAAAATTAATAAATTGTTTTCCATATCGAATGAGAAATGGAGTATTACAAAACATGGAGCCAATAATCCCATTAGCCTGGGTGTCAATAATTTACAAACAAATACTTGTTGCGACACAAAGACTATACTATATATTCTTGCATTAAGAAAATAACATAATTTGATTCCACTTTAGAATAAGAATAACCATTATAAAATTATAAAATTATTTTTTTATCAATCTTTTGAATTTGTAATCTTAAGCTACGGAACTTTTTATACCTTTAGCGAGAAAAAAATGAAGAACCTTTGTGAACATAAAACTAAACAAAAAAAACAATTTGTTTTCCATCGCGAAGGATGAGCAGAATATTTTAGAATTATCACGCTAATAATCCTTTCAGTCCTAGAACTAAATGTTTTCAAAAAGAGTCATGAACGTTCAAGGCCTGCAAACAATACTCAAATAATAATAATAATAATTATTTAAAAACCATTTCTCAATTTTAACCAATTTAATTTTTAACAAGAAACTACACAACCTTTTTCGCTCTCTGCCTGTTTCTAAACGTAAACTTTGAAGAAGCAAATATAGTTTTCAATCTCGAATGGGTTAAAAAAATTTAAAACCCATTTTCTATTAGTTTTAATAAAAAACAAAAAAAAAAGAAACAATTTTTGACAATTTTTTTTAAGGTTTCTGAAATTTTTCGTTTAATTTGCTTTCTTTCAAAAGGTTCAAGCGTCGTTTTTGAATAATTTTTGAATTATTTTTAATAAAGGTTAAATAAAAATGTATTTAAAAAAAATTTTTGTTTCTGTGCACATATTATAAAAGTCACTAAGCTTTGTTAATTGGACTCATTTATTTTATTCTTATTAAAAAAATGTATTTCAACAAAATTTCAAGTTTATAAAAAAATACACTTTTAAACAAAATTTTTTAACTCACCAGCAGATGAAAAACTACAAATTACAGCGACGATTACAAACATATAAACAATCATATCTCCACCAAAATTGAATTTCATTTTTGAAAAAATAATTTGTTGTAAAATTCACAAAAGAAAATATGCACACTAGTTTTTTGTTCGCTTAGTTATCAACAAAAAATTAACTTTTCCACAAAAATCACTTCGAAAAAACTCCTTGCTCGTTTTTAACACTTCTTGTATCAATGCGCACTCAACGTAGAGTTCTTATCCGCAGTGATGCTCCTGATTTTGTGGTTGATATCTCATGGATACCACGGCCTTTATATACTTCCACAACTAGTAGACGTGGATTCCAGCCCCCACAAATGAATAGATACGAAAAATCAGCACTAAGCACTTCGAATAGGTATTCATGTGATTTACGCAAGCGTTTCACTCTGAGATCATAGAACGAGTATCCTGGCCAGGGTGGGATGAAGATTTCTCTCTCAACAGGTGTTGGGCGGCATGCCCATGTTCTTTTATCCTCCATTACCATGCGGCCTTTTTTGGCGCTGTTGCTTGTGTTACAATCATTCACGATTAACGAAAATGTGTCACAGTCAGGATATTGACGTAAACTATTGAAGTAAATATTGCGGCTCCAGCAATTTGAAATGTTGAAATTTTAATCAGACCTTTGGAGATACGCGTCACATTAGGTTTAGAAAGGGCCTACCACACGCGATTAATTTTACTGGTGGCATTGCTAAGCGGAGTATGACCCATATGTCATATGATTTGTCAAAATGACGACATGACACAAGGATTTCAAGTCTAAGGACACCAAGGTGGGCTCAAAGCCCCTTGGCAAAAAGGCGGAAAATTATTATTATTGTTTTCTCTTTTTGTGTGCAACTTTTTTTTGTGCTGTTGGCTTCAGTTAATCTCGAAAAGATGTACAACCACGGAGATATGTTCACATAAATTCAAGATTTAGATTCAAAAACGGCGACGACGATGGTCGTCGTTCGGTTGGAGAAAAAGCAGGGAGTGGTGGGCGCTGCAGCAGTTGAGAGATGAGAGCATAAAATGTATGAAAATGTTAAAAATGTTGTCTTTTCATTAACATTCAAGTACACCAACCTGTTGAATATGGATTATGAAAGTTGTTCAACACAGAAATGATGCCTGCCAGGGGTTGAACATAAACTGGTATATACTCGTTTGAGACTTTGAAAATGAGGAGAAGAAAGCATCGAAAATATTTAAATTAATTTCAATTAAATTGGAGTGATTCAGAATTAAACGAATGTTTCATGGTGAAACCTTACGAGGTAATAATTAACAGAGAGATAAATAAACAAGAGCAAAATAACGTGAAACGGATGGATTCCGTGAGAAACGTGACGAAATCAATTTAGGACTAAATTAAGATCTCAATAAAGAATATCTCAATGAATCGTGATCAGATTGCATTTAAATTGAAATACTTATAATGTGTACTAAGGATTACAGAATTAACCTTATTCTTTGATAGTTTTTCAACTTACTTTAACTGAGGAGTTCATTGAACTAATAATCCAGTTTAGAATTAATCTCTAAATGATTTTGCATGCTGAGACTTCTTTTTGTGAATTATCCTTTTTGATGCTACTATTGGCTTTGCTATTTTCTTTGTGGTTTCAATGGAAAGCCAATAGAGTACATATTCACGACCTTCCTTGAAAAGTGTGGCCCTGTGATTTGTGCATTATGGCATCAGAAAAAAATTAAACTGAAAAAAATAATCAATTATGATGCACCAGCAGATGGGAAAGGACCCTCTTATCAGGCTTACCATCCGAAACAATCACGAACTATGAATTGAGAGGTCCTGGAATGCACGTACTGCGCAGACTCAGGGTGCTCCTCAAAAATTTTAATATGTTCTTGCGCGGTAGAAGGCAGATATTAAAGCAGTTTAGAAAGAGTCAGACAGACACGCACATGTTTCTTGCTGCTTTATAGTATTCTAGCTGACCCGGCAAACTTCGTACCGCCTCGGAATCAATAAACGGTGTGTTAACTTATGAGATTTAAATTTGCGTGTATGGTCGGGATCCCCTGAACTGATACGAATTCGATGCAAAATGTTTTCTACAATTTCCGTGTATTAATGTATCTAAGATTGTTTGTATCCATCGTATTCCTCAAAATTCGTTCATCAATACTTACAACAGGCCTTCGAAATAAACATAGGCTATATGTAACTTAAAAACGGTCGAGCGAATGCGTTTTTTAAGAAAGCTGCCTTAATGGGAGGAGATATTTCATTACATTCTAAACAAAAGTTTTAGAACTCAAATAGTTCTATAAAAAAGTCCGCAATGACACAGCCCTAAGTGTTAAGGTTTTGACACAATTTTATAAAGAATTGAAGTTTGTTAGTTTGAATCTAGGAGGTCATCTTCCGCACGACCTACCCAATCCAAGAAACAATATTCCACCAACACTAACAATAGACCTTCGAAATGAACATAGACTATAAATTATCCCATTTTAATAAAAGAGTCTTTCGTGACAACTGATTTTTTAAGTAAAGTTGTTGAAAAGGCGATAATTTATTTTGCGAACGCTGTCGTTACTGTAAGAGATACTCATTTGGTATCGCTTTGGTGTCACAGGGGGAAGTGAGAACACTTTTTTGAATCCTTCAACTTTTCTACTTACAAGAAGCCTTCGTGGACTAAATCGCAGGACACGGTTAGTGTTAAATAAATCTAGAAATAAAATAAAAAAAAATTCTTTTGAAAACGATTGCTCCAGCGATATTTTGACGCAATAAAACGATTGTAACGATATTCATTATACTTCATCGAACTATTCTTCTTGGTAATTTCCTCGCCTTCTTCTTATTCTTCTGCGCCTTTGTCTCGCTTGGTTGATGCACAGAAAAGAAGAATTGGCGGTAGATACTAAAAGCTTAATTTAAACATATGGTTAGTACAAGGGTATGGAGTTAAGAGTATACAAATTTATTCACAGTTCGTTTTTTTTTTGGTTATTTTATTAGGTAAAAATTTACAAATTGGTATGTTACCGCACATTTTACATGCAGATATTTGATATATATTATTAGTTTGTATATCTTTATTTACAATTTAGTTTCTATTATTAGTCAAATGAAAAGAACTGTTCTCTAGGAAAATTGTTATAAAAATCTTCAATTTAATAATTACAAAAAAAGGAAAAAGAAAATAAATAAATAAAAGATAGTAACAATTTATTAAAGTTACATAAGTATGCAAATATATATATGTTTATATACAAAAGTTAATACATATAAATAAAAACAGATATTTCAAACAGATGAGAAATTAATATGATCAAATAAATTAACGAATAATAAATAAACAAGTGAACAAACAAAAAAGAACAAGTAGATGAAAAAAACAAACAAGTAAATAAATAAATAAAAAAATATATAAATATATAAATGAATTCGTTTTTTATATTATAAATCCCATTTCATTTGCTTGTGCAATGTTTGCCTGGATTAGATTGAGTGGTAAAAGAGATGTTGTTATTAAAAGGCGGACATGCATGATATCCTGTTCGCACCTAGCAGGTTCGCTAACAAGTGATGTGCCTCGTGTGAACAGTCGAAACGTTAAAACGCTCAAAATTTTCAGCAAAACTCACAATTACAATTTCATTTTCGTATATCATTTTTTATATGATCACGACTTTGTTGCCATCACTTGGCATGTGATCCAACGCAGCTTTGAACAACCGAACTTATGCATAATGTTCATGAAGTTGTTCCTGCTGATATTATTGAGTTGCTCTTTTCATTACCGTAGTAAGCCCTTGACGCCGATTAAGTCGGTCTTACATAATGCCATGAATTTAATTTTGAGGAATTTGTGCTGTGCGAGATCAAACGGCTGCATTGATTCAATTCGAAATTACTGGTAATTTATGATCCCCAAAAGAAAATAAACGTTTTTTACGATGAATTTCGGATTGAATCCCCGTTCTTTGATAATATCTGCTCAACTTGAAGTTATTTATTTAACAAATACTTCAACTTAATATTTCCATTCATATCAATGTTATCATAGTTGATTTTTATTTAGCTGTTAAAAAAAAATTTGCGGCAAGCGAATTATCCAACACGATGAGTGTATTCTTTTGTTACAAAAAAACAGCTGTCTGCAAAATTCGCATACAACAAACGCGTGAAGTTAAAATAATCCTTAAGTTTTCTGAACCAATCCAATTTTCTTAATTTTTCTTTCCGTAAAAACCTTAAAAAAAAGAAGAATTAAATCGGGACTCATTGTTATTTTTTGGCATAGAAGTACATTTTCTGTAAGAATCGCAAGTGTCTATCTATTACAGTTCAGGCAATACAGCCCTGTGCCAGATGGACAGACAGCGGAGTCTTAGTAATTGAGTTCCGTTTGCAAACTTTTGGTACGGAACCCTAAAAATGAAAAATGTCTACATTCATTGCAGCTGACATGGTAAATCAATTTTGTACATTCATTATTTACTTTTAGCTGATTATTGACCGTCTTGTTGTGGCATTTCAAAACAACATCATGCTATAAAGCTGATCAGAGATGATTTGTTGTGAGCCTCCGTGATATGAGAACAGACAACGGATATCGGCTAATTAATTTCCAAGCAGCTTCTAAAAAAATGACTAGAAGTAATATTCAACTTGAGTCAGCTTCAAACTTCGACAGAATGTGAACAAGCTGTGAACCTTGGGTGTCATAGCACGGTTGGAATCGTCGTTCTCCCAAAACGGAGCCCTGCAAAACTAAAACCTAACAGGATAAAACTAGTTGGATTGCTCTAGCCGTTTAAGAGTGGCCCAATTTCGGATATATCATTTCTAAACTTAGCTTTCATTCAAAATCATCCTTGATAAGAATTTCTTCAGCTTTTGAGTTTTTGAATCCAATAAAAAACCATGCTTGGTAAGAAGAACTTTTAATTTATTGCCAATTATTAATCTTCTTAAAATTGATAACAAGGATGCCTTACTCTCACATTCTCTTAAAAATTAGTTTAACAATATTTTATCTTGAAATAAATTCGTAATTTTATTATAAGACATCCGGATTCAGTCTTCTTACAACCAGCCTGAGATCATACGACCAGTGACAGTCGACTTGCCTCTGTCACCTCCCGCAGCAGCACTGCTTTGACCAACTTTAATGTTTGCTTTCGGAGGTGGAGGCTTCTTGTCGGCGGGCTTAGCACTTGCCTCAGCAGCCCCAGCAGCTCCACCACCTGGTTTGTCACCAGGCTTATCACTGGGCTTGTCTCCAGTGTTATCAGCAGGCTTGTCGCCGGGCTTAGCTGCATCACCTGCACCTGATGGTTTGTCCGCTGCGGATGTTGTTTTTGGAGCACCAGCTGGCGGTGCAGCAGCAGCGGGAGTTGCTGTTGGTGGAGCAGCTGGTGTAGCACCTGCTGGTGCAGCTGGGGCTGGACTCTTTGCTGCTGCGGATGCCGCTGCTTCGGGAGGTTTCGCTGCATCACTTTTAGCGGCTTCTGCTTTCTTGGCAGCCGCATCTGGTTTGGCCTTATCGTCTGGCTTCGCAACATTCGGCTTTGCTGCAGCATCAGCGGGCTTAGTTGCCGGCGCTGGTGCAACCGCTGCAGGCTTGTCAGTCGCATTGGCTGCAGCAGGGGTGGGCTTATCTGTGGCTTTTTCAGTTGGTTTCGCGTCTGGTTTATCAGCTGGCTTTGATTTTGCATCACCTGTTGGACCTGGCTTATCACCACCAGCTGGAGGAGTTGGAGCCGCACCCTTTGCTGCGACCGCTTTTATGGATTTTGACTAAAAGCACATTTATCATTTGTATACCCAAGGAAAAAATTGTAGCTTGTTTTTACCAAGTCAGTTTTCTTAATTCCATCCTTCGTTTTCATAGAACCTTCTGGCTTAGGTGCCGTTGACGCTCCATCCTTATTTGCAGCATTTTTAAGCTCCTCTTCTTCGGTGGCCGTCAGCTTCTTTTGCATAAATTTAACGTAAGCAACCCTAGTCGCTCTTGTTACATCACCAAGCTTTGGATTGTATTCTATCAGAGGAAAAAAAGATTTATCACATACTTTAGTTGTCATTCAAAGCAAAAACTTACCAACAAGTCTATTCTGATTCATCTTTAGACCCTCGTTCGCTTGATCGATAATTTGCCGCCTCAAGCTCCTCTGGCTACGGCGCTGCATTGAAGAACGCTTCGAGCCAATAGGATCGGCTGAAATAGTATTCTTTCGAGCAATTGCATTCCAATCTTTCTTCTCCCTAACGAACAAAAGACAGTCAATCAGTCCAGCCTCAAAGGACGACTTATCAATTACCCCTTTGCCGTTTGCGATTGTCTTTTTCCTAAAACTTTGGCAATCGATGAGAAAACGTCAACACTCTTGTCATTACTCAATTCCTGTGCCAAATTCTCAACGAATCCAATCTGGAAGTCCTTCATTATACGTCGTTCCATGACTTTGCCCTTCTTGGTGCCAGCAGCTAAAATTAAAAACGTCTGAAACTATTTTTACCTTAGGTGGAATGACAACCCTTACCGCCGGACTTCTTATCGATGTCGGGAACGTCAAACTTATTATTCTGGAATATGTCCAGCAGTTCGAAGCGCAATGAGCTAATATCCTGACGCACTTCGATTATGTCATCTTCGGTGATGCCGAAATCGTCACGTTTCCTTTGCTCGGCGGTGACATATCGTCGGATTAAGAGCTTCATCACTTTGTCGTGTAGCGCCTGTGCTTTCTCCATTGTTTTACGCTGCATGGGAAATTTAAATTAATTTGTATTTTGAATTTGTTTTTTTTTTTAGATTCAAGCATTCATTCAATCGTCTAGGTGGCGCCTTTCATTACAATTTATGACCATCGATTTGTACTTTTTTAAAGCTGTTAGCAAAGTAAAGCATCCCCCTTGAAGAACAAAAATGCGTCAGAGATTTGAATATTGCCGTTCTGTTTTTTGAAACACTCGTAGTTACACAGGACTTAGGTTGACAACACTACAAAAGGAACATAAAAGGTCCCTTATCTCCAGTTTATTAAAAAAAAAAATTAAACAAACATTTAAACAATTAAACTCGTTTCCATTCTGCTCATGTTAGTCAGTACTGATAGAAAAATATATTTACATATAACAGTGGCCACAAACCATAAACACTTAACTCGAGTTATGACGAAATTGAGTGTTTGTCAAAATCGTGTTCACACTGTCAAGATTTTTACTCAATCAATTTTTTACAAGCAAAAAACAAAAAACAAAACAACCAATAAAAATATATTTCATAACGACTTTTTCATAATAGGACTACCGGTTGAAAATGTTGTTTTTCTTTCAAAAATCAATGATTTATTGAGGAAAAATAGATACTAATTCAATATTCAAAGTATTGCCCATCGCTAGCCACACATTTTTCCCATTTTTCTGGCAATTCATGGATACCCGTTCTCAAAAATTCGACCGGTTTGGCCGCAATCCACGAATCGATCCATTTTTTGACATCATCGAAATGACGGAAGTGCTGGTCATCCAGGCCATGTTGCATCGGTCGGAAGAGATAGCAATCGGATGGCGCAAGGTCTGGACTATACGGCGGGTGGGGTAGGACATCCCATTTGAGCGTTTCAAGGTAAGTTTTGACGCCATTTGCAACACGTGGCCGAGCATTGTCCTGTTGCAAAATAACTTTATCGTGTCTTGCGACCGTTTCCGGCCGTTTTCCCTTCAGTACTTGGCTCAAACGCATCAATTGTCATCGACCTCGCCTGTGATTGTTTCATTCGGTTTTAGCAGCTCATAATACACAACACCCTTCTGGTCCCATCAAATGCACAGCATAACCTTCAGGCCATGAATAGTCTGAAAGGCCGTCGATGTTGAGGCATGTCCATATGTTGACCGACGTTTTGGATTATCGTAATTTTTCATCACCAGTGACGATTCGATGCAAAAAAGACTTCTTTTTGTGGCGTTCAAGCAGCATTTCGGACATGCAAAGTTGGCGTTCGACGTCTCGTGGCTTCAATTCATACGGCACCCAATGTCCTACCTTTCGGATCATTCCCATTGCTTTCCAACGACCGGAAATGGTGTGCTGAGCGACGCCAAGTAATTTTTCAAGTTCTTCTTGCGTTTGTGACGGATCTTGATCGAGCAATGCCTCTAATTCATGGTCTTCAAACGTTCTTTGTCTTCGGTGTCGAAATCACTATCCTTAAACCGCTTAAGCCACCGCTGACACATTCTAACGTCTATAGTATAGCCCGGATAAACTGCGGTAAGCAATTGATACACTTTGGTTGCTTTTTTCTTTAAATGAAAGAAGCATATTAAAACTTCCCACAAATGTTGTTTTGATGGCACGAATGTAGACATTTTACGGCTTTACAAAAACTTGTGTGTTTTCACTAATGACCAATAACCTAGACTGAAATAATAAGACAATGACATGAAGTTTCTGATGTGACAGCTATCATGGTCAAAAATCACCTCAGAGTTATCGATATGAAGTTGTCTATTATTAATTAATTTAAGCTAAGTTCTTCAATTATCTGTAGTTTGTTTTGCCACACAAACATATCTTAAGATAGGCTTTTTTTATTCTGCATTTTTCAAACAAATGAATGAAAAATAAAAACATAAGTCGAGTTAAGAAATCGAAAGTATGCCCGTAATCAAAAATTGTAATTTTCTAATTTTTCTTTAATTTCAACCTAGGCTGTTATTCCTCAAAATAAAACAAGAATTTAATTTTTTTAACAAGAAATTATAGATTTAAGTTTAAGTTTAAGTTTATTTAATCAAAAGAATTCTTACAATGTAAGATTATACAATCTTATAAATTATGTAAGACGTTAACAACTTTTAGCAAGGTACTACTTGTATTAATTTAAAATATGGTAATAATAATTAAATTGCAATAATGGAAGAGGCAAACAAAAATTAAAAATCCAAAGCAAAAGCAAAAATAAATAAATAAAAATAAATGAATAAATAAATAGAAAAGCAAAAACAGATAAAAGGTTGCTTTAATATTAAATGAAAATAAAATAACGTAATTCATTCTAATTGGAATTCATTGAACAATGGATTATCAGCCCGATTCAGAGGCCAAGTGCTCAAAAGAGATATTTTAAAACTATTCGTGTTTCCTATTCTCCTTAGGTGGCGGGGCAGAGAGTTCCACTATCGAGTTGTCTGAATAAAAAATTGTCTTTCTGAAGCAAGGCATGAATATCTCGGTAGCACTAGCATAAGTGATCTGCGTAATTGCAACAATTGCAACTTTTGGTACAGATAATCTGGCTGCCGTGTCTATATGACAGTATGGATGAGGCACATTGACCTATATTTAAGTAGACTATCAAACGAACATCCGGAAATTTGTTTAGAAAAAGATAAAACGTAGTCTTGTCTTTTTAAGTTATAAACAAAGCGCGCAATGTTGTTATAAACTACATTCAGTTTTATCCTACTCTTAAAGGCGGGATTGCAAAATATTTCACCTCCGTATAACAGCACTGGTAACAGAAGAGATTTTACCAGTAGTAACTTAGTTTTAATTGGGATTAAATGCTGTGTGGCCCATAGAGTACGTAGTCCACCATAGACCTTACTGACAACATTTTTGATATGGGTATCCCAAGTACCCGGAGGCAACCCACTCTATGGGACTATGATTTAAACGGACTGTCTGAAATCCAGAGAGGTCTTGTACTTTTCGGTGAATAGCAAGCACCTCAGATTTATCAGCATTTAAACGCAAATTATGTCTAAGTGACAATTGGTAGATATTGTCGAGATCTTCCTTAAGATGAGGGAGCTGCTCATGAGAAGTTGTACGTCATCCGTATACATGTGGGTTTTGCAGAGTCTTACAATTTTGGACAGCACGTTAACGTAGAGCGAGAATAAACAAGGCACAAGAATAGATCCTTGTGGGACTCGACTATTTACGTTTATCAATCCTGCTACTGCACCTGCTACTATGCGTTGCTGCCTCCCATTCAAGTAGGAAAAAATAAGTTTAGCGGAAGGCGTTGAGAATTTAAAATCCTTCCTAAGTTTGTTGCAGGGAACCGAATGGTTGACTGAGTCAAAGGCTTTCGAAAAATCTAGAAGCGTTAGAAATGTTAGATAGTTACTATATAACACATTTCGAATCTCATCAGCATTAAAAATAAGGGCTGTTTTACAACTTCTTTTTTACCAAAAGCCAGATTGGTGTGCACTTAAGATGTTTTTGTTAGAGACAAAATTCTGTATTTGTGGAGTGATTATTTTTTCAAACACTTTTGACAGATATGGAAGAATGGCTATTGGTCGATACTCGACTGTACTTCCTTTCCCCTTCTTTGGAATGGGGATAATTTTGGCATTCTTCCATTCAGAGTGGAAAATTGACGTCAGTTTGTTGGTAAACTTAACTTGATTTAGGTTGTTTTATGGCAAACTAGACTATGGTTCTTTGAAAATCATAAATCGAGTTAAGCTGTTGATTGATTTTTTTTTGATTTTTAAAAATCACAAATCTAAATTGTCTTAGGCTTTTTTGCCTCAAAGAATTTGCTATAAAAACCGAGAAAATTGGAGTTATAAGTTAATTTAGGTTGATGTGACCAGTCGCGTCTGCAGTGAAGTGTAAGTTAAAGGGTTTTTTCAAAACTGAAAAGTTTGATTGCAAAAGTGCATTTACAATGTCTAACAAAGCATTTAGCGAGGATGCTTGCAGAACGTGCGAAAGGCAAAGGTAAGTTTACAATATTAATATAATTTTATGCTGTACATATTTCATTTGAATAGCAAAAAAATATCGTTGCATACTGTATACCTATATGTTGCCGTAAAACAAAACAAAACCCCCAGTTCCATGGCGTCATAGAAAAATTCTTCACATATGTACGAGTAGTCAAGGGAAGAAACTCAAAAACAATGGTCGAATTTCAGGATAATTCCCGTAGAGATATTCACATGAACCTAGCTTTTTAACAAGACACAAGTTGCTTTCGATTATTATGAAAGATCCGGCACTATTTCTATGTCACCATGTCACTCAACGTTTTTTTACATTATTGAGCTTTACTTTGGCATTCAAAAACAACGCCTCGAATAATAGGAATGCTTGCAGGGAGAACATATGCTGTTTTTAATTTTTATCCTAAATAAAAGTATTTTCTCTAAAATAACATTGTTTTAACTATAACAATTTGCTTTAGAAAACCGTCGGAATTTCAGGGCAAAAATGTTGTCAAAAGTAAGGAAACTGTTAAGAAGTCTCAAACGAAATGATTATGATTATTATGTTATTATGATTATGAAATGACTTAGGAAAACCTTACGAAACGGAAACTCAGAGTGCAACAAAGTCAAACCAGAGTAGGTAATCAAACATCAACAGAATATTGGTTAAGTTGTGAAGGGTTTATAAACGATACACTACCAAATTTTAAGCCAAGGGTACTAAACGAAACACAGTCGTCAATGAACGGTGGATTTTTTGATATTGTTCTGCTCCAAAGTAAGAAAATTATTATTTATTCTTATAAAAGTCATCAGTAATACAAAGTTTACTGTTGAACATACATTCATATTAATATAAACGTATAAAGTAATTGTAATTTTTATGCAGGTGAACTTAAACTAACTGAAAACGTTCAGATTAATTCCGGATTTCATGAACCCGAATGTATAAACTCAGATGATTCGATGAAATGTCCGGAAGTCTAGTTATTCAAACCTTGTGTACGATGTTGGAAAGATTGCTCTGTGAGTTCAAATAGAAAAGACTAAAAAAAAACTGTCCATCGATACCATTTAAAAATATGAGAGGAAAACGTACTCCTGCCAATGAGTTTGACGGAGTAGTAGAAGAACAAGTACAGAGGCATTTTTCAAGCTTTCCAGCGTATGAAAGCCACTACAGTCAAGGGACACATGCAAAAAATATTTACCAGCAAGCCTTAATCTAATATCTTTGCACCGCCTCACTGCATCAAAATCCTCAAATCCCGTAAGCATATCAAAATACTCAAACATTTTCAAAACCATGGGCCCTAAATTTAAGGCACCGAAAGTAGACACATGTTCTACTTACGACACCTGCGTTTTGAAGATCAAAGTAACCGAACCCTAGGACGGGAAGTTCATATAATCAATATGAACAAAAAAAAAGACATTTGCACAAGGCCGAAATAGCTTATGAAGCAAAGCACGACGATAAAATGGAAGCAATGGAAGCAGCAATGCTTACCAACAAAATTTTTAAGGAATTCCATAAGTTTCTACAAAAGACATCTTTAATTTGAACAGTCCACGATTTAGAGTCCAATAACTCAAAATGGCGGAAACGAAATTTCATCTTGCATTTACAAGCTATTGAAAAGTTTATCGGAAGAGACTAAAAGCATAAAAAAAAACATTTATTGGATTTATATCAAACTCGGGAAATATTAATTGTATCGATCTCAAATTCCTCGAACCAGGACATACGCTCATGGAATGCGATAGCGACTATGCATTTATTGAGCGTATGAAAAAAAAACAAATTCAAAATTGAAACGCTGAGAGATTGGTTTCGATGCGTCAACACCGTTTGAATCAAGATTAATGCAGTTGAGATGAAGCACGATGATTTTTATGATTTTTTCAAATTTTCTAAATTTACATTTTCGTGGAAACGAATTGATTAAGAAGGCAACACGTTTATCTGGAATCAAGTTCGGTGGCTGCGATACACAAAAAGTTGCAATCAAGTGGCGTATACAAATTCATTGGAAAAAGATGAATCTTTTAAAATATTAAAAGTTGGAAATAACAACCTTAGTCAACCAAAGAAATTTTTATCGTTCTTCTTACATAAGCCATAACAGCTTACTTTCTTCCTACATATTCAATAAAAGCCTAACTCGAGCTTAGCTTTTTATTTTTTTAAACGTTCCATAACAGCTTAAATATGTTTTTCTTAAAAATAACTCCTTAATTATCTGATATCAAATAATTTGGTCTTGATTTATAAAATACGAGAACGGTTTCTTCATTTTTAATTTGCCAAAATTTGGAAAACGCCATTACATTTTTCTCAAAGTGAATCCAAAACTTCCATTTGTAGCATAACTTTTTCAGGAAAAAGAAACTTTTAACGTTTACTTTGTGTACATAAAGTTTCTGAAAGCATGTAGTTTGAAAGAATTTTGTTAGAGAGTCTTCCGCACGGCTATAATATAGAGAAAAAAATGTTGATCCTTGTAAGCCCAACATTTAGCACTTCTTCAAGTCATACTGTTTAGCTCTTTGGAAAAGCTGTCATGCAAGTTGGCTTCCAGTCTCAAATGCAATGGAATGGAAATAGTTTCCGAAGTATTATTGAGGCCAGTCTTTTTTCCAGCCTACAAAAGTGGTGTCAAAAGCCTGCCCGAAAATCAGAGCAAGATTTTTCATCTTTCACATAACGTTTGGTAAATGGATAAAAAAGAATAACTGACAAAGTATTTTTTAGGCCAAATTCCGATCTGAAAAAACGACAGTTCGCAGACCCAACACCTCGAAGTTAAAGAAAAGGTTTCAGAAACTATTTAAAAGACTAAAAATAAAGAAAATCTGACAATAAAATATTTTCTTCTCTTGTCTTTTGCAGTACTATTTTTGCTTAACAATCTAAACAACTCATCGGCTCATAAGGATTGCATTTATTTTGAAACAAAGTGCACATTTTTTTTCAACTTGGACACAAAAACATTCAAAAGAATCAACGCCAACTATGAAGGTTAATTATTGACTTTTCATAAGTTTTATTAGTCCATGGCTAATTTAAAAACATTGATAAGTTAATGTTAACTATCAAAGTGCCCACTCAAATACGCCCACAAAATTAAATCAACATCGGTTCACACGTTTAGAATGAGTTCAGTGACTTACACACGTACAGAAGAAGTTTATGTTTTGAGATTGAAAGTATACTGTACAATTTTTAGACTGAAATGTGAAAAATCGTGGGCTTGCAAGAAGGCTTTTCTTTTAATAAAAGAGGAATAAGAATATATGATTTTAAAAGAAATAGAAGCAGAAAAACGCTGAAAATCACTTTCCCGAAAAAAAGATTTTTGTATACTCGAATTGTTGATGTTATTATGAAATCAAATGTATGGAAAGTTTATGGAAAATGGCAATGAAAACATGAAAATGATGAACGTTTGTGTGTCAACCAAAAGGATAATTGTATAGCGTACCTCGAAAGAAGTTCAGGAAAAATGCATTAATATGGATTAATCGAAAAGTTCAAAAGATCTGTGGAATATTTTTGTCTGAAATTTAAATTTTACACTGGTAAAATGGTACATTTATTTATTGCCAATTCTTTCGAACTCCTAAAATAAATATATAAAAGTTTCTTAAAGCTAAAAACAACTACAACGTGAAGAAATTGTAACGAAAAATCATAGAGAAAAGAGCATTTCTTTTAACTAACAAAATCTGGGGGCTGGACTTTCCATTTTCAAAAACGTTGATGCCGTGACGAGAGCTGTAAATTACAACACTTTTACGGTGCAAAAGGGCGTCAACTTAATGCCCGAAATCAAAACTTAATACCAAACAACCTGCATTTAATGAAGATTCTGCAAAGATTTTGAGGCAAATATACAAAGAATTACCATCGAATGGTCATAAAGATCCTTAAGACATAGTGGGTTAGTTTCAACCACTGTGTGTGAAATTTGAATTCGAATCATATAATTTGACAGACAAAGAACATATAAGAAATTGCTACATTGACACCCGCACAATTATTTTAATTATTCAATAAAAGATAAATACATGTCTTAAAAATTGTGAGGGTCATTGTTGAATTTTCTGAAAAATACGCCTTTCGAAAAACGGCATGAGGAATTCAGGCTGATTGGATTAAGCATAATATTTAATGAGAAATTAATATATAAACCTTGCACAGTTTTATAAATAAAAACATTGTCCCAAGTGGCTCTACTCATTTAAATATTTTTTTTTTTCAACAGATGGTGGTCATATTTAGAAATGTTTTCCGTCGATTTTCAATGAAAAATGCCACTTTTTATTAAAACACTTAAATTTATATTTTATAGTACAAATGTTTACAATATTTTTAGCACGCTGAAACCAAAACGCAATTATTGTCCAAAAAATGTGTAAACGGAAATTTTTTTCTATATAAAGTTTCCTCGATGATAAGTAAAATCAACTTGATAACAATTACAATTGCCTTCTTAAAATACCCCGACAGATTTAAATTAATTTAAAATATATTTTTTAGTCATATTTCAAAATTTGTATCTGAACTTTAACAATGATAAATGTAGAACCATTTCAACGAAAATTTTTTTATAGAAGCTTTTCAGCTTTAAAACTTTTCTTCAGGAAGCAAGCTATTATCTCTTAGCGTAATGGAAGAATTCGCAAAAAACTGAAGCTTCCTCAGCAACTTACATAAAACAACGAAAGACCCTTTTATTTAAATGGGATAATTTATAGCTTATGTATAGTCTTAATATCCGTTGTAATTATTTGTGAAAATTTTTGTAAATCTGATGGAAAATTTTTGGACCACCTCTTTATAATACTAGCATAGAAGCAGAACAATAATCTATTTAGGTAGGTAGGTAAAAATGGTGGTTCATTGAGAACCTAATTAGCACTACGTGGCGTTTTAATGCCACAGCTCTGTTACCTCATTTATGGGGTTTATTTGAGATATCTCTAAATGCCGCCTGAGGTATGTAAGAAGGTCGTTAGTTGCTTAATGTCCTTAGCAGAAATCTCATCAATTGAATTGAAGAAGGGTCTATCAAGCGCTCGCTGTCCAGCTCTAGCAAGAGCCGGGTAGGCGCAAAAGAAGTGTGTTAGGGTTTCCCACTTAGCTGTGTTTGTGCAGCTGCGACAGCTGCGACAGCTGCGACGAAAACCTCCCCTACAGGCGAGCGATGTCCCTGCCAAAATTAAATTCCTGCCTAGCAAGTTCATCGGCCCTCTCATTACCTTGGATGTCACTGTGACCGGGAACTCATATAAGGGAAATGAGCTGACCTTCTAACGACGCTATTTCAGCTTGGCATTCCTGTACTAATTTTGAATGTGAAGTTAAGGAGGCAATATTTTTGATAGCTGCTTGGCTATCAATGCATATGGCAACCTTCTGACTTGGCGGGATATTTGGATGTATTTTGATTTGAAGACATGCTTCGCGTCAGTGTAGATTGTCCAGTTAAAATCCTTACATATCTGCCCACTATTCCATTCCGCTCTTTGTGGGACTAAAATGTCAAAGTTATTTGATGGATAAATCCTAGGGACCGTATAGTCCGTTGGTGATGATACCAAATCTCTTGGTATAAGATCAAGTAAAGTTCTTTGACCATATGATTTTGAAGTGCAGCAACCAGACTCTCTGTGTTTGATGGCGCTGTAGGTGATGCAGCATTACCGTCAGAGCATCTGATGGAGTCGTTCGCATAGCGCCTGTAGTACCTACGCATGCTGTTCTCTGTACCCTATTTAGTTAAAGGACGTTGTTTTCTTTCCTAAGGGCAGCCACCATACTAGTGATCCATATGTTAGAATTGGGCGAACCACCACCGTGTACATCCAAGGGATCAACTTTGATTGGAGACCCCATTTTTTGCCAAAGGTTCTACTGCAGGCGTAAAAAGCTATGTATGCCTGATCCACGTTTAGCTTGCAGATGAGTTTAGGGACTAAAGTTATGCAAAGGTACTTAGCGATGGTGGACAGAAAAAGCGGTTGATCGTTCAGACGGGTGAGTGGGAAGCTGGGTATCTTGGTTTTAGTAGTGAAGAGCATCAGTTCCGTTTTGCTTGAGTTGATACAAAGCCCGCATTTTGAAGCCCAGGTGCAAACTTTAACCAGTGCGCCCTCCATGATCTCACTGATCACAGTCGGAAACTTTCCTGATACTTAGATCACCATATCATCCGCGTAGCCTACTACTTTTACCCTATCTCTGTCTAGTTTTGTTAGTATGTTGTTCACGACAACAGGCAAAAGAAGAGTAGAAATGACACCGCCCTGTGGTGTACCCCTGCTAGCAAATTTAATTATATTCCTATTGCTTGGATGCACCGAGTGTTTAGAATTGTTACAATCCATTGCCATAGAAAGTTTTCCATATTTAGTTCAGTTAAGGATTCAAGTATCGCTCTTCATCCCATCTTAGGGTCGAAGACTACTGGAACTTGCCGCCACGAATCGGGGACGTGGTTGTAAAGGACACAGCTTCTATAGATCAGCATAAGCCTTGGCATTGCTAAGTCTTGTAATTTTGGCAGCATAATGGGTAGTATGACGTCCAAGCCTAAAGATTTAAAAGGAGCGAAACAGTTAATGGCCCATGAAAGGACCCTCAATTGGTCCGGAAAAAAAGTCCACAAAATTGTTTTAGCTCGTCAAAAGAAGTTCCGTAAAAATCTGACATCAGAAGAATATTGGTTTACGATTGGAGACGAAAACTTGAGTATTGGTTTCGAAGTTGGGCCTTCCTGCTTACACCAGACAAAAAACAACTACTCGTCGGCGATTCAGTGCCCTGGTTATAATTGAGAAAACATGAATCGAAAACTTTATACTTGAATAAAAACGATCTTCAGCTTAAAGAACTGCAGCCGTTGAAAGTCTTCCAAAGTTTACTGACAAGGATATGACACCTATAGTTTTGAAAGCTAAACCTAACAAGTGAATATTACATGGCTCTATTAGATCCATCGAGTGCTCACACATGTCCTAAAGTAACGGCTATCTTTTTGTAGACCTCAGTAAGATGCATCAAGGAAAGACATTTTACTCAATTAAAGTGATTGCCGTAACTAAGGCCTATTGGGAGGATATAGACAAATGCTTTTGCAATAAAATTATAAAGGTGCCAACCAATTTCCTAACAACAACACATATTTCAAAAACCTTTCCCAATTTCGGCAGGAGACTTATGGTTGGGCAATGACATCGATTATTGCGATAAATATTTTATAGATTAAAGGCAACAACAACGACAGACACACATATATAAGATAACATTTTTAAAATTGCATACTCACCATAAAACTCTTTGTTCTCTTCTTAGGCTCCTTGCCCAATGTCTTCCTGAGCAACTTGACTGATGGGCACAAGTTGAATGGTGGTGGAACGGTGCCACCATCTTCGAAGTAGCTCATCCAAAGCTGTGACCTGGCGAATTTCCATTCAACATCGGCCCGCTCCGAAATGATTTGGTACGAATTGGACATCATGGCAATCAGCATATTGAGTAGCACAATAATATTGATCACTGAATACGATCCGAACATGAGTAAGGCCCAGAAACGAGTAAAGCTCTTTATGCCAGCCAAATCGAAGGATACCAAGTCTACGAGACCAAAAGATGCCCAAAACAACGATTGAGACGTTTCAAACAAACTACAAAAAAAACAATCAAATCCAAGTCATTCGATTTATCTTAGTACCCACTTTGAGAACCGACGCCAAATCGTACAAGACTTTTCCTGATCATCGAAGTCCGCCACATCCGGATGCAAATGGTAACACTTGTGTTTCTCCAAATCAGCATAATACCACAGCAATTGATTCAAGCCGCAACCAAAGGCGAACAGCACCAAAGTATAGATGAAGAAGAACTTTATGATATCAATAATCATACGGCCGAGCGACACTTGCAATGGTCCAAGATGTGGATTTATAGAGAATATGTGCACAAGCTTGAGGAATGAGAATATCATTCCAGCCGCAAATGCACCCTCTGACAGCAGCATCGGATCGAAGGGATGCCAATGCTCACGAGGAAAATACGGATCTATACCACGATACCATAAATCTCGCTAAAATATGATTAAAAGTCTTTAAAGGTAAACGCGTGTTTAAAAATGCAGGAACACTCACGTGCACAATGATCCAGGCGGTGGCGCGACAAAGTATCCATGTGACATAAAACATATTTGATATGAAATCCACGATGTTCCATAAATCGCATATATACTCGAAAAGACCATCCGAATAGAGAGTTCTCAATTCACCAAATATCAAACCTGCGAAAGTAAACAAAAAAAGTTAGTTGAATCCGGATTACATCCCGAATGCGCGCTGTTGAATTCTAATGAGCATAAAGGATATATTAGCAATCGTTGTGGGTCGGTGCGCACTTTTTTTCACGATTCAGTTCACAGAAGTTCCATTGGAATGTCGAGAACGCCTGAAAAGGTACAAAGATACAGAGCACGGCAAAGAGTTGCAGAAACATTAAGTTGCTTCGAGGTTTATTTGCTTGGTCAGTTTTGGCAGTGTTTACTTCTAAAACACTGAAAGAAATCGACCAATTGTAAGGCAAGAAAAGTTTTATTGCCAAAGTCAAATGTTAGAAATGAAGACCAAAAAGGTCAAGTTGGTTTCACTTGCATGTGTAGAATAGTTCTTACAGTACCGAAGTTCATTTTATAATTAACTAAGAGTCCCTTGCGACTTCCTCCGCGTAGATATCTATTGACCGTTCGCTGTTGCAAAGTTGTACTTATTGTCCAAACAATGTTTTGAAGCAAAATAACAATTAGCATTAGCTTCTTAAATTATCCTGCAAGGTTAAAATTAGTTTTAAATACATTTTTAAGTCATATTTTAACAATTTGCCTATCAACCATAAGATACTATATAAAGATATGCGTGCCTTTTGTATTAAAGTTTTTCAGTTCTTTTTTTGTTTTTTTTTTATTTCACACATTTGATTTTATACATTTTTTTTTTTTACCAAATTGCCTATCTGCAGGTGGTTGTTTAAAAATTTCGTTTTGAAACGATTTTTCATATAATTATTTGATTACACATTGCAAGGCATTTTTAAACTCACGCCAAAGGAAATGTTCGTCGATGGTTACTCCGAGATATTTGAAACTTTTGCCAACCTCAATTGGTTCGCTGTTGGTTGACTGTGTTGGGCAGTCATTTTGGTTATAAATCCGGACAGTTTCTGCTCGCTTGGAAGGTGCGCGTTTGTACATCAACTTTGTTTTGGATGCATTTATAACTAATCCGTTATCATGAAACCAATTGGAGACAGCGTAAAATTCATTTTGTTATATTCCCATGGCGGAATTCATGTGTTTTTGTTTAACCACTATTGCAATGTCATCGGCATAGGCATAAGCAGTACATTTTTTAAATAGTGGCAGAAGTTCGCTGGTAAATAGTTTGAACAATATGGGGCTCAATTTGGAACTTTGTAGTATACCATATTCGCTTGGTTTTTCATTGCTTAATGAATCCAACAATTTTTCTTTCAATTTTCTATCAGTCAGATCTCTCAGAACCCATTTTACTAGTACTAGTATTGGTCAACTCACCCAATGAAGACGCCGTGCTCTTACTTTTTTAAAAAGCGTTTTGGTTTGAATGCAACAATTTGTACTTAGATATGAAACTGTTAAGTCGACTAATTATAAATTCTTCCATGCATTTCTCAACCGCTGACAAAATCGCTATTGGTCTGTAATTTTCATTTTTATTTTTTATTCCTCTGTTTTCGGTTTATAATTTTTGTAAATACTGGCGCAAGGTAAATAGCACTTATTTTCAGATCAACTGGCCTTATATTCTCCGCTCCAGGGCCCATTCGACACAACATCATGAAAACTTCTTTTTCTGTTTCTTCTTCCATGTAAATATTTCGTTGAAGTTGCCAACTCTCATGGTTTGATTTCGCAAATTTATCCACAAAACCGTTTAAACCTTCATCAGCATCAGGAAATTTTTTTCTTATAATTTCATCAATTGAACGTTTCTTTCTTCCTAAAAGTTCATTAACGATATTTTACTCCTCGGGTTATTTTTCCACCTCCTATGTAGCTTATGTTTCCTTATGCTCTATGTTTCCGTTTTCTTCTGGTTGATAATGTCTTGCTTGCCTTAGTATATAGTATATGCCAATAAGTACTCTTACAAATCATTTTCTTCGTTTAATTTCTGCCTTTTGTTGATTAATGGTTTTAACCTCATTTTTATCAAACTACAGTTCTACAACTTTCTTGTTAGCTTACTTCGTGGGGTAAGATTGAGGTGCGATTTCCAAAATTATTTTTCGTGGGTACCCCCCTTTATTTGTTTAATTATTTGTTGTTGTAGCGGCATTTTAAGCAAAAATTTCAAGTTTCTACCAGTTTCGGTTCATGAGGGTATGGAACTCTTAAGCGAGAGTCAGCGATAAAAAGGTAGCCCTTTGGACACCAGCATTAGAATCGTTAATCGCAGTACTGAAACCGTACAATTGTACTTGGATTTAATGAAGTATTGTTTTTAACCCGGTGAAGAAACCATGCAGGCATTAGCGGTAAGAGATGCTTGTATTTTTATAGATGCGCTGAACTAATGCCGCTTCGGTCTTCCCGACAGATGAATAGCAGTGTAATGGTTTTGCAAGCGAAGACGAACAGCTCGTCAGAAGAATCTGTGAATACTATTTGAACTAGCAGATTGTGAATGACGAGATTTTTGAATACGGCTGAACATCAATCTTTACAACTTTGCCCCTTTGAATGTTTCCTGCTTAGAGATAAGCGTTTACCTGCATTTCTCATTAAATCGACAGTTTCGCTGTGAGAATTAGTTCCTTCATGATGATTTTTAAATCTCATAAAGTCCATAAATTTTAATCAGGGCAGGATTCTGAAAAGATCCCTCCCAGATTGAAAAATAGGTTTGTCTAAGAATCAATTATATAGTATGCTGTCAACCAGCAAAAGATCCATCGAATATCATCTCGGCCAAAATATAACGATTGGCAGCTCAACTTCGGTGTAGTAAAGGAGTCCAACTACCTCAGAACTCATATATCCCCCACAAACGACACCATACCAGCCAAACGCTGCTACTTTGGTTTTTCACACCAACTAGGATCCAAACTCCTAACACAAAGGACAAAAATACTGCTGTACAAAACACTTATTTTCCAGAACATAAGGATAAGGCGAACTCTACGAGCTGTTCATAATGTGGATATAGTCCGGAGGGCAAAGGACCGAACCTCCTGTTCAATGATCAAGCAATAGCGGACGCTAGAAAGCTTGGTCCAAACAATTGCAAGCGGCGCGCTCAGGACCGACAGGGCTCGAGGACAGCTCCGTCTCAGGCTCTGATCTGATCCGTCTCAGACTCTGATCTCTGGTAAGAAGTAATCCTGACTGCAACAGAGAATTTACCCGATTCTCACGGAATGACTATCTGGTCATTCAGATTAATTTGGTTGATGGTATTTTCGCTTGGCTATAAACTTGTATAAATAAAGCTGGGTGCAGTCCAGATTGCTGGCCTCTTTTTCATTTGACTTAATATTTTTTTTATTTTTCGTTGGACACGCTTATACAACCAAAACCTTATAAATTCTAAAATGAGTAAATATAGCCATTTTTAATTAGATGTTATTCGGGCTCACGGTGCTCACGAGGTGCGAGTTGAATTCTAAGTTTTCCTACTTCCTGAACTTAATTTTAATTAAAAGCGTGTTCAGGTCAAATACAGCGCGAAACTTTGTTGCAATACTTTCCATTTACAGTTCCTTATCTTCCGGCATGCGAAATTTTTTTAAGGTTTCACAAGTTTGCTTTTCACTCAGTTCGTTTGAAAAACCTAACACGAGGAAATAGATTCTTATTTTTTCAAACAAATCAACATCAGCGGATTCTTGTTGAATATATTTGTATTTGAGATACTTACTGAAAATGTACATTATGATTCCCAGTTCGATGGGTCCTGGCAAAGAGCCACGTTCGTGTTTCTTCCAGTCCTCTAACATCGAAGTCATCCAGGGGAACGCAATCAACTCGAACATAATTTGAACAACCCTCAAAGAAGCTGCCCCCAAGAGCGCTTTAGAGTGACATTATCTTAAATTAGTTGCTTGCTCCAAAATTTTATTATATTTTTAAACTTACTTAAAAAGAACATGTAACTGCATGAGTGTGAGATGAATTTGACAAAAGGTTTTCGCATAAACTTGCCCTTATCAGACTCTGGCGCAATCAAGTAGTTCATACTGTTTAAGGGAAACATACAGCCAAGCTTCACAACTTCCATTATCTGTTGGCCCACGGTTTTTCTTCGGAATCCAGGCAAACCTTCATACCAAATGGCAGCTAACAATTGTTGGACATTGGGATGTGCCACAAACTGTTGAAAGAACATTTATTAATCCAGAAAAAAACAGGATCCTTATGATTTACTTACCGCTTTCTGCTTATACTTAATGGCCAGCTTTAAGCGTTCCAGTGTCTGACGTTCGCCTGGCATCCAAACATCGTGAGTTGCCTCGTGATTAAAGTTCAGCATCACTTCCAATTCCGTGGAGGTACGTGCATGATCTAAGAGGGACGAAACAAACTCCTGAACTCCCATACGCATTTCCTAAACGTAAATGGAAGATTTGTTTTTTTTCTTTTTTTGAAACACCCATTAACAAGTACGAGTATAAGAACGTTTTTTTTCTGCTTTTTTTTTATGTGTTATCAAATTACGCATAAAGAAACGCAAAAAAGGACGACAAATGAAATTGAATGACGGTCACGTCATCATCACGCGGCCGTAACCACATCAAAGAGTCCTTTTTTTTGTCGTTGTTTTGGTTGGACTTACCGTGTATTCCGCGCGGAATTCAGATTCCATGGCCTGTAGGCGTTTCAACTCCCATGATAATTCGAATGCCGTGAGGACGGGATCTCGGGAGCTAAGTGCTATTAGGGAGCTCGCAGATAGTGCCCGATATGCATTGATACGAGATTGTGAGTGTCTAAGGGAATCGGTCTCCTGAGATGTAACACAGTCATCACAGCCACATCTGTATAGATAAGGGCACAAAGACGCAAATAAATATAAGATGCGAAATTAATGCAAATTTCATTTCAACACAGATTTCAGTGAGATGAAGAACCTTTGTGTCCTCACGCCGGCCGGCCGGCTGGGATTATGAATGCATTGCATGCGGGTTGCGTTGAAAGCTTTTCTTTTTTTTTCAAGTGGTAAGTGAATTACTTTGAGTTTGAATATCTACATCGAGGTTGATCTATAAAGGCTTTTTTATATTGCCGTTTCACAGACAACTCTTTCAATAGAGTAGTTTCGTGTCAGCTGAAATACTTGCTGAAAAGTAATCACCAATTTTTCTCTGTTTTTCATAAATCCAAAGAACCACAGTCTATCAATAATGGGTTATATTTGTCTTTTGCCTACCGGGGGGGGGGGGGACCTACCGTTATCGGATTAAAACTGAGAAAGGTGCAGAATTATAGGTACAGCCTCATCTGATTTATACATTCTTCTAGCTTTGCTCTAGTGGATAATACGCATCTCTAAGTACGACAAACGGTGCGAACAAAAGAAGTTATTGCCGTTGTAAAGCGGAGTGTTGAGGAGAATCCGAATGAGTCGATTGGACCTATGCCCGTCCACTTTGTGGAATATATTTACGGAAAGATCTTGGTTAAAAAGCTTATCAGGTCCAGCTAGTGCATGAGTTGAAACGGCGTGATCATTATACGCGTCGTTGACTCCGAGAAAGGAACGAAAACATGATTCACTTGAGCCTTATTTTCGACCCAAAATTTTGTTCTCCTATGAGGCCAATTGGAAATTACACAAGCAAGCTTGTCGAATTCGAGGTGGAGAAATCTCAGAAGCCTTTATCGAAACGCTATTAAAACTAACTGTTTGGTGTGCTTTATGGGCTGATCTAATCATCATTTCTTTAATGACGATATCGGCCAAAATGTTAACTTAAATAGACAGCGCTATAGAAACATGATTTCTGACTTCTTCGTTCCTCCGGCATTGAAGTAACTGAACATTCGGTTCAACAAGATGGCGCAACCATAACTACCCTTATAAGGCATTTATCTAGAACGAATAAAAGGTTATTGTGTACTGGTTTGAAACTCAGGTGTGTTTGGTTCCGAATTTCACTGTATGGATGTCTTGACTAGTTTGCATTTCATAAAAATTCGTAGTATTTTATTCGGCTTAATAACTTAATAACTCAGATCAACTCAAAACGAGGTTGATGGTTAAAATTTGACAGTGCAGTAACTAGCCGAATCTTTTTCCACTCCATATGAACCAGCTATATGGATTGGATATCAAATAATTAGCCGAACGCATACAAGTTAACATTATCGGACAAAAAAGGAAAGACTACATTCGGTGTAATTATAGAGCCATGTTGCTCACGAGCTGCGTGGTCAAGCTTGGTGGTGGTTGCATAAAGGTCAAGGAATGTTTCTTTTTCGCTGATGTGGTAGACCTAATCCGATGGATGGAATACCTTTCCATCGGTTTTGTGGCTAACAGGGTCTGGATTCACAAAGATGCAAAATATTGTCCCGAACCGTTTTTCCAAACGTTGCCGTGGTTAAGTGGATCAACAAAAATAAAAAGCAAAACCAAGATATATGAAATGGCTTTTCTAATCGATAAACCTCAACACAGGTTTTAAAACAGTGGAAAACATCGAAAGTCAGCTTTGGGAGATCATGCAACTAGCTTGGAGATCATTTACATTGGAACTGTCAAGAATTTTATCGATTGAGTGACTGGAATGACAGACAAAGTCGAGACGAGCCGAATTTAAGGGGTCTAACTCGATTATATTACCGAATCCTTTGTTTTGATTCACAATGAATATTAATTGTTAAAATGAAAAAAGTTTACATGAATCCCAAATGGCACTGTCCGGAAACTTATGGACCGCATTGTGTGTTGAGCGAGGAGTGCAAGAAAGCGACGACTTACAGATGATTACAGTTATTTATGAGGGAGCAAAGAAAAACGTTTGCTGTACCGCGGATAACAACTCTCAATAAAATTCGATGTACAGCAGAAAAGTGTATACCCTTTGCTTTTAGTTGCAAACTCTAATTGTTGGCTTGCAACGCGTATTATGACCAGCTTAACGAATTAGACAGCCGAATTTCAAATTGTTGTTAGGACAAGAATTATGCTCGCATTATTTTCATCTCTACCCGATTTTCATTCATGTAATTGCTTGAGTTAGATTTCTGAATAAATTAGCTAAATGGCATTTCTGCGTGTCCTTGCAATAATCAATAAATTTTCACATGTTTGAATTACGCAAAATTCACTCGAAAAGGTAAACACCAGCATGACACCTATTCGTCATCGTGGACACAGTTTCCAACCTTCCTGAACACCAGATGCAAGCAACCGGCAAGGGATTTTGAAACTACAGCAACGACTTAGAGCAACAAACACATTTGCAATACAATTGCAGATGAACTGTATGACGGACAATACTAAAGTGCACGTTCCACTGTTTACACCTTAAACAAATTTACGTGCTTTCCACAATGATTTTCGGACGACACTATGTTGATTATGAGTCCATTCATGCTATTATGACATTCGAATAAAACAACTCCTACTCACTTGACATCATGCGGCATGGGTAGGGTTGCACCACGATCCAAGAGAACCTTCAGGATTTCATAATTATTTCGGTGGGCAGCTAATATCAATGGAGTTATGTCGGGTGTGAATGTGGACTTGGAGCGGTCGACTGCTTCCCAACTCTAAAAAAACAAAAAACACAGATTTTTTTTATGATTCATAATAAAATGCTTGATTGCATACGTAAGGTTGTCCTTCCTGATGATGTGATTCCTCCCATTGCAGCAGCTCTTCCACAGCTTCTACATACTCTTCAGAAATGGCATGCAGCAGTGCGTCGCCAACATCGATACCCTCTTCAAGGAGCAAAACAATCAAATCAAAATTCTCATTTTCAATGGCGGATATCAAAGCAGATCGATTAAGAGGATCTACACAGTTTAGGTTGAAAGCTTTTGTATCGCCTTTGTAGTCTTCAATGATTCTAGAATTGAAAAAAGAATTGTTTGGATTAACAAAAAAATTGAGAAGCACAAGATTTGTTACCTCTTAACGCCTGCCAAGTCACCGCGTTCAGCCGCAAGGATGAAATTTTTTTCGACATCATTGAGGACATACTCATCGGCCATAACAATGTTATAGTCCATTTGGCCCTTTTCGGCATCATCTGGTTCCGACGGCATTTTGGCTAATCAGATGAATTCTCTTTGGGCAAATACCAACTAAACAGCACTCTAGCTGACTGCGATGTTGTAGGTTTCTGCTAGGAGAAAATTTAAGTACCACCGTGACATTTAGAAAAATAAATTCCGTCGCTATTTTTAGAATAAATTAGGAAGGAATTAAGCCGATATACAAACGCCACTCATTAGTCAGTCTTTCGCTGGTCGACCAATCCAGTGATAGTGCCAATAACTTTATCCCAATCGCAAATAGTGGATGGACCAGAATCGAAAAACTAGATCACTCTAGGTATCGAACATGGGACCTATCAATTGAATCAATTGAAAGGCAAGCGCTCTACCAACTCCGTCACACAGCTGTTTTAAGGTAAAAGGATTTCCTATCTTAAGAATCAGGTAAAGAATGCAGAGTCTCATTTACAGGCTTGACTTTATTTCTAGAAGGGGCGGACATTAGCCGCACTCGTTTTCAAAGGATTTACAAAATATGTGCATTGCTAACTCTGCTTTCTTCCTTCCTGATGCATTCCAACTGATTTATGGTTAAAAGCAGTAAAAGTCTCTTAAGGTTCTAAGATACGTACAACATAACTTCCGGATTGTGGTTGATATTGCAATCTGAGTGCATGAAAGACAAACTAAAAAGACCCATTTGGTTTTTTTTTTTTAACTGGCGTGACCATTGTGAAAGTAGTGAGTGCCAGGGCATAAAAAGGTCATCATTGGCATGAACTAAATAGATAAGTGACTTAAGCCGAAAGATGTGTAGTTGTTTGAAACCTGAAGATGTATTTTCATTTCAATTACTCCAAGGTTAAAGTCCAAAATGGGACTGAAAATTGATGTCAACATAGCCAATGAATTTCAAGTAAACAAACCATTGCTTTTTCAACATGAACTAAGAATTCCAGCAGTCGGTACACAAACCACTACAGCAATTTATGCTCCAGTGACAATAACTCTTCATACTCATAAACAACTGGAACATTATGTGAAATAGCTCAAACTAAATTTTTAATTCGAAAACACCTCAATCCGCTAATGGATCCGCTGATGGATCGAAGACTTGCTTTAAAAAACTACCCATTAAGTATAAATTCAAGCCCTCTTTGAACTAGAACTTTGGTGAACATCATGAAAATACGAATCGTTACTTTTTATTGACAGCAACCAGGAAAAATAACTTGGCATTTACTATGAAGATGTCCGTTCGTCGAAAAGATAAGCCAAACAAAGCCAAGCAAACACATTACTTCGCAGTTTTTAAATTCTTTTGAAGCGGAAGTTTCGTGTTTCAAAAATTTATACAAATAAAACAGATTGGTGAATATAACAATGCATAATTCACTGTGCTGTCAGCTTTTTACATTTTCTGCAGAAGGTTGAAGAAAAAAAATAAGATCACCGGCATGTGTTCGATAATAAAAACAATTTAAAATGCTTAAACAAAGTTCTTGAAGTTCTCAAAATCTCGAGTCCTTAATCGTAAGATAAATTTAAATGTTCGAATCTTGTCTTTTGGTTCAAAATTTTCTAGCTCTTACGTAAGTTATGGACTTTTGAAAAGAAAGTGGGGCACAGTATGAGTAAATATTTCTTCCAACAAACGGCTGACTTTCGCAGAAGTAATTCGACTGGAAACATTCGAGTCGCATATCTAAACGTTCGTCCGTCAAGATGGACCCCAGAATACATATTCTGAATACATATTTAATTATTAAACAATAGCATAAGTAGGCAAGTTCTGCCTTTCATCTAAACAAATTTGTTTCTAGCTTAATATTTTCTGGAAGTTCATTAAACAGTTTAAGTCTCCTTTAGGATGGCATATTTTGAGTATGATTACTTCCAAAAATTTGAATAAAGTATTGCTTCGAAGTCCATATGGCTTTGTATCTTTCCTAATAGTTAATTTTTCTCTTAGATAATGTTCATAATATTTTTTTTTAACCTTAATCTTAATCCTAACTTTTTTGAAATTTTATTGGTTTGTGTCAGAAGACTAAAGTTTTACTTTGTTTATATATAAAATATGCTATTTATGTCTTCTGAAATGATAAATAATAAATATTTAGATAATTTTCTGTTACAAATAATAGGTCATCGTCTGCGAATGTTGCTGTCCATATTTATCCACTTTGTGCACATCATTTATATAAATAGGGAATAGTAGGGGACCTTTTATTGTACCTTTGGGAACACCTAATTCGAACTCCTTTAGTTCCTTTTTCTCGCCCTTAAATTGCACCTGTTGCTTTCTTCCAGGTAAGTATATCTTGAACCATTCTTATTTGACACTCTTGACCACATGATCTCTCCATCAATCTGTCGAAAGCCCTTTTTAGATCTAAAAAGGGCACAGCCACCTTCTTTTTTCCTAGTCTTTCTCCTTTCCAATTGGCTCTTACATAATTTAAGAACGATTCACATGAAGGTTTATTCCATTATTATTCCATTATCTTCTAAGAAATGTTCGGCCTGAATTTTTATCACCTTCCCGGGTATTGGCCTAATGTTCGTGGTTTTATTAGATTTAGCAACTTTCTGAACAGGGGCTTGTAATCAAAAATTCCCCGCTACTTAAAGAAAAGTTTATTATTTCTTATAATATTGGACCTGTTTTTCTGTTTTTTGTAAAAAAAAAAACAAAGAAAAAAGAATTGAAGTCACATGTTGAAATTATTTTCCACAATTCATCATATTTAAAAGATTGAATAAGTTTGTTGGATTTTGATCTCCATAGCTTACAAAAGAAACGATTTATTTATTTTTCTACCACTGTCAATGAAGTATTTATTAAAATTTTATACTATTGTTGATAGTTTTATCATCTTCGACAAATAACCCCCCAAAGTCTTCTGTTTTAATTTGAATTCTATCCTCTTTGAGGACAAGAGATCTAAGAGCTTTCCAAATGACTTTATGATTTTCTGCTTACACTATTTTATTTTTTTTATTATATTATTTAGTTTCGATATTTCCAGTCTAATATTGTTTATGTTGAACTTATAGATACACAAGTCTTTACGCAAGCCCGATTACAGAGCTCTAAAACAACTGCTAACTTTTAAATCTTTTAATTGGTTCAATGATGTTAACATCATTACCATTTATTTTTTATCATTAACTTTTCATTTCACTACAAATGAGTTTAATATGTCTCTAAGTTTGCCTGCTATAAATAGCACAAAATTTGTAAGCAGAAAAATAACAAGATTTATAAACGAAATTTGGAAGAAATAAAGAGATGATTTTGATTGAGATTTAAACAAGTTCTTCAGAAACGGATTACTAACTTTTTGTTGAAGAAAAATCTTCAATAATTCCATCAACAATGCTTGTTTTTCCACCTCATGAAAATTTGTTTAATTATTCCTGGATTCAGCTCTGCTGAAACAAAGTTTGAAAGCGTGGATTCCGGGAGAAGCACTTAACCATCCATCTGCTGATTAATCTTCAAAGTGATATTACCTTTGGGCAAAACAAAAAGGCAACAACTATTGCATATTTGTGAATTTGGGACTTTGAAAAAGCCTATGACTGCGTTTGATCAGGATGGATTCTCCTCATCAATTGGAAAGAATGATTCACTAATAGTTCTTTAATAAATAGAGTTTTCTTACTACAGATAATCAACGCAAAGGTAAGTGGAGCCCCACAAATTACCAGAACATTAATCATACAAAGATGAGATCAACCTACGAATAACACACCAACAAAGACGCTGCTACATGCAGATGACTCAGTAACTAACTCTGCATTGTTTTCTCCAGAGACTGCAACTAAAAAGACTCACTCTACGCAGTCGATGTTTCTTCGGTTTGTCCAAATTACAAGGATCAAAACTCCTGTTCCGAAGGACCAAAATAATGCTCCACAAAAAATTCAACTTACGAGTGTGACCGAATGATGGGCAATAAGCAAAACAACAAAACACAAAACATATTGACTTTAAGGATCTTCGAAAGAAGATTTTTTTCGAATATGAGCCTGTTTTCGAGTTACAGTCAGCAGGTTGACAATAAATAAGGGAAAATCAATCATAGATGCCAGAAATCTTGGTTTAATCAACTTGAAGCAGTGTGCCCGTGACAATGAAGGAAGAAAAACTTTTGAAGTCCAGCCTCAGCTCCTCCAAGGATAGCATGGAATGGCATGGAAGAAAAACTTTTGAAGTCCAGCCTCAGCTCCTCCAAGGATGGCTTCCTGAGTAAGAACGTAAACAGTAATTCGGCTGAAGCCAGACTTTCAAAAGTAATTTACTTTGTCGTGGGTCTATAATAAGATGAGAATGGCAAACGGACTGCCTATAGTTGAGATCTTCGAGAAGCGAACAACAAACCTCCTTGTCTGTCCACTCTGTCGGAGACTTATGTAGTAGAGAATAGGAGCAGGTTTTAATTCGGTAGGAATCGTGCGACGTTTTACTACACAAAGTTGCTCTAGTTACTCGTAAAACAGAGTGCAAAGAGAAAAGAAAAGCCTTTCAGTGCACTATAAGCACTAGTGCCATCGATAAATCACTTATTCGGGTGCATTTGGACCTGAAACGAATTAAAATGTCATCCAATTATAAGCTTTATATTTTTATTACGAAACGACACTGCATTTCTAAATTTTTCCTTTTTAAGTTTTAGCTAAAAATGCATGCAACGCGAGTACGTTCTAATTTCTCAAAAAACATAAGTTGCGCAATCAAGGAAGGAACTCCTTTAAATAGTTTCTTTATAAAAATTTGAAAACCAAAATATTTTTAATCCTGATCGTGGCTGACAGTTTCCAGTCAATTTTTTTTTCAATAAACAAGTTTATATTTATTAATTAGAACTTACAAAACGTTCTTATATATCCAAAAATTTGACTATAATATCCTCTCATTTGGAAGCGGGGTTGCTTAATTATTGTTTATTTGTTTAATTTTGTTTTTGCTTTATCCTTGTGTTTTTCCAAAGGACATTTTTTAATAGAACGCGTGTAAAGCATAGAGAAAAAAAAATAAATACGAACAAAGAAAACTACGTGTAACGATAACGAAAACAAAATCAATCCACGGAAAGAATTAAGGAAAAAAAGGAGCCTGTCCTTGTTGAATTTCTCACACAAAAACACACACGCACACAAGTATTGTAGTTTTATTGTAGATTATTCCAGTGCCAAAGGAAAGTAGCAAGCTTTCTAAGCTACTCTAAGGCTTTATTTCTTCCCGGTGTTCTTGCTTTCGGAATTCGCGAAGAACTGATGAATTCAAGGCTTGCACCCGAGGTATACGGCTTTAATTACATTAGTGGCTTGAAAGGAAATTCAATAATTACTTTTCGTTTTCGCTTTACCTTGTTTCGCTTTTATTTCTTTTCAGCTTTCGTTGGCTTAGTGCAATTGCAAAAATGCACATTTACAGGGCTCTCTTCGCAAGGCCGGTCACTAACGTGAGGGTTGCTGCTACTGCATGAGGGTTAAATAAGGTTAGATGGACTTTCGAGCCTCTTTTTGCGTTCGTTCGAAGTTTTTTTTTTTAATAAAATACATTACGAGTTTACGAAGAACCATTTATTTTATATTTAGACAGTCTTGATATATAAGAATGCTTTTTTTTGTGCAATGAAAATGTGCGGAGGAAACGGAACACTTAATCCGTTTGCCACAATTTGATGTGAGATTCTGATGCATTGAGTGCTCGAAAGGGCTTCCTCGTGTCATCGATTTCTTCCGACACGGAAAGCGACCGATCAATATACTCAAAAGGCTTAAAATGTAATGGTTTTGCTCTGATTTTTTGCTGCATTTCGTTTTGACGAAAATGAGACACTATTCGACTTGAGAAGCCAGTTTGAAAGTTTGAGAATATTGGAAATAGCAAACGAAAAAACATTAACAAAATTTATGATTCTATTCTTGGGCTAAGTGGATAACCAAACGTTTATAAGTTGTTCACTTGCATATTCTGGAGTAAATGCACAAGCCTGGCTTACGCCTGCTTATCAATTGTATCAATTGAATTCCAAGGTAAGTCTTTTACTTGTCTAGATACGATTTTTCATTGGGATCAAATAACGATACTTTCAATGTAGTAGCTAAATAGTGACAAGCCAAGCTGTAGTGATTAATGTATCGGCTTGTTTGCGTCGTCAAAATTGTGTTTTGTGAAAATTATGTCATTTGCGTAACTGCAGCAATAAGCCTGACAGCAAAATTGTAATGCGAATAAAAAACTGCGAATCGAGCGAATGCAAACAAGTGAGTGTAAAGTTTTTCTTCACTTTTCGATCCCAATTCATCAAATGGAACCAAAATACATCCGCGTTATGTGTAGTGTTAGTCATGCACCACCGGAAAATTAAAACATTGTTAATAATTTTAAAAATGCCTATTAGAGAAGGTTCAAATGGACGATGCATACTAAATGAAGAAATTTACGGACAATAGATCCCGATGATGGTAAACAGAGATCAAATCAATGAAGCCGTTGAAAGTTTTACAACTGCAATATATGAAAACATGGCATAATCTGTCCCAGCCTTAAAAACTGCATATGCCTAAGAACATGAATACGATGAATTAAAATCATCTAGAAGGTAACAGCATTGCGAGCAATAGTTCCATTAAAACTATTGTAGAACAATCAATGGAGTTTATGAGATTTCAAAAAAGTTTGTAAAGATGTACCTGATGGTCTTTAGAATTTCAAGAGCCCAGTGTTCGATAGTTAAAAAATATTATTTTAAAAAATCTAACCAAAACAGGTGTTAGATTTTTACATGTTCTTTTTGCTGCCTGTTTTGAAAAAGTTTATTTCCCAAAGCAATGGAAAACAGCTGAAATAATCCCAACATAGTAACCTGGGAAAAATCCTTCCTCAACTAGCATTTATATACCCACAAGTTTACTTAGCTTTCTGAGAAAATGTCTTGAGAAGCTTATAAAAAATAAAATTTTGATTCACTCAAGCATGCATGATATCCTCCCAGCGGAACAATTTGGGCTCAGAGGTTGTGATAGTACAGTGTACCAAGATCACCGTATAACAAAAGAAAAATAACGGAATGGTTCTTTGGACGTGGTGTGGCTTTAGGGTTGGTACACAAACTCTTAGTTCTTAATTTTCCACTTCTCCTTGTAACAGTAATTGGTTTCCTTTTTATCTGAAAGATTTTTCAAAGGTTTCAATATGATTTTCAGAGTTTCAGTAACTGCAAATCAGCTATCTTTGCAGATGATTTAAAGTGTGCAAACGTGCTTAAATGATTTGAAAAATAAAATAAATGCTGTGAAGACTCAACTTGTGTTTTTCACAAGGAAAAGGAAAGCTTGTTTCTTACCCAGCAATATGCTTCAAATTTATCAAGTGATAAGTACTTAGGAGTACACTTAGACTTTTGGACTTCATATACACCAAGCAATTAGAAAGGTCAACTTTGTTACAAAAATAATAACAAGAACTAAAAATAAGTTTATCATTTTAAAATTATATTTTTAGACAATATATTATTTGGTCACCAAATTCTCCGATTGAAAAGAACACAAAACAAAGTTCTGAACATTATCCTTAATATGCCATGACACTGTTCGACGGAAGATCTCCACGTTTTGAACCAACATCGAAAATTTTCATTGAGAATATCAAATTTACTTAAGCGATACAATGCAGGCTACCCAAAAACTACTTGATCACAAATTTGGCTATTTAAGGGGAACAAAACACAAAACTTACAAAAAATAAAGAATTAAAAGAATGGCTAAGCTTTGTAATTGTTATCTATTTTCTGTTCTTTATTTTGTTATGCCCAAATTTAAGCCGCAAACAGACATCGTTTGGCCTTGCGACTTATTGATTGTCATCGCGAATGCCAATTTAATTGGAAATTGAACGTGTTTGAATTCAATTGGCATATCTGTGGGTATCATAGGGATTCGTGGTAGTTATCAATCAATGAGAGATTATAACCTAACTGCTATCGGGTTGATGTAAGCAGTGTGAAAATTTAGAGTACTATTCAAAATGCTTCATCATAAAAAAATTAAAAAAAAAATTTACCCACAAACAAACAACCCTTTTCAATTAAGGGTATAAAAATAATCTCCGATTTTTTCTCGGACCTACCGAATATACAAAAAAAAAATCATAAAAATCGGTCAAGCCGTTTCGGAGGAGTTTGGTTACAAACACTGTGACACGAGAATATATGTAGATAGTTATAAATGAAATGTCTATAAATTTTTTAAAAATTGACAGATGTCGTTTAACAGCTTTATAAGAATCAATTGTGTTTATTTTGAAATGAAAAGAAATATTGAGCTAAGGTATTTGTGAAACAATATTATAAAGACGAGCTATTCCTTTAGTTTTGCGCTTATAAAACATACATCGTTTAAAAAAATATACCCTATTTAAATTAATTCCGTTATAAAAGATGCAGCTTACTTATATTGCGGAAAAATTGGGTTTTGCTGAAAAGTTTCATAAAACAGTTAAAACAATAATTTTGACAGACCATGAATTTTGCTGCATAAAATGAATCAAATGATTTACCGGGCACCTCTAATTGATGAACCATTTGAGACAAATTATTATGACTAACGCAATTAAGCAAATGCATCCAGACAGAGAGCATACAAACAAACTATAAGTGATAAGAAGGAGACTATGTGACTTAGAAGGAGAATAGGAATATCTTCATTAACTAGAAATTTTATTTAGCAACGATAGATGGGAAAATGTTGAGCAAAACAACAAATAACAAACAAAGGTAATATTGCCCATCAGGAGTCCAGATATAGCAACTGAACATAAAAAAGAATATGGAAATTCATGTTTATGGTGTACGACAGAAGGAGGAAGGGCGATGATGGTGCTACTGATAGGCACGGAGCGATAAGAAGGAGAAAACGCAAATGGTAAAAAATTTTCGCCAACAGCTTGGAAAAATTATAGTTACTCGAAAATAGGGATGCAGTTATCATTTGCCGCTTCGTAGAGGCAACACTAATAGAACCCTCCACCAAAGATGCTTTCGCTGCCAATTTCAGCACTGAAGTCGTCAAGTATGATTTTGGCATCGCGTCATTAAGTTCATACAATTTCTCTTTCACAAAATCCCCATTTTTTTATTGTAAAATGGATAAATGAGCAGTGTTGCCAATGGAATACGGTTGAAAAATTATAGCAGTGGAATCCAATCGGCTTTTTCTCTGGAACCGTGATTATAGACTTTCTGTACATGTATCGGTCTTTTTCAACCCTGTCTTGTAGGCTTCGGGTGGTATTTAGAGCCTCTGACTAGATGAAAGAGTATAATGAGACAATTATTTTATCTATGTAATGAAAATTGTGGCAGCCAGAAAATTCCATTTGTTCATCATCAAATTGTGGTTTGAAGGACCTTTGTCGAACAGCATCCATAGTACAGTGGCTGACATTTGTACATATTAATTTCAAATGTACGAGTTTACAACGTAAATTATTCTTAAAACTTTCATCATTCAAAAACAACCGTCATATTTATTTGAATCTAAAAAGCTTTAAGTTCTTCCGACTTCTTCTGAAACTTCTGTTTTCACTTCATTTTTATGCCTTCATTTCTCTTCCAATTTGTTGCAGCTGCCATTTATGTTTATGTTTACAAAAGAGACTACTTCATAAAGCTCTAAGAACATCCAGTGCACCTGCGGAGATTCGGAGAGAAAAGCTCCGTTTTCACTCTCAATTGCGCCCCTTCGATGAACTTTCTCTCTTGTCCTTCTTGTGAAAATTCCTCGCCCCATATTGTACATTAATTGTGGCACTTCTCCGAAGCACTTGTGTCGGCCATCGGCCCAGTAAAAACTCACTTTCACCATTACTGCGCGCTCAGTTTCCGTTGACGGGTGTAACAACGCGAGTCCCCTTTGCATATATCGTTCTCACATCGTCGTCCTTCGCTTGTCTATCGCTTTTTTCTGCGTTGCCATGAATTTTTTACACCTCCGGTATTTAAAAAACTTATCTGTGAAATCAATTAAACAATAAGTAGAACTCATTGCCCTAGTCATAAACAAGTTAAACCCTTACAAGAAGTACAAGCATTTTACATTGTATCTTTTGCAAGTACGAGTATCTTTACCTTAAAAAAAAATCATTTAAAAAAGAAAAGTTTTATCAACAAAAACCAAGAAGTTCATTCGTCCGGTTCTATTTTTAGAGGCCCACTAATGAGTGAGAATTCAAAACATATTTCCATGTAACTGAGACTTTTCCGTTTGCCTTAATTTGCCTTTCGACGTTTTGGTTTTTGTTTTTTTTTTGCTGTTTTTGTGGTGTACCGTGAAAAGTGTGATATCTACGCCTCGTTGGAAGGATTTCCTGGCTAGCTGTTTCGGGGGGTGCCAACAGGAATGGGTGGTGGTGCGCGCACCTTTCGTCCATAGCTCGAGTGAAAGCTATAACTACAAGACACCAACGTGAACGCGGTCTAATCGTCAGCGTCAGCGTCCAGCACCTTCCCCATCGTCCAGCTTTTATTTTTTGGTAATAAACCGTAGTGGGTTGTGAATTGTGGTTTTGGGTGTCTGGTACTATTTGCTATTTAAACAAACTACCCACCACCCACTGGGGGTATGAGTGGGCATTTGTTTATTTTAAGTCTTAAATTAAAATAACCGCTTTCGTAAAATATTGAGGCATAAATCGAAGCCTACATGAGGTGCAGTGTTGTTTATTCGTGGTAATTATTTGTGTATCCTTTTTGAAATGGAAATAAACATTTTTGCAAATTAATTGCCATAATTGGAGTTTAGGTCGTTAACCCAAAACACGGGCTAAGCTGATTCATTGGTTATTGATCAGATTTTTCAGCAACTTCTGGGTTCGAGTGGAGTCGATTTTATCTAAGCGGAATTCGTTTTTTTTATTTCGTTATGAATGTTATCTGCGCGAAGATATTTGCACATTTATAGTCCACGTTTGTCCAGTAATTTTATTCGATTGGTTTCTTTGTTGAAGGATATCGATTTCAAAGGAGGGAAAAATTCGGATGGCATTACTATTCCTTTATATCAACAGGTTATGTTCACAAGGGATGGGAAGACAACAAAGCAGAATACCTGCGCCTTAAAAAGGAAAGAGAAATTAAAGGATTTTTAATATTTCCCTAATGGCAACGACCGAGTTTTGTTTTTTTAATACTCTTTTCCATTAAATAAAAACAAATAAGTTTTTAACGATGTCAAATAGCGAAAAAATGGTTTAATTACGATACGGTCTGGTTATACCGTCAACTTGCCAAGAGAAGGATAAGGGAAGAATGTCCCTCTCAGATCATGTAGCACCAATGTCTTCAATCGGTGGAGTGTTCAACCGCGTAGTGTTTTTTTTTATTATTATGATTTGCTAGATTTCAAGGGATTATGATTACCCTTATATTGCATTTTGTACAGAGAGAATATTGGCATACGGAGAAGAATTGAATGTAGTGGTTTGAAGCCCAGATACAATTTAATTTCAATTATTCCATGGTTGGAGTCCATATACGAACAGGGAATTTTGTATCGGTTTATTTTCATTCACTCAATTCGCAGTATTTTTTTCGCCGGAATACCTGTACGTACGATTTTCTTTGTTTTGAAGATTTGTCACCACTCTGCTGACAGTGTTATACATTTGCAGTTGACGCGACAAGGCAATCACTCCAGCGTAACCACCAGCTTAGACTTTTATCGCAGGTCTATCACAGCACTGAATACATCGTAAAGTTGACACAATCGGGGGAATGGTGACTCCAACAGATACTTCAGGATTAGAACTTGTTTCCCATAAATTGATCTGACTAAAATGTTTTCGCTTCACAAACTGCTCCAGCCTGTCATTAAATATCGTTGAATGTCTTTTGTTGAATAGTATTCAGTGTGCGTGATGGTTTCATTTACAAAAAATCTGCTGGTTACAATGAACTTAAGTTCAACTTAAAATTAAATATGAGGTAATTAGGAAATACGTATTTTTTAAAAAGAACTGTATTCATGCACATGTCAACTTAATCAACAACATTTAAGACCGTGTAGGAGCTCATTTTGTGCATAATAAAGTCTATGAGAAGAAACATAAAATAACTCATAACTGCGACGCAAAGAACCTTCTGGAACATAGAAGGATAAAAGAGAGCGCAAATCATTACAATTTATACGGATCATAAACACATCTCTTATAAATGAAACGCATCGACTTTGAAAGGGTTTTAAGTCTTTCAAGACACACACTTTGATCGGTAAGCCGGCAGTCCATTTCACCAATTAAATTTTCTTAGGGCAAAGCTCTAACTCCAGAATCGGAAGTAGAAGATAAGAATATAACAATGTTAACAATGTTGTTAATGTGGGCTTTAAATTTCAGTTTGGTGTCGAAAGTAACGCCAAGCTCTTTTACCTGATTAACCATAAGCAAAGCATGATCGCCCAACGCTTAAAATCACTTAAATTTAATTACGTGATCTTGTAGCCCAAAAACCGTGCATTTAGAAAAGTTTAATTCAAGATGGTTAGACTTACACAAGTTAAGAAACGATTCTACATGGCAGCACGAAATTATTTTAACATTCACAGCACTGAAAGTGCTTAAGGACGGCAGGTAAATCCTTTATTAACAAAATAAAAAGGGGTGGACCCAAATGACTTCCCTGAGGTTAACCGGAACAAGCTTCTTTGAAATTAAAAAAAAAAACCGGCAATTTGCACAACCTGCTTCGTTTTTGATTGGTAGGACTGTAACCATTTCAGGCTTACTGAGTCCAAGTCTCAGCAATACGTGATAGTCTTCAAAATTACTTATAAATTAACCCTGAAGCCATGAATGTTTGCCAAAATGCGGACTTTTCTCAGACTTTTTTTGAATTTTGAAAGTTTGTAATTCTGTTTTTGCTGAGTCGTTAGGGAATTTCATAAATAAAGTCATTATCGAAATGACAATCCTTTAGAATTTAGACTTCCTTTGAAACCATGTACACAGTAGTATATATATTCTATAGTTGTCTGATAACATGAATCAAGGTGTTCTTTTTAAAGAATACTCAAAATTTTAATTGTTGAAATTTTTAAATATAGCATCAGGTGTTGAGGGATCAAATCTAACGCCTTCCAGGATTCTTTGTTGATAAGAGCCATTCACATTTCAGTTTACGTTCAGCACACAGCCTTCTCGATGCATTTAAACATCAGATAATTAGATGTTATCTGTTGCTCAATAGGCATAAAGCCCTCCTGGTAGCATTTCCATCGTTGAGTCCTAAGACGTCAATAGTTTCCGCATATTCTTCTTTTGTTAAAATGAGTGAGCATTAGTGTTGCTGTAATCGACCTAAAATTAATGTATGAAAGTCAAGACGAGGCAAAAGTCTTACCCGATAAACGTGAAGAAAATTTAGCCAGCATTTGTTGGTAGAATGACCACAAAGAAGTAGATGCCTAAAATCTCTTTATCCTATCAGGTTGTACAAAAAGACCCTCTCCTTTAATAAATTAATTTCCTCAGAATAATTCGAGGAATTTCTATTAAACGGATAAACATCGGAATAGATAACACCATGTTTAAACACATAACTTCTTCTCTATCTAACTGAATCTTGTTACAAAAATTCAGTTATAGCATAAATAAGCTTGTCAGTAAATCTTTCCGAAGCGTCACAAGTTTCAAAAAACCAGGATGCAAGAGCCGGCTTCTTACATTCCACTTTTTTATCAAGTTGCAATCTACGACTCTTCCCCACAGTTGACTTAAAATAAGTATTCCATTCCCATGTACTATGTATATAAAAATCCATACTAAAAATTTAAGTACATGCCTCAATCGAATCTATTTATATCGCCAACAGCGATTTACCTACGATTGCGACTCTAAATAAATGCAAACACATGCCAACTTCCAATACACCCAAGTCCATATTCCGCAAGCCATAAACAGCGCAAGAAACACATTTCCATGCCAGAAAGCGCCCTCAAGCCCAGCCAACAAGTTCAACAGTTGCTGCCTTGAGTCGCTTCCAGCACAACTCGCCAAGGAAAGCCAATCGAAATTAAATTGTAGCCACCGGCAAAAAAAGTAAACAGCAAAAAAAATAAAATAAAATAAAATAGGAATAATAAAAGAACTTTGTTGTCCTTGAATCCGATATAGCCGGGGGGAGAGAGTTGTCGTTTTGGCTTGGCATTGACTCGAAATAAATTGCATTTGAAAACAAAAAAACACAACTACGATAAGGAAAGAAGACACAACCAAGAACCGAGGGAAACCCCTGGTTATGCCAGCGGTATCAGGCATGCCACGTTTCTCTGTGGTGAAATTAAGTTTGACATAAGACGAGACACCTACGTACACATGCACTAAAGAACTCAACGCACCCCTGGATAAATATGAGTTACGCGAGATACGACCACCCACGGATAAAGGAAAATGTGCTGAATCTTTTCCTTCAATATTAAGGAATATTCTTTGTGGAGTGAATTATTTTTAATGCTTCTAAGCGGTGGATGTAACTCCTCCGATGGCATATAATGTTTTTGTCAGTTGAACCCTCCGATACTATCGAAAAGTCAAAATACAGGACGAAGAAAGAAATCACCCAGACCCAGAGCATCTGATCTTCGCTGGAGAGCAACTGGAAAACCGAATGAGCCCTCCATCAGCACGGTTAGATCGTTGAACCGCTTCCGGCGCAGATGATTAATTGCAAGTGTTACGCCAAGTTAAATCCAAGAAAATAAAGAACTTGAAATGGAGACACATAAGCATGCTCCTGAAACTGCACTGACCAATCAAAAATAGTAGCGGAACGATTCAAAGCTCGCCTATCCGATGCTAGAAAGCTGCACCAGCCAAAAAAAAACACTGGACGAATAAGCACATGATTGATAGCCTGAGACTGAAGCTGACGATTTAGCCGAAGACTCTTCAATATACAGTTGCAGTGTCGACAGCAATGTTTGAATTTCGTGGTGTTAATCGGCCATAAGTTTTGATAAAATGTTTACGGACTATGTGATCTCACATTTGCAATTCAAAATATGACATAACTTTGGCCATTCCCCATTAAGTTAAAAAAGAAACTATCCGAAATAACATAAGGCAACAGATGGGACGTATAAGAAACAGAAAACAGAGAAGCTCTTAACAGACGCCTGGAAGGCCAACCACGAGTCTGAAAATCGAATTTTGCCAGAAGCTTTACAAAAAATGTGAACGATCTTATTGAAGGCAATAGAAATAGCAGGCTAATCTTCCTAAGCCCATCGGCGCAAACGGATTGCCTCCTGAGGTCTGTCAATATGGTGACGGTACTCAACGCCACGCAACGAAGCTGGAGAAATGAAAAAAAAAAGTCACTGGTAAGCTATTTATTTAGTTCAACCTACGAGGAGGTCGAATGAAGGTAAGGGCATAACCCTACGTGGATAAAGCCGGAGAGCGAAAATCAACCGACGACACTGGGAATGGACTATTGTTTCCCATGAGGAGAGACTTTCAATCACAGCCACCAACTTCGCAAAAACATGAAACAGCGAATCTTCGATTTGGGGATCAAAAGTTGACGCTAAAATTCTATAAAATTCCAATACCCTTATTCCTGTCAACTGAGAAAGTGCTAGCTTGCACTTACTACTGTGTCCAAAAAATAATGTGACATTGTATTTATTTTGAAAATTCTTTATTTATTCTTCCAAATCAATTTCATCCCCTTCAAAGTAATCCCCTCCCGATGCAATGCACTTATGCCAACGGATTTTCCAATCTTTGAAACACTGGTTGTAGTCACTTTTCGGGATGGCCTTCAGTTCCGTCTTCGCTGCGGCTTGAATCTCCTCTATCGTATCAAAACGGTGTCCCCGGAGCGGTCTTTTGAGCTTGTTGAACAGCCAGAAGTCGCACGGCGCCAGATCAGGTGAATACGGTGGTTGCGGAACGATATGGGTTGAGTTTTTGGCGAAATGATCACGAATTACGAGTGCGGTATGGGATGGTGCATTATCGTGGTGTAAAAACCAAGAATTGTCTTTCCACAATTCCGGCCTTTTTAGGCGGATAGCATTACGCAAACGACGCATAACGTTCAAATAATATTCCTTGTTGACTGTTTGGCCGGTTGGAAGGAATTCATAAAGCACAACACCACGATAATCGAAGAAAACAGTCAACATGACCTTGATTTTTGAGCGACTTTGGCGCGTTTTTTTTGGTCTCGGCTCTCCTTTGGCACGATATTCGCTCGATTGATCGGTTGTTTCGGGGTCGTAAGCATAGATCCAAGTCTCATCGCCAGTTATAATGCGTTTCATGACATCCTGGTAGTCGGAAAGCATTGTTTCACACACTTCAACGCGACGCCCTTTTTCCAAAAAATTCAATGTTTTCGGTACCATCTTTGATTTGTTGGACTTGTGCTTCATCGGTTGAGGTTGATGGTCGCCCAGAACGCTCTTCGTCTTCGACACGTTCACGGCCGGCTTGGAAATCACTATACCACTTGTAAACATTTTTTTTAAACATAGCCTCATCATCAAAGGCTTTCTGCACCATCCTCAACGTATCCGCAGCAGAAAATTGATTCCGCAAACAAAATTTAATGCAAATTCTTTGCACAATAAATTTCGACATCGCAAAAAACAAAAAACTCACTTTTAGCAGCTCACAAAACGACGCGTATCTCAAACACTATGAATATATTTTGACATGAAATTTCACATAGATGTCACTGACAGTACTACCAACCTAAAAAGAAAGAAAAATTTCCAAATCCTTCGACGCGCGCAGTTTAAATTCATATGTCACCTTATTTTTTGGACACAGTAGTACATTAAAAAGCTGACGCCTTATTGGTGGATGCAAAACCAGACACCTATTAGCTCCTTAATTGTATATGAAATTTTTCAACCCAATCGCAGACACCTTTGGAAGTATTCCAGCAGCATTTCCAGCAGCTTTTGAAGTAAAACGACCAAGAGAGAGTGATAGGGTATGAAGAAAACCTGGGTCGTTCTCCTACCCATTGTAGAAGACTTAATTTGACTTAAAAATAGCCAAACAGCCAAATCATCTTGACGACTGAAATATCACGCAACAACTTTTGCAGACTTGAACGCACGCAATGTACTCGGAAGTTTGGACTAAGAACCTTCAAATTATACCAGACTACCATAGGATAGATATCGCGGCAGGCTGGTTTTCTACTCGAAGGACCACAATTATGCTCTTATAAATTATATGGAGTCGAATATTGGACGATAGGCAAGATAGCAGAAGAGGGCAATGAGGGTGAAAGGAGGACAAGGTACAACCGCGAACTCTATTATCTGGATCATACTACATACAACGCAATTGGGCATTCGTGCAGTCAGTTTGACAGATATTGCCTGCAGACTGTCAAGCGAGTCTTAAGTATGGCTACGCTTTCAACTTCAACGACGCAGTGGACGATTTTTGGACTAAATTCATCAATAGTGACGAGACCCATTTTCATCTACGGTACTGAGAATCCATGATCAACGAGCTTATTGATGAATTGGGACTGGAGGACATGTGATTCGAGTAGGACTCTTCTTATTCGGCAAATATCCGATTGAAAATGTAGTTGAAAGAGCCCAAATAGTTATCCACTATGTTGGCGCCATTATGGAGAAAAACTGGACGGTTCAATAAACATTAAAAAGAATATATGTATATTTGATCAGTTAAATTAAAAACTTTTTCCAGAATGATTTAAGATCATCACAACAGGATTCAGACACTTCAACTCATAAGTGAGCATTTTTGCCAAGCTTCCCACATGTATTGAAATACACCCTCGCACACGCCCCTAAAAAATAACATCACATAATATCCTTGCACGCCTCGGTATTCTGCAATAACAAAGAATGCACAGCCTTATATATGAAAGACATTGACAAGTTTGAAATTTCTACTTAATGTCAATACCGTACCACTTTTCATTATAAACTTAAACAATATCGCATGACAACACATCTTTCAGCGCCTCGGCTCCTCACCGCCATTCCACTTGAACGTCTTTACTCGCAAGTCTCCCGGTTATGTCATTAATAACCCCCCCGAGCTGTGCAACTGGCATTGTTCTATTGTTCAAGCCTCGATGTATAGATACGTTTGACCAGGATATCCCGCCCAACAAAACGGTTACGGAATTGCCCGTTTAACTAGGTCATAACAATAACCTGATCTACGATTTATGAAAATCATGCAAATATCTACCACTTTATCCTTTAAAGTAATTTAAACATAAAATGATGCCTCCAAGCCAACCGAATCTTTGCGGGAAGCGTTTTTCAAAAGCAACCCGCAACCACTACACCATAAACCTACCAAAGCGTTTTACGGTGTACATTCTAATTCCAGATATACTCATCTGCTATTCATTATTACATCCAGCTTCATTTCACGTACTCATCACCAATACAACTTTGCTTCCATACACATGCAGTTGTTTTGCAAAAAGGATGAAAGTTTAAGAACACTTCAAATGTCATGCCCGAAAGCAATGAATTTTTCTGCAAGCGAAAGTTTCCCCCTTTTGCTCTTGGCAGAGAGCTTTCACTGTCGTCCATGCACAAGTACAGGGTGGCGGCGCAATAACCACTCAAGAAATTCTTGCTCCCCTGTTTCAAGGAGAAAGTTACCCCAAGAAAACCAGGTGTTGTCGAAAAATTCAAAGGAGCAGCATCTCATGTCCTGTTGATCCTTGTTGCCCGAAAGAGGGTAGCAAATGACAACGCCCTCAGAGCAAATAAATATTCATGAAAATATGCACGAGTGGCGTTCCCTGCTCCTCTTGTTGCATGTTATTTTAAGAATGAATAAATTTCGCAAACAGGAGACAATGGTAAAAAAGAAATACTATACATTCACATGTATCCTTGAATACATACGTGTGTTCATGTTTAAGTACAGTTAAACATAAAAAGAAGCACATCTCATTTAGCTAATTGAAATATGTAATCGAATAATGAAGGATGACTCCCAGGAGACGCAAGACGACAAAGTATTCTGCCGTGTTGATTCGAGAACCTAAAGGGAAACATTTTTAAGGTTATGTCAGAGGACATTCTCCTTGAACAACTTTGAGGATATTTTATTCAACAAAACTCTCCGGAATCCATAAATTTTGAACAATGTTATCGGGTGCCGACAGCAAGACGGTATGAATCAACAATTGGAAGGGAATTTCCTGCCGACATTGACTAGGAGTAAAAAGTTCATCAAATATGAGGATATTTATTGTGACAAGCTCGTTTATTTGATAAATATTTCCATCGAAGTGGAGGGAATGACTAGAGATGCTCATTGTTCAGTCGGGCGTGAAACGATTTGATATTTCCATAAACAATCTCAACTTTTTGAAAACGGCTCGGATTTCATAGACTTGTAAAAGAATTTGATCTTTTTGCTAAAAAGACCTTACCCGCCATTCTTTTGAAGTCAGTAATTAATTGGTTCAATTTTATCAATTATTAAATTAAATACTGAATTTGTATGTTGAACTGATGAATTCAACAGAAACTATTTGAATTCTTTTAAACTGTTGGAAATAATGAAGTGTTATGATCTTTTGTCATCTTGAATATTATAGGCCGAGATAGTTCTATGTTTGTGTTGGCGAATCAAATACAGTACATTAAAAACCAAGCCCCTGATTACATTTGTGAGAGAATTAGAGTTTGCGACACTTGATTTTTAATAATACAATAGAACAACCCCACGGTAGATATTCATTTAAATACAGTTTTTATTTCACAAATTAAAATAATAAGTTTTGACTATAACATAAGTCTCTATTTAGTTGTTTTTTTTTCATTTTTAACAAGAAGTTCTTACATATGTTTATAAATTAAAAGTTTATGTACATTAAATAAAGCCGCAACAATTCAACAGACAAGAAAGGATAATCAACAAAAAATAATGAAAATCACAACCAAGACCAACAGACAAAGTGCTACAATGTCTCAAGGGGTAGTAAAAGCTTCTGGTCGTTCGTAAAATACTACTGTGTCCAAAAAATAAGGTGACATATGAATTTAAACTGCGCGCGTCGAAGGATTTGGAAATTTTTCTTTCTTTTTAGGTTAATAGTACTGTCAGTGACATCTATGTGAAATTTCATGTCAAAATATATTCATAGTGTTTGAGATACGCGTCGTTTTGTGAGCTGCTAAAAGTGAGTTTTTCGTTTTTTGCGATGTCGAAATTTATTGAGCAAAGGATTTGCATTAAATTTTGTTTGCGGAATTAATTTTCTCCTTGAAAGGCTCAGTCAATACCATTTTGAAGGATGCTTTGGGCCTCAAGGGCGTCAAATCTCGACTGGTACCGAAAACATTGAATTTTTTGGAAAAAAGGCGTCGCGTTGAAGTGTGTGAAACAATGCTTTCCGACTACCAGGATGTCATGAAACGCATTATAACTGACGATGAGACTTGGATCTATGCTTACGACCCCGAAACAACCGATCAGTAGAGCGAATATCGTGCCAAAGGAGAGCCGAGACCAAAAAACCCTCGCCAAAGTCGCTCAAAAATCAAGGTAATGTTGACTGTTTTCTTCGATTATCGTGGTGTTGTGCTTTATGAATTCCTTCCAACCGGCCAAACAGTCAACAAGGAATATTATTTGAACGTTATGCGTCGTTTGCGTAACGCTATCCGCCTAAAAAGGCCGGAATTGTGGAAAGACAATTCTTGGTTTTTACACCACGATAATGCACCATCCCATACCGCACTCGTAATTCGTGATCATTTCGCCACAAACTCAACCCATATCGTTCCGCAACCACCGTATTCACCTGATCTGGCACCGTGCGACTTCTGGCTGTTCAACAAGCTCAAAAGACCGCTCCGGGGACACCGTTTTGATACGATAGAGGAGATTCAAGCCGCAGCGAAGACGGAACTGAAGGCCGTCCCGGAAAGTGACTACAACCAGTGTTTCAAAGATTGGAAAATCCGTTGGCATAAGTGCATTGCATCGGGAGGGGATTACTTTGAAGGGGATGAAATTGATTTGGAAGAATAAATAAAGAATTTTCAAAATAAATACAATGTCACCTTATTTTTTGGACACAGTAGTATGTGAAAAATTGTGTTTCATCTTCTATATCAACACTCGTTCATAGTGACATTCCAGCTGTCAGCTCTTTGGACAAAGCAAATCTACTCAAGGCCCATTCTGCCACTAGCTCAACACTCAGAGATCTTGCATTCATGCGGACGGATCTATTTTCGCACTCCTATAGAAGCAAGAGTACTCACAGATCTTAACAAAAACAAATCCGCTGGTCCAGATGGTATTCCTTCCATTTTTCTGAAGAATCCATGTTGGCAAAACTTTATATAAGACAGTATTCCAACTGTCCTACTATTCTGGTTACTTCCTGAGTAGATGGAAGATACAGCATTTGTCCAACCAGTTCCTGAAAAAGAAGGCGAATTTTCTTTTCCCTCCAACTATCGACTCATTGCACAAACGTACCTATTTTCCAAGGTCATAGAAACACTGATAAATCATCGGGTCATGAAATATCTCGAAAAACGAAAACTTCTCAATGACCGGCAGTATGGTTATGGTAGCAAAAAGTCCACTGGTGATTTGATGGTACATCTCAACGAAAAGTGGAATCACTCTCTACATCTTTCTGGTAAAAGCAAGATTTTTACGCTTGATATTTCTAAAGCCTTTGACAGAGTTTGGCACAATGCTCTTTTGTCAAAAATGCGTGCATTTGGTTTCGAGAACGCTTTATTCAATGGATTAGAACCTTCCATTAGGACCGTTAAGTTCAAGTAGTATTGGACGACACCAAGTCTGAAATCCACCATATAAATGCTGGTGTTCCCCAGGGCTCCGTTTTATCGCCGACTCTCTTTTTATTATTCATTAATGATGTTCGGTCAACTACATGTAAAACAATTCACTCAATCGCTGATGACGGTACTCTCACTTTTTCATGTTCGCCCTCAAATTCACATCTCTTATCTTCGGCCGTGGCAGCATATGATTAACTCTTTAAATTCCGAACCTAACAGCTTATTATCATGGACTCAATGAATAGAGTGGAATTTAATGCCTCCAAAACTCAACGCTGTCTTTTGTCACTAAGGAGAAATCTAAACCCTCAACCATTATCCATGAATGGTACTTGCATTGCTGAAGCTGAAAGAATCTCATTCTTTGGAATGTGGATTAACAAAAATCTTAGTTGGAATATACATAACCAATATCACCAAACATGCTGCTAAATGTCCAGGTTTCCTGAAGCGATGCAAGAAATACTTAATCACTGCTCTGATGCTATAAACAAAGCTTACAGTCGCCCTAAGCGAGAGTGCAACTCCCATTAGTGGGCAGGTGCACCAAAGACCTTTTTGCTAAACCTGCTCGACAGAATCTCGAAAGAGATTAATTTTGTAGCGGCAATTCAGATTCAGTCTCTGAATTTCCTCCCTGATCTCTTCCACCCGCTTTATGTGTTTAAATTATAAGGATTGCCAAAACCCTTTATACGAGTGTGTTTTTAAAAATAATTGTCCGATGAGGGCTCGAATTCAATTTCTGTTAACTTGTGGTGAAAATTGGTGTTCACTTTTTAAGCAGGGAATAAGCCCTTCAATTATAGTACCGATCTTTGTTACAGAATGTGGTCGTATACGGTGACCGTGTCGTCTGTGATCACTTCATTCACGGTTGCACCGATATCGCATGATCGAACACTGTCGACCAAAATATAACGATCGTTTGCGACTTGAGGCCTATTTTCACAAGTTTAGTTTAAGTACATGGATTTTTTTTATGTGACCGAAACGACTATCATACCGTTTGTTTGTGTCCGTACAATTATCGTTCCGATTTCATTACCCTGTTTGTGGAATAAAAATGCTAAAAAAAAATTGTGCCTGTCAGCTCCGACATTTGACTGGAGTTTACCCCTTAATAAAAAAAATCCAATAAACGATTATCTTAAAATGTATTTATCCCTTCCAAATCTTACAATATTTTTTTTTATCTTTATTCACTTTAATCAACTCACTTTTTCTAAGTCTGTATTTTCGCTCTCACTGTACTTCACTAGCGAAGAAAATAAAAATATTGAATCATTTTTAGATTTTTTAGAATTGGCTGAACTTGAAAATGTGACATATTAAACTTTGCCATCTTTCTACAGAAATAATAAATTGACGTGAAATGTGACCATTCAATTTTTTAAACGTCTGATTTTACTTCCCATCCATTTTTCATACCGTGCGCTATATATGAAACTATTCTTACGGAGTAAACTCCAAAATAAATCCCAACGTTCAACTCCATCCATTAATGCACAACTTACCGAGTTTCTATATTTTGATCAAAGTCAAAAACAATGAAATCATATAATGATGTAACATGTTAAATATCTAAAATATCAAAAAATTATCACAATAACCACACATTTTTTATTGAAGTGAAATTTTTCCTTCGTTGTTAAAGTAGTCCTGTAGTTTATTTTTTTTTTTACTTTTGCAGAATCCGTTGGTCTTCCAAAATGATTTACTGCCAAGGATAATAATTCATCCTCTTGATGCCAATTTCCTTTTATTATATTACTACTTCCTGCTGCTGCTGCATTTGTATGTTCCATTTTGATTTTTATTGGTCTTTGAAAAAAAATTTTGAACCGAGAGTATAATATTTCAAAAACATTTTGAACGACGTGACGAGCATGATGCAGTTCTTTGAGGAAAATGAATAGGAAAACGCTTCGTCACCTACGAATCCTTATGAACAATAATATGTCGCGTGTATCGCTAAATAGTTTTTTTCCGATTGAGAGATATTAAGTTCATTGTTTCGTTGTTTATCCATTATTATTAACACTCCTCCGTCGGAAATTCTTGTTAGTGTATAATATCTTGAACATAAATAAATCCAATCGTTTTCCGTGGATGGTAAGTAAATTTGGAACAATAATTGTTTGCTTAAATTTACATTACCCATAAAATTTGGCCTACTTTTAATTATTTCTTTCGAAAGACTGTATATTGCTGGGGAAGTTTCTGGAAGAATTTTTTTCCCAATACCCTTGAACTAGAACTAAATTTAAAAATGCTATTATCATTTCTCATAACTAAATAGCGCATCGTTAATATTAAACGCAGTCCAACTGATATAGGTGATCTCGTCAATTTGTCTTGTTTGGTGATGTTAGGCTCCAAGAATTTTAAAAGAAGTTCGAATTCTTATATTGTTATACGTACATAAATAGCATTTGCTAACTTTGGGTTCATTCAGATGGACAACTAAACTAATGAACACAAAATAAAATCGCAAGTAAATCGTTCCCGCGAGTCTATTGTAAATGTAGCTCGGACCTGTTGAGCTAAGATGATTTTTTAATATTTTATTTTTATGTTTTCAGATTTTTTCGCGCTTTCATCATACAACATACAACATGCATCAAGTTCTTAGCTATGAGACCGCTATGCGAGCGAACAGCGCTCGTGACATACGAGAATATGTGACAAAAAGGACCTGCGTCAGCCTTGTGCTCACAATGGCATTTTTTACGCTTATATCAGGTGAGCTTACTCATTAATTTAAACACCCAAATAACGAGTATGTATTCGTCATTTAACTTAAATTGGTCTTCCTGCTGAGGAATTAAGTGTGCACATAGCATTACAACAAAATTATGTTTATCCTTTTTTTTAATTAAATAGAACACTAATAAATTCCATAAACAACCACCTGCAGGTACAGTGCGAAAAAAAGGTTTTTCTTTTGTATAGGATGGTGACGGTAATCTTGTTGATTAAGCCGTCAGAAATGGGGGGTTGGTTTCGGATATGAGGCCGGAAGTTTTATGACCAGGGGAAATGAAAATGACACAAAAGAAAACGACAAAAACTGCACAAACACATTTACGCCACGAAATCAATTGTTTGTTCCTGGCTTATTTTGGAAAGGGAAGGGAAGATTTTGTGTGACGAGTGATTTAGACGAATGTTTTATATGTAAATATTTTAATTGACAGCCAAACAGTGTTGGAAAATAAATGAGAGAACGAGGTTATACATTAATCAGTCTGCCTCAAATGTAAGCAACAACATGCGTGCGTGCTAGATACTTTCAAGTTTTCTTCATTTATTTTTGCTCATTCGTTATGCGTTGAAAATGTAAAAGCTTTAAATTTTCACACATTTTGTTTTAAGCCTTAAGACCCATTAGAATGAGTTGCGACAGTGTCCACCATCGTAACAGATATTCAAATTTGTGGTAACTCGTGGTAACTTAATTTATTGAAGCCGTGCACAAAAGTTGAGCGAAACGAATCGTGCGTCGTCACTGAATTTGGGGGAATGAAATCTAATTCCAGAGGAAACTCACTACTGTAAAACTTCTACTGAAATATGGTGCCATTTAAAATGGAATATAAAATCATGTAAATGTTCGCAATGGGAGTTCTTGCAGTACTCAATTCTAACGAGGTAATAAAATGTCTTTCAATAGGAACTTCCGAAATTTGACAGTTGATAGCGGCCATTTTGTTGAAGCTTTATCTGTCAAACTGGTTGTCATTTATTCAGCAGTCCGTTTTGCCAAATCACCATGGATGTATTAAGCGTCCAACAACATGTGCAAATAATTAAATTGTTTTATCAAAATGTGTGTTCTGTTTTACGGTCGCCACAATCTTCCTTCCGAGAGGACTATTCGCAGTGTGATGGATAAATTTGAGTCCACTGGCTCAGTTAACGGTCAACCAACACATGTACGTCGACGAAACGCAATTGCCCTGTACATGACAGTGTGCAAGAGAATCCGAGACAGTTGACTTCGCGTTGCTCACAAGTACTCGACCTTTCGCAGACCACAACTGGGCGAATTTTGCGTCGTGATATGTATCCTTCGAAAGAAAAATAGGATATTTGGTGCTAATGGAGCACAAGGCAACTTTATGAGCTCTACAAAGACTAAGTCCAGAAGGAAAAAATCGGTGACTACACTGGCTCGGCCACACCGAGAGAATGGACAATAATGCTCCAGCCACGACAGTCATCGAATCCAAGCCAACAAGATCAAGAAGAACGGGAAGACCGAGCCTCCGGTCGTAGGACAAAGCAATCCTGGACGCTAGAAAGCTTGGTCTTACCAACTGGAACCGTGCGCAGAACCTTCAGGACTGGAGGGCCGCTCTCGTTGCAATCGTTGATCGTTGTCCGTATAAAGTAAAGTAAGCAAGTTATTTAACAAACCTTAATTGATCATGTTATTTATTGGATAGGGCGAAAATGATCAATTGTAGTATTGTAATTAACTCACAAGTGGTACGCCGTGGTATATGATTTATCTAACCGGATTTGAACCCGGGACCGGGAGTATTTCAGTCAATGCCCGAACACAATGAGGCCGGTAAGGCGCCGTAGTAGTGAAGTAAGCTTCTGTCAAAAATTATAAATGTATGCAATCTCAAAAGTGTGCAGCAGCCGCAGCTTTACTGCTTCGAGTTGGCTAAGTTTTGGCGGCTGTTTGCGTGTATGTTTTCATGGACCATGCATGACAAAACGTAAAACAGAAAACGACGAAGTGGAACGATTTGTGTAATCTGTAAAAAAAAAATAAGGAAGTATTGTGGAATTTGTGTCATCGGCAGTATAAAAACCTAAAAAAAGGCACAACAGTGGCAGGCAATTCCAAAAAGCTGAGTTTGAAGTGACTCTAATTGACATGCCGCGCGGTACCATTGTGGGCGAATGGGTTAGTACTGCTCCGCGACGTTTGACAGCGCAGCAGTAAAAGTAAAAAGTTGTATGTGAATTAGTTTTCCAACTCATTCTCGATTTAAGTCCGTTTCATAATGCACATTTCACTTCCTTCTCGCACAGATCTGGTTTGGCCCGGGATGAATTCATCTTGGACGTGCAGGCCCAATAGGTTATTAATCAGAAATAGGCTGATAGTGTTAATAAGTACATAGGTACTTACGTCAAAATGATCTTCACACACATTTGTTTGCACCTCTTTGTCCTTTCTTTGGGTTTTTGACTGTCCTGCTTTGACACTTAACAATATTTGTAGGCGTATTTTTTAACCTCAGCCATTGTCCATTTAAAAAAAATATAACCAAAATACGACACGAACAGTGCAAGTGACTACACACCAATGAATTTGTACGTCATTCGAGTCACATGACGTCACAACCTGTAGCGCTGTGCGTAGCTTAATTATTCTTGCAAGCGCACCTTCGACATCTATGTGACCTATTTTTCTTTTCTAGAGATGTTTTTAAGATCCTTTCATACTTTTTATTTTATTTTACTTAATTTTTAATTATTAATAAAAAATAAAAGAACGTCTCCTCTTAATCCGCTGATTTAGACCTTGAGTCTTGAATTTCCAGTTGCCTTATGTGTTCTTCGCTTCAGCTAAATTAAAAGAGATTCTTGTTTCAAAATATCCGACAGTGCACATAAACGGTCTTTAAAGTGAAACTTACAAGTAAAATTAACAGATAAATATTGAATTTATTGAATATAGAATTTATTTCTCTACCTCCGATTGGGGATAGACTCCGAATGGTTTCTGAAATTTCTCGCGGTACTCATGGTTTATTGTTAATGACTCGAGAAATATTGGACTGAAAAAAAAATAATTTTCACAACTTACATAAAAGCCACAATTAAAGCTTTATTATGAGTCTTTAAATTCCTCGTAAACTGCATGCCTCCTTTCCAGTGAACCTAGTAATTGCATTCATTATCGAGAAATTTGCTATCATGCTCTTTTCTTATCAAGGTTTCTCTTAAAAGCTTTTTCACTTCATCTCTATTGAGGGTGACTCTGGGGGATGCGATACATTTAAATAATCCATTGCGTTGACGGGCTGCATAATTGAATTCGAGTGGGAGAACATTCTGATAGTTTATATCTGCACTTATTACATTTCCCTAGATGCCTTATTCATACTGTCAGAGATAAAGCTGTTTCTGTGTCAAGAGTCATAAGCGGCACTCCCGGCAGCTGGGTACAACACTGGGGAAATGTGTATTCGAGGTGTTTTTTACCGGGTGAGAGAAACACGATGATTAACCGAAGTGTACTCGTATAGTGGGTCTGGGAGCCTTTGATAAAATCAAATGGATGCTGGTGCATAGAATATACAAGAAAGAAAGAGTCTTTCAAACGAAAGGCTTAACACAAGAGTAGGGTTTTTAAAGCATTTATGTCATTTGAAACCGATAGATAATTGACCACAAACAAGATGTACCAGTAAAAACCTTTTAAGATTCTAAAGAAAACGATAAAAAAGACGAATGGAAGAAGAGTTCAAAAAAGTAGCTGATGGAAGAGTCATGCTTTTTTAATGAACCCTAGTTTAAAAGTTGTTTTCTTCCTCCAACACGAGGAGAACTTTAAATTTACACTCTTTCCCGTTGGGAAGAGGACATGAGTAGCTAATTTTTCGGGAAAAAAATTGTTTGTGTGCGATTTGCTATATAAAATATTTTATATACAAATATATATATATGATAGATCAAGATCTCATTGCCATAAGAGCGTAAGGTCTTATTAGCCTTTAACAAATGCTGAATAATCTCAACTTCATATTCACAAGGGCAGGTTTTGTATGTATCGTTATAAATGGTTTGCAGCTTGCGGGGCGCAATTCGAATGGCAAAGTGCTCCGTCACTACTTCAGTGAGAATTCACGTGTCAATTTATCAAGGACTAAAGGATGTTCGCTGTTTTAGAATAGCCTATGGTGAACTTTAGATAAATTCGAACTTGAAGGCTTAAGAGAGTTGTCTGTCTCTATGTCCGCCCTTGTCTTACCAAGTTATCCTTTGCATCTTTCTTTGACTTCGTCATCACTCTAATAGTATGGCATTCCGATATTTTCGTAGAATGCCTTCCAGAGTGGTAATCATTAAGTAGACCAGATTTATATGGATAGATCTCACTATCTTTTCATAGATTGCATAGGTTTTCGTCTGTAAAACAATCCATGCGTCCGCTAATCTGATCAACTCAGACCCTTTTCTTAGTCTCTCTTCACTGTATTTTCAGTGAAAATGGTTCAACGGAACAAAGTTTTAGTCGAAAGGTTTCTTGCACCTCTTTTTTCTGAGCTGAGGAAATGATCAGCATAGGATCCTTTTCTCTCTGGTAAATATGATATATATCTTCGAGAGGTTCCCAATTAGTCCGGTTTTGTTTGCAGATTTCGATAATTCTTTTCAGGACGATTTCGATAGATCGTTCATCTCTATGTCCTTTTCTATAATGACCTCCAGGATTTGGTTCATGGTAAGATCCAACACAGTGGGAAACAAACATAATCTTTGGATTTTGTGATCTTCCTTAAAATGTTTTTAAATGCACGAGTAATGCAATTTTATTTTTATTTTTTATTAACTTGGTTATTTTGCTTTCTGTTGATGCAATTTGTTGCCGCCTGAGTTTCTCAATGCTACCGTTAAGCTACCGCATGGCTTCATGTTGAATTAGCAATTATATGAACACATTTACAAATGTATTGAAATTTGAAGTACAGTGAAACTTCTCTTTATTGACACCTCTCTATAAGGGAAAGAAGAGTCAAAAAAACAACGTAAGCGTTTGTAGCGACCAACGTATTCTGCTTTAATATAAAAGGACAAAACCGTTAGAAAAAGTGAAAAAGAGTCATCGAATTGTGTATGCTTTAAAACTCAATTGACACAATTCGAGTTTTATGCAGTTCAGTTTTTTATGTTATTGAAAGTGCGTAAAACTTTTTACTGTAATGGCTTCTAAAAAATCGCAAAAATCGCTTACTTTGAAGCAGAAATCCGAAAAGATTACTTACCACAAAATAAAAATTGAAAAAAAATAATTTTGAAAAAGTTCAAAATTAGTAAAACGAAAATATCGGATTTTTTGAAGAAAAAAAATGAGTTTTTGTGTTTGTTTCGTGGCTTTGCCAGGATCTTTGCTAAAGTTAAGGAAAAATTTTCCTCATCATCAATCGAATGCTTGCAATGGTTGCACTCTCCAATCAATTATTAAAAATGTTTGCGCTTTTTATCGACCTGTGTAAATAAAATGGCGATTCCGTTTTTTACTAGTCGCACCAGGCATCAGTGTAAGTCCCCCATTACGCGTTCGAATTTCTTACCTGCGGTTATTCAGATCCGCACATTACTTTTAAGAATTTTGTCTAACATTTTAATGAACTTATTTAAAAAAACTTTATTTCATTTTTATAGGTTATCTTCTCGGAAAATTCGTCTCTGATCGTCAGCATCATTTGCGTCATTTACAAGAAATGACACTTGCCACGGCTGAACATGGAAGCCTAAAACAAATCCGAGCCTTCAACAATGCCAAAAAGGAGCTTCTCCAATCCGCACGCATTGTTAGCCAAAATCGTAATGCTACCAATACGCTGAGTTCCCTCAACACCGAAATATTTAACAAATACATATCGTGTACCCAAGACATACCACCGAATGCAAATGTGTCTGCCAGTGAGTTCATACAACAACTGCTCGATAGGACCACGTCAAAGCAGTACGAGTGCATAAGTTCAATCCAGGCGGTCATAAAAAATAATCAAGGACCGGGTTAGACACTCAAAACTTAAAACAAAAAATTTCGAAATTGGTATTTTTATTACATTGTTTTCCAAAAATTAAATTGTGTGGAGAATGTGAACTTTTAGTGCTGCGCTAGTGTTCGCGGCGTTTTTTAAGCATTTTGCATAATTAACTGTTATACAGGAAGCACAAATCCATTGATAAAAAATAAATAACACAAAAGATATTTATATTTTTTTTAAATGAGCAAAGAGATGTATTTTCTTTATTCATATTCGGATGAAATTTTGGATGTTTTTAGGATCATACTTTGTTTTAAGATTTGTATAAGAAAAACGGAATGGAAAACAAACTAGAAATTATATTTATCATTATTATATATTTTACAAATGAAATCATTATTGTACTTTAAGTGTAATTTTGATAAAATGTGATTATATAAAAATAGTTTTAAACAAGAGAAAACAAGATGAATAAGGCACTAATTGTATATACAATATAAATTTCATGTCAAATAGGATTTTGTTTTCTTTATTTAAGAACCCCGGATGAGGTAATGTATAATACGAATTTACTTCCTACTTACTTGTATTTACTTCGATGGCATTCCACTTGGCCTTAACCAAGAAATCATATCAGTAGCTCGAACTCCAATGTGTTCCCTTGCACTTGTGTGCGATATTAAATGTGATGTTTTCCCTTGCCTCGTGGTTTCTCTGATTTTAATTCGAAAACTATTCGGACCGGAACGTAGATGACCAAAGCGTCTGCGAATGACTAATGTTGGAATTTTAAACGTGGAAAAATGCAGAAGAACGAATGCAGATTATTTTTTTCAATCAAATGTTTAAAGTATTTAAAGCAGTTTTCAAAACTTCTCTTTTCATTTATAGTTATTAGACCTTAGTTCACATACCCAAAGTTCAAGATCGAATTTTTTAATATGCCTCTGGTGACAAAGCAAAATCGTCGAAAAGGAAGCATCTCCAGACCATAATGGAATACACAGCTAAAAAGAGTATTTTGAAAGTCGAAGCATATTATTCCAATCCTGCAAGCTAAGTAGAACTATCTAAATAAAAAACGGTCAACTGCGATTTTGACTCTCATACGAAGGATTCCGTACCATCCTACAGTATACAACATTTTATATTTCTTTAATTTTTCTCATAGCATTGTACGTAGGAGCTCTTTAACATTAACACTGTGTTTGGCTTCAAAATGTTCCGACAATAAATTTAAATTATTCTTCTTATGTTTGAAGAACCGGCTCCCTCATGATATTAAATAAGTGCTTTCTGGTTGGAAACACATTTTTTTAGCTTGCACACATACAGAAAGAACAACGTTTTAGGAATGTATTCGACTCGAATTTATTAACGTTTCTTAAAGTACTAAGCTACTCAAAAACTCGCCAATTAAACTACTTGCTCTGACACTTTACAAGAAGAACTTAAGTCGTACTTTCCATAAGATGGCATGGAGTGAAGAAGTAAGAGAGATACTTATATAACCGTTTTGCTAAATGATGCATTGGAATGCTCTTTGTCCTTATTTTTTTTAAGTTTATTCTGCCTTTGGGCAACGGTTGGACCCGAGGAAACTATGAAAAACGATTATGAATTTTCACATTCACTTATATGGGACGGGAAGTCTCACTTTTCTACAATCTGTGATAGATTGTGATCAATGATATTTTTCCGCCAATGTACCAATGAAATCTAGGTGTCCAAAAATTCAGTAAGAGTTGCCGATTCTGCATGTATCTCGTGAGTAAATACGCAGCGTGAACTTTGTCGTGAGGTTTGATTTGGGCTCACATCCAAACAAGATTATGCTGACGCGAGAATTGAAGATGAACGACCATAGGCAGTGCCTTGAGTTGGGTGCTGTAAATGTTGGCCGGAGATCGTGATTTTGGCCAAAAAATCATCTTCTCGGAAAATACACCTTTTTGACTCAACGGCTTTGTAAACAATTGCCTTCATTGAAGCAAACCTAATCTTCAACTGTGCAGATATCAGTGCATTTGCCAAAATTGATAGTTTGGCGCGGTTTATGGCATGGCGAGATCCTCGGAACTTATTTTCTTCGAAATGAGAATAGTGACGCCATAACCATCAGTGGACTAAGGCAAGAATGTAAACCGATTTCTGTGGCCAGAGCTTGACAATTTCGATATATTCGAGCTTTGGTTCCAATAAGACTGCCCTAAGCATCCTACGTGCCATTCAAGCGACGCAACGGTCGTAATTACGAGGGAGAAATTTGGCGATTGAGTCACATCATGTCGAGCGTTCATCAATTGGCCGCATCATGCGGCTTGACACCAATGAATTATATTATTTCGGCTAACAAGCCAATAACTTTGGATGAGCTCTATATCAAGATTCGAGACTCTATTACTGGAATGATGCCGTACATATTAAACCGTGTTATCAAAAATGGCACCAACCGCTTGAAGCTCTGCCAGCGACTCCATTCAAATGGTTCGCTTTCCCACAAATAATGCCATAAATGTGGCTTGAAAATAAAATTTAATACCTCACGCCGCTGTTGCTTTTTTCGCATTTTTTTCCCTATAGTTCTAATCTGGTAACCTAAACGGTTAAACATAAAATATTGCATCGACTTCAAACGAGTTCAGCAAAGTGTATTAACGGCCATCATGAAATCATTCAAATTCAAAATACAAACTGACCACTACTTTGAACTACAACCCGTGACCATCTTCGCTCACTTCAAGCCCTAAACGTCAAATTTATATCAGCTGTTTAAAATAAAAGAACATATGACAAACCATAACAAACAGTCGCTGTCAAGCTACTTTTGCAATGCACATGTTAATTATGTAAATTGCTTGAAGTCAAAAGTGGGGGTTTTTGTTTTCTTTTTAAATTTTCAAACCGAGACTCCGCCGAGTAAACGCTCTAAACATGATTGTAAGTTTAGCTTTACCCGCCCTTCGTAAAGCAGCTCCGCAAAAAGTTCTCCAAACTGCTCGCGAATACTCCACCCTGAATATACGGCGTGAAAGTTTCCATTTTTAAATTGAAATTTCTTCTAAACAACTAGGCAAAGGCAATGTTCGCGCGTCTTACGTTTTATCCATCACTGCTCTACAATGTTATCATGGAGAAGGCCACCAACAGGAACTGGTTCGATCGAATCGACAATAATGTGATTCTAGGAGCCCTTCCCTTTCGTTCAATGACAGAAGATGTAAGCATACCCGATGACAGCCAATCAACTTTTGGTGCATGTTTTGTTAATTTCTCATTTCAGTTAATAAAAACTGAAAACATGAAAGCCGTAGTCTCAATGAACGAAGACTACGAACTGACGATGTTTTCAAACAACGCCGACAAGTGGAAGATTTTTGGCATTGATTTTCTGCAATTGGCCACAACAGATATTTTTGAAGCTCCATGCCAGAAGAAGCTTTTCAAAGGCGTGGAGTTTATTAATAAATATTTGCCAACGCAGGACAGAATAAAAAATTTGAGCACAACGTCATCGCCGGAAAACGTTGGAACCGTCTACGTACACTGTAAAGCTGGGCGAACGCGCAGCGCAACCTTAGTTGGATGTTATCTGATGCTCGTAATGAACTCGTCATTATTTCGAATATCATAAATTTGCTTATTCATTGTTGCTTTTCAGAAAAATTCATGGACCCCGGATCAAGCTGTGGAGCATATGCGTCACCGACGACCGCATATATTATTGCACACCACACAATGGGATGCCCTTCAACTTTTCTATACCAACCACGTTGAAAAGAGGTCTTGACATCAAAGCAAATAGCAAATAAGTTTAAAAATGTATCTTTTGTTGTATCCATATTTTTCCTGTTTAAAAAAAGTGCACCTTTAAATTTTATTGGTTTTTTTAATATTTTTTTAATCCTTACGACAAGCCAACTAATCATTTATAAAGCTCTTACGTTGAATCGATGCGACAATTTGAAACAGATTGTTTAACAGTGGCTTGTAGACTCAAGTCAAAGATCGAAACATGCAAGCGACAAATAAATAGGTTTGGTCTTCCGTTCTTTTTGAACTGGGTGGCTTTGTTTTGAAGAATCTCTTGGCTCGGACAGTATTGTCCATTCTCTCGATGTAGCCAAGCCAGTGCAATGGACGTAGTTTTGCTTCCAGACTATATCCACATCTTTGTACAGCTCGGAGATACCGGATTGTACATTCTCTTCTTCTTCTTTCTTTGCTTCTTTGCTTATCGTCCAGCATTGGATTCAGTTGTCGACATGTTCCCGTCGTACTATCTGTTCCAAAACAAAATTAAAGAATTCACATAACTTGTAGAAATCCGGTGCATGTTTGGAATAGTTCGGAGGTTTTGATTCCAAATTGCACGTGTATTTTCGAGTCTTGTTCGACAAAACCGGATCAGTTTTCTCGGGATCGCGAATTCAGCAATCGCGTTGTAAAGCTCGGAGCTTAACCATATCAGTATTACTTTCGAAGAATTGTCAAGGAGCAGGCCCATGAAAAAAACCTCTTTTTTTTCTCTGGAATTGAACCTCAACTTTATCAACTCAACTATACTTTAAGTATAGTGGATCTTTGGAGGATCGAATGTAAGTTCTTCGGACAGCTGACCGTGAGCTTCCGCGGTAAGATCTGAGAAATAACATCAGACACTTTTTCACGGCTCCACTGGGAAGTGATTGGTTATCTTTTCACGAAAAAGCTTATTTGGCAATTTGAGTCGGCTTTCAACTGTCTTTGTAGATGATATTGTAATGATATGAGGACACAAGCGACCCCAGGTCTTTCTCAATACCATACCTTGTCCATAAACTCCTATTCGCATCTCCTAGTGGTCAATATAAAAAGCCCAGCACCTCAACCTTTGGAAGGTTGTTTTGGGGCAACAAACGAGAGAGGGGGGAGAAGTGTTATTGACCGGGGCAGCCCTCGCTATCCTCGATCAACGATAACGCCTACAGTTCCAGTTAGGTTGAACTACTGAGTGAACACCTTATATGGGCTTCTCTGACATATTTGGAGCCCAGGCCTATAAGAAGCGGGAGATCCGGCTTAAAGGAAGATGAAAAACTGCGAGTAACAACAGCACCTATTTGGATATGGATTGGAGAAAGACCACGATACCAAAGACATGTTCTACGAGCTCCCCGACAAGGCTTATGAACAATGCCCTAACTATGACATTAAAATAGTCTAAGGCGATTTTTACGCCAAGCTAGGAGGGAAAGACATCTTTGATGGAATAATTGGAAAAAATAGCCTCCATGACTCCACCTCCGTCCGAGACATTGTGGATCGAGTAACAAGTAACCTTTTGAGACGTCCCATGCATCAAGTATTGAGGACCAGTAACAGCACTACAAAGACGCCGTCAGAGATGCCGCCTCTGACTTGCTGGGTTTCATGTGACATCAAAGCGAAACCCCTGATTTGATGAGGAATGGCTGCGGGTGCATGCAGCCAAATAACTGGCACACAAAGCGGAACTGCACAGAAGGACGTGAGCTGCTGAAAAGAGGAGAGAAGATCGCCGGCTTTCAGGCGGAAATAAAGAGAGCATGAGAAACGCGCAATCGAGGATATTGAGTGATTAAGAAACAGAAATAAGGTTCGAAAATTCTAACAACAGATAAAACAACTGTCTCAGAAATACAGACCCCGAACCAAAGCCTGCAAAGATCAAAATGGAAACATCATAGCATAATCGCAGACATTGCTGAGGACATGGAAGCACCACTTCTGCAGACTGTATAACGGCGATCATGAGTCCACCGTCCACGCGACCTAGACGCAGTAATATCTAAGCTTACCGAACTTTTCAAAGCGGCAGGCGATGGCTTGGTAAGGAAAAAAGCATGCCCGATGAATGGTACCTCAGTATTGTTTGACCGATCGCAAAGAAAGGAGACTCTCTAAGCTGCGCCAATTATAGGTATCAGTCTCCTCATCAGTCTAAATGCTAACATAGAAGGAGCACTAGCTTGCTAATAAAGTTGTGTTCCGTTGTGATTTTCAGTAGATGGTTGATTGGTGGGTTTGTTTTTATTATGTTGACTGTGCATCCTGCGTTACCTTGTATCAAATCGTATCTTAGTGTGAATAACAAAGGTTTCATGTTGGAAGAGTTAGACCTTTCAAGAAATGTTGGTGTGTAAAATTTGTGTGTCCCAAACTTGTGTGTTTCGTAGTTAAAATGCGATTGTATTGTACATTGGATAGGAGCGTTCGGGGTTATAATATTGTTTGCCTTTAATTCCGCCATGACTTGGGATCCACATAATTTTAAGTTTTTTTTTTTTTTGGAGCCCTGGAAAGGTTATTCCTTATATAAGAGATAATTTTTGTATCTTGATTAGGATTGCATTAATTTTTACTATAAATGGCTTATGTATGCTTATTATTAAATATGTAAATAAATATATAAGTAAGGATGATCCTTTACAATGATCAAAACCTCATTAGATGTTTAGAAGCGGAATGGGTTTCGCATTGGTTCAAGAAGACTGAATATTTTTGCTACCCATTCTCTGCTCACTTTGACCTTTTCGGTTAGCCAAAAACCGGAAGCCTTGTCGGGAGCAAATCTCTATCTCCAGATTCATTCAACACCAAGCAGAATTCACTTTAAAGTGCAATCAATTGGTGTGAGATGAGTCACGTACATACTGCAGCAATTCCGTCCGCCTTTACTGGAGTTCTATCAAGGTTTCCTTTTATCAATATTGCATTGTAGTAAGTGTATGAATGATTAAGCAAATATATTAATCAGTAATTAATATATTTGATTAGCATTTAACTTATCCTTAAGTTAATAAAAATCTTATGTACTATCAGTCGTAGTCAACCAATGTCATTCGTGAACCTTTATGATAAAAATTGCGATTTAATTTGTTTACTTCGATATGTTCCTTTTGGTTTCCTATAAATTGCGAATCTTTTGCTATCAAATGATCAGTTTCATTCTGCGAACCAATTATACAGTTTAAATTTTAACAAAATGAAATTTATTGGTAAAATTACGCTAATTCCTAGCAAAACAAAGAAAAAAAAACTATTATTATTTTATTTTGTAGCTTTCGCTCTGCTACTGCTTGTTGTAGCTGTTTCCTCTTATGGCATACAGTTAGGAGATGGGCGCCCAGGCTGCAAAACTGAGGAAGAAATCCAGGTTTCATTGTATAGAAACCTTTGGGATCCAACTGCATACTGGAAATGTGAGAAACGTGGTGAATCTGCGATTGCTGTTAAATGCCCGGATCAGGAGGCTTTCCAAGATAATCTGAAAGCATGTGTACCATGGGACGAGTGGAAGTGGGAAGAACCACGTTCTCCACCTAGCAAATCCGAAACATAAACTTATTTTTTTTTATTTTCAAGTATCTCAAATATTGTTTCGAATGCAACGTTTTGAAAGTCAATAAAAACAGTTAATTAGTAAAACAAATTGCTCTCTTACGATATTGACCATTTATTAGACAATCTGAAAAACTGATTTGAATCCAAATACGCAGCTTGTTCGCCTAGGAAAACAACAAAGGACTTAAATAATTTTATGGAACCTTTTGGGATTCAATGAATATTCCGACTTTTACGATTTTCTCGATAAAACAACAAATATTTATGTCGACAGAAATAATAGCACCTATTTAAAATTATAGTGTTTCATAATTTTGTGATACTGCCACATTTTCTGACCTCTTCTGTAAATACCGTGGTAATCATGGCAGAGGAGTCAACCGCTTGAAGAAAAAATTCAACGGTTCCATCAAAGATCGTCAATAAGGATCGAGTACATTTTGAAGGAACAATCCTTGTTTTTATTTTGATGAAATTAGAACATACTATAAGTGCTTTGCTTCTATTTTATGTTTCCGATGAATTTGTTTCAAAACCAATTTCTTATGAAGTGGGTCATTGTTACCACTGTTCACCAGAAGAGAGACGATAATTATTTAGCAAGCAATAATGGTGTTATATTTATTATAGTAAAACTTGTGATCATTAAATTACAATCTAATTTACATATCAAACATTTTGCCCACAATTATTTCTCAAAATTTAAATTCTTTCTATTTTAAATGTTTGAGTTAAACTTATTTTCGTTGCACTGCAATATGGTAGTTTCGATTGACCCAAACCTAAACTGGAAGATAAGAAGTATCAATGTTTATAGTCTTATCCGAGATTGAGCAGCCTCTTCGTAAACCTCATTCATACTATATATATTTTTGGTATTAACGATGTACATATGGGATGTGTATAATACCTAACGTAAAGCTTATTATCATTCCGCAGGTTTGAACGAACTTAAGTAGTCCATACAACTTTCCATAACATCTTTCAAGTGTTTTTTGGTGCACTTCATTTTATTTTTCATAAGATATTTAATTCAACCTCTCCAAATATTTCGACCGAAAACCCATTAAACATTTATGTACAGTTTTGACCAAAACATCAGTTCTTTTTCAAAGTTTGACATAAAAATAGATGTGCAAAAATTGTTTAAATTTTGCGATTGTTTATAAAATGTTTTAAGGTTTAATAAAATTTAAGATCAGTCGAAAAGTGCACTACTCTGCAGAAGAAACGCTACTAGTTCAGCGATGAGGGTTAAACCTATAATTTTATAGCAAGCGAACGTGAGATTCCGAAAAGAATTTGCCTTAAGTCCAGAAAAAAGAACGGACCGGTTGAGAAAAAGTGGCGGAATATTCTGTAGTGTTCTGGCACTCCAAATAAATTTGTACTCCTCGGATTGTGTATCGTAAAGACGACCAAAAGGGAAAGAATACCATCCTCGCTATACACTGAAGACCGTGAAGCATGGAGAGTGAAATATAATGGTATGGAATGGTGTCGGTACTCTATTTCGTGTCAGTAACATAATGACAAAATATGGATATAGGGGCATCTTGGAAAATGTCATGCTTCCATTTTCGGTGGAAAACATGACCTTACGTTGGCATTTCCAACAAGAAAAGATTGGTTTTGGGAACAAAACATCTGTAATTCCATGGCAAAGTCGATCTCCAGATCCCCTGAAATTGGTCGGTTTAATGCCACGTCGAATCCAAAAAGTTTTGGAAATGATCTATAATAAATGATTATTTAAAGACACCTATTTTTTGTCAAAGCGGAAATCAAAAGTTCAAAAGTTTTTTTTTTTTATTATTCGAAAAATAAATATGTATCTACTTTCGATATTTGTTAAATAAAGTAGATTTTGTGAATATAAAAATAAAAACCACAAATAAATTGAAAAAATATGAAAATATTGAGTTTTAAAAAAAATATGTTGTCAGACCTATTTCATCGACCAGCAATTGAAAACAAAAAAAAATATTTTTCGTAGGGGTTCAAAATATATTACATTTTAATAACATGAAGTACAATTCGTAGCTGATCAAATTATAAGCAACTGTTTATTGCTATACTTATTTTCTTCGACATATAAGATAAATCGTCACCTAGAAATCTACCGTTAATAATTATCACGTGTTCTAGTAGTCAGCCATAGAATATTGATCCAAAGGGATCCGTTTTTCCTTTTGAGGTACGGAACCCTTAAGATGGAGGCGGATATCAGGTTTTTCAGGAGGATTCACCTTTTTTATTGACAAATCACGTACATAAATGAAATAAAAAACCAAGTTATTTTTAATTCATTTTTTATTCTTATCATACGTTCATCAGATACAAATAGAAGTTAAAATGAAAAATGTTTAATTTTAAAGTCTATAAGTTATTTTTAAGGGATCAGCATTGCTTTTACTCCGCCTTTTCTATTGAATTTCTCTGTGAAAAGAATGCCATGTGTTGTCTAAGTTTTGTTAGATTTTCAAAGTTCTCCAAATAGTTTTATTCATTTGAAGCATATGTTGTATTTTTTTTTCTGTTTACACCATACATAAATAAAGTTTTATGATTATTTATTATTATATATTCAAAAAAGTAAGGGTCTCTTTAATATAAATTTAACTTACTCTTCCAGCTTATTATGTATTATTTAAGTTTTTTTCCCTTTTTTTAATCTTCCAATGTTATTTTGTTAATGTTCCATAGAGATGTGACAATATTTTATGTTAAGAGTAAATGTATAAAAATCAAAACAATTATGCAATTACGTAACTGTGAGAAATGTCAATTTGAAATCAGAAATAATGACGATAATAATTACAATCTATTATCGTTAACTGTTTTTTTTTTTATATGATAAACTAAAGTAAAATAATAAAGGTTACGTTATATTGGGACATGACTAAGTGATTTAGTCTTCCATGCTTTCATTATTTCTATCGGGTGACATATTACCATTCTTTGGGGAGTTTGACCGCGAGCGGGACTTGTTGTTTTCCGACCCAGAACGATCCCTGTTTTTTTAAAAAATAAAACAAAAGAAATTAATAGAAATAGAAATATTTGAAACGTGTTCATTATTTTGTTTGTCATATAGAATTTCAGCGTACGCTGGTGGAAACGGGTATTCCGCGCCACCCGTCTCATTGACTAACTCCAAAAAAAAATCAGCTTGAAGGAATGAAATTTTGAAGACAACTGCCTTACCTTGAATGTGAATCACCCCGAGACTTGGAGCGAGACCTGGAGCGGGATTCGCGCTTTGAATGTGAGCGAGATCGTGATCGAGACTCACGCTTCAGCGAACGGGAACGAGAGCGAGACTTTGATTTCGACTTTGAAACGTCTCTAGATTTGCTGTGAATATAAAACAAAGGAAAATAAATGAAATGTCTTCTATTATGATAGAAGAACTTACTTGGATCTAGATCTGGAACGTGATTTGACGACCGACTTGGACTTGGAACGAGCTCCACGAGATTTAGAGCGGCTATGCGACTTTGAGCGAGATCGGGATGAACGACGTGACCTGGAACGAGAACGTCTGCGAGAACGAGACCTCGAACGCGAACTAGATGAACGGGATCTGCCACGTCCACCACTACGTCCGCCACGACGATCTTCAACCAAGCGAACACGACGACCATTCAAGTCGGTATCGTCCAATTTTTCAATGGCTGTCTTCATATCAGATAACGAGGCGAATTCAACGACACTAAAGAAAATTATAATAAAATTATAACAAATATTTTTATTGTATTGAACATTAGAACTTACCCTTCGTTACGCCTTTGCTTGTGTGCATCTGCATAGGTTACTTCACCAGCTTGACGCATGTAGTCTTTCAAATCCTAACCATTTACACGAAGAGAAAATAAAAAAATCCATTGAGTTATTGATTAGGCTTTAACTTAGCTAGTATTTAAATAAATGACACTTAGGTAACATGTCGTCACTTCGAATCAACAATGTAAACTTTAACTTCACTGAAAGGCGAAATTTCTTCTTCTCGTGGAAACGGCGCTCGTCCTTCCTTCTTTGTTTGTTTTGCGGCGTGTGTGGTTGCCATAAATCCATTAAGAATCGATTGAATTGAAAAAGCAAAGCAAGAAACCCCTCGAAAGAATATAACCTAGCCTGACTGATTGATTTCCATCACAAAAAAAACGTGAGCGTGAGCGTGGCCGATGAGAATGTGTCTCAGGACGAAATAATTCACTCCTTTTCGACAGTTTAAAGTTTACATTGTTATCGATTGTGAAGGTGCGACAGCTCTTCAATGTGCATTTAAATATTTAAAAAACCTAAAATATATCGCATTAATTATAATTATGTAATTATTATTTTTTGTTGTTAATTTTAACGTTGCAATGTTTGAAAATTTCTTGTTCTTACATAGGATGACAAATATGTAACTTCTTTTCGCTCTCTAGCTTAACCCTTTGTTAATGGTGGTAGTTGTTTGGGCTCACAAGGTTTCTACACTCTCGTGCACTTCTATAGCAAAGAAATACTGTTTTAAGACCCTTTGCCAACCAAAGAAGAGTCTTTTAGATTGTGTCACATCTGATAGGCCTCTCTAGTGTTAGATGGAAATCTAACCAACATCGATAGATAGATCTCTCGTCTCACTTGTGCGTGGATCAAATCGTATAGAGTAGTAAGGCAGGTGGTGGTGGTGGTGGTGTTGGGTTGAATACCATTTAACCAGAGTCCAGAGCCAGAATCGCAAGCACATTATGCATCCCAAATGCTTCAGACTGAAAAAGAATATACACAAAAAAAGTCTAGTTGTTCGGTCAGTTTTTTGTTATATGTTTGTTGGAGTTGTCGGTCTGTCTGTTCGTCTTGAGTTGACAGCTCTTATTTTTCTGTTTGCAAGATGACCAATCAGACAGAACCATTAGTAGAATGCATCGGACGAAGGAGCATCATCGGCTTCATCAAAATTTTAGTTTCGTTTGCCGCGGGCTGTCCTCTGGGGTCGCATACGCATTGCCATTATTTGGGATTGCTTCGCACGCACCACACAACACATGGATAACCGTGAGTAGCCTTTAAAAACTAAATTTTACTTTCTTTTATCGTTAACAATAAAAATAAGTGCACATCTAAGATGTGTTCAAAACAGCTTGTATTTATTTTTTTTTATAAATATTATTTACTTTTTTTTTTAAGTTAAATACCGAATAATGTATTGTGCAAATGACCCTGAGAGTGGCTCAGACCAGCCTCTTGCAAGCGGAAGTACGTTCGTAGCTGTATATGGGATGGTAACCGTCTTGACCGTCTCTAAACATAGATTGGAGGACTGCTAATGGACATCTTTAGATAGCTGGCAATCGGCTTTTTGACACAGTTGTGTTAAGAATAGCTAGCGTAGAGCAAGGAATGAACCGTCATAGGACCGTGAAAATCTCGTTTCGTACACACATATAACTTCGTGATGATCAACTTTGGTGTTGGAATATGGTTGCCAGTATAATATAAATCATTGCTTGATATTGCAATATGCCATGGATTCGATTCAGTAAGACCTCTCTTCGAGTGGGAAGACGTTTAGGTGATTGATGCCCATAAGGATGACTCGACTTAAAATTTGCCAGGCGCGCGCACACACAGACTACCTCTCTCTATCACATCTATCTTAGAGCTCCTTGAATCTTTGGATGGCCGGGTATTTCTTGTTGGGCACCGTTTTCAATCAAAGCTTTAGGTCTTTCCTCGACCAGAAGCTCGCTGATCTAAAACGAAGGCAGAGCACCCCCCATTAAAATACCACCGGTATGTCACTTGGAGAGCTTCTAGTTGACACTTGGACTAATGGATCGTCTAAAACACGCGTCATCTTGACTCTGGATACTACATAAGCTTTTTTGTGCGCGTGTTCTCGTTTGAAATTTGATTCGCACGCTTCAAGATTTTTTTTTTGTCTCGGTTAAGCATCTCAAACTCTGAACGTTACGTTTCACCAGGCGACGACCACTGTGACAGCTTTGGTTGATGTTTTGTTAGGCAAGGCCCACTTCCACTTTCTCAGAAGGACACACACACACTTGGGAGAGTCATCATCAGTTTGCCTGCCTCGAATTTGTCATCGCGACCCAATTTTAATTGTTGGTTGCAATTCTTCGAAAAAATAATTTAATTTTTCACTTTAAATTATTTTTTTTAACGCAAACATACTCATAATAAAGAAAATTTACATATATACAATAAACATATCCCTCTTACTCTATCCTCAGATTAACAAATAAAAAATGCAAAAAATTAAAATAAACTAAAAAATGAAACAAAAAAAAATAAACTGGTAAAATGCGTTAAACTAATTTACCAAAATGAGGTGGTTAATAAAAGTGAGAAGAGAAAGAAAATATTCGCCGGTGCCAATTATAGAGCTCATGCAATACTTTTTTTTCAAAATGAAAAAAAAAATCAACAGTACACCAGCAAAATTATCTTGGTAATTATTTTTTTCATGTTTTTTCCATTTTAAAGGTGCATAAACATCCGAATCTTGAGAACGTAGAGAAAAGCCCCTAATTTTAATTGATCTAATACCGTCTACCTCTCCTGAATTTGATCATCGACCCCCGATCCCTTGGCATAAGATGGTGAACATGATTGAATTTAATTTTTACTTGAGGGACGATTCGAATGAATGCACCATTTGTGGGATTTTTATAATTTGCGAATAAGATAATTAAGCTTTCTTTCTTAAATTTTAATAAATATATTTACAAATCTAACTTACTTAGAATAAATAAGAAAAACATTTATTAGTCAGCAGAGGTGATATACATACCTGCCAGCTGACGCGGCTCGATAAATTTTCAACGATCAAACGATATTCCGTGCGTAATGGTGGCCCGTACCTTGAGGATGATCTGGAATTTTTGGATCTGGTGAATTAAATAAATTACACAGTTAGAAGTGACACTGCTGCACATTACTAGACATGTTGTTTTCAATGTTTCCAATGCCCTAAATGCTTTTTCATGTCTACACACAGAATCAGTGTCGTTTTAAATTATCAATTTTAAAAAATTAATGAATTTAATATGTACACATAAAATCTATACAAAATGATAGTATGGCAGTTATGCGAAAAACAGCAGGGTCAACCTCGTTATAACAAAATGTAAAAAATATAAAAAATTAACAAATATCGGCACTATTACACTTTAATCCGCCGAATCGTTTTATATTTTGCCATCAGAAGAAGGATAATCGGAACATTTCTCACTCAATACGTAGCATTACAAATACAGGATTTTACAATAAATGATTAAATATGAATCTATGAAGATAAACAATATCACCGAAATAACCTTTAAGACCTTTGCACATCCAGAATGTTTTTAAGGAATAATTTTTTAAAGAAAATTCCCCAAGTAATCACAAGGCTTCCAGTCAAAAGAAAGCAATGTTTTCAGACAGTTTGAATTCCTTGAAGTCTATTGAAACCATTGAATAAAACTGTGCTGAATGTTTCTAGTCTTTTGACTGCTTTGAAGACTTTTGACTTGTTTGAAGTATTTTGACTCAATTTCTTTAAAAAGTATTGACTTAAAACTGTATATTACTAAGTAAGTAACTTAATAAAATTCTACATTCTTTAACAAGAAAATTTATCATTTAAGGTGATTTTAGTTCAAATCTAACTCTATTTCTGTGCCGCGGATGTCTTTTCGAGACTTATTTTAAAATGCCACTTACTGAGTAAGCTTTTAGTCAATATGTGTTAAAGAAATTGAAATATTCTAACGTAATCAAATGACTTCAAAACGTTAGTACAGTATTATTCTATGATTCCAAACAGTCTAAAAATATTTAATTTTTTTTACTTGAAGACTTTTGATTACTTCAAGTAATTGTACAATGATTTCAAAATAAATGGATAGTTTAAGTGGAAATTTAAATTTTAAGTTGAAGTCTTTTCAATTTAATAAAAGGAATTGATAAAATACTGTGACTTCGTAGAATGCAATCCCGAAAGAATGCATTCCTTTACCAACCAATAAAACGAATATCTTAGCAAAGTTAACCATTGGAAGGTGTGCTCCACGTCAAGAAAATAAAGCTCATGTCTTTTTTATCGAAGTTTTTAAGATATTACAATAACCACAATTTCAGTGCATTCGTGAAGCGAGTAATATTCTTATTTTTTTATATACAATTTTTTATTGCAAAACTCTGTAAATGCGATGAGATTCACGTATTTTACCGATATCGTGTGAATCACATTTGTTGAAAAGTTTCATTGGAAAAAATATGTAATTAAAATGTTCCTTCTGGCGGGTATAGCGCAATAGAGCCGTGTCTTAAATGTGTGCAAAAATTCAGTCTTCCTCGAACATCATAATTCGTGTCGGAAAGGACTCAATTTGAACTTTTTATAATACTTTTTTATTTGCAATATATGTGAAGACTGGTTTCAACTACATGGACTAAAAATAGTGTCACGATGAACTCAAACTTCTGAATATGTTATAATAGAAAATAAACAGGAGTATTTCACACCCTATTTTCGTCGAACAATTGAGAAAAAAGTCGGAGAATTATTTTTTTTATGAATTAATATAACAAAGCCGCAAAATAATGGACATAATTTACCATCTGAGCAAGTTATTCGAAACACGATGAATTTTTTTCGCACCACGTTCATTCTATTGGATAATTCGTATTCCCTAAGACTACAATCAGTGCGAAAAGTTGAGATTTCAAATGAATCGATTGGAGCTTTGCCCGTCCATTTAGTCGAAGATTTTACGGAACGTTCTTGACTTAAAGGCATAAAAGGTGCAGCTTGTGCAAGAGTTGAAGAAACTACGAGACCATTATACGAGTCCTAGGTTCTACATTGGCATCGATTTATTGCGCGAAACATTTGCTGAGCGCAAAATTTCGCGTAATCTGTCTGTGAACTGGCCTCCAAGATCCTGTTGTCTCATATCTTAAGATTACTTTCTTTGGGGGTATGTGAAGTTACTTGTCTATGCCGATAAATTAGAGACGATGGACAATTTGGAAGTCAACATTCGCCGTGCTTTTGTTACTACACGGTCCCAGTTGCTCGATAAAATTGTCGAAAATTGGACTTCACGATTGCGCTTCATTCGAGCTAGCCCTGGCGTACATATGTCCGAAATAATTTAACAGTACTCTCATAAAATTAAACTTATATCATAGATATTGACATAACCTTAAAGATTTTTATTTAATATTAAATATGTGCACCTCTTAAATAAAAAAAAAAAACACCCTTTATGTATGGAATAAAAAAAATTAATATCCACCATCTAAAGTCGAAAAATATCAAATTAAATGGCAATTAGTCCAATTAAGTGTTCAGTTGGTTGGCATTGTGTTCATATAGACACAATATCAATTAAATTTGGAACTGTACTCGTAGGCAAATTCACCTGAGGAGGAGCGGGTATTAACACTTATAATAGAGTTAAAGCACGTATAAACTATAAAAGACTGTGCCAGACACGCAGAAACGGGCTGAAATGCTCTTTTCAGCTGAAAAAACAATGCAAATGCTTTCTTCAAAACCGCAGATGAAATTTATGAGAGCAAATTCAAGATTTGCAGATGAAAATAAACGACTCCCATCTTCTATTTTGTTAAGAACCGTTCTCATCAAATGACTGTTTACATTTCAAAATCAATAATGGCTCAATTCAAGAGTAGGTTTGCTATTTTATGTTGTAAAATAAAGTATACATATATTGATTTCTGTAAATTAAACTTTCATGGGAGGATTCAAAAACTTAATGGGATAAGGGCGCATTCGTGAACTTGATTCTGCCAAACTAAAATTGTTAATGTTTTGATAAACATTGGATTTCCATGAACATTTACATCAATTTTAGCACAATTTATGACCTACGGATAAGTCTAACTTGAACTTTAATGGCTCAAATGATAGTAATCAGTATTACAAGTCGTATTTCGTTGTTAAGTGTATTTGCCAGGCAAGCTTAGCAAAATCAAGTCCATATTCAAATAGAAAGGGATCGAGCAAGACAAATCAGATTGAATAGTACACTTTAACGCAGTTAACACAATGTCACTGCAGGTTCCTCGTAGACTGGGAAACATACTACAATTGGATTCATCTCCACCTTTGTGTATACTTCTTTTTTTACAGTGCAGAAGCTTTTGCAAGTGAAAATGCACGCTGCGTTGAATTTTTCTCACTTAGCAAGTAAAAGATGTCTAATAAAAAATCAGCAAGAAGATGTTTTACTGTCTAAGTAGGAAAACTTATTTTTAAAATCAACTCAGTTTGAAGTTGCGCTTTATCAAAAGACTTTAACCACATAAAGCTTATTCCAATCAAATCAGTAATAACAACTGAATATCATCTTGAAAGATGTAAATATAAGCAGTGAGTATGTTCTGGCCTCAAAAACAATGGTTTTCCACGTTGCATTTCATCTTTGAAAAAATGCCAAGCTGTAAACGTTCTTGCTGGGTTTTGCATTTCTTAAGAACGAAAGCGGATAGATAGCAGCGATGTGCCTGAAACAGAGGGCATATTCAAGACAAATTCAGGTTGATAACTTAGCAGATAACTCGTCAGACTTCTGCCCTTGGTTAGTGCTTGACTCAAACAAATTGCGATCACTATTTGTTTTTAAGGCGCATATTAAAAGCCAAGATTCAAAATTAGAAAAAGAAATAATATGTGGATTTCTTAATGAAATCGTTCACACGTAAATTACTGTAGTATTGAAAAAAGAGGCACGATTGCAGTTTTTCCATTTATCCAAATAAGCGAACCAGTCTTCATTTTATATAAAAGCTAAATAAGTAAGTAGTTTTTTGAAAAGTGTTTAAAAAGTATCCAACCTGGAAAGCCCAGCTTTGTCCTGCCCGGATTTGCTATCAGCATTGACATCATCGCTCGCATCACGTGCCGGGCTTTTTCTGCGGCTATTCATACCGCCTCTGTTTCTATTTTAGATGAGAAAAACGAGACAAGATTTCGGAATGAGCGAGATATAAGCCAAATGCATGTGTTTTTGTTATCGACAAACAAAGAAAGGTTCATGTTATAAACAAAAGACTTAACTCCTTTTTTTACTGATTATGTAAATAAACATGGAAAACCTGGTTTTATATTTCTTTAATGTATTATTCTAGATATTAGCAAAGGACAAGTCGATGATTTAAAGCAACTGAAACAAATTCCGACGCGTAAATACACATTATGGGTTTCATTCTAATAAAATATGGGTCTTATTTAGCAATATATACATATTGTGACTATAAGAACTTTGTTTAACAAAACAAGAAGCGATTATTTTGAGGTAAGAATTTAAAAAAAAAGGTTGTTCTTGCGAAACTTGACAAACAAAAAGTTGGACGTGATCTTCTAGCACAAAATATTAAGTATTTTCATTGCTGTTTTTCTTCTATTGGAACACAAATGGAAACTTTGATTCAAAGCAAAAACATGAAGATCTTCTTTCCTGTCTGTTTTGAAACAAAAAATGTATACTTTTGTACTTACTTGTCATTGTAACGTCCCCCTCCTCCGCCTCTACGACTGTTGTACCGGTCGTCATATCGATCTCTATGGCTACCTCTGGCAGTTCCCCTGGCCGGTTCGACAACCACCCTTCATAATAGAAGAAAAAACATCCAAAAAGTATATTTAAACATTTAGAGCCTGCGTCCGTGCGAAAAATGGTAACTTACCTTTCACCCAGTAGCTCCTTCCCGTTTAATTCGTACACAGCGTCATCTGCGTCACGATAGTCTTCGAATTCCTTTAAAACACAACACAAATATCAAATTATCATCGATTGGTTTATTTAATTGAATTAGGAAACAAACAAAAAAATAGAACGCACTTGAAACTGCGAAAAACAATGATGACGAGGTGAATTATTGATTTATTGCTTCAACCCTCGCTCGGTGTACTTACAACAAATCCGTAGCCATTTTTGATAAGTATATCTCTGGTGCGACCATAACCTTTGAAAAATCTTTCCAAATCCCTTTCGCGGACACCGTAGGGTAACCCACCCACATAAACTCTGGATCCAACCATATTATTTTAGTTATTTGCTGTAAATTCATAACAAAATAATTATTTAGAAAATCTTGAATTTTAAATGCGGCGATAATGCATATTATTTTCGCCAAAATGGCGTCCGGCTGATTGATCAGAAAGCGCATATAGTGGGCACCGGAAAATTAAACGTTCTCGATAATAAATAAAAACTGAATTTAGACCCACCTTCCGCTCAATATTATTTGCACTTAATGATTGACTTAAATTGAAGTGTTTTTTTTATTATAGTTTTGAGGGTAGACTATTTATTTTTTCGTGCAACTGTTAATATTTTCCAACACCAATATTTAACTAACGCCAACCTCGCGGCAAATTTACAACGGAAGTGAGAGGAATCGCCATAGCTGCTTGGCTGGATGGTTGCTATATGGATTTCCTGATGGCAAAAGTGCTGCCAAATCGTTTTAAGGGATGAAAACGAATAAAACGAACTTTAGAAGCGCAATAGGCTTTGTGCTTGACCACACAGGCATGGAATTGTGAGGCATGTTCGGTGTAACAGGCAGTTAGTTGAAAAAAAGGTCGATTGCGCGGAAAATCCACCAAAAGTCTATCTTATATAGATGACTTTCTGTCCGGGCATATATGTTCCTCTTAAAAACCATACCTTTTTTAAAGTAAATTCTTATTTTGCAATTGTAACGATACGGGAAAGAACTCTTGGAGTGAACGAAATAAATTACATGCATTTTTTTTTGATGCTGGTGCTCAAGAACTATACGTGTCCCAATTATGGTTCCTTAAGAATTTGGCCCATTCTCTCACGTCTTTCCTTATATGTTGTTTGCTTTTCGTATTTAGCTGCACAAACAATATAGAAGCGGTTGCAAAAAACATTCCCGTCGCTGTTTCGTTTCAGATTTCACTGTTCCTTTACCTGTCAAAATTACTTTCATTCCAATGACGTCTGTTTTTGTGTAGCCACTTCGTTCATGGGCATTCTTGTGTGGCCAGAGACTTAGTCACGGTAGGACTTGTATTTGTGTGTTCTCTTTCGGAGTCTCAATATTCTGCCATTTATATGACTGGATCGAGGGATCGAATTCAAATGGGATAAGGTTTAATTCCAGGTATATGCTGTACCGGATTTTAAGATCAAAAGATCGATAAGGATTCAGTTTGAGAGTTCTCCACTCTCGAAGAGTTGCAAACATTATTCTCGTCTATGTTTTTCGGCATTCGAAGAAAGGAACTTCGTTTTTGAGATACTTCTACTCTCTTTCTGAATCTGATCTGCGTTTATTGTTACTCAATCCAAATTGAAGCTGGATCCAAACCGTCATATAAAGAGGGCTTATAACTTTTACACGAAAATACTTTTGTGGAAAGACATCTGGTGGTGCTCTCAGTTTCCAAATTCGTAACATGAATGCGTTCAACGTGTCTTTTTATTGGGGCTGCAAGCATATTTTCTTATATAGTAAAACTCAAGTAAAGAAAATGCGTTTGTTTTATTTCAAAAGCCTATGCTTAAATAAAAATACTTTCGAAAGGGTTTTTTAAATGGCAACTATAGTAAGCTTTCTTCAATTTCTTTTCTATATTTTTTTAAAACACAAATCTTAGTCGCTCTTCTTCTTTGTGCTTGTTTACTTCGCTTCGCTTTACTTTCTTTGTACTCGTTAATTTACTTCATTAAACCAATCAGCTTCGATGTTTTCGCGCTGCTGACTGCCGTATGGTGGTTAGCTCTTAAAGGCTTAAAGTGGAGATTTTAAGGAACCGAACCTTAAGGACTAAGACAAGTTATGCACAAGCTTATATATAGTATATAAAACAATTAAAAGCATATATTTATGTAAGCAATACCAACAAAAACATGCCACCCTGTGCTTTACTTTCGAATCCACTGAACTATAATCAAGAAGGGAGTTGTAATCACTGGAATTGAAAACTTCAAAACAAAACATGACATTCGTGACAGTGCCCTGAGGTATTAGTCGGATGATTGATGTGGGATAATTGTTATCATTTCGTTTGTTAAATCTTTAATTTTTCGACAAACCCACCCATTTTTCTCCGCCTGTTTGAACAAGCCGCATACCAGTTATTTTCACCATTAAACCATGGAATCTCCCTACGCTCCGTTGAGTGAGTCATGTGCCAAAGCGTTGGGTGACAAAATGTACGAGAAACGTAAATTAGCATCTCAGGAAATTGAAAAGTATATTTAACGTTTGAGATTAACCAAGGAACTGAATTGATTTTATAAGTTTGAATCCTGCAGAACTGTTTTAGAGTTTAACAGCAAAGGCAATACGGCCCAAATAAGAAAACTGATTGATCTACTGTCGAGTGATTTTGCAACCTCGAGGGATCCAAATCGTCGCAAGGGTGGTCTCATTGGTTTAGCCGCTGTAAGCTTGGGCTTGGGAAAGGTACACGTATATAAATTCAGTTTAAGGAATCTAAATCATACAGTTTTGTTGTAGGACTGTGAAAAATACATCACCGAATTGGTAACACCCATCATCAATTGTTTCACGGATCCTGATATAAGAGTTCGTTACTTTGCGTGCGAATCACTTTATAATGTGGCTAAAGTTGCCCGGTCGGCAATAATACCTTTTTTTCCGGAACTATTTGCCGCGCTATCTCGATTGGTCACCGATTCAGATCAAACACTTAAGGATGGAAGCGAATTGCTCGATCGATTGCTTAAGGTGCCCTCAGTTAGATTTTTTTCTTTAAATAGTTTCGCATTAATCGATGTCTTTCGTTTAGGACATCGTTACGGAATCATCACAAACATTCGACTTGGAGTCATTCATACCTCTCCTCAAGGAAAGGGTCTATGTTAAGAACTCACAGGCTAGGCAATATGTCATATCGTGGATTTCAATTTTAAATGCAGTTCCAGAGATAAATATGGTCGTATACTTAACGGATATTCTCGATGGACTCTTTTGCATGCTTGAGGACAACACTGTCGAAATTCAAAGAATGTAATGGGTTTGCTCTACCAAAAAAAAAATAATTTACTAATCGAGCTTATTTTCTAGGTGCGAAACAACAATTGGACAGTTCCTTAAATCAATCCGAGCTGATTCGTCTTCGGTAAAAATGGAAGACACCATCAATATCCTTATAAATCACGCACAATCACCGTATGACCTCATTAAAGTAAATAAATTGAAAACAATGGAAAAAAGTGAACAACTATGATTTTCATTTGCAGTATATCTCTATTAATTGGATCAAAGAGTTTGTTCAAATATTTGGATCGGATGTTTTGCCTTTTGCTAGTGGCATTTTTACAGCCACATTACCTTGTCTGGAGTATAATATGGAATCAAAGAAAAGTAAAATTGTTCATTTGTTGATTTTAGATTGTCTTTAATTATTATTTTGTATATTTTTCAGATATTAAAGAATGTGCTGTATCGGTGAACACTTCGATGCTGCAACTGATCTCATCGAAAGAGAACAAAATGTATAATATTGCGAAAATTGATTTGGGTTCGGTAATGGAAGTTCTAAGGCAGTACTTAACGCACAATTCGGTACACACGAAAGTCGCAGTACTTAAGTGGATTCATCATCTTTTTTTACAAATTCCAGGCGAGGTACGCTTTTTTAGCCGTTGAACATACATTATGAATTATTTGCCCATTGATCTCCCCACAATAACTTGTTGAGTCGCAAATACTTAACGTGAGTGCACTGGAGTACATTTAACATGCCAACCAGATGATAAGTATTTTCTCTCTGTCAAAAGATATAGTTTTACAGATATGGTCAAAGGCGAAGGAGGTTTTCGACGGTTGCGGTATCTCCTTTTAAGTGATTCTACTTACTTAACGGGCACCCGACCCACGCAAAGTATCTGCCTGAGAAACACTAGAATTCTATTATTGTTGATCTCTGGCGCCACCATTTTCTTTAGACAAAGCGCTCTGGCATCTGTGATCGTTTTATCCTTTTAACGGAGGTTTCGTCTTCCTTGTCATTTCGAACCTTTTCCTCCATTCGCCCTCCTCGCATATGGGACCAAATATTCGATGTCTTCCTTTTTAAAGCCCAGCGCTCGGATCCATATAGCCGAGCCGTCAGGATCAGAGTTTTGTAGAGCATACAATTCGTCTTCCTAGTTAGGACATTTGAACCCATTTGTTTCGCTTAACCGAAGTAGCAGCGGTTTCCTAAGGTGAGTCTTCATCGAATCTCCACTCGAAATTACTGTTGCCAACATTGACGTTTTATCCTATGTGGTGACAGATGTTTCTTTGCTTGTTGACAACATGTACTTGATTAAGTCCTCGTTTACTTATGGATTTGCCAGCAGCTGGAAAGATTTGTGGAAGATAGTGCTTTACGTGTTTATATCTGCCCTGCGCACTATCTGTTTCAGCACGAGATTAAAGAAGTCACATGATATCGCAGCTCCTTGCCGAAATCCAGCGAATGTTTGGAATAGTTTTGAGGAACTGTTTCCAAATCGCACATTGCACCGTGTGTTTTCCAGTGTCAGGAGTCACAGCCGGATCACTTTCGCTGGGATCCTGAATTCGGCCATTGCCTTGAAGAGTTCACGATGAATGCACTTTATTAGCGATAGTCTCTTCCAAATTCTGGAGCGATGATACCAAATTTGCCATATTTGACCACTTGTATTGTAAAATTTTTAGTTAAAATGTTAAATTTCATACCGTTATACCCAAAAATTCACCCGGAACCGAAACAAGAAAACATAAATAGCTTTCAACATTTTTAGATATATGTGCCTCAGATTTGTTATCATGCTTCCGAAAAATACAGAAAACCCCGTTTCATCGCTTTACGATTTTTTGTATTGAGTAAAGCCATTCCAAAAGCTCGGGGTAGGTTAATGTTTTGCATAAACGTTAACCTTTTAATTCCTACAAAGAACCTGCGCTAAAGGATTATTAAATCTCTGGTCTGTTAAAGTATCCCTGCATGCTCAACAGAAAGACAGCGTCTGCTACCCTTGGTTCTTAAGTCATATTCACCCACCACTCTACGTCTTGTTGATTGTGATCCGATTGAAAGGCTTTAATGATCACCCCGGGTAATAAATTTTATTCCATGAATCTAACAAGTCCAATTATACTTAATTCGTTGCGGATCTTGTAAAATGGTGCTTTACTATTGTGCGGCCGTTTTTAAGTCAGGAAATAATGGCACAGCGAAATAAGTTTATTAAAAAAAAAAAATTCAAGAACAATTTTCTGATCATATTTTCCATCTGTGAAGTACGCAAATAATAAGTAAATCCCTCTTCAGATGTCTACGCATGCGAACAGTTTGTTTCAACTTCTTTTAAATATTTTATCCGATAATTCCGATGAGGTCGTCCTACAATCCCTGGCAGTGTTAGCTGAAATTGTTAATTCTACACATTCCAACGGTGAGAAAATCCATAAAGCACTGTCAAGCACTTTCAACATGTATATTTCTCTAGATTCATCAGATTTCAACAAAATGCATTACAGGAAGTTCCTTCTTAGCTTGCAAAATCTTTTCAGCGAAGAGAAACAATTCTTGGAAAACCGCGGAAGCCTTATCATCAGGTTAGCAACATTTTAACTAATTCATTACGAATGTTAATTGTTTTAGCCTTTCAGACAACTTTGCGTTCTTTTAAACGCCGAGTACATTTATCGAACTTTTGCGGAGATAATCGACGAGGAGACCACAAATATGAAATTTGCTTCAACAATGGTTCGTTCGTTGAACATAATTCTGTTGACTTCGTCAGAACTATTCGAATTGAGGAATTCGTTGCGTGATATTACGAACGAGAAGTCAGCATCGCTATTCAAATGCTTATACAAGAGTTGGGCCCATTGTCCTGTGTCGACGTTATCGCTTTGTTTGCTAGCTCAATGCTATCAGCATGTCTCAGATTTGGTTGTTTTATTGTTGGTATTATTTTGCTTACACAAAACAATTATTTATTTTGTTTGTTTTTGCAGCCGAGATTTGGAAATCACGTTAGAACTGCTCAACGAACTGGACAAATTGGTACAATTGATTGAGTCTCCGATTTTTGCAAGTAAGTTTTAAGTTTTTTTTTTTTTTTAAAGCCAAGTCCATAAAATTGCTCTTTATAGATCTGCGTTTAACGCTGGTTTCAAGGGCCAATCAATGCTCCGATGCACAACATTTGTCCCACGCGCTGTTTGGAATTCTAATGCTTTTACCACAGACAGATGCTTTCAATATGCTGAAAAATCGATTGCAGTGTGTACCTAACTACTGGGGACAGGTACCAATGTAAGTATTGAGATCAATTTTTTTTTTTTGTGAAAAGCATTATTTAAACAAAACCCTAATGTCGCGACGCAGCGATGGCAAACATTCCCTGGAGAGCAAAAGCAAGATAGATTTCGATGAATTGTTACTCTATTTCCAAAAGATACAGAAATCGCACCGGGAACAACGCCTAACGCAGAGAAAACGCAGTGTAATGCAATCGGAGGCCTGATAGTGACACGTTTGTTAGTTTGAATATTTGTAATTATTTTCTAGATGAGTCGTTATGTTAAGTTTCCCTCGCTGTGATTAAGCCTAAGAGAGCAGCAATTGTAATTTGCTTGTGTTTCTTTTATGTTTGCAATTATAAGGAATGACGAAAATGAAAATACATTTTTAATGACTAATAAAAGCTATGAGTTTCATTTGTTGCGATAAAGGTCGATAAATATGCTACTTGCTTACAGCGGGCTTTCGGCCAAGAGATTTGAAAATATTAACATTTTTACAGTGAACAGTCAGCGCAAGAACAGGATTGCTATACTAATATGAATATATCAAATATATCTTTGGGTGTAAAGAATGCCGTATTTCTGGGCGAAAACCAAATTGTTCGTTAGAGAAAGGGAATCAAGAATCATTCACGGTGGGGAAATCATCACTTCGCATGAAGAAAAATTTCAATAATAGCCAACGACAACGAAAGGAAAAACAACACCGATGGTATCACAAAAAGCGCTAACATCAAGAGCAATATCATCCAACATCGGAAATATTATGCATCCTCTTCATATGCTACGGAATGGACGTGAAAACGAGTTCATAAAAAATATGTTATTTGAAAGCAAATCATAAGCAGAAAAATAAATCAAAAGAATGGATCGTTGGAAAAAATGTTTATTATTCTACTAATATCGAAATCCTCCGCCTCATTTTTAGGCTCCACCCACGGAATTGAATTGAAATCAAATATATTATAGTTTTTCAAATCTGTACATAATCTTTTGTTCTTCTCCTAAGTCTGGCACTCCCTCTGTGCTACATGCATTATAAGATGTACATCATTACTTAATACAGATTTGTATTCTCTATTGATATTATAAAGCAAATCAAGTTAATTTTTTTATAAAAAAAATTGAGGAACTCTTCTGTATAATTGAACATTCATTCATGATATGATTGATGATTCAATTTCAATTCCATTTTCGATATAAGGTGGAAATGCGTTATGATAAGGTGTTTTGGCTGGAGTCGTGTTTATATCTTGATCTAGTTAGAGTAGTCAATATGTCCTGGTTCTACATGAGTTTAAGATGCGCACTTTGTGAAATAAATGGGTCGCAGATAGCGTCAACGAGATTTATTTTATTATTTAAGTTTTTGATAGTATTGATTTTATCGATTAACTATAGCTACAGATTATCGTTTTGTATTTTGCTAATTTTGTTGTCTTTACAATTGCCATTACCTCAGCCGATGAAACCGATGTAAACTCTGTGAGTAGTCCTTTCGACAATAATGTTCCATTCTGGACCACTACGAAGAATGCTGTCCCAAATTCAGTTTTAGAGCCGTCTTTGAACACAAATTTCCAGTTACTTTGCTGAAATTTATTTTGTAACTCTCTCTCTCTATGTAGAAATATTTGTTTGTATATCGTCAAACCTTTTGAGAGCAAACTCTAGTTGTTGATACTTCATGTTTTGTAAGAAGTTATCTTGGATTCATTGCTGGTTTGCGTGGTTTGATGGTATTTATTTTGGGAATGCACTTCGGTTATCTACTTGCTTGAGTGACTTTTTTTAAATATTACTGTTGAAAGCGTAAGTTTGAACAATGGTGTTTAAAGTTAAATTTGGAGTCGGAGATAATTCCTAGTATTCTTCTTCGTCCTAGGAGGACGAATCAATTGAGATTGTCTTGGCACAAGAGGTTTTCTTTCATATGTCGAGTATTTTCTTTGGTTCCATAGGTTTTATAATGAAAAGGAAATGGCAATTAAAGGGGAGCTACACAGGAGAAGGATCCTTTTCAAAACCCATTTTCTTTGAAACCCATAAACATAACATTGCATTTATTTTTATTTTTATTTTTAAAGCTAAATTAGGTTTATTAAGTTCACGCAAGAATCTGTAGCTCAATCGATTCAACACGAAGTCCTTAAAATAAAAATTTCAACCATGTATTTACTTCTTTCTAAATCTTGACGTCCTACCTCTGCATTGTGATATCAAATAGATCGAACTAGTGGCAGCAACATATCCTTATCTAGATTGGTATTCGTTTTTGTTTCCGACTTAACGTTAATTTTGTATGTCTCTGATATCTAGGGCAACTTTTGTTGAGCTATAAGGCAGTACCAGGAGATGAAACATGAAAGATATAAAGATACGTGTGTTCAATCATTTAATATGAAGAATAAGAAAAATTTTATTCAAAGATTGCAAATGCTCACAATGAACGTTGTCCTTAAATTAAACTAATTTTGATTCTTTGATACAATATCGTCTGCACCACATATACCTTTTGGAGTTATTAGAAACTCAGTAAATTCGCTCGGACTTTCAGGAGAATACATCACCTCGAATTTTCTGAGCATTATCAAATGTTTATCAATATATATTTGCTTTGGAATTTTTGATATTTTGATTCTAGTTCGACCTAAATGAGCCCATGCCAACCCAAGGCATGGCACACTCCGATTCGCTTCATTTACTGCTGCTACCTAGTTGAAAGGCAAAACATACTCGTATATCAGTGCAATAGATCTTCCGATATTTAACCTATTTCCAGCATTTACCTGATTGACACAAACAATCCCACAATTGTACTTTTCGCCGTACATCAGAAGACAGTTGGCAAGTTTTCGCATTTGTTTTGCACGGTCAATGATGTTCGAATTGGTTCGAAAAACGGCAGCAACCGAATCGATAATAATAAGACCGATTTTGGATGTTTCCAAAAGTTTTAAAAGTCGTACGCTTACACATTGAAGCAAGTCTTCCTACATTAAAGTCAATCAGTTGGAATTATATAGAAAATACAAAGACTCACAGCTTCTATGACGTGTTCGATGTAGATATTCGAGAGGAAATTTATATTTTCTGAATATTTCTGATTGAAACCTTCGGCGATCTGATATAGGCGCTTTGATGGGAAAGGTCCTTCCGTGCTAATAAAGGCAGCGCCTTTCCCTAGTCCACCAAAACCGGACGTCAACTGCACAGTGAGGCAAAGCGTGAGCAGAATTTGTGTTTTTCCAGCACCGGCTTCTCCACAAATTTCCGTAATGCCTCTCGTTACAATCCCTCCGCGTGAGCATTTGTCCAGTGCGGGACATCCAAACGATATGCGTGACCATTTCATAGCATATCTAGGAAGTAGAAGACTTCCCGCTACAGATGTTTATTGTTAACATGATCCAATATAATTTAAAGATAATACCTGGAACAAAGTTCTCGGCGATACATTTTGCGGCAGCCGCTTTCAAAACCATCACATCATATGCACTGGCACCGAAGCTAAGAATTCTTTCAGCTGGAGTAGCAATAACTTCACGAGGAGATGTTAAATTTCCTTAAAAAAAAAAGTAAAATTCTCGTAAGCTTCTTGTTACTATCACACTTGACTTAACAACCTTTTGCAGCGATCTTCTGAACATTTTCAGGCAAGTCGTCATAAAAACAAGCCATCGTAAGGAGTTTTTCGCAGATTTACATATTATATTTTCAGCTGTAAATTAAGTGAAGGACTAGTGTAATATTGGTCATTAGGTTATGCGTTGCCAAGGATATATCGAATATTAATATAAATATTTACATTTCAACTTAACACCTTCCACATCCCATTCGCGCCTTATCACATTTGCTTCAAACGAAAACAAAGATTTTTATTCCTAACGATTGAAGCGCCTCAAAATTCAACTTGATCGTTTTATGAACTAGTAACTCGAAACTTAGCTAATGCATCCGTTTATCGGATGAACCAACCCGAATATGCGTAGGATACAGTTACTCAAACGTATCAGGGTCGAAAATGTGTGGAGAGATATTGTTTTCTAAAATAGTTTGCAACAAAACGCTGCACTTGATGTCAAAATGATGACTGATCCGGTGTATACACCAAATAGTACGATGGGCAGGTTTCGACGCAGAAGGTACTACTTTTTTCAAGTCTATCCAGGGTGGTGATTCTATAAAGTAATACCGGCACTCTGTCTGTCTTTTTCAGTTTTGGCAAATTTTGTACTCGACGTATTGAAAGAACTAGAATTGAACGGCAAAATGTAGGTGCAAACTGTTTGGAGAAAATATTTAATTTTAATGAAAAAAAAAATATTTAGGCATGTGAACAGTAAACAAATGGAAATGCTTGTTTCACAGAAAAAAATACTTCTGCTCCTTCTAAGGGATATCCGCTGTCAACTCCTTGTACAAATTATTACCTCCTTGATAAATTATTACCAAACGGCCAGAATTCTAAGCTCTTGTCTTCATGATACGGATTTGATGATCACAAACGTTTGAATTAAATGAACATGGTTCGGAATTAATTGACGTAAATATGTATATAAATATTTTATTGCTCTCAGAATGACAATTATTGCCACAGCAAAATGGACAAATCGCGCGAAATGTTGTTCAAGCAGAAGATCTACTTTCCAAAAAAAAAAAAAAAGGATTTCAGTCAAGAACTATGAAATTCGCAATCCGAAGACATTTTAGCAAAAGTATTATTGTTTATTCACTTTATGTGGCCAAGCCAGTGAAGTCGATGGATTTTTGCCTTCCGGACTATAACCTTTGTACAGCCATCCTCGCAGATAGGACCAAATATCTGACGAAGGATTTTTCTTTCGAAGAATCCCAATATTTGCTCTGTTGCTTTGCTCATCGTCCAGCATTCAGCAAGACTGGCAACATCAGTGTTTTGTAGAGCAGGGTTTTTGTCCTTCATGTTAGAAGTGTGGATCCTTGGAATTTAATATAATTTACAAATGGCTAAGAATTGGAGGACATAGGACTAACATTTCATACCGAAACCAGCAAATAACTCTTTAATTTTTGTGCAAATATATTACATAAATGATGACACACCCCTTGCGTTAACATCAGAAACCGAATGAATAAAAATAAAAAAACAAATCACCTAGCCAACGAATGAATGACCTAGATGCAACGAAAGATAAAGGTGCTGACGCAATGCGAAGAGCAATAACCGCCAGTCGTCAACATCGAAATGAGCGATTGAACACAATTAATAGAGTTAAGTTTTTGTATAAATAAGGTTCGATTAATACGAAAAAAATAATTGAAAACTAAACCCAGAGTAGTTAATCGTTCGTTTCCAGCGTAGAACTATCCCAAGGATTTTTCTACAATTCAAACAACTTTTAACACTTTGTAATTATCCCGAGGATTGTTACTTTTGACTCCACAAAGGTGCGAGTCAAAACAATTTTACTAAGGAAATTTAAGAACGAGTCTTTTCGCATGACTATTTTCTTTATTTTCTTACATATTCTAATTCTCACATAAGATTCTTACAAACTAGACATTGAATACTAAAATGTTGCTTAATGAATGTATAATTCATTATGGTTTTCAATCAAATACACAAATTACAATTTTGAAGATATTCTTATTCTAGCAACTTAACCACTATTAATTATTAATGCTCTCATTATATTTTATACGAAATATATTATTATGCTATGCATAAATTACAAAACAAAAAAAGGTCATATAGCTTAATTAAATTAGAAAATGCGATCACTGAAGAAGAATGCAAATTAGATGGGGATGAATTTTGATTGAGAAGGGATACAGAAGTTGGCGTATTGCCAAAGTTTATGTTGTGTCGAAATTAGCACGATTCTCGTTCATAAGGTTATCATTATCGGCTTCATCATTCGGTACTCTGTCGGCAATGGCCGCCGCCAGCACATTCCCCAGTTCATCTTGCAGCTCTCTTTCAATATTTGCATTGTTATTGTTTTCAGCAATTTCATTGACGTTTTCTAAATCTGTAAAGTTCGGCACTGCCACAGCAGAAGAGGGAGATGCCGGAGTATACAAGTTTGCTGACATTGAGCAGCGCGCTTGAAGTATACTGTTGTTAAGTTCGAACGTATTTGATGCATCCGTGCCTTCATTAAGAATATTTTGAACTTCTTCATTGAGGTTTACTGCGTTAGATATGGAGCTGGTTGATGTAGTAGATTTGGGGTCGATAACTGTTGTTGGTGTGAGCAGAGTGTGCAACTGTCCGGCAGTTGGTAAATTGAGATCAAGCTGATACTCTGGGCGATCCGGCTGTGAGGATGAGGTTCTTCTGCAAAGTTCAGCTAGATTGGCATTCATATAATTAAATGAACTAGAACGATCTTGATTGATTGAGTATGTCAACGTGTTAGTTGTAGACTCACTGGATGGTTGTGAACACACATTGTATTCATTTGAGAGGTTAGGCGAAAGGACTGCCACTGGAACTGGTAAAGCCGTATTCGAAAATACTTCACTTAGGTCAATGGACAAACCAATTTCACTGATTTGTTGTTGCATTGGAGTCACACTCAACTGCGAGCCTCCTTCTTCTAATAATACCGATGATGTTTTATTCGAATCCAGTAAGGCGACGTTCGGAATACTCTGTGAGATATCAGGTGTGTTGGTCGCAACCGATTGGTTAATAAACTCTGCGGAGATTTCCTGACAGTTGTCTTGGGTCGGTTCAGCTGAACTATCAAATGAGGTGCTTGGCCTTTGGTGACATGCAATGTTTTCAACCAACGATGGTTTCTTTGCCTCTGGTGCGTAATTTTCAGCAAAATTTGACAAGACCGGTCGTTCGTTGCCAGCAGAAAGCCCTTCAATAACTTGCGATATTGTCGACGTCAATTGATTTTCAGGTGGAAAGGCGAGCAAAAAATGTTCTGGTTCAGTATCAGTAGAATGAATGTCATTATCACTTTGCAACAATGAAGGTGATGAACCCTGATTAATGAATCGATTGATTTCGTTTACAACTGGGTCAATGTTACTCGTGGTTTTAATTTCACCAACGGGGATTGAAGTCTGGTCGATAATTATGTCGACATAACTAGAAGAAATATTTGTTTTTGTCGTACAAACCGATGCGTTGGTTTCAACGTTGCTAGCTTGCACTGCACTCATAGTAGTCACATTGCTTTCTAAGTCCAAATCACGTTCTACTTCCACGGGACTTGAAATATTTATATGCTCGACTTGATTTGAAGTGTTATCGATAGCTTCTGCTGTAGCTACTGTGATTGGCGCTATTTTATCCGGATTGCGAATTGCTTCAGCAGGCCTAGGCGTATTAACATCATCCACGCGAGTTAAATTACTATCGAAAGCCCGTTCTTGGGTTGGCATTGTAATTGCCCCTGCCACAGTTAATTTTACTTCTGCTTTATGGGTTGTTTCTGCAATTGTATCCGCTTCTGTAATTGGTACGATTTCATCCAAAACACGATCTGTTTCAGGAGCAATTAAAGTGTGTATGTCCTCAACGTGGGTTGAGGTGTCACAAATCGCTTTCACAGAGGAATTTATTGGAACTGAGCTTAACATATTTAAATCTTCCACACATGTTGACGTTTTGCCGCTTTTTTCTGTAAAAGAAATTTGATCTGTTTTGCCAGTATTATCAAGAAGGGTATCGTCCTCACGTGTCGTCATGTCGTCTTCATTATTTGATAATAACGATTTGTTACTTAATACTTTTTGGTCAGCTTGCGTTGTTGCCAGTTCAAGATTTAAAGAGAAGATTTGGGTTTTCTTCGCAGAAATTGTGGCCAAATTTAAGTCCTCGTCAATACGTTGCGAAATTGTAGAATTCGATTCTGTCCTTTCACTTGCTTCACAATCGAAGTTAAAGGCTTGATTTATTTTAGGTTCGGCGCCAAAAGTTTCACCTGTAGAATCAATAGTTACAAATGGTGATGGTTGACTGGTCAACTGATCATGGCTTTTCTCGCACACTGGCATGAGAGATTGTTCTGTGGTATCGGTAATGGCAGATTCGACTTCGACGATCGAAGTAAAATTTTGATTGGCTTCCAATTCAGTCGAAGCACCATATTCTCTCATAGGAATGTTTGCTTCTAGGAAGTCAAGTGCTTCCTCTTCCACTTTACCTTCTACCGAAGTTGTACTTAAGGATTCTGGAGCTAACTTGCTCTCCACTGATGTTTTGGCTACTGTCGTGACTTCTGAGCTTTTATATTCGGTGGTAGGGTTGTGTTTTATTTGTTGCGGCGAGTCATGTTGAACTCCTAGTACAGTATCAGTCTTTTCAATTATTTGCGGGCTGGAAAACTCGCTGCGTACCGACAATATCTGCAAGCCAGATGCATTAGGAGTAGGATGAGGAGCGACTGAAGAGACAAGGCTAGGAGTAGAATCGGTTGTAGGAACAAATGTATCCTCTCCATCAGATGGCAAGTCCCGATATTCACGTTCAGATTCGGAATCATTTTCTTCGGTGTCGCTACTAGTCTCAGAATCAGAGTCACTGCTCTCGTCATCCTCCAAACCATCCATATTGTCTAAGCCGTCATCAATGTATTCTTTTTCTTGCTTTATAGTTAAATTGTTGAAGTCTATATTTGCAATGTAAGCATTCTCTTCTGCGCTTTTCCTTGTCACCTCTGGATCGACGGTTACCTCATCATCTTCAGCGTTACATGGCTTCTCTTGATTTGCCGATTCCTCCTTTTCCGCCATATCACAGACATCCCCATCATCGTAGGTGGGATCGACGACTTCTTCTTTGATTTTGAGGTCAGAGAAATCAAAGACATTCTCATTGTTGTCGACTTTGTCGAATTCCTTTTCTAAACTTTCCGAAGGCTTTTCAGTTTCCGGATTATAAGAAACCGTTTCACTGCCACTTGTCACCGAAACAATTCGAGGCGTCGAAGCACATTCTTTTGTTGTTGGTTTTAATTGACGCCGTTTTCTGGTTGGATTGGATTTCGTTGATTTTTTAGTGAGATCTTCACCGGAGGAAACGCTTGATATACACAATATTGGCACAAGATCTTCCAAACGCGGTTTAATATCAATCGCTTCTTGCAACTCTGAACTGTTAGATACACTATCACCCTCCTCTTCTCTTTCGTTTTCATCGGGTCCATTGAAATGAACTCCTTCGGATACACATGAAATTTGTAGAGTTCCACTTGTGGCCGCCACAATACTGGGAGTTACTTGGCTCGCCTCATATGAAGGAGCATCGTGGATTCCTTCATCATCGGAGTACGTCTTTTCTTTTTTAATATGAACAATTCCAGGTAATGGCATTGCTGGTTCTTCTTCTTGAGTCTCTCCTACTACATCTGCGATGCTTGTTATATTCACATTAGGCACGTCCGTAGCCATTTCTGGTAGTGCGTCTCTCTCCGATTTGTCAGCAGCTTTGAGTTTATCTTCTTTTCGTTTTTTCTTTTTCTTCTTTTTCTCGCTTTTGGGAGAGTCAAGTAATATTGAATTTAGCATTCCATGTTCTTTTGTTATTTTCAGTTTCAATATCGGCTTCGGCGTGGGACATTCCTTTTCTGGTTGGTTCTCTTTTTGCTTGGATGTCAGAGTTTCAACATTTTTTTTCAGCACCACATCGCGTTTGATATTTACCTCGATATTGTTGTACAGATCCCGATAGCCTTCGTCGATGATTTCCTGTTTGATCGTTCCGACTGATTGTGCGGACGTCGTTTCCTCATCAGGGCTATCATCATCGTCATTGTGACGGAAGTCATCGTCTGCAAAGCCGTGTGATCCAGATGGTGATGCACTTTCCGCTCTTACATCGGATAACGTCGGCATGTTGTCTTCATCGAAGTGTTCAATTTGCGCTGGTTCTTGCTTTATGCTGACCAGCGTCGTCATCGTGCTCTTCAGAAGCTTATCGAACCGCTTCAGGTCCTTTTTCGTGATGCGTTTTCCCTTTTTACTTCCGCTTTTCGCTGTTGGCGATGAACCTTCCTCAAGCAGATTAACGTTTCCCGGTATAACGACACACTGATTTGAGTCCATCAATGGTGGTGTAATACGTGATGCTGGTAACGGCTGTGCAGTGGACCGAGTTGGCGATGGCAGAGACTGTACGTTGTGCTGTGGTATGGGAGAAGCAGGCTGTTCTGCTTCGTTTTTAACTTGAATGTGTGTCGACATATATGAGGGAATTCGATGAACTGCCGCAGCACAGGTGGGAATGTGTTTGAAAAAATCCTCCTTCCATTTAAGCGACCGATCACAACCTGGACAAACTAATGTATTTGAAACACACGAGTGTATGTTGAAAAGGTATGTGGTTTGAAAAATATCGTTGCATTCGGGGCAGTGCCAGTCCGGTATTTGCGTATCTAGATATCCCACTTGTCCACAATCTCGAATGTGTCTGTAAAAAAAATATATATTGGATAAAATTTTCCTTGAAGTGAAATACAATTTATACTTTGAATAAGTGTAAATGCTGCATGATGCCTCCGAACAATAACCACATTTGAAGGGTGTCTTTGATAACTTGTGCCAGAGATTGTGGTTCTTTATTTCCATGTTTTTCTTCAGTGTCTCATTGCAGTAGACACAATGGTAACGAGCAATAGTCGGGATGTGTGCGGATTTTATGTGCTTCTCGAGCAAGGTTTTATTAACAAATGCTTCACTACAAATAGCACACTTGTCCTTCAGTTTGACTTTAGGTTGTGTTGGTGCCGGAATCGGAGTAATGACTGATTCCTCCTCTTTTCTGCAAACAAGAAATCAGTATTACGAAAAAAAAACCAGAACAAAATGTTTCGCAAATTTTAAATTCCTTTTATACAAAGTTTACAAACCATTTTACTCACATTTTAGCATCCACGCTTCCTTTGCGCAGCTTCTCAACCTTGACCCCAGCGACAATCTTCGGAAGCTTTCGTTGTTTAAGTAAATCAAAGGCCTTCTTTTTCTTTTGCAACTGCATGGATGCTGTTTGTTGTTCCTCTGGAATTCCGGGCGCAGGTTGCTCCACTTTTAGATTTTTTCGCAAAACTTTCGATATTTTCGCAGGCTTTGTATCTTTCTTGTCCTTTGCTATTGGTTCAACCTTTAAACGCTTTTTTGCGAGCCCTAGTCTTGAAACTTTTTCCTGGATCTCCAGTTTTAAGCGTTTCTTCTTTGGTGCGCTGTTTGAAGTGTCCACTATTTCCGCTTTGACATCATCTATCTCGGAACCCGTACAAATTTCCATGTCTGCATTGCGTCGCTTTCTGTTGGACTTCGGGGGTACAACTGGAATTGGCTGCTTAATATCTGGCTCTTCGGTCTTACAACTCGCAGATGATGTTGATGCTTGAATCTTTAATAAAAAAATGTTCTTTGCAATTTAGAATCATATCATATGAAGAGCACTTGTAAAATTACATTACATTTAATGAGCTTGAAGAATATCAAATATGGACCTATACACACTCACGCATAGTTTTGGATAGGAAGGCGAAATATGTCATATATCAATAAAGCTTTGTTCTATCGTGCGATAAATGTTTTGAACGTGTTATTTCTCTAAATGAAGACTTAAGTTCTCCACATTGATCGTACGTTTCAACATTAATGGAATTGTTTGTGCTAACTCAATGTTAAGAGATAAAGAAAATCATCTAAAGAATGACTATTTTTTGGCGGAGCTAGGGCGAATTTTATATTCCATTACTGACCTCAGATATTTTAATAAGATCAAGATAAATACAATCACCAGCCTTCTATTGACACCTCTTTACACCCTTAACATAAATAGAGGAACATAACAAATGTTTCTAGTTTGTGTAAGTCCCCCGATTACAAAAAAACAACAAAACTAAACCATACGATTACAATGCATCAAAAACACTTCTACCGGCTTATAAACAGGTTTATTGATATCAAGCTTTACTTGACGATTAATATTATAAAACAACTCACTTTAACTTTTGCCTCTTCTTTGATGCCAAGAAGTTTTCTCGTCTGTGCATCGGTAGCGTAGCACATTTCACGAAACTCGAAAAAATCATTGATCTTGTCCACACACAGTGTACACATAAATTGTGGCAATTTGTCATCTTTGGTTATCTAAAAACAAAAAAAAAACGCCAAGAACACTTTCATTATATTCCAGAATGCATTATTTTCCACATGAACGTTGCATAGTTGTTGTTTTATAATAAATAAACAAAATCAATTAACAAAATAATATTGGCTTGCAATATACAGAGCACACACCAATAGGCCAACGCAGTCCAACACCTTCTTCCATAATTCAGGTTCACCGTCTTCCAAATTGACTATTGTTTCATCGTCTCGAACCCTCACTTTATCTGGGTTATCAATTCCACAGAGACGACAAATTTTATACAAATTTGCCCGAAGATTTTTATCAATTTTAATTGCAAAACGCTCCATCCCAAAGAATGGAGTCCGTGCTTTAACTTTGAGTAAAAAAATCGTTTTTGACAATTACAATTTTGAGTGCCTATAAAACAAAAAAAAAAACAATTCAAGCAGTGCTACCAAATCAACCATGTCGATAAATTCGCAAGGCTGGTTGTACGCTCTAAAAGTATATACGACGATTTCAATTCGGTGTGTTAATGTTAATAAAATTTGCGAGGTCATTCGTTTACGTATACAACACGTGCTCAAGAGGGGTGACAGGTGCAGACTGCTTAAATTGATAACATTTAAAATAAAAACCATTAAATATTGATTGCCATGCAAAAACAAATTTTCTTCGTAAATAATATGGCGTGGCGTACTCCGAAAAAACAATAAACTCTTGCTTCTCTACTTTTCTTATCCGTTTCTTCATTAGATAGGGGCTCGCCAAATTATGCTAACTCAAAATTGTTAAATTTTAGATTTCAGAAGAACGTAACAATTTATTAACACATTGGATCCACTTGAGTTTTGATAATGTCCTATCTTAGCTTCTTTTATATTTTCGTTTAGCCCTAAAAATACATCCCACAAGCCTTTTATAAAGCATCGTACGAAACTAATAAGGTCCTATCGAACGAACTGTGTGAACCTATGAAGCCATTCTGCAACACAGTAATCGGTCTGTCCACTGCATGAGACAAAAAGTCAGAGTTGGTTAAGGAATTTACCTATCTGGAAGTAAATATCAACTCGACGAAACATTCGAGGAAACCATAGCTACTTCGGTTTGGCGAAACAAATTGGTTCAATATAACTTTGATCCTGCCAGTTCTGTTATATGGAGCCTGTACGATTGGCATGAATGCAGAGCAGATTTTGAACACTTTCGAGAGAAATATTCTTCGTCTAATTTTCGGCCCCATATGCGAGGAGGCCGATGGAGGAGAAGATGTAGTCCGAAAACCCCAAAATGCAACGACTACACTGGTTCAGTCCCGCCGAGCATAGGGACAATAATGCTGCAGCAAAGTCCCCATGTTCGAGACGATAAGGAAACCTGACCTCCGTTTTATGGATCAAACGATCGCAGATGCCAGAGCGCTTGGTCTAGGTAACTGAAAGCAGTGTGCCCGAGATCGACAACAGTAGAAGGCTGCCGTGCCTCAGGCAGAGATTCTTCATGGAAAGGGAGCACGTTAAGTAAGTAACTTCCAGTATACTTCCATAAAAATATCATTATTTCCAAATCCCGTTCTACATTTTCTTAGGCAAATTGGATTTGGAAATGAACTGTTCCTCAAATTAAACACATTTATTCGAAATATATTACATGTACAATACAATAGTATTATATGTTGGTATAGAAGAAAGTCTTGTCATGGTTTGGCCATGTGGTGGAAGAATATCGGAAAATATTTTAATATTTTATGCATAAAGTTTCAAAAAAAGTTAAGTCTAAGAACTTAAGTTGTACTTTTCTTGCTTAATATAAAATGAACGGAAAGAAATGATATATAGACAGTTACTTGCGTTGCCGAAACGTCAAACACAACATTTGGCAGCTCAAAGTTTTAATGAACTTTATAAATTAAGCTAACTTTATTAACTTATCAGTAAGTCCACACTTATGCATTGCTTGATAACTTAGGTTTCTTACCGACCAGAGCGAAAAAGAGGGTAAATTAAATGATCATATTTCAAAATCTCAACAGCAGGGAGTATTTGAAATCAGTTGTTTGTGAACTCTAGTGAAAACTCCTTATATTATCACACACAATCTGCAAACTTATTTTTCCAAATCTGAGCACAGTTGTAAAAAGCTAACTGCTTCTATTAATTCAGAATGGAACAAAATTATTCTGCTACTTTTACTATAAATTTGTTCAAGACAAAATATTGATGAACATGAACGTTTTTGGTAGATAAACTTTTTTTGACAGCGATTTTGAAAAAAAAAGAAACAGTTTTCGCCCGGTGTGAACGTAGTATAAGCCGAATAATTGAATTGTGTAAAATAAAATTAACACGTCAAACAGGAGAGGGTTTCAGTCTAATGTAGTAGATTTAGTAGAAATACTTCGTGTTTGTTCCTAATGAACTCTAGTCATCTCTTCGTTGAAGACTGTTATAGTATTTAAGTTAATTTAAATCTTTATAATTTAAACAAATCCAAAGAGAAATTGTAAAGTTAGTCTTTCTTTTATTACATATATTAAATATAAAAATGTCAACTGCATCAATAAACTGTCGACTAGAATAATAAGTAATGCTTAATTCTCAGTCCACAAGGTTCCCAACGGGGTGTTTGCATCTTATAACGTTGCGGCGTTTTGATGTTCCTTTGAGTAAAAGTATGCAGCTTAAGCGGAATATATAACAAATCTTAATTCCAACTTTATGTCCCGAAAACTGTTGAAAATAAGTTAAGGGGCAAAACTGTAAAATTATAGTATATATATTTCATATACAGGCACGTTAAATGGTTTATACGAATCTGAGAATAAGACCCACATACATTGACAACTTGTGCGAAAAAATATTAATTACGATAAAAATATTCTCTTCATTGATAATGGATTAATATTCGGTTTGATATATTGCAACATCTAGTACATTTTTATTGATAAACAAATCTATGCATTCACAACCCTGCATATATTTTTCTGTTCTAGGACATTCGTGAACATTGTCTAAGGTAAAAATGGCGTCGGTAAATGAAGAAGAGAACGTAACGAATGAAAGTGGTAAGTTATTTCGTAAAAAGTTGATTGTAAGAATTAAAAAAACCCATATTCGTGGAGGCAAGTTATGCGTTTATCAGAATAAAATAATTTCTGAACAATGCGTGGTTGAATATCGAAGAAAAAACACTTTCAATTTCGACCGCCATTTATCGGCTTTTGTTGCATAGTTCGGCCATGCGAAATGTTCTAATTTACATCAAATTAACCATATTTAACCGAAGAGTTTGATTAAACATTGTAGGACGTCGCACACGTTCGGGACGAAAAGTGGTCACTCCAATCACCCCAACACCAGCTAGACCGCGGAAGCGATCAACGCGCAAACACGCAGAAGAGCAAGTAAGTGGATTACACTTTTTTTCGCTTGCTATTCAATTTAGCATAACCTTAAATTTGGTGCGTCTGTTCTAAAGTGCACCTTGTTTATGATGAAGCAAATTGCAAAGTAATTCGGCAGATGAGGCGTTGATCCATCTGCCATGATTCCTAGGAATATGATTACATGCAAGGGCCAACTGAAATATTAATGAAAATAGTTTTGTTCGCATGAATTGGGTTTGTTCTGAGATGTTTTTATTTTGCAGGTGGTTGAGCCAGAACCAGAAATCATAGAAGAAGAGGAAGCCAGTTCCTACTCGGAACAATCGGACATAATAAAAGAGATGCTCGCTGAAGCAGCTCAAGGAGTTATTTGCGATGAATCGGTACGGTCACATGCAGTAATTACACTGCAAGACGATGTGCACACAGAGCTGGTTGAGGAGGAAGTGGTAACGGAGGGCGTCGAAATAATTGAAGAGATGGTTTCTGAAAATGAAATGGACATGGAAATATATACAATACAAGATGATGAGGACCATAACGATATTATAGCTGTCGATGGCGTTGAAGTGAATGTGAACAATGTGGACGATGAAAAAAGCTCGTCGTTTCCTTTTGGAAGCGTTGTTCAGAATGAAAACTCAGAGAATGGTGTAAATGAAATAGCTATTGAGGAGACGGAGGAGACAAACACAAACGAGTGTGTTGAGAGTTCCTTGCTGGCAAGTTTGGTCGGCGACAATGCGAATAGTTTACCATCCGTTGGTGAAGAGGATGGTGATGCTAAGAATTTTGTTGAAAAAATTATGCAGCCGGTGTCGCAGGAGGACGAAGAGGACAGCGTTTCGGAACCTGCAATAGCGGAGGATACTCAAAACAACGATAGCAATGAAACATTGGTAAACACAGAAATAATCTCTGAAGATGAGCTGCCCATGCCTTCAAAGCCAGAAGTAAATGATGCCGAAGAAGTGTCCGATGAAGAACTGCCTGCTCCTCCAAGAGCAGAACTACCAGCCGACACTGAGGTTGTGTCTGAGGATGAGTTGCCAGCAAATGGCAGCAATAGCACAAAGAAGACTGAAAGTTTGGGCGTTAAGAGAAAAGCGCCCGAAGAAAAGATCAGTGAAGAATACAATCCAAGCAGCCCAACCAGTGAGAGTAACGATGGACCTGTGGAAAAAAAAGTTAAAGTGGAAAGTGAAGGTAAAAAACATTTGTTATTTTTAATTTATTTTATCCTTTTCAACTGATAGCGGTTTTGTTTTAGGCGAAGAACAAAAAGAGAAGAAAAAAGACAAAGACAAAGAAAAAGAAAAGGAGAAAGAGAAAGAGAAGAAGAAATTACCCGACCTGGATAAATATTGGAAAGTGGTCAAAGATGATCCTGCAGATTTCACTGGTTGGACTTATCTTCTTCAATACGTTGATCAAGAGGTAATTCATTCAACAATGGTTTATTTCTTTAACCTGACAGTGAAGGAAAGGAGGAGATTTCTTTTATAGTTTAAGGTCTAAGTGTAAGTGAAGGTTGAAATTCTTGCTACGTTAACTATCGAATGATTTGTTTTATTTGAGTCCTCTTTTGATTGACGTTAGCTTTTCTTTAATGAAAGCCTTCTTGGCTTTTAGACATGACTGCATTATATATTTTTCCTCAACGTAAGTCGGCTTCGAGAGCAATACACTCGGTATACCGAGTATCCAACATTTCGACGGCCTGTCTGCAGTCCCAAAAGTCTAAGCCTTCGAAATACGCCACGGTTTCCACAATGACTTTGTAATTAGTTCTGAACCTCTTTCCCTGAGGCGAACGTTCCTCAGTATCATTGAGAAACGATTTAAGTAGCGAAATCGCATTCTTTTACATAAAATTGGTGGAAGCCAAACTTGTATGTGCTGTTTAAGGTGGCCTACATATTGCAAAATGAGTTTTATATTTTATTCATAATTTATTGACCATTATTTTAAAATTATTACAGACAGACGTTGAAGCGGCAAGAGAAGCTTACGATGATTTCCTTTCTCATTACCCATATTGTTACGGATACTGGCGCAAATATGCCGATTACGAAAAGCGCAAAGGACTCAAATCCAAATGCAATGAGGTGAGTAAAAATGAAATTAAAAATGAGATTCTAATATTCTGTTAAGCTCGCGATTATTCTTTTCACGTTTAAATACTATTTGTACAAGAAAAACAAACCACAACTTGAATGAACCTCATGTAGTTATTTTTTTTTATCTTGTCACTATTAACCGTGACTTGAATATGTTTCCATTTTTTTTCTTTTATCTTTTTTTTTTCAAGAATTTGCTTTATTAACATAATATATCATAAACATAATAAGTATACGCATTGTGTAATTACAATAATCTATAATTTCCAACAGCCTACGCTCATGGGCACTTGTTGCTGTAATATTTGTGCAGTCGAGCTTCCTCTCTTCCTCCTCGACGACGACAAAGTTGTTGTTGTCTTGAAACATTTCCTGAATGATATTACTTTGAAATATGTGAAATTTATTATTTTGTTGTACTATAAGCAGCACATCATCGACCTTGGCATTGATTCTGATTATAATCCCGGATGATAAAAAAAAATAAATAAAACCAAAACTGGAAATACGAAAATTTTATAATTTTGTTTAACACAAATCTAAAACAGAAGAATCGGAGTCAGTTGTTGATAATGTGCTACGACATGAGATATATTTGAACGTATTGTTATTTACCGAAAGAAATTCATGAAATTAGTGCAATAAAGATATACTACAGCCTTGAAATCTTCCTCTTGTCTCATATTCGTTTCAACACAAACAAGTATAGTTCCGTTTTAGTTCTTATGTAATCAGATCAGTTTTTTTTTTTTGTAATAATTTTATTGTCTTTTTTGGGTGAAAGTGATGTTCATAGTTTGAAATTTTTATTGGATGTAGAATATTGCATTTGTTCTTATGTTGTGGTACTATGATTACTATAGTGAGAGTTTAGAAATGAAATATAAACTAAAATCTAACATTTACCAGGCGTAAGTACGAAATGGTATTAAAAATGAAATATTTGATTAATCAATTCTCATAATATATATATTGTTATTATTGCTAAACACAATGGTTTCTTACAACAGGTTATTCAGGCAAATCCGGCAAGTGTGTTGCAAGGCGTATTCAATAGGCAAAATAAGTTGACCAGGATTAATAGGGTTACGAGCGGGTTAATTGATCCATTTGAAAAAAATGTATAAGAAGAACGACAGAATTAATTTTGTTTTATTGAATGATTTGGAACATTTTCCCTGTAGTTTATTTTTGCCATAAAAACCATCAGTCTTCGACTTGTGTTTATGTTCCTTATTTTTGAGTCAACGAATGGATTTTGAATTTTTAAGTTTTTGTTTATTCTAAAGTACGAAATCAATGATTCAATAACTTTGGTCAAAAAGTTTGCGGAATGAAATGTTCAAATTAAACATACAACTAGTTTTCCTTTTCAGTAATATGTTCGCCATTGAACCTTACACATTTTTCAGATTTCTAATTAAACTTCATAACACAGTCGACAAAAACAAAAAAAAACTCGCGAAAACATTCAACGCGGTCACGTTGCACTGTCCTTAGTCATCCCAAGAAATTGATGTAGGATGCTCAAAATGTTTCTTCTTCAACCTGGCATCTTCAATACAAAATTTTCTACCCGTTCTATGATTTCTGGGGTGGTAGCGTCAATTGGTCGCGCAATAGAGTCCCTTTTTTGTTTGAAATGGCCTTACCGCTTAAAGACCATGATTAAACCAGGCGCCAAGTCCACATAAATAGCTTACATTGCTCTCCTTGTTTTGTGAGGGGCTTAATTACGGCGCGATTTGCAATTCTCTCCAAACTGGCTTCTTCCCTCCCAATTATTCACACACACACAACAAATTAGGTTTTGATCCCATTGACCGCCACATATATTTGAGTCTTCTAATAATGTATCCCTGGAAAGGCAAACCTTAGTTTGGTAAACCGTCGATGATTTCAATTTCTCGACTTATTCATCACATGATGATACAACGCCTTAGACATATGTTTTTCTGTTTTATAAGAACAAAAAAATTAAAGAATTATGTGTATCTGAAATATAGCCATTGAATCGAAGGTGTACGAACCCTTTACCGCTTTAAGTTTCTCTTCGGCATTCAATTAACAAAGAAAATATATGCCTTTTTTCTGTTGTATATGTCTTGCATCGGAGCTTTGAATGGTAATGTATTTTCTCAAGTTCTAAAATAGAAATAGGAGCTATATCAATATCGTCGTCTTAATCTATCTGTCCTGTTCCAATCTACTGTTTCGACAGGCCATCATCGTCTTAAATTCTTCTGAGGCAAACCGTCCTTCAAAAATCTGATGTACTTATATATCGCCACATTGTCGTGGCATGCATTCCTTGCTCGTTCTCTGGTTGCAATAATCTGATTTTCCCAGAATTATGATGTGCATTTTTGCACCATTCGACTCACCTTTTTATTGGATCTGTTTCCAAGATATTTGCAAATTGGACGCTTTCATTTTTTTTACTCAAAACCTTTTTCTTAAGCTCAACTATTTATGACTATTTCGTTTAGTGTTTTATTAAAAAGTTCCTTCAAGTTGGCATTGAATGGTGATGAAAGGATTCAACTTTCGCTTTTGCAATTTTTAGTGCTGTTTTGTTTTTTTTTTTCGTCGGAATGGGTCAGTTAAACTAAAATGTGCCTATTTTTGAGAATATTTACTATTCAATGAAAATTTGTGATCTACGGAATTGCCTTTAGAGTATGACTTGTAACACGTTTAGAAGCAACAGCGTTAATTGTATTGTGTATATTCCATTAAGCACAAAAAAAAAAACAATTTCTAGCAATCTACTTATTTCTTTTTATCATTCTCCACTCACCTAAAAATAAATCAACTCCACAAAAGCTAAGTATTTTTGAATTTCATTTGGTAAAACTAAATTTGGCACAATTCTCCCATTTCTTTTCTCGCTCTCGCTCTCTATTCTTGTTGACTTTCTTCACATAACAAACAACAAACGTATTCTGATCGAATATAGGTGTTTGAACGTGGTCTAAAGGCGATCCCATTATCGGTTGATCTCTGGATTCATTATCTGACACATGTGAAGGCGAATCAAGGCGACAACGAAGAATACATTCGATCGCAGTTCGAGCGGGCGATAAGTGCTTGTGGATTAGAATTTCGATCCGACAAATTGTGGGATGCGTACATTAAGTGGGAAACAGAAGCAAAGCGTTACCAACAAGTGGTAAAAATCTACGATCAACTTTTAAGCATTCCAACTCAAGGATACAATGGACATTTTGGAAAGTAAGTCCTGTCACATAAAACCCAATCATAATTTTATATATTTATTTCTTTAACTACACATTTTTATAGCTTTCAAGACCTCATTAATAATCATCCAGCAACTGAGACAATAACATCGGAAGAATTTGTTAAACTTCGCTTAGAAGTGCGGGAAGCTCTGAAGGCTTCTAAAGAGAACAGTAAACAGCAAAAGGTTGACGACGAAATACCCGGAGAAACGATAGAGGAAATGGAAACTGAAGACCCAGTAGACGAAGCTGACGACCATATTCGCAGTGACGAAGAGATGGCTGCAATTAAAGACAAAATCATTTCCACAAGAAGAAAACTTCACAAAGCGACAGTGGCCGCTGTAACGGCGCGCTGGACTTTTGAGGAGGGAATTAAGAGACCTTATTTCCATGTAAAGCCCCTGGAAAGATGTCAACTAAAGAATTGGAAGGATTATCTGGATTTTGAAATTGAAAAGGGCGACCAAAAACGAATATTAATTCTATTCGAACGATGCCTTATCGCTTGCGCTCTATATGATGAATTCTGGCTGAAATTAATTCGCTATCTTGAAACTCAAGATGATCCAGAATTAATACCTGTCACTAAAGATGCATACAGTCGCGCCTGTACCATACATCATCCCGATAAGCCGAGTCTGCATTTAATGTGGTCCGCTTTCGAGGAATGTCACAATGACTTTGATAAAGCCGCCGAAGTTCTCATAAATCTGGAGAAGAACTGCCCAAATCTTTTGCAAATTGCATATCGGCGAATAAATGTAGAACGACGACGGGGCGACCATGCCAAGTGCAAAGAGCTCTACGAGCATTATATTAGTACGGCAAAAAATAAAAACATCGCTGGAAGTTTGGCTATCAAATATGCACGGTTTTGTAACAAGATCATGGGCGATTTGGAAGCAGCGATGAAGGTTTTGCGACAAGCTTTGGATAAAGATCCAGCTAATACGAGGGTGGCACTTCAAATGATCGATATAGCGCTGCAGCGTTCAGTTGTCGATGAGACAGAAGTTATACAAATCATGGACAAATTTATGGCGAGAGAAAATGTCGAATTGGAACAGAGGGTATTATTTGCACAGAGAAAGGTGGAGTTTCTGGAAGATTTCGGAAGCACTGCCAGCGGTCTACTCGATGCTCAAAGAGCCTTACAGATTGCACTTAACAAAGCCAATGAGGCGAAAAAGAAGAGGTGTGTTTTCAATTTTGTTTGTTATTTTTTTGTACACGTTGGATTTTTCACATTAATGATTTACTTTCTCTTTTTAGTGAAACTAGTCCAAATAAAAAATCATCGTCGTCGACGAGTAGTAAGGATGCTAATGCAATTGCAAACTCAGCACAAGCAGCGGCGGCATACAGCAACAGCACCAATAGTACACAAGCAAGCTACAATTATGGATCAGGTACAAATCCCAACTATTATGGCCAAAGTGGACAAGCATACCAGCAGCAGCAGTACGATGGTTACTACAATCATTGGCAGTATGGGTCCGGTTATAGTGGCTATGGCCAATGGAGTGGCTATGGAAACTATTATTAGGTCACTTTGTATTTAAAAAGAATTGTTTTCCCTTGTTTGTTTTATTGTACATCATATTTTTAATACTTCTGTTGATAATTCATTACTACTTACATTTTAAAGCAAGTTCAAGTTTTTTGGCTGATTTGGATGTTTTTTTTAATACTGATGACTTTTCTGTATGTCGGTGTGGCCCGCAGAGATGACTTGGATACAATATACAATTTAATTAAAAAAATCGTTTAAATTCGTTCAGAAAAATTTAATATAAAACCATTGCTCGCATAGCCATTTATTTTTAGTTGCGAGTTGATTCAAAATACACAAGGAAAACTATTTTTATTTACAACACAAATATAAATTTAAAACAAAAATAAAATAGAATATCAAACTGGAATAAACAAATTAGTTGTTTTGAGCAAATCCTTACCTTTCCGATAAGAAAACCTGTTTGAGCGCCTCGAATGAAACAACATGATCGTTTTTGTCGCCCAATTTATTTATTTAGAAAACAATGTACATACTGCAGCAACATTAACTTATAGCTTCCATCAGTCTTGTGAAGATCGTACCCCATCTGCTGAGGTAAGCTTGTCTCAAACCATCCTCTTGCGCCGCCCAACCGGACTAAATTGGCAGAGTTATCGATCAATCAGGGTGTTGGTAGGTGGCAAAGATATGTGGCGCAATAGCTGTTTTGAGGGCCAGGGCTTAGCTCTACCAGTTGTATGTGCGTATTTAATTTTTCGCATTTGGCGGGGGTGGGACCTACAGTCTATTGCCTTTTCCGAACAGCCCCGGCTCTTGACAGTTTTTTTTTTTTTTTGCTCGCTCTCATGAGGATATGAACTCTTAAAAGATATACCACAGACCGAGTGGAAGAATTAAGAGAAGAACGAAGGATTATGTAGTGGTTTGAAAAATTCAGATGGATTTCGTTTCACTTTAATTGCGTGGGTGGAGCCCGAAATGGGACGGAGGATTTTATATCGACCTGTTAGCTTTCGCTTGATTCGCAGGCACCTATTCGACATTAATTTTATATATATAGTTTGAAAATTTTGAAGATTTAGCCACCCATCAGTCAGACTACTTCGCTGTTCGACCAATTCAGTAAAGGCGCCATAAAGTTGATCCTACCTGTCAATTGAAGAAGGCACACGCTCTATCAACGGCGACACCCAGACGCTGCCTGTTGTACTCATCGGAGGCATTGCCAGTCACTCGCGAGGGGTAGGGCCGTAAAAAAAATTGCCAGATGTTCTTTTAAAGATCGGGCAATCGATGCTAAAGTTAAGGTTCCATTATTTGACTTGAGTTTAAATCATCCTTTGCAAATATGTTTGAAGATGTAGGTATTTTGTAATGTAGAAGAGAGAGCTTAGTTCCAGCACGTAATTTCATATAATCGAGTTTTGCCTATACAATTGACAATTGCGATGGCTTATTTAAGTTCAATCAAAATATTGTGTCGTCAAACTTGGTAGCTCAAAATGGAGGTTCGGTCTTGCTTGTCCTGTCGAACCTTGGGGCTGTTTCGAAGATCTTCTTTGCTGGAGCATCATTGTCCATTTTGGCTTTTTGAACTGCATCCACATCTTGAAATAGCTCATAGAGTTCGCGGTTATATCGCCCATTCGCTCATCTCGCATACGGGACCAAATATTCGACGACGCTATTCGACGCTAGCTACAATTATGGATCAGGTACAAATCCCAACTATTATGGCCAAAGTGGACAAGCATACCAGCAGCAGCAGTACGATGGTTACTACAATCATTGGCAGTATGGGTCCGGTTATAGTGGCTATGGCCAATGGAGTGGCTATGGAAACTATTATTAGGTCACTTTGTATTTAAAAAGAATTGTTTTCCCTTGTTTGTTTTATTGTACATCATATTTTTAATACTTCTGTTGATAATTCATTACTACTTACATTTTAAAGCAAGTTCAAGTTTTTTGGCTGATTTGGATGTTTTTTTTAATACTGATGACTTTTCTGTATGTCGGTGTGGCCCGCAGAGATGACTTGGATACAATATACAATTTAATTAAAAAAATCGTTTAAATTCGTTCAGAAAAATTTAATATAAAACCATTGCTCGCATAGCCATTTATTTTTAGTTGCGAGTTGATTCAAAATACACAAGGAAAACTATTTTTATTTACAACACAAATATAAATTTAAAACAAAAATAAAATAGAATATCAAACTGGAATAAACAAATTAGTTGTTTTGAGCAAATCCTTACCTTTCCGATAAGAAAACCTGTTTGAGCGCCTCGAATGAAACAACATGATCGTTTTTGTCGCCCAATTTATTTATTTAGAAAACAATGTACATACTGCAGCAACATTAACTTATAGCTTCCATCAGTCTTGTGAAGATCGTACCCCATCTGCTGAGGTAAGCTTGTCTCAAACCATCCTCTTGCGCCGCCCAACCGGACTAAATTGGCAGAGTTATCGATCAATCAGGGTGTTGGTAGGTGGCAAAGATATGTGGCGCAATAGCTGTTTTGAGGGCCAGGGCTTAGCTCTACCAGTTGTATGTGCGTATTTAATTTTTCGCATTTGGCGGGGGTGGGACCTACAGTCTATTGCCTTTTCCGAACAGCCCCGGCTCTTGACAGTTTTTTTTTTTTTTTTGCTCGCTCTCATGAGGATATGAACTCTTAAAAGATATACCACAGACCGAGTGGAAGAATTAAGAGAAGAACGAAGGATTATGTAGTGGTTTGAAAAATTCAGATGGATTTCGTTTCACTTTAATTGCGTGGGTGGAGCCCGAAATGGGACGGAGGATTTTATATCGACCTGTTAGCTTTCGCTTGATTCGCAGGCACCTATTCGACATTAATTTTATATATATAGTTTGAAAATTTTGAAGATTTAGCCACCCATCAGTCAGACTACTTCGCTGTTCGACCAATTCAGTAAAGGCGCCATAAAGTTGATCCTACCTGTCAATTGAAGAAGGCACACGCTCTACCAACGGCGACACCCAGACGCTGCCTGTTGTACTCATCGGAGGCATTGCCAGTCACTCGCGAGGGGTAGGGCCGTAAAAAAAATTGCCAGATGTTCTTTTAAAGATCGGGCAATCGATGCTAAAGTTAAGGTTCCATTATTTGACTTGAGTTTAAATCATCCTTTGCAAATATGTTTGAAGATGTAGGTATTTTGTAATGTAGAAGAGAGAGCTTAGTTCCAGCACGTAATTTCATATAATCGAGTTTTGCCTATACAATTGACAATTGCGATGGCTTACTTAAGTTCAATCAAAATATTGTGTCGTCAAACTTGGTAGCTCAAAATGGAGGTTCGGTCTTGCTTGTCCTGTCGAACCTTGGGGCTGTTTCGAAGATCTTCTTTGCTGGAGCATCATTGTCCATTTTGGCTTTTTGAACTGCATCCACATCTTGAAATAGCTCATAGAGTTCGCGGTTATATCGCCCATTCGCTCATCTCGCATACGGGACCAAATATTCGACGAATAATTTGTCATTCGAAAGTGGTCAAAATCTGCTCTGCCTTCCTGCGTAGGTAAGCTCCTTAACCACTTCGAAATTATTTGGGCCAGCATTGACGTTCTGTCATATGCGGTGGATCGCCTTGTAGAGTTCAAGACTATGGATGCAATCGTATGCGGCTGTGAGTCTCGACTTGGAATTCGGTTGTCTTTTCCAGGATTTTCCTTAGTATGAATATTTGGTCGATCGTCGACCAACGTTGGTACGTGCCGATTAGTGGTTGCAGAAATGCTTCAGTTGTTCACACAGTACGTTGCATAAGATCTTATATGCTCTATTAAGAAGGGATATGCCTCGATAATTCTTAAAAGACTTAGGATCGCCTTTCTTGTAGATGGGGCGTATGGAGCCAATAGTCCAGTCATCGGGCATGGATTCATCCACCCATAATTTGATAACTGACTGAACTTACCGCTGGATTTTGCGAACTTCCCCATAGTTTTGTTTATTTTGCAGTTGCTTCATTTCTTAATTTTATAATACGCTCTCGTGTTTCAATTGCACTTTATTTTAATACCCATTTTAATTAATATTCTTCAATTATTTTGAAGAAGCAACTTAAAATGCGAATGAACTCGAAAATAGTACACCGGTTACTGTAAATAATTAAATATTATGGTTGTTTATCCGATAAGCAGAGCCTTAAACAATATGTGCGGCAAGATTTGTTTTACATATTTTGTTTGAATTTATTGGAAATAAATCACCTTCATAAATGAAGGTATCTTCTTTAAAAGGAAGTTTGATAAGTACGATTTACATTTGTACACTTTCTTTTGACGCTCACAGTTTTTTGAAAAGGTAAGTATAACGACAATTTGTTATTTGTTTATGTATTTTATTTCGATAACCATAACATCATTTATTATACATTTTATTTAAGTTAAAGAGAAACGAATTTGTTTTAAAATAAATAAACGTACATGAAAAGGAAAACGCACCAAATGCTGTTCAAAATAAAATATGTTTAAAATTAAACTTTTCTAAAACTCTAACAACAAACATGCTTGCAACACTTAATTTAATTTCAATTAGATTGTGTTTTTTGTCTGTTCACGTTTTTTTTTTTCCTTTAAAATAACTATTTATATGAGTATAATTCCATAACATCAACAATAACATACAAATTCAGATACACAAATATTATAATTTACTTGAATGTGATTTTGAAATTGTTACTTGTTCGCTTTTTCATGTTTCTCTGTAAATACATTGACGACATGCTCTTTAAAGTAATTTTGATATTAGTTTAAAATTTCATATATATAAATCTAATTTGAATAATGGGAATATTAAAATAGTTCACTCTGCAGCCTTTTAAGGGATCTAGGCACATTAGATAGATTTTATTTTTTTTCTTGTTAATAAATTGTCTATGAAGTAAGTTTTATATATATATATATATATACTATGTTTAGTTTGGCACATAGGAGATGATGACAGGAAATGTGAATAACCATTTGAATAACATTTCTGTTAAAATTCCCTAAACGCTTTGAAGATGAGCACAAATATGAAATTGATGATGATTCAATTGTTGAGAAATGAAAATACACGAATAAGAGTTAATAAAGTACGGAATTACTAAACTAATTGCTTCGGAACACATGCAGTTTCATGCTCAAAATAAGTACTATTCTTTTCACCTAAGACTTAAAAAGTATTTTATTTTTAATATATTTTGAAGAAAATACGTCTATTGAACGATATGGTAAAAAGTGCAACAACCATGAGTCGGGTATGTGATTACTTTAATTACATAATTGAACTATTTTTCTTTCCCTATTTGAAAGTGGTCATGATATAAATGTTTTATAACTTTGTTAAAATTAATTTAATCATCCCATTCACCATCGTTTTCTGAACTCTGGTCACTGTCGTCATCATCTGAGGATTGAATAACTCGTCCACGTTCTTGGAGAGCACGTCTTAGGGCATCTGCTAAGGCGTCGGTGCCGCAACTTTCATCGCTTGTTCTGTTCGAAGCCGGGGGAAGTTCACGACTCTCAACTGGGCGTAATTCAATACCTGAACGTATTTCAGACATCAGGTCACTACGAGAGTCTGCACTGCCGGTACTGAGTGTGGTTGTATCAATTTTCTACAGGACCATGAAATCAACAAAAAGGTGCGATAAATAGTTTAGAAATCGTTTACCTTTAATGTTGTTCCCTTCCGGATGCTGTCCATAAGTGCACTTCGCGTATCATTCACAACTGGGAGCGCCGGGGCTGGCGGCTTCAATGTGTTAGGAGTAACTGTTATCGCATCAGTGACAGTTGGCATTGGGGGAGGAGGTGGAACAGCAACAGCAACAGGTGGTGGTGGAGGAGGAGGCGGTGGAGGCTAAAATGTTGACAATATTTTAAATGAGGAAAAATAATTTTTAATAAAAAACTTACAGCAGACGGTGCAGCCACGGGCGCTTGAACAAGTGGTGGTCGGGATGGTGGTTGGGGTATTCTGGCTCCAGGTGCTGTAGTGGGTACTGGAGGCGGAGGTTGTCTAGCCGGAGGAGGAGGCGGTGCTGATCTCTGCGATGTTCCATTTTGTGGCTAACAAAAAACAACCAAACAAATAAACTTGCAATAATCAAACAAATTTAAAAATAAGCTTACATGTTGATGTCGACTAGGTACAGGTGGTGGTGCAGGTGCGGGTGCCTTTGGTTTGTCAACTCGTTCCGATTTAACTGAGGCCAATACATTGTTGCTTTGAATGAAATCATAAATAAAAGCTCTTGTATCACGATCGTTCATGTGGTTCTCTGAGACGCCGGCTTTGTTGAGGAACTTTGTGAGCATTTCGTCCTCCTCGTTGCCCGTCAAATCGAATCCTTTATTAGCATCCCATCCCACGTGACTTACGTGCACAAAGTTCATTGGAGTGCTAATGTCGGCCTTGGTGTATTTGCGTTTTTTGTCTTTGTTTGAAGAAAGGCCAAAACTTTGCGGCAAGAATGAGGGCTTTGATTGGGTTAATTGAATGCTGCCAATTTTTGAATGATTACGTAACTGCACGCGAGACGAATCCGGTTGAGGTGTTGTGTCGATGACAGGAGCGGGTTGCTGAAGTTGTAGTTTGGGATCCTTAGGATTTGGAGCCAAAGGCGGTGCTGTTGTAATTCTAGACCGCTGGCGACGCTCTTTAAGTAAAAAAATAGAACATTTTTTCAAACCAAACAAAACATTTCATATAACTCGAAATACCTTGACGTTTTCTATTGCGTGTTTCCATGGTTGTTTCAACGGTGCGGTAAAACGAATCGCATTCGTCCTCAGATACAAAATTGAGGCCAACATGTCCATCCTTTTCGAAACAAAATCAATAAATTTAAAACAGTCTAAGTGCCTGCGGCATTAATGTTACCTGTCCTTCAAATGTGAGGAGAAACGGTCGCGCTTTAGTAAGTTTTAAAGAATCGTATACTTCGTGCTCCCAAATAAGTTCGTTTTTTATAAGACAGTACGCCCGAAAGAAGTAGGAGCGTATGCAACTATCTTTGATGAAGCAAACAACACCCGTGTGTTTCTTCTTCCAAATTGAATGGGCAGATCCCTCCGTCTTGTAGATTTGCACAACGGCAGTGTTCATTGACTGCGTATTAAAAACAATCAAATTTATATCTTATTATCTGGAAGAATGTACTTAATTGAAGTATTCATTTCAAATTATAATAAAGTCTTGAGTGCTAAATAAATCCTCAAGATGACCACGGTACTCGAGTTTAATGAAGGCAAACGCTTTCAGAAATAGATTCAACACGATGTATAAGCCAGGAGACGGAACCAGGATTACTAAGAGATTCCACTGATATACAATGTTAACGGAAAAACACAGTTAAATTAAAGGGTACGAACTCAGCTCATTAATGATACACCAAGAGATCTAACTAACATACTGAATAAATACGAAAGAAAACGTGAACTTAAAAAGTATTTCCTTTATTTAAATTTCAATTGAATTATATATCTGAAATTAGTTGTATATTTAAATTACATTCTTAGTTTCAAAACCAGTTAAATTGTAAAACGGCGAATTATTTCACTTATGATTATTTTTTTTTTATATATTTTTAAATTAATTTGATTTCGTCTGCTCTATATAAATATATGAATGTTCACAATTATGAAGATTAAATTAAACATCAGCAGCTTTGCGGGAGCAAAAATCAACATTAGTACAAATGTTGCAAAAGAGATAAATAAATAAATATTGATATGATTCCAATAATTTCTTGGTCGTTACACAAGGTAATCTTTGCCATTCCTCAATAAAGGTAGTGTAGTCTTCATATCGTTTAAATTCGAAACCTTGCGTTTGCGAATATTTTGCGTCCAAAATGGACTACAGATTTTCAATAACATTAAGATATAGAAACTGTGCCGGCGGCGATTTCATATCGTAGGGACAACTATAATAAACCCAAGTTTTGACAATTACCGAAGTATGTTTCGGGTCATTGTCTTGGTTAAACTGAAGTGTCTTTCATTTCCTTCTACCAAAGACACACAAAGCGACTTGGTGAAACATTAAGCGAAGAAAGCGAGAAAGAGTATCAATCGCCCATCGTCAGAGGCACATAATCAACCCTTTAAACAAAAATGTCGTAGTTGTTCAATATTATTGTTGACAATAATACATGCAAAATTGGCAATAAACTACAAGTCAGTATACGAAGTGCAATCATGTCTCATGACAATTGTGTCTTTAAAGTATACAATTGTGCCAATTATTGATCGAAATCACGGGTTCTTAAAACCTATCAACTGAGGAACTGGTTCAATTTATTTCGATTGAAAAAAAAAAACAAAAACAAAAAATTGGGTTACGTTATACAACCCAATGCAGTAGCAGTTGTTGTATGCAGGACTTTAATGTTGCAGCAAATAGCTTTATTTTGAATCTCCCATTCGTTTGTTGCGGCAATACGAACCACATGTAAGAAAACTACGAAAAATATCGATTGCTGATTCATTTATTAATGAACAAAAGGTAAACCAAGGTGACTATTTTATCTTATCTAGGTATGAGATAGATTTTAAGTTTTTTTGTGGGGTTTAATTTGTTTAATATTACCAAGAATTGTATGAATTACCTTTGAAAAATGTGATTCTGCAATCGATTTGAATGTACAAATATGCTTTTGCTGTTTAGTTAGCAGAGCCAAATGCACAAGTTTTTTCTTCTGATAGACTAACGAAGGCAATATTAGTTGGGCATATTGAAGTTCCATGTTCAAAACTAAATTTGACCATAGCATTGATGACCATGTTCAAAACTAAATTTGACCATAGCATTAACCCATTGATGATGGAATGCAAAATATCGGTCAGAATTGGATCAAAATTATTGTCACTTCCAAGCCCACTCGGACAAAAGCGTCATTGAAGTAAGTTTAGCTGGTTACTCTTCGAGTTTTCTCCCAATCAAGTGTACTATGAGAGCGTGCCTGGCATATTGGCGACAAAATGTTCGACCCAAGTCAAGTCTTGGAGAAATATCGACGAAACTCAGAAAAAAGACCCACCATTATCAAGCCACGAACGAACGGTATAATTTGTGGGTTTGAACTAAACAAATGCGAACGCATCAACATGTGGCTTTAAGAAACAAATTACGTTCAGCTTGGAAAACCTTTATTACATTTATTGCAGAGTAGTTCTAAATATTGGCAATGAGATGCAATGTCATGCGGCATCTTTAATCTGATGGTCCTCAATGTGGAAGGCGCTATCGATTGATTGAAATGCAGTAAGGAAGTTCACTTACTTCGGAGGAAACATTCAAAGGTGATGCTTCATCGAATAGTAATTCTAAAAGCTGAATTAGATGAAAATGAGAATCATCGAAAGAAAGATCTTCAGGCGGATTCATGAACAGACAGCGGAAAGAATCAAAGAGGAGGGAAATTTTAAAATGTTTTGTTAGAACTACTTACTATAAATAGAATACTAAGATAAAGAAATTATAAAATGGTTAGCAAAATGGATTATAAATCTTAATAAATTACATTTACTCAATTCAACTGAAGAGAATACATGATTAAGAAATGTCTACGAATATGAAGTTGAAGAACACCCGGTTCAGTAAACACGTTTTATTTGCGAAAACCATTATATTGGAAGGATCGCCCTTATCACGCAGTGGAAGTCGAATATCTTGATCACGGTCAGGACGACATAGAGGTATAACAAAAAAAGAGGTTAAAGTCTTCAAAAAGGAAGCATAGGAGAGAAAAAACATCCCCCGCAATAAGCAACGAAATTAATTAAATACGGAATATACTGCTGTCCTTGACAATGTTAAAACGAAGATTAAGAGATGCTGCATTACTTCAGCATGTGTTTCTTAGACTATTCAGCAAACAATAAATTTCAAGGTTGGATGGAAGAAGATTTGAATAGTCAAATGGAGTTTGATTTATTTGCACATCAGACTGGCTGGAAGTATTATAGGTGTTCTTTTATCATTTGGGGATGTTCTATTTTGAGTAATGATATAATAAATAAGGCGACGTACTAAGCGATATTAAAAGAAATGACCTCTTAATTGGTAAAAGAAACTTATATCAGCAGGAAAACGACACATATCATTTTCAGACATTGTAAAGACTGATTGAAAGAAGATGGAGATACATAAAAACTTGTTCTGGGAAGAGCTGGATGTAATCTTCCGTGATCAACTCTCAACATCAGAAACTCTTTCGCGAGCAGCACGAAAACACAACAAAATTTTTTGATATTTTCAGTATTAACTTTAAACAAAGACCGATTGAAGTTCATGCGTTTATTTCCCTACAATTATTGCGATAAACATTCAATTGATAAAAGTTGTCGGGTGATAAGAACAAGGAATTTAAAAAAATTAATTAACACAAGAGTTTAAATGAAATCAAGGTATTTACTTCAATTATTAGATTACCGTAGCTGTAATCCAAACTTCATTTCGATGCGGTATTTGAAATTCATTACCTTACTATTTGCACGAATAACAGATACAATACTGTGAAACGTGACAAAGTGAGATCGAAGTGGAAATTGCTTCTTTTAAATTCGACAGAGAAGTGATACAATTGAAGAAAATTTTTTTAACATGAATGGGTATTACCGGGAAAAAGAAAAGCGCCCATGGTATATCTGTTATATAAAAGCAAAACAAAAACAAGTAAACTTTCTTTTCTTTTTCAAAGTTTGCTTTGTGAATTTTGAATAATTAGAAAGTTTTGCTAGCTTGACAATGGTGTAGTGTTTTCCATTTCAATTATTGATATAAACATTTGAAATTATATATTTTGCAGAACTGAACCTCTATTTTGATATAGGATTACTAAAATTAAGAATGTATTTTAATAGTTAAGTAAAACTCACCTGACATTTTCGTCCCAAAAGTCCAAAAACAGTGTCGTTTTCGCTGGAGGATAAGAGACTACTGCTACTGTTTATCTTCTGGCGTTCACTGCCACCACCACTGGATGACATTTGCTGTTTCATGATATTTATTATATAAATATGAGAATTGCAGACTATTATGTTTTTTTTTTATTTAATTCGAATTGGGGTGCACTCCCATCCGGGAGTCAGAGGCAATCTTGCCCAATCACACAACACAGAAATAGCAGCACACAATAAATAATGAGCGACAAAAAAGAAGCAAATGCGAATGCGTGAGTCACTCCAACTCGCTTAATATGTGGGGGTATTCGAGAGCAGTTTCTTTTAGCAAAGTTTTTTGTTTCCAAAAGAGACGAAAGGCAACATTAAATTTAACATATGGGATGCAGATGGCAATAACTTACTAAAATATGTTTTTCTGTTTTAACACTTTTTTAGAACTGAATTTATACTATCGAATTTGCACGGACGCAGCACAAAAACACACATTACAGGTAACGTTTTTGAAGAAAAGTAAAATTCGACGACGAACTGGTAGGATTCTTGGGTAGTGTTGTGCAAGTAATCTAATCAATTGCAATTTATCTAATCAATTGGAACTGAGATAGTCTTAATTGAATGTGAAATAATCGATAGCAAAAACGAAATAAGAACAATATAGACGACGATTGTTGTGAACCTAGCGTATAGGTTCTTTTCTTTATTTTTTCACAATTTCTTTAGTCTGATTCGAGTGAGAATGGCAACGGCAACCATTTGTGTACAAATTATACCAAGATGAAATGTCACTTTGTCGAGTTGGTCTAAAAGGCCTGTTCGATTTGACGATAATGTGTTGAAAGCTATGTTTTCATAACTTTATTAGGCTGTCAGCATAAGTACGTCTATTTTAGTTCGGATGTGCGGTATACAAATGCATACTCCTAGGATTTTAAGCGTGTTTGAAATTCTTTCGTGAATCGAAGAAGGTTGAGAAGCACATTGTTTGTTCATAGTCCTCGTTGTTTCAGTGAGCTTTTGAACTACGAGACATGCGTTGTGACTAACTGCCTTTCGGTCAATCATCTAAATTGTATTTGAAGAATATAAATAAGTCTCGAAGGCTACCAGTTTCGGGTGTGTTGAACTTGACTTTTTAGCTAACTGTTAATAAGAATGAGCCATCAAATTACATAACCGATTCTAGTATAAACTAGAGAGGGTATAGAGAACGATCTGTCGATCTCTTGCGATTGTAGCCGTCCGACGTCGTACGTCTTCACATCATTTCCTGGCTTAGGCTTTGGTCAGGATATCCGCTGCAATTCACCCAAAAGTATTAGAAGCGGGCAAACTTAACATCGGATGGAAGCGATGTAACATCTTCGATGGAATGGAAGTTTCTCGATGCTTTAAATGTAAGGGATTCAATCACCAAGCAAAGGATTGTAAAAATAATGAAACGTGTCTCAAGTGGTTAGAAAACCACAAAACCAATGAATGAAACAAGGAAACAATTAATAAATGCGTAAATTGTACGCGTGTAAATAAAAGACTCAACCTGGGACTTGAAGACAATGATTCGACTCTTAGTAAAATTTATCCTATGTACCTAAACAAATTAGAATTGAAAAAGAAAAGAATTGGATACTAGCAATTAAACAGTATCAAATGCTTATACGCAAATATTCAAGGTCTAATAAACAATTTTGAGGAAATGGAATTAATAGCGAACTCTCATAAATATGAATTTATTATCCTATCATAACAGATGATATCCAAACAAATGACCTAAATATAGATGGTTACAACATAATATCATGTTTATCAAACTCAAAGAGAACAGGTGGTGCAACTATGTACATTCTTAATAAATGGAGTATCTCGGGTTGTATAAGCAAATCAATACCGTTGCTTGCATCGTAAAATGCAAGGGAGTAGAATTAGCTTTAGTTGCTGTCTATAGATCGCCAAGGTACTCTATATTAGAGTTCTGCAATTTTTTTTTAAAGAAAATGTAGAAATTATAATAGAATCAATGCAAAATGTAATAATAGCTGGAGATTTTAACATCAATTGGTGCAAAAATTACACACATAAAAATGAAATTGAAAGTATACTCAATGAAAACTGCTTAGTACAAAAAATGGAAGAGTTTTCAATAGTAACAAGAACATCAAAAACAATTGTCGATTATGTCATAACGAACATGCAAAATGTGACTGTTCAATCGAAAGAGGAAAAAAAAATTATCTGACCATGAAAGCATAGAAATTATAATTAAAACAAAAAAACAAAATTTAAGAGATAGAGACTGAAGATATAGAATTTTTTAAATATAACAAAGAAAAATTTGCAGCACAACTAAGAAAGAAGAATATACGATTTAATAGGAACAGTTGCCAAAAATTTCGATACTACGTTGAGAGAAGTAGCTTCAACATTTATTTCAAAAAAAAATCTGTTAAAATAAATAACAAAACATCCACGATAATAAATCCATATTAAATCAATTGTTGGACGGCTTGTGTAGTATTTTGCTAGGACCACATCGCTCTGCATTGCTTGTAGGATTCTTTTCATGGTCGTCTTGCAAATGACCAAAATAACTCCTTAGATCTTTTGTCAGAATCCTTCGTATACCAGTTGTGTGCAGCATTTCGATCGAAATTTGTTGAAGAAGCTGATTTAAAGAACACGAAGTAAAAATTTATTCTATACTTTATGTTGGTGATGATGACGCCAGCTCACTTTTTACAATATTCGATATTTAGTATTTCGTTTAAAATTCAATACTTCAATTGTGTTCTAACTTCAATTTGCCTTGTCTACGTCGAACTGGAAATCAAACATCACAAAAAAATCGTGAATTATTTGCAGGAAAGCAGAAAAATACAAAATATGATGAGAGGTTTGAACTTTAATTCAATTTTCATTTTGGTATGTATTTTAACAAAATTTTTAGTTTAATCTTATAAGGCTTTTCATATTCATCTTATGCAGTCATTTCTTATACAGATCAAGTTTCAGCTCTTAAAATGCAGCCTTAAAATATTTAGTCTTCTTTGCTTTTGGCATAGGAGTACGTATGAATGATAATGTCAGATTATATTATCATTAAATTATTCTTCCTTTGTGATTCCTCACGAAACGATTTCCCTTGATCGGTGACGATTAAGATTGTCACGCTATTTGCTTTCCCATGCAAAAGTCCTTATTCTTTTCACTGACGTCTCACATGTCTATCAATTGTGCTCCCAATTAGCAGTCATTCATATTGGTCTCAAATTGTCCGTACCCAACAACAGATCGCGGGTCTTAACCCAAGCCGTTGCACTTCGTTATGTAAAAAATAGCACTAGCTCCATGAAGTCACCAACTGAACATTCCGATCAACAAATCCACAGGTATTTGGCATGGGATTTCGTGACGTTGTTGGTTCAACTAGTCAATATGGGTCTGATAGCAACTTTAGCTTGTACTCTTGCTAAGTTTTGGATGATAGATTAGAGGTGCAAGACATGTTGCACATGCATGGGAATTTTGTACTTACACTCCGCTTCACTTGATTGATGTTATTGTTTCTACATAAACACCTTAACCTATTTTAAAGGAACCGAAACCAAAAACTATTGCTTTTTGAGGCTATGATTGACACTTATAAGGTTTTTACGCTCGCAAATAAAAAAAACGTGTTAAGAAATAATGATTATTTTGGGGAGCCACTGAACAAATATGAAGATAAAGAGTTTTAAATTATGTATCAAACTGGGAAATTACACCTAGTGAAACGCCAAAAAAGAATAAAGAATTAACTTATATTTCATAATTATTCAGAAGTCTTTCTCTTTCCAATAAAGCTACAGTAGTAGTTAGTGAGTTAATAGCCTTTCAAAGTAGAAGCCTGCAGATGGCCCATTCTTTAGATTTTCGGTACGCAATAAATTTTACTTACGTACTTTTATTTTCCTAATATGGACATTTGGTATAAAATCAGGATGAGAAGCTTTGTATCGCTTGAGATGTCATTTTTCAAAACATTTAAGAGTTCATAGTCGCCGTGATTATTTCCAATTTGGTGTTGTAAATGCAACAGCTTTGTCATGCATTTTATATGTACTCAATACTAAAAATACGGGATTTCAAATTTATTCAACTGAGCCTTATATAAGTCAGCGTCAATCTAATGAAGCGTAGTGTATGTGGAAAACGAAAGCAAAGTCTAATGAGTTCGATTGCATTTTGGCTCGTGGACTCATATTCACATATCCGCGAAGATATTTTCAAATGAAATTTAATATAGCTGCGGTTGGATTCTTAACTGACTCTTGCACAAGTGGGCGAAATTCAGCTTCAAATAAGTTATCCATGTTTCAAATGATTTGATAATAATGCAAAGGCTGACATGCTACCAAAGAGAGATCAGATCCAGACAGCTTCCTTCAGTCGGTCTTTCATTGAATTTGGAATGAAAATAGAGCTACATCTTAACGCAAATTTCAATCTCGTGTTTGTGCAGTAAGCCAAGCATATTTTGTGCTACTGTATTAAACCTCAAAGACATGCCTAGCTTTACAAAGACTTTTCCTTCTTTTGCACATATTTCCTGCGCATAATCTGAGATGTGTGGTCTATTTAGTGAAGGAATACCCAGAGACGCACATAGAGCTCAGGTGGAATGGGCCGTGCCAAGTAGCGCGCGTTTGAGCGTCCGTTGACGGTATCGCATGGCGGAAAGAGAAAGATACAAGAATTTGTGTTTAATTCACAAGTGGTGACAAAACAATTGTAAGGTTAAATAAAACAGATCGTTTTGCAACATTTAGATAAACGAATTTATGGCTAGAGCTGCAGTGCATTGGTGAAATGCTACGATGTTGGGTGGAGGTTTGGAACGATGACGAAATCTGCGTTTGTAGAGATCAATTGCAAGTCTTCGTGTGAAGCACGGCGACGGTGACGGCAGTTAACGGCGGTGGGGATCAGGTTGCTATTATTATGGGGGCACTGTATCATTGTCGCAGACAGTTAGACCCAGTTGTGGGTGCTAACGAGAGCCATGGGATGCAGTAATAGATGGGGTCATGGTAGTTAAGCACTAAGCGAGCCTACAAATATTTTTGCTTCAATTGTTGTTAAGATCGTGTAAGCCTTGGGAAAAACACCGTTTGCGTAAAATGCATAATCATATTTAAATGAATAGTGTAAGAAAGAATAATTAAACGCATTTTACTGTATACAATTAACACAAACGGTTTAAAAGAAACGACACTCTCAAGAACGACGAGAGCTGTACTCAAGTTATGCTGTCAGTCAGAATGAATCTTTTGGCCATTATGCTCACCAAACTATCCGGAGAACTTACAATTTCATCAGCTGCTCTCAACCATGTATGTATACGATGAATGAAACTCACTTGACAAAATTGAAATATTAAACGACTTCAATGTCGTTTAGATTCCTACCATTCTTGGTCTTTTATTGTTGACTTTGCAAATATCCCATTTTATAATAATCCACTTGCAGCTGGGTGACGGAGGATCATTTTAACTAATCTTAACTTTAAAGTCAATTATGTTTATGTATGTATAAGAATGTTGTAAGAATGTGCATATCCCTTTTTCAAGGCCCAATTTTTGTAAAGAAAGTAAACCAGGATTTATTTAGTTACTAAAAATAATGTCAATTTGTTAATGTCGGATCTTAATTTGTTGGACTGTACTTACGCCATAGAAGAAGGGAATTTAGTTGGTTGCTATTCACTGACTTCAGAAAAACCTTCTATAAGCTTTCCCATGAGCTTATTATTTCTGAAAGTTAAGAACTTTGCTTTTATTGGTTGTTTGCCTTTGTTTTTGGACCGACTATCATATCAAGTCTTATTTTAAGGGCTCAAACTCAAAAACAATTAAAACTTCCTAGAATAAAATAACAAACAATAACAATACTTCGTTACTGGAACTTCGCCCACCACCTTGCAAAGGCCGCATACTCCTTTATTCTCTTCAAAAACGAAGGTAATTTTGTGATATTGCATTTTCGCATTGGTTTCATATTCAGCTTCTTTCGTTCTACCAAGCAGCATAAAAAGCATATATCATAGTTTAAAATTACCCAATTGCTAATACTTGGAGCACCCTCTTGTGTCTTTATAAGATGAAATTTTTTGTGCCAAGTCTGGCCTATTGAATTCTATGATAACAACAAAACCAAGGAACCTCTCAAGCGGGTTTCATTCACTGTTGGCTTGATTGCTGCCTATTAAAATTATGTTGTTTAAATAGTTCGGGTTATCTAATTGATACTGAAAAGAATAGATCAGAATTTGATAACCTTCTTTAAATGTTTCCAAATCTGTCAGGTTAATGTTTCAGGTAAGGTTTGTTTGGTAGATAAGCATGGAGATTTTTTTTCGACTAATTTTATTTTCTTGTAAAGTCTTTGAATTTCCTATCGTCTAAGTAATTCCTAAAGGTTTTCACAAGTCGGCGTAAAAATACTCGTGTCAGCAAAGAATTCCCTGTCATTCATAAGAGATGTGATATGATCATTGCTTGCACTTTATCGTTTTTTTTTCCTTTTTGTACTATACATCCACATCTTGAACTAGCTCATAGAGCTCATGGTTATATCTTCTCTTTCGTTCGCCGTCTTCTCATACGGGATCAAATATTCGACGAAGAATTTTTCTACTGCAAGTGTTTAAAATCTGCTCGGCTTTCCTGCTTATCGTCCAGCACTCGGCTCCATAAAGTAGAACTAGTAGGATTAAGATTTCAGATTTCGTAGAGCATGTCTTCCGAGTTAGGCCATTTGAACCCATTTGTTTCGCCAAACCGAAGTAGCAGCGATTTCCTAAGGAGAGTCTTCACCGAATCTCCACTCGAAATTACTTTTTCCAACATTAACATTTTATCCTATGTGGTGGACCGATGTTTCTTAGTTTGTTGACAATATGTACTTGGTTAAGTCCTCGTTAACTTCAAGGCCAACTCGTTTTGCCTGTTCTTCAATTGCCGTAAGAGTCATTACGACGGTGCGTTGAAAGAGTCCGATGATGTCGATATCGTCTGCATATCCCAGCAGCTTGACAGACTTATTGAAGATAGTTTCAGCACGAAATTGATGAAGCCACATGATACCGCAGCTCCTTGCTGTAATTCAGCGCATGTTTAGAATAGAAGAAATGGTTAGTCTGAACTTGAAATTCGTTAGTCTTTTCTAGGATTCACCTTAGTGTCAATATTTGGTTGACCTTCTATCCACACTGGTATGTGCGGACTGCCACTTTTTCTTGTTTTGTCTATCTTTTGTCTATCTCTTAAGTACACAATTTTAAAAATGCCTCTGTCGGAAGCACAATATTTCCAACTTGATAATCGATCAGTAGATCAGGTCGGAGATACTTAGGGCACCTTTCAAAACAATGTAGGTCATTCTCTGCAGGGGTGCAACTTCAACCCCCTCCCCCTTTATTAACGTCGCTCTTGATTCACTTCCAGGAAAAATAAAGAACAGAATCGATCAGAATTTAAACTAAATTATTGCATAAAAAATGTATATTTTTTTTAATAATCTTATTCAAAAATGGCTTTTCAGTATGTCAGCCGTGTCAGATATGGTGCAGAAATTTCTTAAAGCCTTAAGTCGACCCGAATGGCGAGTAACGCGTGGCTGCAGCATAATTGAGTTGGTATATTGTTTAAAAATGTTTGCATAATTGCTTAGATATTTCAACGTCAGCACCTTATTTCTTAGTTCGTAGACTGCGGGATACCTATATGGTTATGTAAGAGGAATGTAAAAGATCTGCGATACCTTTTCTTTAATATGAAATCACATGGATTTTTGCAAAATGGGCACAGTCGATACACACAATTGATCAATTTGTCACCCGAAAATAGGAAAAAAGAACATTATCGTAATCGAGACCAATTAATCACGAGGCTCTTTCACCAAGCTTCTCCTGAACTGTGGTCCCCAATGTCGATCGGTAGTTTCTGGTCTATTTTGCTGGCATCTACTAAATTAACACTGAGGCATTGGAGGTAGTTTCTTTATTCACATACAGACCAAACAATTTACCAATTAATGTTAGCAGTTGAGTGTCTTTTCTAGCACCACGGATTGGTGCACGTTTGGTATGGGTATGTAGACATTTTTTTTCCATTTGGCCATATCTAGCCTTAAATCAAGCTTTGGCCAAACATAGCCACTGTATGTGGGCAGTCATAGTGTTAGTTTGGTCTTAGACGCCGTTGCTTTATGGTTCTCTATGGTATTATAGCGCAAAGGAAACAATATTGAGTTTAATGTGAATACCGTGAACGGACTTAGTGTGTTCGCCGGCAAATTTGTTATTAGCCAAATTTTATTCAAAATCAATATCTGTAAAAGCCTCTAAGGATGGTTTTCGTGAGTATAGTACATGTGTTGGGATTTTGTATGGGACGCTAAAATAAGGCAGTGCCATATGTGCACACTGTTCGCTTTTTGCGATTCATTCGCTCAAACTAATTCGAATGAAAGTTTCGACTTGTTCTTATGTGAGTAAATGAAAAGGAGCTCACCCCTTAATTGATATTCTTATATTTTCATGGTAAGCATTATTAATTTTTTTTTATGCGCTTAACAAAGAGTAATTTTTTTTTAAATTGCATTATTAGAAAAAAAAAATCCATACGCTGTAATGCCATTCCAGTAGGCACGGATCGAAGAAAAGGATTTTGAGCTGCACAATACCAGCCAGTTGAGTTTCGATTTTACTTTGTTATGAAAACTTAGGGAAGACTGCCCGCTAACTCCATTGATAGCAGTCTATGGGCTACCTTAGAATCAGGCAGATAAATAAATATTTTTGCCAAGTTTCTTATTTTTCACATAGACTAGAATCTTCGTTTTCACACGTCATCAAAGTAGAGGAGACAAAGAATCATAACAATGTCTACACCGCCCAGAGATGTGGCTGTACTTAAAAAAAGGTGAAATCATATTAACTTGGCTCTTATGTAGGCTGACTTGGATGCTGGTTCTTGATGTACAAAACGCGGAAAAATTACAATTAATAAGAAACGCTCCGATAGAGTGTACTCGTATATGAAATATCATGCGCTTGAATTTCAAGTAACATGTTTATGTTAGATACCTGGACCGATCATTGATGGTGCAATTTCAGTGCGCATAAAGTATTCAAAGCCATATAGCCTGTGGTCTTAAGTAGAAGGCTTTTTAGGATAGTGGGCACACTATACTGCTTTTTTGGTGAATCTTTTTAGACGCCTATGAATCTTGAGTCAAAAAGAAGATAGTTAATTTGTTATGTTAAGACTAGATTATTCCAAGATAAATAATCTAAAGTCTGCCCTTTATTTGCTTGACCACACGCAAAATCGAATGGCGCACTAAGTAGAACATCTCACACTAAAATTCACTTTGTAGTTATTGATTGATTGAATTTCGAAGAAAAAATATTTTTTCCAAATTAATATGAGACCACCCTGTACCGAATGCCTAACCATCCCAAAATAGCTATGCAATATTGGAAAAAGCATATAATTATTTTTAGCATTACATGTAACCAATTAAGCACATTTATAGCATTCAATAAAGTGTGCTATCAATCGTCTGCCTTGCTCCAATTACCTGTAAAATTACATAGCTCTACCAAGGCCTGAAATCGACAGCCGATAACAATCTTAGAGCGTGACCAGAATGGCATGCGTCATATTAACAAATTATTTAAGGTATCTCAATTGAAGATCTCCAAACATTTAAAGCATTGCGATTGCGGCTTTAGCCGCGAAGTAAAACACTTGGGCCTTACAACAGACTCTTGTTAGTAATTGCCATCCGGAAAGAAGGGTGTTTACTTTTGAACTGGCCATTGTGTTGAGGAACTATCAGAGGGAGTTGTAAGGAAGCTCATTCTGCATAAATTATGAAAGTTTATACAGTACGTACTTCTTGTCTTGTCTCGTTTGGAATTAAGAAATGTTTTATTTCATGATATTTGAATTACTTTGGAAAATTTCACAAACAAGGAGTATATAACATTTGATTTCTTTTAGAAGTTGAAACAACTAAACCAACTAAGACTATGAAGATCTTCGAATCTATCAGAATGATTGTTTAGTCAGGTGCAAATCAGAAGCTTTATCTTAACAGAAAGGAAGATCGTTAGTCACTCTTTAGTGGTGGGGCCATCCAAAAAAAGCCAAAAGTGAAAGTATCACAGCTGATGTACTTACATTTGAGTCACGGGCACTAAAATTTTCTTCTCGAAAAACCAACACAACCTAGAGATTATAAAAGTAGAAGTCTTTGAAAATTCCAAATTTTTTTAATGATAATTTTTTTTAGCTTCCCTCAGGAAGTTCTTGTTTAAAATTAATTTTATGCAGAGCATGGATCCTTCATTTATTTTGCTTCCAATTGCTCCATGGTTGGTGTCCAAATATGTACGGAAAATGTTATCGATTTATTTTCATTCGCTTAATTTGAAGTATTTTATTCGTCATTGGTTGATACGTAACCAAGTGCAGTTTCCTGGATTTTTAAAGATTGAATAATCACTGTTCTGTCAGTGTTACGTCTTCGCAGCCCAGCCACTAAAATTATTTTCACATTGATACAAACTTGGAACTTGTTTTGAGCTTGTGCCGATATCAGAATGGCCAATATATCGTCAGCTAAACATAAAGATCTTATTAAAGCAACCATATATGATAGGGTTTGTTGAAGCAGTTAGTTAAGTATCTGTCTTTTGATTGTATCAAATTAATAGTACAATATCGCCACTAATTGCGGTTTGGATCAAACTATTAGCATAATCAATGAAATTACCGAGGTTTCGTCTGGCTTTAAACTAGACTAAAACCTTAAAGAAGTAAGCAAAGTCTTTGTCAATGGAAAAACGAAGACTGAGAAAAGTTGGACTATTTAGACGAGTGTGTTTTGGAAAATGAAATAGTACCGTCAAACAAATCGACAAAAACTTATGGATTCATTCTACCTTGGTTGTTATGTAACCACAAATGTAAGCAGGACATCTTCCATAAAATTGCATAATACTGCCATAATTCAGCTCATAAATTTAGATAATCGATTTAAGCTAACAATTCAAGTTGAGAAAGAAAAATAGATTTTTATTTAGAATTGCGGAAAATAGTCGTCAGTATATTATTGTTATAATATATTAAAAATAAAAAAACAAAGTTCAACATCGAAGAAATACAATAAATGCCACCTCCAACAGAAGCTTACCTCGTCATTGGCATCTTTGATTTCTGCTTCAATGAGATTTCCAAGCTTTTGCATGTGGATTTTTTCTTGTGTAAACAAAAATATGCTCTATGCTGTTAACTTACCATGAGGAGGCAGGCAAGGGCAGTCTTTATTTATATATGAATGTCAAGAAAAGTCTGTAACATCTCGAACAGCTGCCGTCCACTTGTCGTTTTGATTTTATCTGTTGGCCTCCTTAATTAGAGTTCGCCTTGTGATTACTTAAGATCTTAATTATTGTAAATATCAAGTCTTGGTATATCGATTGTACTATTTAATAACAACATTTTAAATTATATATACAGACTTAATCATTGTTTACTTATAATTTAAATTAATTTGTTTGTGACTCAAAAATATCTGAAGAATCGACTGTTGAAATAATCAAATGATGGCTGCGGTGGAATTTCGAAAAATCGATCTGGAAAAAATTGTCCAATAAAAAGGTTTATAAGTATTTTAATTTTTTAATTTGTTAAAATCAGTGCTTAATACAATTCAAACACGTACTAATAATGTAAGGATTAATATCAATTTGTGCAGTTATTATTAATTTTTATTTACAAATTAATTTTTACATTTATTTGTGTTATTTTCTGTAAAAAAAAATGCCACTGACTGACTGAGTATTAGATTACTGAAAATAAGCTTAGATTTAAAGACTGAGAATTATAAATTTGTGATCTCTGTGATCTTAAAATTATTTCCACAAAATCAAAGATGATGGTGTTTTGATTTCGGCGAAATTTTTTCTCTAACAAACACGGTGATAGTGGCTAAAAATGTTCCATGTTTAACGCCACCATAACCAGTTGTCTATGTTATGCGAAACAAGTTATCAATACTTCGCCTCTTAGCTTGAAATAATTGTTCGGAACTTCTCTAAACGCTTTTTGAACGAACTGCCCGCCACATATGCTATTAACGTCAAGTCTGGATTCTCCCAAAACTATCTACGGAGTCTTTGAGACAATGCCGACTTCATTATTGAAGTGGTTGGTTATTGAATATGACAAACGAAAATCTCCAAAGAGAATTTATGCAGTATGCATTTCGTTGAAAAAAATCGCCTTTTATAAATTTTAATGAGCTAGCTCTGTCACATGATAACAATTTTTTTAAAGTGGACGAAGCTATGTACCGAGAAAACATTTTACAAACTTCTTCAACACGGTGGGGCCGTAAAAAAACATATGATTTTCTTACCCGGATTAAAACCAAAGTCCTTATGCTCAGTAGCAGACGCACTTACCACTGCGCCACACTCACACTTGCAGCCAACAATTAAAAACAGATTTCAAATTGATTGTGTGCTTTAATATATTTAGAACTAGCTGACCCGACAAACGTTGGCTTGAGCTCACCAATTGTTTTTTTCGATAAGCTAAACATTGTCATTGACCAAATATTCGGACAAAGTAAGTCTGTAACTTTTTCTGATTTTGAAAGCCTTTTTTTTTTAAATACTTGAATACTAAATATCTTTCTAATCCTTAAACAGGTAATAAAAACAAGAGAAATTTAATTGACAAAAGAAAAAAACATAGATAAGAGACATTTTTAAGACACGCAATAATCACTGTATTCGAAACCACAATTTGGTTATGTAACGCTTCTAAAAAAATTATATTTTATAAACTTTAACTTTTACATTGAGATCTGAACTCTGAGGTCTCACTGACAGACTTTCTTTCGCATTCATAATATTAATTTGGAAATATGTATGAAATGCAGGAAACGATTGTCTCATTTTATTTGCTAAGGATATACTATAAGTAAGTGGATAAATTGTAAAGGTAACTATCAAACTAAGCGTATAAATTAATTCTCAAACCGCGGTAGTTTTGCTTACTTGAACATACACCTTTCCAACAAATGGTCCGATTTAAATAATTTAAAGAGGAATTTACCTTGATGAAGTCTTCATCTTTCTAGTCTACCAAAGTTTTGATTGACTCATTGACTCTTTCGTGGGTAATGATGTTCCTTTACAGATGATGACTTTTATTTTATGTATCGGTTGAAGTTTTCGCAGCTCCCGTCAAATAATGACCTTAAAATGCAAATTTTCGATACCTTGGGCTACAATCATCGTCATATTTCAGGCAATTTATACAAAACTTTAATGAGTTATACACCTTAATCTTCATATTGAATTACTCTGTCCACTGTGAAAACCGTATGAAGATTCGTTTGATATTTTATGAGTTTATCACGTTCAGACAGACAGACAGGCAGTGGAACTTTGTTTTACAATTTTTAGTGATACTGGTATAAAGCATTATTCGAAGCATAGTAATGGCGATTCTCGACAGACGGCAATTTTCGTCATTTCATCCCATCTTTTTTCGTCAATATTGAATTGAACTTGAATAAAAAATTATAACAAGTTAAAAAAATACTCCCTTGTGCAAATAATTTTGTCACCGACTGTATCACACACACCGATAAATATGATGTAAGGAATGAGACATCACACTTATGGTTAATTTGCGCTCTTTGTGTATCCAACATCACCAGTGCAAATGCAAATACGAACACATTATATTGGCTTTGGCGACACTCTTTACGACGCACAGCAATTAAAGTAAGCTTCTGTCAAGACAATTCAATAGGCAGCAGCTAAGCATAAACTAATTAGTGGGCGGAACGAAAGTAACTTCATTAAAAAAAAAAAAAACATTGCATAAATAAAATGTAGTTATGTGGCTACATGCCATTCAAATGCACCACAACCGCAAGGTCTTTCATTAAACAAAATTAATAACACCCCGTCACCCAGTACCAAAGTGAGCAGCAAATAATTGAAACGCCAGTTAACAATAAAATAAAAAAGAAAAAAACAGCACCTAACAAAATGTTAACAAAACAAAGCCACGACCTTTCTTGATTACGAACAACTTGCAAGTTTAATTAAGTAATTTATTGTGTATCTCGGCTGTGTTAAGAGAATGCCACCAGAAATAAAAAAAAAAAAAAAACGTATGTGCAGTGATGCATCACTATTGTTAAGATACCATATTTCCTACAAAAATGTCGTAAAAGAGAGAATACGAAAAAGAAATAAACCGAAGCACGTCCGCGAAACAAATCGCCAGAAATGCGCTACAAGATCGAGAGGCTTGAACATGGATTATGTGGGTACCTATAGTATTTTGTTATCGGCACACGGTGGTGGGCGAAAATGAAAATGAAATATGTTACGAAACTTTAAGGCAGAATGCGTTCACCTGACTGTGCTACCAATTTGTAGACCACAGGGAAAATAGGACCAGAATGGGATGATATTATGTAATTTACAACCTTATGTAATTTATGGCCCTTCTGGCCAATATTGTGCCATGAAAATGGAAAAAAAGTGTGATTGTGGTTGTGCCTCAAGGATTTTCTAGAAACGCAGGAGATACTCGTACCTTGCTAATTAATGCCTTTCCTTTTAAATATTGTGAAAGGGTATTACGAGTAAATCATTTTACTTTCGACAATGAGTTCCGTAGGCAACACCTGCTCAATACATTTGAATAAAAATGTGAGGAAGCAGGAAGGTACCACAAAGTCTTTAACTAGACGACAACATGGTTACAGCAAATTTATGACGTTAGTACTTCCGCATTGATTTTTGGTTTTATATACCCTGGTTTTCCTATATAGATTGTCAAGCGATCATTGGATGATTTCTAGGTTAAAGCTGTTTTTCCAATCTTCATGGCATCTGCGAGAGCATTATGCACAATAAGAGGTTCAATCTGAAATCCGAAGACAATATTTGCTGGATCATTGTTATCTTTTCGCTCAAAGCGGTAAAGCTATTGTTTGACATCGTGCTGAGCATCAACTTTAAATTCGTTGATTTTTTCCAGGATTTGGCGTAGTGTGAGAATTTGGTTTATGGTCGGAAACCAAAAATGCTTCAGACGTTCAAACAATTCACTGGATAAGATCTTGTAAGCGGCGTTAAGAATGGATTTACCTTGATAGTTGTTTCAAGGCATATTTAGTGAAAGTGAGGAATAGATAGATAGATAGCTGATATTCCAGTTATTGGGCATGCTTTCGTCCTTTCAAACCTGAGAGTGCATGGTCCGCTTCAGAAATTTTTAACAAGCCTATTTTTTTATATTCTAGTAGGCTTTGTATCTGAGGGAACTTGCTAAGTTGTGCAAATTGAATTCCAAGTAGGAATCCAAAGTACAAAGTATAACATTAAAGATTAACATCTGGCATTAATTGATCTTGAAAAAGCATTCAAAAAAGTAATTCTACCATGGGTGGTGTCAAAAAAATCTAGGACTTTCAGCAGATCGTGAGGCTTTCTGATTAAAAATTGTAAAATCTGTATACCTCTTAGAAATCTTTCGTTATTTGTTGCGTTCCTTAATTATCTGTTTGAAAGGATAAAGACAGAGATCAAAGTGCAGAATTCACAGACATACCACTTTCATTTAAGCGTTGAAGATAGGAATGAGTCAATCGAAAAAGACACAGAACATGAGATAAAAAAAAATAACCTAAGTTAAAAAAAGGCACATAATAACACATAAGTTATCAGTAAAGAGCTAATATAGGTATGCCCAAGAGTTTTGAAACCATTAAAAATATGTGACTGCGGATTGAATAAGAATTTTAAAGAATGCAATTGTGGAGGAGCCCTTACAAGTGATGAATCTTGTGAAAAGTAACAACAACAGCTCTGATTCGGCCAAAATCCAAAAAAATGAACAAGGATAATGAAGAACAGGATGTGATATTTTTAATTATGATCAGCAGGAAGAATTTTTGTAAGTATGAGATTTGGGCAAAAGCGAACACGTTTCCTTAACAAAACTATATAATCCTATGCTTAAAATAATATACATATCTGACATTCTTTTTTGAGGAATAGAATTTCTGACTCGTTTTTTAAAAGGTGATTGTGGCTGAGGACTTACTTTTGACGAATTGATAATAAAACATGATCTTTCCTACATCCTTATTAAATCAAAATGGTGCAGCAATTGGAGTCAACACACCATTGATTGTGTCCCACGTTCGGTTAAAAATCTGTAGATCAAGCAAAGGTTTAAAACTTATCAGAGGATAAATTTTCTCTCTCTCGATATTGTGACACTTATATCTTGGGGCTAGGGCCTCCTAATTACTCCTTTGGGATACTTTTTGTGGGGCTATGTCACCTCATATACGCTTTTTAATCAATCAGTCCAAAAAAAGTTATGCGAAATAAGACAGATAGGATGGCCTTCATAAGACTAAACAGCTTAAACACTCAATGCCAAAAAATTTGCGAGCTTATAAAGTCAAATCATGTATCATTCCATTCATTTTTCATTCATTTTTCAACCGTTACCAAAGGCTTTGCTGCCGCGCATGGCGCGCCGGTCTTGGTAGTTTTTTTTTGCAATTTCTAGTAAGCCAAGTAGAAGAAAAAAAGCACATACATTTTTAAAAGTTGATCTAGCTTTTGTTTAACTTGATTTCGAGTCTTAAAGTAGTTGGACTTAAACCAGTCCAGACTTATACAAAGAATGAATTCTTTTTATATTTCCTAGGTCAAGGTACCACAGTTGCCTTCAAATCTAATTTTTTCCTTTGAAATCTTTGCTTGTTTTACCAGCTAGCCGGAAACGATTTTTGTGGTTATAAAGGTACAATCAACTCAAACCCCTTTGTAGCGATATAAAGTCAAATTGTGCTAAAAATAGGCAAGACATTTCATAAGCCAGAGAAACAAAAGCTGCAAGTGTGTCTTAATATGAAGCACGTGAGAGGGTGTGTCTAGGTCATAGGATAATTGAGCATGGTTCAGTCTTCAAATACGAATAAAACCAGTTCATGGAAATTATGATTGAAAAAGATTTTGAAGGTATTATTATGCGATAAGCGATTGAAAAAAATAGTTTGGGTGCGAATCGACCTATCGCCACATTGAATTTTTTATTTGATGATAAATGAATTCATCACGGTGCATTAACATCAACCTTCGGTTGGATGGGGTTAAGGAAGGGTGCCCATCTTATTTTCACTCAAAGAACATTATATCTTATTTGAAGTCTTGCAATCGGAGACACGTACTTGAAACAGCTCGCTTTTACCAACTTGTTCTTGAAACAGTGGTTGATCTTCACGGATTCGAAAATTTCTTGCGGCGTGACCCTAACAAATCTCATCTTCATATTCATTAAAGCAACTTCTGCAGACATCGTTGTGGATAGTTCAAACGACACAGTGCACCGTGATTACCTCAGTGAGCATGGGCATAAAAATTCATCCACGGCCAAAATATGTTTGTTATATTGTTTTAAATAAGTGCAAGCTTTGGTGTGCTCTAACCAGATTTTAAATTGGAGACTTGAGTGAATTATCTGTTTCTAAACCTGTATTTTGTTGCTGGGCTGGTCTGAATGGTCAAATTATTTTTCGACTATTCGCCACATTAATTGCTCACCAGAATGTTTCTCTTGCACGAGGAAGGACTATTTCTGATAGTCTTTTCCTCAAATTCCGTTTGCAGAATATGATTGTTCCTGCAGGTTAGACTTCGAAAGATTGCTTATCGTTGGAAGAAATATACCCGTGATTGGCATAGCAATGGATGTTAATCGATTGGTTGAGGGCCTCATTGGCAGACGAATTGAAATTTTAGGGTTTTGAAACAAAAAGATTTGTTGCTAAAGATGATGCATAGTCGTGTTGTTCAAACAGTCAAACATGGCGGTGGCTGCATTGAGGTATAAAAATGTTTCTCTTGTCGGTGTTCCTGACTTCATTCCGACATATATCGACCAAATCATATATAGTATATATGATACATGTATGCACAATTTAATTATACATTTTTGCAAAAAAATGACCCGAAATATTTTTCCAAGATTTGACATGAACACGAGATATGTGAGAAATATATATAAAATTCCCTGCCCTCAACTTTCTACAACAGTTTTGGGATCCGAAAATGGAGCTAAACATCAAAAGAAAAAATTTGAAAGATTCCAAGTAGGTTAGATATCAAGAACATTAGAAAACATAAAGCAGATGATTGATTGAGAGTCAAATAAGTGCAAGTGCAAGTATGAAGTGAATTTTTCAAAGTTTGAATTCTGTTTTAATACCCAAATGTTTTTATTTATTAGTTTAACTTGATTTGGCTAAATAGACATAATATTAGCCCACGTCCACGTATAAATTTTGAAAAACACTTTGGAGAATAAATTTGAATTAAATAGAAACAGCACACACAGTCATCCTTCTTAAATTAATGGAGTCTGGTGATCTAGAAACGTTAAGATACGTAAGTCAGAATATTGAATTTCGAAAATCTGACCCATTACAGTTAACTGCTAGTTTATAATTCAGAAATGACCAAAATAGGCATGACTCAAGTCAAGTTCATCTCAATTTAAAAGGTTAATGAATCGAGGTACTTGTTTATCATGGTCCTTTCTTAAAAGCAGCCTTTAAATCTTGTATTTGAATAACATACTCGTATGGCAAAAAAATTAAAGTCATCCTGCAAAGCGCTGGCATGATTTTTGATATTGTTAAAAATGTTAGTGTTGTCACATTAACAACAACAAACAACAAAAGGCTGAGGAAAACTAAGCTTACCGAAGGACTGACTTTAGTAGTCGCGGGTTCTTCCATTATTGAACAGGCTCGCAATTCGTAAAATTTTGGCGAATATTCTGGGTCGGCATGGCGACCGTCTCTTTGTTATTTTTTTTAACCAAGAAGTCTGATTGTATGTTCACTTGCAATTTTGCAATATTTTGCTAATTTTAGTTCCACAACAAAGTTTACTTTTATGCGTTGAAAATTAATTTTTTTTTATTTACCAAAAAAATCCTATTAAATTTGTGGATAAAAGTTATTCTACATATATAGAGCACGCGAGTACTAGCATCCAGTCTAGTTGCGCTTAAAATGGAGTGTTAATGTCAGATTAAATGCTTCCGATTTGTTTACCTGCTCCTACGACAGTATTTGCAAAAGTAAGTAAGTTAATTTGTGCAAAATAATAACCAGGAAATCAATTAATTATTTATATGTGTGCGCCACCTCAGTGGAAGGAGACCTCAACCAACATGGCGTACAAAGCTGGAGACAGCTAGTTAGGGACCGGGCTTCCAGGAGAAGCTGTGTTGGTTGAGGCCCTTGTCCGCTCCGAACTGTAGCGCTGCCTTAAGTAAGTAAGTAAGTAAGTAAATTATTTATGTACAAATCAGTAAATAGAACACATAATTATTAACGATTAGTTGAAAATATAATGAAATATTTTCTATAAATTGGGATGTAAGGTAATTCTACATGTGCAATATTTTAAAATCAAAACATTCAAAGAAAAACAAATAAAAAAAATTAAAAAAGGAACATCTTAACTGCGTACCTTTAATTTTCTTCATCAAAAATAATATACAATTTAATTAAAGCCTTAAAATTTAAACAAAAAATAATAAGAAAATTAAGACCAATAAAATAAAAAAAAAATAGGACATTTAAAGGAAAATAAACAATTTTGATGTGCTTTATTTTAACCAATTTCATCCAGTTTTAATATTTAAAAAAAAAATAAACATATGAATTGTGCAAGTACTTATGATATTAATACAGATATTATAATAAAGTAATATTAAGTGCAAACATAATTAACAAATATTATTCAGTCACATTTCATACACATAAATTAATAAAATTAAATAAGATTTTTTTTGCAACAAAACAAAAATAAAAGATGGGAAAGAGGAACAAAACAAAAAAAAATTATTCTATGTTAATCAACTTGAATAAAAAAAGCAATTGTGCATTTTTATATACATGTGCAAACAAAATTTAAGTGCTTATAAATACTGAGGAGTTTTTATATTCTTTTTCTAAATGTGCATGTTTCTATTTGTATTTATTTTAGAAGCGTTTATTACTTTGGGAAGGTGGCACAAAACCAAAGCCCGATGCGCCAACAACAACCCCACTTGATTCGATGGGACCGTCGGTTGGAGATGGTGGAAAAACAACTGGTCCTGTATCCAAACAAAACAAATTTTTATAGTTGAATATATTTGTCTTTTTTATGATTTTTATTATGAAGCTTATTTTTATTAAAAAAGTTTAGTTACCTCTGTCTTGTCGTGAATCTCTGATTCCTGCAGAATTACTGTATATGTCATTTCGGATGGCGTTCAATGTGTATCGCCTGTCGAAGTTGCCAAAAAATTGTCCCGACACAAGAACAGCGGACATGCATAGGGCGATTAGAACAATCAACTGAAATAGAAATTTCCATCAATCAAATAAAGCCAAAAATAAGGGAATTCATATGTATTCATAGAGATTAGATTAGATCGAACATCGTGAAAGAAGAAAGTGGAAACATTCGAGAGGAAGTTTCGCAGACTCTACGCCGGAGTGAATTTCTACACGGAGGTAGAGTATAACATAATCATATAAATACTCTACAAAAAAGCAAGCTCACTTGCTTGTCTTAGTGCTGTACAAAACATGTTCAGAAAAAGCAAATATCACATATATCACATACCAATGTTCTTCAAGTTTCATTTTTTGAGCCCAAAAATAATTAATTTATAAACTTAAAGACATATACAAAACCATGAGGCTGATTGTCTGCAGACTAAACTTATTATACAAACTGAGCTCTCAATGACAACATAGCGTCAATATTTGAGTGGAATTAAGAATTTGTTGATGAGAAGCTATATTTTTCGCTGAAAACTATTTATTGTTTTTCCGTGTTCTACATAAACATTAAGGACGTAAATTAATCACCCATTATGGAAGCATTCCTTTTCTTTATTCAAACCTCACGAAAAGATAGTCCTACGGCTTTATTGATAGTCACAGCGAACGCAAGGCGTATTTGAAAACGAAGTCATTTGAGCTCGAATGCTTTATCTGTCGAAATGAGTGTCATTCGTGGCAGTAGGTCGTTCTCACCTTAATGAGCTTCAAACACCATTTTTGCTTCAATTGAATCATTTATAAATTGTTTAACCACTTACCGTTTACCATTGCATAAACTTGAATGATTGATGTTTCGAAGTGAAACATATATATTGACACTTTAATTTTTAGAATGTGTGACAACAATTCGAGAGCTTCGAGCGAATAAGAAAATCAGTTGTAAAATTGCCACAATTTTCCTTGCAATTCTTTTTAGATACGATATTTTTAGACGCTAGGTCTCTCCCGCTTTTAAGTTCACGATGTCGGGCTCGCACCACGCTTGAAATTTCCTGTTCTAGAGGAAACTTCGGGATAAAAAGTATCCAACAAGTTCTTTTCGAGTTTTGTGAACACACGGCATACGGAAGCTTATAATGATAAAAATTGCGAAAATAATTCCTCCAGACTGAGCTGAAACCAATACTCTGAAAAATGTTTGTTATTATGTTATGTTAGAACTAATGGACAGAAGCTAAAGTCGGTTGTTTTTTTTGTATACGCCAAACGAAAAAACCTTTTCTTCTCAGACGAAAGACATGAGGTGCGAACTCACCTTCTGTTTCATGAAATTAACAAGATTCGCCCAAGATGGTCATTCAGTTCTTTGGATTACATCCTTAGCGGATCTAAATTCATCACGTCTAATTTTGACATGAAGTTGGCTTTTGAATATCGTGTTTTTGTAATTCGTTATTGTTTTTTTTTTTTTTTTGCGTTTCGTCGAGCAGGTATTGTTTGAGTTTTCTGTATGCTATTTCTTGTTTATTCGCCAGGTACTTTTTTTGCTTTAAACTTTCGTATAGGTTTATTTTTTCTGTTTGTTTTCGTTATGAAGAAACAAATGTCTTTTGCAATTGTAAAAGAATGTTCTCCACGACTGTCCGTTGTCGATTTTCTTGGTTGCCGAGTGGTGCGTCAGGTATTTTAGCGCTGATTTTTCCCTTGACTATAATTTGGCGCAAACGATTTTCATCTTCTGCCTTCTCTTGTGTCTGCATCGATGCACATGCAGTTACTAATTTATTTCGCTGTTCATCTTCACACGCATACAAAGAACTAAATCTTCGAATAGGCGTTTCCACGCACTATATTGACGCTCCACTGTGAATAATTCTTGCTTTCATTTTTCCTTTTTTTTAATTATTCGCTGCGAATGCCAAGTAACTTGGCCGTGAGTGCTTTTGTTCATCCTTAACCAATTGGAGAATGCTTACATTTTGCTCCCGACAGCCAAAAAGGATGAAAAAAATCCACACCGGCCCAAGCGTTCCCAATATTCCGCTGTGGAACATGGTAGAGGTCTTTTTCATCGCTCACGATATCATCGAATAAATTGTCACCGCCAAAAAGCAAATCCATTTTCTATTATAATCAAAACATAAAAGATTTAATTATATAATTAAATAATTAGAAAATAATTTCATAAAAACAAAAAACCGAATTTAGCTATAACAGATACTAACGAGTACTAGCTTATTCCCGGTACCAAATTCAGTAGAATAGTGCGCTGGTACTCTGTGAAGAAATCGGAAGTAAGTGAATCTTTTTTAATTTTTGGAAATTAATCGTCGCTTATCTGTGAATCTCAAAGCACAGAAAACTGAACTGACTCAGAGAAAAAATTGTTTCGGATTTGTCATCTTAATTTAATCGCGTAAGTCAAATCGAACTGTCTTTCGAAACTCTACGTTAAAAGTGTGGTGTGCAAGGTGAGGTCAATAGTTCATGATTTTTCGAAAATGAGGATAGTGTAAACGTCAAATTTACATGTTAATTGATGTTTTTGGGCTCAAAACGAAGATACGGATGATGTAGACATTTACATACAACAATGTTTATAACAAGACAATTTTCCTGAATGAGATCATGAGAATATCAAAGATCATGTTTTATGCACACCAGCGGCAACCTCTCGAAGCTTTAAAAACAAATATTCGACAAATAAATAAAACTTATCAAATCCGAATCGCCTCCCGCTACCGTGAAGGAAATTTTAATTTATTAATGTTAAAACTTTAGCCCAATCTAAATCATAAACAAATAAATGGCCCTGTATATGTTAATCAAACAAACTCGAGTTTGATTAAGTAAACAAGAAAACGAACTCTGTTCTCAGCCGGCGAGGCGGACGTATCGTGCTCAATCTAACCTGGTTCGCAACAAGATTTTCCCTCATAAGCATGCCAGATAGTCGTGACCAAAGTGACCATCATTTCATTTGAAAATCACTGTTTAAACGAATCTCGTGCCCTGCCACCTGACGACCTGCAGATAATGAGCATCCGCCACTTGCCAGACCACAGGCATGATTGCTAGTTAAATGCGCCCAATTTCACGAACCATTTTTTGTAAGCGGACTCAGTTCGCTTTATTCTTCCATTTGAAATCGATACTGCATAAAATTGCAAAGCCCAATTTCTGATTATCTACATTGGGAATTAAAGCGTTTGCCTGTGAACTGACTGCTGGGCTATCTTAGCACAGCTTTGGACTTTGATTTCATGAAGATAACTAAGTTTGGCCAAGATTTTCCGTGACGAACTGCAACATTAAAAGGTGAGGAATAAAATGGGATTTACTAGACAATTAGCGTGTCTATTTATCCAGATAACAATCTTGGACAGAAAATAGAGACATTTATGTGAATACTTTGGTCATTGGATGACTAAATTAATTTGTTATTTGACGGTCAATCATTTTGTCATAAAATTTAATTTACCAAATCGCTGGGCTCTTTCATTGCTATAAATTGAATTTAATTGGGTCAATGCAAGTGCGAGGTAGCTTTACCGGTAATAAGGCAATTATTTCAATAAGAAGATCAAAGATATTCAGACATTTAAAATAAATATCAATTTAATGATGGCAAGACCAAGGTGTAGTTACGTACCCGACAGCGAATACAATAATAACTTATAATTTTATTGATACGAGTTACTTGTGAAGGTTAATGCTGCGAGACTATCATGTTGTCAAACTGCCAGACTATGACCGTGGAAGAGATGTTATGTCTTTACATAAAAGACAATGTGACAACAAAACAATAGGAAGCATAAATTGTCGTAGACAATGAAGGAAGTCTTGAAGGTGGAAAGCTCAATGCTCGTATCTCACCATGCAATCGTTTTTCATACTAATTGCGTTAATACTAAAGTCTTACAGTCCAGGGAAATTTGAAGATATTCTTTTTCTGGTTATTATCTTTATAGCTTTGAGCCTTCAAAAGAACGTTAGAAAGAAAACTAGCTCGGAAAGGAATCATTATATTAGCAGAAGAAAATTTTTTTTTTTTAGGAAATGGTTAATCATCCGACCGTATGCGGAACTTAAATCTGTTACCGGTTTAATTACCTACTTCATTACTTCTTGCAGCTTCATAAAGATAAATTGACAATGCCGCCACCACTCCATAAATCACACCAAACAGTAACGTGTTTAGCAACGATTGGATTTTGCGAGCTCCTAATTTCACGTGCTTAGGTAACCACCAAGATGGAAATGCGCCCCATCCAAAAATATTTGTTATTTAGAGCTGCTCTAAAAAGAAAAAATATCTAAGCCGTCATTTTGATTCAGATAATCCGAGGTCTTTATATAAAATTTGTCCTCAGTTGCTGAGATCTTTGGCGAGCTGAGGGTCTCCGAGTTCGCAATACGCAAACGTTGTTCAAGCGAAATCGAGCCATTTCATTGGTCGAAAATATAAGACTGAGTTTCTGTCAATTTTTGAGGACGCTCGAGCTCTCAATACTGAAAAACGTGATAAGATTCAGCGTTATTGTGAAAACTTGAAGTTGAAAATCAACTACCGAAAACGGCAACTGTCAACTAACAAAAACCGCTATCTAGGACCTCTTGGGATACAAGAGAGAATTTTCAAAAATTCTTGATCGTGCAACAGCATATGCAACCATTTGCAAATTGAAGTGTAGACAGATCCTAGGGCTCTTGTTCGATCTTTACCTATATTTGAAAAAACTTTTGCCGTGACAAAGAGACTGTTTTATAGTAGCCGATTCGAAGCTTGGGTGAAAAGCTTCATTATATGGTTATTACACCAATGATTACTTATGGTGTCCCGTGTGGTTCAGCGTGCCAGCAAATGAAGAACATTTCGGGTTTTGAAAGGCAATGTCGAATGGCTTGAACTCCAGAGCAAGAAAGTCATTCGCAAGAAAGATCTTCACATGGGGCTAACTTGATCAGATAAGACAACTGCCTTGCTTAAAACACTCCGCAAGAGCATGACTTCGAACAACAACCTTATCTCCAGGGCTTTCTACCCCAACGATTTGTACCACGAGAGTGGTAAGTCTTTGTGGCTTTGTTCCACCGGAGGCCTTCCTTAAATTCATCTCTTAAGGTTTGATACAGAATAGAAAGGCGATGCCGCTAATCTTCCACTTTGCCCGTTTTGGTGTAAACAGGCGACTCGACTACAATCGAGACATCGGACGCAGGTTTGATGATTGTCTCCGCTTCAAAAGGGCGGAATTAACATATGGCAGTTGCACAGATGCAGCACCAATTATTATGCAGGCTGACAGAAGATCTGTGGGGAACTCTTGTCGATTTCCTTCCAAGTAAGGTTTGTCCCGGGGCAAATTTGGCCTCGTTTTGTTTTTTTTTATTTTCTTAAAACACTGGATAGCTTTAATTTTTCTTAGGTATAGTTAGGGTTGAATATATATTATTAAATTTAGTATATAAATATTTTTCTTTCGTTTATTTTAAGGTATTTATATATTTTATTTATAAATATACACAGATAAAATTATTTTAATTTAGTTTAAGGCTTTAGATATAAAATCAAAAACGTCCAGCTACTAAGTTTTCTCTTACAAACATTTTCTTAGTTAAATAATTCTTAATACTATGATGTGAATAAAAAAGGGTCAAACGACATAAAATGGGACAATAAGATAGTTAAGTAAAGTTGTGATATATAAGCTAGTTTAAGCATTTCTATTTATTCTTATAAGTTAATAAAAATACATTGAAACGGAACTGAATTGTTAAAAAAGATAACGACACCAGCAGATGGGTCTTCCTTTACCAGACTTAGGACTAGTCCGTAGGCTCAAAATAAACCTGTTGGCATCAAACCATTATGTCAACACATGTGACCCTGATTACATCAACTCTAGATTTAGGTAAGGAGGAAAAATGAAACCCTAAAGCGGAAAATAGATTCCGTGGCGTCTGAATCGGTTTGATACTATTTCGTGATACCCAAACGTACAAACAATTTCTTAAAAATAAAATAATTAATTGCCCTGAATATGCATGAGGATTAGTCGAGCGTCAGTTCGTCAAGAAATTGTGCGATACCACAACTAGACCACGAGAGGATAGCTGCAAATTTTGGTCAATGGCTTCAGAGAAGGGGGCACCTATATGTTCGTGCACTGCATTTCTTGCAACAAGAAATCGTCCATTCGATTTTTATTTTACTAGCAACGGTCTGTGCAGATATTTTGTGGGTGAGTTTTATTGGATGTTTATTCAGTAAAATGAAATCCACATGTGGGAAGCATGTGAATGAATAAATTTATGTGTACTATTCGAACAAAATCTTTTGAAATGCACGAGGAGATATTTCCCAACAGACCTAGTGGTGCTTTGTGCGCTGCAATAACAAATTGATTTATGAGGGTTTAATAAACTGATGAATTATTTCATTGATTTCAATAAAAACCAAATCAGTTTACCAATGCCAATTCAAAGCTTCTTTAAAGATTTTCCAACATAATTTATAATTGAAATGACAATCGAACTGAATATAAACGGTTTCATTAAGTCAGTTTAAATTACAACATGAACTTGGCAATGGATGTCATTGCGGTTTTACGATTCAGAGAGTCTTTTGTAATTAATCGTTAACAAGCTTACCGCAAAGCTTAATGATCTTTTTGTTTAGAGTAAGGACAGATTTGTTTTATTTATAAACTTGTCCTCCACGAAATTCATGGTCCTAGAATTGATCAAGCCACACAAAAAGAAGCTGTCAATTTAAAGAAGTCTCACCAAGTTAACATCGTCCACTTGACCAGGAAAACATACATTGAAACAAGACGGAAGATTAACAGGCAATAAAAAGGTTGATGAAATACTTCTTATCATGTCTTTTGAATGATGAATCTACATCCAGTCGATCTCCTCAAATGATTAATTGGTCATCATATGGAAAGTGGTAAAAGATAGCACATATGTTTATCAAGTGCTTTCCGCTGGAACACTAGATTTTATCGAGTTCAGTTCGAGTGCAGTTTGTGCTTGGGGCTACGAACGTGTGGATAGATTCTTGATGAACAAGTAGTCAAGAACTAGAAAGAATAGGTTCTTTCCTTAACGATATTGCTGAATGGTTACTTACGTACTGATCCATCCCCAGAGGATCAGAGCCTGAGGCAAAGCTGGTTTCTATTCTTCACTATCACGGTTACACTGCTTCCAGTTATTAAGACCAAGTTTTCTAGGTTGACTTGATTGTTGGAGGCATTTTTGCATTTTTCAAGGCATTCTTTTCCATTCGCTTTTTGTAGCCCAGTCGTTGTTGTCAAAGGATTTTCGACTTCTAGACTAGATTCACATCGCTGTGCAGAATTTATAGTTGTACCTCCTACATCGTTCGATAGACAGTTTTATTCTTGCGAAACCTGCCCGACATAATATCTGTTCAAGAATTGAGTCGGAGGTTCTTTGTAGAAACTCTACAGTACATCGCAGCTCACATAGAAGTACGAGCTTCTATAATAGAGGTTGGAGCATTTTAGTTAAATACTTGTGCATTTACCTTGAAATCTTTGATCTTTCGAAACTATATCTGATGTAATGATTCAGCGGAGTATCACGATGACAATAGTGCCTTGTCGGTTTCGGCAATCTAAAGTCCCAGACATTTTTTTTTGATTTCTTAAAAGCTTTTTAGAGAACTGAATAAGTTGATTGACATGTAAAGGAGACATGTCCATTTCATGAAAATATTCGTTTCTATTGTTCCGATTGGTGTTCCTGTCGACAGGTCAAGAATTTGATCATGATCTAGAACACCATGCCTTGAGTTAGTCAAAGACGAGTTGGTAGGTCGGTAGGACGCTTAAAGGGCACCCTGTTTTAGCGCCGCAAAACACATGTTCGCAACTTAAATATGACTGATTTATATGGATAACTTAATTTGAATTTTAGGTTTATGAAACAATATTGAATTTTGATCGTATTATTTACTCTGGCAATTATATGTATACTCCGAAATATTTCACAGTATTCATATATTCAATAGGGTGTCTTTCTTTTCTTTTCTTTGTAAAAAGTATAGCAAGTTTCTTTTCCCCATTAAGTTTTATTTTCCATTTTTCAAAATAGACTGTTTAAGTATCAAGAGCAGATTGCTAGAAAATCAAACGTATTTATGTACATTATAAATACTGTGCTAATGATAGCTGCTTGAGGGATACCAGCAGGAATATAATGAACGCTTCCGAGTTCATTTGGTCAATGGAAAACTGGGTTTTTACTATATGTCAATCAGGCCGTCATGCCACGCTGACTATTAATGCTAAAGAAACTGGCGAAACCAAATTATTAAGCTGGAAGTATATTATGCTCTTATCCATATGAAGTTAAAGTTTCCGTTTAATTATTCGCTCAAAACAATTGATAATAGAACAATAAGCTCCCTTGAAAAAAATGCTAGTGTTCTCCTTTTGAAGGCGTGATACTGGGCTATTTTTTTTATAGAAGCATGAAAATATTTATAATATATAAGTTGAGTTAAGTTATGATAAAATCAGTCTGGCAGAAAATAAGGATAGGCTTCTGTTAGCTCCTCCAAGCCCCTTAAATGGCCGTTTGCTGTGGCTGACCAGAATATGGTTTCTTTATATTTTTCGCACAACTCCAATTCCCAGAACACGTATCATCAAATTTTTGAATTGTCTGCTGTACATCTTTAAATGTAGTATAATATATATCCATCTATGTATATTTGGTAGCTCGGTTAAATTTTTGGGCAGTTTTAGCAAAGATTCTTCAATGATTGACATAAAATCTGAGTACGAAAGCAGTATCACATGGTCTTAAAGCGACCATGCTTAACTTTTCGGCACCCTCTTCTTGAAACCCCATTCAAAACACCTGATCTTCAATTACACGTGAATGACAACATAAAAAAATTCCTATTAAATAATTATAACTTCCTCTCGACGCAGATAAAAATTGTTGCGAAACTATAATTATAATCCAAATGAACTTGACAAAAGTAAACGCACTTAAATGGCCAAAAACAAGCTCACAATTATGTTTCTTCATAAGAGCATGTACATATTATGTCCAAGAAATTCAGATAAACAAAAATCTGTAACAAGTTAGTAAGGTTGCCAATGAATAATTAAAATCGTGTTCGTTCTCAAGGTGCCCGGGCACATGGCAACCAAATTAATTACATTTTGTGATTACTAGTTAAACACTTAGATAATCTTAACAATTTGTTATTTCTTAACCACCCAGTTCTTGTGTGGTGCTGGACACCATAATTACAGACAGTTTCTCGTGTTAATCGTAGTCTGTTGCTTGAATCTTTGAAATTCTTAAGTGGAACAAAATTGAATGCCTACTTGTGGTATGTTAATAATTTCACCTTCGCATTTATTTGTGTGTCAATTTCATTTTCATTCCATATCGACCTTAAATTTAGAAAATTTATTGTTTCTGGGAGGTACGTTTGAACCTTAAGCCAGCTCCTCCCTATAAAAGCAAACTCAACTGCAGCTTCCAATGCATGACTAATCTACTCCAGGTTTCCGGTTCGAAAGTTAAGCCACCACAGCCGGTTAAATCTTGGGATAATCTGTAGAGCTATTTACTTTTATTTTTAACAGCGCGGAGAACAATTACTTTCTTGTCCGCCGCCGTCTTTGAAAAGTCATTCATTTTGATTTTAGCCATTTATTGTTCAGGAAGCGCGCGAAACATCGACACGAGCTGTCAGTTTCTGTGGAAAGGATCAACAATGATCAATAATCGCTTTACTTCCTTTTACTAATGGGCGATTATCTTGTTCATTGATCCGCAAGACTCTGGTAAGCTGCAAAATGAATGCTGCTCGTAATGGCGGCATAAACATCTGGAGTCGATGGTAATTTTAAAGAAAATAATTTCTTATCGAGCATGGGATTGTTTAAACTGAGATCTAAGGTGAGAATTGTTTGCAAGGTGATAATTGTTTAAACCGGGTCTTGGATTATTTAATAGACCTTCGAGCTGATGGAAACTATGTAAAGGTGGACAGGTTTTTATTCTCTGAAAAAAGGTAACATTTTCTGAATAAGAATCGCACCATTGGAATAAGAATGGTTTTAAATGAACTTAATGAAAGGTTCGTTTACACAAGTGATTACAGTCCAATTGGGTGCAGAATGCTTTTTCCTGAAATCAAGCAAGATCGACAATTTTTTCGGAAGAGTAAATCTGTTGCAAGTCGTCTAATTGATTGAAAGTTCTGTTTGGAACAAGGAGTTTGCATTGACCGGAAAAAAATTGAATGGTCACATATTATATTGGCGAAATATTAAACATCAGGTTTGGGAAAAACGATCACAGCGTAATACATCCTTCAAATCGATGCTGACTTGAATCAATTTCCAAGGATAATTACAGAAAAAGGCAAAAAATATAATTATACCGTAGAGATCCCGAGATTGACAAATTTTCATCCCTCCTTATTCCGTACATCTATCTCACTGAGTCTGAGTGCAGCATACAAGTGGGCATTAACATGATGAAAGGAGGATGGTAGGTCATTGATAATAAATACGGAATAGTATTGGGTCAAGAATCGAGCCCTGCGGCACTCCTTGTCTGATCAATTTATAAATTATTTAAAGATTATTGCAAATTAAACTCACCGCCATCTCACTGAAGTTGAAATAACGCCGCAATTTCCAGCACATAAGCTAATGATTAATCAAATCAAAGGCTTTTGAAAAATCTATCAAGCACATAAGTGAAACATGACATTTATTAACATTCTGTCTGATGGCACCAGTTGTCTTGAGCTTATCCGTTGAGCGAGTGTGTCCTGCTCTTAAACCAGAGTTCAGTGGATAGAATAAAGAGTTACGCTCAATATGACAGTTAATTTGCTACAAGCTTCTCAAAAGCCTTCAAAAGGCAAGGAAAAGTGTTAAACGAAATGGAGACAACCCAACAAGGTCTCGCAAAAAAAAAAATGGGAAAAGATATCAAGTGGAAGGCATTCGATGATTTTAAAAACAGGATTCAAGTTGCATTCCCGATATGGAAGGACTATGAAATAGGGTTATTGAAATATCATAAGATAATAACCCTTACAGATAGCTCAAAAGTGGGAACTGGCTCGGGTCCAGATCCTTCAACCAAACAGACAAAAGCAGTGTTTTGCAAATGAAAGTCTATGCAACTAAAAATACTTACTCTGAATGCAAAAATAACGACTCCTTTTCACAGACTTTTTAACTGAAATCGTTAAGAGCACCAACCAGCTCAATAACTATTGGTAAAAGTCAGTGGATTACATGGTCTTTATCTTCGAAAGGATTCACATGCTTGTAAATGAAAAAATTCACCTAAGATGTATCCTGGAGGAGCTTGAAAATTGCATTGTCAATTCAATGAAGCCTATTAATAGGTTTTGAAAAGTCTTGATTTGCAAAAAAATAGGTTTATTGACTTCCGTGTTTCTCTTAGAATATAGATTTCTTCAGGCGTTAAAATTTCATTGTAGAATTCGAGTTAAAAGTCTCAATTTGCGAGGGTGTTTTACTGTCGATTTTAAAATAGATCAAAAGGCGGTATGGAAGCCGTAAGGAGTTGGAACTTAAAAAGTCTTCATTCATTTGGTGAACAATTTATATAACTATCGATGGACGTTACAAGCTCTCAGCTTGGTTATAATGCAAGGAGATAGAGGTTCGCAACATTCTTTGAAAGGAATATAGTCGCAATTTTGTTAAACTTAAACAGCGACCAGTTCATAATCGAGTATCAATTAACTACGGACGACGTCGTGATAGGCTATTCTCCAATACCAATACAATTCTCTTTGGATTATGATCCAGATATGAATATGAATTAAAATCTAAACAAAAAAAAAAGTTTTATTTAATAGTCAAGTACTTTCCGAGTACTTCTACGTGTATCCTAAACTTATTGGTAGAAGATGATGGTGATATTTTCTGGAGTCCATTCAATCCACTTAAACTTGCTTGTTGTTAAGTAATGCAATTCACAAGGACAGGAAACTGAATTAACCATCAACAACAATGATCCTTAAGCATGTTTATTCTCTTCAGAATAAGTAGTCGCCATGCGGATGAGAAAACCAATCAACAAACAAGCATGCGTTAAGCCCCCATGCAGTCAATAAATCAACAGCAGCTGTTCCTAGTCAATTTACATAACAAGATTTTAAAAGCTCCAACAACCAATCTTAAACAATTTACATACATTTCCAAGTAAGTTCATTTTTATCAACTTACATCCTACTGCGATTCATTCGAATTCAATCCATTTACGCATGTGCGCACACGGTCCAGTACCAGGGCACCATGAACATCATGAGTGTGTCTCGAGACCAGGTGCCGCGCCTCCACAACAGCCTCATCCACTGAACACTAAATCCACATGCGTGTTTGGCTCCATTAATTCTGGCCAAAAGCCTACCATCGATAACCGATTGAACGACTTTTGTCGCCTCAGATATTCAAGTTCAAGATGGAGGCTACACAAACTGCTTTACACGAGCCTACTCACATGTACTATATATACATACTTATATACGTTTACTAATTGATTTGTTAACCTGTCTGCAACCGCAGCCATGGACCCTATTAAACTCTCGATAAACAGCACGCACTGCCATTCATTAATCCGTGGCGAACGTTGGCCAACGTTAGTTGGCCGCCCGATCGCGTCACGTGCGTGGAGCTGTTAAACGCAATCCGAATTGTGCAACCTAGACGCAGAAACAGATCTTGGACGCAGTATGTTGTATTGCACAATGATACAAGTGTCAATACAGAAATTCACAAACAAGGTTGGATTTTTTTTTATCAATCGCTGAGGCTAGTAATTATGATTAATAGACATTGGGCAATGGCACAAAGTTTGACCGCCAAAAGTGGAAATAGTCTTTAACATAATGCCTCTAAGAAGCATTATTAGCATTTGTAGATAGACTCTTACTGGCTTCTTACTTTAATTAACAAAACCTGCTTGAAAAGACTACCTGTAGATCTTTTGTTAAGAGATCGGTCAATGCAGAATAGTATAAGCCTTGTAAATTTTTGATTTTATCGCGCTTAGATACACACGCGTACCGGTTAACTTGAGCAGGTGTTAAGAGCTTTACAATAGCCATTAATTAAAAAAATATGATCTGGTTAAAAAAAAGAATGTTAACAGTCTTGGAGATCAACTAAATGCCAACTTTTAATCCAGTCTAGACAGTGGTACCGGTAGACAACCGGACTGTTGTTTAAGGCCGTGGGTCATGGGTTCGTGCATAAACATGCGTGCTTTCTGTTGGAAGGACAAAATAATTCCGCCTTTTGAACAAGTTTTATATCTCTTCGAGTTCATTGTTTGAAATTTTATCGTCTTTTGCTGGACTTAACATTCGCCATTGTGGTTAATATGGTATGAGCAATGTTTTCTTTCGGACTAATTTATTCGCCTTGGTTATGTAGACAAAGTAAGAGTTATTTATATTTGACATATGAGCAGTAGAATAGGGTAACGCCAGCTACCGGTCGAGCTGGAGAAGTTCTCGTGTAGAGACGGATTATTAAAAAAACATTGGTGTCCATTTTTATAAAGCAATGAAGCTTTACGGTTCTTGTTCGACCTACAACATATAGATGTCGCTCAAGCCAGAACACAAGCGGCTTTTGGCATGACAAAGAGAGTATTTAATATCATCCAACTCGATACCAGTCCTCGGCAGGTCTGTGGTTATTTAAAGGTGCTATGTGTGGTCCAACCTCACAGAAAATTCGATGAAAAATATTCGGGTTTGTTAAAGACAATGCCTCAGGACATGCCTTTTTCTATATAGAACTGTAGAGTCTCAATACAAAATTTTTTGTCTAAATGAGGTCATATAAAATCAGATTAACCTACGTTCTGGGGCTTTCGTCCCGATTAAGTTGTTCCACAAGAGTGGTAGCCTTAGGTCGAGAAGTCACCCACAAACCGAAGACGGTCTCTAAAAAAAAAGTTTTTTTCGACTGTTGAGCCTAAGGCTTCAAAGGCAGAAAGACGTTTTTTAAGCGCCCCATCTAATCGATCAGCATGATCACTTTCTGGGGCCATTCGAAGTCGGCTATAAATTGTAAGTCCAACCCCTTCCACGCGCACACACAAAAGGGAAATTTAATAAGATCCGTACTCCAATAAAGCCGTCGAGCCAAAAATTTGTATTTGTAAAGACTTGCCTGGGAAGAAGTAGAATTCAATCAGTCCCAAACACCAATGTTACGGCCAGAAGGTACATATAAACATGGTTCTTGTGTTTGGAGCAAGATACTTTGAACCCGTTTGAAAGAAAAACCATCTACAGATCATTTGAGACTAAGCATGTGGATTAATGTAAATGAGTATAAACGAAAGTTCCAGCGAATTAGACTAATTTTCTAACAAATTAAATTGCGCTCTTGACTTTGTTCCCAATAAGTTTAGTTTAACTTTCTTATTTAATTTTTCTCATATCATAGCTTCAAAGCCTTCACTTTTTATGATTCCAATATTCAATAGTCCCTTTCACTAACGCTTGAACAAATCCGAAAGTTCACTTTGTAGATTATACAAAATCAATGATTATTATCTATTCAGAAATATTGCCGGGGTCTTAATCTGCGCCTGACAGAACGTCAATGACCCTTTTAGGCATCGGTAGAAAGTTCGACGGAAATCTGTTTCAATTAACAGGTGACAAGTTTTGTTAGGTTAGAAGCTCATTTTTTATGACAGTAGCATTTATGAAAAAGTTATTAAAATTTCAGGGTAATATAAAATTAAGGCGCGTAGTTTAATATTGAAATCTTAACAACTTCACGCGAAAAAAATAAACGCTCTTACATATCAGAGCTTGTGTAAGGGTCGGGCCCAAACAAATTAGTAATAAAAAAAACTTCCTTGTCAATATTTTCAATCCATAAAGCAAAAAGTAGATAAAAATAAATTAGTGAGGTAGCTTTCTGAAAGTTTTCAGCAAATTTGGAACCCTAAGACCAGTAAAAAATGTTTGTCCTCAATTATGTGATGTCCATAATAGAAGAAGAAACCTTCACATAACGACAAATAAGTGGGCGTGGTTAAGTACATTCCATATCAAACTCTCCAGTTCACAATTGGAAAAATCGAAGCCATCTTATTTTCGAGCCTCTGATTGCTATATTCAAAATGGATTATAAGGGTAGTCGAAATGCCCTTTTTTTTGTAAAGACTGAACTTTTACGAATTTAAATAATTTTTTAAAGGCTGATTGGCGCAGTTTGTTATACAAATGCTTCTCAATATGATTCAGATACCTTTTGCGGTTTTGATTTAATAAACAGTGAGGGGGTCGACTAACGATAGTAATCTGACTAAGTGGTTGGCAATGTTTATCAATTACGATTTCGTGTCAACAAAAAAAAGTTTGCATAGCACTCACGGCAGATGATGACGAAAATCTTCCACAAAACAAAATAATAATAATAAAAATAAAAATAAAAATATGTACTGCAAATTGCCAAAATACAAATAAATCAAAATATATACATCCCCAATCAGACCCAAAAAAAACATCTGAGGTACAAACTATCCTCTAATCGCTCGTCGTAATCCCTTGAAAAAAGGCTGATTATAAAATTTTGAACTAGTTGTTTCTAATTTAGTGTTGGAGAGATGTTGAACATCCCTATATAGCTATAGATAAGAGAAATAGATGCTATTTTTTTTTATAAATGCTAAAAATACATAGATTGTAGCAGCAGTGTGTGCTTACAGACTTACTAACTAATCAGTATTTCTGTAAGTGTAAAACTGTTGAAAATGTCGAATGTTAGAGAGTTATCATCTTAAAGAAAAACAACGCGGCAGAAAGGGCGATACAAAGGGTTTTTAAGGAAGTTATTAAACACGGCTTCAATTCCTTGTTATAGGATAATGGATTAAACGAATTAAGACTACCGTAATAGAAATGATTAACAATAATAAATTTTTGCAAATTCGCGAACTCAATGAAATTTCTGCCAATTTTTTTATACAGATTTAGAGTTATAAAATATATATAAATTGTATATTAATAAAAAAAGATTTAACTTACAAATTTCATTTTGAGATTTTATGTTAAATCAACAGTCGAAAGAGTATCCTTTTTGTGCAGAGTAACCGCAAAAATTAATCACAATTTGTTCCACTTTTCACAAAAACAAACACAATTTTATACCAAGATAGGCACAAATTATATTTTTTTATAAAAATATATGAATATATTATTTTCCACAATATTTAATTAAGGAAATCTTGTATATGAAAAGAGGAAAAGATCACGAAAGACAAAAACAAAAAGTAAAAGAAAATTGGATTTAAATTTCGTAGCCGTTTCGAGCTCTCGGTTGCATTCAAATAGGCATCGAGATATTACTGCGGAATTCGATAGTTGGTATTCGATACGTTTGGCAGTCAGACGCTTAATGAGTTGATTTGGTCTCGATTTGGATGGTTTTATATTAATCCGAGAACACTCTCTGGTTTTACATACCAGTAGCTAATACAAAACTCTCTTACACGCGCCTAGCGCTCTTGTTGCACACAACAGCAACAGCGGCAGCAGCAGCAGCAACAAAAATAACAACAAACACCACCACCTTGGTGGTTAACTAAAAAGCTATTATTAACAAAACACAAAGCCACACAAGACCATACTCAGTCAACAAACATAAGTAAGCGCGCAGGAGAACAACTAACTAACTATCTGAGTGAACCAAACGCTATAAGCAACAGTTTGTTGGTGTGTTATACAACACATATGGTTGCCCATATTCATTAAACAAACAAAGTGCACATACCTACCTGAGACGCTGGCTGGTTATCTTTTAAGTCCTACTCATATGCCAAGGAATCACCTCATGGGGGCTAGTGGTGGTCAGTGGTGGCTCCCAAGAATCTCAGCATTCGGTTCAGGAAAAGTCAATATTCACCTCAAACATTTGTTTACTCTCGTTTGTTAAACTGTTGCTTATACCTCGAGATACATTCAACCAATCGAACCAGTTTGGACTGAAAGCGAAAAGCACGTACACATTTTCGTCTTTTGAACAGTTCCAAAGGTATCATTCTTAGTTCCGCCGCCTTCCTGCTCAGGTCGTTTGGATTCTGAGTCAGTTGGAGTTTTTCTTTCGAAACATGTTCGCATTGGTGACTTTTTCAAAATAACTTCACTAACGTGAGAGTGGATTGACCATGACGGTCGCAAGTCCAAGTGCTTAGATACCTAGTTGGCGCTAGCTGCAACTTTAACGACACAGAACTTAGGAATTTGCATTTGTAGCGTAGGAACGTGTTATTTGTTTGCAGATAGAATCTATTGATGAATTCGAAAGCAGTTTCCGGATCTATGGTGTGTTACCTTAAGATATAAATTTAAGTGGGGTTTGTGTTCCGGAAGTGCTACTTAATGTGGCTGCACTCACTCAACTGGTAACTCTATGCACTTTTAAAATTGTAAGCGCTGTTAGGCAAATGTGTTAGCACACGAGCCAGTTACGCCAAATTTTGAAGTCATCAATTTCTTTGGAATATCGTACAATCATTTTGTCGGTCGGATGAAGAATCTGAATCCAGCTAACCGATTTAAGAAAGATGTCTAAAGAGCGGTCCGTTTTCTTACTGTTTAGAGAGCAGTAAATTCATTCAAAATTAAATGTATCACATTAGGAAACATATAACCTGGGTTACCATGACTATTCAGGTTTCAAATCTGGTCTGAGAAGAGGCAATGGCGTGTAACGAAACAAGGTATATTGTTCGTAGCCGGGTTGACTAGTAGTATACAAAGTCAGTTGATAGACTAGTTGAAATTTTAGTTAGAATTAGCAAGGTTCCAATTGCGTTGACAGGATATGGAGAAGACACTTTCATAATGTACTTTACGAACTGTACAGCGACATTGAACTAGTAAAAAAAACGCTCATTGAGCTTCTGAGATGACAAGGGCATGAACAGACACAAATGCTGCAGCTATCAGAGTTTTCGAATCTTTCTCGGAGGGTCACGTCAGCAAAGGACAACCCCGGCGTAGGTGTCGCGCACAAAGCTTGCAGTTTGCAACTTAAGAACGTTAGATAGGGATCGGGCTAACTATAGGTACGAACTGTAGAGCCACTCAAAAAACAAAAAGAAGTGCTCTTTCGTTGAAGATGTGGTAAAATCAATTTACTAAAAAAATTTTCTGCAACATTTTTTATTTCATTTTCCAAAAAGTTAAATTCTTAATAAATTTTCGAGCAACAAATTTGGCAGATGTTGTTCAATAACCCCATAAGCCGCCTTCTTGAATAAAATTTTCCATAAAATAAGGTTCATTGGTCATCCGTTGCTTTTGATCTTTACCTGCAAAAACTTAAAACTGTTCATTACAAATATGCCATCAGAATAAATCTGTCAAAAGCCCTTCTTAAATGTTTAGGCTGTAATTTTTAATGCAATTTTTACGCATATTGTAATATGGCAAATTCCAAAAGCCGTTGAAAAAGTCGATTTAATTTAGGTTATTTGTACCCTTGAAAACTTCTTACACAGTATGCGCTGAAAGACTATGGCATAGGAGATTAAAGAGGTACTGGTGCACATCGGTTCTGAAATATTGCAAAACTTTACAGTACGCCTGAAAGTAATCATAGGCTTTCGGGCGAACTGATGAGCAGTCGATGACGTTCGGTTTTACAAGTGAATAGAAATTATTTTAAACAGGATCGGTTATTAATGAACTGGGCTTAATAAAAGTTCATAAGTAAATAGGAACTTGAAAATGTTTATCAAGTCTTAAGACTCTTTAAAACTGGCTAGGTATGCGCAAACGAAACTTGATTGTGAAAAAGGAACTTCATCAATGTTCTTTTCATATTCAAATTCTGTTATCTGCAACTGAAACGATGGGGTTTTCAATTAACATTCATTTTAAGCACAGAATAGCAAAAGAAAATAAAACTTGACTAAAAATAGTCATTGAATTAATTCAGTTGAGTCTGTTTTTAGATTTTTTAAGTCAAATACAAACATTTTGAATCTTTCGGAAGAAGGCTGCCTAGTGAATAATCAATATAAGAAGAGTCCATCTGATTCCTGGAAAGCATTGAAATTCACTTCCCTAACGAAATTTCAAATGGGGATTTGACAACTTTGAATTTAATTTGTGACCCCACCCTTTCACTAATTATCGAACTGTCATTTTCAATTTATTCAGAAAACCGAACATTTTCATCATGGTAAATTACACGAAGCTGCGATTTGGCCCTGCAGAAGATGCGCCAAGATGATGAATTTCACCGCAAAATCGTCTTCAGTGACGAATCTCAGTTTTGGCTTAATGGGTTCATCAACAAGTAAAATATCCGTTATTGGTCGGGTGAAAGTCCACATTTGCTTCATGTATCACCAGTTCATCCATAAAAACTAACTGTTTGGTGCGGTTTGCATGCTGGCGGCGTTATTAGGCCATATTGTGAATGGCCAGCGTTATCGTGTCATGATAACCGATTATTTTTGGCCCGAATTGGAAGTTATGGACTTGGACGACAAATGGTGGCACAAGTCACACAGCATATCTTACAATCGATTAATTTTATTTAAAAAAAAGTTGTCAAGTCCTTATGGGAAAACCCTATATAACCTATAAAAGGAAAGGAAAGTAATATATATGTATACAAATATATTGTTCTATTAAACGAAGGACATGAAAGGCAAAATTCGTGGAAAATGCGTTCGCTTCCAAAAAGAAATAGTATCATTCAAAGGCATCTTTTCACCAAACTCTTTTTTTTTGTAATAATTTATTAACATGGTTCCTGTTCCTGTTGAGAACACGCGGTCATATTGGATAAAGTGCTCATTAAGAAAAACGTAACAATTCAAAGGCACTAATGAAACATTCATTAGCCGAGTTAAATGAATATAACCGTCGTTCAATTAGTGAGTTACAAAAAATCTTAACGGCTGGCGTGGTCCAAGTCAAAGGTCTCATTGGTATTTCACCTGAATTCGAACTCATAAATATCAAGAAAAGAATCATGTTTCCATTTCGACACGTGAATGTGTAAAACATTCCCAAGATCGTGTTTTACTCTGACCGAAATAAAACATCCGCTGACTTTGTCATTTCAATCCTTCCGAGAGCTTTAAACTTCTGAGTGCATCTTGCGCTTCGTTGGTCGGTCAATGTTCCTATTTAACTGCAGATAAATTGGAATTATACGCTTTTGTTTCCCCCTTGTCGCATTCGTTTGAAGTCTTGATGAATAATCCACAAACATTAAAAAATAAAAACATTTGATTAAGTTAAATGTACATTAAAATGTCAGCGACATCACGTATGATTTATAACTTGGGGTAGGAGCTATGTACATATGTAGCGGGTGACTAATAATTTCGTTACCGTGTTTTATATTTATATTTAAATCATTTGTGTTTTGAATAGTTCTTACTAATTTATGAACTTTCTTTTTCGAACAATTCGTAAAAGGTTTTATTCTTCTATTCTATTCTGCAAATAAAAGTGTTTTTGTTTTTAAGTATAAAGAAAAACATCAGACGCGGAGACTAAGCAATAAGCACTTTTGACACGTGGGTGAGTGAATTGACGGTGAATTTGAAACAAGAAAATACTAATACGCCTGTTTCGAAAAGACTGACTGGACATTCATGGGATGAAGACAGAAAACTTGAAATTTCGTAGTCGGTTATTTTCACTGCAAATGAGGAAAACCCCAGTCAACTTCAGAGTGTACGCGTTCACGAGGCCGTTCAAGTGATCGAATGTTCTTTGAAGAAAAAAAAAGTTAAAAGTTTCTGTTTCTAAACAGAACAATTCTTAGCACTTAAAAGAAGCTCGATAAGTAAAATCACAATTAATATTTTAATTCTCAAACATCGAGTTATTTCACCACTTTTGTCACTCCAACGAGACAAAAATATTATGAGATCAATCGACTCGCTTCAATATCGTCTCCTATCATCCCATATTTAACAGTTTTTAAGGTTCCGTTCTTCGAAAAGTAAAGCGGAACCATGATAGGAACACTTCTTTGTCGGTCTGTTTATCACCAACATTTTTCTTAGGAACGCGTGCGGGTAAAAAGTACTTATAGCTAAGACCGCAGGTAAACTGTAAAAATAAAGCTTCTAAATCAATGCAGTCTAAAGTTATGACTGTTTTTATCGCATAATTTGATACTTGCAAGGGGAATCAAAACCGTTGACCAAGAATCATGTAATTGGGCAAGCAATCGCACTTGGCCAGTTTTTCCTTCAACAGTCGGGCAAACGTAACCCGAGGAGCTCCTAATACACTTCGCCCGAGAGGGACTTCTGGAGTCAGAGATATTTGATGATGTCGACGCATGGTTTGGCCCGCCCCATGATTTCTCTCTTTGGGGACTATCGAAGTGCAACCGCATTTTATCCTCAACCAGGATTTGATGAAGAAAATATTTTCTTTACTGCCTGGAGAGCGTATATTCACGCAACATCTCTCGGCTTCAACTACTATGGCACCTTTTTTATTATTAATTTTGAATACGAGAACTGCTTAGCGTTGATGTTTTTAATCTGCTTATAACCTTTAATTTTCAGGATACTTCTGACATGGAGCTCAATTATTATTTCTGAAGATTCTATTCGATCTCCGTCGCTTATGAGTATGCTTCTTCTTAAGAAGAAAAAAAAACAGAGATTCTAAGAACCATGAGGGCTAACATAGATCTTATAAACCACAAAATTTTAAATTGTCTCTACTCGGGCGCCACTTTGTTTTTACTAACAAACTAACATTGAAAACAAACAAATCTTACAAGTTACCTAAAGTCATGAAATTGGAAAAGAAGCAATGTCTTACAGCACCAATAATTTGTACTTACATAAAAAAAAAAAAATAAAAATCACAACTCAATTTTATGGCAAGAACAAGGCTATGTATATGAAAATTCAAATTAGAAAAATATGAAGTTTGCCGCATATTTTCACACTCGGAAGGGAATCAAAACATAAACAAAAGCGGGAAAACTCTTCGAGACTCGATTACTGTACTGGACTATCTGTTTTATAAGGAATGTTCGTTGCGCGAGAGTCATACTCGCACTTGGTCGGGAAGAATGCTCCACAGTTCACCCTCAAGCTCAATTTGGGTTGTTTATTCAAGTATAGAGATAGATTTAGCCGAATATCACGAATGTTGAACGCTCTCCCACAATAAGCATTTTCAACTCACTTCAGTTAGCTTGTGGCGTGGTTGCGTATGCCAAGGCAATATTACTGGCAGAAAACGTTCTCGACTCGGAGGGGCACAAGAGAATGTTGCGCCTCAAATGGAATCTTTCGTGATAAAAACGTTGTTTGACAGCTGAACAATGAGTGTCATTTCTCATCAGGTAACACGCAGCCCACATGCCACAGGAAAAAATAAAAAAAAAGCCAATACTCTTGAACTAAAAAAAAGACACTTCCGAGTTGAGATGATAAATAAATGGCTGTCATTCGTACCTTAATGAACCTTATTTTAAAGAGGAAGAACTTCTTAAGCCAATCCACTGTGACCCAATGCAAACCAGTGTAACAACTCTTCAAGAACTTCCTACTTCAAACAAGTATTCATGGCTGCTGACATTTTTCATCTGATGCTGTTTTCATCAATTTATGGTAAGGCTTATTAAAAGTGACAACAGCACGACACCAAGATGACAAATCCAGACGCACATTTTAAAAGCAGTACGTCTAGTTCGGGTGAGTAGCCTTAAAACTGGTGTTGGTGTTGAGCTTAGCAGTCGGCATGGTGCGACCTTCAATATGCTCTAATCATGTAGTAAGCGTATGCCTTGAATCGATGCAGTCGAAAGTCGGTTGAATTAAAATGAGAAATAATTGACTTAATAAATTGCATACGGAAAGAAAATGCACTTTCCAACTCTAGAATGTGTAAATGAAAACATACATGAACTTGACTGTCTATTCTTTAGAGACCTCTCCAGTCTTATTTGCCAGGTGTTTGGAAACTTCCTTCCGTGCCGCTATTAATTGGAATATATCGTTCTTAATTATCACGAACAGTCGGCTGCACATGCCTCCAAAGATTTAGTCATACATGGATGCAACTTGTGTGTCAGCGCAAAATTATTGAGTTGGCATTTGACGCTAATCTTGGGCTTATGCTATCGCTACAGGTTCATTCGTAAGCTGACTTTGAACTTGATCTATGTGGTTTCTCGCATTGAATTAAGTTAACCCGGTGACGTCTGTTTTTCTGTTTATAATTCCGCATAAACTAACAGTGATTAGTTGGGCTGGGCTCGTTTCAGCCTCGAGGAAGACTTATCGTAAGACAGATGTGCCTAGTTGAATGTTTTCAATGCACATGTCTGATGCTGTTTATGAGAAATAAATTTGCATAGTTGTCTCGAAAGCCTAATGATGCATTTCTAAGAATAATTTTACAGGAAGTTAAATGCAATTGATTAAACAAGTGTTTTTTTTTCACTGAGAATCTATAAATGGAATTAATGCTTGCTGATGAATGTTTCCAAACCTTACTGCCTCTAATTAAATTGTAGTCTTATTTCCTGTATTTGCGCCTCAATAAAAATGATTCAGTTAAATGTATTCATACAATGTAAATGAATTTATTTAGTCCAGACCGGAAACCTTTTAGGCAGTTATACAATGTGAAGACATCGAACCGTTTTTCCTATATTTGTCAGCAAGGACTTGCATTTTTCGCTTGTCTGTGGCTCGAGCCGTTGGGTTTCGGGCTTAGATCCGGGGTGAAACATCTCCAATTTGTGTGACCCCACATCTCACGAGTGAGTGAAAGTCCTCCAAAGAGTACAAGTGCTATGATAAGACTTAGGTTGTTGGACCTACAGTTTATTTTCGACTTCGAACATGACGTTTTAGGAGGATTGCAACTTGAGCTTTGGCCATAACATAAAAGTCACGTCAGCCTATTGAATCATACCAAAAATCGCATGGTTAACTGGTGTTTCTTATCGGAGTTGAGGGCTTCTTTTCACACGATGTGCCTTTAGTTAAGACACGGAAACTTTGATGTTCATCCGTTAGACGTATCCTTACCACTTGAGTCGTTGTACCCGGAAAATGCTCGTTCTAGCTAGATCCACATCGCTGTAAATTCCTACTACGTACTTCAATCAAATGAAGATCTTTTTTTATGGCAAACAAGAGCATTTTCGTCTTCCTGTTAAAATACATTCTCACTTTGAGTGTCACTAATTTAAACTGATTAAAAGTGAATTCTTTAACGACTTCAAGGATTTATGTGTGCGGCCACCACAAGTTGTTTTGCTGCATGGCATAGAAAATGAATGGGGTGCTCCTCTTCCTTCGATAATATTTTATAAGGCCCTTAAATTTGAGTGATTCAAGATCAAAAAGTAATACAACAAAAAACGTCCTTAAACTAAATATCAAGTTATTACATAATTGAATTTCGGGAGAAGAATTAAACCAGCCCGATGGTCACTGTAGCTTCCATGGACTGCAAATAAACGACATACCATATCACTGGGCAGTAAAAAAATACTTGCAATGCATTCAGCATGGGAAACCTGCAAATCCATTCATCACAAAGTGGTAAGTGAATTATGAACCAAATGCATCTCATTACGAATGAAGTTAGACGCTCGACCGACGCTGTCAATTGTGTATTTTCAATGCCACAGACCGCATTCCGATGGCGTGGGTCGTTGCAAAAGCTTATCGTTTGACCAATGGATACAACAATTCTTCTCCACTAAATTCCACAAATAGGCGTGAAACAAATGCTTTTAGGCAAAACTTGGCTTATGAACTGAAACATCGCCACTCTGAATGCCAATAATATACAATTACAAAGACAAGGCAAACAAAACAAAGTACTATTCGTACATGATACGTACCACCGCTGGTGCTGGCTTGAAGATATGCCAAGAACGACAAACACTGGAAGCAAGGTGGTCACGTATGCATGTCTCACATGAGCTTATATCACTTACCATCTGGTCTAGGAATATGGATGTGATGACCTCAGTCAAGCGCCATTGGAAGCCAGATAAATATCAATTATGATCATTTTGCGACATTATGGCAGAACTTGAAACACCAGAAAGTAATTTAGCTATACAATCAAAGCTGTAATTGCATTAGGCAAGTCTTTCATTGTTATGGCTAATTGGAAATGAGTGTCAATGAGTGAACGTGAAAATTGATTTGTGAAGGTGGTCAACTGAGACCTTTTTCACAAGTAATCTGAGTGCGGGAAATATGAACGTCGTCCACCACAGAAAATCATTGGCAAGAAAAGCAGAGCTGTTTAAGAATGGTTGATTCTTAGATTTAGTTTTGTAATTTTAAATTGCCTTAAATTAGTAATTTAACTTTTGAAAATTATCAAATAGACTTTAATTTACAGTTGGAGCGCTTGCGTTCCTTAAAGTATTGTTGAAGTCAATTACATTGCATCAGCTGAGGTTTCAATCGGAAGTCGATTGCTGTGCTTCGATTGTCACTTAATTTCAGACTTCTTGTATTAAAACATTAAGAATATTAAAATTAAGTCAAACCTTAAAACGTTGCCTTCTTTTGATCCGCAGACCTTTGATTGCCTCGAATGGTAAGTAATTTAACTTGGATATAGTACTCAAAGATACGCTTCGGAGTTTGTATACAGCGCGAGCAGAAGGTGTGAAAAGAGGTATCAGTCCACATTGTGTTTGAATTATTGTTAGTTCCAATAAGGGACAAAAACAGAGCGAGGAAATACGGTTCTGCCTATAAAAGAACACTTACTTAAGAGGCTACCGATCAGACCTCAAATAAAGATGTCTTCTAACCCTAACAGCCCTGCGCACGCTGCTGCCTCTTGTGAAGACCTAGCTTTCTGACGTCCGCGATTGCTTGATCCTCTAAATGGAGGTTTGGTCTTCCCGTTCTTCTTCAACCTAGTGGCTTGGATTTTAAGACTTTCTTGTCTGAAGCATTATTGTCCGTTCTCTCGATGTGGCCAGCCAGTGTAGTCGAAGGATGTTTGCATAAATTTGTACACCTCGTAGATTTCGCGATTATTTTTTCACTCGCCGTCCTCGTAGATTAGATCAAATATCCGACGAAGGATCCCGATATTTGCTCAGCTGCTTTGCTTATCGTTAAGCATTCGATTCCAAAAAGCAGGACTGGCAAAATCAGCGTAGAGAAGAATCTTTGTGCTTCGTGTTAGGAGTTTGGATCCTTGTTGTTTGGACATACTGAAGCAGCAGTTGTTGCCTGTCGGTCGTTTGTAAAGAATATATTTGTTTCAAGGCAGTCAAATATCCGAGGAAGGATGCCAGTATTTGCTCAGCTGCTTTGCTGATCGTCAAGCATTCGACTTCAAAAAGCAGGACTGGCAAAATCAGTGTAGAGAAGTATCTTTGTGCTTCGTGTTAGGAGTTTGGATCTTTGTTGTTTTGACATACTGAAGCAGCAGTTGTTGCCTGCCGGTCATTTGTAAAGAATATATTTGTTTAAAGGCAGTTGAACTCCATTACAACCTCGAAGTTGAATCTATCAATCGTAATGTTTTGGCCGCGATGGTGTTCACCTGATCTATTTCTGGTTTACAGCATATATATTTTGTGTTGTCTTCATTGATTCTAAGACCAACCCGTTTTGCGTGTTCATTTATCGCCGTGAATACTTCCACTATGGCACTATGGGGACGACTGATGAAGTCGATATCGATTGCGTGTCCCAGAAGCTGGATAAACTTGAAAAAGTCGGTACATTCCAAATCGACACATGCCCGTCGTACTATCGGTTCTAAGGCATGATTGAAGAAGCCACATGATATTCCATCTGCTTGCCGAAATCCGGTGAATGATTGAAAAGTTCAGCGGTTTTGGGTTCAAACTGCACGGTGCATCGCGTATTTTCAAGCGTTATACGAAACAACCGGGCCAGATTTCCGGGATTCCGAATTCAGCCATTGCGTTGTAGTACCAGGAGGGATTTATCTTGCCGTATGCTGCTTTGAAGTTGATAAACATATGGTGGGTATCTACTTGAAACTCGTTGAAGAAACACTGGTATTGCATTGACTTGTGTGGAGCAAAAAGGCTTAAGACGTTCACACAATTCGCTGAATAGGATTAATTCAGTCAGTCATTGTACTGATTTTGGAGCACTTTCCAGAGAGATCTTGTCGAACATTTCTGATTTCTTTATGCCTAGCTTCCAAGGCTTCTTCAGTTAGGACACCAATCGCTACTAATGTTATCTCAATAATGCTTTGAGCAATAATATTTAATAGTGATTGAAGGTTAACTTCAGTCACAGTTTCCAATAAAAAATGAAAAATAATCTTTATGCACACCATTGACGACAGAATTTAGAAGTGCGTGCTTCCTCTTCAAGAAACCCAAATCTAAGTACTATGCTGAACTTTAGTGCACATTTAAATCTTTTTCGATTATTAAGGAGACCCTGAAGAACGACCTGCATTTTCAGCAGCATAAATAAGCTCTTCTGTACTTACATACACTACACTCTTCAAAGTGCTTTTACGGTCTTCCTCTGCTCATCCCTGGTATATTTGGATTTTCAGTCTCATTTACACGATTCGCTTTACTTTTAGACAATAGAACTTGCAAGCGTCAATGGATCTGTAACTTCTGCACGAGTTGACAAATCCAAATAATTTTAATGCATGGAAATGTTTGATGCCGATCACTCAAACCCCACTTTATGACGTGCTGGAACGAAGCCACAGTGTACTTGTTTGTTAGATGACATTTAAAATTAACGCCTAGCTCTTCTTATTCAGACCCATAAAATAAATCTGAATTAATCATAAATAGATGACCACACAAACCAAATTAAACACGTCATCTAAATTTGAAAATGTTGGCTTTAAAGTCAATTCATTCAACATACATCAGATTATTTTCGAATACATAACAATCAAAACCGATTTAGCTGGTTAGGCCAACCTAGACCTAGCTTTTCGAATGGGACCACTTTAAATAAGGCCGCTACTGTAAACTTTATACTTCTAGGCACATTCATTGTCTTGTCAACTTTTATACCAAAACGATTTTACTCAAATTGGCCTCCTATTTGACATTTAACCATGTTGAGTTTCTGTCTCCTGACTTTTTCTGGAAAGAGTACCGCACAACAATTTTGTATCTTGTTTACTGCCAAAGAAAGTTAAAAACTGTTTTAATTTATTAAAAAAAAAACATATTAATTTGGATCAAGAATCCCACTGTATATAGAACTTCCTTTGTCCACTTTTATTTCAATATAAAAATGCTTCCCTGCTACAACAGAGGCTGTGGACAATCCTATAATCCGGATGAAAACAACGACGGTAAATACAAAAGTAAAAAACAAAAATTTGAATAAGTTTGAGTGTTTTTTGTATGGTTTTGTCCAGATTCCTGTTGCCATCATCCAGGCACTCCTTTTTTCCACGATGCCTACAAGGGCTGGACATGTTGCAATAAGAAAAGCGTCGATTTTACCGAATTTCTCAACATGAAAGGTTGCACACTGTCCAAGCATTCGAGTGTGAAACCGCCCGAGCCGGAAAAACCCGAAAAGGAGGTCGAGATTCCGGTAGTACAGGAGATTCGACCTCCCATCAAGAAAGAAGTGTTCGAACGACCGAATTTTAATACTAAAATGATAAAAATCGTTCCCACGGTTGCACCAGCCCTCAAGAATTCTATTGACGGTTTGGATATAAAGACTATTAGCAAGCAGGACGAGCATTCTGGGTAAGGCAATGACTTTTTTATGTTTATGAGGGAAATTCACCTTTACTGTTTTAAGTGGAATAAAACTGGGTACATCGTGCAAAAACCGTGGCTGCAATTACTCGTACACAAATTCGATAACAGACTACGATGAGTGTAGACATCATCCTGGTGTTCCTATTTTCCACGAAGGTCTGAAGTATTGGTCGTGCTGCCAGAAGAAAACCACTGATTTTACGGTTTTCATGGCACAAGTTGGCTGCGTCAATGGCAACCATAAGTGGTTCAAGGATGATGAAGACGATAAAAAAAGCGTTCAGTGTCGCTATGACTGGCATCAAACGGCCACAAATGTCATTGTTGCAATCTACGCAAAAATGTATCACTACGAAAAGAGCTCGGTTCAGGTTAATCCCATTCGGTTGAAGGTCTGCCTTGTGTTTCCGGAGCAAAGCGATGCACAGTTTTGTTTGGATTTGGAGCTGAGAGGCGTAAATGAAAACTAAATATTTCACTTGACGTGAGATTTCAATGGTATTTTTTTTTCTTCTAGTTAATCAAAGTGGATCAGACGTCGGTCCAAATGAATGGAACCAAAGTTGAGATAACAATGCCAAAGGCGGAGGCTGGCTTATGGGTGAATCTGAACTTTCCCCGATCGAAAGATACCACAAAGGCGAATGAAATTGGTAAAACCGACGAAAAACCTGACATCAACGAAAATTCGGATTCGGACGTGGATTTAGACGACATTGAAAATGTTTCTACGGGAGTGAAACTTGCTGACATATCTTAAAACGGAACTGGAACAATAAAATCATTTGCAATCCATAATTTTAACGCGATGTCGCCTTTTTTATTATTATTAATTCTACAAAAATGTTGTTTATTGAGTTCGATCGAGAGTTCAGTCATCCTTGCCGGGTATGTAATCTTCGTCATCCTCGTCTGACTCAAGATCATCTCCCAGATCCAGATCACCAATGCTCTGGAAGAGGGTTTCATCGATTTTGACGCTTTCAATGGATTCACCCGCTTCGAGGAGGAATTTGATATCAGAATCGTTGAGGCTATTATCACAGAGGAAGAGCTCCCTGCCTGTGAGTTTCTTTCCATCGCTTAGACTCTTCTCTCGTTTCGCCGCTATTCCCGTGCACTCTTCGAATTCTAGTTTCCATTTCATGAATGTTTCTACTGTAACGCGTGTACCTTCGAATTTTTTGCGCTCGGCTTCTTCGTTTTCATGTAACTTTTTAAGGCGTTCATCTTCTTGTTTCTTTTTGTGCTCATCCCACCGCTCATTGAGCCATTCCTGGGCACTGCTGACAAGGGAGAATATCATTTCCATTCCCAAGTTTTCTTCTATTGTTGTCGCGACATGGGCGAGCAGTAGTCGTTCGTATGAGTCCTCAAAATTGACATCGTCTTCAATTTCGACTTTGGGCCCTTCGTCGGGATACTTGGGCGTGTATGTGAATACAAGCTGGCAGGAAAGGCCATTTTCTTCATCAGCCGAGAACTCTTCGGTGGCTATGGGGATTTTGAACTTATGCCAAGGAGTCGATTCAAGGACTAGAGTTAAAAAGGACAATTGATAGTAAGTAGTTCCAGTTTCGCTGAATCGCACTTACTTTCCATGTCGCCGCAATAAATGGAGTCAAGCGCCTCGATCTCATTGGACTGATCCTCTTTATAGTTTCTGCTCATTTTGCCAGGATCAGTGGAATTTGTGGATTTGTATGAAATAAAGGACGTTGCTGTTTTCCGATGAACTCTTCTCAGGTTATGTTTAGCTGAACTGTCATAAATGTAGAGAGCTGTCAACGTTGACATTTGGAATGTGGAAAGTCTGAACAAATACACTAAGTAAAGGGTTACATTTCTCCTTTTAAACAATAATTTATAAATAAGAAGGCTTTCGCTCATTCGCAGCTTGCTTAGAGTTTCGATAAATTTGTGTAAAGAAGTTTATACCACAAAGCCTGCAATAAGCTTCAATAACAAACTTATGCTTTATAGAAAGTTGTTACAACGCATTGTTTGGAAACAATAAAAGAAGAAACAAAATGTGAAGCTCTCGAGTAGAAACAATGAGATCTTATGTGGTTACACTTAATCTGACCTCGCGCGTTTGGTTGTCGTTTGATCGTAGATATCGTAAGCCCGACCTCAACGTTGAAGTAGAACAAACCCCGACTTTGGCACGTTTGACAGCTCACTTTCAGCTGATAATATTTTTATATTGGAGGTTTTCTTGGATCGTCCGATTTAAACAACAGGGTCAGCCATTGTGTTGGTAATGAGTTCATTTATTGTGGCTTGGCTACAGAAAAATGTTTTTGTTTTGCTTGGAATTCATTTTCAAAAGGTTTTTAAACTCGTAAATTGGCATTTATCTTCTGTTTTTAAAAATCAGAGCAAGAATCCACATTATGTTTGTGTTTCGTAATCATACCAACCAAGACAACATTTCTTCTCTTATTGTTACTGCGAAATCTTGCCCTACGAATTTGAGGGAACAGAACATAAGCAGGAATATGACCGAATATGTTCTTAACCTCTCAACGCGCGACCATCTTGAAGGGTGTTACAACTTTTGAGGTCGTGCGTTGCCAAAGAGTTTCTCGTAAGTCAAAGAAAGCCTGTCAAACGCGTGACCGCGCTAGCGCCACATTGCGATTTGGCCTTAATCAATCAACAAATAAAAGAAATTGTAAAAAAATTCATAAGCATGCAAATACAAAAGCTCAGTCCGAATAAATAGCAAACAGAGAATGAGAATTCCCAGAAAATGAAAAGAATATATTACACAGTCAATAGAAAAATTCAAAAAATTCTACGAAGTATGCTGATTTTCTCTCGGTAAAGATGCTTCTCAACGAAATCAAGATTTTGGAGAAATTTGTGAAGCGTTAGCTCCAGAAGCATATGGTGGATAGTCAATTGTTTACCAAAGGCAAAACTAATGTTCACTCCAAGAAAGTGAATTCTGCAGGATTCGTCAACTGACAAGAGAAAATAACAAGGAAGAGTTGTGATATACTATGGTGTAGCTGAAAGTGAGCTCAAATGGCCTTAGTCATACTTAGATCGTTGCATACGTATGTATCTGATTCTAATTTAAGTTCCAACCGTCACAATGAATATGCTTATATCGAAATTCGAATATATAATAAGTTCAAATGCAGAGTCTCTGCCTGAGACACTACAACCTTCCACTTTTGTCGATCCTGCTCACGATGTTTCCAGTTATGTAGACCAAGTACTCTAGCATCAATAATCGTTTGATCCTTAAAACGAAGCTTTGGTCTTCCTTGTCGTCTCGAACATGGAGGTGCGATTCGAAAATCCTCTTTGCTAAAATATTATTGTCCATTCGCTCGATGTGGCCAAGCCATTTTGTACTACACCCACTTCTTGATACAGCTCAAAGACTCAAAGCGGTTATAACTCCTCCTCTATTCGCCCTCCTCGCGGGGCCAAATATTCGACGAAGAAAATTTCTCTCGAAAGTGTTCAAAATCTGCTCTTCCTTCCTGCTTATCGTCCAGCATTTGGCTCCGTATAGCAGAACTTCGAGTTAGGAGTTTTGAACCTATTTGTTTAGCCAAACCCAAGAAGGTTTCCAAGAGTTTGTCTTCGTCAAACCTCCACTAAGGTGTCATTCGTCGAGTTGTTATTATTATTAAATATTAAAACTATACTCAAAGTTGCTACGCAAAATCCCTTCCCACCCCAATAATATTTTTAATATAATAACAGGCAGACTATTTATTGGAGACCGCTATCTCAATTATAGAACAGAGACGACATCGACAAAAGCAAGCAGAATAAACCCAACTATACACTGAGGTTGGCACTACCAAACGAGAAGTTTTCTAGATATCATCATCATAGACCGTCGGCGTTGCACGACGTTAAATCAACCCATTTAAAGCAAAAATATAATCAAATGTGAAAAATAATAAAAGCTTCAAGTTTATTTAGTTATAAGTCAAAAGTAGTGGAAGAAGTCATTGGAAATTATACGAGCGCGTGCAAGCTCGTATTTTGGTCGAAAAGGCTCATATTAATTCAAAGATTTTCGTTTTGCACATCTATATATAATTTCATATAATTCCAAATTTCCAAGCGTAAACAGTTCCGAGGTTATTCTCAAATACAAAATAAAACTCACCCAAAGTGTAGACAAGGCCTAACAGTCATTGTGACAGCTGTCAACGTTCTTCCTTACATTCGAGGTTAGAAACTTGTCTGGAACTGAATTTGTTAACTAGATTTTCAAGTAAAAAATATACATTTAATATTTTATAACTTAATTAAAATTAAATTTGTATATGATCATTTCGTTCTTCTTCCTAGTCCTATAAAAGCCTTCACTAAATTGCATTAATACTCCACATTTTCTGTTTCAGTACTTGCGGTTCATACAATTACATAATTGTCAATTTGAAAAAAATGTCTCAAGCTCCAGTACGTGTTTCTCCTTTGATCAAATTCGGCCGATGGAGTCTGCTAGCAGTTGGCATCGGCTACGGTGCGTTCCATCAGAACAGACTCTCGAAGAAGGAAACTAAAGTCCGTGAAATTGAGGCTAAAAAGAAGGTTGTCCGTGATGCTAAACTGGCCGAAGAGAAGAAGCGAAGTGCTGAGGCAGAAAATCGCGCTTTAGCGGAACTATCGAAACCATCACCCAAGTAGACAACTTTAATACCTGCCGCCGCTTGTTAGTGTATAAACATGTTTCATTGGAATCAACTTAAAACTTCTGATGGTAACTCGTAATAGAACCAATAAATAATACAACAAAATCATGTTTCGAAACTAGTGTAATTTGGTTGTCTACTTCTGTATGCATGTATTTTCTTTAGCAAGTGGTGTCTGCAAGGGAAATTGAAGAGTGACAGTACCGGTGCTCAAGGTGGGTGACCGAACGATTTATCCTTGCATTCAGGAGTAAATAAATATACGGCAAAGATTAAATCCATTTGCACGGCACAATCGAGAATTTTTTGAATGTTGTAATAGAGAGCTTACTATTTAGGAATTCGTTTCTTCAAGGTGGACTTTGATTAGTTGATTGCAATTTTCAATTATACATTTAAGGCGCGGAGTCTTTCTCGACCTAAGCTTAAAACTAATAAGTTACAGAATCTTCGGACTAACAATAAGGGAGATTAAAGGATCGTTCAAGGAAAGGTGGATCATCTATGTTCAAAATTAAAAAAAGGTTCTGCACGGCGTTAGTGTTCCCTAACGTTTTGAACAAATGGTCAGCCACCGTGTTTGGTGTGGTTTGGATCACTAACAAGAAATGGAAATGCCTAAGATAGTGTATATGGTAATCGACCTCAGCAGTACAGGAGAGTCAATCATATCAGGAAATGTACAGAAAATGTTACGGCCTTGCTCAAAAGCCTGTTGTTTAAGGAGATGCGACATGGAGGACTGGACATCCAGACGGCATCAATTAAATAGACTTGCGCAAAAATGTAAGAAGGGGTAAAACGTAAACTTTACAGCGATTTTGTAATGTGAGAGCAAAATTTGAGTTGCAGCTGGCACCCAAATCCAAAACGGAAGAGACCAAATGAATGGGTTCATTGTATTGTATGGCTTGGGTAGTTGTGAGATGGATTGAAGTTCGTTATTTTAAGATCGAGGAACTGGTGGGAAAGTCTGATATCCGCCAAATAAATGCTGGTGTTCCACAGGGCTCAATTTTTTTTGCCGACTCCCTTTTTAATCTTTATTAAAGAGCTACGGTTTACTATATCTAATCCAATTCACTCATTCGCTGATGATAGTACTCAAAGTTTTATATAATCGCTCTCAAATTCATGTCGGCCATGGAAATGGAACGGCAGTGTATTAACACTATATATATTAACACCTGCTATCATGGGGCTCTATGAATAGAGTGAGTGAAATTTAATGGCTCCAAAACTCAATGCATTTAGCTGTCACTAAAGTGAAATGTACACCCTCGACAATTATCCATGAATGGCATTTGTGTTGCTGATGCTGAAAGCCTTTCCGTCCATGAAATGAGCATTAACAACAATCTTGACTGGAATGATCACAGGTTTCCTGAAGCGATGCAAGAAATACTTCACTCCTTCTGATCTGGCCGCTTTATACAAAGCAAAGATTCGCCCTTAACTGGGGTGCAACTCTCATGTATAGGCGGGGGCTCCAAAGACTCGGAGCTCCTTATGTTTCGGGTGGTTGTATTGGTAATAGTGGAATTTATCCTTTGTTACCAATTTTGCAGCACTTTGCACTTAATTTTCTTTTAAATTTGTAAGAAATGTTATCTGGTTCATAATTTCATAAATTTTACACCGCTCCAAACTATTACAAACCCACCATCGTATTTGAAATTGCATTCTTTCAAGTCTTAATTTGGATTGCGGCACAAGTAAGATTGACCATCCGATCTAAATAAATTGAATTTAATCTCATTTGAGGAAAAAACTTCGTTCCAAATGGAAAGTTCAATATTTTCATAGGCTTAAGCGAATTTTAACCTCTTACTTCTGTTCCGCTTATTTATTTATTTATTTATTTGTATTAAAGCTCTGTGATACTTCTGTGATTAATTTTAGAGCGCACCGCTTGGGATTCTTCTTGATTTGGTGGACATTGGACAATCCATCGTTCAGCAGAAGGTGTAAATAATTTAGGTCTGCCAGATTTGGGTTTATTCGCTACGGTTTTTTAAAGATGTCTGGCCACGCTGCCCTCCCATTTGTGTCTTAAATTTGAAGAAATAAATGCTTTCGATGAGCTAAATAAGTAATAGAAAATACAAATCGGCTTTTGTCTCATCAAATGAATTGAAAAAAGTGAGAAGAATTAATACACCCGGGGCTTAGTTCTTTTTGAAATTATTTCTGTAACCTGAAATTTGGCATCACTTTTCGAATATCGCGACCGAGAGCAGCTGATAGCCAAAAACAGCTGATTGTCACTTGTGGATTGTGGATTCAGAAAAAGAAGAAAAACCCAGCAATACTTAATCATCGCGTTGTTATCGTCGCCCCTTATCTCCTATTTTGTACCCTTGTTTTGTTCAAGAAATTTACCCCAAATATGCCGCCAATTAAATAAGTCAATACCCCACCTAAAAGATTAAGTGTAAGTCAATTAAGTTTAACAATATGTACACAAGGGAAACAGAAATTCGCCACTTGTCGTCGGCCGACATTTACAAGCTGTCGCAAATCCTTGACCAAAACAACTCATGGAGAAAACTCATGCAGATAATCCCAAAAGACTGCCACTCTAAATCTTCCGACGACATGGAATTCAAGTACAAATACGATCATGTTCGTTTGGTTGAAAGTGCAAGCATAAAACAGAATCGTATGGCAACCGAAATTCTATTTGACGAATGGGGTACATCTGGAAAGAAACGCCCAACATTGGGTATACTCTTGGAGCTGCTGGTAAAAGCCGAATTAATTAAAGCCGCTGATTTTGTGGCTCTTAACTATCTGAATGGTAATGACAGCTTAATCAGTTCTCTTATCATTGTTGTGATGTAACATTGTATTTTAAATTTTAGAACCTCCACCAGCTAGGCCTGCGACAGGACCAGCAAGGCAAATCGAAATCACTTTCCCACTTGACTCGGAATTCATCAATAACGTAGAGTTCATGCTGAATGATTCCAACTTTCCTGGCACTGAAACACTAAATTGCAATGCCCAATTGAGCCAAACAGCGGACAATAACATCGATTTCTACGAAAAGTACCGCCAAAACCAGAAAAACCTCGATATTACACAACCACCGCCACCACCGAGCAACGATTTGAATTGCCAATGTCGACCTACTGCTACCGACAACGAAGCAACCACAATTGAATCACCAACTGAAGCACAGCGAATCCAATCCCATTCTGAACTGATGAAGTTTTCTTCGCAAATAAATACAGATTCAGCAGTGATACCCGTTTTGTCGGAGCTTCTCACTCAGCAACCTGCTGCAGAAACAAATATTAGTGAAACTAGCGTCAACATAACGATGGATATCCCAATGTTGAGCGCTCTCAATACTCAGGAGGCTTCGACTGAAATGCTTCCAAATATATCCGCCCTGAATGTCGAAGATATTCAATTGAATGAGGAGAACTTGAAGCCGCCAGAGGAAACAGCTTCGTTGCGATCGTCATCGAGTGTGAGTAGTATCTCTTCGACATCGACAGCCGATGATGATGACCTTTCAGCGCCAAATCTAAGTATTCTGGATCAGCGCAGCTCAAATAATGACTCTAGTTTAACAAATGTAACTGGCACCAGCGAAGAGAACAGCCTGGAAATTAGCATGAACGAGGGCTCTACTTCCAATGACAACATTCCATGTTTAAGTGCGTTGAAGTAAACGCTCATGCGGACATTCTTGCGAAAGTATTTCGATGACAAATATGCTTCTATGTTAGTTGAATGTTTTAAATAAAGTTTATTATTTATATTTTTGTACAAACGATGTGTTGTCGTTTCATTAGATGCACATCACGTGAAGCGGTTGATCTCAGTTCGGACTTCATGAAACCTAGAAACCGTTATGAATACAGTCAATGTCACTGATCTGCGGTGGTTGGATGCTATTGTAACAGGGTAGGCACTGATTGGCGTAGATCTGCCGATGGCCAGTATTGTAACTGTTTACTTCACATCAATTGTGCATATCCACGAGGCAGCCATCGGTTACTGGTTTGTGTCCATCCGAAACCGACTTGCTAAACTTATAAGTGTGAATGTTGGACGTCCGACAGCGGACGAACTCTCTCGATACACTCAAAGAAGTCGTCACACCCACAGGCAGAAATAGTACACTCTTTATCTGGGCTAGTTCGGCATATTCGGAGCTCAAGTCGATAATGATTTCAAAGAATAAGTTAGGTTTTTGGAATAGAGATTGGTGTTGGATGAGCCCTTATTTCTACCAACGGCAGCGCTCACATCACCACAGTGGCCCTTCGTCCTAGGGGTTTAAAAAAAATGGAACTGATCCTCCAGGTTGTGCCTTCCTTGCGGGGTTACTTCCTTGCCACGTAAAAAAAAACAGTTAAGAGAGAGACACCAGCCTCGGATAATAATGCACCCCCTCATTTAAGATCAAGGGTCAAACGTGGACTCTGACCATTTTTTTGTTGCAGCCAATTTCAGAGCTCGATTATCATACGAGAAGAAACTGCGAACCGCCCAGAAAAAGAAATTCAACGTTTGTTGTCAAATAGAACTCAAAGAGTCATGATTGGTGATAAAGTTTCTCTACTGAAGCATATCAAGCAGGGTGTACCACAGGGATCTATTTAGGGACCTCTCCTTATCTTCATATTTATTAATGACTTCCATCCATCTTCAAAACAAAACATTAATATCAATGAATGCTGCATGCCATAGAGACATTCACAGAGATTTGGGAATTGCTACCGTGTCTGACGAAGTAACGAACTTTGTTCAAAAGCTTCGTACTCGTCTGCGCGATCACTGCAATAACAAAATAATGAAAACTTTGGATGCGCCTTGAGTAAAAACCGCATGCAATGACGGGGCTAGTAGGTGCTAAAGGCTACCTTCTAAAGGCGATGACCTACAGAAAATGAAACTACTTGTTGAGAAAACCTAGTCGTAGTTAAGAAACATGGGTGGTTTTTTAGTGAGTAAGAATCTCACACTATAATGAGCTCGCGCCGACGGTCCTCATAGTGCCTCTGAAGGTTTTAACCTTGACGCAGAAAAAAAGAGAAATAATTCATGGGATGGGCCCTACGATGTGTCGACATCATCAAATATCTTTGACTCCAAGCGTATCCCTTGTAATTTTGTGGGATTAGTTGGGTGAAATGTTTGAGATACGTTTTACTCGACTTTTAGGATAAACCGACCAAGTGCGAGTCGGGCTCGCGCACCGACCTATGTGAACGGAAGAGTGAGGAGGACCTAAGGTAACGTATTTTGGTGTTAAAAAGGACATTTTGTAATAGGGAAGGCGAATCAATTGTCCCGGGTAACAATTGATGTATGAAAAGTATATCCGCAACTTCTCGTCGTTTTACAAGGGTTTGTAGATAAATCTGCGTTGGACTGCTCCGATTCTGAGGGAATGTGCTTAATAATAAGGAGACCAAACTTGGCTGGAATATTCGAGAAGTAGTCGGACAAAGGTGACATAAAGAGACCTAGGGACATAGGGATAAGAGAACTCTTTCGACCATCATTTTATAAAACCAAGGGTTGAAGGGTTGAAGGGTTGAGAATAAAGATAATAGGTCCTAAATGACTACCTTGAGGTACGCCAGCTGTAGGGACTATAGGCTCGAACACAGAGGATCTGAAAATAGCCTTATACTGACGATTTTCTTGATAAGATTTTAACCAGGAGATGAAGGATGGAGGAAAACCAAGGGCCTTAAGTTTCGGGTAAATGATTTGATGAGAGATTTTATCAAAAGCCTTGCTCAAGTCAGTGGCTATAGCATCAACTTCTTTGCCTTTAATGGCGATTTTAAAAAATTGAGATACAAATACAACTTTGCTAATAGGCATTTCTTCTTGTCAAATTTTATGATTCTAGGTCAACCTTTAGGTTTTGATTCTATTTCGAGGCATTAACAGCTGCATCTTTTGAAAGCATTGGCTAAGAAGCTTGTTTTTACAACATTAGGGGCCCGCAATCATGAGTGTTTGGCATTAATTTCCACGTGATAGACGGATACACGGACAACGAAGTGACCCTATAAGGATTTAAAATCACCGAAATACAAATAACCCTGGGGAAAGAATCATGGGATTACTCGTTTCAAGGAAAAATTGCTCTATTGTTGAAATCAATATGGCAAAGGCACTTGGAATGCTTCAGATTGCTTCATCGTTTTGTAACCTTTACACTAGCATGCTTATTTTTTCAATAAGTCGTTATGTACTTAAACACAAAGTCAGTACAGATCAAGCAACCACCAGTATTTGAAAGATGGTATATTTTTGTTTTGTTTGATTAATGGCTTGATCTTGTTTGTTTCCCTCGTTAAGAAAAACAGCCCAGTCAATCAAGATAAACCCGACAAAACAACGAGACAGCCGCATCCCTTCGGCAAACAGCCGTAACAACCGAAAATCTAATTTATTCGAACAAAAGTGTAAAAACCTGATAAATGCATTTTGACCCCTTCTCAAAACGACAACAAAAGATGAGCCACGCATGACTGATTGAAAAAATAACTTCAGAAAACTAGGCAACGATATCAGCTCATCACGAACGGACCTTTTCCACTGGCATAATTGGTTCACGGTTATCCTTTTCTGACCTCAGACCTCACCCTCACAATAGGTGGTCGGACCTCGGACCTCGGACATTGTGGTATTTTCATCAATGACCGACCCTTTATTGTGCCCCGAAGTCCACGTTGATTGGGAGTGGCAAGCCATACCAAAACAAATACGTGTATATATGTGGGCATTGAAGATTTTCGGGACCAAGTCCGAGGCAGAAGATAACATATCGGAATGAATTGAAATTCCACTGCAATTATCAGATAATTGCTGCGAGAGTACGCGCAAATGTCCACCAGCAGAGTGTCTGTAGAAGTGGAGTTATGTCGGAATCAATTAAACAGCTGCCGGGGCCAAATGGATTGATTGCTTGATGAATTATCTCCCTGGCTGCTGTTTAATAAGCCCTCCAATCGAATCCGAAATACCAACATGAACGGTGCGGCGTCTAATCAATTATATTAGAATGTCAGCGGCAAATAGGGAAATGCCACGTCAAACATCCGTCAGATCGCAGTACAGAGTAGAGCTGGCACAAAAGCCATTGATCAGCGCCCGCCCATCAAGCTGACGACGATGGTTGCCTGCGCAAGCGCAGCGCACGCGACTTTACGCACATCCATCAAACTGCATTATTTTCACCTAAGGAGGGCATTAGACGCACATAAGTTTGTATGCACGTGATACGTTTGTACATTTTGGAGCTTAGTATCCTCATTTGCAGTCACACTCGTACTCCACTAAACTCAAGCAACAATCACGCAACCTTATCATTCCGCACGCTCTCGTCTTTGTAGAAGGATCTCCATTGGTATACCATACCTGCAATGCCACATGGAATTCAAAGTTAATAAAGAATATTAGAGAGCAAAACGGGGAAATATGAACGAACGTTTGAGAATAAGTTAAACAAAAAGGATGATATGAAAGAGGGTCGAAATGAAGATTGAATGGAGTGCGTGCCTTAGATTATCACCGTCTGAACGGAAGGCACAATCGGACCAACATGCGAGTATAATGAAAGTGCCACAAGTGGTCGCATGGGGACCAGATCACGTTATGTTTTTTATGTCGCTTGGTATGATGATGGAGGCGAACTTATTTCCCAATACGGTTTCGGCTCGAAAGCTTTTGCGGCTTAAAATGTGATTTCTGCGTAGCTGAAAGCGCCCAATGCAGTATCCACAGAAAGAAAGAAGTAACGAATGGTCTCTATGCACACTAATAGATAATTATTTAGTTAGTTTATTTTTTAATTCTATAATAATTATAATTCTTCTGTTCGTATGTATGCCACTGAAGTACTCCTTAATCTCTGGATGCAAAATCTTTTTTTTTGTTTAAGTGGGTTCCTGACCTTCTGCGATCAAACGATGTTCCCTTGCTTTCCTTGAGAGGGAATAAATTGTTAAAAGAAAGCCCTTTCTTCTTTCTCCTATAAACACAGCCGTACTATCTGCCACAGAAGAAAGACTCTTATCAAAAATGTAATAAATTTACTTGATCCCTTTGAGGAAAATGTGGTGTGGCGATCGTTCCAACTTATATCCCACCCACAATGTTGATGAGGACACGAAGAACGGACGAACCAGTAGTCCGCTGTAGAGAGCTTAGGAATAAAAATTAAAGAGAGGCATGGGATAACCTCACCTTCGGGAATTACGCAAGGTAGAAAAGGAACTTCAGTATATTAATTTTAATCTAGTCTCTTTGGATCGTGGAGGAGGAAAAATTGGTCAGAATTTGGTCTACAAATTAATTCTGCTTGAATTCTCAAAAAAGCTTCTGCTTTTGGTAACAGAAACTAAAACCAGAAAACTTTTCAATATGGCTTCAAATTGGTTGACAATTAATGTAACAAGTTGTTCTTCATTCAAAAAGACTCAAGACATCTTCAAAGAGGTAGTGACCAAATCCCCCTCTCGCAGTTTTGCATAGGTAGGTAACTAAAAGTGGTAGTTCAGTGGGAACCTAATTAGCAATATGTGCCGTTTTAATGATACAGCCCTATTACCTTATTTATGAGGTGTATTTGAGATATCTCTAAATCCAGCCTGAGGTATTTAAGAAGGATATTAGTTGCTTAATGTCCTTACCAGAAATCTCATCAATTGAATTGAAGAAAGGTCTACCAAGCGCTTGCTGTCTAGCTCTAGCAAGGACTGGACAGGTGCAAAAGAAGTTTATTAGGGTTTCCCTCTCAGCTCAACGGAACTGATGTTCTTCACTACTAAAACCAAGATACCCAGCTACCAACTCACCCGTCTATCAAAACAGCTATCAAAACTATTGCCTCCTTTACTTCACATTCAAAATTGTGCACAAATGTCGAGCTGAAATATCGTCGTTAGAAGGTCAGCTCATTTCCCTTATATGGGTTCCCGGTCACAGTGACATCCAAATTTATGAGAGGGCCGATGAACTTGCTAAGCAGGAATCTGTTCTTCAGCTTTCGCCTGTAGGGGAGGTTTTCGTCTCGCTACATGCAGTTAAGGCTATTATATCCTCATACTTTCTCGAAGCAGCAAACCTTAGTTGGGCCAGTCTGACGTACTGGGTAACATCGAGGAAAATATGGCCTGAATACAAGCAATTAAAAACAAAAGATCTCCTTTGCGAACCCATCATGATATTGCTAGACTAGTGACAGTCTGCACAGGACACTGGAGATCCTCCACTCCCACACAATTCAGTTTTGAATAGGTTAGCTCCGCATCATTGGATGTGTCTATTAGGTGAGCTTTTAAAGGGCGGTGATGATGTTCTGGTGAGGGAGATGTTGCCTTGCCCGAGGGCTGGAATTTCACCTCAATTTCGTCACTCGTCGTCACGACCCAGGAGTTCGACGATCAATCAAAATTTAAGTCTAAGCCAGGTAGTGGAAAAAACCGACAATGGGCTTCCGCATGTGCTCTCCGTCTTAGGCTCTACAACTCGAAGGCTATAATCGGGAACACTGCTAAATAGATCCAGCTGTGCTGTGTGACGTCCGTGTAATTTGAAAAAATGTTCTTCTGAACATTCCAAACATGTACCATATTTTGGCAGAGCAAATAGTGCGCATGGCAGCTGAAATATGGATATTAATAACTTTAACAAACTGCTGCGATACGCAGACATCATCATAGTTCCTCCCAGCGAACCGTCTTAGAGGTTTTTTACTGCCATCCACCGCCAGAACAAAACGTCGCTGTTGTCAATATTAACTTCGAAATGGTTGAAAAGCTTAGTCAAAAAACCCAAAAGGCGTATAATGCACTGGGATAATAATGTTCAAGTGAAAAGGATGCTTGAATTACAGCCAGACCGCTGGGTTTGGAAACTGAATAAAAAAAGTGACCGAAAAGCTCTTTGTCGTGGCAGAGGATCATCACGGGTCGGGTGTCGGTAAGTAAGTAAGCTCTTGAGTGTTGGAGGAACCAGAATTCCTCTCCGCAAGGCTGTTTTCCTTAGGTTGACTGTTTCAATAAATGTTATATAAAATTTCGGAAGTCATCACGAATTAATGTTTCACTAGCCAAATTTAGGAATCAAAAACATTAAGGATTTTGTTCCTTTCATTTTTGATGGTCCCATCCTTTGAGTTGCGTAATGCTTGCAAGTATTAAAAGGAAAATCCACTAGGTAAGTTGATTCATCCAATGATGTTGTTGATCCTTATATGTTCAGTAAGCCGTTCAGTAAGCCCCTTGTTTCATCCAGATAACCATTTTTATTTCGACACAAAGGGTTCTCTTGCTTCTAAAACCTGCAAGGTAAATGGCAACTGTAAGCAAATACAAGTAATTCCATCCTTGTCAAGTCTGCTATTGAAACATGTCTAGGTCGTTTTTGAGAGACTTTCTTTGAGAAGCGCAGCGTTGCTTTTTTAGTCATAAAGCTTATCGACAACAGTCATATAACGCCTTGTATTTCCAAAGCAGAAAGAGCAGTGAGTATCCATCTTTCGGACTCCGAATGCAGTTGTTATCTTGATCTTGATTGCATTACAGAAGGTACCCCGTACCAAGGCTCCAGTATACGAATAGAAACATTCTTAGATTCCATGAATTGAATAAGCATGAGTATGAAGCACGTACTGGTCTGTCCCAAGTCGTTGCAGAAGTTTCATATCAGACGTGTTTGCGAGGCCCCCATCTGTGCACACACAGTTGCTGTTGGAACTAAAGAGAGTGCAGGAGCGGATGTGGTGTGTTGCATGTAATGCGTCCTCTGTTTGAGAATTTTTTCTTGCCCCATTCGTTCCTTTTTGTGACTGCTTGTATTTGTGTTATTTTTCATCAGTCCTGTAATTATAAATTCCAATAATGTTGTGCCATTGTCGGGTTCATCCGTCGCTCATGTGGGTCTGTCCGCACGAAAGGGCACATACGAGTATGGAAGCATGTTTGTTTTCTAGCAATGGTTCGATTGTGACTATGGCAAAACTTTAAGTAGAAGAAATTGTGAGGGCTTTCTCGGGTGAGAAATACTTCATAAATGTGGTATTGCATTATTTGCATATGTTTGTAATTCCAACGATAGCTGAGATAAGTTATAGGGTACCTCCCATCAGTACTTTATGCAAATATGAATGTAAGTTTAGGGTTGTTGCTTCCCTTATGCGACCTTGATCTTTGGAAAATCAATGAAGACCTAAGCGCGTAAAAATTTGTAATCTTTACTTGTTCCAATCGAAGGGTAATTGCATATCAAAAAACCGTACATCCATACAGAGAGTTCTATTTTGAGTCACTTTTTCAAGCAAATTGGTTGGTATCTCGTTACTGGCATTGTTATACTCCAAGGCTACGATTAAGACTTCTAAGGCTTTTCGGCAAAGATGACTGATTTCACTGACGAAATTGTTTAAAATCGGCTCAATCTACGATCTAGCCGGACAATTCAACGGTTCAAAACATTCGATGTTAAAGTCGGAAAGGTATTCTAAATCTTTTCAGACCTATGTAACTACCGGCCATTTCTAAGTTGGCATCCATGCGGATCGACTTAGGCTTTTGCAGAAGCTGCAAAGAAGAAGAGGAAAAGGAGTCCGAACGTCATTTGCTATGTTAATTCCAAGATACATTTTTCTATCGATCGTATGCAATTCTTTAGATCAGCTTTTTGAGCAATAGAAAATGTGTCCCAGTGGACCCTATATAAGAATTTAAAGACCCACTTGGTTAAAATAATGTTTTGAATTTCATAAGAATTTCATAAGTTACTAAACATATGTTCTTGTTACAGTCTGATTAAAGGTTAACATACCTACTCGAACCAGTTTCGAATGTATATAAGTATCTGTGTTGAATTTAAGGGAGTTCTGACAGCAGGCTCCTAAAAAAATACAAATGCCACTTCTTTAAAAAAATTAAATTTATTTAATCCAGCAAAATATCATAGGAGTACTGTGCTCCAAAAAAGTAATCCTTTTTAACAATCTGTATAAAACAAATAGTAACAGTGGCATTCCAAAACTCATTTGAGATCGTATTGAGATTGTAATCGAAATTGACGAAACAAATCGTCAAGGGAGAGCTTGGAACGTAAGTCTACACTTTGCTTGACTCTTTAAAGTTCGTCTATATAAAGGCTGTCATCTGCGGCCTATGTATCGCTCGAAATGTGGTGAGTATAGGTTTGAAAGTCCTGTGTTTATTTTTATCTTGATCATACGTAGCCTGAAGATTTGGTCGGTCGCGGACTTTTCTGGCCAAAATCACAGTGATATGCATCAACAAAAAATTATGAAAAATTGCACTGGTCTTACTCAAATTCACTGAATATGCGTTCAGTTTGAAGACTCAATGTGGACCAAAAGCTCAGTTTATCGTTCACAAAAAATTATCAAAAATGGCAATTTTTTATATGATTTTTTTTTCTAAAAATGAAAAAAACAGAAACCTTATAGGATCACTTAGTTGTCCGCCTGTCTTTCAAGACCCTTTTTCTCAGGAACGCTTAGAGGTATTAAATAGAAATTCATCTCAAATATTCATACCTTTAAGCGGTAACAAAATCAAACTACTATGTCAACGCAATCGAAAGAAAGAGCAATTTATGCCGCATATTTTCGAACTCGCAACTACTTGCAAGGGAATCAAAATCTAAAGGGTACTTCCGGTCGACATAGAACCTTAAAATTTGGCATGAAGCTATGCTATAGAGGAAAAACTCCGAAAACATTAAATTTTTATTTACATCACTTTTTTTTTTAATGATTATAAACTTATTATCCTTTTCCTCATGAACGCGTAGAGATATGAAGTTGAAACTCATTTCAAATACTTAGGTCATATTGCCTTTAAACTATGGAAATAAAACAAATTTCTAAGTCCACGAAAAAACGAAAAGATACAACTTCTCACGGAACCCTCGGTGCGCGAGTCTGACTCGCACTTGACCATTTTTTTTCGCCGTTTTCTTCAAAAAATGGTTGTTGTTCTAAAATTCACTGAATATGCTTAAGTTTGAAGTCTCTGTGTGGTTCAATAGCTCAGTTTAGATAAAATTCAAAATCATGAGGAAAGTGCATTTCGAAATCATTAGCGGTCCATAAAAACTGATCAAAAATGGCCATTTTTTAATTGACAGTTTTTTTTCGATATATGTACCTTGAAAAAATGGTTGTTTTACTCAAACTCACTGATTATGCGTTCATTCTGAAAGCTATGTGAGGAATAATTAATCTGACCACAAATCCAACTTGTTGGACTTCATTGCTCTTCCTTCATGATAGTCACCCGACTGTGTGACATTTTTGACCGTTGGGAGTTTGGAGGAACGTGTGTTTGCTACAACACCTTGAGTACGTGTGACATTCATCGAGGAATGTGTCTTCCTCCAAGTGTCTGCTTTTCGCTATTCGGAGGTCCAGTACCTGTAAAAAAACCAAACATTCTGCGCTTTGGTGATCTGCGTGACCTTAAATCAGCACTCCATACCCTGTCACAGTTACCCAAAGAGCAGTGATGCTTATCCAGCAGTTAAGGTGCACGTCCTGCACCACCCTCTCAGTAGAGAACATGGTGTACAATATATCCACCATAAACCACGAGAAAGTGATGAACGATACAAGTACGAATCTTTAAATTATAACCAGACTCAAACAATTCATTGATGTGTTTCCCCCTCTTAAAGGGCTTGTCAATGTTCTCTCTGTGGGTATTCATTTTCCGATAAATGTCTTTTATATGAGTTTCCGCTTCAGAATTGTCTTATTTTTTCAAAAAAAAAGAAGGAAAAAACAAGAAAAGAACTCAATTTAAGCGAAATAGTTCCCTAGAGCAACTCATTGTTGCATTGTCGACGTTTCAATTCAATGCCAGGTATGTATCTAGCCAAGTAAAACTCGCGTGTGCACCTACCGCCTTCCAAATGGTAGCACGGAATGAATTAAACATAAGCGCATGACTTCTTAGAATCAGAAGCCGAAGTAAAAGTCCAAACGACTCAGACATGTGTGTGCACTAAACCTGCCGTTTCGTTGTTGCTTGTAGTACTGTTCGGCCTCATTAGCTATTCTGCTTGGGTATGCTTACCTAAACTACTCTTCGAAAAGGACATTAAACCATCCGCCGTTAAGAACCGCTAAATGTTCATTTAAACAAAAAATAAAAAAATATACCAAAAAAGAAAGAACGCGGCTCAATGACTCATTAATCAACGTAAAATCTCGCGCATTAGCTAACCGAAAACAAATTACCGCTGTGGAAGAGTCAACCCGCGCTCCGCGCTACCACCAAACGGCCCATAATTAACCGATTACGTCAATAAGAGCTGTTGGAATTCTTCTTTATGGCACTAGTGAATAATTAAAACATCAAACCGACCACAAATTAATCCGAAATGCAGTTCCATTTAGCGCTGCTTCGGATGTTCTGTTAGCCGCTTCAGTTCTCCTGGGCACTGAACTAATTTAGTATCCAATCCATGACATTTGTTATGAGATTTTCACTTTTCATGCTGCATCCGCTGGGATGTAGAGCAATCTCATTAACATCTCTATATCACCCTGGCGCAGCCAATAACAAAGGCATTTATCAACGAGCTTGATCAGATATCAAATATTGTGGCACTTGGGACGCTGCGCTACTCTGTGCAGTTCTGGTTCCGTTCGTCCAGAACTTAAAAGAGGAATTTCGATGATCATCAGTGATCACAGAGCAGCTGTCAAGTGATCTAATTGGGCATTCTCAGCCGTGACACCCACATTCGAGTCGCATGGCTTTTCGTTTTCCTTCTTATTTTTACTACTCCAAGGAGGCTTACATCGAGGAGGTGGCATGCAAGCGCCAGTTTAAGTAAATAAACAAACAATGCGCGTCCAAAGAATGCCTTTTTTATGATTCGTATTAATTGCTAGAACCAACAACAGAATGTCGAGGATCGTTATTGGGTGCAAATGATTGAGGTATTTTAACAACACTGCATCATGGTTGGGAGCTAACACATCTTGGATGTGTTAGAATGCAAGGTGATTCCTACCGGTCTTGAGTGGATGTCTTGAGGGGAAAATCGTGATCATATGTGATTGGTGTGTGTATATGTACGCCTGTTTGAAAAGGTGACGATAACAATCATGTTGGACGTTATCAACGTTGCCTCAGCTGTTTTGGAGCGCGAACTCGAAATAAGTGTTTTTTGACTTTTGAAAGTATGTAGTTTGTTTCTATTTACAAAAACAGATGAGTGGAATGAAAGATTTTATCTGAGTGTTTCTTGTTTTTCTATTCCTTGGCAACAATGATGCTGAAAGTGGAACTGTTCTCAGTTTTGATTATTTCAAAACAATTTATACTTGAAATATTTTTTTTTACGTTTACGTTCAGAGAATATAATAAGGCAAAAAATATATCAAACACAAATGGTCCTTCGTCAAAAATATGTAGAACTTCAATACGTTGTCGATTCCGAGGACTGAGGAGGTGTTCTTCTAAGCTGGCGGAACCACTGCGTAAATTTTGTCATCTGTCTTTCTGTTCGGGTCTCGTTCCGGATGGATGGAAAACAGTATTTGTTCAGTCTGTCCCTAAAAAAAACTCCAATTACAGACCCGTACATCTCATGGAAACTCTGATAAATCGTCAGCTAAGGAAATAGCTCCAATCACAAAAACTCCTTAACAGGTGATTTGATGACCTTTCACACCAAAAATTGGAACCAATGAATGCTTAATTTCCGTGAATTAAAAATTTACAAGTTTGGCATCCGGCTCTTTGTTGAAAATGCGTGTTTATGAGAGCGGTGAGTCATTTGTTTTTGTGGATTGGGAACAAATTTTTCGAGTCATATTATACAAGTTGCATTACAAGTTTGCAATTCACCGTATAAATGCGGGTGTTCCAAAAGGCTCAAATTTGTCTCCGGCTCTCTTCATAATTTTCATTAACGGTCTCTTATCTATTTTATGATTCATGCCTTTGCTCTCAGACATGGACATTAAACGGAAACGTTTGTTTAATTCTAATAACAATAAACAGAGTAGTATTTAATGCTTCCAAAACACTGTATGATGTCATTAAAAAGTCAATGCAACCGAAAAACGTTCAATGCTCCGTACGCGCGTTAATTCTTAATTACGCTGACCACATATTCGATGTTACCCTAAAAGCGGCGAAATACTTTTTTTTCCTAAACTACGCAAGAAAATCTTTGCCCCTTCTGACTTTTTTTGTAATTATAAGGTGTAAATTCAAAACAACGTTCAGGTTCACTCAAAACCATCTTGCATCTACCAGATAGAGTTCAAAAGCATGCGAAAAAACTCGTAGACGACGACTCACTCAATTGAAGAAAAAAATTGTTTCCTTGTCGGTTTTTTTTTATCGCTTGTTCTACAAACAATGTTCCGACGAAATAGCTTTTTTCATTCCGTCCCTTCATCAATTCACACGTCATTCCGTCGCTTCATCAATTCACACGAAAATTCACACATCATCGAAAGGTCATCAGTTTATCCTTAAGCTTACTAAGGCTGATCACGCTGAATGGGATATAGCGCTTTTTTTTCTACAGCAATTTGAAATCAATTTGTACCGGTGTCTTCTTTCTTTCGCTTTTCAGTTTACATTCTGTTCGTTCTGTGTAAACAAAACAATCTTATCCCTTGAGAACTTGTATTTAAAAAATCAGTCGACTCTTCTTGTGTCGGCCTTTTGAGTGGCTCATCCTTTGATTTTAGTAAAGCTTTTGATAAACTTTCCCACCGCATCTTACTTTTAAAGTTAAATAAAATTGGCTTAAGCACAAAGTTTTTAATTTGGCTTGAATCGTATTTATCAAGTAGATCTTACTCTGTTATTTTTAATGGTTGTTCCTCGAGCTATTTCACTGTCAACTCTTGGGTACCACAAGGCAGCCACTTAGGTCCGTTGTTATTTGTTTTGTTTATAAATGATTTGGTTTCTATTTTAAAGAGTTCACAATGTCTTATTTATGCTGATGATGTTACTATCTTTAAGAAGATACATAACATTGGAGACTGTCATGATCTGCAGCGTGATCTTGATGCGTTTTATGTTTGGTGTTCCAATAATTGTTTATTTTTAAATGTCAAGAAGTGTAATGTCATTAATTTTATACGAAAAAACTCGCCGGTTTCTTTCGCATACAATTTAAATGGCTCGACAATGTGCAATGTTGATAATATTTCTGTCTTTGGGGTTGTGTTGGATCAAAAACTCGAGTTTAAGCAACATATCAACATAATTTCCAATAAAGCCAACTCAATGCTTGGTTGGATTAAAAGAGAATCTAAGCAATTTAATGATCCTTATGTTGTTAAACAGTTGTTCATGACTTTCGTCCATCCAATCCTTGAATACGCTTGTCAAGTGTGGTCTCCTCACTATAAATGTCATATCGACAGGATTGAGAAAGTTCAAAAGAGATTTTTGAGATTTGCCTTGAGGGGACTGAGATGGCAAGACCCTTATAACCTCCCACCTTATACAAGCAGACTTAATCTAATAGATTTGCCTAACCTTGAGAGCAGACGATCGAATCTATGTTTCTCTTTCCTTACCAAACTTATTGATGGCAACATTGATTCTATGTACCTCTTGTCTCGTCTCAATTTCAATGTACCGCAAAGATTTTTTAGATACATACCTAATGCAATCTCAGTATCTCACCATCGTACGAACTATGAACGGTTTTCTGCATTTAATAATATGTTTATTATCTTTAATACACACACCTTTTGAATTGCAAAAATGTTAACATTAATACTTAATCTTTTAAAAATATGTGCCTTTTACATGTAAATAATAATGTACAATTCCAAACGCTAGATATTTAGCATTCTAAATAAATAAATCCTTTGAGTGAGAAAAATGCCAAGCAGATGAAACAGTATGCAACGCTGATATTAGGATTTTTATTCCCAATATCCCCCACACGACCACCCAAAAAATGACAAGTGTATTACAACTGGTTCTAAGTATGCAAAAATTCGAATATTGAGCATCTTCCAAATCAAATCCTCAATTTATGGCATTAAAAAATCGGAAATAATGAATCGGAAGTGCTCTTCACAGACACCGCCACAAATGCTGCGAATTAAGCGAATGCAAACATGTTGTCCATTCCTTGAGCGTTATAAATCCAGAAGATATCAAATTTAACCTAAAACATTGCATTTTCGGTAATATTTTCCATTTACGATTGCTATCCGGACGATTTAACGGACGAAGTTTAAGCAGTTTACTTATTGATTTAGGCTATGGCACTCTGAAAGATTTCGAAGTAAATATTTAGTGCATAAATGTTGAGATGGAATCTCTAGTCATTGAAGTCTTAGTCAAAATATGATGTCATCAAACATTTTGTATGAGCGCATAAAACCGTTCATCCAACTGATTGGACCCTATCAGTGGGGACTTTGGCCTTGTAAGTTCACTAAGATCCTAGAAAAAACTAAATCCAAATTGACATCTGTCATCTATTCGTTGATTTAAAGGCTGCATATGACAGCACTTATAGAGGGCAAAACTCGTCTGTTTGAGCTGAATGATATCGGGAGCAACATCACTGATCCGGTAGGCCTAGAAAAGGGATTCCGACAAGGTGACGCGCTGTCACGATTTAAAATCAAGCTGGAGAAGATTGTGCGAAACTCGCAAGCTCAGACGTACAACCAAGTATGGTATGCTGTCATCAAAAAGGGTCCCCTGAACACCGACGTCTTGACCAAAATGTCCCAAAAATTCTGGACTATGCTAATGCGGACGATTTGAGAGAAATTTTCTTCGGGAAATATTTGATCCCATTTGCATTGACGCGAAATGGAGAAGACGCTTAGCAACGAATCTTACGAGCTGTGCAGTGTGATTAAACGAACAAGTACGCAAAAACCCCTAGCTCGCAAAGTCTTTGAAACTATTTTCCAGCGATAGCGAAGCAGAGGACGACCCATCTTGGTTGAAGCTCACGAGTGGAGGGTGACCTCAACCAGCTTGGAATGCAAAACTGGAGGCAGTAAGCACTGAACCGGCCTTACTGGAAAAACATGTAAATTGCGGACGAAAATCATCCTAAATAGAATAAGAAGAAACATTTTGTTTCGATTCTCCTGCTGCATATGAATTTCTTAACTTCGAAATAAGAAATTCTAGGTTCGAATTGTCAAATGATTCCATCTGGTTTATGCTAAATGATCTTGATATGAAAATCGAACTGTCACGTCCTTCGTAGTATATTTCGAAATTCAGAACTCGCTTCAAAAGACAACATTGAACTATGCATGGCACGAGTACACACTGCGTGACCCCGACGAAACCTAAGAAGAAGTCATCCAAACAACCAATTCGCAGTTCGCTTTGGAATTCGCAAACTCACTTCACTTCAACGTCAATGCTCGCACATAATGAACTCATAAATCGCATTGACACCGATCATTATCATTACAAAGCTGAGCTGTGTGTAGTGCTTTCGTACGCACGTTAAGTTAAACACTTGTCGATGCTCACAGAAGATGTCCTCAATTATTGGATCTTCGTGTTTTACTTGTCATGCGCAATTTGAATTCAGTGACCTTCATGTTACCGATTCAACACTGTGTGGTTACTTGAATGAATCAGCTCTGAGTCCGTGTAACTTAAACTACTAAAGCAGGGATTTTCCCCTTTCCTTGATAAGGAGGGGAATTTTCAACTCTTCTCGAGACATGGGGAATAAGTCTTAAATCTTAAGTTGATTAAATAATGTTTGATGACGAAAAAGTTCAAGTGTAATTTTTCACAAATTTGCGTGTGCTTCGATTATATTTTTTCTGCTATAACATCGGTGTATGCCAATGCATCTCTGATCTATTGGAGGTCGCTTCAAAACGTTTTCATACGCGGCCTTAAAATGATAGAAAATTTTGTGAATGGAATTTGATTGAGATACCAATCATTGGGAATGCTCTTTCACCTTAAAATGCTTTGGAAATGATGTTGTCTTGTATCTTACCAAGTGTACAAGTTATCTACAGCTCCTTTGAAAAGTTTGGCAAGGACTTTGTCGACTGAGAAGTTATTGGTGAGCCTTCGCACGATGGGTTCAACTTTTGATATAATCCGACCGCCTATGTTTGCTCTACTTCTCGTGCTCTTACATTTTCCCTCTAAGAAGCTGATGTTCGTTCCTCCCTTTTTGCTTTCAGAGCTACCGAGGACTTCTTCCCCTTCTTCACAGTTTCACTTATGAGCTGTGTGCGCTTGCGTGCGCCTTTCATCAAACCAAAAATATACCTAGATCAAAGAGTTCAATCGTTTCAATTTGGGTTTTTTTTTTTTTTGGTAAGTTGGTACACCTGTTGTTGACATTCCCTTTAAATCTTAGCGTCATAACTTGATGGGTTTAAGTTGCAACAACGAAATTCCATTACATTTTGCGTAAAAAACGGATTTAATGGTGCACGAAGGTTGGAAATGTTGGAAAAGTGTTTCGGCAACGATTCTGTAAGAAAACAGTCGTTTACCAGTGGCCCGAGTGGTTCAAGAAAGGTCGTCAAAAAAAAGGCAATGCTCACGGTTTTCATGGATTACAACGGTGTAGTGTATCATGAATTTTTGCAGGAAGGCCAGACAGTAAACAAAGTGTTTTATTTGGGCGGTATGAAACGTTTGCGTGAAGCAATTCGCCGAAAGAGACCAAAATTGTGTGCAGAAAACTCGTGGATTTTTCACCATGATAACGAACCGTCGCACAGTGCCATCATTATTCGTAATTTATTGACGAGAAATGCGACAGCCACATATTCACCTGATATGGCTCTCTGTGACATCTTTCTGTTAAATTGAGTAAAAAAACCATAACGGGGAACGCGTTTCAGCAGCCGAGAGGAAGTAATGAAAAATCGCAGGAAGCACTGATGGACATAACGAAAGCCGAATATAAAAAATGTTTCTAGGATTGGATCAGGCGCTGGCATACGTGTGTTGCACTCGATGGGGATTACTTTGAAGGGGACCATATAGATTTAAATGAATTAACTTGTATTTTTGATTTTCTGAAAAAATTCCGGAAACTTTTTGATCAAGGTGGTGTGTTTTGAAAGCCGAGTAAAACTTAGAACAAACCTCTGCAACCTTTGGTTGCTGTCTAACAGTATTACCAACGGTGGTCTGCACTTGATGCATCTCTTGAGATGTAGTGAAATATAGATATTCCGAGCCGTATGCGTGTCAACTGGAAAATCTGTGCTCAAATCCGTTTCTGTTCCAGAAACCGCCTTGGATCCATTGGTCTTGAAGCAAGTTGAGCAGACACATCGTCATTATACTCGTTTCTTCAAGGAATTTTTGTGTGAATCTTCTGTCCAAGGCAAGATTCTCATGGAGGCATTTCCTTCCAATAAGAAAGACGAGCGCTATATGATGCTACTTATCCGAAGACGGATAAGATTGCTCATTACATCGGCTTGGTATCTTTCGCTAGTTCGATCGGTGTTACGTTCAGCATTGATTCTAACACAGAAATCGGTTTCGATCTTATACAAACCTCTTGCAGCAGAGTCTTTGAATCTTCGTGACACTCGCAATATAGCATTTTTTCTCAGGCGTCTTTATCCATCATTATAGTTCCAATTCAATGTGCACTTTAGGATTGAGACACCATGTGTTGCCTCAAGACTCAGCCTCTTATTCTGTCTTAACGATGGAGCTTGTTAAGCTTCATTCTAGCAATCACAGAAGTAGATATTTTCGGAACGGAAGTCTTAATATTTTAGGCGCAGGTTCAAAAATCCTTTTTGCGGACCTTGCGTTTTGTTTACTCCTTCTCCTTTATAGGTACACAATAGCTGTTTATGAACCAACTCAGTTGCCCAAAGTCCCGTGCTTGTTCTTATTAATTGAAAGAGTAATAAACATGGCATTCATTATTTGTAAATTCACAATAAATGAGGTATGAGGTGGTGACTCGAAAACACCTGATCTGAGCACTCAAACTCCACACATTCGTTATCTACTTAATCCACTTCCAGCTGAATGAGATACGAGATATAAAATTGTTATCAAATCGAACTGAATACAAAAATTCATTCAGCTATTTGTGTGCATAAATTTTCACTCAAACTTGTTTGAGTTCTATTTCGATATCTGTCTGAAGTTCGATCGAAAACACAACCTCGGTGAGTTGAGTTTTATTTGTTTTCTGTTTTGAGTGGTTTTACTTCGTTTGACTGGCGCTCTCTGGAGTAAGATCAGTTGGCTAACGAATGCCATTGATTACGTTGTGTTTGTCGGGCTGGGCATACGTCACGAGTGTAGAATATCGTCGCGTCCCTTATTTACAATAAACAAAAACGAGAAATTAATTTTTTTTATTTTCTTTCGAAAAGAAATAAACAAAAAAAAAGTGAAACGTCGAATTTAAATAAACGAACTAATTACGAGAATATAACGAGTTTTAATCGATTTACATAATTTATATGACAGCCCTTAACGAGTTGACATTCATCATAGTACATGACAGTTGATAAAAGAGAAGAGCTTGCTGGTTGATAACCTATATCTGGAGAGCGTAACGAACCCAGTAAGAAAAACAAGACGTGCTTATCTGTCAGATATATCCACTGACAGTTGTTACGCTTTCAAGCATCTGTCTCTGTACGCGAACGTTTTTCAAAAAATTACTTTTTTTTTTTGAACTAATATCGCCATCGTTGTCGGGCCTAATGGGCTTCACCTACATGGCTCGAATGGTAATTAGATTTTGTGCGTCTGAGCGACATTTGTACGTTAAACTTTGAATAATAGAGCGCAAGTTATAATTTGCCGACCCCCCATTTAAACTCACTTACAACTCGACCAACAATTATTACATTTACCAGTGAGAGCGTTGAGTAAATCCTATGTTTGGGATGTCATGTAAAAAAACGCCGCCGCTCAATCGGAACAACACAACTCAAAAAAAAAAAAAACAACGCTACACAACACATCTGGCTGACATTTCTAATTCGTTAGTCTTTTTATGTACTCGTATTTCTTGAGTTTCGGAAACACATATGTTTGTAATATTGTTAACGTATGCTCTAGTCGGTTCGGGGTCTTAATTTTTTATTTTTTTTTCTGTTCTCGGGTCGCAGCATATTCAAAACCAGTAACGAACCGTGAAGTTACCATAATAATAACAACAACAACGAGCAGTGTTTTCAAATACATAATAGTAATAAAGTCCTCCTAGTGATGGGGGATTTGAGAGTTCAAGTTGCTTAAAGTGACGAATGATGGAGCGATCGTTTTGATACTTCAATTTAAAGTGTCAATAAATTATGTGTTGTTTAAAAAATATAAAAAATAAATTAAAATAAAATCATTTTCCAGTGATAGTGTCATGGTTCGCATAATATAATCAAGCGAAAAAGAATACAAAAAAAATCGTTAAAATATCAAACGTGGAGTGGAGTGCTTTGATTTCATAGTTATTGTATTTTTGCAGTGGCTTTGCTTTTGAGTGAAAACAAAAGTGATCTTGTGTCCCGGAGAAAGATTGCAGCCTCCTTTTGGTTTTAACCCTCTAGCGCATTGATTATATATATATATTTTATTTTAATATTTTGGATTGGATATTACGTTGGATATATTTTACAAAAGTAAGTCTTCACGTATTTCTTTTATTTTATAACAAAATTATGTCACTGAGAGTTAATTAATGAAAAGTAAAACGAAATGTGATCGTAATAATTTATGTTTATTGAGGGGTAAAAATTAATTAATTTGCTATAAAGAAAACTTATGGAATAGGTATGAACAACGAATCCTGTACACATATGGCTCGAGCGCAATAGATATCAGAATTCTATTTTTAAATTTTTATTTTTTCGATTGTTTTTTTTTTTTTGTTTTTTATATGTCTTAAGGTGTTTTCTCGGCTTTTTGTTATGTTGTCCTCATATATGTTTTTTTATTTATAGTTTTTGTTGTTCTTTGGTGGTTTTTTATGACATTTTATGAATGAGAAGTTACGCGTTGATTTTGTAGGTTGTAACTTGGCGTGAGGTTGTGATTTTTTTTTTTCGGGGGACTTTCAAGGTTCCCTGAGAGATTAGTGCTATGTTTTTTTCTTTTTGTTTTTGTATTTTTGAATTATGATTGGATTAGACTATAAACGAAAATCAAGGATTGACACAAAAAGAGATTTTATATTTAATTTTATCTTTAATGTGGATCGTATTTTTTTTTACTTTCGTATTTAATAGGTTTTGTTTTTTATTTTTATTTTAGAAACAGCGATGATTGATTGTTTGCGTGTAGAGTTGGTGGTTGTTTGGGGTATTTGGTTGAGATTTTGATTGATTTTGTATTAACCGATTGCAAATTTGTTTAATTTGTTAATTTTGATTTATTGTGTTGATTTGCTTTTTTTGATGTTGGATTTTAGGCAATATGTTAATTTGAAAACGTTTTCTCGTGTTGATTGCCAAGTTTGACTTTAGGCAATGTTTGCTGATAAATACATCGTTAGCTATACTATACTACTGAAGAGAAAAAAGAAAAGCACTAGCAAGGTTTTTGAATAGAATATTTACGGCGTTATGGTTTGAGAGAAAACAGGTATGGGTATTGAAGTGATTGTTACTTCAATCGATGGAGAAGAAAATCTAAGATTTGAGGTAAAATGAGAAAACGAAACATAGCCACCAAGAGTTTTGTTGCATCTTTTGCTGAAATTTTCCATCACGCAAAAAGGTCGGACTGTAAGTTCTATGAAATTTAATATAATGTTATATAAACAATTAATTTTATTAAATTAAGATCACTTTCATGGCGGATTTGACAATGGGCCATCATGTCAACAAAACTTTTCATTGATTGGATGGATAGGGGCCCCATTCAATGAACCACCACCACCGATTACACGATGAAAGAACTTTCGTCTAAATTATCAATTTTGGGCCACAAAAAATCGGTTTTTGGTAGTGCTCTCCATTACCATCTTGGTACAATAAACCAAGTAATTTAAAACCGCACAAATTGGTCACACTTTTAAGATGAATCGGCTTCTTCTTGATAAGCTGTGGAATTTCCAAAAGCCATATGTTTTTGTGGCAATTCCTGATGTTTTCCGTAAAAAACAAACACAACCTTGAGTGCCGACCGACATTGCACTGCAACTCTAGTATGGTTCACAACGTTTGACTATAAATAAAGCAGATTGACGGCAACTGACAATGAGATGAACATGTTTCTTTTGGCAAAAAGACCGAATGAGAAGCTCAAAAATTCAGAGAAACATGCTCATAAAACAGCCTTTCTCAATAAAAGTTCTGCGAGTGTGCAATCGAATTAGTGCATTCTGTTATGTTCAAAGGAGCGATTCTTCGAACTTTAGATTTTGTCTGACCCTCAATGTTTGGACACATGGGGAGGATATGTTCATGCTTTCATACTTCTTCCATTTATCATTCCATTCCATTTATCGTTGAAAAGTGTCCTAATCCGAATTTTAAGGCTACATACTTTTCGACTATGTGCTGCTCGAACGTTGTCAAAAAAGGCACACGGCTTAGCTTCGAATTCTCGAAAAGTGTACACGAACATTTTACCACTTAAAGTTTAAATTTTTGTGGTTTGAATTTAGTCCTAGAACTGCAAAAGAAGGTTTGGCCCAAACTCATCAACATGCATATATTAACATTCTGAATTTTTTTCTACAGCTTAATGGATATTATGATGGATTTTTCTGAATTAAGCTGTAGCCGATAAACTATAAGTGATTACTCACATTCGCAAGTTCATTGTTCCAAAAAAGTAACAAAAAAAAGAATAAAAGGCTATTCGATGTTCCAAGTTTCTGTTACTTTTTCCGTTGGCCTGTAAAATGCGATGCAAAAGATACGGAAAAAAAACATATTGTATAACGTTGTTAAATTCACATTTGAAGTTCAACAAACCCTATCGGCTTACAATCTGGCATAATGGAAGATTTGGCACGTGTTCCACTCATGTGATTATTTTGCTCAGCATTTTCTTCTCATTTTTGAAAAGGAATCCAGTTGAGAGCCTGATATGACTGCTATAACGAACGTGCCAGTCTTATTGATTGGCACATGATCATCTTCCATTTTTATATTTTTTAAGCATGTCTATCCGACTACCATAATGAATTGCATATTGTTAAAAAAAAGATGCATATCGAAACTTGGATAAGTAAAAAATAAAGATCGTATCAAATAAGATAGGTGGCGTTGCTTAGGCCAGTTGGCATAACTATTGTACACCCAACACAACGATAAATCTTTTTGAATGGTATTTGCAATAATTAAGCTGTCGTCTTAAGGTTCACGCACTTGTTCCATTACCTTAAATGCTCTGGCACCTCTACTCGTCTGGCAAGATATTCAGCATAATAAACGAGAGAGCTGTCAGCTAATGGGCTCGACGGTAACTAAAGTTTGATAACAGATCGTACTGTCCAGTTTCCTTTGTAGCAGGACTAACCCTAAATTTGCACGAGTTCCTTTTCCATCTATTCACCATTTATTAAATCTAAATTATTGTCTTGTGCCTAAAAGACCAAACAGAAGCAGGTTATGGACAGCCAAATCGACTGACAAGGTTGTGTAAACTGCGTTCCTCAAAATTTTAGTATCAGAAGGCAAGGGCAGAATAATTAAAGAAGCTTCGTTTCTAACCAAGGTTTCTTTTTGACATCTGGATTCAGTTAAACTGAAATCTCTTTAGGGAGTGAGGCAAAGCTTTTCATCATATACGAGTAGGTGTGCTTGACTTCGAACGGGCGAAGGATTGCCAACTAATTGTGAAGGGGGTGTCTAGATTTTCATTATACGAATTTGAACCCTGTGCCTCTTGTGCAGTAGTCGGGATACTCACGTTGCAGTAAGTACTTCACTGGTTATTCTGGTTTTTATTAGGAACGTGATACAAATCCGCATAGTTTCGACACCAGGTTTTGCTGAACATTTTGCGGACTTCAAAAGACGCTCGTTCGAAACACTTCACCTTCATAATCACTTTTCGAAAGATCATAGTAAGACTCTCTGATTCAGATGTAAAAAAAGGCTATGGTTTCTCCTTACCTAGAAATGCTTATCCAAAAGCGATGTTACGAATAGCTCTTTAAATTCTAGTATACCCCAAGATTATGCTATCAGGCTTTATTCTTTTGATCGGCCTGCAAAAAAATGTATGCAAATATAAGTTTGTCGACCCTTTAACCAGACCGATGATTGGCAAACCATTTGTTGAAGATCTAAATAAATGACCCGTGAAGCTTTATTCTTGAGAATGCTTCTACGTCTTATTTATATATGTAAAGCTTTATGTAGGATAAAATTAAAAAATAAATAACAATTAAATAAAAAATTTAAAAGTGAAAAGGCAAAAAAGAAAGTTAAAGATCGTCCTTTTAGTGTTGGCTAAGTTAATTTTGTGTTTCTTCCAAAAGCATAAAAGAAAAAGCTGCAGCCACTACCTGTTTCCCTGATATTATTAGGAGACTTTTCCACAACAGAGCAGCTTTTACGAAAAACTGGCGTTCGGATGTCAGACACGAAAACTTCGGTACAAGGGGATTTGTGAGTCTCGGTGGTGATAAGAATTGAAACCTTCACGAAGGTTTGCGTGTACTTTAAAAAGTTGCCAAAAGTCATACAGATTTTTTTTTCTAAAAAAAAACTAGACACGTGATCTCTTTAAGCCTTAATGTAACGTGCCACATTGAACTTCCTCCGGCCGACTGAATCACAATCTGTGAAAACCTCGCAGGCGTACATTTGAATGCATACAACAATTGTTTTTCATTAAAAAGGTGTATATTTCTAAATGACCCTTAGTGTGCGAAGAGCGCCAAATACTTTTCCACCAATCTTATTAAAACGCTTAAGAGATTGTTTACAATGTTAAAATATTCTATCAGAGTACGGAGGGACAGATCTTGCGATTTTTTTGAGAAAACAATACATTTTTATTTGTTTGAGACTATCATCAACTCTCAGGAACTCTCAGAATTAACATCTTTTTACTTTTTTGATGAACATATTTAGTCAGTTTTGTAACCCAAATTGAAGGCAAATAACGAAGCTGATGACGATAGAAATCTTGAAATCTTATACGGCAAACTTTTAGTGTAAGTAATGTTCGCATTTTATTTTTTTTTCAATACTCGTACTTTAAAAAAAAACGTTTCTAAGCAATTCCTGCGTTGTCAAATATATTCCTTAGATCCTCATCTAGATCTCAGTAAAATAAAGTCTCAAAATACCAGAGTTTTCGACCATTGGGAAGTGTAAGAACGCTGAGTCTGAAAGCTCCCCAGATAATATGCAAAGATAATGCCAAGTCTGGAAATCAGTGTCCAGTTAGTGAACCAATTAAAATGCAAATCTCTTTTTTACTCCTTGACATAATGGCTGTGTCCCATTTTGTTAAGGGTCTCATTATGGTAAAAAACTGAACTCAATGTTGAGTGACGTAAAACTGTTTGTCTGTCCACACGAAATTTATAAACATTTTGTGGGCTGGGATTTCGAGAGTTGAGAATAGTTTCACAATAAATTAAAATATTTCTTGCCAAAAAAAAAAAAAAAATATTAACAGCAGTGAAATACATAACCTCAATTGCGGGAGGCTTTCCACTTGAATCATAAAGTCATAGAGCTGACATTTTAACTGCTTATAGCACTGAAAATATCTCTGCTGTCAGTATCTGCATATTCATATGCACAATCAAAGGCAAGAATCTTCTGGCTCAACCATTCTGGCAACACTGGCCGGACCAGCCACGCCAATAATAATAAGATAGATACTGTGCACTTACTGCGCTTTATGAAAACATTTAACGACGGACGTCTGGAGGCACTTACCCATGCCGGGACCTGCATTGTTCACCTTTCGAATGTTGTCTTAACCATTCCTAAGAGGGTGATCATATTCAAATTAAACTGAACAAGCGGCCGATGGATGGCGCGCATGCGTACCTGTATTGTGTGTTGGCCGCCGCCGCGCCGTGTTTGTTATTAATAATTGAATTGTTGGATTGTTGAATTGATTGGAGTCGTATTATATATGCAGTTATTTTTTTTTTTTTTTTTTGTTAACTCCTCTGCCAGCCTTGACGGTGAAGGTATGGAGGCAGGCAGGCTTTGGCTAGTATAGAGGTAGGTGGCCAGCTTGGTTGATAATGATGTTGATATTATGTGGACAAAGTGGATGCAACTTGACGCTGTGACATTGTCAAAACATTGTGCAGGGTTAATTGCATTCAGAGGGAGTTTGCTCGCGACACGAGTCGGATTCCAACTGTCATTTGCATCGAGCTGCAGTCATATTGGGTGGCACATTGGCAATGTCAGTGGCAGTGGTAATGGCAGATGGACTACCATTTAGCTTAATGCAAGCGGGAATATGCTGAGGCTGACTGCATTAATTCGAGAGTATAAATGTGTGCGTGTTTTCACTTTTTGTTGTTGTTGCTTCGTATCTGAATCGCGATGACAATTGAATTTTAATGTTTGTACCCCCACGACGACTGTTGTGTTGATTTCTTAATTGTTTTCTTTTATTTTATTTTCTACTTGGAAATACGGGCCCTGATCATGTCTGATATGCTTGCATGTTTTTTTTTTCTCTCTCTCACACTTTTCCATTTCCTTTGGATTTTATTTTCTTGTTATGTGTGCCTTTTTTGGATTTTTTCTGATGTTGTGCATTTTCCCATGACAACATTTGAACAAGGGTTGCCTGAGTCGGGCTTTATTATAGTCGAGGGGTATTTAAATTTTATGACCCATTAACAGTTTATAATTGGATGGTGTCAGGGATTCGGTTGTATTGTATTGCCATCGATACCCCACAAGAAGAAGATAATAAATGAGAAATTCATTCTTGTGGTTCGGATATCAAGAAAAACTGCGGCTGGCTTGAGTAATTTAAGAAAATTAATCGTATTCATGTAATCATACCCTCGAAGTTTTCTTATATGCCGCCACGAGTAAATGCCAGAGGGGTTATGTCATACCTATCGCTATACGCTGTTTATGATTAACGCATTTGATAAACAATTATATTTTTTTTTCTAACGATAGGAATGTGAATGGCAGGTGTTGATTACTGAAAATTTATGAAAATAATTATTATCGATAAGAAAAGATCAATGCTAACGTTGTTAACTTTCGAAGTTCTCTGAAATGCTTTACGATGTTCCTATCTACGGAAATTCGCCGCCTGACACAAGTAATGAGCTGAAGGAGATATAAACACTTCATTCAAAAATCAAATGTCAGTCATAACATACACGCATTCATCTAGCTGTCACTTCATTGCCATATTATGTAGCTACTAGCGCGGTAATCTGTTCGTTACATTTTGAAGGTTGCATTTGACGTAAGAAATTCAATTTAGTTTAGGTTGTGATTTTCTTTAAGTGCCTTAAGTGTAAATTGAAAAATTTACGTAGAATTTTAGCATTGAGTGTAAGAAATTTCTTAATCGACATTCAAGCTCCGTTTTGCTAAAGCAACATTCGGTTATTGTGAAACATTACGTCATCTCTAGAACAGTTCACACTCCGATCGGAATATTTGGGTTCCTGATGACATCAATTCTCCAATAAATATCATTCTAATTATAGCATTTAAAACACCATGATGCAAAAATGATGCATCACTTAAAGATTGTCATTGTCACACCTCACGGACACACCCGCGTCTTGCATTAAAAATGCGTCAACCAAATGGGAACATTTTAATTTAATAAAAAAAAGGGTTTAATAATTTACAATCCAAACAAAATGTGTAAAGGTGTCATTTGTCTTGTGACAAATTATTTCGTAAACAAATGTCTTCGTGCCTGACAATAATAATTGGACTAAATATAAAACAAAGTTCAGAGTGCTTGTTATTTCGTATAAATTATCAAGCCTTGCTTTGTAAGTGTCCCAAATGAATCATGGCTTAAAATAAGAGCCTGATCCACTTACTCGTATCATGGAATGGAGAACAATGCACGAAAAAAGGTTGGCAAGTAATGAATTCTTTCGCTAAATTCTAAAGCCGCTCGAACATAAATTTTGACAGTGAGCCTTATGAAGAAGAAAGCTTAGCCTATGGAATTCAAGGAAAAACACTTCTGGGAAGTGAACACATTTCGCGAAAAAGATAACGAACAATTTAAGGTAAGGTTTAAATCTTAGACAAGAGGAAATAACTTTTAACTGAAATCTTCCTTTAGCAAACATTCAGCTCTGGAGCTGTGGGCTGAAATCTGTCCGAAAATACACACAAAAATTCATTGAAATAATTTTAAACGGTCTATCAAATGCGTCACGGCTGTCAGCAAACAAATAAATAATAATTAAGAGTGGCTTAAAAAGATGCGTTGGCTTTTTTAATAGGTGATTTATTGGACACAACTCTTGTGGTTAATCCTAAGGGGTAAATGAAAATTTACTGCTGATTCAATACAGAGTTTTTTGTACGGTGTGAACGTTGTATAGTGACCTTCACAGTTCCGAACACGCAGCTGACTAAAACAAACTGCATGGGACGGTCGTGAAGAAGGAATCCCATGATTTGCCGGATTCCGGGTCAAATCTGGAGAAAATCGATGGTTTTTGGTGTTTTCGAGCGATATGCGACATAACCAGTTCAGTTTTCCCGCGATTCCAAATTCGCCATTCCTTAGTATGATAAATGTCCTTTTCCAGGATTATTTTATTGTCGATTTGCCAGTCAGGAAGCCACTATGTTATTGGCCAATTTGAGTTTTGAAAGAAGGCCTCAGAAGTTTATATACTGGATAGGTTACGCTAGGTTCTTGTGACATTGAATATAGTTTTGTGATATCCCAGTCGATGCACATGCTTTCGCTCATCCAATTCTGATAGCTACTCGAACACCACCGTCACATTTAAAAACTTCAGCTTGTAGACTATTTGAAGTCGTACTTTAGGCTGTGTTTTAAACTATTTTATGGCCAACCACCAACTTCTTCTTCATCGACTGGAGTTGGGTTTTCTTCAAATTTGAATATATTCATCATTCCATGCGGAATGCGGTGGCAAGATCTCCTTTACAAATAAACTTGGTGATTTTCTATTTCTTGAGCTGTTAGACTGCGAAAGTTCTTTTCCTTAATTCCTTCCAATCATTCCAGCAAATTCTTTATCGAATTCTATATTGGTTTGTATAAAAGGCCTACTACATGTGCTGAAAAGTCCTTTGATTTTTTGATAATCGACGCCACCGGAAAATGATCATGACTCATTGTGAAAGGCTTATCTTGATCTAACATTGTTTTTTTGGTGGGAAAAACTTCAGAAAAATCATGGCAGTGGTTGCAGAATACATTATAATACAGATAACATTATCCCACATTTGCTCCTGTGAGAACAATAGTTTGTCGGTGCTTTAGTGAAATTAAAGTGGACAGTACAAACACTCTGGAAGGCCAAAAGAGACTACGAATGTGGAAATCGTCAAGCAAGTACATCGAATCGAAAAGTGAAGTTTCGTCAGCGAAAAGTAAAGAACGGTCGGAATACATTTTGCACGATGTCTTGGAGATGAAAAAGCTATCGGTGCCGCGTTTGCTGACAGTCAACCATACCGAGCAGTGCGTTGATGATTCAGCGTCCGGTTAAGCGTTGTTGCAGCGTAATTGAGCGGACTTTTTGTCGACGTTTTGTGACGGTGGATGAAACTTATGTCCATTACCGTAAATCAGAGTCCATTGGCAGTCTCTAGAATGGCTGGAAAACCAGTCCAACGCGATGGCCAAACTGGACCGATTGCGATTTTCCAGACTTGGTTCTCAAGTGGTGGCTGTAGTGAAAGAGATTCATATCGAATGCAAAAGCTATCGCGGAAACCGAGGCGTATTTCGAAATCTTGGATGTTTCGCACTGCAATAAGGGCATCATAATATTAGAAACTCGATATTCTAAGTGTAATGCCTTAAAAACGCTCGTTTTTCTTAAGAACGTCGACTGCAAGCCCACGTAGAATATTGTCAAGACTTAATTATATCGAAAAAACACTTTTGGGCTAGTGTTAGGCAAAAAAAACAACCATTCTCATTTTAGTTAAAGAACCCTTTTTGTAGAAGTAGAGCAATATTTTCAGACACGCTTAACAGTCTAGACACCTCATTCATGATCCTAAATAGTTCTCAATTAACATTCCTGCAATCCTTTCTTTTTTTTTATTCATATGCACTTCAGGCTTCTTCTTTGTTTCGTGTTAATGAAGCAAATGGAATTTCAATTGCTCCCATCCAACAATTCTATCCTTTCTACGATTCCCATTTAAAACACATACGACATCATCTATCTCAAACCCTTTTTATCGTACGTTTTCAACTTACAATAAAGAATCAGTTGCTATTGACCCTTAAGCCATACACCGCTCACCGCCTAGCCTCTTATCAAAAACCAATTACACAAAGCCTCACACACGATCGAACAGCAAGCAAATCGGCTCCAAGATCGAATAAGTCAACTTTTATTGTGCGTCCACCCAACTGAAAGGGAAAGGGATCCTTCATCTCGAGCTCGCTCCTTCTACAATAAAAATCTGTACTCGTATAGCGACAACCGACGATCATCAGCGGCAGCGCGCACAGCGCATACTCAGCGTGCTTAGTGCTTACACGGGCGCAATCAGAGGACGGGTGTGTCACCACTTTTCTAAATGGACGCGGACAGTGTGTTATTTTAAATAATGATCGCTGCCCGAGCACACGGGGATCGTATATATCCATCGCCATCACACTCACCACCACTTTTTACTCGGCACCTCTAATAACCTAGTCTCAAGTCGAGGCGAACAGGCAGAACCTCCTATAGAGATCATGCTGAGAGTGTTTAGCATACCGTAGGCTCGCCAAGTCGCAGCATCCGAGATCTAAAGCTACTGCTGTATCTCGTGTAACCTCGTTACACTAGGAAAACTCCAATTTACTAGTTAATTATATCGTGCGCTCCTATTAAGCCGATTGAAATGGTGACACTTACAAATTGCACAAAACAAAAAAAAAAAAAAACGTACAGAAAAAAAGGCTGCTCAAAGCGTCCGTCGCGTCGTCGTCGGAGGGTCTAAGAGTATTAATTTGATTTTTTTTTGTTTTTTTTGTAACGCGCAATGTGCCCGGCGGTGTGGAAGTGGATGTGGAAGTAACTCACAGCGCGTTTGCTTCTCGAATCGAAAGCGAACTCAATTTGAATATCTATCTATCTGTAAGCTTGATTATTGCGGCTAACTGGTGAGAGAGGTGTTGTAGTAGTTAGCTAGCTAGCTGATGGTATTCCATCTCGACGAGCGACAATGGGACACCTATGTAGTCGCCGGACGTAAGTGGGATTTGTTTGCTCTCGACGTCGCGCTATTTGTATTTGCATAGAATTGCTTTGGCTTAAAGTATCTAACAGAGTGGAAGAGCGAACTCGGTTGTCGTCGTCTTAGTCGTCTTAGTCGTCTTCAGAAGCCATAGGCGGCATTTTGACCCTATTTCGATCCATATCAATGTTAATTAATTATTTATTTTCTTTTCGTATACGTAACGTGAAGTGTTACATTTAAATTGTCGTGTCTGTGTGTGTGTACGAGTCGATGTTTGTGATTGGAAATCTAATTTCATGAATGGAAACGTGATGCGGCCTAAGCAATTAAATTGTATTTTGGTTAATTGCCTTCCGTTTGCCTGCAGAAAAGGGACTGTTTGGTTATGTTGTCGTTTTGTTGGCTGTAATTACAAAGAGACAGTGGATATTGGACTGCCATTATACAACACGAGTTTTGATAAAAACAAAAAAAAAAAATCGATTGGGGGATCGCTCGTATCCACATTTTTGTTGCATAAGATGGTGTGACTTACATGTGTCAAATGATGGAAGTATTCGAAGCGTGTTCCAAATAAGAAACGAGTATGGTGCACCGATGGTATCGGTCTTGAGGCGGCTAGATGTGAGCTCAACTGTTTAGGGAATCGATTCACGCCCAAGTCACATTCTTTTCATCGACACATTTGGAGTAACGAGTGCGATATCTATCATCTTTGAATTGTTGCTGACGACCGGTTTTGGGTCGAGTTAAGAGTCTCTCAAGTGGCGCTGTGTACAAAGTTTATTGATTAGTTAAATTGACATTTGGGCTTTTTAAGTACAGAAATTAGGTGAAATTACGTTTTTAGAAGGCAATAGTCGTAGGCATGCAGTGGCGTAAAACCGTCTGATGCACGATGGCGATCCCACCTTTCCAAACTTTCCAATTTTGTTATTTTTTTTTGTATTCTTAGCATACCTCGGGAATTGCTTAGTGTTATAAAAAATATCCCAATTGATTCCGTAAGTTTTACCAATGGGCAAAGGGATAAATTGCAACCAGCTTCATCTATAATATAAATTTGTATATAGTATGTCGTTCCGGCGATTTCCGATAGGGTCATCTGTCAAACATTCTGTCATTTTATGACATTTACGTTTAGTACACTTTGGTAAATCGCTATGCAGAGACTTATCTATCCAATATTTATTTACTAATGTAATAAAGCGGTAATGTTTGTAAGCTTGTTTGCACGAGGCAACCCTCGAAACTTCCCCTCCGATTTCAAAAATTCTTTAACCAATACTTACAAGGGACCTACAGAATGAAAATAGGCTATAAATTATTTCCTCCAAACAAAAGGGTCTTTCGTAGTGACCAATTATGTAACTGAAAAACGGTCGAGCGAACCCTGCTTTAACGGTAATAGATATTCAATTCTTTAGAAAAGTTTTTGAAATCAAAAAGTTCAACAAAAAAGTCCGAGACGACACATCTTTATGTGTTTAGGTTATGGCACAAATTTTCAAAGAGTAAACGTTTGCAACTATGTTATTTTGTATCCTGGACGTAATCTTCGACACGACCCACCTGATTTTAAAAAATTCTTCCACCAATACTTACTGTGTTCTGTATGTTTTGTGTGCGCAACTTAAAAAGCACTGGCCCAATTTATGGTGCTCATAATTGTCCATCTGAGTAGTTTATGCACAAAATTCTTATGGAAAATATTCATCCCATATGACAAAGTATTGAATCCATCGCCTTTGTAGATTCGACGCCGGCCGCTCTCATAAACCATCAACTTAGCCTGCAACCATATGAGACCGTTTTCGTAATACTTTCATTGGATGCGCTCAAAATTAATTTGAATGAGCACAATTTTCACAAAACTTCCGAGGCCCTATTTTATGAGTGGTGAATCTTCCTTCAAATGTGAAGAACGTGCCAACATGTACGTCAATGACGAACGCTTGAAGTAAATGGGTAGCGAGGTACACAATTGTTTAAAGGACAAATGGTTCCAGCGGTTCAACATTCCTTTAGCGGGTCAAACCATAACTTTATTGAGACATGTATTAATAAACCTGTCGATTGACCGCCTAGATCTAACGATTTGATTTATTTGGACATTTTTTTGAAGAGTCAAGTAACTCTAAATACTTTTTCAAATATTGGCAATTAAAATACTGTGAATTGAACGAATGCAAATAAGTGCATAGAAATATTCTAACTACAGTTAACGATTTAAAAGACAAAATTCGCCTTGTTTTTTTTCTTAAATAAGGTTGCGTTTGCTGGAAAAAGTGCAACAAGATTGTAGGCTTATACGATAGCGTCCGTAAGACACGGCCTCGGTACATACTATATATACATGCAATTGTCTTCAAACACCTTAAACATATATTGCGATACTTTGCGCGCAAACCAGAGACGATTGATGCACTCAAGAATAGTATCGGTCAACGTAAATGTGGTCCCACTCATATTTATACTATATACTGACTTAAATTTTAAGCATCATATTCTTAGCGAAGCGACAAAAGAGGAAATGACTTTAATAAAACCAGCTCTGCAACGATAGCCAGCTTATTGGTGATCATGTATCTAAATTTGAATACTGCCAAACTATCAGCGTCTTTCGAAAAGAAAACTGGCGGATATGAAGGTCCTATTGGCTGACTGCAAACTAGCCAATTATTTAGAATTTTCCCTCATTGAGTTCGCTTAGTGTCGACGACGACGACGACTTCGAGAGACATTGCGCCGACAACGAGTAGTTACGGAACGAAGCGTGGAGGTCGGATCATGGTCATTTTGATGTGCAAATTTGTTGTGTCGTCTGCATGCTCACTCGACACTGCAGAACATACTCGTACACGGTGATGTCAGCCGCAACGGCAGCCAACCAAACCAACCGATCATGGTTACTCAGCGCAATGAAGTCGAACTTGTCGTATGTAAGTATTTATATGCTGATGCTGCTGCCGCGTCGTCGTCTTCGTCGTCGGCTTCTAATAAATGAAACCAACCCAGGAAGCAGATGTTTGCCAAAAACAAATACCGAAACCCATGAGCGCACAGGAGGTAGATCTACTCGCCGCGCCGGCTGCTGCGGTTTCGGACCGCTCGCTGTCAGTGGAGGCTTATTTGGTTCGTGGTATAGTGTTGTTTGGCTTCGGAATGGAACCTGGCCAGTGTTGTTGGTGATTTCATCTTTTAATTTCGACAACAACAACACAATGAAAACAACGACAAATTAAAGTGCTGATGCTGACTGTTGATGAATTAATTTTTGGGTGCATCTCTTGTGGATGGATGGTTCCGCTGGCCTGTGGGCTTCGTCATTTGTTGTTGACTTAAGGGTGTCGAGAGGGCACACTTTTCGCAGGCAATTTATATTCCGTGAAGTGTGAGTTGTAGAGATGAGAGGTTTTTTTTTTGTTATTTCTTTTGAAACGTTTTTGTGAATGGAAGAACCTTTTTTTCTTTGTTTTTTGATATTTTGCTTTAATGTTTGGTTCGTTTTTGTTTCGTCAGAACTTTGGGTATTGACGTAAGAATGGTCGGAAATTAAGGGCTAAGGCCGATGAACCTGAATGAAGGTCGGAAGTTTGACAACAGAGTAATTTTAAATGAGCAACGTTGTTGTTTGCTGATTTTATTGGGTTCTTCTTCTTATTTTTTCCCCTTGTTTCCATTTAAATGGTTTTATTTTATTTTTTTTTGTTCCAAAGCCGAGGGAAAGGAATTTCCTGTGCGGAGGACTTTATCAGTTTCAAGACGGAATATTGATGCTGCGTCAAAAATGCATTAAATTTCCGGAGGGCTGTGTGTTTTCTTTCTGTTTTGTTTTCCGGGAAGGTCTGAGGTATGGGCATGAAGGGAATTTATCAAAGACTGATTGGCACTGAAATGATTTCTGAGGAATTGTGATAACAAAATTTTTGTTTCCTCGAAATTCGTTGTTCCTACAATGTACACTTTTTTGCTCAGAGAGTACAGATCGAAGCTGTCAATTTACTAAAGAGTAGAGTTAGTAGAAATTAAACTCCTCGTCCTATTATGATGAGTTGTCGACAAGCGAAAGAAGTTTGACCTGGACTTGCTGTAGTGGTTACTGTATTGGCTACTGGAATTCTTACTTCATGTAGGTAGTCTACAACAATGGTTTGTGTATATGATCTGACATTGGCTCTGCTTTCGAGGCATAGAGAGACAGTAGGGTAGTGAACTAATCTTTCAAAGAACAGCAAAATTCATAAGAGTTTCAAACCAATACACAGTCTTTTCATCACAACAAGGGTGGCCATAATCTCTTGAGAGCGAGCAAATTATTTAAAAAAAATCCTGTAGATCGAAATTTCGGGCCAATTGTATGCGGCTTAGGACACAGACTATCTTGTCATCATTTTTGTTGCGAATATATAAAATTCTTTTCGCAGATATGGTGAAGTGAAATTACCGAATAAAGCTTCTCATGACAGTTATGATTCCACGGAAACAGAAAACAGATTTCTTGACGTTCGAAACTAGTTGATTTCCTGCCTCGTGTTTCTATGGCCTAGCTCAACCATAGGTGTCTGCGTTGTATTTTGTTTTGAAATGTTGCCGACTCCGAAAGGCTCCAGAAGCTTTTTCTTGTCAGTTTGTACTTATCGGAAGGATAATTAGTCACTCGCGAGGGAGGGCCGCGTTCTCATCCGGACTTAAACCCGGGTTTTCACTCAGAAATTTGGCGCCGAGAGAGAGTTCTTAAAACATCGTGATTGCTCCATGTGCCAGTTTTTGTACAGTTTTGTACGATGGAGACACATGTTTAAACAACTGAATAAGATTATTTCTGATACAATAGTTTCGCCGAAAACTGTTCTTTAAGCGATGAGCACGTAGAGTCATTCCAGAACCTTTCCTTGCATAGAAAAAAAGTCTGCTCTCGGAGGCAGGATGAGACTTCCACTCTCGTTCCTCGAACGGCAGTAGTTAATCCACCCATAAAGCACCATCTGTCAAAAGGTAAGTGTTCCCAACTTGAGCCTAGTCCATCCCCACTCTATTCTAGAAAACGATCCGAAAAAAGACCTTTAAACTGTTGTCCAAAGTGTTCCTGAGGTCACAAAATTTAAGGTCAAGGCTGTCCGTGTATCTCTGACCTCCATGAGCTCTTAAGAATGGGATCCTTCTTAAGAGCTCATGGAGGTCAGAGATACACTTTCTTGCTTCTTTCGAGTTATTTTTGAAGATGGCCATCATCTCTTTGCATAACCTAGTCAGAGATCTTGTGTACACTTAATCCGTCCGTGATGTGCACTGTGCCATCATTCAGGTCGGAAACCTGGTGGTTTCGTCGTCTGTGTGGCATCACTACTGTTTTAGTTGTTTATGTTTTCCCTGTTGCAGAAGGGCCCATCGGCCAAAGAACTAAGTCAGGGAAAAGTTTGACGTCTAGTGAGTAAGCTATCCATACCGCCTCCAACAACATCTGTCAGAATGCTTTGGCTCCCAATGAACCACGATCTGCCATCGACAGCGGAATGCTGGCTTTAAATTGGTACAGTTTTAAGTCTGGTATTACATCAAGTGGCGTTCTTCATACATCGTCCGATCTTTTGGATAAGATAAAAGGGCAAAGGAAAAATTGTCTCATACATACATATAATGAATTCTGTACTGTCTCCATTTTTAATTCCTCCACGGAACAATAACCTCCCTTTACTTGCAATTAATTTCAGGCTTCCTGTTGAGCAAAAACCCTGAACTTAATGGTAATACACCGCCTACAAAGTAAGAGTTACTCCTCTTCAAGTATTATACCGTCCACGGCAATAAAACGCACCAAATGAACCGACAAGGCCGGGAACATTATGCCACGCTCTGTTTCCGTCCGTATTGTATCAACATAGTTCAACTCGAATACGTGCATCATTGCAACAACTCAAGTCAAACACAAAAGCGAAATTAAAAATAAAAAAAAAATTCTACGAGTAATCGACTGAAAAGTGCAGCAGCTGACAGAGGAGCTCACCAGACCACAACAACAACACCAAACAGCCCTGATCAAGGCGGCCAGCGCAACAGCAACAGCACCAGCAGCAGATGAGTGTTGTGAGACTGTGGGGAAACTGGGAATGAGACACCAAATTAGTTTCATTTCGAGAAGATGAGCCCTTCTGTCGGGCAAATGACCGTTCAACTGATACTGATCGCGCGCCGGCCGCACGAATGATCTCCACTGTATGGCAATTACACCAGAGTTCGAGTACCACAAACAAGATTCTAGGCGCGCAAGTAATTTCTTTTGAAGTGGTCCATTGCACGAGGAGGGATCACCGACCAAGCTCCTCGAATATGGCACAACATATGGCCGCCGCCGCTGCCGCTGCCGAGCCGATCTTGTCCAATGCTGGTGCGAGTCTAGTACTTATTCGTTTTAAAACGTACACGCACTTTGAAGTGTTGATCCGGATCGACAGTTCGGCTCTGTGTAGCTGGGGAGTGCGAGATGCGAGATGATCTTCATCCCGCCAAAGCTACTACGACCGATCGTTTGTTCGTCATCTGTTCATAGAGTTGTTTCATGCGTAATTGTTGTGTGTTTTTCCTGTAGAATGCGGTCTCTTTGCCCTGTCTAGAAACACAGTGCTTATCTGTTGAGAAAAATAAAAGGGTCAGTCGAGGCGATTGCGTGCGACTTGATAGGGAGTAACAAGTTAGCATGAACATGATCGGCGTTGATGAGTCGTTTAGTGCTAGCCTGAGAAAGCTGTAGTTCTTGGTATACACATAATTTACATTCCAAACTTAATAGGCTGTGGGTATTTGGTGGAAGTTGAACTTTTGAAATTAATAATGTTTCGCAAGCACTTGCCATAGAGGCTGCTGTTGAGTTCAATTAAACATATGACATAATTGACGGTTATTTTTGTACCCGATGACTCCAAAGTCGTATAGACGTGAATATTCAACAAAATGATGTCACTTTCAAATGTGCTGGTGGGTGTTTAATTGCAAGCAGTTTGTGAGCGGGCTTTTGCTCGATACCAAGGCGTTGAGACAGACGGTCATATGTCATCGACTTGATTCGACCTTAAGCAATTGCCAAAGCGACGAAAAATAACGCCAGGTTATAGAGTAGCTTAAATTAGGAAAATTTATAAATTTTTAATGTAGAGAAGCTGCATGAGTTCATTTGTTATTGTTTCGTTAAAAGAATAAACTTGGATTTATGAGGTTACATTGTTTCTTCCAAATTATCATTGTTATCGTATACTTGCACACACGTTAAATTTTTGGAATAGCTTGTTTCATTTTGCAATTTATCAAAATTCTCTTGACAATAATTTTCATTTGTTCCTGATTCGTAGTATATTTTTTTGGTTCATGATTTCGCTGGAATATCAAGTGTGAGTATTTACACAGATTGCACAGTAACAAGCAGTATTTTAGCAATGCTTTGAAATGAAAAAAAAAAAACTCCAAAACTTCTGCGGTATATGATTTTTCACAATTCTCTCTTTTAGGCTACATTTGGGTTCAAAAGGGGTCAACAAAATCGTGTGAAAAAATAATGTTATCGAAATGTAGTGAAGACATGACACGGAATCGGTGGAGATGGTTTCAAATGTTGACTCGTACATTGTTTTGCTCGCCCGTTAGCATTCCGGGTTCCGACTACGCCGACAGCTTGCTTATTTGATACTTAGAATGAGATCCCCGTGACATGATCGATACTCGACTTTTTGCACATTTTCTTCGATGTGATGTTGATAGCCTGTAATCGCGATGAAGTGCGTCTTCGTTCTACCAAGTCGGCGTGTATATTTTTTTAGATTAAGATGTTTTTTTTATGGTTTATCGTCCAAAAATGGCTTAAAGTCCAAAAATATTTACAATCATGACTTATAATTAGACTTATAACTAAGGTAAGGTTTTGTCGGCTCAACAATAAGGGCCCGACTTATTTCTTATGATATTTATACAAAATATTATTTTTTTTACAAAAAGGTTCCAATGGCGACTTAATCTTTTCGGTGACTCTATGCAATTTTCCAAACATTTTTTAAAGTTTTTGTTGAAGATTTTTTTTTTTTAAATTTATAATTTTAAAACTAATTACAGGGTCCTAACCTCTGTAATATCGGCTGTCTGCTTCTAAGTAGAACGAAGTCTCCTAGCAACTTACGATGTCCTCGAATCTCTCGTCGATAATAGCTCGTGGGCTGAGGTACCTCAGCGCTGGCTCTAAGGTCTGCTGCCTGATGTTCCTGATGTCTCGATTTGGATGGTCCCTTAATTTGTCCAGTATCCTTCCGGAGAGCTGTAGCATGTATAAATCGATTGGTGTCATGCAAGCATCTTCATACAGATTCGTGTTGCTAAAGTTTTCCGAAGTATCCTTCTTTCCATGAGTCTGATTTTCTTTATGGTTGATGGTGACACCGTGAACCATATCTGGCAGCCATAGGTTGTTACTGGTCTTATGAGCTGCTTGTAGACCAGTAGTTTGGTTTTCTTGCTCAACCCGTTCCTCTTCCTCAGCAGTGGGTTAACAAGATGTAGGGCAATAGTTGGCCTTTTTCATGACGTTGTTGGCATGGGCGTTGAATCTGAGCCGCTCGCTGAAGTTGATTCCCAGGTATTTTGTCGTATCTTGTGGCACAATTTGCGTGTTGTCCGGGAGGATTACTTTGATGTTGCGACAATTGTCGTCTTCCTCTGGTTGCCGTCGCTGGTGTCCTGAAACAGATGAGTTCTGTTTTGTTGCTGTTGACTTTGAGTCCCCACTTTGAGTCCCCACTTTGAGTTGTAATCAGAGAGCTTCCTTATGTGGTCCTGGATCCTTCGCGCTGCTATGGTTGGTAAAGGTGATGCGTCGTATGTGATGGAGTCGTCCGCATATAATAACGTTTTTGTTTGAGGATCGTTCTCTAGCTGATCTGCCGTATAGATGTTGAACAGCGCTGGTGCTGTTCTTCCTCCTTGAAGAAGCATCAAAGATCTGAACAAAAAAGAACCTATTTGTTAGTGAATATCCTTTGTAGACAGTCATTAATGCCTCATGACTGCTCTGACATTATGTTTCTTTATTTTCGAGTAATCGCCCACCCTTGCCGGGGATGATTTGGTATTTGGACTTACTCGTAACAAGTGAGGGGATCAAATCCCATATATATGGAATCATCTTTCATTCCATAAACCTACACTAAAAAACATCACATCAAAACCTTTTCGTATGGCGGAACTAAAAAGCACGAATTACTGCCTTCATTTAAATTGCAAAGACATTTTTGCCGAAGTTGCTTAAAAAACTGAAATTGTGAACTGCTTTGAGAACCATAATGCTTAGTTTTTTTTTACGTTGAACGACCACAAATGATCGGTCATAAAATACAAAAATTACTCATTTCCAATTAAGTATAATTCAAGAGTTCTTTAGTAACAGTACACTAGTTGGCAATGCTACTGCAGTAAGTGACTGTGTATAGCTCTATAGCTCTCACGAAAAACAAAAACACATAATTACAGCCTTCAAGTTTGCTCATTGAGCTCATACTCAAAGATACTCAAAGTAACTAGAAATAAACTTAGATCATAAACTCAGAATGCGTCATAATTCATCAAATTGTTTTAGTGATGATGTGAATGAAGCCGGATTCAGCGATAGTTTTTATTTTTTATACTTTGTTTTAATGCTTGACTCGCACTAGTCGTATCGAGAAACTAAAAAATAAATGACTAAGTGAATTTCAGCTTGATAAAGAAAATTGCATCAAAAGAAGCCGACATTCAAATGACTAACTTGAAACTCTATTTCATTGCGTCATTAAATGTGTGATTTTATTGAACCTAAAAAGACTCTGTCATTGAGATGTCCACTAAAGTTTCGTTATGGTGACAATCGGAGACTTAAACAACAAAAACCCGTCCAGTAATTAAGTAGGTCCAATGAATTCATCGACACAAACACTGTTTAAAAAAGTGTTTCAGCAGCACATTAAGAACACCGCTTGGCTTACAGTGACCGGTGTCACATGGCAAACCTTAAAACGTTTGGAAACAGCGCGCCAACACCGTTAGCTATAATAGTTTCTTCTGTTTGTGACTAAGCCAATGAAACTATATACATCTTTATAGATACATATTCAAATTAAATTCTCAACGAAAAGCTTATCGCTTCATCTACGCAGCGCTTTTCACCATTTAAAAAACAAAAAAAAACAAACAATCCTCTTTTGAAGTTCTTCGACTTTGAATTAAGCAAATTCGGTTTATCTTTCTTTTTTTTTTTTGTTAAGAAAGAGAATTTATCACCTTGAGCGGCCCACGAAATCTCTATAATTCCTATTTCCCTATCAAATCCATCAAAATCTCTCATTAATACTTTACCGCCGATTTATTTCCCTCCTCGATTTTCGAGCGTGTCCCACGATAACATCACCGACAAGTTCCCAAACTATGTCAATTTATTGTGCGTTAATCAATATTTCGTCGGTAAAATACAACTTCCTAACCGGCAGCACGAACTCCACTTAAGACACAACCAAAGAGTGTCTTCGATAACCCAACACTTATTCTCCGATCTGAATAAGCTTATCTGCGCCGAACCGAATGTCAAAAAAGAAAAGACAAAAAACAAAAAGAATAAGTAAAACAACAGACAGATATGATCTTTTAGTGAATTTAATTAATAATTTCCCTATCCGTTGCGCTTCCTACCCATACACCCAATGATCAGCCCACTAGAACCGCCTTCGAAATCTACAAGTATCTCATTAGACTTTATTTCGTTGGACCTTAACAAAAACAACAAAAAAAGATCTTCACGTTATCAGCTGAGATCAGAACTGCCCATAGATAAGGCCAACCCAACCATTGAGACCTCAAATTCCTCTTAACCAAAATATGCCAAAGCTCGAAGCCTCATCCATTAACAAAAAAAAAAAAACAAAGTATCTGAACTGAAAAATTTACATTTTATTTAATTAAATATTCGAGCCGCATCAGGCGTAAAGTTCTGAGGCTTACACACGCATGCACCGTCGTATCTGCGGATCCCAAGACGTATCCCTCGGGTCGGCGTGCTCAGCTGTCATACCGGCCTAGCCAAGCAATTAGTATATTTAAGAGAATACATTTAATTAAATGGTCATAAAGAAATATATATATTTATATACAATTCTTATCGGTAATATTAAACCTAAGAGGAAGATCGGGTCCTCTCTGAGAAAACGACGAACATTTTTCTGGTCGTGTCAAGCCTGTTTTAAGATTCTAAGGAGGCTTCGCCATGGTCGCTTGGGTATAATTTATGGGAGAGCCGAGTTAATAAAGTCTACCTGATATGTTTATGGATGGGATGGAATTAAATTACAACGAAAACAATCATAATTTGCCTTAGCCCGGAGGGGGGAAAGGAATTTTGTTGTTAATTTTGTCATTTTACCGCCAAAGTTGTGGCGAACTGGTTTTTGTTTTTGTATAAAAATTAAGTGTTTTCGAGCAATGTATTTTTTTTTGTTTATTTTTGTTGAAATAGTATAAAATTTGATAAATAATGACAACAGATCGATTGGCTAATGAACATTTTTACGGTCTTATTTGGGTTTCGTTGAGATTATTTTATTTTAAATATAATTTGGAACAAGTTTTGAGTTTTTTTTTTCGAGACATTTGTTTCATCATCATGACGAGTTAGAGCTACCAAACGAGTTGATTTTGTGACGAATGTTGACGATTAATTGGCTTTTATAGAGCCAATGGCTTACGTAAGAGTTTTCTATGAAAAACGTAATTCATTGTTTTTTGAAAACAACAAAGCCATTGGAAATGTTTGGGTACAAGCGTCTTTAAAGATACTTTTTTCAGAACTGTAAGTTTACTTTTGCAGTTGATTTTTCGTGCAGTCTTTGTGTAGAAGAAGCTTTAGTAAAGACGATACACTACTTATCTTCGTTGAATAGACTGCGCCGCTCAAGACATTTAAAACCAGTGACTACGCACCCGTGAGAGAGTGTATAGCCAATCCGGAGTCAATCAACGAATGCTATAAATAACAGCCCAATGACAAGGATTTATAATCTGGGTAAGCTTACTGAACAGGACAAGTAATCTAAAGATCACTTCGCCTGGTGGTTCTTTTTAGCCAATATTTAGTTCGAAATTGCAGAAGACAGTCTAGAAGATGGATAGTACTATCGTGTCGGTTTGTAACTGAAGCTTGGAAAATATTTCGCCACACGCAATTCGTGAAGCTTTTAGAAAGATGAAGGTACCCAATAAAGGGGCTACATTTCTTACTGATGCAAATTCTTAAAGGGATTATTTTTAAACCGCGCCGTGTTGGCTGGAACCGTGTTTAAGTGGTTATGGACACCCTTAAAATGTTGAATCATAATGCGGGTTGAAATAATCAGTAAGAAAAAGAAAGAGACATGTATTGCTCCACTTTGCTTTTGAACTTCGTTTATTTGTACCGAGTAGGAATTATGATTTACGAAATGAATGAGGACAAAACAATAATCGACAGCTTTAATATTGGGGCAAGAAAGGAGTTCATCGTCTGATTAATATCGACTTCAAGGCAACCCAGTTTCTTTCGTTTTTCCAAAACACTGGAATCAAAACGTCTTACTCGCGAGGGACCAACATCATGCTCTTCAAAACACTCATCTTTGGACGATAGGCAAGACAGCAAAAGAGACGTTCGAAGAAAAGATTCTCTGCCGGACATACCGTCCTGTCTGGCAAAGCTTCAGCCTCTTAAATAATTGCCAGTCACCAAGCTCATAAAAATTGGGAAGACCGCACCTCTGGTTCAAAAATCAAGTTATATCGGATGTAAAAAGTTTAAGCATCTGAAAGCTCAGACTTAGCCCATCCATAGGATCTAAGGTCCATACGTAAGTTCGGTATTTCACGTTTTTAAATCTTGAGCGCAAATTGCTGGGCATGATAATCAAATGGAGTGTTACAATGAACAAGTTTCAGGGTTGGAGTGCAACTTATTTTTCTTTGGAACATCAATATTCAAATGAGTCTGCGATATGTTTAACTTGTCTTTTCACACTCACAAAATTATTTTGTTAGTATCGGAATTAATTGGGTGTAACATACGATGCCTTTACATTTCCTTAGACGATAATAAGGGACGTGAATCTGCGAAGAACTCACCCCTTCGCCTCAGACAACCAAGGCTATATATTAATCCTTCGAGATTATAATAAAATCCAATCAAACCGAATAAAACAGCGCAGACTGTGTCTGTATCAAATGCGTTGGTGTTATGGCCCTACCCTCGATAACAAATTGCAAATTACTTTAATAGCTCAGCTCCACTGCATTGCTGCCGCTTTGTTTTCTAAAGTTTTGCAATAAAACGTGCCCAATACAGTATAACTTCTATCGCCGATCTTTGCGCGATCAAATGCACCGTCCAAGGTTTACACAATCCGCACAACAGCACGAACATATATCTCAAACGTGATTGACTATAGTTTCAATTTACTCACGATAAAAAAAATAGAAGTTTACAACTTTCCAGCATGTTGGAAGCGTCCTTTTAATTCGAAACACCCTGTCACTTGCACATCATCAGGGTCATCATGATAAAACATTTGACGAGTGATGACACTTTTTGTTGTCATTGAAAATCACATATGGCGACACTGGTTAAAATGGAGAAGAATATGCAAACATTTGCTCCTCATTTGTTTACAAAACGCGCTAATTGAATCTTATTTACATTTCAGCGATCGAAAGACCTTCCGACATTTTCTGTCGAAAAGCATAAATTCGAATTTGTATTTATGCCAGGAATGCCGCGATCAGACGTCAATTGAATGTCAAAGCGCCTCCAAAACAGCATCCGGTTGAGGCAGAATTCTATCGGCGTTAATATATAATTTATTCTTGGCCGTCGCGTCGCGTTGTGTTCTGTTTTTATGGGGGGGAATTCAAAAGTATCTAGATACAAACGTATTCGTGTATTTTGTATGCAACGGAATTTTACTGCTCATTCTCATCGCCAACAACCAACCAGTTTTTATCGATTTGGAAAGCCAAAGTTTATTTGGATTTTGGAGCAATGAATTGCGTTCCCAACAAATCTAGGTAATTTACGATGCGTGAGTTCTAGATGCGTACCACTAGCGAACGCAGTAGGTGGTGGATATCGAGCTAACAGCTAATTGAAGCGAGCACAACACAAGAAGACCGGAACAGTAGGCTGTTGTAATGTGTTTACAACGGAGCACTTTTAAACGCACACTCATATCCAAGATTTAGCTAGATAGATTGTTTACCTTGGAAGATGAGTTATGGCCAGAGCAGAGGTGTCTGTTCGCAGTGTAGTTTATAGCAATTTAATGGGCTTTTGATCTTTGAAAGCCTATAAAATGACCGATTGATGTTTGTAAATAATTGGATGACTGCGGGTGGGAGAATGCTGCGCTAGGTGTATGGTATGAACTTTTCATCCAATTAGATGGGAGCGATAAATTCATCGCAAATAGTGGCCTTCTCGGTGCGTTGCAATCGAAATACTCGTAAGGCCGATCAATTAGTCTAGTGTTTATCGGAGAACGCATTGATGGATCTAGATGCATTTTATGAATGAAATTTAAGGTCAAACAAGACAGCTTTGTTGTTTGTTTTCAATTTCTGAAGAATGAGATCGTTTGAAGTGGATTTTGTGAAGGTCGACAACCATTTAAATATTGTAAACAACGATTTCGCTCTTGCTCAGAGCTATCGGTCAATCGACCTTAGAAATTTCAGTGAATTTAACCGCCTTTCTCGAGTATGAAAAGTGCTACTGTCGAATTATCGCAAACAAATTTTTGTCTAAAGCAGTTTCCCTTACAACTAACAAGTCGATGACGACGAAATTTTTGTTCTAAAATTTAATTGAAAACTTGTCATTTAAAGCTCTACTTTAAAGCAATATTCAAAAAACTATCTTGACGATTTTTCAATCCATCATGAGACATCTGCCAACTGTGTATTTCGACAAGCGTATCAGTATGTGATCTTCACAAGCCATTTGCGTCACGTAAGCACGCAGTACTGATCTCGACAAGACAGCACTTGCGAAAATCTTAAGGAGTGTGTTCAGTTCCAAAGAAGTATGAGTAAAGTTCATGAACCATAAATAATGCCTTCATATTTCCCCAAGCTCACTAGTTCATTGAAAACTGTGACATGACTCTAATAGTTCGTGTAATTGCATCGCTCCCGTTCTAAGAATATGCTGAATCGGAAGTGATTATGGAACTCTGTATGAAGATTGGCATCACATCATCGAAAGCAACTCTGTTATGCATCCTGGAAGGCGAAAGAATCATTTGATCGTTTAATACTACTGCTAAAGTCAGATAACTTAGATGAATTCAGCAGTTGCGATGGCTGCCATTCGACCTATTTTATAATAACAATTCAATTAGAACAGCGACCTAAGTAGGTGCAAGTAATGTGTGTCGGTAGCAAAGTCTTAAGTGCGTGTGGTCGAAATCCGAAAGCGAGCATCTGGCATTATTCACGGCGCCATCTTTCTTTCGAAAAATACATCAGTCAAGATCAATCTTTTTGGGCCGTTCGAGGGCGGTAAGAATCTTAAGGTCCAACTACCGGCATTTGAGCGAAAAATGTACGCTTTACAGCGCAAATGAATGGTGAGGTTAGAACCTGGATCCCAAACTTGTTTGCATTTACTTAAAAATGTGCCACCAGAATAGTTTTTTTGAGCCAGGAACGAATCTTTAAACTAAAAGTAAAGTGGCCAAATTATAAGTAAGAATTTATTTTGTCAGTCGAAGTCGAAGTCAAATTTATGTAAATAATATGACAGCTAAAAATAAGATTTTGTAGAACTTTTCTGTCATTCAAATATGAACAATTGCAGATTTAATTCTTTTTAAGTTATTGTTGATACAAAAAGGTTTTAATGAGCGCATCGAAAACATAACAATTGGATCCCCGAAACTATAAATCAGGTTTCCATTAAACGCGGGATGGTTGATTGAAAATCGTTCAGATATGAAAATTAATGTCGGGGTGTTGCAGTGTTTTCTGAAATGAAATATGTTCCAGAGAATCTTCTCCCGACATCTCGATCTGGGCTATAATTCTCAGTATAAAATAAGTTTTTAAAAAGTTTTTTTTTCTGAAAGAATTGTCACGATGAAAAATTTAACGAGACAATGTTATCTAACACATATCGCCCTCACATGCGATTCCAACATTCCTAAGAGCTCCAAAATTGTAAGTAAACGTACGAGTAGCGTGGAGACTCTGTAGTGCAAGCCTATGTTGCTGTTTTAGCATTTCATTTTCAAACTGTCCGAATAATTTCTCGTTCTTCAAATGTACTCGATTTACATTCAAGAAAAGGATTAGCTCATAAATCCCATTTTTGCGGAGTACGATCAAATCGGACTTAACATTTGTTCAACTTTTGGGCACAACTCTATAAAGTATTAAAAAAACTCAACCGCCAATGTCGTCATTTTATTGTTATTTCTGTTATTTCATTTTTAATCGTATTGAAATTAATCTGAATTTGTTTTTAATTTGAAACGTCCAGCAAATGTTATTTACTAATGACTTTATCTATGCAAATGTATTTCTAAGTATTTTTCAATTCAAATTCAGAGCTTTGTTATATTCAAATACTTGATATGCTTCCAGTTTATAATTAATACGGTTTTAAAATCTAGCCTGTTAATATTTATTTTCTATTATTAGCGATGATGTTCTTCTTCCTCATTGACAAGGTTGTGATCTGGATCCGAGAGGTCATTTACACCCTCATACCTCATTGTATTTTGTTTGTTTGAATTAAATTAGTGACGCGCCGAGTCGAATGCGTGTGTTGTTGCATTTGTGTGATCCAGTAATGGCCTGCTTGTTATCCGCAACTTAATTGAAGCATTGATTTATGCGTACTCTCCTTTGGTGATGATAGTACCAAAATTAGGCCAGTCGAGCTTCATCAGCAGTTTATCGATACTCTTATTATGCAAATTACTATGCAAATCTTAATCGGGTTAATGGAACTATTCAGCCGAAAATATCGATGCAGCCTCAGGTAAATTGCAATGTTTTGAAAAGCCCCATTCCAACAAATCTGTAGTGAAGTTGAAGGAGGATGACAGCATCAACTCTCGAGGCATATCCTTAAAAAATTAAAAGGCTCCTGTTCAGTTTACTTTGTCCATATGTTAAAGCCGTAATGCGCCGCACAATGTATAAATATGTATAAAATATGAGCCTTTTTTGATTTTAATTCCTTATCCATTGTCTGCTTTCCGATACCAAATTTTTCTCATCTTACTTTAAAATTCAAAAACAAAAATATTATGTGGAAAATCTTCTCAATTCAACGTTCTTATTACGACAGCGCTTACTTTCTGTATTTAATGTACAAACAATGGTCCATCGAGTCAGCTAGTTTTATTCCACGCTTTCAAATTTTCAATCGTTATAGAAGGCTGGTGTTTCTATCCACATAACCCGAGGCGCAAGTGATGCATTGATGGCGATTGAAGAACTGGAAAGGAACTCATTTCGTCTTCAAAGATAAAGAACAGCTGGAAACAGTGTGATCAAGATTGATAAAGTTTGAAGACAGATGCTTCTTAGGGGATTAAAATATTAAAAATCGATTTTTAAAACTTAAAACATTTCTGCTTCATCAGTTTGCCAAACTAAAATCTCTTTTGTTCTTCTTTGGAATAACAAATATAAAATATCTCGAACAACATTTTCAGCTGGCAAGGTAATTTAAAGCATCAAACATTCAAACACTTGGTCAATAAACTGGCCAAAAGTGCGAACTTAAATGTACTTCAAATTACGTCACGCGACCATTCCAATCTATTGCGTATAACAGTCCGATCGTCGAAGATCGTTGACCCTTCAAAAAGTTCAATCGATTGGTTTTCTTGCGGCCCAACTCTGTTTCTCCTTCCACTTAATTCGGTGTCGATGATTGACAGGCAACACACTAAGCTCTAGGATTATATATACCCACAGAAAGGTGCATTCACCTTGCCTCTTTGAGTCTTTCTCAAACGTGTTTGTAAGTTGTTTAACTTTTCAAACAAACAAAAAACAAAATCTATCATTCGAATGTAAATAGTTTTAATCATTTTTGCTATGATCTCGTGTGTCATGACAAGAGTAAATATTTTACCAAATCTTATGTTAGCCGCGATGCAAAAAGCAGACACTTTAAAGGTTAAAGCCATTACGGTGAACTCTCATGCGTTCGGTGAAGTTGTTACTTAACCTAACTAACTTTTCGCAACACTAATGTTTTTTTAATAACACCGGAAACGGCATCAAAGTCATTTGTGGCATCGTCAGTGCCTACGCTATCTATCTATGTATCTTTCGTATCTATGTGTATATTTTTTTCCATTGTTGTCGCTTGGCAAGCAGAACCACATACATAAACACAGGTGCAATAATTAGACGATTTAATCTGAATTTAAAATCTTATCGCTAGATACACATAACGAATCTTTGCGCTTGAGTCGCACCGCGTTGGCCAAAAACTTGTTGGATAACAACAAAAACCAAACCAATTTGTTTGGTTTCATTTCATTGATATAATAATGGGCTGGCACTGACACAGAGTAAACAAAGCGCAAGCAGGCCAAATATCTAAAAAGCCAAAAAAAAAAACAGATACATAAACGTGCAACAAAACAAGAAGCTTTGTGCGCTAGATACTCTGCGTCCCGTCACTCTTTTTCTATCAAAATTTAGATTTTTTTTTATTGTCAGTCATTTGACTCGAGTTGCGGAATAATTTCGATTCGCTTGGGTAAAGCGCCACAATATTCCAACAGAATGGGCACCGACACCGGCAGCAGCAGTGGCGGCGGCCGGCGGCACCCATTTGACAAGGTCTGTCGAGAACAAAAAAAAAAAAAAAATAAATAAACTCGGACACCAATTGAAGGTGGTGTAGATACGAGCTATCTGTTTCGAAATGGGGCACGGGGTTGCATTGTTGTGCCTTAGTCGGCGCTGGACACAAAAGAACAGATGAGGAAGGAAGCAATAAAAACCAAAAAAAAAGAAAAAAACTTTTTATGGCTGTTATCTTGATACCAGATTTCACCAATGTACTCCGTCAAGAGTTAACTTAATTCGAAGAAACTTAACTATACGCGGCTATTGTTACGAGCTATGCGTTTGATTAAGTTCGCTTCCTTCCTGAATCTAGAATGTGAATACAGTGAGTAATGATTTCATGGGGTCATTAAAATACTTGCGAGAAAGGTACTCCACTAGAATCTGGAACATCTCAACATCTTTGAGTTTAAACTCTATTTTCATTTGAGTGATTCACAAAACTCACTCGTTTACGAGTTTGTTTATCTCAAGTTATAATCTCTTAACAGGCAAGATCGCTTATCAGAGAAAAAATGTTCACTGATTTGTTTTTAGTGAAGTGAATCCATATTTCATGACTTACAAATACAAATGCTTTCGATGACAGCTCTTTTTTCGAACCATGCCTTGACTCACCATTTATTCCACAAATGGCGGGGATTCCACACTTAGCAAAAAACTCATTAGCTCGATCGTTGCTTTTATAGACTTTGAACAAAATTGATCGCCACGAAATGCCCTTTTATTTAAATGGGATCTTATTATTATGTTCCTCTTGAAGGTCCACTTTGAATATTGTTCAGAGAAGTTTTTGAATCGTATGAGAATCTTCGAAGATTACCTCATAAATACAAACTTACAAACTTAATATTATATTATACGAGTAGATTAACTTTCTAGGAAACTTAAAACGTTTGGCAGTTTTTTTGTAGCTTTATATATGTGTCTGCGACAATTTTTTTTGTCCACGCAAGGCTCGATTCAAAATTTATTCAACATAAGTCAGCTGCTGCTGATGGTCCACCACCCAGTCAAACAATGTATCACACCTACATATGCCTAAGGTTCATATTAGATTTATTGAGAGTGGCGAACGCTCGAGATAAAAACCAAATCAAAAAAATTAAATAAAAAACAATTTGATTGTACTTAACTTCCAAGAACTTAAACTTTCATTGGATAAATGGCCAGATGTAAAGATTTCTAGAATCCTATTAGAAAATGTCAGCAAATACAAATACGGTCCAGACGTATCCACATTAAATGCGGGGCGCAATTTCATTGTTCAGAAAGTTCCTGAAAGTTCCTAGACAATTCCCCATGACGCACCTCGTGAAATAAGTTCTTTTGATAAAACTTGTTAAATATATTAGCAGGAATTTTAGCAAATTTTCCGAGCTCTAAATGCATTCTATTTCTCGTGAAATCAAACGTCGCATTTTAAAATGTTGGCTTTCATGATTTCAGACTCTTCTCGACAGCTTCTATAGACTTTCCAACAGGTGATGCTTAGTTTGACGACAAATTCCCCTCGGTACCCCAATCAAGTTGTGTATTTTGGTTTATTTAACTCAAAGAATGTTCAGTGTCAATTTCCCTTCTAACAACATGTGCTAGATTTATTCTGCGGTCCTAGTGTCTATCATTCTGGTATTTTGTTGCTCCTGATGTTACTAACTTTTTAAACTTCAACGCAGTGCTTTTTAAATGTTTAGGTATTCTCATTGCGACGAGGTTTTACATGAGAAGTTCCTGAGCCATTCAGAGACAGTGATACATTGAAGGTTCAACTTCAAATACATGTCCAAAAAGTCCCTGGATTACAGACTGGATTTTAAGTCATAATATAATTCATAACCCTGTTCTACCCTGAGGTGAGCCGCTTCAAAGTTGAGCATTGTAACAAATCTTTCCAAGAGTCTCTTTCTTTCAGATAGTTTAAGCTCTCGATATTTTCAATTTTGGTATGCAGGCAGGTGTAGGTGGTAGGTTTCGTTTTAATCCCAAATCTTCTTTATTGAAAGCGGTTTGACATCGCAGTGCCCTTAATTATCAATTCTCTTGCCTCGTTGATTTGGCATCCGCGATTTTCATGGGAATTTTGCAATACATAATGAATTTCGGAAGATCATTTGCATAAAGTGAAACAGATATGGCCGTGACATCCCGCTGTTCACATCAAAATGTGAGAGTTTTTTTTTTTTTTTTTGAAAAATCATGAAGCTTTTGAGCTTGAATCCAATTAGTCCACCGGCTATATGAATGCAAAAGATATCCGTGAATATTCTATGGGAAGATAGTCTAAAGAAATGGATTCACAATTAGTCTTAAAGTATTCTCTTTGAGCTAGTATTATGTCTCTATTGTTGAATCTTAGCTCGACTTGATATTGGACATTGTCAGGTCAACTCCTTCTGCGAAGTGCGTTGTTAAAAAGGTTTCTGACTTCTCTTTTATTCTTTTTCCAGTAGATGAACGAGTTTTGGAGATCTAGAGCTGTAGATAGACAAAAATATAAAAGTATGATAAATACAATCACTAAATATTAAATACTGAACCAAAGTTTTTAAATAAATGAAAGCAATTTAATAATAAAATAAGTTTATTGGCTGTCACCAACAAAATTTGTGGAAAGGAATTATCGACAAATAACTTGTTACAATTAATATACACTCACTTATTTAAACGTTATGAATTTTATAAACTTTTATTTATTATTATTATTAAAATTATCAAAATAGACGAAGTAAAACGAAATTAACTTAGATCGTTAAAAAATCAAATGTCAAAATTCTCTCTCTCCTTCCTGTGGTCTATACCCTAAAACTTATGTCATCCATCCTACTCGGGACAAATGAAAAGCTTTCATGATAGCCGATGCACAAAGAGAGAGCGAACACGTTGTCAAGAACGCACTCTAACTTCCATAATAAATAGGGGGCATTGATAGCCCTTATTTCTAATATTCAATTTAGTTCAATAGTTCAATAAAATGGTGACTAAACGCAACTGTTGAGTACATTGCACTTAACATAACATAACAAGGAGCTGTAAGGTTTCATCGGAAGACTGCGAAAAGAATTCCGACATTTAGAAAAAAATATTCTTAGAAGAAGGTTTAATTTAGTTATAACGTGTTAAAACTTCAATTGGTTTTTTGAAAGGAGGAAAAGCCCACAACATAAGGGCAGCCCAAGTACAACTTACTTGGGGTAAAAATAAGAATATTTTTGGCACGCCTAGCTCGGAATTAGTAAATAAATAAATAAATAAATAAATAAATTATATATAATAATAATAATAAAGAAAGAAAAATGGATTAACGTTTAAAAAAGAAATAAATGAATATATCATTTAATTATTTGTTTTTTAAATTAGAATATTTCAGTTTACATGCAGAAACTAAACTTTACCTAAACAGCAAATCAAAAGAGTATTCGTAAACTTTTCGATTCTCTGGGTTATCAATTCAACTTTGCCTTTTTTTTATGGAGATCGAAGGTAAAGTGGTGCCAGGGAAGATCTAGCATTATTCAGCAGCTTGTTTTTTGAGCAGCTTGTTTGCGATACTTGCAGTTTATTGACGTGAGATTTAGTTCCCCATGATTGACATAGCATGATCGCCTGAAATATGACCTTAAAGATAATTTTATTTTCCCTCGATAGTTTTGATTTTTTGTTTATGACGGATAAAGTATATTCAGGGTAATATTGATTTTATTAAGAGTTTTTGATTTATGCTCCTTGAGTGGGTCTTTTGACAAGATACACACCTAGAAATTTTACGGATAACTCCAGTTTATTTGTATTTGTGTGTTTGGAAGTTTGCAGGGACTTATTTTTCATGTGAAAAAGATGGCTTGCGTTTTATTCATGTTAACTTTGATTGGCGACCTTACATTCCGGAAGCACAGGGAAGTCTACGGTAAGAATATAATATAAGATAGGCCTAATAACTGCACCCTGAGGGCACCTGCTGACAGCGTTTTTCGAACACTCGGAAAGAACGGTTGGACAGAAAACTTTGAATTATTTTTCAGAGGCATAACGAAAAACATCGATTTGTCATTTGGAAGATGAGACCATTGTGCCAAACAGAATCAAATACCTTATCTATGTTTAGCAGGAGATTTTCCAGAAATTTGGTTGAATTTGGAGTCTTGAGATATATTCCGCAATTTTCTAAATTAATAAGGGTTAAGTCTAACACTTTTTCCCGGACCAGAGTAACCCAGTTTTAAAAGCACGTTCCATTTTTATCAGCTTTTATTAAAAGTCACGTCGGTTAGGTAAATATACATATTCGTTTGATTAGTTTACTACGAGTCTGATAGGACCTATTACGAGTGAGCTAATGTTTATTATGTTACTTCGACGGTTGCGGCGGCGCGCGTGTGTCTCTAATCCGCCTTTTCTGTATGTCAAGTTTGTGAATCGTTAGCAGGCTAATCACAGAAAGTGTGCGTAAAGCCATGCATAAAATATGCCCATATGCCATTAAATCGATTGCAACTCTTATGAAACGATACATGAAATACATTTTACAATTTTTATCCATTAAAACACACCAACAATACAGCGCTCATATTCGACGAGACTTTTTTTTTCTGTCGCCTTGACTTCAAGAGCCGATAAGCTCTCGATCGCAACGAATTTGGATTTAATTTTTCTTTTTGTATTTGTTTTCCTTCTGACAAAAAAAACGTGTCGCAAATTTTTTTTTTGATTTACTATGCATTTAGATGGCCAATCGACTTGGAATTGTTTTGCGACTTGAACTACCGAAGGAAATATGTATCATACTGGCAAAGGTATATACCTATACCTTGTCGCGTTATCTTTTCAATGTGAATGTGTTTCAAACGTGCAGTCTCATACGGCGAAACGAATTTGTAAATAAATTTGAATTTAACCTTTTTATGCGGTGTGTGCTGAATTATATTACCGAACCGTTGAATAAATCATTCGGAATGGACAAAGATTTTGCCCACACCGCTTGTGGTCGCCACCAATAAATATTGGAATCAAGGCTTGCAAAAGGACAACAACATCGTATCGCAGGGGTCTACGTAAATTTCGCAAAGTTTTTTGGTTCCAGATAATTATCTGTTAGAATTTTTCACTTTTCTTCTCGGTATTGGTTTAGGGTAAAACTTGACAGGCTCAGGAACCCTCTTGTATGCATATCGCATGCCACCACATGCGGCAATTGTTCCATTCACGAAAAATAAACTTGTGGGCCGTGATATGGTTTTTGTTGAAAGGCTGTTGATGTTGGAGATGAGTATCTAGTCGATACAAAGTGCATTCACAATGCAAAGACATTTTCCAAGGCATTGTTTGCATTCAGCTTAACGTGCTTGTGTATCTTTTTGAGTTATCTGTGCGGCGGGCGGCGTTTAAGTTAAAGGGGGAACAAAACAAGTGACCAAAAGTGATAAAAATACAAATTGCTCGTATCTTATCTTAAGTATTTTGTATTTCTAACAATTTCGGTGAGCGTGCTCACTATGGCAGCTAGATACTGTAAATTATGTGTGTAGAGTTCTTTCTTTTTCTTATGCACACAAAACTTAACCGTTATTTATGGGGCAGTGTAATTAAGCCGCTAAAATGAAAAAAAAAATTAGCTGATAAGCTTTATCTATGATTAAGTTGGGTATCTGTAGGCTATTCTCGTTTGTTTTTTTTTTTTGGGCGCGATGTTGGAACAAACGTGTGAATCCGTATAACTCCCTTGTGGCAATATTGCTCTGGTCTAGAAATAGTTTCGGGAAGAAAACCTTATCTAAAGTTGAAGTTTTTATTTTGAAATGATGAGCAGGAGCTTAAGTTATTATGAATGCGCTTAAAATAGAATTAACATGCAGTTGGAATTAAGAAAGTGTTAAAGAATTGCCCAATTTACTATCAACAAAGAGACAACAAACTTGATAGTTTATGCATTTCATTGGATCCAAAAAGTTGGAAAAATTTAGTAGAGAATGAATTACCCGTCTTTCTTAAATATTTGTTTATTCCTTTTGAATAGCAAAATAGACATTTTTTCCATGACATGACTTTTGAGACCATCAAAAGTTCTCTGACACATTCGATGTGTGCTGAATCCGACTGCATGCAAAGTATTTTTCATTTCAGTTTTTTTGAAATATGTTTTTTGAGTTTTGAGAAACATGCAAATTCTCTTTGAACTGTCTCTCCTTGCTTCAAAGCTAGAGTCAAACTGATCAATTATAGGTTGAAATTTGCTCTGGTGATGGTTTCGGAACGTTTGTCCAATTCAAAGATCCAACTTACTTACTTAATGTGGCAATGTAGTCCGGGATGGACCAGGCCCTAAACCAACAAGCTCTGGTTTTGCACGCCTAGTTGGTTGAGGTCCCCTTCCACTTGTATGCGCCTTCCACCTGAGTCGCGGTCTTCTTCTACTGCACTGTCCCTCGAGGATGGATTCGAAGACTTTACGGTGTTTATTTGGTCTACATGACAGGGCCATGTAAGCTATTGGACTTTTATCCGTTTGGCTAGGAAGATGTCGCTGTACAACCCGCTGTTTGTCGTTAGATCGACCGGGATTTTGAAGGTCTTATAGAGCGACTCTTAAGTTTTTCTAGAGGGCCATACTTCTCAAATGTTTTCTTAGGTGGAGGAAAGGAAATAAAAATTAAGAATAGAAAGTCAGAGCTAAAGTGGGATCAAGAGTCAAAGCGGTTTTAAAGTTTGCAGTATTAGATATGCAATGTGGAATGGTAAGGCATTCCAAAGCCTGACAGCGTGAATAAAAAAAAAACCGGATGAGTTCAAATGCCTAAAACGTTGAGTGTTTATGTTTAATGTGCTACTAGACTGTAAAAGTCTAGTCTAAAAAAGAAACTTCAGTTTCGAATACAGGTACGGAGGCAATTAAGAAGTTATGATGATGCGAATGAAAACGCAATTTTAATAATGACAATATTTTCTTAGAGTGCAACCTAGGAAACTCAATGTAAAATCCAAGATTCTATCGAATCTCGGCTTTGCGTAAACATACCTTACCGCATCGTTATAGGCAACTTGAAGCTTGCGGAAAGATAGTGAGTCCAGGATGCTTTAGACAACAGTTACATATGTAAAAATAGGCATAATTAATATCAGGACAAGCCTTCGACGAGTTTTTAAAGGTGTATAGCCCGCTGAAAGAGCTTTCGCAAGCCAATGATGACAATTACGTGGTTATAACCAGAGAGTTTTTTATTAATGGTTATACCTAGGCTTGTAACAACCTCAACTAACTGAATCCTTGCGCCAGATAACCAAATATCCAGCACGACATTTAACTGGAGGGAATTGTGTGATATGGGAATGATATGGCATTTTTTCGGGTTCAGTACTAGTCCATTTTTAGTCGCCCAGTTACTGATTGCGCTTAGGCTATCATTTAAGTGTGAGCCTTATTCAGCTAGATTTTGTAGTGGAAGGGATAAATAGAGTTGCACGTCGTATGCATAAAGATGAATGGATGCAAACTAACATATTGTCGTCAGATCGTTTACAAAATGGGTCCTAATATTGATCCCTGTGGTACACCTTGAGTCACTAACTTCAACTGAGATCTTTTGCTTCCAACAACAACATAACATAAATAACTTCCAATGAACTTAACAGCTCTTTCACTGAATTCGAACAAATAACGTAGCTTCTTTGTCTAAGGCTTAGTAGAAGGCCGTGGAAAAATCAAGGAGGCATACTAGCCTTGCCAGCTCTTTGTCGAAATCCTGTCTGATGTCATGCATATGACCTTTACCATACCAGACAAGCAGCTATGAGTTTTCCTGTACCGAGACTGAAAGGGGCTCAACAAAGAATTATCAGTTAGGCAAGCACTTTCTAAAAAACCTTAGATAGACAAGGCAAGATGCTGATTGGTCTGTAGTCACTTGCATCTCAGGCATTGGGCTTTTTTGGAAGAGGAATAACTTAAGCACATTTCCAGGCATGGGGAAAGGTGGATGTAGCTATGCAGTAATTTAAAATATGTAATAGTTGGCTTATAAAACGAACAAACGAAACGTCTTCACCAACAGCATTTAATTTTTAATCTCAGATAACATCGAAAACTTCGCTTTCAGTTGCTACCTCTGTCTCAATACTTACAAAACCATTGTTGCGTTCTTTTGATTATGTCAATATCATCAGCGTTTGCGTGAAGTTAGACAGACCATTGGAAGATAAAGTCTCCACTTTTAACGCGTGAGCCTTGCACTATTCTTTCAAGTACGATGTTGAAGAAATCCTATTACATTGTCCTATTACATCAAACCTAATAAAAGTGAGTTTTTTGCCAACCTTAATGAAGATCATACATATTTGTTGACATTGACGCAGAGCCAGACTCATCGCAAGAGTTCGTTTTCTTTGGACCGTCGTCCACATCCACACTTAATCCTCAATCATTATATGATGCAGAAAACATTTCCATTATTGTCTTTAGAGCGTATGTTCATACGACGTCCTCGAACTCGGCTTCAGCTGCTTCCGCATTATACTTTTAAGTCATTTTGAATGCTGTTTAACGTTTGGAAATCTATTTAATCTGCATATTATCCAGAATTTTCTGACTCTTACATGAATCTCTTAGCATGTCGCTAACAGAGCATGCTTGCTGTTAATTTTTTTTTCAAAGAGTTACAAATATTAAATGTGTGTCTCCACTCGGGCGCCACTTGTTTAGTTTAACTTTGAAACTTAATCCTTAATCTTTTCATCCATCTCTTTATCAATTTCCTCGCTCTCTGAAATCTATCGTGACAATTAGATCAAAAAATAGAAAAAAGTGTAAGTTTTCTGGAACCAAGTTTGGCACCAAATTCGATTCATTTCTCTAATTTCCAAAATACTGCAAAGCAGCTGACTGTCAACAACAATGACACTCAACGATCCCACGATCTGACGCGAAAAAAAACGAACAAAGCGAAGAAACAAAAATATCGTTCCGCATTGTCTCGAGTTACACATGCATTTCTCGTATCTAAAGTATGACAGCGTTACGCATCGAATTTCCAATGTGCCAAAAGGGAAGCAGAGTGAGGCAAAACAAAGCACCTGCATTAATCCAGTCGACTGAGATTCCCCCACTCGAGAAACCAAATTACTCACTTAGGTGTAATTCATGCTGCAACCATGTTACATGGAACAATCCAATCATATTACAGGACACGTTCGTATCGTGCCGCGCTATAAAGGCCCTTCTCCTTGAGTTAATGAAGGGAACAACCAAAGCTGACACAATAATCAATTTACTTTAGCTTCACCCCAACGAAGCCCGAGGCATCGTAAATTAACCAAGAGCACTGCAAAAAAAAAAGAAGAGGAAATTCATTAAAGGGTTAGGACAGCCGCAGCCCGGTGGTGCGGCGTCCAACAATCGCCTGTCGTTTATAACTTTATTAAGTTCACATTTTCGGTGATTGCAATGAGCGCAGGGCGGACGCGTTTATTTCACGTCGTTATCTGTCCGAGTCACCACCGATTTCCACCGAGTATCTAGCGCCAATAAATTAGTGAACATTTGTTCCTTTTGTACTTTGAACTCGGCTTGCTCAATAAGCTAACGACTGTGGCGCGGCTTTGCGCGGAACAATAAAGATATTTGCTGCAGCGCAAACTCGCAAGGATGCTTGCTGGCTTTTATCTCAATCTGTCTGTTCTGTCTAATGACTGCTGTTGTACACCCATCGATATATTGGTTAACCAACATTGCGCGCCGGCCGCTATAGCTGCTGTTCCGCCGCTCTGTTGGTGAGTTTTTCCTGGACCTCGACAAAGACGTACTCGTAGGTCGTGCCGTTGCAGCACACCCGGCCTAATCAAGTGTTCATAATCTTAATCTGCATATGTGCACTGATAGTGAGCGACGCGACGACCCAGCCGTAGATCAATGTGGCCAGAGGACGGAGTTTCCTTGATCTACAGTTACTGTCTTAATAATGAGGTTATGTGGGACCGTTTTGTTGTCGATTGAAAGGTTGCAAGTTGCTTGTTGCTTGTTGTACGGCTTCCCAGGAAGAGCTACTTTCCTCATTTAGAGACTAAACTGTTGAGGAAAAAAAACGCCGGTTTGAACTGGCGAATGTTTCAATACTCCTTGTCTGTGGAAGATTGTTAACTTCAGCGATGCAAATCAGCGGTGTAAGTATCAAACAGTGTATCTGTGAATGGATCTTGTTCGGTGGTTGTGTGATGATGCGGTTATCCCAATCGCGCAGCCAGTATGGGAGCGTGTGGTTATTTTCATTAAAATTATCGCAAACGTTACCGATGTTTGGATCTATAGGAGTCCATTCATTCCGGTATGCGGCGCCGCGCCGCCTGATGGAGTCTTGGGGAACACGACTGACGACGCTAATCGCTGGCGTAAGTGTGAGTGACTTGCACATTTGTTAAAATGTCTGCCCAATAATGTAGATGTGGGAAAATGGTTGGGGGAAAAAAATTTGTAACCAATTTGGTGGTGATTTGCGGTCCAAGCTTATCGTTGAGAAAATGTGAAAAACTCGACGAGAATGTAAATTACTTGTTGTCGTGCGGGTTGATTGATCGGTTCAATAGACTCTTTACGAAGTGTCTTATAAAATTTGTAATAAGCCATAATTCAAAACTTTGGGTGTATAAATCATTGCATTGCAATGATTGCGAATCTAGTGTGAACTATACGAACTAATATTTAAATCGACTTTAAATGAAAGGAGGAAAGATTACTTAATAGATTGAAGGACTTTCCATTTCAAGACAGACTTGATCGCTAGGCGTAGAATTTAACCACGCGGAATCTGGAATCGGTATATTGCGGTTTCCGGACGTTATCTAGGTGTGCATGCATTTTTTGAAGAGCCACGGTGTTATTTTTGTCTTGTAAACTCTCGTTTCTCCAACAACTTGAGATCCGTCCAATATTGGAGGTTATGGTGGAACATAAGTCCATCCTTGTATTTTTGAAAGAAAAATATATTCCAGACTTCTCAGACTTTCGATATAAAGCTGACAACTATTGGATGCTTTCGGCCTGTCATGGACAACAGTATCGTTCTTGATCTTGCAACGCACATTTTCCGCGATGAGCAAATGTCACCAATAACAAACTCATTTGAGGCTTGCTTATTCCTACCCTGAGTATCTCAGCACTTGTTTTGTTAGTGTAAATACACACATTACAGTCACATACAGTGTGTCTCTGGGGATGGAGACGCATACATAAGATTCTACTAAAGATTGTCTGGAAAGATTTAATCGAAAAATATTTTGGTGGCTTGATTCGGTTGTGGCTAATGGATAGGGTCATGCTAGATCCTGTCATATAATTTTCAAATAATATCTTAACAAGGGAAAAATCGAGTATCTGAGAATTATATGTCGGGGCTTAGTCTAAGATTTAGCTTTATGCACAGAAATCGTGAGTCAAAACGATGATCATCTGCTGATTCATATCGATGAACAAGGGACGCAGTGATTGTAGCAATTCTTAGATGATTAGGAAAAGCTCCACTGATTTAATCTTCCCTTTTCTGATTGACATTTAGACAAAAAAAAAACATAACTTGAATTTTGTTCTTATAAAGAATCGGTGAGGTTAATAAAAGAGTATCTAAGTAAGACAAGGAATGCGCCATGCAGCTCAGCACAAGTTATCGCAATTAACAAATCTAGCAAAAGATCTACTTCAGGGATCGATATTTGAATCCATTCTTTTCCGGAATTATTTGTTGTATCTTATTGGAGTTTCAAAGATTTTCTTAATGAAGGCTTATTTACAATTGCTAAGTTCCGAATTTAAAGCTTATTAAAGAAATGTTTAAGTATCGAAGTTAGGCATTTGAGTGCAAGTTCAAGTCCGGGAACATTAGAGCAATGATTTTTTCAATTAGTTTGAGTTGTAATTTCGACATATAATCGAATTAAACCAGTATTTTAAATCAAATCCTTTCAGACGGACTATTTTTGTTTCCGCTCTCAGACTTTTACTACATGACTTAGATCAACACCATAAAACTGACACAAATTTTGTCTTTCACTTGTTCGAAATATACTTAACAAGCCTGTTCAAAGATCGCTTTAAAATCGTAAAAAATGTGCTCTTACAATACCTTATCCTATCTTTCTGTCTAAAACTCTTAATCATCAAAATCGTTTTTCAAAATTCATCATGTTTGTGAAGCAATTATTAACTGATGGCAAAGGTTGAAAAATTGCATGAAATTTTGATTTGATTATCTGCAAAAATTTCAACTTAATTCATCGAAAATTGTTTGTTTGACTGATTAGGATCTTTTCTTAACTTTCTAGCGAATCGGCAGAATGAATGGATGCTGGAAACTTGATAATATAATTTATTTACTGATCGAGTCATAGCATAGTCATCATCTTGTGATTCATATTAAATCGATTCGGCTTTGAATGAATTCCTTTCTTTTCGACTTCCGATTAGCTTGACTGATGTGATATCATCAAATTTTTAAGGTCTTGTCGTAGATCGATTATTTGAGGCAAAATTCTTACAGTCAAAGAATTTTGTAAATATTTACAGATTCACAGTATAAACATCCACATTGGGTTTTTTGTGTTGTCAAAACGACGGCGGATGTTGACAAATAAAAAGATCATTTGATCCAAACATATTTTTTTAAGTTAAGCAAACTTGATTCCTAGTTTTTTAAGCATCCGCTAATTGAGGCTTTGTCACGACAATAAGATTGTTACGAGGGTCTATTTCATGAAGACTTTACAATAACACATAATGTCTTGCTTTATTCTTGACTTGGTCTTACAAAGGGTTTCGTGCTGCTACTCGAGCGTGAAGCCCTATGTTACGTAGGCTGCTAGATATATTTCTGGCCTAATAATGAAAATGCGAAGATTTATCATCAAAAGTGTTTTTATTGTTTTTCAAAGTAATCTCCAGCATGATTTATACACTTTTGCATGCGCTCAAACCAATTGTCGAAACACTTTTTCCACTCCGATTAAGACACCTCCAAAACATGGTTTTTGAACGCTTCAACAGCATGTTCTGGCGACGAATATCGTTGACCACGCATTTTATTCTTCATGTGCGGGAATGAAAAGAAGTTATTGGGTGCCAAGTCAAGGCTGTACGGCGGATGAATCATCAATTCGACGTTTTGGCCGATCAAAAAGGCGCTGATTTGAGCCGATGTGTGAGAGCTCGCATTGTCATGGTGAACAATGATTCGTCTTCTCTTGTTCGTGTTTCGAATTTTTCCGCAGACAAAATGTGGTGTACCGCTCAGAATTGACCGTCCTACGTTGCTACGGGCGAGCGTCGGCCATGACTGAATTCATTAAACCAGTTTTTCACAGTGCTATAGGATGGCGCTTCATCGTTCATCAATGCACTCTTGTCATGATAACCCACGTCGAAAGTGTTGAAAAATGATCGCACGAAAGTGTTCACGAGTTAATGCCATTTTTTTGCCAAGATGAATTTTTCAAGTCTCTATAAATAAAACAATTCACGATTAAATGACAACACGTTCTGAGTGATGTTATGCTAAAAAATGTCAAACTTTCCAATGGAAATGTTAGATTACACACTTGGTGTTGCCTAGGCCAGAAATATATCTTGCAACCAAAGTACTTAAAGTTTCCTTAATTTTGTAATTGATGCCAGCTTTGAGTAGAAATGGTTGAACTCTGGACAGATTTTGGGAGTTCGACAACTCTTGAATGCAGGTGGTTAAAAATTTCGTAGTAAAAACTGAAAAATTCTCATTCTAAAAACTATTTACTGCTTTGAGATGTTATAACATATAACATGAGCCTTACAATAAAAAAACCGATGGTTAAAATGTTTTTTTCGTAACATAAACTTGTGAACTTGAAACAATTCATCTGAAAAATGGTCACCTGAAGTAAGAGTTACTCTTCCTGACACTTAATAACAATTTTGAGAAGCAAAAAAAAAAAACGTTGCTTCTCTTAACTTAACCAGACGGGAACTTATATGTTACTTAACAAATAAAACAAGTGACATTTATGTCATCACATAGCTACACTGACAATATGTTACAGAACACTGTGTCAGTCAGAAACATCAAAAAGGCCAACATCTGAGTGTAGAGAATTTGTCACTTGTCATCGTAGATACAACGTGTACAAATGACATTTGACAGCCGAGAAATTCAACCTCATTAGTTATCAAGCTTGTTCATTGTAAACTTGTTTACAGAAGCGCCAGGTTTAGACTGCAGTCTACTAACACAGTCGCGACTTGCTGGTGTACACTTTGAACCTGTCAGTAAAAGACATAAGTGAAACATGTGCATGATCTTTCTTATCAGACAAACTGATGCAATAGGAGTGTTTGTTTATTTTCAAGCCACAGTTTGTCTATTTTTAGTGACTATTCATTTTATATGGCAGTCTCAAGTTCTGAACAAACACCCCAGCCTAAGAGGCCGATAAAAGCTAAACTATGACAAGCGAAATTTGTACACACATGTCATAACGCAAATTGGCTTCTGGCGTCAGACTGGTCGCTGTAACAACGTTCAACTTGTGTTTTGTTGACTATTTCTTTGAAATCGCTGATCTCGGAACAAAGATTAGTCATGCTTGTCAGATGTCACTCTCTGCGTTCCATTACCTCACATCTTACCTGTCCACACGCCACCTACTCGGGGAAATAATTTTAATTCTAATGGTGCTGTGGCATGATGGCACCGAGCAGTCGTCGTCCCACATACTGCTGCGACGTCGTCGTCCCATGACTCAGGTAATTTGAAATTTTGGCAGAAATTCAATGCTAAATCACCAAACACCAAATACAACTAGTGTTGGTGTTGTTGTTGGTGTTGTCCGCGCGTCAATTCAAGCAAATTTCCGTCGAATGAAATCATCGGTGACTCGCGTATGTCACTAGTTCACACACCTCCAGTCTAATCACACTAATTGCTGCGAGAAATTTTCCCACTAGCTCACTGCAAATTTCCATTAAATGTCAATTTGACGTTTCATAAGCAACTCACCGCCGTCGCCGCCATTTAAACAAAGTGATGTTTTGTTTCGTTTCGTTTCGTTTCAAGTGAAAGCTGCTGCCAAGTCGATAAAGACTTTTACAATCTAGCAGCATCTACATAATAACTTATCGATTAGATATTGGAAATGTGTGTGGGCGTGCCGAATGTTTATCTCATACATATACTTATGACCTACACCTGGCAATTACCGTCATCCAATCCAATCGCATACTAATGAGTTTCATTATAAATTCTTGTCTCCGGTTTTTATCAAAAAATTCCACTTTAAATGTCTGAACTCTAAAAGCTTTCGCGCGTCATTCGCCAGACATGGAGAAATTTTGCAACATCTCTTCAGTGTTGGTCGGGCTAAATCAAATGGATTCTCAATTTGACGCGTCGCATCAATCAAACGCGCAAATTGGTCAAAAACAAAAAAATATCCGATTTCGATTTACAAATTCCAACGACCCGACCCCGCTGGACCACACCTAAGATTCAGTTTATTTTGGATTATAAGGAGCCTAGCAAACAGACGTTTAGATAGTTTTTTGTTTTTTTAAATGATTGATTATCAACAAAGCGGATTTGGAATTTGCATTTCGTGCAACCATAGTGGAACTTTGACATCGCCTTGTCGCCTGTCAATTTGACAGGTCTACGCGTATCGCAGTGATAGAGAACAGCACTGTGGCCAACGTCATTATTGCCGGCCGGCGCGGCGCGGTGCGCTGCTGTGTGTGTTTGCTTAATTCGTTGTGCTAAATTCGAGTGAAATGTCAGTCAGTTGGTAGGCTTTGTGTTGTGCTGCTTATCGTTTTATCAATGATTGATAGGTGCGATGACTTCATTGGGCCCCTCGGGCTCTGCTCGGGCAGCAAACGCATTCCGGTGTAACGAAACCAAAACAAAAACCCGCAACAGATACGAGTAAACAAAAGAAGTAAACCATTTTAATTATTTGAGCTTGCTTTGTTATGAAACTGGTCGTTATCTATCAGTGGGACGTTTTTTTGTTTGGAAAAGGATCGCCTTACAATGCAATCGGATTGGAATTATATAGGTCTTTTTCGTTAGGTGGTGCGTTTGCCGAAGGCTATCTGCAAAAGATAGGCATATGCTATGACTTAATTTTTTTGTTGCAGTTTTACATTTTTTCCTTTACCAGAGGTAATGTTGTCGTGAGTTGAGTAGGCAATGGTCGATACAAATCAAGAATACATAAAATTATGTAGAGAACCACTGAGCGGCGGGAAAGATGGCATCAGAATATGATTTGAATACTTCCGATTTGGACTTGTATGTCCTTCTCACCTTTTCGGCCCATTTCATTTTAAAAGTCGATTTAGGCATATGTTTCTTAAGTGGGTATTCATAACCCCTTGAACGCGAGTCGCCGTACTCTCCCAAACCACTAAATTCGTGGCTTCGTTTGGAATCGTTCAAACATATTTCCGACTCAAACACTTAATTTTTTGGATTTTTTACTCATCACTCAATATAGCAGTATCACGAATCGAATCTTACTCGTCTCTTTGCATTAAGGCAAAAGCTAGCCTCTATGAACTATTCGAAAGTACAATCATTGAAGAATCTGCAGCAACCAACTAATGGTCATAAGACGGAGGTGTAAATGGTTGAGTGGCCATTTAACGGCTTGATAGTGCGTTTGGTTCAGGTCCAGCCTTTCGATTCAACGAATTACATGGACACAGGTTCGAATCCAGGAGTACTTCTTGCACTTTTATCTAATATTTAAACCGATGGCAGTTACTTTTTGCGTTTGGTGTCGTTACTATCATTGGAAAACAATAGACCGGAACTCATTCTCACGAAGGCAGCGAAGGCAACATTTTTGTATCGTTCAATTGCCTATTTACAACCTATCTACCAACAATATAAATGTCAAGGCCCAAAGACATTGGACGCCTGATTGCAAAAATTATTCCATTCATATTATGAAACTTTTGCCCTTCCTCTTACATCAACCTATGACGAATAAAATACTGTGAACTGATCGAATGCAAATAATTTGTTGTAAATTTTTTTTTGTCCCAAATCGAACTCACTTACTTCATGGAGCACTCGAAACCGAATAATCCTCTTATCTTTTTGCTGGCCTTATACGAAAAATCCCGCGTGTAAACTAACAGTTTTGTCAGGCCAAGGATTTGTGTTTTGACTCTAAATACACTTGTTTTTCAAAAACGTTTTCGTCTCAAAAGCAATTTAGTTTTTTAAGTTTTCGAATGGGGCTTGCAAATAATTAGAACGGTTGCTCATTGAACGAAGTAGCTACAGGATTTTAAAACCGTTTTCAAAACCTTCCGTTAACGAGTATTTCTAAGACACTCATTTAATCTCACGAATGATAACACTGACGGCCTCATAAAAGAGACCTTAAAATCGCCTTCTTCACAGAGTTTCCATACCTATTTAATATGCGTATCTACTGCCAATAATCTCTCTTAGTTTGCACAGTGACCCATCCATCCGTCGTTGAATATGACTAAACCATCTCTTACAGATAAAATTGCAAAAAGAAGAATTTGCTTTTATTTTTCCCTAACAGAAAACCCTCCTCTTGGGATTGCCCATTGAAGCATGAAAAACAACCGGTAAACTCTGTATTTACTTAGCTGTTTACACTCCAAGGTTAGACCATTAACCGCATTCGCAAACCCACCGCTGACGTCATCGCACTTGAGTTTTTTTTGTGTTGCCTTTTTATCTTATCTGCGCAGAGAGAAAAGAAGGCAGAGAGGTGGGAACTTTGCAAGCAACTTTACAGTATGCAATAAAATCTCACAATGAAGAACGGCATGGCCTCTTCTCAGAATAAAATGTCTGAGTTGTCCAGAGGGGCTAACGTATGCGAATGCTAATTGATAGTGCAATGTGCAACTAGCTTGGCTAAGACTGGCTTGAGAATAGAACGTAAAACGCATCATAAATTTTACGGGACAAGGCCACGCAAATATGAATATAATTACAACAAGCAGATACACACTTGCATCAAATAAGATACACACTTGTGTTGTTCTTTTCTTTTTTTTTAATGCAATGCTAACTTTTAATTTTTCTTTCTATCTTTCAGATACGTCAACGTGGACATCTCGCAACGAGGATTTATTGCCAACGATCACAGCATTTAAACCGAGGTAAGACCAGAATCCATTCTATCAATTTTCCATTAATTAGCCCAACCGACACTCGAATATTTTATAGGCTTATCAATGAACGGCCCAAGTGGTTAAGTTCGAACTAAAGTTTGCTTACATAATAATAAATATCTGTGCAATCGAAAGTTGGCAGCCATGTTACGTGAGAACGACAACGTGTAGCACTTTACAAGTACGACGAGTATCTTTTGCAGAGCCGGTGACTTAGCTCTGATCAGTGTTGAATTGATCGTGCAAATTTGCCGTATGTGACAAGTGGAATTCTATTCGTAGATACAAAGTATCTTTTCTATCGTCGGTCGTTAAATAACTTCCTTTTTTTCTTTTTTTTAAGTGATTGTATCTTTGAGAGCGAATTAAGCGCCCCGAAAAACTTCAACTTCATTTCGGTAATTACAATGTTTCGTGCGATCATGTCTTCCTCGGGTTCCGAGATTGTCGACATTAAAGTAATTTGCACGTTGATTTTGCTTCATCTTAATGCCAATCATTGCCTTATCTCTGCTTTCGTTGTTGCGAGTGTCTCAGTACATGAACAAGCATTTGTTTGCTTTTGTTATTTCTCATCGACGTTGTTGCTGTTGGTTTGATTTAAGCTTTGGAAGAATGATTTCTTTGTTGATTTAGCTGGAAAAACTCGTTACGCTTGGGCTTGGGGTTTTACAAGTTTTTTTTTTGTTTTTTTGTTTTTGTTGTATCTTTTCCGCCAAATTCAAGGAATGTATGACTTGCGGCTATTTGCGGTTGTCGATTAAAGTTGATTGAGCAAAAAAAAAAAATACTAATTTTGCTAGCAAAGTAGAAGAGGGGGACTGCTATGATTTGGTTTCTTTTTTTTTTGTTATGTTCACAGTCGTATAATGACCATTTCGAGGCTCAGAGATTCAACATAGATTTATAACTGTGGAACAATGTTCAGAGACTGAAATATGATGATTGCGATTTGTGGCGAAGTAGACAAATGAGAGAAACTAATAGTCGAAATGTCTGGATATTGTATTCGTTCTGAAGTCATTTAGAATGCGAATTTTTAGTGGTGAAAGCGTAGGTGAAAATAAGTCCATTGTTAGAGAATGTCCGCATGTCCAGACCATCACTCATTTGCGTTGTAAGCACTTTGTAATGGCTTGCAAATGGTTTGAAGTGAAGCCGAAATGTTTCAACGAATGGGTTCTTGAACTTGTCTGGAAAAGAAGCAAGAAGAACTCGAAGTTCGTACTTAGCGCTGTTAAATGAACTAATTAACCTTTTTGGCGCGTTGACTTTATTCGATTCGTCATTCGATGTAAATTAACGTTAATTTGTTGAAATATTGAGGAGATCATTGTTAGTTCAATAATTCTTAGTGTTATTGCTTAAAGCGTTTTTCTTTTAAAATATAGCGATGGCGATCTGTTGGATTATTTCTGAATTATGCGCTCAAAAATTTGACAGCAACATTTTCGCCGTACGAAATGGAGCGGTTTAACCTCGAACAGCGCCGGTGAATATCGCAAAGTTACTTCGAAATAGCTAGCTAGCTTATGCAAGTTTGTGAAGAAAGTCAGTGAGGATGGTTTTCTTATTGATAAACGAAAATGTTCCCATTGTTTAATTCTTTGCGATCAACGCAAACAACTCCTTACCTCGAGAACCACAACGCATCAATCAATTTGAAAACCTTTTATTAATAAATGCCACACATGGGGCTAAAAACTGTCCACAAGAAACCTTGGATTCGAAAGAGTGCTGTTTGGAGGGAATTTCGTAATGAGGGCGTTAATCTTCTTAAAGAAGAACGTCGAACGATTTCTGTAGAATTCTCACTAAGGCTGTGGCTATTGAAGTTACTTTCCATCCATCGCGGTTGCGTGATTTTTGAAAAGGAGGTTCGCGCCTTCCTTCTCTTTACTTTTTTCGTCTTGAAGACACTCTTAGCTGCATTATGATTATGCATTGGTTTACGTTTGCTGATCCATTCTAGTTGGCTAAATTTTCCACTTCCAGACTACAGTGGCGAGCATAAATGTTTGAATGTTTACTTTTTTCGTACTTACATATCCATAAAATCTTTATTATTAAAGGAAATACAACAATTTTTTATGTTTTATTCTTCATTTATTTGTTTAAAATTTTGCATATTCCAAATTTAGAAAAAAATAAAAACAAAAAAAATAAAACGGAAAAACCAAACTTCACTCCATTCGAACACTTTTGCACGTTAAAAAAAAAAACACATAAAAAAAGTTATTTCAATATTTAGTCCACAGCCCTTTATTTTTTATGACACTTTTAATGCGTTTTGGCATGCTCTCCACTAGTTTCTCGATCAAATTATTCGGTAATTTTTCCCATTCATTTTCCACCCTTTGCCAAAGCTCATTTACGTTCTTCGGGACTCTTTCATAGACTGCCAGCCTTTTTTTGAGCAAAGCCCACAAATTTTCAATCGGATTTAAATCCGGGCTTTGCGCAGGCCACTTCAACATCTGAAAGCGTTGGCTGGTCAACCAATTTTGAACGATTTTGGCGGTGTGCTTGGGATCACCGTCCTGTTGGAAAAGGACCTCTTCCTCAGGGTATGCACTCCTTTCAACAAATTCTGGTAAATTTGTTTGGAGTATGTGAAGATAATCCTCCTTCTTCATAATCCCTTCAATTTTCACTATTGGGCCAACGTGCCACCAAGTAAAGCAGCCCCATACCATCAGGTTACCACCACCATGTTTTATCGTTTGCTTTACTTGGTGCTTCTGGATGGTTTCCTTTGGTCGGTGCCAAAAATATTCCTTTCCATCTGACTGGAAACGATTTATTTTGGTTTCGTCCGACCAGATTACTCTTTTCCAGTCCTCAACATTTCAATGTTTATGGTCTTTACAGAACCTTAACCTCGCTTTTATGTTTTTGTCTGACAAAGCGGGTTTTTTTTGTTTCACTGCTGAAACAAGTCCAATTCTTCGAAGGGCTCGGCGCGCAGTCCACTCACTTACATCCTTATTGATATTTGCGGCAGCTAATTTTGGCGTTAATGAGTCCTTGCGCCTCATCAAACGCTCCATAGCACGTGCATCTCCGTCTGTCAGCAACCTTCGACGTCCTTTCAAAATTGCACTGTGGCTTACATTTCGCCTTTTTTGGGCGCAATACACAGTTGAATTACTGATTTTCAATATTTTTGCAATTTCTCGTGTGGACTTTCCTTTTTCTGTTAAAACCACTATGCTGTTTTCGATTTCTTCCGATATTTTACGCATTTTTAAAAATCACATACAAATAACAAAACTGCAAACTATTTCAAGTAATAACCTTAACACAATGGTAACAATAGCATTGAGAGAGTGGCAAACAATCATCAACGGACAAAAAATAACGGATAACGGGAAAGTCATAGCGGTTTGGGCTAGTAAAACATTCCGTGCAAAAGTGTTCGAATAGAGTAAAGTTTGGTTTTTCTGTTTTATTTTTTTTGTTTTTATTTTTTTCTAAATTTGGAATATGCAGAATTTTAAACAAATAAATGAAGAATAAAACATAAAAAAAATTGTTGTATTTCCTTTAATAATAAAGATTTTATGGATAGGTAAGTACGAAAAAAGTAAACATTCAAACATTTATGCTCGCCACTGTATATCCACATTAATGTACAGCTCGTAGAGTTCGTGGTTCTCCATTCGTCCTGCACGCAAAAATTTTTCTTTCGAACGCTGGCAAGAGGAGTGTTTTGTTGAGCTTGACCTTCGTCCTGGGATTTCTTCAGTCGTCCACACAATAACCTGGGTAGGAAAGCCACCTTTGTGAGGTCTTAATAATTGTTGGAGGACATTAAAACGACTTATTTTTTTAGATGGGACGGATGAATCTGAGAAATTTCAGTCGTACCACAATTTAGCTCGAACCCTTACGAAAAATGGTTGAACATCTTTTTAGATCTTAAAGCTTTTAGAATTTAGGTCTATTAGATTTTTATACCTGCAAAGAGGTCCACTAGGGTTCTCAAGTCATGCCTGTTGGATGAAAAACAAAAATGGTTCTAAATTTTTGTCAATGTTCAGCGGAATAAAGTATAACGCCAAAGATTTCCTTGCCTTATACGAGCAACTAAACAGCTTCAAAGGTCGTCGTGATGGCCACTTGATGGCAGCTTCCCGATGACTGGAGTCGGTTCAACGAACTCTGTCATTTATTGAATCAGAACACCTCTAGAAAGTAGGCTGATACGGCTAAAGGGGGTCATTAAACTTCACTCCGACAGAGGATTCTGGTGGCCTCAAAGCTTTGGTAATTCAAAGAAGGCACCCCGATATATAAGCTACACATGACACTATGTTATCTGAAAATCATTATCAACTAAAGCTGCCAACACCCTGTATTAACAAATGACACCCATCCAATAATTCACAATAGCTGTCGTGTTTAAATCGTAAAATGAAAAAGAAAAACGTCAACGTGCATCAGATTGACGTCAACCTATAAACGAATTAAAGCACATCTTACGAAGAAGAAAAGATTAAAAGCAAAAACAACAAACAAACTAACAGAAGACAAAAAACAGAATTCCTTCAGCTCGTTACAACTAATCATAATTCTTCTTGTAGATCATGTTCTAAATGTCAACTCGTTTGACTTGTCAAACTGACAACTCCAATAAAAACGCACAATCTCAGCGCCCAGACTTTTTGATTTACATTATTTTTTTATTTTTACCCCTCCTTTATTTTTTTTGTCTTCTTTAATTACATTTTTATGCTTATTTTTAATGTTTACTGAAATGAAGGAAAAAATAAATAAAAAATTTTGTGTGAGTGTGCATTTTGTTTGCGTTGCGAATGAATCAAATTGAATTGATTCGTTTATTGAATGAGTTTGACAGATGTCATTACATTTGCTGGAACCGTGATTGTGAACATTTTGGCGATTGATCGTGATCAAATGAATGACGTTATTTTGCTGATATTGAATTCCAAAAAAAAGACGGTATCGCGTGACAATAATTTTGAGCTTTTTGTTTTTACCAATATTCTATGAAATTGATTGAGTCAAGAATGATTGTTCATTGAAATATTTTAGTCTGTCAAATTGTCAGATTTGCTGTCTGTTATTTTGTCTTCTTTTATTTTGCAAATCAAACAGAAAGGTGTGAAAAATGTGGTGGGTTAGGAGTGGCTTTCATTTGACACAATCAACATTTTCGTTGTGTCGTTTTGCCTACACATGTTTTTTATGAGAATGTCACTTTGAAGTTTTATGGGAAAATAAATATTTTTTCAATCACAGTGTACGAATGAATGCAGACGTGGGCTAACTTATAAGGTGGGCCAGACGTTATTGGGTGTTTTTTTTGTTTCTTTTTTTTTCCTTGATATTGGAATAATTTTTTTTGTTTAAGGACAAGGATGGAAAAGTTTGGTATTGGTAGATTTGTGGTTATATAGGTCAGAAACGCAAGGTTATTGATTGAGTAGAAAGTGTTCGTTACAATTCATCGTTTTAAGTGTGCGGTTGACCCGATGTAGGTTTTTTTAAAGAACGAAAATCATATTTGTTGAAATGAAGGCGTTCATAACTTTTACTCTCGCTTTCGTCGGCTTTCCCAATCTATCACTTAAACCAACTGCAAACAAGGGCTTTGTAAGAAAGCAAACACTGACATGAAGTGAGAACGATAAGACTATTGCTGAGCCGATTTTTCTTTATGAAAGATGGCTTATGAAATTTGGTTGTGAAAACTTCTTGAGGCATACGACTTCTACGACTTAAAGTTCATCCTTGAGGTTTGGTTTAAGCCCACTTTTTCGGAAATGTTCCAAGAACAGTTCAATTTTCCACGAACGGCTATCTTGCTTATTTAGAAATCTTTAGAGCCACATAAAAAAATCGAAAAAGTGTTGAAAATTACCTGCTGTTTTGCCAAATGTCAAAATATATGTGCTGTTTTTAATGACAGCTGACAAGTGCTCGTAAGTGTCTCCAGAATATAAATTGGAAAAAAGCGAATTTTGACGAAAGTCAACGAAATCCAGTTTTAGTTCCCCGCTCATTAGGGGTTAGAAATATCCTTATGCTACGACTTTTGCTCCAAGAAATTTTTTTTGGGGGATTTATGAAAAGTGTCAAATTTCTCGATGTCTTTTGTTTCGTGTGGTTTGAGTTGAATAAAAAATTGATAAATTTTCATTGATTTAAGATTTGACGTTCTATTGTGACAGGTTTTGTTGTTCAACGCGTTTGCTTGCTTTTCGGCAATTTTACTGAGAGAATTTCATCCTCACTTCAGAATGTATTGGAAAAGACCTTTGTTGAAAACTTCGCTGAAACTGTTCAAAAGTTTAGGATGTCCAAATTTGAAAGATGAAAACTCATCTCAATCTACAATAATTGCCTTAATCGGAAAAAAATATGTAAACGCATTTTGCAACAAGGCTTGTTTATGAGGCTGAATTGAGACAATAGTTGTCGTCGACAATTGAACGTTCAATTATTTGCCGGCACCTTTATAATTTTACTCTCGAAGTCACTTAAAAAAATGACTTATGATATATCTTCGGTTGCTGGAAATTTTTACCAACCGTTGATCCCCGAACACCAACTCAATTGAGTGTGTTCCGGAGCATGCCAATGAGTGTGTTCGAAATTCATGAAATAAATGCCCGATTTCTTAAATCATTCTTTACTGTCCTCAAGACTTTTTAAACGGGTAGATTTATAACATTTGGGGCTTAGCAAATCCAAGAATGATTTTATACAATTAAAACCACAAAAAAAAACAACGTTTTATTCAAAAATTTGTAATAAATTTCAACTAATTAGTAGCTGGTTATTCGATCGATGAGGTCACCTTGGCATAAATACAAAAAACCATGAACGTCGGCGGGTGGTCCGGCAAGCACAGAAACCGGTAAGCCGGCATCGGACAGAGGCTCACATAAATCAATGATTTATCGGGATCATCAGTAAGCTAGCCGCTAGCTATCGCAACGACATCTTTATTAATAAACATTCTCAATTGCGACTAAAAATACTTAGTCGATAAATTCTCTCATCCAACCGATCTATTTGCCTGTGCTGCTAGTTGGTTGGGGTGTTTCTATACCCGCAACTCTGTGACGGCTGGCATCTGGAAAACCTTGAACCTATCCTCTAGATGATTAATTTTTATGAAACAGTGAGTAATGTTTATGCTTTTTGTGTGTATTCTCGCTTTGATAAATTAATCAGATAAAACGCCATGTTATTCTCCAATAAACTTTGCCATCATCATATGTATGCCAGGCATACCCACGAGTTTGTAAGCCGAAAGCAACAGTTTTACAGCACAGTCAATGTTATTGCACATTTTGTTTGTTGATTTATGTAAATTGACTAATTAAATTGAATGTTGTTATTGCTGTTTTTTTTTCTTTTCGGAAAGATTCAAATTTTGGTAAAAAAAAAACGAAAAGATCTCGCGCATGTTTACCACTTAAAGCACACACATGACATTCCAGTCAAGGTCATGGGAGATTTAGTGGACGCGCTGCTTTCTGTGTTGTTTTATTCAGCGTACGTAGCCGCTTTTTTTCGAGGCTTGGGTGAACCTTTTCATTGTGTCTTGTCTGCTTGGTGGGGCTTATTTTTTCGCCAGTTTACACGAAAGCATCAGCATTAATTGATACATTAAAGTAAGTGGCTTGTAAGGTGAGCTTGTTACCAATTTTGTGTTGCAAAATTGCTTAAAGTGGATCTGCTATGGGTTCTGGATTGGCCAAGAAACGGGGCACTTAATGAATTGTAAAAGCAAATATGATATAATTGGCTTGAAGGCTGCTGGCCGTGCTTGACCTTTTCAATATGACTGTGACTTTGGGCAATAACTCACAGACGGTTGTTTTGATTTGCCTGACGAGTTGCAGGCTAATCTTCGTTTTGTGGGCGTGAAAATTGGAGAGGTTGTTGAACATTTTATCGCCTCGAGTTAGGTTTTAAGTTATTAGGCCTTTATACAATGCCGCTGGTGTTATTATCTGAATTCTGAATGTACTGCGAGTAAAGCGCTAATTCCACGCTTGTTGATGGTACAAGGCTACGAATTTGCTTGCTGTCAAGGTGTTGACCGATTGCCAGCTTAACCTTGAAATATTTCTATTGATCATGACTGAATTATCTAGATGAAGCTACTATCGAATCTTGAAGATCACTTGGATAGAAGTTTCTGCTGGAAATTTGAGGAGATATGTAAAGAAACGTGCTAAACTTTGCGTCCCCATCAGAACAAAATAAGACGAACGAACTGCCTACTCAATTAAAGGGCGTAACCACAAACCAAATAGAGGTAAAGACATAGTGATTAATAGTGATCAATGCGAAGCGTTATTATGGGGAAGAACGTTAATGAATTCAGCTCCCTAGAAAGATTGCACAGCTCAAAAATGGCACATTTCCTGCAGTCTGGGTTTTATAGTGAGCAAGGCTGTTTTGCAAGAGAAGTATTTGCTATAGAGCTAAAAACTGACTAGAGAGGCCGGCAGCTACATTGCTTCATAAAGAGCTAAATCCCTTAGTTAATAGCCAGGCAGCCAAAACAATTACTCAAGAAATGGCAGCCATGGCTCTGTCGGAAGAGCCATGCAACCGCTGTTCTACCTATCAATCCAAGCAGCCATAGACTGCGATTAGTTTCGGGCAGAAAAATCATTCCAGAGCAGTGGCTATAAAGGTAACTACAGCTCGGTCTATGAAGAAACGTTGTGCAATTTAAATGAAAATTTTAAACCGCATCCCGGGAAAAATTCATCACCATATACACGTATACTCATCTCATCTCAATCGGATCTCAATTCAATCATCAGACTTTTGCAGTACGTCATAAGATCCCATAGAGATGTAATACACATTTAAACTTGTCAATGAATTCCGGATATGTCTTTCAGTTCTGATATTTCACGGAAAACATACGATAAGATTAGTCCAACAATCCAACAGTTTCGGCAGAAGCTGCCGGAGGACGAGATCAAGGTCCTCAGCTTTCTCTGCGAATGCATACCCATTAAAAAACCAAAGTCCACGAATCTCCCACAAGCCTGCAAGGGCAAATCCCAAATACATCTTGGGAACGAATTAGTTCACAATCTCCCAATGTGTAAAAAATAATTGAACGACCAGTTCATTTCTATAAAATTTTATTGCGTTATTTTGGGTGACTTAATAATTATTTAGAAAATCGGAATAGTAAAAAAGTTCCAGCTGCGTCCAAGGCCAGCATAAAGCCAATGAAGTGATGGTTTCAAAACCGGAAAAAAATCACAAAATGGTTAAAAGTCACCACCAAATTTACTTTGTCGGTATGTAAACGCTCTAAAAAAAAGTCTTTTTCGACTGACCAGCGTATTTGTAAATCTGAAACTGTCTAATCTCCCAATAACATATTTTTCATTATACTCAAATTTATGAACTGATCATCGAGGAGCTAAATCGATAAGAATAAAGAACCAACGCAATGCATATATCTCTGGTGCCATCCCAACGATCTTTAACATAAAAAAAAACTACAAATAATCACCATTTCGGTAATTAATATCCTCACAAAAAACACATACAGTTGGTCACAGAAGTTCCTATGGAAAACGGAATAAACAGCGTGTTACAAACTACCCTGCGTCTTCACGACGGCAGGCATTCTGAAATGCATCCAATTAACCAGGTTCAATTTTTGTTACTCTAAATGCAAGACATGTTTCAGGTCTTCCTTTCATTCAGATGTTTTTGCATATGGTCAAAAGCACTTAAATTAAACGACTGGTTCGGTATGCGTTGTTGTTTTCGAACTTTGTGAAGCAACCTTTTTTGAAACAAGAGCGAGGTATGATTAGGGTTGCTATCTTGCTTTCCTTCTAAGCCATGTTTTGGTTTCTCTTTAGCGTTTTGATGATTGTTTCATCAATGAAGCCTTAATCGCCCATCACGCAAGCCGTCATGCGCTCCGAGAACCAGTCACATTTTGCAAAAATCTAAATTTGACTCAAGATTGACCTTTTAGAAGAAGGTTTATGGCTCCTGATCCGACCGCGATAACCAGCACTGGCACTGCGACTTGTATAAGAGTTCCACTCCTCACCGACTTTTTGCTTTGGAATTTTGTAAGCCCTTAATCGGGTTCCTGTTTTGTTTTGCACATGATCAGTTGAGTGCGTGGGGCTTTGAATGTCCACATTGAGTCTTGTTTTCTATCGTGCATGTGATCTCATTTTTTCAACAATTATAGAAGCGCTTCCGGTATGATTTTTTTAATTTTATACAATCTAATGGTTAAATGTTTAAAAACATCTGGAATCCTCTTTTCTCATGGTGCCATGTGCCATGTGAAAACAAATAAGCATTTTCTTTGTTTTTTTTTTTATAAGGATTGCATACCTTCTTCTGTGACAAACTGTACAGTGCATCTTAGAAAAAAAAGAACATCGGGAAGGAACTATTTTTAAAATCATTTCAACTGCATGTGTGGAAGAATATTTTTTATTTGAAGCCAGGTGGGAGTGACGCTGATAAATATCCATATAAGCTAGAGTTATAACTCTTTGGGGAGGGTGCAATAGAGCCTTTTGTTTGATGGCGGTAAAATTGTACATCCTGCCTCCTAAAATGTCATAAATTAAACTTCTTTTCGGTATAAGCTAATAAATGGATGGTTAGCCTATAGTATTTTTTTTTACCGATCGTGCCGTAAGCGCATTGTGTATGATTGATTATTGTTTCCTTTGTACGATGACGTTTTGTTCGTTTCGAATGACTAACATTCTTTTTGGAGCACGTGAGCATTGACAAGATAAATTTTTTCTTTGTACAGTTGGCGCTCTTTCGTCAGTTTTAAGATGGCAAATATTGATTCTGACGTGTGTCGTATCTTGAGATAAATTAATCCTTAAATAAAAGCACAGCACTAAAAAATGATAAGGAAACGTTGATTAGAGCTGTGTTCTTTGTATGAGCATACTTTATTGCGATGATGCTTAGCATGCACATATGACACAAGCCACGCATTTCAAACATCGAGAGTGCGTTTTTCTGTTGTGAAACAAGTTTGTATGTTAAACTCCGCAATGATTTGATTGAGGATGTGAACACATAGCTTTTGGATTGATTCTTCACTCACCTGCCCCTGACCCCAGAAATAATCTGGTATACCGATGGCTCAAGAATGGCAAATGGAGAAGATGACGAAACGACGCCTAACAATCCCTAGCCCGACGTTATAAAGTTAGGTTAGGATGTGTTCTTTCATTTCATTTCTTTTCAGTGCGCTGTGCACATTGACTATGTCCTTGATATTTAATTTGATTCGGTAAAATGCTTGGAATAGAAGCGTAGTCAATGCATTACATATTTTTATGACTACTTTGACAACAAATTTTGACAGTTCACCTAGAACAAGTGTTTATCATTTATTTACGTTAATCTTTTCCTTGTCTTGTTAAAAAAAGACCTAAGACTCGGCGCTTGAATCAAGAAGCAATCCGTCCAGTTTTAAATTCGGACTCAATAGGAAATTGGCTTATTTAAATGCGTCGAAGGCCGAGGTATTAAGTCGTTCATGACAGAACATTAGTAAAAAAATAGAAGATAACTGGTCCCAGAATTGATCACTGAGGAACACCTACGCAAACTAGCCAAAAATCGTAAAATCGAATTTGTCTGAAAGAAAGTTTCCGAAAAGCCTAACCGCGAAAAGAAAATGTATTTTTAGCTTACACCACATTTGACCTTGTCAAAGGGCTTCGAGAAAGACAGAGTATGGTCAAAAATCTTTTATCAGACTCACTTCTTTATCCTCCAAAATGTTGATAATAGTTGTGGAGTAACTAGTTGAAAAACGCGACAGTATAATTATGGGTAAGAACATCTGTAATTTTTTCACGGCTGAGTAAAAACTATCAAGAAAAGGATTCTGGGGCCGTTTGGAGTCAACAATAAACTGTAGGCCTCAATAGCGCTTTATTTATTATTTAAAACCACAGGATTATTCTTTCGAACTTTTTCACTTCTTTTGTTGCCTTGGGTGAAATGGTAAACCGGGGCTAAAACCATACGAAATTATTGGTCTAATAAGAGTTTTATAAATGAAAAGCATCGTCTTTGGGATAGATGTTTTGAAGATAAAAGTTGAAAGTTTTTTAGAGCAGAACTGGCTGTTTTTTCTTTATCTAAAACTTTTCTTGCACCTAGGTAGTTAGCTTCTGTTTCAAATGGAACCGTTTTATCTTCAATACATAAAGAAGATCTCTCCTTATTTTTTCTTTTTTATAAATAATGCACGTGCTCAAGGGATTGGTTGGACCCTTAAAGTGAGTTTACACAGCACGAGCAGAAGGAAAGTTAGAAGGGAGAGAAAGAAGGTATCGGTGCACATTGGTCTTAAATTGCTGTAGGTTGCAGTGCAGAGGAAAAGTAGAGCGAGGTAACGCATTCCACATGCATGACTCTCTAAATTTCACAGTACGCCCGAAAATAGGCTTAAATAGGCCTTATCGCTGAAGCTGGTACCTTAATATCATCTACATATAGAAGAGCTTCGGGCTCAGATTCTGAGATGCAAAGTGGCATGTCATGTGAACAAAAATTTAATGATTTTGGTCGTAGTGTAATCCTTGGACAACTCCTTATATCTTTGGAAAAACGTCTGAATACTATGAACGAAGTGCAACGGCCGCAAATCTAGATTGAAAAAGGCTAATAAATTATCCAATTAGAGGATTGGGGCACTTAAACTGTATGAGTTTAAATACTAGTCCTTTGTGCCAAATTGAATTGAATGCTGCCTCTATATGAAGGACGAAGGTGCATTTCTTTTGCCTTAAATTGTCTAAAATTGTTAAGTCTTGTTTTTTGAACCAAAGCTGTATTTTTTTGGGATGAATTGGCAGCAGTATAAAGTGATGCTTAATGTAATGATTAGAAGTTCTTGAACGTGAACCATGTAGGATCTTCAAAATCATATCTACAGGAAAGTGTTGTCCGTCGAATCAATACCGAACCATGTAAAACATCCTATACTATGACCACTGGTTTGGGAGCATGAAGACGTCATCTTTGAAAAGTCAGCAAGAAATTGCTGAAATATTACTTCTTACCTTTTGATTCTTATTTCAAATTTGTTATGTTGAAACAAAAATTCGAACTTTATTGATCGCCACAGTCAACCTTTTTTCGCCTCGGGACATTGACCCATTTCGAAAGTTATGTTTCTTTTCACTTTCATTTCTTTGTGCATCTGTGTCTTTTCCACCCTCTTCACAATTTTCAATTTCTAAATACAAAGAATCCAATTGGAACCTCTTGAGCATTACAAAAAGAGAATAATCAAAAAAAAAAAAATAAATAAATCGAAAAACACTCTCGTTAGGCTCAGTACCTACATACACATTCGGCATTCGTTCGCTTTAATTATGTCGTAACACGAGTAATCTCCAAGTATCGAGATACTCCAATTTTTTATTTATTTTTTTTTTTCATTTCAATTCGTTCAATTTGCCTTTTTTTCTGTTTTCAAAGACTTTGTGTTCGTTCGTGTCCCCATCATCGGTCTAGATTGTTGCATTGGAATTGTTTCCTAAGCCTTCCTCATTGAGAAAACATTCATCTGTCCATCCATCCATCCATTCGCTAGCTAGCTAGCCCACAGTCAGCCTCAGCGAACACTTTAATTAGCCAAGAAAAGCCAATCTCCTCTGAGTAGGTATATTCGTGACGGATTGTAATTTGAAAAAATAACAACAAACAATTTTGTATCTACAGATACACTAGTATCTTTAATATACAAAATCCACTTGGAAGAGCGATGTTTGTTGTTGGTCGATCGTTCGGTGTATGTCCCACCGAATTGTTTTCGTTTAAAAGAAAATCAATTAGATGGATGTGGAGTATCTGTGCATCTCTGGGAATCGAATTAATTTTTTTATTTTTTTATTTTTCACTGTTCATCATCATCATCAACAACAACAGCAAAATCAGTTGAGCTTGCTGGTGGATGGCTTTTGTTGCCGTGATGATGGAGTTTTCTTTTCGTTTTGATTAAATAACTGCTGATGGGCAGAGAGACACCGCACTGTGAACCCTGTTCTATGATATAATGAGGGTAATCAGATTTCAGAGCTGTTGCTGCTCCGGATAGCATAGTAATTTAACTTTAACTATCCGATTGCATAAAAAAGATGCCATTGTTTTCTAACTCTCTGCGGAATGACAGATATCTATTGCCAAGCGGAGATGAGAAAATTATGTAAATTTTCTTTTGGTTTTTCCATCTTCGACATCTTCGTTAGATGGAAAACTGGAAGATGAAAAAAAAAATAAAAATTACCTTAAGAAATCGTGTTTCTAATTTTTATTTCTTCGAAATGGTAACATGAGGGAGCGGAGCAGGGAAGTTTGATGGCAAAGATCGCTTAAATATATGTACATACCTATGTATGTATGTGGAAGTGACGATGATATCATCGATTTGGGGCACATGCGGAAATGGAGCTCATTACTAATTGAAATTTGTTCAAAAGAGAATGCGTGGCGAACAAGATTGAATCAGTTATTTACGAAAGTAGCCCTTGGAATAATGTTCCCATTACATAATACTACCACAAAAATAAGAAGTGAACTTCTGACATTCATTTGAATCTGTGTATCTGGATAAAAGCTTGTAGTCTACTTCAAAAGTTCCGACTTGAAAAACATATCGATTACACTTTCTAGCGAAAGGAATTCAATTACTTGTGAATAACTAGGTAATTGTAATGAAAATAAGTGATGGAATTGCAATTACACGAGAGTAATTAAGTTGTAATAAAAAATAGTGATGTTCATAGAAAAAGCATATTCGCTCATGCTATGGCGACTAATATCAATTTCGTTGTAACAAGGGAATGTGTAAAAATTTTGTGATCAAACGTGCTGCTTTATACAAATGGCTGGTATTATTGGCATTTTTAGAATTTTTTCATGCGTATAGTTTGCTTGATTAAGATTCAAAATAAGTTCAATTTAAAAAAAAAAAAACTTAATTTAAGAAAAAACAAAAACAATGGTATTTTTTGGTCTTGGTTGTTTCAGCCGCATCCACTGCAGTGCAGTGCAGTTGAGCGATGCTCATGCGAGGGTGTTTTTGTTCAAAATTTTGAAATTTGGGAACAAACTTGATATAAGCCCACAAATATCATCGGTATTTGCTTTGTCGGTGATTCTATGATTTACCTTATCAATTTTCTTTATTGCTTTAACATTTTTTTATCATTTGTTGACGTTCTGGGACGTCCAGTGTAGTCTTCATTTGGTGTTGCTCAAAGTAGACTCGCGACTACCACACTCAACATTTGAAGTGATTCATTCTTCGATACATTCATTTCGAAAGCAGGAAAAAGAGCCAGCTTACTAAAAATGTGAAATGGTACGTTGGGAACATGTGTCAATACGAGTACATAAAAAAAACGAGAATCAAACGAAATTTGAATGGTCGTCAAAGTGATTAATTGGCATTCGGGAAAAAACCCCTGTTAGATGCCTCCAAAAACAGGAATCCAACACTCTGTGCTCAATCAAAATCTTTGAACACAAAAGTGGAAGCAAAGCGGTTTGGAGATGGATCTCTTGTCAGGACTGTGGTCCATTTGTGAAAGGGTCATTGGATCTATGCAAATACAAAGATATCCTTGAGAACCACATAAAACGACGAGTTTCTCTCCCTAGTTAGGAGATTCATACTCGTATTTATAGATCCCTGAAACGAACCATAAAATTAGTCTTGGAATCTTATATTGTTTTCAAAACTGATCTTTCAATGGAGTGGTCAACCTCTGATAGTAGTTCTAACTAGGTGGATGGCCCTGCTGTTGTTATTAATTCACCAGCTTGACAACATCGATAGCAGAGTACTACAGAGGTAAATTAACTAATAGCAGATAAAATACTGCGAATTGAACGAATGCAAATAAGTTGATATCCAAATCTGAGTTTCAAACCACGGTAGGTCTTTCAATTTTTCTCTTAATCCTGCTGCTCGCTCTGTGCAAAAATGCATTACAATGGTAGTTATTATCTCCTGAAAGGGAGATCATAAAAAAACCCAAGACATGACCTTTGGAGCGATGCAAGGGAAAAAATTGTGAACGGAAAACTATAAAGTTCAGGAGGCATAAAACGGGTCAACGAGGTAAGCGGGTTCAAAGCCTGACCCATTGAGTGTATGCAAATTAGTATTGAAGGACTGCTTCTCTCAATACCACTTAACATCTTTCTTTAGGGGCAATATTCTAAGAAAAGGTTTTTGTTGAATTTACTCAACTGATTTTCCGTTCCTTTAGTTTTAAGTGTACATTTACGAGTCTTGTTTTTGACGTGTCACTCACGATTTAAGAAGTAATGGCGATTTCGACGATTTGGGAAACTTCAGCAGCACTGAATGCGAATTCGTGCACACCATTTTGTAAGTCTTGTGAGTTTAAAATCAATCAAAAAAAAAAAAAACGGTATAATAATATTTTCGGAGAATGAAATGGATCGTCTCACGCTTGACCAATGTAAGTATGTTTATCAAAGCTAGTTCAAAAGTGCACGTTGAGTTGCTCAAAAAGTTCGTCAAAGGTGCCAGTGCCTTTACATTAGACGCACTGCTCTCAGCGAAGCAGTTACAAGGTCCAATTGAAACAAAATAACTATCTATCTGTACAATTGAAGTTATTCGAACAATTCAGATCCTTGTCAAGTATACTGGTCAAGCTGAGTGAGAAAATTTTCAACCATCGAAAATATATTGGAAAGGTAAGGCCAATGTTCCATTACTTGACGCGAGGAACGGTGTTTTTCAACGGCCTTTGTAAAAGAAACAAACAGAAGATATAGATTTATTTCAATGTGGGGATGTAGTTTTTGTGAACGTTTATGTAAACAAAAGGTTGATGACACTTACACCAGTTTTTTTCAGTTAATTCAACTAAAAATAATTTCAAAAGCCTAATTGATCAATTAGTCATTATCGGATCTTAATTTATCCAGTTGCGTCCATCAATACATAACTTAAAGCTAATTGCTTTTTATCACTCAAGCATCAGTCTCGAAATGAATCAAAAAACTGCTGACGACAGCCATTCCATCACAAGGCTATTCCTAAGTTCTTTTCATAGGTTTGAAATTGGCTAAATGCACGTGAAATGTCAACAAATATTCCATGTCGGGCTAAGCTGAATTTTGGGAAGAACTGTCTTTTTCTCAGCGAACAATTCGGTCGTTTCTTCGCCGCCATCATCATTTCACGCGGCCTTTCATCTTCCGACTTTGGTCTGTTTACCAAACGGTTGTCGAAATCTCTTTAAAAAAAAATTGGAACATCTTATTTCCAAGACTAGATGTAAAAAGCTCGAAAAAAAAAACAAGAACAAAAGCAAAACTCTTCTTAGCGCCTTGTTCGGTATTAGAAAGCCTATTATGCTCACCGCACGATAACAACTACTCCAGCGCGTCTCTCATCCATCCGACTATGAGTAAAATTCAAATTGCCTACTTAAGTTACAAATGTATCTCATTAGAATACACATGCCTCGGATTACGAGTACGAACGCTCGCTTCCAACTTGAAAAGCCACAAAACAAAACAATGCCAAGAAGTTGAAGACACGAACACAACAAGTCCAAAGAACGGACAAACGTACGAGTAGAGGAATCAATAGTCTCGCTATGGTGGACCGTGTTGTGCTTCCACAAGGTCGTAGCCCCTATTCATGTCTTCTTCACATCATCGATCGGTTTACACACAAAAACCTCCGCGCAATCAATTTCCTCGTCGTTCTTTTATCTTTCAATTCTCATCGAGGTCTCTTTTGGACGTGTTGCCTCGATCGTATATTTTTGCACTCGAAAACCAGGCTTGTTTTGCATCCAATAGATAGATCGATAGATAGCTCCACTTCCATGAGTCACTCAATAACCATTAAGAGCAAAAGCAAACAGTATTCTCGGTCTTCTAGGCACGTCGGATAAGGCTTTGATTTGATAATAATGGGATTACAAGGTGCTTTGGAAAACTTTGAAACGCAATCGATGGAGAACCGGAGTTTCGGAGAATCATCTTAGCCTGGTTACGCTTGGTTTTAAGCCACGTCACGCAGCTTTGTTGCATTCGATTCGATCCAATGTGCGGTAGGTTGGCCCACACTCTGTAAAACGCTCTTCTAGCTCTTACACAATAGACCGATGCAATTTGCTGAAAAATCAGATTATCTCGAGCGATGACGTTGACGTAGATGGCGATGGCGATGACGGAGGCCACCCACCCACATGTAAAACTAAATTGGTCCATCAAGCCGTGATCTTTGTCGGATTCGCTGGCTTGTTGGAGGCCCTTGGCCGGGACAAGCTTGGTGGCTCTGCGGTATCCATGCGTAGCATGGTGAATCGCCTGTTGACTTGGACAATAACAAAAAAGCTGTGGCTTGGTTCATGTTCATTACCTTTCACCTGGAAATTCAATTGTTGCAATTTTAAAGTCCGTATTTTTTTTTTTGCACTTCGGAAAGTGCGGGCCTTTTGTGGCTTGTGTCTGGTGTCTTGGAATGATAATGACGATGACGATGATTGGTGTTGTTTCTGTTGCAGCTTCACCGCTTGCCGGATGTGATTGTTGCAAGTCGGTTTATAAATATGTAACCATCCCTAATTGAGCCCGGCATGCAGTTTGGAATTATGATGTGGTGTGACAGTGCAAGGTTTCGTGTCTCTTTCTCGAGGAGACTTGAAAATTCATTTTCAACCTTAACGAGAAAAGCTTATGTCGTAAAATAACGTTTGCGCGCGGTTCTGAAAAAAGCGAATGTTGTTTCACACCAGTTCTGTTGTGTAATGTAGATTTTATTGTTGTTGCTGCGTTTTGTTGATGCTTGACACAGATGTTCTGCAAAGTAGATAATTGGAGTTTCATTTTACTATCAACAAAAAAAAGAAAAGATAAGAAAAACAGCTTGGCTCGATGCCAGCTGCTTAAACAGAGACTTAATTAATTTCAATCAGATTACCTAGAAGCCGATTCATTGTTGCTTAGGGTAGACCTCATTGAAGCTAGAAAGCATACAACTTTAATTCAAATAAATTTCAGAGCTCTGTCAATATTGAAAGCAAGCGAAGAGTCAAGCTGAACAATATGGCTTCGATTATTTTCGAAAAAAATTCGAATCCGAGAGTAAGTCGCTAAAGTGTCCAGTGTTTTTCTTTTAACACGCACGTTCAGGGGTTTTTGAATACCCTTACAGAGACAAGAACTGATGCAGATTATTTTTGAACTTCTGCAAATGAGTACGAAACACCGGGAATGAGAGGGAGTTCCAAATGCCTTCTGTGCGGTTAAAAATCGATTTCATGTAGTTGATTGTACGTCCAAGACTGGACATGAGGCTGAACTGATGAGCGTTCCCGCCGACGAGTTGAGTGTAACGCTAAAAGTGATCTGTGATTAATGAAACTGGCAGATATTAAAGTTCTCTTTACGATAAAAACGATATGGCAGGAGGCGTTACGTCGGTGTTGAAGCGACTCAATCTACTTCGTTCTATTTGTGTCTCCTAGCAGCGTAAAGATGGTTTTTGGATTACCTGCCCATAGAGGGGAGAAGTATTCCAGTTAAGTGCGAATGTAAGCTTTGCGTATGGCTGCTAAGGAACGCTTTAGGAAACTTAGAAAGAAGAAAGTAGGAGACAAATCGGAGCCCTGAGGAATACCAGCATTTATAAGTATATGGTTTCTTGCAGACTTGAAACTGTCCAATAATATATCAAACGGACCGAAAGGCGGTTTCTTTTCCATTAGATGAGAGACTTTTCAGAAGCTGTTAATTTATCAGCGTATCGATGACTAGAGAAGGGGACGGGGAGACAAGCTCTTTTTGTGGACCTGCTTTAAATTTTTTGGAGACACCAGAAAAAAAGGACAGACAAAAAAGGTAAGACCAAGTTTTTGCCAATACGGAAGGACACCTCTCCATCTGGATAATTACGATTTTTGAGTACTCAACCCACTGTGAAAACAATTCCATCCGACGAATTACTTGATGCGCATGAGTACAGAAGAAGATAAAACACGATCTGGGAGTATTGACCGGGCGGCTAGCAGATTTGCTTTGACCACTAAACAGCTGGAATATCATTGTAAATGAGAATAAGGATGGAGGATAAGATGAGTTCATCTTGTGTTCCATGCTGTTGCACAGCAGCTCCCATTCAGACTTTTGGCGAACGTCTAGGATTAACAACTTTATTCTGGACCTTGTAATGAATCATTTTGCGCGGTAGGCAAATGTAATTAGAACGAGCTCGTATTAGGCTTTTGGCATTTCTGGTCCTAGACAGGGTAGGCAGGTAGGTAAAAGTGTTGTTTCAGTGAGAACCTAATTAGAACTCTGTACCATTTTAATACCTTATTTATAAGGTGTTGGAAAATAGGCTAAAGCATCATTAATTGGCCGACGCGTTCAGGTTATGTTCCTGTTGACTGGAGCATACCTGAAAGGGGCACAAGTTGTTATAACTATCATAAGGGCTAAAGAAGGCAAAGGAAACGTTTTTCTCCGCAACACTTTTTTTACGTTTTATCTACGAATACAGGTTAAAGAATAATGATAAACTTGAACTGCTTGAATTGTGAGTCAAATACATTGGATGATCTGAGCTGCTGCATCCATCACGGTCTCTGGCATGCAGTATCCAATTGTTAAGGCAAAATTTCCTGGCATCCGGCATTGCTTGATCTCTGTTCAGCTCGTTCGCGTTTGTGGTTTTTCTTTTACTCCATTTATCCACTTTGAAGATAGGTCCGAATTTCAGTCTGTGTTTGTTTTTCGAATCTACCTAGAACCTGCTTGGCTGTCTTATAGTCCAATATGCGACTCCAGATAGCAAAGACATTTCGAACATTTTTATGTCCCTTGCTTAAGATAAGTCATCGTCGATTGTGTAATTTGGCAATTGATCTCTTTCTTCCTTCTTTTCTTAAGTTGGTAATGGTTGTTACATGATTTTATCCTTACTTATTTGAAAATCAATTTTACTGCCGTCTTCTCCAAAACTGTTAACGATTCATTCGAGCAATGATGTCAATATCGCCCACGTTCCAAAAGTGAAACAGTTTTCAAGAACAAGCCTCCACGTTGACACCTGCCATTCTTCCTATTCAAGAGAAAATGGTTGAAGAAATCAATTGACAGCGAATCTCCTTGCCGGAATTCAAAGTAGGCTTTAAATCATTCGGTGACTCTTTGTCAAAACTGAAAAAGGTCTTCAGAACACAACACACTAGACGGGATCTTGCAAAAGACGTTAAGAAGGGATATACCACAACAGTAATACGTAGGGTCGCCTTTCTTGTAGATGAAACGTTTTCAATCTCTAGATGATCTGATTTTTACCAGTAAAGTACTGTCAAAGTTCACTCCACCAAACAGCCGATGTACAAGCCACAAAATGATATATATTAACATATTTTAGTGGCCCATTAGTGCACGCTTTGTACCTACATCCTTAAAAGTCCCCACATTTCATCAGAGGTTTTGCTACAGGCATCTAAATGGAATAGAAGATTTTTTATTCCCATGGTGGCCAATCGAAACGCTCCCAGTAACAGAAATAAGGTCGTTTGTATACCCGACTACTTAAAATTTGAATTTTACAGAAGAATTTAGACAAGAAACAAAGCATTAACAACTATTTTAACCACTTGTCTCCAAACATTAATTCCAATATATTCAATCAGAGTTCATATCGAGGCTTAATTTTACATAAATGATAAATATTGTGCTTTTGTTAAATCGTAAAAAAACTTTTAGACTCTCTCACTATCTTTATTTCCAGATGACTTTTCTAAAATGTGTACAAACAGCCGCTACTTGCTATCAGCAATAGTTGGAAATAAAAACCTTGTCTTCTTAAAAAGAACTTAAAAGCTTCGTTATGAGTCTGCAATCTGTCGACCGTTTAGTAGTATATGCCTGCATAATTTAATTCGAAACCGTGTCACCTCACACCATCTAAGATACTGTTAGAACTCTTAAGCTTTAGTGCGTAACTTAATCTAAATGAATCTCATTACGTCATAAACAATCAAGTTCAATGCATCGTTTATCTCAAAGCTTTATGTTGGAGTTGTTAAATGTTTAAGACCCCACAACAAATATCATATAACCACAAACAAAGCATAAAAAAAATATTGTTAATAAACAAATGAATTCGAAAATAAGATTTCGTGAAAGTATGATCTCAAGCAAACGAAAATCTGAACCGTCCTGCTGCATAAATTAGCAGTTCCAGTGCAACCGATCGGTTACGACTTCATTAAAAGTGACTTTTAACAGCGCATCTCAGCGGCAGGGTAATCAATTATCGTGATGCCCACCGAGATAAACATCTCCGGCGACACACTGTATTATCGTTATGCAATTTGGCGCTACAACGTATAATTTGAGGTTGGATCATCTTTTTCTAGACTTTTACCGCACACGTCTCCATCGGACGCTCTCAAAAGGTAAATACTTGCACATTGGAAAGTGCCGAAAGTGACAGCCGTACGATCGACGATCGACGATCGACAAACGACAAACGACAATCATGTGACACAAGAGGGGTATAAAACGTTTTATTTTGATTATCGGTCGTTTTATGGGCTTTCCTTTAAATTAACACACGTAATGTGCGAATTAATTTGTTGTCAGATGCACTTCAAGCGGCCGCGGCGGCGGCAGATTTACAGAAAATGTGCTTCCGAAAAAAAAGAAGATGTAATCGATGGATGATGGAACAGAGACGAAGATTCAATCGGACATCTTGGGATGGCTACGTAATGAAATGTTATCGTTTAACTCGTTTCAGGGAGTCCCTATTAAGATAATTTCACTGGGCTTATTAATTAAGGAACTATTACGACTAATCAAGTGATTGCTTAAGGAATTGAAAAGGTCTGCTTACAGAAACAAGTATTTTCGTAAAAAAATATGCCATTGTAGAGTGAAGACGATACTCAGCATGGCATCACGTAAACCACAAGGAAGGATAAACAAGTGGTCTTATTGCTTTCCTCAACAAAAGGCAAATTTGATAAATCAGTTTGATAATTTCGAAAACTGAAACGTTAATTCCAAAGTTTGAACATTTGGTCCTTCGAGCCGGATAAACCTGAAGGATCGAGGCGTCAGTTGGTTGGTATTGAAAATGAATGTCACATGCAGTCTTAAAAACGTGGTCCCCGACTCTGTTTCGGGCAAACGTCTTCTACTTCGCAGATTCTTCATATATCAAACTCAGTGATCATGGAGTCTGTGTATGTGAATGTAGGAATGCATCACCCTTCAAGAGTCTGTTTAATTTTGTGTAGGAGCTATGTTAGTGTGAAAGATCCATATAGCTTCAGGCGTGGAAGTTGACTGGGCTCACTTGTGCAACATTTAGTTTCGACAGGAGGTGCATGTAATTGTAAATGATGGCGCGTTTTTAATCTCCTTCTCTTAGATATAAGACTGCTCAGGAAAGCCATGTAAATGAAGACGCTTGGCTCTACTTGGAAGTATTTCTAATTCGGCAGGCCATTGTGAAACGCGGTCCAATCGGGCTTGCGCACACAGACCGGAGGTGTCATTATTCCCGACCCGGTCTTCGGATTATCTGAACTCACGGGATAGTTGGACAAGTAGTCTAAACGATTTGAAAATTCTGTGAAAGGATACCAAATGGTCATTAACAAAGGCTTAAGTTAACGCTCGAAAGCGAATGTATGGCAAATTATGCCGTTTTATTTTAAATCCGTGATCTTGGACCATCGAGATTTTTCCAACAAGTCCCTTGTGCTTATCTCCCTCCAACGATTTTTTCATTGCAAGATGATTGGTCCGTTTTAAGTGCGATTTCAGCTTGCGGAAATACAAGATACCAAAGGAGCGTGGTCAGGAGAGAAGGCAGCTTGACGAACTACAGGGATGTTGTGTTTGGCTGACAAATACTGAAAATCAGTTCGTTTGAAGCTATCAGATGCCCGGCTGTTCAGAGTATAATCTTTCGGACGTACACCTCGGAGATAGTAGCACCCATGCACCCATTGGGTATGAAGCCACTTGAGTCAAAAAATCGATGAATATGACTTTAACGTTGCTGCGGACCTTTAAAATTGTTATTGTAAAAAAAACAGGACACATGTGGCTACCCTGAGGCACTTCGTGTGCAAATATGGAACAGAGCAAAAAGGAGAGGTTCGTTATGAGTTTTTTCAGTTCGGAGATCAGTCCTGAGTATCATATTCGAGGAGGGTCTAACAAAAGTAATGATGAAACGAACCGAGCTTCTTATTTTCCTTCTCTTTCACGTTAAAACTGCTCATTGAGTGGTGACGCCAAACAGTTCGACCGTGTAATTAAAGGCAAAGCGAATGGTTTCGAGCTGTCTGGTGTTTTGTGATTATATACGAGCACTTTCCGAATCTAAATACGAAGTTCCTCCTCGTTAAATTGTGGCTACTGAATATACCTGTATTCATTTCGATCCCATCAAAACCCTTAATGGACATCAGACTTGTAAAAATGTATTTCTCGAAAAAAACCTTAAGCTGTCGAAAAAAAACATGAACTACCTAAAATAACTTTGTTTGTATACTTTCCAACTCTTCTCCTTACGAATAAATAAGCTCTTGTTGCGTATTCCAAAATCGCAGATTATCCGGGACACCCATAGATGGACATTATACATTCAGCGCATCACAAGCTTTATGGCATTTGTAAACGATTTTACTGCAAATGAATCCAATTTACCCAGATTGTTGTTAAATTAAGCCAACTAATTGGACTGATTCACTTCGCGTTTGAGTGGTAATAATATCACGATGTTCACCGTGCGGCTTTATGTCTCACGACTTGTCTGAACGCCGCCGCGCCGCTGCAGACATTGGGAATTTCTAAATTAGACCACACTGCCATTACAATTGGACCGAGCTCTTACAAGCTCCGAAGGCATCTCATCAACGTGAGCATCATATGCCCTCGTGTACAAGTACTACCTTCATGCAATTAAGTTTGTGAGAAAGAATCCCTCTTCCAGATGAGTCAGCCTTAGCAGCTATGCAAATACCTTCAACTCTATTCGATGGTGGCCCTTTTATGGCTAGGATTCCCAGCTGCAGGTCTGTGCACACATGACGAGACCACCAGTACCGCTTCGGCATCATCCTCGGTCCTCCGACAGCATTAATCGCCGAATAGTAGCTCTAAAAATCGTGTTCTTCTCCTCGATGTACGCTGGTAGATACATTTAGTCGATTGCACAATTTCGCAACAACACTGTTGCCGCAACATGCAACCGTAGAATAAACAATTCTTTTGTGTTCACAACGAACGGCAACAAAAGTATTTCATGTTGTTTGCCAGCCCTCCTCAAGATGGCGTAGCATTTCTTACTACACCAGATTTAAGGCGGCAGCGGCGGCGTTTCGAATTATATTTACTCTGACTCCATTGGGAAAAAAAAAACTGAACGTTCTTACTCAGAGTGTAGTTAAAACGTCTTGAGATTGTTAATGGACGAGGTGTGGCAAAGTGGTGAGAAGTTTCAGTGAAGCGCTCCCAGTCTAGAGCCAAGGAATCTCTCAGGTTACATTGTTCGACATCGCAAGAGGTTCTACATCCAATGTTGCTTTGTAATGTGTAATGGATTGAATGACGGAACACTGATTGTTATTTACGGTGGAGAAGTATGTTTTAAGGTTGATGGAAATAGGTGAGACGTGCAATATTTTAAAATACGTTTATACTCAAACAATGAGTGGAATGTTTTTTCTTATCTTACTTTTCTACTAACATGGTTCCGCAAGATTTGGTTTATGAGGCATCACGATGGGAATTTCTATTGTTTGGGAGGTGAATGACTTGAAAATTGCTTAAAGGAATATGTACCGTTTAGAATTTGAGAAGAGAGTGTGTGTAGCATTTTGGCACATCATGTCTACTTGAAGTCTTCAGGGCCTTTATTTATTTCCAATCTGCGTTGGCTTACCAATTCGTGCAATTGGGAATGGTGAAACGTTGGACTTCAATTCGCTGGTCTGAAGAGTTTGTAGGTTTATAAGACGAGCTCTGTTCAGATAAGCAATTGTTCGCAAATTTTAGGGGACCTCCTCAAGCATGTTTTATATTTTAGTGATGGATTTGTCAAGTAGGTGCAGTTAGCTAGCTGAAGGCGACATTGAGCGTTAAAGTTCTAAGCGGAAGATCAGGTCTTCTTCGATTCAGCATCGAAGCTAACCAGAAGTGGTAAGAATCACAAATCGATCGGTCGAGCCAATATATGAAACTTTCTGAGACAATCTTCGCTGCCAGAAGGCACAGAATGCGCCTATGTTTTTGTTTCGCGTGTAACGTGAAGTCCGTTCTAAATATTTGTGCAAGCATTTTTGTAATCGGTTAAAGTCTTTTAAAAATGTACTCATACTTACAAATTTTACCTCTTCATAAAACTCATATTGGAGTAGATACAAAAACGCGTTAGATCTACAGTAAACCATGCCACCAAAAAACATCCTCCTCAGAGCAGGTCTGGAAATGGATCACGGGAAAATCTGGCTCTGTTCCAAAAGTTGATCAAACATTAAATCCTCATTATCATATACAGTTCAAGAACAAGCTTTTTAAATGAAGGGTGTTTGATTTTAGAGGTATACAAATTCAAAAATCTTATGCCATTTCTATTTAAAAATTATTTCGGGCACAGGGGCTTCGCGGCTAGTTCGAATGAAGCGTAATCATGAAGTCCAATTTTCGAAAATTTTATCGACCAACTGCGGTGAACACGGTGAAGTGACTTCACATACCCCCAATGAAAGCAATCTTAAGGTGTGAGTTTACAGGATCGTGGAGTTCAGTTCAGTGCCGTGTGGCATGTTGCGCCATCTTGTTCAAACCAAAGCTCTGTCATGTCCATGCCATTCAACTGAGGAATGATGAAGTCAGAAATCATATTTCTATAGCGCTCTCCATTGACGGTAACAATTTGGCATCGTCCTTAAAGATTCTATGATTCCTATGATTCCATAAGCCCATTAAGCACAGCAAACAGTTAGTTTTAAAGAGCGTCCCGACAAAGGCTTTTGGGTTTTCTCCACTCAAAGTTTGGTAATATTGATTGTTTGCAAAAACGGGCCTCATCAGAGAACAACATTTTTCGTCGAAATCATGTTTTCGGCCCAACCTTCGACGCGTATAATGGTCACGTGGTAACGACTTTTGCACAAGGTGGACCTTATTGGCTTCACAGCCAAGATCATTGTGTAAAATCTTCCACATTGTGTAAAATCTTACTGTGCTCGATAGGGACTCATTCGGATTCACTTCAACACTGCGTTCCACAATGGGAGTTGTAAGTACATCACGTTTAGTGTACTTCATTCTGGACTGAGGATTATGAATATAAGATTTTTTAAAATCAAATCATTTTTAGTCCAGAGTGAGGTACACCAAACACAAGGTTCGATTCCTGAAATAAAGTTCTTTCAATTTGTTTTCGAATCTGGTCCAGTCACTATTTGACTTATGGATCAAATTGACATGGCTTTAACTATGGTGAGGGCCCCGCTGTGACTCCAAATTTAATCGTAAAAATATTGAGAAGACAATGTCATTGAATATGCTGTGAAAGTTCAACACAAACATCAGTGAAGACGTAGTAGTCTTCCAAATCACATAAACAACTGAATGTGAATAAAATACTGCGAATTGAATGAATGAAAGAAAGTCCATCGATGGTGGATCAGTTTAATCCACAAAAACATTTCTTCTTATCCTCCTGTTTGCATCGTCCTTAATGCCTAAAAAGGGTAATCATAGTCCCTTGAGAGCGAGTAAATGATAAACAAAAAAGCAGGTCGTTAAGGAAACTTTTAATTACAAGGCTAGATCGGCCCTTAAAACTGTTTATGCCTCACGATAACAATCCACCCGCAAGAACTAGAAGCCTCATTTATATTTTTTAACTTCGCCCGGGGTCATGCATTACAATTTTCAATTCATACTTGACCACAGCCAGTTTTCAAGACCAAGCCCTTTGTGGTTTTGAACTTTTCTTGTCTTGAAAAAAAAAATGTGGTTCTCCCTTCAACTGTCATGCTATGAACCCATGATCATAAAGCTAAGCCCAATCGAAGGTCGTTCAAAACATTGTTTACATACGTCGCCATAAAGGAACAACAGCAGCAACAACAACAACACATCCGTAACAAGTTTATGGTTACGATTATTGCTGTTTCCAGACCAATGCGAGTACCAGCATTATCGCCTCGAGTTTATGTACAATACAAAGTCAAGGTTTTGTCGCCCTGTCATTTTCATCATCATCGTCTCGTCGTCGTCGTCATCGTGCGTTTCGTGGTCGTGGTCAGAGAGACATAAAGCATCAATGCGATTACCAATAACAATAATTCGCATCCAAGGGCATCAACACGTGGAATATGCTTAACTTAAGCCCGCCGCTACCGTGATGTGTGTTTCTTTCGTTAAGATTTTAAGGCTTTTATCCGCTTTAAGATGATTAACTCGAGGAGTGATACACTTCACGGTTAGTAAGACTCTTGATTTGATTGCTAAACGGTTAAGTGGATTACTTGGACATACCTACGATCCGAGGAACCTGCCAGCCTGCCTTAGTCATGCTCACACCTTTGTTTCTTGGAAACCGACTTGAGAGATTGCCAGAGCTAAGCAATTAATGCGCCACAACTCCAAATCATATTCCAGGTTTGGTATATCTAATGGATTTAATGAGCCAATTACAATGTTCTGGGCTGCTCCTAGAACAGAAGTCGGCTAACCACGCCAGCTATTTGGGCCACAAAGATCCCAAATACTGGCCGAATAGGCGTACGAAATAAACCTAAAACAAACCAGAAAAAAAAGCTAAAACGAAACCCAAGAGTATCTCAAGATTGTGTAATACTTAATGAGGCAATGGACGACCGATGCGACGTCGTCGTCCGAATGTTGAATGAATGGCGGCATAAACTGGGCTTTGTTGTGGGCTGTGGTTTCTCTTTTCTTCGCTTCAGCCGGTGGCAATCGGTAAAGGTCAAGGATTAACATGATCAAAATGTTTTTCTTATTTTTTTCTTTTTTTATTTTCTCTTCTCTGTTTCGTTGAATGAAGAAAAATATTTGCTTTGATTTTTGTTTTTTTTTTGTGTGAGAAGATGGAAACGAAGAAGGCGGCGGACATGGGTAAAAGGCAATGCGACGGTAAACGGGTTGAAATCGGAGCTAATCTGACAGCATTATCAATTCGAGAGTGCATTTAAGTGTCAGGGTTATTGAAAGGGCTGAGGAATGTATTTTTTGATCGAAGACTTTTCGCAGGAATTTCAAAGAATGCAAAGCTTAGTTATTTTTTTTTCGCTCTGCGACTTTTTGCAATTGAGGACTTTTTAGTTGGTGGAGGGTATGGTGGAACACTTAAGACCAGGGGGTCAATGGCCAGATTGATTGAGATGGGAATTTTGAGAAAAGTCCACAATATGTTTTTGGCCAAATCCGATGAGTAATTTGATGATGTTTAAAGGCCAATGGCTTTTTTTTTTGTTTTTTTTTTTTAATTTTACGTAACGTTAATTATATGTTAAGAGTTTTACGGAAAAGAGGATTGACGGAGTACGTAGGTGTAGGAGTAGTGTTGTCTGGAGGAATTTGACGCGGACTCTGTTTAAGACCGCTTAAGTGGTCCTCAATGTAAAGAAAGCCCTTTGTCATTTTTATCTTTAAAAGTATCAGTGTCTTAAATGACATGAGTAAAGTACTTGTCGAATATGACAGCGATGCCTGTCAATCAAAAATCGCAAGCTGATCGAATTTGGTGTCGATGATACTGATGTCTTTATTGGTAGTAAGTGATGATGGGGCTCAACCTGTCATGGAAGTCTCCGTGGGCATAAAAAACTTTAAAAATTTAGTGATTAATTAACAACCAAAAGCAAACAAACGGAAAAATGCCGCCATTGTAAAAAAATTTGCTTGGTTTGTTCTTCGTTTTAAGCAATTTTTTTTTGAAAATGCATTTTTATGTATTTAAAACGACAACTTAGAACCTAGACAAAAACGTTGAAACTAGCTTTTATATGTATCGTTATTTTACTTAACTTAACTAGCTAACTGGTCCTGTGCTCTGGCACTAAGCTAAACCTAGTACTTATTTTATGTCTTTCGAATAAAAGTTATTATTTAATATATGGCTTAAAGCAGACAATTATAAACAAAGAAAACATTTTCCAAAGCTTAGTGGGTGAACGTTTTTTTTATATATAAAGCTGAATTCTACATTAAAATAACTTAAAAACAAACTTAAATTTAACTTAAGCCTAAGTATATATCGATTAAATCGATTATATCATGTATATACCCTAAAACCTACGAAAATGTGTACAAATATACATGTAATATAATTGTATATGTTTTACAGACTTATCCTACTTAAGCTTAAGAAAAACTAACAAGCTTAAGAAATCTTTGAAAGTCGGCATTGGCTTTTATAAACAAAAAGAGGCCAACTTTTCCTGGGAAGGAGACCTCCCTTCGAAGGATATCAATAACCGAGTTCCCCATCAATTTTCTAAGGCACCGCCAGACTTCTCTTTATCAAACCTTTGGATTCAAGGTAGAGGAACGCCTCTGAAGGGATGAAACCTGTGCAAAACAATGTTGCTTATACTTCACATTAGGCTTCAACTTTGGGGGCCTAGCATTATTTATTTAAATAATGTAAGAATATTGAGTAACATTTGCTTTTTTTGCCGAAAAATTCTGCCTAAAAAGTAGTCAAGTTTTTTTTCGAAATTAGTATTCTCTAACTTTTGGTTGTTGATGCAGTTCTATTTCAAGATTCGTCAAATTGCTAAAATCTGTTGATCTTTTGTAGGGGTCAAGAGGTTTTATTTTAGATCTAACATGATCGGAATTGGAAAAGTCAGGGATATCAAAAACGAGAAACGTTCTGAAACCATCATCCTTCTTAAAGGATATAAATCCTGGTGAAAAATTCCTTCGCAGTTGAAGGTATCAAGGTTGAGGAAAAATCGTGCGCAGTATGTCATTTAGCTTCAACTTAATGCGAGGAACGTTCTATACGAAGGTCGATCCAAAAATGATTATAATCGGATATTTCTATGTCCTAAAATCTTTAAAAGAATTGTGAAAGCTCGCAAGATGCGGGCTGAAAAAGTCTGTTTTTGAATATCACATTTATTTGAATATAGTGTAAGTAGCGAAAATAGTGTAAAATTAAGCTAGAAACGTCATTAGGCATCTATGATTGAAAAGTTCTATCAAAGACGTAGACTTGATAAATAGATTTGAGAGCAAGGAATTTGAGATCGGAAGAACTCCGACAGACCGGCCATGCGCGTCAATCAGACATATCAAGAGCTAGTCTTGAGGCGATCGATAAGCACTGCGATGAAAAAACTCTATATGAGCTGGAAAAGAGCATCTCCATCAACACCGCCGAAAATTAAAGTCTCTGAGTGCTTCTGTTCGTATTTAAAAATACCTAGCGGATGGTTATGTTTCGTTACCTCGACAAGGGAACCAATATACAGGTTCCTACTTTGAGGACTTAATCAGATGAAAACGGGAAGCTTTCGAGAGTTGGAAGAGATTTTGAAATGGAGTACTGTTTGACCAACACTGTCACATCTTGGATTTTCTCGAAGAACCATTTTATTCTCTAGACCTTGCCCACATCGTCGTTTAGTTTTTTTCCCAGCTTAACAGCTCCTGGATAAGAATTCTGAAAATATCAGATGAGAATTTCTGAATCAAATGGAAGAGGTGTTGCTTGAAAAATCAAGCTGCGTGCACGAAACAAACAAAGATAAAAAACGGCCCAAAATAATATAGGATAGACGGAGGAATATTTCAACAGAGATTTATGGAGTGAAAAATCCAAGTTTGAATTATCTGGCACAAAATGGAGAGTTTAAGTTCAATGCAGCAAAATTTTCCCGACAAGGAAATAAGTAAAAAAACTTTGGCAGGACAACACACGTCTATGCTACCTAAAATAGTAAAATAGAGCACAGATAAACAAAGGTCAAAAACTGCGATCTAGCTACCACAAACACCTGGCTTACACCACAAAAATCTTATGTGTAGGAACTGGATAAAAGATTTCGGGATGTCACAATAACAATTCAAAATCTGCTACCGAGAATGAAAGTCAATTATTACTCTTCATGCCAACGATTTGGCGGCAGATCTGAGCCGGCCATAAAGCTTCCAGATACTTACGCATTTCCCGCCATCCATTATTACTTGATCCCTGAACCGAGGGTAAGGTCTGCTTTTCTTTTCTCTTAGAAAGCTTTAAATTCGTTTTGATGCCTTTTTTATCGTGCAATATTTGGCTCCATGAAGAAAAACTGGCTAGATGAGTGTTGTGTTAGAACATGAATGCTTTTTTTCCTTCCAGTTAGGAGGTTTGAAAAATGGAAGTAGCAGCGAATGCCAACGAGTATGCAGATATATGTGAACTCCCTCCTGCGAATCGGTTTCTTGTTGGCAACATTTATTTTTGTTTTATCCTCAAGAAGTTTCTGGCCTCTTAAATTACGGCACGGTCCGTGCAAGAGATTTCGTTTGCGTAACCGTATTGCAAACCAATTTTGAAGAAGATATTGTATTAATAAGGTTGAAGAAATCATGACATTACATTTCCTTATCATAATCCAGTCGGGTCTTACATAATCCGTAGTTTCTTGGTTAAAACTAGGCGGCATATTGCGCATTTTCGAGCGTTGTGTGACTTAACGAATCAGTGTTTTTGGGAAACTGAATATGGTCATTGTTTAAAATACTTCAGTGCGAAGAATGCTCTCCAGTCTTTGAAGACGATTACTGGAAGTAAATATATTTGACCTTTTATCAGGATTTGGCACAATGTGGTACTGGAACTGTTCTGTAAACAAGGTTAAGCTGATATTTCCAATGGTCACCTTTCCATTAGGTTTTCGTATTCCACTTATGAGGTCATCAGTGGGACTTAATATTCTTTCAAGAACAGATCCAGATCTCTAAAATGTGGGCTTCATTATTATTTCATATCGGTTTGCATATTGGTTTAGGAAATTTCATCGGTCGGCGAACAGAGAGAACCTATTCATGTCCCCAAAAAATAGACTTGTTCCGATTTGCCAATTAGCACGACACTGCAAAGCTTAAAAATAAACTTATCGTAGCCCTTGAAATCATTTACAATATCGATTTGCTCCCTGTAAACTGAATCATATGGTATGCACTCAGAAAGTTTACAAATATCTGCCATGAAATTCCTCCGAGTCAAATTCTTGACTTCTGCCAGCTGACTAAAAGATTTGCGGTTGCAACGCACACAACCGATCCACAGCACTTCGCATTCCAGTTTCCTTAGTAAGTCAAGGTTAACGTCGGAACATCGCATCTTGGTCTCATAAATCTTTGTTCCAAATCGACATTCCTTGTTCGCCCCTAAACAAAACCACTTCCCTCCTGTGTTCGGTCACAACCGCCACACAACAATACAAGTAGAGTACCTACCAATTCGCCTTGAGATACAAAAGTATTTCATAATTTGAAAGTGTGTTCACTTTATCTGAAATCACCACCACGTTCGGCTTCGTAGAGTGCTGAGTGCTGTTGGCGCTGCTCGCTGGCTTGGCTGCTCTTACTCAAGAAGTCAATGTCGAAGTTCAGACCACAAACGAACAAAAAAACAAAATCAACGATCAGCATACAACATCAGACAATGGAGATGCCAATGGCCTCTTGTCTTCTTCATCTTCTCACCGTTGGCTTCTATTGCTGCTGTCCTCTTTCTCAAGCGGCCTTTCTTTTTGCTTGTTTATTTCTTAATTTTATTTTGTTACCGTTTTCCATTCGATGGGTTCCGAATTAGAAACAAAGCGGCAATCGTGTTACGATAATCGTCCGATCAAGATCCAGTGAAGAGGATCGATCATTCACGGATTTGTTTCGACCGCACACACCAGTAGATGTTGCCATCAGTGGAGGCGGTTGCGGGCGGCAATTACCGCAGCTTGGATAAAGCCGCCAAACTTTGCGAATTGGCCGCTCGAACTTAAGAAGTTGAGTAATATTGGAGGAGCATGCGCGCACACACATTGTCCTCTCTCTGGGACGGCTCTTTGGACGACCGAATATGGACTGGCGCGATGTGATGCAATCGATTGGATGCCAGCTGTTCCCATAGCCTTCCCAATCGATTAATGACCAATTAGCTGTCGAATTGGTTTCAGCTGGCGCGTCAGTGACAAATTGTCGCTGGCAATCTCTTGCTTACGAGTAACTTGCAGCAACAACCGATGCCCAGATGCATGTATACTCGTATTTTGTTCGATGCGACTCGCCGATCCCCGTGGCATGGTAATCCTCCTCGGGGGCAAAAGGAAACGAATTAATTGGCGCTCGGCTTCGATTTCATTAGTTTTGTGTCGTGTCCCCGTGATGAATATGCTCGATGGTTGTTGCAGCTCGAGTCGTCTGACTGTCGGAGCTGAAACAAGGAAGAGAAGATACACATTAGATATCCGAATGAAGATTGTGTGTACGCTTGCGCAACACGAGGCGTAACTTTTGCTTTTCACACTTTTTGTTGGGTTAAGTAATCGGTTTTGGGCCTCTGATGCATGGATCTTGGGGGACCAACCAACGGCTGCCGTAAGTCAAACCTAGTGGACAAACGCCAGAGTGTTGGCACACATAGCACCAGTACCCGTAGATCCCTTTTTTATTACTCGTATTTGCCAGAGAAAGTGAGAGTTGGATGGGGCAACTATGTTGCAATTGTCCCATGGATGACTGTTTTGCAGTATTGTGAATGTGCAATTGGATTTGGAGTTGTAATCAAAAATGTTAAACCTTTAAACTGACCATTTATGGAGGGCGGATGTAAAAGGTGGCAGTGTTGTTTGGCCATATGAGTAATATGACTTCGGAGTAAGCAATGACTTCAACTCCAATGCAATGAATATTGTTGGAGAGTCATAAAATTTGCAAACTTTCCAATGCGCATCTGACCATGGACTTAATCGGAGGTGCTAGGGGGTGAGGTCTCCTTGATAACAAATAAAAAATACTGCACGACGGTGTGTAATGTTCGATTGTGACCACACCTGGCTTCCTGGGTATGGTGATTCACAAATGGAAGTTTTTAACTCGAGAAAATTACAAATAAAATTAGTGGGAAAAGTGTGACCTGGGAGAAAACTGACATTAATTATCCATTTGGTTGAAAATTTGATTGGCTTTGAAATTAATTTGCTGGGACTTCGTAAGTCATGAACGTAGCCCTTTACTGTTTTTTTTATTTCGACTTTGAGTGCAAAATATTTGGTTCTGCGTAGAAAATTTATGTAAAGTTGAAATCCATTAGTCCATCTTTAATTGAGGAGCTTCGAGCGTACATTTTTAAGAGTCCGCCTATAGATGCATGCAGAAATGCATATTCTGACTTTGATGCTATTGAACGCAAGGAAATAGAAAACTTATCAGACACGCCTCCAGAGAAACACTGCAGAGAGGCGTGATCTCACTCCTGCCTTGGATTATGGTAACGAACAAAAATCTTAAGCGACGTAGTGATTATGAAATCATCGAAGTTTCGAATGGAAAACTCTCTTGACTTCCAACTTCCATTGTTCAACAATTCACTTTATCATCAAGCGCTAAATAATCCTAGATGCTTAATTAAGCCTATTTTTGCATATGGGTCAGAAGTCTGTTGGGCTACTTTGATTTAACAATATTGCACTAAAAAAATTAAATATGTACAAGGAACGACCTGCGTTGGCATAACATGTGCATTAAGATCATACCCAACTGACGGCCTTACCATCATTTCCTCAAGAAAGCAAGACGTCTTCAAATCATAATCGCCTTCCAGACCATGCCAGCGTCTTCTAGATTGAAATACTGACATTCAAGGAGGCGTGCGGTTTGACATATGACAGTATGGACCTAAGGCAAAACCTTGTCATTCATAGATAGCCAGGCCAACATTGATTCGGCTATCACGTCCTCAAAACTAGTAAAACTATGTCATAACTAAATTTACAATCAAAGCCAAAACACCAAACTCACACTACTCGGGGTCCCCGGGCACAGCTGACAAAGTGAGCAGGGGGCAACCAGCCCTTGATGGATCACTGATCCATCCAAAAAATGATAAGAAACAACTGAATTAAGCAGGCTTACTTCATTCACCGTGTCCAGGAAAACATTGCCGGCTATAAAAAGTCAAAAACAACCGAACTTCTGAGCAGTCACATGCCGACCTAGCTAAATGACCTGAAGTAACTCTCTTACAAAAGGATAATAGACCTTATCAAATCCTAAACCCGAGTGTTGAGTTAACAAAACGGCGCTCATCGCGCTTCTTGAGCCCCATAGAGCCGTCACTACTACCTACCATTGGAGGAATCACTTCGCACGAATCGCAAATTCGGTTTTAACAAATCGTGAATGTCATTCACTTAAAAAAATTGACCAAGTGCGAGTTTTTCCTCTCACAACAAGGGTTACATACCACCGTACAGTATGCAACACTTTATATTTCTTTAATTCTAGATTTCTCGAAATATTGCATATACAGATTAAAAGCTCGCAATCGGTTTCTTTGCAAGTTCAATAAGAGAAATGAAAGTTGATATGTTTCAAACTAATAAAAGTATCACAATTGAAAGGTTTTTTGATGCAAACTTTTTGTAGAAATGTATGAAACTATGACTTTTCTCAAAGCGATATTTTGTGTACACATTATGGTTCAGAAGATACAGCCTTGTGATAGACGTATAGATAGCGGAGGCTTAGTCACAGGATTTCGTTGGCAATAGGATTAAGGCACGAAACCCTAAAAACAAAAAGCAAAAAAAAAAAAAAAAAGTAATAGATTTAAAGTGTATGTTTTTTATTTTCAATTGAAAAAATGGGGCTTAGTGTGCTCCGAATTTTTTAATCAATTCAGTTTTTAAGATGGTACGGCGGACTCAAATCCTTTTCCCCTCATTTGTTTGGAAAATATAAAGCTAAGCATTTGATACTGAATTATGTTAAGAGCATCTGTTTTTGAGTTTTCCTTTTGTGCATTCAGTTTACTTGCCATTTCAAAGTCTTCAGGAGATAAATATAAACTTGCAGATTGCATGCGCAGAATAAGCAAAGGAAATGACTGCGTTTGGTTCTAGACCATGCGTCCTTCCTGAAGTGTATTCAATTCATTCAAGTTAAATTGTAGTAAATCAAGGACTTTAAGATCACACTGGCTTAAAATAAAATGATAAATTAAATATCTTTCAGTTTCAGATCTTCAGGATGAATCGGATCTACGAGTATGGGACTACTTAAGGTGCTGCAGTCCATTGGCAAAGTTTGCACATGTTCCCATTGTCCTTGCACCCGTTTCGAATATTCAATAAAATCTACTTATGATTTCGTTATTATAAGGTTAATCGCTCAGTTATGGTCATAACATAACCTGCCTGCCTATGGTCGTATTGTGTAGGGAAAATTGGGTCGGCTTAAAACACTTCACTTTCAGCACGCTCAATCTTTTTTCCGATGAAGAGCGCAGATGTGTTTTTAATTATGATATGAGATGATCGTCAGCATTTCGATAGCCTCGATCTCAATATATGCTCGTTGACCATCACTTTAAAGCACATCAATAAACATGCACGTCTCATTGTTCTTAGTGTCTAAAAAGTATTGCCTATAGGAGCAACCACGAGAGCTGGTGTAACCAAATTTCGCCCTTAATCTAAACCAACGATTCTTGTAATGAACATCCACACATTTCTGATACTCAGGATCAAGTCTTTTAACTAAAGAATTAACGTATTCGTGTTTATCAAGATTCGTCAAGAGCCCAATATATGATAAATGCTTTTGCTTCAATCGAAGAACAGACTCGGAGTCTCATATGGTCAAATTGGACTCATATTTGCTCTGCGAAAATTTGTAGATGGATGCAGATATGAAGTTTTGTCAAATTCAAATTCTAGTTTAATTCTTTCTTGTTCCTCTTAATGGACGGACACACTGTCGGCAAATCTAATTCATATATTTTCTTCCTTTTTTTTCACCATTATTTAAAATTAAAATTATTTATGTTACAACAAAGCAATAAACTAAATAATTTCTTTTCTTTTCTTCTTCAGGTAAGAAATCGAGCTGCAGATAAATAAATTCACAGAAAATAACGACGGAGTAAGTCTTTCATTTATAGTTATCATAAATTCAAAATTTATATTGTAATCATTTAGCAATTGTTCATATCGATAAGATAATATTTTTATTACCTAGTTTAATCGAAACACTTTTACATCAAAAAGTGCTTATTTGTTTATTCTGAAATTCGATACTGACACAGGGGAGCCTTTTGAAACTCTCAGTTTTATTTTAATACCTTAAACATAAAAAGGGAAAACAAATGCATATGCAATATGAAAAATATTCGTCTGTTAAATTGTGGGAGTGGAACATACCGCTAGTAGACTTGCTGCAAGACAGCGCCATATGCCTTATTGTGGTTAAAAGAAAAGTCAGCATAGAGACAAACTGATATCGGCTGGTATGTACATTCTATTTTCCCGTTTACAATACATTAAAAAATGTATTTCGGTTCTTTTTTTCAGTTCATAAACAAGGATCTGCATAAATGGGGAAGACCTATCTTACTTCTGTCTTAAGTTGAAGGAGTTCTGCCAATGACATCCGATTGTCTGTCATCAAACCTACTCCAAAGTCGATCCAGCTGGGACAAAAACCAACCTATCTCTTAAGCATCAGTCTCTTTGACCATGACGATTACAGTATCAAGACATTGTTTAAAATATATAGACATTAAAGACAGCTTGACCCGATTGTGGCTTTCACGGTCGAGATGTTTTGCCAAATCTTTCTTGTTCCTCTAAAAAATTTACACTTTTAAGAGTTGATTTTTAACTTCATAATCGAGTCGAAGCTACGTTTAAAAATACTTATAACAATCGCGAACTTTCGATCTGTAGGCAATAAAAGGACACGAAGAACTGCGCCATCGCTTTGTTCTCAGCCTTTATAGCAGAGCCAACCAAGAAATTGGTTCTACCTCTTGATGATATGAAAGTCACTACAGCGGGGCTTAGTCAGACTACTACGCCCATTTCAGTGACAATGCCGTTGATTTAATTCCAACGGCAAATTGTTGCCTGGACCAGGTTCAAAAATTAGATCAAAGTTCAAGAAAGCTCTCCAGGATTCAAGTTGGCACATTTAAATTGTTCCAAGGAAGCTACTTTGATTAAGATTCCTTGAAGGAAGGTGATCGGCTCTTTATGGTGCCTAGTGTACAACAGTAACTATCGCAAACTTTGCTTGAGTGATTCATAACTAAAGCACAGATGATGGGTAATACTTTTGGAGTATTTCAAAGGACTAGCAAGTGCTGAAGTCTTAGAAAACGTGCGAGTATGAACTGCCCCACATACTACCCAATTGATATCCAACAGACACCCCGCGAATTCCATAAAACACAATGCAGGCCATGAAGTAAGAATCTCACCCACCAGTGACTTAGCGTTATCCTTAATTTCTTCCTTATTATCCGTACTCCTACACCATCAATTTATTCAATTGCAGAATAAACTACAATCTATTTAAAAAAAAAAAAACTCCAATTCCCTTCATCCCAATTAGAAACTCTTGGTTCATAAATCCTGCCCAATTAAAGCTAATGTATCCCCACGATCCTTCCCAGATCTTTGACCCAATAAAGGCCACATAACGTCCCACACAATCGCCAGCAGATATCAATCCAAATGTTTGTTTCCTGTTCATCACACGTCTCACATATTTGAGTCGCAATCCAAGCTCCAATGTCCGAGGACCGACAGTTAAACTAATAACCGCCGCGGGCTGTTCCCTTACTCTATGAATGAGACTGAGTGTGCAAAAAGTATCTGAATGACTGCGTGACAAATGACCTACCTCACGGAGTCATCGTCCTCTTCCTGCTTCTCGTTTCCAGTTCAATGTTTGTTGAGCTCATTCGAGCGCGGTATTTCTATATTCTTTGCAATTAGACACTGTCCCGGTGCAGATGAGATGGCTCAGCCGCGCCACCGTCAGCCGTCTGCGTTCTGATCTTCAAGCAGATCAGTTTTGGTACCAATCGCCAAGTGACATTTTTTCCTCAGTACGATGCGAATGTATAACATCGAACCGTTACGCGATCAATAAGTCAAAACGTGAGCAATAAAAAGGAATGACACTGGTGTGACGAGAGAAGGGAGGATCCTCAGCGGATCAGCCAGAGCCGCCTCAGAGTGCACACACCAGGAACAATGAGTAATGCCTGAGAATTTAATTAACCTACATTTCTCGGATTGCAGTCAGTCATTCAGTCAATGATCGTGCACACAATTCCAGAACTAACCACATAATTACCCATCGTTGGTGGGGATGTGCGTTGGTACGATGGTGTCGGGTTGGAGCTGCAGATCAACATTGGCGCGCTGAATGATTCTGGTCGGGTGACAGTGGGACCAAATTCATATAATTGTCAGGTAAATTAAGGTGCTTGAACACTTTAAGACTAAACGTAAAAAAAGTAGTTTGAATAACCTTTGGAAGAAGAACCCAGTCTTGGCAACGTCTTCAAAGTGTAGTGTTCGCGAGAGCTGGAAAAATCTGTTGTAATATGTGTGCATTTCTAAGTATTAAAAATCTTTGGCGACCTCGCTTAAACTGGACTCTTGCCATTGGCCATAGTTTTCAATAGAGTCTGTAAAATTTGTTCTGCAAAAGTTTAACTGGAATTTGGGCACTTGCGAAGATAAGATCGGCGTGACTGGCTTGAATTGCAACCCTTTTTTTATATGCAAAATGAATAAGGAGTGGAATTAGTGGGAGTAGTTTTAGTACCTTTTCCAATAGTATACTATATATCTAGGCGTGTCTGTTTGCTCTTCACAGAGTGCTTGATTGAAAGTCCTTCCTTATAGGGATCCAGTAAATAAATTTTGAATATGTTATATTCTGATTGGATTGGAATGTTGATATTTTGTAACCCAAATACAACAAAGTGTGAATAAATGCCCATGAGAGTTGTCCTGATTTTATGGCTCTTTGTTTCTTTCGATTTCACTTTTGTATGTAGGTTGACAGGATAAGGTTCAGTGGAAAGCACACACAACGCAATCACATTAAACAGAGACTGCTAGCCACTTGACTTCATTGAACGTTTTACGAATATTGAGCCTCAATCATATTAATTTATTCATTATTACTTGAAGCTCGAACTGAGATTAAAGGCTATCATGAAAGATGATTAATATACTTTAACCTTTCTCAATTAACACTTTTAACTTGTTTTACTACCTGAACGAGCTATTATGTCTCAAATAGGCAAAACTCAATGCGTCTGGCAAAGGAATCAAATAAAGTCTCTTGTCAATATTTGTCTCTTCAGATAGTTGAATCATAAGACCCTCTTTATTGTAAAAGACCAAAATAATGACACGTCAGGACGTAAGAGTTTCGAGAGAAAAAATCAAATGAATGTGGAGGTGAAAGCCTGACGAAGATCTTGCTTTAAGAATTTGATCAGCAGTAACTCAGGTGGGACAGGACACTTGTCTACGCTCCGATTTGTATAATCATTGACATTGATACCAAAGGAAAAAACGGTAACGAAAATACGAACAACATGTAGTATTTCTGTATTTAAAAAGAGAGGAATCTTGAGCCCTTTTGTTCCGCTCAATTCTTTAAACTGCCATTTGAAATATAGAGTTGGATGGTATACTATATGATTGCTTTTTTGAAAACATTTTATTTGTGAATATCATTTGAATACGACTCCTTCTCATTGTGAAGAATCGTGGAAAGTTTTATTTTTGCCTCTTTCAAGTAGAAGATCGCATAAGTTGTTGCTTTAAAGATTATAGGTTTGTTCGTGAAAATTTAACCTGCTTCCAGCAATCTGGAGGCTATTTCGAGAAACAAAATACTGCGGGCTACAAGTACTCGAACTCTTTGAATAACTCATAAACTGAAATCCTAAAAAAATTGCAAACTACGATTGCATCCGTTTTTTTGTCGTACGACCCCACTGTGACTTCTTCAATATTCTATTACCTTTGTTCCGTGAAATTTATTTCTATCGCAAGACACCGAAACTGAAACCCTACTTAAAATTCTCAGGCTATTTATTCTTTTCTGTTTGACGTATAGATGGATGGTTGGATGGATAAGGCTCAGCCAGATGCAGCGACTAGCAACATGGATGTCATTGTTGTTGCAGATGTAGATGGCTTTGTCTTGCATAATGTTCCAGTCCCGGTGTAGCTGATGACTTCGCCAGTATCCATAGATGGTGTTTTGTTACAAATACTCTGTTCGATGCCGGATCGTTGACTGTACTGCAGTCAGACAATAATTACTCTCACAATTACTACAATTTTTTCTTTCGTTTTTTGTTGTCCCTCTAACCGTTATTTCTTTACTACCACAGGGCGGCCACTTAATTTTGTTTACTGCAGCGTGCTTAGGTTGGGGCAACATTGGATTCAGTCATCAGTTTTTAAGGTAGGCAGCATGCCTCAATGGAAATCTTGTGAAATCGTTTGCATTTAAGGCTGTTCTTGTCGGGGGTATGGAGTGTGGCACACGACGATGACGCCGTCCGTCGGCGCATATAACGTCAACGTTGGTCGTCGTCAATTCGACTCCCTTCAATTAACAAGGCGCGGATAAACGCGACAATTCCACGACATTGGAGTGATCCAGAGAAATGCTGGTATTAAATTGAATTTATGGAAATTGTCACCAGGTATGGTGTGTGCCGTATGAGTGTCGCGTGGAATCGTTGAGCGCAAACTTCAACAACAAAAACTCACTTGAAATGCATACAAACATGAAATGAAAGTGGTAAACATAAACAACAAAGTAAATTGGAAAAAAAACATACTCCCCAAAGGGAAATTTATTATTGAACGAACTTTTAGCGCATAAACGACGGATGTTCCGCCCGCTGCTGGCCATCATGCTTAACCTTAAAGGTACTACTTCACTCTGATATGCGGAATTAAATGTTTGAATCAACACGCCAGGTGCACCGCCACTGGCACTCCTCTTACAGTAATTATTCACAAATTATGTTTGACTTTCTGAGAGAGATGCACTTTTTTTTCGCTTACTGTAAAGAAGCTTGTGTGCTTTGTTTATGTTACACGTTTGGGCATGCCGTGCAGCCTAGGATGAGTTTGTTTCTAAGTGGGTAGGTCACAGATGCACAGGATGTTGCAACCATAATTAAATGTGTAAACAAATTAAAATTAGAAAATGATGAAAGTCGTTTTGAGAGTTTCATCGATAGGCTGGCTTTTTACATTGCGCTATTTTTACATTCCTTAAGACAGACTTCGGCATCCTGATCACAGTCAAAATTTGGTTTGAGTTTATGATTTCATAACGTAATCTAACATTTACCAAAAAGCACATGCTTTTATAGAAGCTTATGCTATATAAATTAAATACTGCGAATTATAATCGAATGCAAACAAGCGGTATGGCAATCATTGAGCAATGTTTTCATTCTAACCTTTATCAGGGTAGTTTTTTTCCCTTGGAAGGCAGCAAAATATCAGTTAATTTGTCAACGATATAAATTTGTCATGTTATTGACGGAAATTTTTCGAAATATATTGTTCGATTATTTTCTAGAAGTTATGGTATCCTTGTTCCCCCTTCTCCTAAAAACCTATGGAACAGCATTGGAACTTTCCGAAGTAGCTAAATTTCTGGGTGTTATACTGGACTCAAATCCTACGTGGGCAAGGCAAGCTATCTATGCAAGATAACGATTCCTGTGCAGGAATTGGGGCATGCGACCGTATGTATCACACTTGCCCTACATAACAGTGGTGCGTCTCTATTTTACAACAGATCTTTTGTATGGCAGAAAAGGCCAGCTACCCCCGAAAGCTGAACAAGGCATAAAGGCTAGCCTGCCTTTGTGTAACAGGAGCATTAAGATCAACTCAGCAAGCTGGTCACGACATTCTGCTTGACGTCCTCAATATCTACGAGTATCTGAAGATCACTATGCGGTTCGCCTGAGTTAATCTTACACTTGAAACGACGCCTCCCACGGGCATTTCTCAATACTCAAATATTTCAGGATGATAGAGATAATAGCAATTCCTTCTTACAACTTCATCATAAAGCTCTTTACTTTAGTCCTGAGTTGGAAGGATTGGGAATCAGGTTTCCTTGATGAAGCTAATTGTTCTCAAATCTTCACCGATGGGTCAAAGATGGAAGAAAGAACTGGTACTGGAGTCTTCTGAAAAACGTTGCACATAAAAAACTCGTACAGACTTCCAAGTGAATGTAGTGTCTTTCGGGCTGAAATCTTCGAAGGAGCTGCGTCGACAGTACTAAGAGAATACTTCGCTCATACAAGAGCGAACATCTTAGTGGACAAGTGACAAAAAACGAGCACTAAACGAGGATGCAATGAAATCCAAAGCGGTAAACAGCTGCATTACAGTTCCAAATGATCAGGGCGAAAGCCAGAAGGTTACCATCATCTGGGTTTCTGTCCACAGTAATATAGACGCTAACGATAAGGCAGATTAACTTGCCAAGCAAGGATCATTGTTGGAGCTCGAAATGATGGCAAGATTACCACACATACCATTGTGTGAGCTAAAGAAACAATCGACATAGTGACTCGAGAACAGTGGCCTTCGTCAAGTGCCTCGCGCAATAGGCTCAATGGCCATCTGAATGGAGGTTATCTCCAACGACTTTTGTAGGAACTGCCAGGATAAATCTGAAATGAAATCCAATAGACACCTACTTTGCGAATGCCACCAACCTGTACACGACGTGACTTCCGTTTTTGGAGGACAGAACAAACAGGATATTGGGAGCACTCGCAAAGGTAACTAGTCCTTTGATCTAATCAGGTCCACCAGAAGCACCAAATGGTATTGCCAAAAGCCATACTGAAGTTCTAAAATGGATATAGCTTGTGATGGGAATCATGATGGAACTTTAAGGCCCCTGTTGTTACTTCCAACTTTAGGGAGTTCATCCCCTTCAACATTATCTAACCTAGTCTGCTTCCGTGCTTTGAATTTTTTAGTCTAAGAATGCATGGGTCGTTGATAGAAATTTTCTAGCCGCCCATCGAAATGCGAACTTATAAAAGATAACTTGTCGCACGATCGCAGTATTTGCATGTTTAGAAAATGATGTGAGGTTTAAGTTTTCATGCTCAGTTTTTGAGATTCACACTCTCCTTGCAGGACGTACTATGATTAAAATAACATCTGCGTAAGTCTTGTGTGTAATTCGAATACAAGCAAGGCAGCGTAAATAGATTCTTAAGTTTGGAAAAGCTTTCTCTAACAATTTGATTTCATTGTACGTATATTGAAAGAGGCTACAAATGTTTTGAGGTACACATGTTGATCCCGAGCTATTGCCTTTTAAATCCCTTTATTACAAATGATAAATGATGAAGCTTCAAATTATCTGTAAAAAATATTATAACGATAAATCATTGCTTAAATGCCTTGTTATTTCATCACACTAATCTGTTTTCCAATCTACAGACTGGTTTTATTATTATTAATAGCTGTTGCAGTTTTCTTGATCTCCTAATACAAATAAAGCTCTTTCTTTTTTTTTTTGCCTATCATCCGTACCGATGTACGAGATCATTAATTGCTTCTGCAGCTGTAGGGTACCTCTCTCTGTTCAGCATATTTATCAATGCCCCACATTTCAATCCCAATCCCATGAGCCTATCAAAACACACAATCAAATCGATACCGTCCAAAGCTGCACACAAATCAAAAGTGAAACTCACTTCATTTCACATAAGTCACCACCAACCTCTGCTGCCTCTAACCAAAACAACACTCCAGATTAATCCAACTTCAATTAAACGCACTCTCAATGCAGACATGTTTGTACCGATGATCGGACAAAGCTTCTTACTTACCTCGACTCTGCTGCCCTCCCGCCAAAATCAAACACAAGCCCCAAAACGTCGATGACTTGTTTTCTCCATTTAACTGGCTTTGGCCGAGATTAGTAAATTGAGTTTTCATATCGCATTCGCTGTGACGGATCGCTCAATGCAGTTCAGCCACTGTGCGCACGCGCATGCCTACACGCCCATTTTCACGTTTTCACGGCACTCGGGCAGCCTTCAGGCATGCAGCGTCCACATAGTTTCCCTAGACCACGTTTGGTCAAACATTCAAAACGCCACGCTCAGATTTGACTTTTATAAAACTTCACTTGGTACGAGTGCGTAGCCTGAAAGTGCCTGAACCGTGATTGTCATTTGTTTTGAGTCGCAGACGCTTAACGTCACATCGAGCGTTGACGGGAAAATGTCACCGGGGAGGGGAAATGTGACAAATTCAAGTGACATCATTTACGTGCCGCCCTGCGCCGCTGTGCTTTTCGTAAGAGCGTAAGAGGCTGTCGCGTCGAGAGGTATAGAATTAACTTGCTGCACGACGAGCTCGAGGCCTGCCACAAGTTGTTTCACACTTGTGTAAGAGAGTGACAAAACGAAGTCTCACCTGAGCTTGAGTCACTGTCACGTTTTTAATTTTTTGTTGTTTTTTGGAACTTCATTGTTGCGGTTTTATTTGGTCTGTCTGGTCAGTGGTTGGGCGCTTTTGTGCGCACCGATTGACAGAATTGGGTTTCGGAATTCGGAATTCGGAATGCAAATATTGCCACCTGTTGCATGGAATTTTTTTTGATAAAAAGAATATTTGCAATTGGGACGGCTGCATGCAAATTTTGTGCTTGTTGGACCCGTGTCCACACGGTTCATTGGTTTTGTGAATTAACTCGAACATGGGCTCTGAATGGGCTGTCATGTTATTTCAATTTACAAAAGACAACTCGATTTGTTCCATGGTTTCTGTTGCAATTGCAAGTTTTGCAAGTCTTAAATGCCGACAGGAATGAAGTGCGATGAAATTGCACTTTTTGGAACAAATGCATCTTTGTTCTTGGCCCGATATTGGTTGTTACTATCTCTTTTACCGAAAACTCTCTGACATTTAAGATAAAGTGATGAGCGCCTTTCCGATTTTGTTTTTAAGAAGAAAACAACAATCGAAAATGCCTCAAACTGAAAAGAACAGTTTTTGTGGCTGGGCCGTCAGAAATTGAGTCTCAATCTAATGATTTACTTGTATTTAAGTACGTTGAACTGATAATATCGGGTTTTTCAATAAGAGCGCTACAAAAGTTTTTTTTAAATAAAACAAAAACGGTTTTGGATATCGATGAAGTTCTTTATTCCTGTAAAAGTACGTTCGATGCCATTATGTATGGACCTCGATTTCTTTCACATGACCACCACGGGCACGCTAGCAGAAGTCCAGACGCTGAACCCAATTTTCGACGGTTTTCAAGCCTAAATCGGCCGATACTGCTGCAATTTCACGTTCGATATTCGTACGAAGTTCACCAATCGTCGCTGGCTTGTTTTCATAGACCATAGACGTGATGTAGCCCCAAAGGAAATAGTCTAACGGCGTCAAATCGCACGACCGAGGCGGCCAAACCGCTGGACCATTTCATGAGATAACACGTTCTCCAAACTTGGTTTCCAATAAATTGATTGTGACATTCGCTGTGTGGCTTGTGGCGCCGTCCTGTTGGAACCACATGTCCTCCAAGTCCATATCATCCAATTGGGGCCAAAAATATTCGGTTATCGGATCCCCATTCACAGTAACATGCTGGTCTTGATCATCACGGAAAAAGTACGGCCCAATGACGCCGCCGGCCCATAAAATACACCAAACCGTAATTTTTTCAGGATGCAATGATGACTCATGGAGTACGTGTGGATTGCTGCCTGACCAATACCGCATATTTTGTTTATTGACGGAGCCAGAAATGAACCTCATCGCTGAAGATAATTTTTCGATGAAAATCCGAATCATTTTCAAGTTGTTGCTCGGCCCAATTCACGAACATGCGACGCTTCTGGTGGTCAATCGGCTTCAGTTCTTGCGTCAATTTAATCTTGTAAGGATGCAGGCCAAGATCTTTTCGCAAAATTCGCCACAACGCTTGAGAACGACGTGTGAAAGACAAATTTGGGCTTTTTGCAACTGAAGCCTCAGCGGCAGCAATATTCTCGACACTCCGGGCACTTCTTTGTCTCTTTGGCACGGGAACATTTTTTACTGTGCCTGTGGATTACAATTTTTCCACTAGACGCTCAATTGTTGATTTGCTAGGACGATTATGACGACCATAAATTGGAGGTAGCGCTCTTAACGTTGAGGTCACTGACTCCGAATTTCGGTACTAAATTTTAATAATTTCGACTCGTTGTTGGCTCGTATATCTTTTCATCATGAAATGGCAAACCTCACTGAAGAGAAATGTCAAAGTCGCTCTACTTTTGTGGCGTCCCTGTTGAGAAACCCGCTATATTTGAATCGCGCCTGGCCTGTCATACTTTCGTGAAGCATTCGAAGCTTCTGTATAAAAGTTGAGCCTGCACCTTTGAAAACAGCCCTTTGGCTAAAGCTGGTGATCGGGACGAAACATCTTGTCAAGCAGCCATTATGTCAAGAGATTTCAAAACATTATACGCATTTTGTTTTAAGGTTATGTTCAAGTAAAATTAAGTGAATGAAGTTTTTCTCGACTTCTATTTGACATTCTTTCTACAAATGTGTACATCATCGAGCCCATCATGATCATGATTCAAATCTTTCCTGAAGTATGGTAATAAATTTGCAGACGATGATATTTGCATAAGTGTTCTTTCTCAAACTTCTGAATAAATGCACCGTCATTAAGACTCTGAGAGAGCTTTATAGGCTTTGTTTGCAGTTACAGAAGGGCAGGCTTACTTCGGGAGCTTAGTCATGAACATCTTTTTCGAGTAGCGATCACTTGGACCGGAGCACAGAATTTTGTGTCAAAATAGAGAAACAGAGCATATTTTCCATTTGCGATCTCTGTAGCCTTTAACATATGTCCTAGAAAAGGAAAAAATCAGACCTCTATAGTCGATAGTCGATAAGAAACACGATGCTCACGAGTATTAGCCTATCTAACATATAATACATAATCTCCTAGTCTCTTTCTTGATTCTCGCAAAAGCCTTTTACAGTCTTAAGATTGTTCTTAAATTTTTTTTTTGCCTGCTCCTTAAGCCGTGGAAAAATATAGAAAACCCTGCGGCCTGATCTAGAGTATAAAGTCAGAGTCTGATCTAAATTATAATTTCCTCGACATTCCAAATAAGACACCTAATTTTTTTTTTTACGCCGAACTCACGACCTTTTCCAGATCGTGGACTTGACTTTGTCTCAGCTTCAAAGTGATTTATTCAGATGATTATAAATCACCTTTAGAATTTGTCCGCATCAGCTTGGTGGATTTCACGATATGTTCCTGAAATATCCGTCCCGACCGCTAGATGTCAGATGGTCACTTATTGGTGAGTTTACAAAAGATATTTGGCTTTTTATTTTACCTTGGTTGACCGAGCTTTTATTCTAACGAGCTTCAGAACCTTGCAGCAAAGTGTCTTTGCAGAATAAAGTGGAGCAGAAATCCTCAATGCTACTTCCTCACCAGCCCGTTTGTCTTGGTTGGCATTCTGATACTTGATGATGGTTCCGACTTCCTTTTACTTCGTACGTATATGCTATTGAGCCTTCATCAGTTTTGATATTAATTTAGGAAATCTTAGTCCAGTTGACCATTAAGACGTATCGTTGTGAATCACCTCGTGCATCGTTTCTTGCAAGGTATGCAGTGGCAGTGGTGTGAATAGGAACAGTCTCACGAGCTATACTAACTTCTTCCGCTTGACTATTGACTAAAACCTTAAAGCACATTCTTCCAAGATCGATTCATGCCTATCCGAAAGTTATTCGGCCCCTTTTACATTTATGCGAATATTTGCACAAGTTTTTAGGCCCGTCAAGGCTGTGACAAGCGAAACTCGTATGCCTGGTGGCATTACGCTGTCACTTGGTCTACTAATGTCACACTTTTCATTCGAAAGCTCAGAAGAAGACAGACGCACCGACTGCCAGCCTGTTTGTAAATACAATGCGCGCTTAGCGTTTGACCATCCCTGCTCTAATGACCATAATGCTTATGCAGCGTGAAAAGTAAGAAGCTAATGTTACGTATACGACGTGGTGACTATTACGCAAGTTGAGTCGCCGACTCGGCGCAGGGTGTTAATTTGATGCAGAGTTCATTTGAATGGATATGTTCAAAAGGTGCTTGCATGGTTCACGCATAAATGCGATGGATGAAGGAAACACTTGCACTGACAGCTGCTAAGGTAAAGTTTGGAAATGTATGGAAGTAGAAAGTGTTGGATTTGTCGTGTGCTGTTTACCTGTCGTGACAGTGTAAGTGATTTCAGAGCAAAGCGACTGAATTTTACATGCATTAGCAGATAAATATTATTTTCGACAGATGAATGAAAAGCACATAAGCGGAGCCGGATTTGGAACGCTATTTAGCTGGGTTTGTTGACAGAATAACTAGAGTAGTCTGCAATGAATAAAAAAATAGGGCCTTAACAGAATCCATAGGTAGACTCAAAGGCGAGAAGGTCTTCCATGGTTTTAATCCCACATTTTGTCAATTTGATCTTCACCCCTTGATTTTTGAATGAAGGATATATTCGAGTATAGTATATTTAACATGCATGTTTTAATAAATATTAACACTTTATTTCAAGGGGTTCAAATTTCAATCAGTTGCGGAAATGCAAAAGTCAGCTGATTTGCTGATTTGAATATTTATAGATTATTTCATTTTAAAGTAAAAATTTACATATTCAGTATGAAAGAAAAGGGCTTGACAGTTTTTGCCGACTGCCTGATTTAACGAAGCGCTGTGTTGAAAATTAAATAACATTTTGAACAAAATTTAAATGAACTATTATTTAAATTTAAGTACCAATGTAAACTGAATAGACCATTACAAATTTATAACACAGAAATAAGTATTGAAACAGAATGTTTGTTTGCATTACAAAAAGCTTTATAAATTAACAAGAACACCGAAAGAAATTACACGTGGAAAATGAGGCATAATTCTCAAAATTGACTAAAGAGGTATTCATTTCTAAATCTTGCTGCATGTGCATGAAGTTGGGCTAATGCACTCTAATTTATAGAGCCATTCAAGAATTCAGCAGCGTCATTCGCAGAAAAAAAAACTTTTTTCAAAATAAAGGAGGCGTATTTTATTTTCTATGTGGCATAAAATTGAGTCTCAAGAGCTCAGTTCGCCCAAGCTGGAGATTAAGCGTTTTGTATATGTTTAAGCCTTGTATCAGACTCTAAAGCTCTTAAATATTCATACATTCTAAAGTGTTCAGAACATAAATACTGTCCCGCATTTCATCAATGTTTCTGCCATTTAGGTTAAGCCAAAAGTTTACGGAAGATGCCAGTTGACAGCTTTTTTCAAATTTATCGCATTGTGTGCGGAGATGATTGATATAATTTATTCCTTGAGAGTAAACAAGCGCAAATCACAACAAAATTTAAAGTTAAGTAAGAAAGGGGTTCACAATTTATAACATGATCAGAACACATTGTCTTGACTACTGCTTTACGGAATAATTCGTAAATCAAAAATGGCCACTCTATAGGAAGTTCACATTTTCATAACGTGTAAAAAATTTACGAATGGTTCACCTCTTAAAGAATGGCAAGTAAGGAAACAAAACCGAGTGGATCTCTAAGATATTTCTTCACCTTAAATTGATGAGTCAAATCTTTCTACTATAACATAACATAATCATCTTTGCTATCTGCGGAAAGAGAAGAAGGTAAAACGGAGAACTCTACGAGCTTCAAAGGATATAGATCTTTGACGCCAGCTAAAAGTGTCTCCAAATCTGAGCCCCCAGATTCACGAATAATAGAGAAGACCGAAGCTCCGATTAAAGGATCAGTCAAACCCGGGTACCAAGAACCTTGGTATAATAAATCTTCGGGTGCTTTGTAACGACACGAACAAGGTTGATTTTTTCATCGATGTCAGTGTTGAAAAACAGTGGAGGATATACCGGTGTTCTGGCAACCGTGAAGAATGCTAGAAAAAAACATTGCAATGAGTTGTGCATTTTCTGCACAATCGTTCTTTCTGAACGCTTAAGCAATTTATTCCTTGCATTTTTTATTCAATTATGGTATAACCAGTTATTTTTTGACGATTTGACGCCTTTGTACATTTTTAAGTTTGGAGGATGGACTTCTACCAAGCCATCCGAGGCTGGCATTTGAATGAAACAATATTCCATTATATGTCCAAGGGCTCACTCTTATTAAAAATAAGTGTCCAAGTGCGAATTGGACATGTTCACTAAGGGTTCCGCACCACTGTATAATTCACTATATATGCAATATAATAATTTTCTAATTTTCAGTTTTTCATAGCTTTCTTCTTGGCGTAAATTTGATTTGCGATTAAAAAAAAAGTGATATAACAACAAATTAACAGTTTTTGCATTTTCCTATACTTGTGCTATAAAAAATTACTTCTTGCGAAATATAATGATTCTGGGGTAACGTAAAGTACCCCCTAAGCTTTGATTCCCTAACGAGTAACAAAACAGAATTGGCTTTTAGGGACCGCAGTTATAAGTATTTGGCATTAATTAGAACTAAATACCTGCACGCGAACACACAGATAAAGAAGTGATTCAACAAAAATCACATTTTTGAAGTACGGAACCTTAAAAAGCAACAATTTTTGAAAAATGTTGATAATGTGATTTGTTAAGTCATTTAAAAAACAAAATTAGCAGATGGTCAGCCCTACATAATTTTGGATCAAAGTTCGTTTAGGATAACCTCAACCTGCACGATGATCTCAACTAAAACAAAAGATTAATTGTTGCTTCGGAGTAAAGTCATGAAATTTTAAGGCTATAAAAAATCGCTGCAAAAATGTTTCAATCCCGCAGAGTGCCGTACACTTACGGATAAGAAAATAGAAGGATGGCAATATTTCTAATCAACCAACTCAAAAAATCGGCCCCACTCAAAAAGTCCTATAAAACCAGATGGAACTTACTTTACCTCAATTTACGAAATCACCATCTGACCTTAGAGATTTGAAACTTCCACTACCTAATTAATTTATTTTTAAGCGACAAACCCTGAGTTATAAAAGGTTGATTTGCCAAAAATCAAGTTATACAAACTGCATAATTAAGTTTGTGTAAATGTCAATGGTTAAAGGAAGCAATTCAAGATGTAATCACTCACAAGCGTACCTACTTAAATCAGCATTTTTTTTTAAAGTCTTTTAAGTGACAACAATAAAATTAAGTACGACCAATAAAGGCGATACTTGCAAAGTGACACGAGTTAATAGGACCAAAGAAAAACTCATTTTGAAAAGTTAATTTACGAGTATGTACACTTTACCAATTTTTTGTCATTCATGAGAGTACACCGTTTGACAGTTTTTATATTCAAAAACCACTCCCACTCATCAGTGTTAACTTCGGGGACCTTTATCCCCAATGAATAAACATTTATAAATTCTATCAAGCAACCAGTTAAGTAAACGAAATAAATGCGATCGATAATTAGTGTGTTGTCAAGCTTTGTGAGCCATAAAACGGACGAACAGGTTTGGAATAAAATTGCATTTGTTGATTCCGAACCAGAATTGAGCCCACATATGCGTCTTTAAAAGTCAACTTTTTTAATACATTTTGGCGGAGTTTGTTGCTCGGCAGTTCATCCCCGGTATGAGATCAGCGATTTGTGATCATCATGTGACATCGCTCTTTCGGACATTGAGCTTTTTTGGACGTGGCCTTGTGAAATTGATTGCATGAGGTCATTGCTTGCATGAGTTCACATTCAGAAGTGAACATGCAAATTCAAACTTAAACATTTGCTCAGAAACGATCGGAGGCTGTGCCTCATTCAGCGTAATTGGAACACCAAGTTGATTGTGAAGTGAATGATTGTTTTACAGAAAGCTTGCACAAAATTGCTGAAGATTCCAAACAGCTCTTCTTTTTGACGCTGCTGATGATATTGACAAACTATTCTTGATCAATCTGTTCCTAGCTACAAGTAGAGGAAACGATCACCGTTTTCAGAAGTGAGATGACCATTGAGCCTCCAAACAGATGATCCATAAAATTTAGACAGGGTGGAACTACAGAGGTTTTATTTAAGACTTTCAAAATTTGATGACGTTCAGTGTAGTAAATGAGGATCTTGGGCGAAGTTAAAGTTCTGTCCAAGAGCCGAGCAAAGGTCTATGTTGATCGTGATCTCGCACAAAATCGACCAACCAGGATAACCGATTCATATTCTTTATTTCAAGGCGCTTTTATCATGCTTTTCTGCAATTGAAAAAATTCTCAAACTTTTAAACGAAAATAAGTCCAGGCACAACATCGCAACAGTTGTATGTGAAGTGCTTCATAACTAGCTTACTCAACAGGTGACCTCATGAAGGATATGGACTTCCAATAGATCAAAATGCCTTCAAAACTAAATTCATTTTTTGTCATTCAAAAATAATAATCTCGTCACATCTGATTTGAATGACGTTTATTCAGCCTTAAGCCTTTTAGGTTTGGACCCTCTTTGTACCCTACTGTTTGTCATACTTGATCTGGATCAACTGAAATTGAATCCAATAGGTTATAAAAATGTTATGAACTGAAAATATTTACTTGAAGACCTGCTTGATCCAAGTCTGAGTTAAAGATGCTTTTCACTCTAAACAGTCTAGCTCCAAAGACCAGTCTTCCTCACATTCACGTGACTCTTATGGAAGAAGACATTCCTAATTGGGCCAGTGTTCTCAAAATATCGTCCAGCCATTGCGGTTGACGGATTTGCCATCTCCTTCCGAATTTCGAAGATCCTTTAAATCTGTTCTACTTGTCTCTTGTCTCGCTGATTGTCCGTGATGAAACATGATTTAATCCTTCTAACCAGATTTTGATCCTAGACGTAAAGACAAAGAAGGTTGCATCGATTACCAAGGATAAGACTTTGTCGGATCTCCACGGTGTTGTTATTTGTGGAGTTGATATTTGTCCTGAGCAAAGTGAACTCCTTTTCGTCTACAATATTAAAGCCATCGATTGTAATGTTTTGTCTCAGTGCCTGTGTTTGCTTTTAACACTCCTGGCGTCTTTTTCATTGCTGGAGAAGCTTCAATGATGGCATGTGTTAGGTAGCAATATCGTTTGAGAATCCCAACTGTTAGACAGCCATAAAAAAGTTGCAGCCTTCTATATTGACACCTGATCGGCAAGTGTTTTAAGATCGAAACATAATAGTACACTCTTATTTTCGAACATTATGCAACATTCCCGGATCAGTTCTTCCGGGATCCCGAATTCGGCAATCGCTTTGTAAAGTTCAGGGCGATGAATGCTGTGGCTGTGAAGTCTTTTTTACGTTCTTGGTGGAGTTTAAAAATTTTGTCTATGTAAATTTGCCAGTCCTGTCTTTACTGTGTGTTGCAAAAAAGTCTTAGAAGTTCATAAAATGCATTAAATAGGCAGCTATATTCCTCAAAAGTTATTACCGCCTTTTTTTTGTGATTGTTGGGCATACTTCCATCCCCTTAAACCTGACAGGCGATTTAGTGTAGGCTTACACAGCAAAATAGCCAGCTTAATACTATCTGATAAATCTTTTGTCCTTTCGGAATGCTTATATGTTTATCCTTTTGCCAAACTTTTGCCACACGACAAAACGAATGCGTCTGCTCCTTCTTCCCTATCGATACGTTCCACTTGCGAGCCCTTTAACGGCTTAAGGGTATTCATAACCCCTTAATCCCGATCAACCAGCATAGCGTCGAACAGAATGTTTTAAAGATGGTTATTTGTCCCTTGAGCTGCAAGTCTTGTGTAAGTTCATGCTTACATCTTGGTCCCGATTGACAATATTGCGGCATTCTCGCTTGAGAATTAATCATGTGAAAGTCCAAGATGCGCCTGAATTTATGACTTGTCTCTTGTTACGTCAACATCATCGGTGATCTCAGCAAAACTCTTGATGTAAAACATCCGATCATTCAAATATAAATGCAGCCATGCAAATGTAAAATGAGACTAAGGCTGACCTGCAGAAAACGTATCAACGACTTCGTTTACCTGCGATCCACAGTGAAGGTTCAACGGAAAGCAATATGAATATATTCAAAAAGTCTGAACTTGCATAATCAAACTTCGAAAGCTGGCATCATGCGGAAGTTACAGTTGGGCGCCAATCCACGTACGAGTATTATTCGCATGTCTTGTCAATCACTATTTTATTTGTGTTCATTTAATTAATTGAAATAAAAAGCATGTCTTGTCTATTTAGATAAAAATAACCCCAGCCAGAGCCTTATGGCTTTTAACTCCTCGCACGGCCAGCCTGAGCCTATTTGATTTTCATTTTTGCAAAATACCTGCTAATCTTTATGCAAATTACTGCTGTCACCTGCATAATAAACCGCCTTGCGTGCCTCAGTCAAATGCCTCAACAGCATAGCTACGTAGCATGCACTTGCGAATTCAGCTCAAAGCCTCAATTACAAGACACTGTCGCCGAGTCTAGGTCTAAATGCCAGTTCACAGTTTGCTCTTGTTTTGCAAACTGCTCGTAAAACAACTAACACTCATTTGAATGTACGACAGTATCAATCCGCGTATCTAATTGGCATCCATTTATCGGACTTGATCTCTGCCCCTCGTCCACATAAGACCCAGCTTAAGGCCTCTCCCACATTTGTACTAATAGCAGATCAAACAAACGATTGAAATGTAATAAACACAAAACACCATGTGCTTGACAAAATGCAAGGAAGGCGAGTTGAGACGTCACTTTTTGGAAGCTTCAAACGGATGTGGACGTAGGTACCTTAACTTAAAGCTGGCACCACATTCTTTACTCATTCGAATTCGTATTTGAATTGTCGTTCAGGTTTTCTTTTTTGTAATTTTTAACAAACAAAATGAAATAAAATAAAAATTCAGTTTTTTATGCGTCGCATGCGTTTTATGACAGATAAATTTCCCAACAATCTGACAGACAGACAAGGAAGCAGTTTGTTGTTGTTGTGGTTTCTGTTTTATGATTATTTTTTATTTTTGTTAATTCTTTTCTGCTCCACCTGAGAACAGCGTTTAATTGGTGGAATATGGCGAATTGGAAAGATTAAATCCGCAATAAAAAACAAAAAAAAAAGTTTAGTTAGTTAATTTATTCATTAGTGGCTGCAGTTAACTGCAGGTTATGTAAGACTGTGCGTCTGGATCAATCCAATGAGAGGCCGATTGGCCTCATGTGAAGTGGTAGAGTGTGTGACTAAATCTTTAAATGTCATGGGAAACGATGGCGGACACAAATGGCCTGTTATTTTCTAAATTAGTGTCATTAAATCAATGGCGCGTAGTTGTATAAATGTTCCCTGACTGAAGTTAACGGTGTGGCATCAACTCTGAAAAGTACAGCGCAGTGGAAGGAATTTTCTCCTTTTTTTTTGTTTTTCAAAAAGCTGCTCTTACCTGTGGACGGATGATTTTAATCGAATTTGAAACGAGTGTCGGCATAGCCAATAAACCTGAATTGCCATTAAAGATTATATGAAAGATAGCGCTGGTACTCAGGGGGCTATGAATACCCCTATAATGTTTTAAAATAATGCGGATGGGGAAATGATCAGGGAGATTGAAGAGATGGCAAACTACTAATGCACATTCGTTTTGAAATCCTTTAAACCTCGCATTACTCGACTTTGGAGTAGAGCGGGGACTCTGTATATACTTGGGTAGACTTGCTAACACGTGGTAGGAATTTTTGATTTCTTCAATTATCTGAAGAGATGTTACAACTCTTATCATACATAAGCACAGATGGCCTACGACTCAGGTGCGTTTGGATTAAATTTTCACCTCGCGGTTGGCGTCCGAATAGGATCACAGGCTTGGTTTCATTCGTTTAAAATTCGCAGTATTTTGTTCGTCATATTGGCATTAGGATTTGGAAAAAAGGGTCCTCACTTTGCTGTTAGTGTTATGCAAATGGCATAAAATTTCAATTTCTTTTAACTTTGTTTGATATGCGGAGCTGATTGAATAGAATTCAATCGTTCTAGTGATAGTTCCGCGAGGTACACTGTTAGCCAACTATGCAACCCAGCTGAAACGAATGTTCGCAACATAAATTGTAACCGAATAGGACGGTTTTAAGAAAATTAGACCCTTTCCTTTCTCAGTATTTTTAGACATCGTTAATGTGGCCATTCCATATACACATGTGTATAAGGTTAAAGTCTCTGCGATGGAAGTTCCATTCATGGATAAAACTTGGGGCTTTAACTTTGTCTTCGAGATTGTAGAAAGCATTGCGATTTTCGTGCATTTAATTCTTCTCAGTTCTTCGAGATTCGTTATAAAATGTTTTAAATATTGAAATAAATAAATCTTGACGTGTAATAATCGTTTCAATGGTTTTTGAGAAGAAGAGAAGCCTTTCTTGGGATCGTCTAGATGAATTCTGTTTGCCATCTGCTCGAAAGTAAATCTGAAATAAAGAGGATATAAAACTGTTCATCCCAAAAATATACCATTGAAAGCAAACACCCATTCATTTAAGGGTTTATGAATACCCTTTTAATAATAGTATGCAAAAATACTAGCGGACTAGCGATGGCGAGAATGGGTTTGTCCCCTGAAGAGTTTGGAGTGCTCGAATTCAAAATGCGGTGAAGTAGAAGCGATGAAGTCTGCAAAGTGGGCCACGAGGGAACAAATTAGCTTTGTCCGTAAAGTAGTTCTACTAATAAATGTTGTCATGAGCTGAATGTTTATCTAGTTTTGTTATGAAGAAAGCAAGATTTCGAGGACTTCGAGGGTTCTTGTAAACATGAAGCTGGGCTTCACCTGAGTTCTGTTTTGAAAGAATATAAATTTAATAATGTTTTCATAGTATTGTTTCCTTAAGTTGTTATTTAAATTCCACACATATTTACAAAAAAACTTCTCACACAAACACGTTAAGAAGACTTAAGGCTTTGCAAGCTGGGTTCTACAATATAAGTTCGAAGTTATATTTTTTGTCTTGAACTCTGGTTTTACTTCACTCACCATCTCCGCAAGGGTTGGTTTGATATCCACTCCTAGAAACCACTCAGTTTTGAGGATATTTTTCGGGAATAAACCTTCACCTTAAAATTGAATCTAGTCGATATTTGAAATTTTACTCTTTTTTAGTGAAACTCAACGAGCCGTCCTTCATGACTCTCGCATGATTAAGTGTTTCCTAATGTGGATGATAACCTCCATAGATAGACTGAAATCCTCATTTCAAGCACTCTATATTGAGCCGGAGCTACAAATATTATAAACAAATAAAAACAAAAACCAATCGTCAAACATCAGAGCAAACAGAACACTCCGAGTACATTACGATCCGCCCAACAAGCAGACGGAGATGTCCCGCCAGGCGCGACTATCTAACCCACTTGTATCTGCGTCTGTCCGTCCAACCGATCGGCATCGAAAGTGTTTTCGGCACAGAGAGAATGTCGCCGTCGGTCGTACATTGTCGCATGGTCACAAGTGCATGTGCACAGCATGCGAATGCACGACAATCACGCAGTACAACAGCGAGTACACCAACGATCGGGGACTGCATGAAACCACCATTGAGGAATCACGTTTGCTGAGTATGGTCTCACTCTTGAAGCAGTTTTTCGGTCACCGTGTGTCCGTCAGGCGAATTGCTGCCCCGTCGTCGGCCACTTGAATTGACGACAAACTGGAAGACTGTGCAACTGCGGTGTCCGTTCTCGGCTTCTGGGCATGTATGGTTAAGCATCTATTGCTGCCGCGGTGCCATACCCGACCCACGCCTGTTTGGCTATAATCAAGGCTTCTTGCTGTCACTCGGTTGTGTGGCATAAGGCGGCGCTTTTGGTTTGTACAGCGCTAAATAACAGTAATTAGCATATATTATCGTCGGAAATTTCTCTCGTAGTTGTACGAGCAGATAAAGATTCAAGGTCGTCCAGTTGGTCGAGTGCTCAGTTGGGACGAACGAAGCGACCGCGACATGAAGTGGAAACGCAGCAGTGAACTGGTCACTTGTGTCGGTCAGCAGCACTCATCCGCCGCCGCCGCCGGCTGACAGAGAAATTTTCTGTCGTGTGCGCACGTTTCAAGTTGATGTCAGTTGGAATTTCCTAAATTAAAAAAAAAACCATAATTAAAATCAAGAATACGAAACCTGATCAGCTGGTTCCGAAGAACTGCTCAGGTTTAGCCAGCCACCACGCATTTGAAAACGTTGCGGTCATGCATGCCTGGAATGCCTCAGAATTTATTGGTCATTATTCGGGGATACGATTATTATAAATGGCATTGATGGTGCTGAAAGGCGGAATTCCGGAAATTCCTGGAATGCTACGACAGGTGGAATATGGAAATGAGCTTAAAAGGCGTTGAGATTAAAGTATTTTATGGGATTCGTGTGCACGAGAAAAGCACTCTGCTTTGGATGGAAGGCAATGAATCTGCCAGTGAACCTCAGTTTGGCAACTAAATTGTTTGTTCTTTCCATTTATCAACATTTTAAATACTTTTATATGTTTTTTTAAAGGCATCAAACAGACTTTTAGAATCTTTGTAACTTTGGATGCGTTCGAATCCATGCCAAGCATTTAAGAGCGTCCGAAATTTACCCCGGAATTTTGCGAGACGAACAAAAATGAATCTGTTGTCTGTTACCATAGATCCGACGGAACGTATTTAATTAGATTCGGTCGATGTTTTAGCTGGGAATGACACAGGGTGGCCCAAAAACTGTCACCTAAAGTTATTTTTCTATATCTTTAAAATGATATGGCATTTGCTATCTTTTTATTGTAGCGCTAAGTTCCTACCGACGTACAGGATTCATAAAAAACTCAATGGAAAAAGTTTCGAGCGGTCAAATTGGGCGATCTTTCTGAGCAGAGCAAATCGCTAAAAGGCAATACGGAAACCTGCATGGGGTTGCCAATCCTGTTGGAACCACATATTCTCCAGTCCCATTTCGTTGAAATGCATCAATAAGAGCTCGCTTATCATAGTTCAATATCTCTCACCAATCCCAGATAGTATTTACCCGCTGGTCCTTGAAAAATGATGCCCGATGTCGTTCCTAATGGTAGGCAAAGTAAGTAGCTCTCGTGAATTGTTCTTCGTGAATGATGCGTGGGTTGTCAGTGCCAAAAAAAACGTATGTTTTGTTAGCTTATAAGATCGGAAAGGTCGTCGTTGAGGCTCAGGACGTCGTGTTCGTAGTTCTGCAGGCAATAAATATCTAATGGACTGTCAGGCACTTTGTCAGGAACCATATGAAATTTTCATAAATATGCGGAGCTGAGATGAAGGTGTATTGGTCGATTGAATAGCAGTTCATCTGATTGACATCGCCTGTTCATCTACCTTTCGTACCGATATGCTCTTCAGAATGAGCAGTATCTGGTCATCCAGCTTCTTTTTTGCCGCCTGTTGTTCTAGTTTCTTCAACACCAGTGGCTTAGCGCCTTTGTGCCTGGACAGTTGGCGCAGGACGAACCATAGTAATTGCTTGGGTTTCTTTAAACAACTACGATCAGAATTCATAACCAAGCAAGACAGCAGAACTGTTTTTAGGGGCCTTGGCACCTCTCTGCGAGGAGGAAGAAGTCTCTGAACTGTTTACCTTACGATGTGGATCTAAACCTGAGGGCGAAAATCCATCGACTGCAATGGCCTTGCTGCATTTAGCAAATGGATGACAAAATCTTCAGTATGAGTTGTGTGATATCAAGTTGTGAGTAGAAGCATAAAAGGCAACTCTAAGTTTCTGGTCGCTTGACTGTCTTCTTTTAATACCATTTCAGCTATCGAAAAATTTATTAATCTGTTTTGGGTATAATGCCATCTGAAAGTCAAAACAAAGTCGCTCGAAATATTTAGCTGGGTGATTCCCCATAAAGAGCGCACAACACAGATGTAGCTAAACTTTGGTCCCGCTTGGATAAAAGATTTTCGACGTTTTCGGAACAAATCTGTCGAGCTGTCGATAAAAGAATTCTCCTTAAAGTGAGCCAAATCCAGTTTTATCGGAAAAGTTAAGAAACTTTAAGATTGATGAAGTTGAAAAATCCCAAATCAACTCGAATGTTGTGCTGTGGGCATTTCAGCAGACTTCGTCTAGGTTCCCAAAAAAGCAGCTGCTTCAACATTTTCCACGGCTTATGGTTCTACCGAAACATTCGCATAATATATTAGTAATATCGTTTTGGCCGCTCAAGTCACCGCAGGATGTACTTTCGTCCATATTCGCTGCCCTTGCATGTTTCTCTAAGACGCAGTTTACAGACTCAGCTTAAGAACTTCACTTGTCTTCTTGCGGTCTTATGCAGGCCGTGTCTCAGATAGAGAATCTTTACACGTCGGAAGTCTTTCTTTTCTTTTAAAAAAGGACGTCATAAGCCTTTTGGTTGTTTGCGCAAGTTAGAGTCTTGGTTTCTGCCCAGAATTATCCCCAAATATTTTGCTTGGTACGAATTTGCGGTGAAAAAATCCAACTTTGTTTTAGCTGGATTAGCAGTAAGTCTGCATTTATCTGTAAGTCTACAAAACTCTCTAGAAGCGAAATGCCTTGCTTGCCCTAAGAAGGCACTTTAGCTGAAATCGAACGCACTAGGGTTTTTGTCTGTCGCTATCCGCATTACTTTCCGAGTTCAGCATCAAGCGGCTACTAAGTGCATCTTTACGCAAGGAAAATACTTTAAAGGAACTGTTTTCGAAATGATGAAAGCTTATAAATTTTAAGGCACCACTTTTTTTCACGTCTTTTCACAATTTAATGAGGCTGCATGTGTTGGGGCTTCAACTACGTTTGCCTTACCGCAAACGCTTAAAATTCCAATAAATAAAACACTTAAAATTTTCTACCTAAATTTCAATCATGTAACTCTTTTCACATATCCAAACGTTTGTAGTACAATTATCCAATCGATCGTGATGATCTGAACTTAATTTAAGCATCCAAGAAGAGAAATTTTTATTATCGACTACCACAAGATTGCATCTCTTATTTTTATACATCATAAAATCCAATATCCTACTGCACAGTGCCCACAATGCATAAAAATGAAGCCGGAAGCCAAAATAATTAACTGCCAACCACTGACTACAGGGGGTCACTAAAAAAGCGGAACAACAACGCCGCATCACTGATGCAATACAACAACTTATTAATATGCATGACTACACAAGAGGTCTTGCCTCTAAATCACCATAACTAGGTAATATCCGACAATCTGACATATTCTACAATATTGTTTTTGTATTTTTTTTTTATTCACATTCACTTAATAATTTTTGTTATTTTTTTTTTTGTTGGAAAATTCTCAAAACCAAACTGAATGTCGGCAATTTATTAAAAATACATTTGTATTTCCATTTTTATCTTTTCAGATAAATGAATTCCTGTGAATCACCGCAAACGTAAGAGTTAAGGTAAGTCGTGCCTGTTTTGTTAGTAGCCATGACAGGCCCACCAAATGGGCCTCATGGGGATTTCCATAGCTCTCGGCTCGTTGCTGACAAATCACTACAATATTCGACAAATTCGTTTCGAAAATGTTTACAATGAAACAATCGAGTAGTTCGATTTGTTTCGCATCATTGTTTTTTTTTTTTTTGTGTCAACGAAGGGAATTTTTTTTTATTTATTGGATCTTGTTAAAAATCTTTATAACAGATTTCGCAGAGGAACGTTATCAATCTGTGTAACCTTAATCGCGTAAAATTTCGAAAACACGAATTTGCGATTAACAGACAGAAACCAATGCGGCAAAAGATACTTTTTCTAATTTGCATCTGAAAGATATAAAAAACTTATTCATTAGAGATGTTGATTTTGCAAAATCGATGAGCATGCTAACAAATTAGAAATACCAAATGGCAAATGTATGCAAAGATACCTACTTTCCCTATTGGTTGGATAGAAATCGGATGATTACGGATCAGTTGACAATGTGTGTATGGCTATAAACACGACGGAACCCCATGCTGATTTGGGTCGCGCATTTGAAAAGGAAACACCGAAGATTTTAATGACCACATAAATGCTTAAAAAGAAAGAAAGGTTGTTGACTTGGTTGGCGCGACGTGAAATCTTCTGGCCGGATCCACAAGACAGTTTTCATGGTTTCAAACTAGGCACAGAAGATTCGATTAAAACAAAAATATCTCAATTAAATTTGAATCTATTCATTAAGAGTAGTAGTGGTAGGAAAGTGCTTGGCGTTTTTATGGTTTTATTTTCTGACCGCATTTTCGAGCCTAGTTTCGGTTTAGCACCAATGGCTTCATCCGATTGAAGTTTGGGTCTTTTTCATATTAATACAATTGACCCATTTTTGACACTTTTTCTATGTTTACATAGATTTTATTTGAATCGCGACTGGCTTTATTGTAATCAAACTTAATGAGCTGCTCATGCTGTGAAACAAATTAAATTGAATGAAATAGATTTAACTTTTAATAATATTGAGGCGATTGCAACTGACAAACAGCTACCATTCTGTTCTCTGCCTTCATTTAAAGAGTCCACTCCGAAAAGAGTAGTTAAGTATTGGGACGGTTTTAAAAATTCATTTGCCAGAGTTTACTTTTGGCTCTTTATTTGAAATGCGTGCATCGAGAATTGACGTTTTATGTCCGACTGTGTCTAAAATTTTCAATAACGATCCCTTCTCTGCTTCATCTAATCCAATTCACTCTTGTGCTGATTAGGGTGCCCTTAGTTTGGCACTTGCATCAATGAAGTTGAAAGACTTTCCATCCTCGGAATTTGTATCAATGACAATTGGAATGACCACATATCTTATCTGAATGCTTAGTATAAAGCGTTTAGTATATTCGCTCAGCCCTACAGCTCTCGATTGTATAACCGTTGAGATGAAGCTTCTGAGTCCGTTCGGAGTCAGCAATATTAAAAAGGTTCAACCCCCTTCACAAGGTGCAAAAAAAAATAGTGAAGTTATTGAGAACTCCCTAATTCTGCACTCCAAGCTGGAACATAACTCCCATATCTGGGTAACTCCCCAGATCTTCCTGTTTCTGGCAGGGTTTTAAACCAACAACAATGGTGTTAAATTAATTGACCTACTTCAACACTGATGCAACGTCACATCTTTCTTCGTCGCTTTTGAAACATGACTTCATTAGATTTACCAGTTGCATTAAAATCCTTCGAAATAACATCCGACTCGCCAGATATGATCATCAGCTTATCAGGTAAGTGGTCTCTTTTTTACAAACACAACACGAATTTTTAATTTTTTTCCAACTCAATATTATTATAAGGGTATTCATAACCCCTTAAACGAGCGTGAATTGTAAAAAAATGGTAAAAAATTCGTAAAAAATATAGAAAATAAAAAAAATTGTTAAAAGGATTTTTGAGCCCTCAGTGGAAGGTTCCTGAATTTCTTAATTTTACCATTCAGTTTGTGAGAATTCGAGAATGTCCTTTTAACTAGCTTGACCCGTGGGTCGTTAATGTACCCCCGCGCTTTTGTATGATTGCATTGTTGCTGGTTGGCAGATAAGTGACCAAGTGGATTTGCATGGTTTTGAATTTTTGGAGCGTTGATCCAGAGGTACAGCGTACTGCCACCTCTTCTGTGAATGTTTGGCAAATGTACAAGTATGAGTACAAATAATTGCCGCGTCAAAGTCGCATCTGAAATAACATAAGCTATTTTTGGCATGTTAAAATCGGGTGAATAACTTGCTTCTTAAACTGTGATCGCCGACCCTTGTCCTGTCATTTCATCCTTTGCTTTGGTATTTCTATTTCTAGGAACCCAACAAATTTTGCCATATCGTTTGATTTGAAAATTTCTTCATATGAGCTTTCCTTGTCCTCAATCGCAAAGTTCTTTTATCCGTTATCAGCCTTGCCTCTAGATTGTTTCTCCTCGAATCCTTTACCACGGTTCTCAGCCATGTTGTCATTGGCCGTCTTCTGTTCCTTGCTATCTCAAATATATTTAGTGCCTTATTAACAGCTTATTTTCTGGGCCCAGTCGGAACTCGACGACCTAATTTCAAATCCGTTTTGGTTTGCAAATTTTTACATTTCCTGTCGAGCTGATTACGTGGAATATTTTCTAACAATGTTAAAAATAAATAGATATGATCGTGTGGACAAATGAGGCAATTTGTATCTGAAAATGAATACCTGGAAATGATCGCAGATTTTGTTAGTTGTTTTTATGGTTGTTACTATTTATATATATATATTATTTACAATAGTTCCTAAATATATTTATTTACATTGTTTAATTGGGTTTGTTGTTGGACCAACAAAAGGAGCCTAATGGTTGATTTAAAATTTTACAAGGATTTTTTAAATAAATATGTGAAAAGAAGAATGTCATTGCCTTCAAGTGTCGAAGTCCGCCAATGAGTTCTTGTTGGGCCATATTTTTGATCAGCTGATTTGGGTAGTCTTTTTGGAACAATCCCACATTGTACTGAGTTATGGGCATGATTCCTGACTCGTTGTAGAACCCCCTGTTACTGACATGCTTTATGGTTATCCTGTTGAGATTAAGGCCACTGCTTATGCGCAAGTTCTTCCTCTCGTATGTTACAAGTTTCTTAATGTACTATAGGTCTTCGAGATTGTGAACCATATGGAGAATCCATAGATTATCTCCGGCCAGTTGAGCTGTTTGTAGGTGCGCAGTTTCGTGTTCTGAATGTGGCCGTTCTGCTTATGCATCAAAGGATAAACCCGATTGAGAGTGAAGCAAGACAATGACATTCATAACAGGGTTAAGTTTCAATTTACCCGAAATTTTGTCTCCTTGGTTTTTAATCTTTGACAAGTCATTGACGACAGTTCCATTCTGGAATCCGAATTTGATGTTGCGGCATTTCCTTGCGAAATTTGTTTTACTTGATTTAGCAGGTCTTCGGAAGCACATCATTTCCGTTTTCGTACTCGTGTAGTCTCCTAACATGTGCTTTTCATCCCCTTTATGTAGAGCAAACATTTGTAGATGATATGTTTATTCTTGCCTCCGCTGTGCAGGCATTAAACTGCTATGAACCGATCTTCAAAAACACAACTTTGTAGTATATAAACCAATGTCGAATAAAATCCTGGGAATTATGCGAAAGCTCATTAGTCGAAACCAAATTCTCCGTCCTAATTCAGTCTGCACCCAAGGACCATTAATATTATTCTAATAATCCTTCTGCTCGCTCTGTTTCCCTAAAAGAGTCATAATTTCTTGAAAGCGAGCAAATATAATGAGTTCCATATTTGGTCTAAGTCACTCGCAGAAAAGCTGACCTAAATAACCCATCACATAAAAGAACTTTACATACACTTGCGGTCATAAAAAATCGCACCATATTAAAAATTATAGAAAAATTATTAATAACTACGTCTTTACTATTTATAGTGAAATGAAAAACTTGTTCAGCGCTGAGGAGTAGTTCATAAGTATTTCCTACTTATTTTCAGTGTTTAGTAGAATGTCTGGAAAAAGATATGAATAAATACATCAGGAACAATAAATTGTTACTTTTCTGCAATTTATTAGTGCTTTTAACAAAACCAAACGATATATTTTTTATTTGTGTATATATAAGATGTTTTTATATGACACATTTAGCAAAATGTCCACAAGACCGGTTTGTTCCTCCTTTTTGGTAATAATCGCTTTTATTCTAGAGAGAATCGAGCTTACTAGAAGTTCTATTATATTACGTGAAATTTCAACATTCCATAAATGTACCAGAGCATGATTTAGATTTTTTGACATTCTATTTATGTTTAAGTACTTTACGTTTCATTATATGCCCCAAGTTTTTGCATTCGCTGGCCAATCTAGTCAGGGAATTCCGAGGTCACCAAATGTTGTATAAAACTGAAAAGCAAACTGACTGTCTCCGTGAGATTGAAATAATTTTTAAACATATTTTTTAGTCCTATTTGAACAATTTGTGCATTAACCTCAACAAGTAGAGATATGTCGTTGTGGACTTTTATAAAGAAGATTTTCAGCTCTTAAATTTTTCTTAAGAAAGCAAGTAAATATCTCTTACTGTCATGAAGGCGTTCGCAAAAAAAAAAACACAACTGCTTCTTAAACAGCTTAACTAAAGAATGAATTTAGGTGGAAGAATTTTTGAAATCGGGTTACTCGTGTAGAAATTAAACTTCTAGATACAAACCAAGAAACAATACCTCTTTATAATATAAGTAAGGATTAGTAATGATAGAGTTCTACTTCTGGAAGTTGATTTATAATAACTTACTTACCGATTAAGTTGATTGACAAAGTGCAGAGTCGTCTAGAAAAATGCATTTTGGTATACGAATGATGCTCTTTACTCTTTTATTACTTGTCTAGACCTTTGAACGTTCATAGTTCTATTGACAGAGTGCAGAATGCCGTAACGTAAAATGTAAAAAAAAATATCCGTTAACCATTTGGCTTTGAACAAACTTCTTGATTGAACACTCATCCTTAAACCTTTCACCTGCTGATGAAAAATTAAATTTTCTTTCGTCGGAGTATATCACACAACGCTTTTTCGTTGTTCGTCTTCCATATAGATAGATTGGCCGTAGTGTTCTGTGTATCTTTTCACTGCTAAGGTAAACCTGATAAAATTCATGCAGCTCTGATTTAAAACGGACAATACTTTTTAAACAATTTTCCAAGCTAATTCATGCTAATTCTATGAATGTGAGCATCTTGACGAAAGGATACTCCGTCCTCAACCAAGGTCAATATTTTAACTCTTTCGTCTCGAGTCAGTTACTGGTATTTCACTTTTATTAACATCTCATGGTCACAAATTGATTTTTTTTTGTTGCACTAAAAACGAACCCGAATACCGCTTTTGGAAATACCTTTCATAAATATCCAAAAAAAATCATTGCACTCTGATGTTATAAATAATTTTCTGAGAACTCATAAGGTGGTATGGTTTTTCTTACCACAAGTGTATTTACGATCATCGTTGGTTCTGCGTTTTAACCCACACCAGAAAATCTCTTCGTCATCATAGAGGGAACCACCTCTAAAATGTATCTCTGCATTACAGTTCGTATCTAAAAGAATTAATCATCCTCTAAAATGACCAATAACATCCCATTAGAACATTGCACAGACAACATAATAAGGCCTCGCACATTTCAAACGTGCAACATCCACCCAAGAACTCAACAAGCCTCGCCTCGTCCGATAGGAATCTCCAATTGAGCACTCTCCGGGTGCAATTTGGCCTCCACAAATGTGTAAGCCCATGAAAAACTACTGCACTCACACAAGTCACTTAAACAGTGTTAATAATAATAATAATAACTTCATGAGTTCTGCGGTCACATTTATTAATGCAGATTATCATCCTTAAGGGTCAGATGTATGGCGCATGCGCACACATGTGTGTTTATTGCCTGTGTCCATCTTGCGATTGCATGCTGCGAAGAGTGCGCGTATCTACGTTGTATCTACGACGATATTATTAAGGATTTGTGAGCCAGTGCAGTGGATGCGATACTATTCATCTAAATCGTTGCGAAGATACGCGTTATCGTGGGGTGGAGCGTATACAGCGTCTGTGCTTCGCGTCCAAACGGCACTCTGATGACTGTCCTGCGCCTTAAGTGAAAATCCTAAACATGACCGCACGAGAAGGAATTGAGTATGCAATTTATGGAGCTCAATAATAAAAAGTGATTAGCATCAATTTTTTGCAATGGCAGGAATCAGACAACCGCAGTAGTACGAGTGGTCCATTCGCCTCAAAGGGAGGGTCGTCGGGGTGGATAGTGCCGAAGAATAAATAAACAGATTAGGCCTATTAAATGCGGCTGAAATTGGTTTTGTTGTGCGCTGACTTGTGTGTGGTTATGTACGCGGCGGCGGAGCTATTCAGCTTTAGTAATGATCTTTGGTGATCGCGATGCGATCATTGACTTTGTTCCTCTCTCTCCCTCTCCCGTTTACGAGGGGGTATGGCGAGCGCGAGCTTACATGTCTCTTGGCACCATGCTTAAGCCAGATGCGATTTTATTGCGGTGCAGCCAGCGCGGTGACTGTGGTCGGAGGTGTTGGTGGTCATAATGGTGAATCATGTGCCTCTGTGGGTATTTAGTGATAGTTGTTGGCTGCCCGGGTATAGAATAAGCCTACGCATTCTGTTGAGTTTCGGTCCCCTGTTCCCTGCTATACAAATCCTTCAAGGTGATCAAAGTTTTGTACGAGTGTTTTTCTTTTACTCTGCTGACGATGATGATGCAATCTTTTCGTCGTTCTAGGGTAGTGTTCTGATGACTATTGAAAGATATTCGGCGACGTAGTACTCGTTTGTAAAACGGTGACAAAATATGTCAATCAACACCGCCGGCGCGGCGTTGTTGCCGCATGTAAGACTTAACAATACAATGGTTTTATTGATTTAGGAATACAAATGAGACGGGTTGGTAGGAGCGCGGTGCTTTTGGTGCTTTGTACGCTATTGTATCTTTTTTCGTTTCAAGACGGCTTTTGTTTTTTTCTTTTTTTTATGGGAGGTGCAGAATGACATATCGATGCTTATTGTTATTCATCGACGGCTTTGGGGTTGAGAAACAGATAATACAACAGCGAATCAATTTGGATTTAGCCACTGTATTTGGGCACCGCAGGTCTTGTCGATGATTAATGGGTGGCGAGGATGCAGGCTTTTTTTTAACAAGCAGTCATTAATCTTTTAGCTAACAAAACAGAGAATTTTCTTCCTGTTTACATGAAAGTTGCTGAAGTTTTGAAAATAAATAATAGCGGTTCAGAAAAATTCAGAAAACATGCACATGGTTAGATTCGTGAAAAACTAATACTTAAGAATTTTTTGATGAGAGACCTCTCAAATTTTTAAGAAGCTATCTTTCACATCAAGTTCCGGAGGGTTCTATTGTTGGGCCTTTACTTCAATTATAAAAGATAAAGGCTTTTGGGAATATAATTTTCAGACAAGGTGTTAACCTTTTATTCAATCCAATGGCTGTTAAGAGATGTTTCAATTGGCGAAGAGAGATTCCACCTGAGATGTATCCTTAGGCATCTGAAGCCTATTAAAGGTCCTTATGGTAGCAATGGAGTTTGATATAGCGGCTGACGCGTCTCCTTTATTTGTAATATTTGGAATGCATTGGGATGCAGTGGATTAGTCTTTTGTGATTTGATCCTTGCAAATGTTCTTGCGAGGGTGGACAGTATTTATAATACTATTGATTTATTTAAAGCTCTATCGACTGACAGCAGAAACTTGCTAATGTTTTCATGACAATTTTTTTTTCGGTTTTCCTAATTAACGGACATTTTTAAATGTTGGGAAGCCTGCCTATCGATTGATGTTATTATCTTACAGAGGAAGACCGTCGCTTAAGTCTATGAAAATATTTTTTGACGTGTAATTGTCTCAATCCGTGAACCAGCATTAAAATGGAAAACAATTCAACTTTGATAGAGTAAGAATAATTCATGTGAAAACAATCAGGACAAAATTATAGGGTTTGTTTTTGTTTGGTTTTTGTTGGTTAATTTTTGTTTGAAAAGGGTAAACCTTCCGATTTATAAGGAAATATTATTCCATTTGAATGACTGGCACTTGACCATTCTGTCAATCAATATTGTTATTGAGTGCCTGAATTCTTCGCATAGCATCGCCGGGCGCCCAAAAATAAATCGCAAGCAGTCTGGAAACAAAGCTCGCTTAAGTCTTGGCAACACATTTAAAGTTTTATCGTTTTTATCTTAGAAGAAAAATTGACCAACAACGCCGCGACTCCAAAAACCATACGCCAAATCTTAAAAAGATGATTTCTTGAAAAAAATTGTAATTAATTTCGAGCACCAGACAAAAATTTGTAACTTTTTTTATTCAAAATTTGTAAACCTTTTGCGCGTTGATGTTATTCAAATATATTCTGTTAACAGTCTGTAAACCACACAAACTATTGTTTTGTTTTTATTGAAAAAAAAAAATTAGTGCAAATAAGTCCAAAAATGGTATTCAATTTATACAAAGTGAACCTTGAATTTCCACTCACTTGAAGGATAACTCTCAATTTCATTTAAGAGCTAATTTTTGGGATGAAAATTCTAAGGAAATCAGCACATGTGTACAGCTGTTTTACAATTTAAGACGTGAAAAGGCTACATAAATTAAATGTTATTATTGATATTTGAGGGTTTAACTTGTTAGAGAATTGACTCCAGAATTAACATGCACCTTTCATTCAAGGTAGCGCATAGGTTTATTAACATCATTGTAAAAAAATGGAACTCCAAAGGATGTGCCTGACAAGCTGTTACTCTGTCCTCATGGAACAAATTATGCGCAACACCAATTCAGCAATGGCAATGCCGTTCTTGTCCTCAATAACTTTTTTCACTGCAAATGTTGCACCATTCATTAATTTTGAGCAGACGCAATGGCATTTCAATCCATTTCATGTTGACTCTCGGCGCCTCGGAAATCTTAATTATAATTGGTGAAGATTTTGCACTTTATCAGGGTTCATCTCCAGGACTTTCAACAAAGCTCTACGTAACAGACGTACGGATGTTATGTTCTGTGCATCATGGTCTACTCGATGTTTGTGGCCTCTCTCGAACGTTCTTGTTTACAGCAGTATTATTATACTCCGAACGATTTTATTGTCAATTATGCAACTCTCTATCTGTCAACAATAATAATGTCAAATCACAATGACATTCGGGTCATAAGTAAGAAGTAGCTCTCATAGTTTTATTATTTTACTTGGTTTAAAAATAGTTCCCACACTTCTAAGTAAGCATACGGGCATATAGCTTTCACATCAATTTGACGGACCCAGACTTAAATTAAGAAATTTTAAAGAAAAGCTTGAATGGCATTCTTCACCAAATCATTCGAACTTGCACCTAGTGATGATTGACGATTTGTTTATAAAAATGACACCTTTTTTTGGAATTAGTAATTATTTTTGTGGCGTGTCTTATGATTTTATATTAATTTTGTACACTTGTAGGAAAAATATACTTTATTTTAATTGATTTCGCACAAATATGTATACTGCAGAAAAGTGACGCATCCTGAATAGTTGCATATTCTTTCTTTAAACACAAACAAACAAAAAATTTACAAATATATCCTGCATTTAAATGAAATGCATCAGTGTTACGTGTACTCTGAAAAATCTAGATTGGCCAATATTTTAAATTAATATTATTAAGGCCCGTGGTGCACCCCGAACTTTTTATTAAGCTTAATTCAAACCTTAAACACATAAAACTAACACAAGCATTCTTAACTTAGGTTCAAAGTAGCCGTAAATTGTGCGCTTGGAGAGCCACACGGAAGAGTGAGGAGGACCTAAGGTTACGTGGATTGGTATTAAAAAGGACAATTTGTTATCGGGAAGGAGTGTCAATTGCACCGGCTAACAATTGATGTATGAAGATTATAGTATATCGACAACTTCTCGTCGTTTTACAAGGGTTTGTAGATCGATCGATTTAAGTCGATTTTCGAACGAGGCAAGTTGTATCTATTGCTTCATTAAGTGAATCAAATGATGAGCTGATCACATCTAAGTCTTCCGAGGGTAACAAAGAAAACGCATCGATGAATGTGCAACATATGCTAAAAAGGAGAAATAATCAAGCCCAACGGAAAATATTTCTACTCAAGACGTTGAAGAAGCTTCATCTCTGAAATAAAAGTAAAATGGAGACATTAAACAAAACAGTTTTGCATACAAGTTCAGTATGAGTTAAGAGAAGAAAAGAAAGTATATCTGCTCCACAAATGGACTCCAAAAATAATGACTGCAAGTGTATTGGCTCTGTTTTTGAGAATAAAAAACAAATCGCCAATAGCGAGTCGGACTAGCTCAACGAAGTTTGATTTCCTTGCGAGTATCAAAATATGCCGCAAAAACAGCTACATCTTTTGACTGGGTCTATTTAGAAGCTTGCTTATTTTACAGTTTTAAGGTACCGCAGGTATAAGTATTTGATCTAACCTGATACCTCCACGCGTTCATAAAGAAAAGGTTGATGACAGCCAGACGGACAGCAAAGTGATCCTATAATGGTTCTGTTTTTCCTTTTGAGGACAGAATTTTATATAGGTCGTTCTATGAAAGGTTTTCGTTATTTTTTTTTTTATTTTTTTTTTCGAATTCGCCTTGTTAAGTTATGATATCAGCTTGGGAACTTAGTAACTGCGGATTTTTTCAAAAAACAAAAGACAATTTTTTCATGGAACGAAATAACTTTATTCTGTAATGTATTTCCCATTTTGAGCAATGACATTTTACCATCTTTCAGGCAGCATCGTAATTCCAAGTTTATAAAACTTCTGGTTTTTATCAGCAAAAAAGTGAACCACGATTTGACATCATCATTATATTTGAAAGTTTTGCCATTCAAGGAGTTTTGCAAATATCGAAATAAAAAGTAATCAGATTGGGCAAGGTCAGGACTATATGGTGGATGTGGCAAAATATCCCAACCAAGCTCCAATAATTTTTGCCGAGTGACCTAAGATGTGTGCATTGTCATTATGGAATACCACTTTTCGATTTGTCGATTCGGGCCGCTTTTCGTCAACTGCATTGTTCAATTTTGTTAGTTATTCAATGTAGACATCTGAATTGATCGTTCGGTTGGTGGTAAATTCCTTTGTAATCCCACCAAACTGATAACATAACTATCTTTTGATGAATATCCGCTTTTGGTTTTGTTTGAGCTGGTTCACCTGGCTTGCTCAACGATCTTTTCCGATTGACGTTGTTGTAAACAACCCATTTTTCATCGCCAGTTATCAATTGTTTTAAAAATGGATCATTTTCATTACGTTTCTTTAACAAGTCACAGATGTCAACGCGTTGTGTTGAATGATTTTCTTTCATTTTATGAGGAACCCATATATCGAGTTTTCGTACCTAGCAAAGTTGTTTTAAGCGATTTGTAATGCATCTATGGGATACATGAAGCTTCTCTGAAATCTCACGTGTTGTACTGTGACGATCTGAATCGATTATTGCTTTGATTTGGTCGTCATCAACTTCAACTGGACGACCAGAGCGTTTTTCATCTTTGAGTGAAAAATCACCAGAACGAAATTTGGAAAACCAATTTTGACACTGTCGTTCTTTTAAAGCTTCGTCACCATAAACAGCACATAATTTTTTGTCAGCTTGCGATGCGTTTTTTCCTTTCCGGAAATAAAAAAGCAAAATATGACGTAAATGTTCGTTTTGATTTTCCATTTTTCAACAATCGCTAGACAAAAACTACCCAATTGATAAAAAAAAATGTTACTGATTGACAATTGAAGTACCAACTATCAAATAACAAAATGTGTTTTACATTTCGATTACGCCATCAAACCTAAAAATTCAACTAAAGCCATCTATGAGCGAAATCCACGATTACTTAGTTGCCAGCCCAATAGTTTGGTGGCGATATCCACATTGTGGCGCCATCCCCATTGGGGCTTAGCTTGGAGGCATGGTCACCGACTTAGGACCCAGGCGATATGGGTTCGATTCCTGGCGTGGTTTCTTTGAGTGTTTGATTTCTTTTTTTGTTTCAAATCTGGTAGGTTTGCTTAAAAACAGGATGAACAGAACGGGCGTCCGGTGAGATGAATGTGGCTGGGGACCCTTACTAAGGCTTTACAAAGTGAAAGCGGCGTAGAAAACGGTTCGACCAGCTGGTAATCGGCAGAGTTAGTGTTTATACTAGCTATATGGAAGAAAGAGATTTCAAAGCACTGCAAGGAGTTCATAATTAATCAATTTTATTGAATGATCGATCGCGATCCAAGAGCATCCGGTATAATACGGGTCCGGATTGGATAAACTTATTGCGGATCGTTAATCGGGATATTACGGGAAAAGGCGTATCGTGCACAAGACGAAATTGTAATTAGAATTAAGTTAGTTTTAAGATCAAATTAAAAATTGTATGTTTTTTTGGAACTGTGTGTTTGTCTTCTTAGAACTGACTTCGCATAGATCATAAGTTTTCGTGAATCTCACCGATAATTCGCGATTATGGTGGTGTGTAGTTATTCGGAAGAGCAGTCGCGTGGCGCTCATTTTACCATCTTTACCCGCGGCCATTCTTCGAAAATGGCTGAGCAACCTTCCGTAGGACGTCGTGGTGCGGTGGTGCGGTGCAGAGAACGACGGTAACAAATTAATAAGCAATTGACTGCAGAAAAAAAAGAACCAGTTTTCATCATCTGGAAATGTAAAACTCAATGTCAAATGTCGGCTTATAATTTTGAGTGCAAGTACTAAGTCAAGCCCAGCAGTGGATCCCAAGTGTACCTACTCCTATTAACTTAATTCTATATCGAGTCAACTTATTATGGAAACTTTAATTTCGTTCAAATCCAAATCAAACGAAGCCAGTAGTTCACTTAACAATGGATTCATTAAATTTCAATTTCCAATTTAAATTCCCTCCTAAATTGGTGTCGTAAATAACTGCAGAGGGGCTCACCAAGTGGTCCCTTAAAATATTCGTTGATTCGTTGAATTTTCACAGCTCGTTAGCCTTAACAATCTACTCGTATAAGCCATTGCATTCGATTAAGTTAATCGGTTTTCTTTGTTGCATTTACACCCATTTTTTCAATGAAAGTGCCACAGAGCTCCACACCTTTTCGTAAGGTGGGAAAAAAAGAGCAGTTGCCCATCGCAATTAATTACCAAACTAAATGGAGTTTCTGTTCCATAAACTTCTTATTGGCGTGCGAGTAAAGTAAAAGTAAGTCCATGTACCCCGCCACTTTCCCTATTTGATATTCCAGTGGATCCACATCACTTCAGTTTCCAGTCTCGACACAACGCGTACCATTTAGAGCATTAAATTATTCTAGATTCGCGCGCCCACAACAACATCAAGTCGTAGTCGCAGCTCCAACTGGTGGCAACGCCTCAGTAAGCATGGAGGTGGATCAGTTAACCAGATACACTTCAAATTTGCATTCAGAGACAAAATGTGAACTTAGAATGCAAAACTTAAAGCGTAGAAGTCCAATAGTTGTGCAGCGATAAATTCTTGTGCTCTCGAGGTGACCATGCGGCCGTCTATCACTGAAGATCTGGAAATAAAGTAGCATCTCGAGGAGTATAGTATGGGAACGCCCAAAGGCCGATGTCATTGATCGCGCTTTTGTAGTTATTATGGTTATAGCTGTTATCTGTGGCAGTAAACGCGCATTTAAAATGAATTATTGCCTCTGTTGGGGCATTATAAAACGTTGAATGCCGCAGGGTACTCTAATCGTTTTTTGAACCATGCCGCGCCGAACCACCATGTATTCATAATCGCGGCACCATGTTGGACAAAACGTGACAATTTTAAGTCATCAACAATTTATTTATGATATTTATTGGATTTGAAACGGGCTCGTAGCTCTCGCAGACGGCTTTTGTTGTTTGGTGGTGCGCAATGGGAGCTCGTTGGAGAGCTGTAAAGAATGTCGCTAGCCTGGTTGGTGGAGTGCGTGACTGGCATGTGCTTGGACAAATGAAGACTCTGTCGTCGATACCGATTGACAAGCGTAATTGGCGGTAGTTACGCAGCGGCTTAGAATCTCTTGAGGCAAAGAGTCGTCGCGTCGCGTCTCGTCGTTGCCAATGAAGTTTAATGTGAATGCACTCCGCAGAGGTACGAGCAAATCTCGAACAGTCAGACGAGAGAATAGTGCGCTGAATGTAATTTTTTTAATTTGCTTTCAGACTGTTTGTTTTTCTTTACAAATGTTATTTAAGTTGAAGACAGGCGAGAGTTTCGGTCTTTATCCAAATATAGAATCTTTGAGATGTATACTCACTTCCTTGTGACTTTCCACGATTTAATCAAGTCTCTGGCGGGCATGTGATGTTCGCTTATCGACAGTTCCACGAATTAATCTAAATTTGGAGTCGACTCTGAGTGTCCCGCCGATGCGTGATAATACGTGATGGACGCCAACTCTGAGGAAGGGTACACATATTTGAAAGTCTGGTTATGTTGGGTCTCTTTCATTTCTGGAGGAAATGAAAATTCAGGGAAATGTTTCCCCAATAACACTGGGCTGCTGTCAGAGAAGACTGTTTCCTTGACATTTGTTTTCAGTATATTGACAGTGCAAATAAATCTTTTAGAAATCGCCGAACTTTTTTTTCGAAAACTCGCTTTCTTTGCACCAAATTCATAAAGCACTTAGTTCAAATATTCGTCTACTGGAAAGCTTCATGCAATACTAGATTTTAATTTTGGCCTATGACCACATAAGATGCAACTGGTGCAGCGAATGAAGCCTAGGAACCACAGCCATTTTTTACCGTCAAACCAACTTTGTGATGAGGCTCATTTCTGGTTTGGAGAAATTGTCGTTTTTGAAACATGCACAATCCTTACAAGGCTCAATGTCCATGCCGGAAGCATTTTAGACATAATATTTCAAATCCGTGATGAAGACAACAGGACAGCTAAACATGCCTGACAGCTCACAAATATGCAGGGACCGAATCTTCTCTTTAAAAAAAAATTGTCGATTGTCTGCCTAGGTTATGTGATTTCACTGATTTCGAATCACCTTTTCTGAAGGCTTGTCAAGTCACTAGTATTTTCTGATAAACTAGCTGCAGCTGACCGGTTACTGCGAGAAAATATGTGAAATAATGAACCGGGAGGATGGCCTACACGAAACGTCACAGCAGCTTTAGAAACTTAAAGCTTTCACTGGCTCTCAAGGGGATTTTGACTACCCTTATAGCGCAATTAGCTAGGGCAAGTGGAAGGAACATTAACAGAGATGGAAAATACTAGTTTGAAACTCAGATGTATTTTGGTTTCGATTGACCCATGGAACTCCACTTACAAGAACCGAGAAATTTCTTTCGACTTCTTTCCATTCAATAGAATTCGTAGTATTTTATTCATCATCTTCATCATTCAAAATCTTTTTTTGCGTTGTAATCTCTGCACATAAAAGGGAATGGGGTGGCGCATAAATGGCTCTTCAAATGGAAAGCGATGCAATACATATGGACGGGGGGTATTGCGATGATGTTGAAGTGAGCCAATTGACTTCGCAGTAGATTTGATCTCCTATAATCTTCGCTGGATTTGGAATCCTGTCTAGCAGGCTTGTTCATATTTAGTCCAGGTATGAGAGCTTTCATATATTCCACCTTACGGCGGTGAAGTATATCCTAAGTTCGAGATAGTGTTGAAAACTAGGGATGCAAACCGGAAAATGAATTTGAAAAACTCAGACTAGTGTAAGTAATGAACCAGTGAATTCGGTTAATAGAAAAGATATATCCATTTTCGTCTTCTTAAGTGTCTTGCGATCCTGGAAGTATCAGAACTTGAGACAGGGCTGCACTCTAGCCCTGACTATCCGAGATCGCTTGATCGTTGAACCGGAAGCCTTGGCTTCGAAGACACTCCTGGCTGGATTGTCCAATTGTCCATTCTCTCGACGTGGGCGAGCCAGTGTATACAAAAGATTGCTGTCTTCCTGACTATGTCCATAACTTTGAACAGCTCGTAGAGTTTTGGGTTAGGCCTTCTCCTCTATTCGCACTTCTCGCAGATGGGACCAAATATCCGATTGAGGACTTTGCTCTGGAAGAATCCTTACATTTGCTCAGTTACTTTGTTTATCGTCCAGCAATTGGCAAATTCATTGTTTTATTGAGCGTATTTCTGTCCTACTTGTTTCACCTTAGATCCTAGTTGTATTGATAAACCGATAAACCGGAGGCGGGTTATTCTCCGTCGGATCTCCACTGTGTTCTCGTTTATGAGGGATATATTATATAAATTCCGAGGTAGTTAAACTCCTTTAATTCCTCGCCGTGATTGCTTCCACTACGGCACTCTTGGAACGATTGATGGTGTCGATTTTGTCTGCATATCCCAGTAGCTAGTTGGACTTGAAAAAGAAAGTCGTACTTTTCGTTCCAAGACAAGATTGAAGAAGTCATAATCGACAATGCATCTCCTTGCCGAAATCCGACGCATGTTTGGAATAGTTTGGAGGATTTGGGTCTTCACGGTGCATCGTGTGTTTTCGAGCGTTATCCAACACAACAGGATTGGTTTTCCCCGAACTCAACCATTGCTTTCAAGAGCTTTGAACGATTTATACTGTCATGAACGTCTTTGAAGTCGATGAATGAATGATAGCTTTCGACTTGAAACTCGTTGATAATTTCCTGGATTTGACGAAGTGTGAATATTTGGTCTTAAAACAAAAAAATCATTGCAAATAATTTAAAAAAACGGTGTCAGACACAAAACACAGTCGAACAAAATCACCAGCATTTCCGAATTGGAACCATTAATTGAATTGCAGCCTCGAGACCCGCAATCATTTCTTGAACTTCGACATTTCCAAGAATAGAACCTTTTTTTAAATAATACTACATTTTTCTTCTGAACTATTAAAATCAATTATACTTCTTTCACCTAAAAGATGAGTTATTTTCGCTGTGAAGTTTTCAAGTTTCACGTTGTTTCATAAACTCATAAACAGGTTCTATATGGCCTAAGTAAGTGGGAACGACAGTGTAATGTCTCGATAGTTGGAGGGGGAAAAAGATTCGCCTTTTTTGTCGACTAGCTGAACAAATGCTTTGTTATCTTAAAAACACTTCTGCCGGTGAATTTCGAGATCTCCGTTAACTAGAGCGGCTTTTGGGTTTGTTTGGAATTTGTGGATTTGTGAATAAATGCGAAAAGTAGGTTAAGTTCAAGGGCTCTACTAGAATTTAAACCTAGACTTCGGATCTGGAAAGTATATCCATTGAATCCAAAATTAGCTTGATGTCGTTTTTCATTTCATTTATCTAATATGCTCAAAGCCGTGGCGTCCATGCAGACACAAAGCTTCATTTCAGGCTTGGTCTAAGTAGCGGATATTCCCTAGTGAATGTACCACGCCTTGAATTTTACGGCTTTGTGTGCAGCGGGCTATCAGGCTTCACTTAAAATTGTAATCCCTCAAATTACACATTGCCGAATACATCATGATCTTTGATACCCTTCGACACTTCCTTTTTAGCGATATATCAATTGAGTCTCACCACATGTCGAAATTTTCGCAATTAAGTACTCAAGTGTAAACGTCTTTCTCACGCCCCAAAACACGAGTTATACGTCTTCAATCGGATCGCAAAATAACTGCAATTAAAAAAACCCCACACACAAATCGTATTTCTTCATCGCGTTGTAAAATTGTTTGCCGAATGCAGTAAGAAAAACGCCCGTATGCGGGCCACATGCGTTCCATCATCATGATCATCAGCCAAAACAACAAATAAATGATTATTACAAATCGACAAATGCGAGTGCATTCGATATTTACCTTAAAGATACAGATACGAGGACAAAGATAGACATCGGATGCATAAAGCTAAAGAACAACACTGCATGTGTACACACTAGGTTGGTATCCAATTCCGAAATTACTGCCTCACCTACTTGTGGCATGTGGGTGTCCTCTGTGATGTTGCCCGATCTTTGGCATCGAAACCAAAAACACAATCCCCCCATCGAAAGGAGCGTGCGGAAGGAGCAACAACACCAATGATCTCGCTTCGAGCTTACGACGAGTATAAACAAATTTCGTTTTCGAGTTGGTGAATCATCCGATCCATCCGTGTTTTGTTTTCCACACTTTGGACGTGTTACAATGCAACACTCGCGTGTAGGGAGCAATAACTTCGCCTCGAATGTGCGAGTCTTGATGAGTCTATTCCCAGTGTTTCATTTGAATAAAAATGGGCTCGTCCGCATTTCCTGTGCGCGTTCCTTCCGCACCCCTTCCCGCATGCACGACGCACACAATCCTTCTTCCATTTTAAGGCCACTTTCATTGAAAAATAAATTTTAATATTCAACCGGATGGGTTTTTAGATACAAAAGTAGGGTCGTTGGGTTTCTGTGTTTTCGTATGCATGACTCGTGATGTCGATTTGGAAATATTTAGATGCGTGATGGGTCTTGTGAGTCATTCGGTGATAGTGCAGCACGTTCTAACTTTTGATGTTAATTATCGCTTTGGTCTTTTTTGAACAATTTAACGGATTGACGGTAATGTTTTGAGTGGAACTGAAAAGCCCGCATTTATACAGTTCATAAGCAACCGTGACGATGAGGCCGTACAAGGCAGTCATGTTGGCTATTTGTTGGTTTTGAGGCCAGTAATGTGAGCCATTGATGGGGGCACGACTGTGAATGAAGGTGCAGCTTTAACCAAATGGTTATGAATTTTGAACAAGGTCGGGCGCAGTCAATATTGAATGTGCTGTTGGTTGAATTGCGCTTGTTTGTCAGAGCAATATTCACGTAACATGAATATGTTTAGGTTTTGAAAATTTTATCCGAGAGTCAGAATGTTAAAATTGAAAAGAGAACTGATGAGTCGGACACGAAAACGAAGGGTACCACCGAAAAATAATAAACACTAAGTATTTATAAGTAAACACAAGTCAAAAATACAAAAAGGTTTCGTTGGCAAAATGTTCGTTTCCAGAATTTAATGGATCAATGATCATTGATTTCTCAAATCCATTTTTGCAATATCGTTCAAATGTTCACCAGGGCTTCGCTTACACTGAAACCCCGAATACTCGAATCCTGTCAGACTTTTGCATCTGTTTGCCGGAGAAAGGTGTCCAAAAGATTCATAGTTTTTGAGCTGTCGGTTAACACTTTTTTCACATGAAAGCAAGTTTGTTCTAATTGTAAGATTATCTGCAAACACTTTTACTTTAAACATTAAAAAATATAGCGGAAAAACTTCTGCAGTGTGATTTTGGTCTAAACCTTTCGCGAAATATTTTTTGAATGTTTCTGAAAACGCTTTTAAGGAAATTAAGAAAAAAAGCAACTCTAGTGAACATAATCACTTTAGGAAAAAAAGCCGCGTACGAAGGGTTCCGTGAAATTTTTAATGTCTTAAGTAAGCTAAAATTTTTCATTGGCAGAATATTGGGTTGCGTTCTTAAATAAAATTTCACGGCTTACTTTTTGGCGTTAAATCGACTTTTGATTTAAAAAAAAACTGCTTTGAATGAGGGCCACTCTTTATTTTTAACTGTATTCTATTTTTATTATTTTGTTATGTACAGAAGAACAGAGTTTGCCATTCATAGTCCTCTGAAAGACAGACGGATGAATGGCACCCTTTGGGTACGGAACCCTCAAAAATAAATAGCTTAAATCGTAATCAGTCTTACGAATTTATATCGATAATACAATTCTTTTTTGAAAGCTGCTTAGTTAAACTTAAGACACTCATAAACAAGCACATTTTGTGGTCTAGAGAATAACCAAATTGCAGTCTAAGATCAGAGCTGCTTCTTGAAGATCATCTAAATTTTTTGATAGATAACTCTGCACCAAACCATATTTGATTTTTAACGAACCATTGTACATTTATATATTTACATTTGCGACTCCTTGGCAAAAAGACGACCTTTTTTGAAAACTTAATTGAAACTTCCAAGACACTTAACTGAATTTACATGTTCTATTTGCTCATTATTAAGCCTTATATTCATATTGAACTGATAACCAATAAATAAACATTTAGTTTTGTTAGTATTCGTTTTCAGTTTGATTTCTTTTAGAATAACTCGTCAACGTCGCCTACGAACAACAATACAATAAAAATAGTAAAGGCCTCAGAATTGTGCCCTGTGGTACTCCAAACGCATTCGTACTATTATTCGATAAATTGTTATCTTCTTTAGGCTAAGACCTCGTGGACCAGCCGACTGATAATAAATATGTAGATCCTGATGCTTCTTCCTCAATATAGCCGCTGGAGTCAGTCGTAAGAAAGTTTATCAAATGATTTTTCGAACGGAAAGGCCTGAGGAATCTAGTCGGCTTTTTATTGTTGTAAGATGGTCTGAGTCCCCATTTATTTTCCGTCAATAATTCTTAAAACCAATCAAGAGTATGCCCTTCTTCATGCCGGGTTATTGTGGCAAAATGCTTAACTTCTATTTTTTCCTTGTCGAAGTTGAAATTTTGTTTTTTTATTAACTTTCAAATTGAATTGCAATTCCGACACTTTTTACAATCACCCCTTTTATATCAGAGATCTTAAAACAGTCTTTCAGCGGTCCTCCTTAAACTTAAGGATGGCCCTAGAATTATTCCAATGTTATACAATAACTTTCTGGATACAATTTGATCTCGAACTCGATCTTTGACCATACTCAGCTATCAACGTCAAAATAGTTACATTGTTGTTGTTGTTTTGCTGTCGTCGTTTATGGACTTTTTCGCGGTTCAGTGATTTTTTCCACTTTTCCACTTCGTCGCGTTCCTTTGTCTATTCAAGACTTTATTATTTATTTTGCAATAGAAGCTTGCCCCTTGTTGTCATGGACTGTAAAACACCTGTCACAGATCGTAGATGTGCAATAAGTCTCTACGCAAGCAAGACGCTGGGAATAGGAACGCCCGGCACCTGTTTGTTGAGTTAAGTAGGCTTAGTTTGTTTTATTTATTTGACTTCTTGTGGATTGTAAAGTTGATTCATAGAGGGGGATGGGAATCCGACGACGTTGTGTCATATGGTGTTGTTGAAGTTGAAGTTATAATGTGTCCTGTTTTCTTGCACAGGTTGATTTGGTTACGATGTATTCGGCTTTGCTACTTGAATTATGGCTTTAAAAAGTATTCATTGATAAGTTAAGCGTTGCGACCTGCGTTTTCATATAATGTAGCTGTAGGAATACTACTGCTTTTTATGGTGTGATAAGTTTTAAATTTTTCTGGCTCATAATTTTGCAAAAACACGGTCAATCAATCTTAATTTCCATAAGGATCTTTTCTGCGTTACAATATTATTAAAATTTGACTTATGCCCGAACTGGGGGTTTGTTCAATAACTTATAGAATACTACTATTATTCCTATTTGATTGCCTGAATTTACATTTAACTTTTTGAACTTGCCACTAATCTTAGTAAAAACAAGAAGTTTCCGGAGGTTAAAGTCGATTAGCAGCAGGACGGATGCAGTCGTTTAACTGCCTGCCTTTTAACTTGATCAATCAAAAGGGTCCTTGAAAAAGTTTTGGACTTGTATTTAGTTTAAGAATTTGGTCTAGTCAACGTTTCACTTTGGGATAAAATGAAGTGTTTCAACGTTGGACTGTCTGCCTTGCGATGGATTTTTGGGTTGTCGTGATGAAGTTAAGAGTCTTAAGATTTTGTTATTGGCTTTGTTCTGAAAGAAAAATTCTAAAAGTAGAAATATAACCAAATCCCTCTGAAACACAAAATCTTCTGTCACTAATTCAAAGAAAATACTGCGAATTGAGTGAATGCAAAAACGTCCATATCTCACTCTCTGAACCTTCACAAAAAACTAGCTTTGTGCTCGCTTCGTGCAAATGCATTTAAAAGGGTGGTCACAATGCATTGAAGGAGGGCACATTCTAATGAAAAAAGATGTTCAACCTTTTGTAATTTTCCTAATTCGGTTGATGTCAGCAATTTTTGAAGCACTGAAGACTAATTAGCTTTGTAATCGAACGTCTGTGGACCAAAATGCTTGACCTTTTTTTGAAAAGATTATTCTCTCTTTCTTAATATCAGGGTTACAGATGACACCCAAGCTGGTTAAACTTGAAGACGGCGAGCTAAAAAATGGCTTTGATATAGTTAAAGCTATCGTTGCATAAGACTAAGGTTTCAAAAACTTTTTTTAATAAGTTCGTACTGCAGTATTGATCGCAAGGATTTCGAACCTGAAGACTGAATAATAAAACTATCACAAGACACCGAATAGTTTCAATGTTCAATCCTCATGACACTTTTCCCTAATAAACTATTATTCACAAATAAAGTATGGTCGAAATAATATTTATATAAATTATCGTTTCGACTTGAAATTCAATGGTTATTGGCATAGTGTCGAAATTTGATCTATTGTGGATCACCGCTGGTTTTGGTCAAAATAACTTCGAACAACAACTTGATCTTTGGGGCTTTTTGCCCAAATGATTTGCCTATGGGAAAGTGCGCCTTTACGGCCTTATTCCCCCTGAAGCGTTCCTCTATTTAAATTGAAAGGTTTGATTCAGGATAGATAAGAGGTACCGATAATCTTCCACGTAAACCGAAAAGCTGTGGACAAAAGAGTCAACTACAACCAAGACGTCGTCTTGGTTATAGTAGGGGGTTATTAGACCGTGCCATGGCGGATGTCAACACTATTGGTGAGTGGACGGAGAAGAATCTCTCTGAACTTATCTTGGATGCCTCTAAGGCAAAACTGAATTGCATGTCCTGTCAGCTTGGCCGGCTTTTATATATATATGTTTAGGGAAGAATAAGTAGATTGTAAGTAGTTTTAAATGTTATTTTAAGATGGATTAAGTTCTTTTAGGTTTTAAGGTTTTAGATTAGTTTCTGGTTTGATTTTGGGTCTAATTTAAGATATTAAATGCACACCGTTCATTAACTCAGTTTTTTATTTCACACGATAAATATTTTTCTTAGTTTTGTAATAAGCTTAGAGCGCCCGCAGATAAATGCAATAAAATGAATGTCCATCTGCTTCTGAGCGGTTTCAAATCTTGGTAAGAACATCTGACATTTTCCACGGCTCCATGCCTCGCGAGTGACTGACAATCACTCCGAAGAGCACAAACTGCTAAGAAAAGCGTCTAGGGCCGTCCAGCTCCCGCCATTGTCGAAAATGTAAGACGCACACACAAATGGTGAAGCTAGGCCCTGGGACTCAATGGAGCTGTTGTGCCACGAATTTTTATTATTTTTTTAAACGGCTCATTTGAAAATCTTTCGCTTAGAAGCTCTCTGGAGGGACTGGCTGTTTCCGGTTCCTTTTTGTCGCCTGGTCAACGTTTGAACACAAAATTGAGCTGCTAAAAAAGTGGTCAGAGTTGACATTGCTTCTCTGTGCGCTCGAAAATTCAAAATGTTTGACGAGTCTCATGCGAGAATCATCACGTTGCTGACTTCGTATTTTCCGACCACTCGGCCAAAGATGTCCTAACCGATTTGAACAGAATTTAATAGTCTTTCTTCGGACAAGCACCGTTGATTCCGTCTCACAGTGCTCCTCTTTCATAGAGTCTTCAGCTTCGTTTATGCGAACATGTGCGTGACGTTATAGATTTTTTCCTCGAGTGCAATCATTTCTCGGCTGTAGATTGATGACCTTCGTTGCGATGTGTGATATATACATGAAGCCAGCTTCGAAATTTTGTGTGGCTCCTGGAATGTGGAGTATTCTTACACTTTCAGAAGTAAACTCGTGTATCGCTTGTATAAGTTACTGCCAGCTCTGTTATGTTGTCTGTTCATTGCATACACCCAACCAGGCCCTTCAATGCACTTATATAATATTCTCCTTCTTTGTCGAGACCATCAAATTTAAAGCATTAAAACACCATCTGCAAATGAAATTTTCCACCCAATTATTCACCAGAACCATGTATAGTATATGAATGGGGGAAAGCTTGCTTTCAATGCAATCATTTAAGAAAGAAAATGGTTATTCAGCTGCTTTATCTTTATGTCTGCAAAGAATTTAACCGACCTAAACACTGAAATTTCAAACTTTTATTACTTTACTAAACTCTTTTTTTTATGATTATTGGTATGGTTCAAACATTAGCTGTTAACCCGAAAAGATTTCCAACCATGGCCACCCATTTCGACTTTATGATTGGCTACCTGACCGACTCTTAAAACAAGAGTATATGCGCATAGTAACCTATGCAGGTAACCTCTTGAGCGCTCCAACTAGCCCATAATGAACGTTAAGCTACTTAATTTACTGATAAAACAGTTTTGGGGCGGTATTTTCACCTTTTCAGGCGGCTGCTTCTGATCACATTTGTGAATGGATTCATTTTCATAAGCGAAAGCAACGTTGAACTTGAATTTAATTGGCACTTACTACCGCCCATTAAATTGGTCATTTGAAGGTTTATTTTGGTTTCTAATACGACCACCTTTCTTGTTGGGGAATCTTTAGGTCTTTACAAAAAAAAACTGCATTTCTATTCTTCTTCGAAAGAATTTTTAAAATCTCTCCAATTGTGCATGCTTTGGAAATCAATTTGTGGTACGCTCCAAAACAACTTGTCGGCTGATTCCATGAAAGAAAAAGTGAAACACAGCGACTGCCAAGGAACCAGAAAACTAAAACATGTTTCTCCATTTTTATTGCCAACTTTTAGTCCATAAAACGTAAATTGCGATTTTATCGAGGTCGAAAGCGCATATATAGTATATCTGGTTTAAGACTTCGAACAAGTAGACACATTGGCGTCAGATACTTACAGTATCCATCGCATGCTGCTGCATTGCATTCGTGGAGAAACATCGCTCGCGAAATGTACATTACATCATCGGCCAGGCGTCTTCGTCATTGCAATCATCTTGTCTGGTTTTGCGGTACCGCCTTTTTTTTTTATGCCCAAAAGGTGGAGCAAGTACGAGAATGACTGTTTCGAGTTGAGTTTAATTCAGGAAACATTCTTATGAGTGTTTTTCTGAACGTCAGACATCGAAACTTTACGCTACTGCGGGTACATGTGTCGCCTCATTGAATTGACCTAAATTCAGTGTTTTGGACTCGAGTTGTTGTTTGATTCATTTCGAAGCACAATCATCAACTGCTGTCATCGAATGCAATTGATGAGGCACAGTGGGCATTGGGGTCTCTAATGGCTGAATATGATCCCATTTCTGAAATGAATTGAAAGATAAGCACGAGTGTTTTATTGGTCGCTTATCATGTTGTTGACATTCGAACCGGAGTGCTTTATTGATTTGGAATGTTCAATTAGCTTATTTAGAAATAAAAATGAAATGTAAATGCTAGAGGAATAGACTCTATTGGCTATCACTTGTGGACTTCTAGTAGAGGTCTGTCTTTGACTATCAAAATAGATTCTTGTGAACAAACAGTCTACTCGGTTATGAAATTTTCATTTTCAATGTACACAATTGGTTGTTATTATTATTTCTAGAATTACAATGTTTTTGAAACTAATCGATGGCACCGCAGCTCGGTCAAAATTTGATCCACGTTTATTAGACTTGATAGAGTATAATATACTAACTAAGGAACTATTTTATGCAACCAAACCAAGAAAAGTCAAAGTCCACCGGCAGCTTGTTTGTTTTAAACAAAAATATCAGGTATGCTAAACTATGATTTTTTATTTCCCTAAGAGTTTTTTTGCTGAACGTGAGATGTCGGGAATAGAATCATCTGACAATATTTCATTGCTCCACATCTGATGGGCACAACTGTCACAATAAAGCTTCTGTGGGCCTTCGAAGTCGGCAGTAAACCGTGTGTCTGACCCCCGCCATAAATGCGAGAAAAAATACATGCATCCACAAATTCTGAGGCTGGGCATGGCCCTCAAAAGAGCTGTCGCGCCCCATATTTATTTATCTATTAAAAAAGCTAATCTCGCTATAATGCATTGTACGGGGTTTTGAAAAGGTCTTTCAGAGCAACTATGATTACCCTTTAAATTACTTTTTCTATAGATCAAGCTGAAGGTAGAGAACAAGAGTTAAATAATTGTAAATTGGTTTGAAATTTACATGCAATTAAGTTATCATTCCTCCATGGTTAGAGTCCGAATAAGGATGAAGAATTTGATATCAATTTATTATATTCGTTCAATTCACAGTATTTTATTCAACTTTGCTTGTCAGAAAAGCAAGTGGAGTTTTTGTGTTTTGGAAGTTAGCACTCAGCTGTCAGCGTAATGTCCTCAAATCAGATTCAATGACTTCAGCACGACAAACTGATGGAGTAATAATTGCACACTATTCTCGAGCAGTCCAATGGTAGCACCAACGCAAATGCTGACTGAATAAGGATTCGAACCTTGGACTTATTAATTGTTCCAATTAACAGGAAAGACACTAAGATAGTTGGGCGTAGGCTCTGTGAAAATAAGTCTTTTTTCCTCGTCAAAGTAGTTGGTCGCTCTTTTCTCGGAGAAAAAGTGTTTAGCCGTCTTAATGACAATTAATGATAAAATTCATTTTCAGAAAAGATTTGTAGCAAAACAACTTGATTGAAGGCACGCCATCTTAAAAATAGCTTGCCTTGAGAAGATGAACTCAATTGAACTGAATTGCTGTCAAAATCTCCAAAATGAGTAAAGCTTGCATGCCAGCTGAGACATCCCTTTAATTTAGGGAAAAGATGGAAGTCGAACTGGGAATAGGACTATTAGAAACGCATTTAAAATGCGCGTAACAAGTTCAAGTACTAAATCAAAGCTCAGCATTGTAAGGTATAAGTTTGTGGTGCAGAAAGTGATATTTGAAGCCAATCTTTTCATGGTTTCCCAATCTGTGAGAATAGTGCAAAGTCAAACTCACGCTGCGATCTACGCAAGGCACTCTTCAAGCATTCTATGTTCGGAACACTCAGATCAATTCTAACTTGGCAAATATCTCAGACTCCCAGAAACCTGAGTCATTTGATTGGACAAAGAGCGCAAAGACATGCATACACCGTACAAAGCAACATTAACAAGAAGGATGGGATTAGCTCTCGAGCCTACGAGCAAAGAAGGTAAGGGATCTTTTCTGCAGTATAGTCAGATGAAGGTGTGTCCGATTTAGGGGGCTTCAACACCCTACGTTTTGTGCCCCTTTTTCGTGCACGTCGAAAATAAGACTTCAAGGTACATGACGACGAAATAAAATTTTGAACATCAACCTGTTGGAGACGATGTCACAATAGACCGATATAATTGCATGGTAGGCAGAGTCTGGTAGCGTTGTACAGACAGAAGAAGACGCTCTTCTTCGGTCCCTTTCACATTTGTGATAAATGTATGAGAAGGTTCAACGTGTGTCCCCACGAGCTGTGAAGCAAATTGTGTCGATCCAGAAGATACCATGTACAGCGGCTGAGGGCACTTCGACAATCTTCGAAACTAAACAGAAGAAAGCTGAAAGATATACTCGTAAGGCATACGCAACATTAACACCCCTTTTAATAGTCACTTGATATCGTACAGTCGAATCTAATAAGATCTGAGTTAATTGTCATTTCACAAACTACATAAAGTTCCTTTTTCTTGGCGGATTGTTCTGTTTTTAGTTTTTTTTTATTTTTTCTTTTTGTGTTTTTTTCTGTTTTCCGTTTCTATCATTTCGAAGTGTTGTGCGATCATCCCGTTTGCCGGTTCAAGATTCAAAAGGACATTTATTTAGAAAAATGAACACCAAATCTCAAGGAATCCAGCTATTGCTTTCCGCTGAGAAGAAAGCTAGTGAGAGAATCTCCGACGCAAGGAGACGAAAATCAAGGAGATTGAAGGAGGCCAAGGATGAAGCTGCCGAGGAAGTCGAGAAATATCGTCAGGAACGTGAGGCAAAATTCAAGGAATTCGAAAGGAGTCAGCTGGGCTCTCATGATGGATATGCTGCCAAAGTTGCGGCCGAAACTCAAGTCAAATTGGACGAATTAGATCGTATTATTCGGTCACGTAGAGACGTTGTTATCAACGATATCCTCGATATTGTGTACTCTATTGAACCAACGATGCATCGTAACTTTCGTAAAACATCATTTCGGATCTGAACGAGTAGAAACTCATGGAAGCATAAATCGTGCTAGTACAAATCGTGTAAACATAAATCGTGCAAGAATAAATCAAGCAAACACAAGTTCCGCAAACACAAGTTCCGCAAATCCTGTAAACATAAATCAAGAAAGCATAAGTCCTGCAACCATAAGGCCTGGAAGCACTAGGCATGTTAGCATAAGTACTGCAAACTTAACTCCTGCAAACTTAACTCCTGCAAACATAAGTCCTGCAAGAACTAGGCATGTTAGCATAAGTACTGCAAACTTAACTCCTGCAAACATAAGTCCTGCATTCATAAGTCCTGCATTCATAAGTCCTGCAAATATAAGTCCTGCAAGAATAAATACTGGAAACATAAATCCCGATGCCGTAGTTTGTGTTTTGCGAATAATCAAAAATAATTTTCATCTAGTACACGATACATATCCTTTGCCTTTTCTGTTGCTTGTTTCATTATCTGTCATATTTCGAAGGCAGTCAAACGACTAACAAATTTTTGTGTTCGGTTTGGTTACAAAAATAAACAGCCATTGACTGGAGAACATTGTTTTATTCCGTTGTTTTTGAAAACCTGAATTGTAAAGTATGTAATAATGAGCTGAAATAATGTTTTGAAACAAAACTGGTTTAGGGGGGCGTTTGTGAAAACAGCAATTTGAAAAGAATCTAATCTTCAAAAGCAGTAGTCGATAAGAGCCAAATGGATATGGGTGATTAGTATGGTATTCAAGCAACGCCGTTTAAAATTGTCGGTACCCAGGAAATGCCCTTGAAATTGGTGTCATTTCGCTATAATCGCATTGAAAAAATATAACAAACCAAGAAGCCCAGAAACTCGACTATTAATTTTGTGAAAGAAGTTAACAAATTTACAAAGTTCCTAACGATTCAATAAAAGTCTACATTCAAGCTTTATCGTTTGACGCGGATGAATTCATATCTAGTTAGAAATAATTAAAAATCAAAATAAAATGGTGGTCAAGGTAGAACCCTGTGGTAATCTAATCTTATCGAAATTTAAGTGAAAATAAGTGGTGACTCGAGAACCTGCTTTGAAAAAAGAATAGAAAGTCTTCCTCACTTTGATGTCCCTTCAAATTCCTTCCGATGCCGACGTAAAAAACAGCTCTTTAAGACAACTTTTATTAAACTTCGGTAAAAAGTATTTTTATGGGGACTTTAAATGGAATTTAATCCTTCACAAATGGTTACAAGTTTTCGTAATATTGATGTACTGTAGGAATTACAATTGCTGTTTAAGATCAGATAGGAAAATTAATTTGAATCATTCTGATATAAAGATTGCCAAAAAAAAACATCTACTTTTTTAGTTTAAAAAGAATTGTTTAAAAATTAAGCTGTCAACTGAACCGATTACGTTTTGTAATGAAAAATTAAGCCAAGTGAACTTTTAGTTTTCACAGATTCAAGTAGTAATTTGGTTTCGACAAGATAAAAATTTGATCAAAAAAACACAAAAAATAGTTGCAATAAAGTTTCTTTTTAAAACGATATTAAGGTTGCTTGTAGCGTAATAATGAATGAGTTCATAAGAATACAGTTTTCCATTTGAAGTAAAGTTGTTGTGGAAATAACACATCATCATCAAAGAGGTCATCAATTTTGGAACAATTTAAGGAACATTGTCAAAACAAGTACTGAATAAATTGAGGATGTTAATTGGTTCATTGCCATTACCTTCTGAATACTTACTTCATTTGTGGCTTCCATAAATTTTCCTGGTTCTTTCCATAAAGTTGAATTCCTTGTAAAGCCATAAATAAGTTAATATGCAACTCGATTTTTATGTTCAAATTCGTTTCCCTTCCTAAAGCAGCAAACATTGATCAATTAAGACTTATTTCAAATTTGTCTTTTCTATCAAATGTTTTCAAAAGAGCTCTTCAAAATCAAATAAATCCTAAAATAAACGTAAAAAATATTCTCACTCTTAAATACTTCTTTCACAACAATATCAATCGTTATATTGTACGACTTCGCGAAGGCTTACATTTCAGGCAACAATTTTACCCAATATAAAGACATTTCCTTCCGAATGTTACATGCATACCTCAAGGTTGCGTGCTGGATCCCCTGCTCTTTTAAATTAACGAAGTTTATTTAAATTAACTAGCGATAACACATCTCACACGTGTGCACATCACGTACGATTGTATTTGAGTTCATTGAGCAAGTTGCATTAAGTGTCAACGATGACTTGAGAAAACAGATATGTAAAAGACATTTCATATTTTACCACGAATGTGTTAAGGTATGTTCCAGTCGAGATAAATTTGATATCTTCCACTTCGCAGGATGAGCTTGCTCTCCGATATTTTGCTAACTCGTCAACGCAAATTTTGTTTTGATACAATAAGAATAATATCCTGGCATTGGATGGCCTTCAGTCAAGTAGTCAATAAAACTTTCGTCGTAATTTAATCTTAGATATAAAGTGTCATACTTTAAACTCCTACCTTACACGCAAATAACAATCAGTCTTAGTTGGTGGTAATATATTGTGAATTTTGCAGGTAAACCTCAAAGTTCCATGCATGGACCTCTATTATTTTCAATATTCTTGAAAGAAATACCAACTTTCATCGAACACAGCTCCCATGTAGCTGACGTCCAAATGCTATTGTATACCTCAAGGTTAAATGCTTGGTCCGTTTTTATTTTCAATATTTTCAAAAGATCTAACAACTCATCGAGAACAACTCATCTCCGATGTCGCTGACGTCCACTTATTTCTGTCTGTCAATTATATGGCTTGAATATTACAGGTACATGTCAAGATTTAATGCTTGGTCCACTATTATTTTCAATATTCTTGAAACAATTGTCCATTAGTCTTAAAACACTCAATCACTGATTCGTAGTTTGGCTTTTTCCTCACTCAGTAATCAAACCTTAGTCATAATCTTTGGCTCAAATCTCATTTAATGTCATACCCCAAACTTCGGGAACATATTCGCATGTTCTTCCCGTGGATCGCGTTCCTGTTGAGGATAAATTCGCCTTGATGTCTCAATTTATTCAACAGTCGCGGCGTCGATAGCGTTAACAACTTTTACGGAAAAAATGGGATGGTTCCATTGCCCTGCATGGCCATTGACGTTGTGCAAATGACAGTCAAAAGATAAAAATATCTCAATTTATGTAATCAGTTCCGAACCTCTGATCTGCGCAAGTTGCGCTCGATTCGATATTTATATTAATGAGCCAAATCGGTTGGTTTATCGTGAATTCGTTATATCAGATACAATATGTATCTATTTATCTTAACTGTGACCTCCTCTCGCCAAAATTTCCACCAGAACGTGGGCCAGTACGACCAACGCGACGCGGTGCGTCCCCTGCGGCTGACGCTGATTATTTTCCACGGATGTTTCATACTCTTAAGTAGGTGTCTGGTGCGCATGCGCATAACCAATTTTCTTTATTAATGCACCAACATCTGCTGGAGGTGTGTGCCTTGCCTTCCTTTCGAGATCCCGAAACACAAGGAGAGAAATGCTGGAAAGTACTCGGCATATGAGGTTGATTACTTGCACCAACACACTTAGATCAGTGAATCCACTGATCACCGTGATCACCGATCGAGGACGATGGGGTATTATTGTGGGCAGTAAATTAGATGCACATGACCATTTCTGGGTCCGATGAGTAATCAAAATGTCGTTGTCGTTGTTACAATCGTGCATGCATGGAATGGATCCTTCTGTGGTTCGCCGTTTAATTGGGTTGGTGGAAAAAAGAAGAATCGACAGTACGATCGGTGGTGGCGATATGGATCTGTTGCGGATGCAATAATGTCAGCACGCGGTGATGAATGAAATTGTTTGATTTTATTATCATTGTTCAGATTTTATGGAAAGACGCGTTAAATTGTGACTGTTGTCACGTTGCGAAGCGCCTGCTAGTGAACTTGATTTTTTTTTCGCAATGTTGGCATCCTTGGAGAGATAAACGATTATTTGTTTAATGTTTCTTGTAAAAGGAGACCGGATCGGGAGTTAATTGTGCGGTGCACTTAGCAATGTTTATATGCGGGGGGGCTTAGCTTAAAAAATATAGGCACGATGGTTAGTGGCTATAAATTAGAAGTCGGGCTGGACGAGCAAAGAAAAGCATTTAATAAAAGTTGGTCATTCTGGATCGTAAAATGAATGGAATCTATTTTATTGCCAATTTGAGCATGCTTAGTGGGCTTTGTGGGTAATCTGCGTATTATCCATGCACATACTCGTATCAACGATTTGCATTTAATTGCATTGCATTGAGTGCAGTTGTTGATATTTATAGTTTTATAATCCGTAAAGTTTATCGCAAGGTGGTAACTAATACTGCTTGGCCTGCATCATCTGCAACCGACTTAGAGATGTTATTCGCATAAAGAAGGCCATGAATGCGCAAACGCAATGGAGATTATATGCGAGAAGGGAACATTTTACGAGCATTATCCTCGTAACTAACGGTTAAGTACTGGGAGCAATGGGAAAAAAAATGATGGTTCAAAGTGCATGCTTTTGCAAACAAGCTTGTTAGAGTAGAAGAAATAGCGTAAAAGTTTTTAAGAAACATTTCAAAAGCGGCTTTTAAATCTTCAGTAAGATTAATTTGGTTACAATAGGACTACCGGTTGAAAATGTCGTTTTTTTTTTTTCAAAAATCAATGCTTTATTAAGGAAAATAGATATAAATTCAATATTCAAAGTATTGCCCATCACTAGCCATACATTTTTCCCATTTTTCTGGCAATTCATGGATACCCGTATTGAAAAATTCGACCGGTTTGGCCGCAATCCACGAATCGATCCATTTTTTGACATCATCGAAATGACGGAAGTGCTGGTCAGCCAGGCCATGTTGCATCGATCGGAAGAGATAGTAATCGGATGGCGCAAGGTTTGGACTATTCGGCGGGAAGGTTAGGACATCCCATTCGAGCGTTTCAAGGTAAGTTTTAACGACATTTGCAACATGTGGCTGAGCATTGTCATGTCGCAAAATAACTTTATCGTGTCTTGCGTCCGTTTCCGGCCGTTTTTCCTTCAGTGCTCGGCCCAAACGCTTCAATTGTCGTCGGTAGACCTCGCCAGTGACGATTCGATGCAAAAAAGACTTCTTTTTGTGGCGTTCAACCAGCATTTCGGACATGCAAAATCGGCGTTCGACGTCTCGTGGCTTCAATTCATACGACACCCAATCTCCTACCTTTCAGATCATTCCCATTGCTTTCAAAGGATCGGAAATGGTTTGCTGAGCGACGCCAAGTGATTTTGCAAGTTCTTCTTGCGTTTGTGACGGATCTTGATCGAGCAATGCCTCCAATTCATGGTCTTCAAACTTTTCCACCTGGCCGGGGCGTTCTTTGTCCTTGGTGTCGAAATCGCCATATCTTTAAACCGCTTAAACCGGTGACATATTCTAACGTCTAGAGTATAGCCCGGTAAGCAATTGATGCGCTTCGGTTGTATTTTTCTTTAAATGAATGAAGCATATTAAAACTTCCCGCAAATGTTGTTTTGATGGCAAGAATGTAGACATTTTACTACTTTACAAAAACTTGTGTGTTTTCATTAATGACCAATAACCTAGACTGAAATAATTAGACAATGACATGAAGTTTCTGGAGTGACAGCTGTCATGGTCAAAATTCACCTCAGAGTAATAGACATTTTCAACCGGTAGTCTTATTAATAAAATAAACATATATTTCTGACATCAATCTGCATTATAAGTTATATGCTTATTTTTTTATCATGGTGTTGGAATTTGATATTATTCAACTTTTAAAATTGATTTACTATTTAAAGAGTTCTCGGCTCACGTGATGTCACTGCAGTCTCTCATTCTTGTAGACACAGCACATTGAAGTTAGTTTCTTGCACCCAGCATTCCTCGAAGATTGCCATAGCTGGATCACATTTTTTACCTCACGGTTGCCTATGAGGAGATGTGGAAGTTGTCTTGGTACTCAAAGTGTGCTATACATCAATATTTTTCCTGATGAAGAATCATTGATATGTGTTTCCTTAGCCTTATTGACAGTCCTACTTAATGAATGGAAGCTGTCTCGAACTATTCAAGAACAACCTTTGAGATTGCAGGGAACCTTTGTCAATGTCGTGGCAAGGAGACGACCCGACAACGATACTATTACTTTTCGCATCATAATCACTGTATGTATAAACCTTTTCAGCTGATGGTGCAGTTGATTCAGTGCCTTCCTATCAATTGGATCAAGTTTGAATTCTATTGGGAGCCTTGAACTTCTATCCATTTTACCACTTTCCGTTGAGATCGAACTAACCAAGCAAAAAAAAGCACTTGCTGCTCAAAAAATTAAATACTGCGAAGTGAGTGAATACAAATAAAGCAATAGTGAAATGCTCTGTCTCTTTTCAGATGCCATATTTGGAATATAAAACACATCTAAGTAAAAAAAACACAACCAAACTTTCATCCTTCGCCAAACCCATCCATGTGCAGATAAAAGTAGTTCTAACTCCTTGAAGTTAAATGGCTTGAAGATAACACAAAATTGTCAGCGAAAAGATCTTAGATCTGCGAAAATCTCACAATAAGATCATGCATAAATACCGGCCCGTTGTAAGACGACGTCCCTTCTCGAAAAACTCATAAAGCCGCTTCATGGTTTAAGAGGTGAAAAATAATGTCCACCAATTTCCCACATATCCTTCTCTGTCCTCAAAAAGAAAAATACTACCCTTGTTCCTATTCTTTGAAACCCCTTGACAAGGTCAGGAACGTGCTTTGGAAAGAGCTCCAAATGATTCGATTAAATCTAGGTATGAGATTCCCCACAAGTAAAAGATTGCTTCCGAATCACCGACAACTACAAAAATTTACCTACCCTATCAAAAAGGACTTTTTTATACGAGTATTTGTAATAATAAAGCCGACGTTTTTGAAGCTACGAGAGAGAACTACTTTATCGATAAGATTCGAGCTGCATGCACATCGAGAACAATCATTTTTTTTTTTGCGATGAATTGTTTAATACCGAATAAAACCACTAAATAGCCACAGTTTAAGAAAAAATCCTTTGCAAGTAGGATTTCAGTGTCCCAAGAACGTTCATAAAGTAGATCAAATAATCGCGGATGTCAGGAAGCTTGGTCTGCCTAGCTGAAAAAAGTATACCAGGATCCGTGAAGGATTGAAAGCAGCGCTTTGGCCTTCAAAGATTGATGGCCTGATAAGTTAGTAAGTCCTTAAAGACAATTTTGTCAAAATTATTTACGTCTAAGAGCTTATCACAATACAGACCCAAATAGCACCCTCAGTGAAGCACCCACTGATGACCTCATGGAAGCAAAAAAAAAAAACACTTTTCTGTGGCCCAATTCTTACCCAATGGTCTAAAAAATTAGTTGCACAATGCAAACAATTCACCGTTCAAAGTATTTATCGCCCAATTAGCATTCCTAATTAGGCTACGATGCTCCAATTAAGAGCCCCTCCATTCATTCTCTGAAATTGAATCCACCTGCCGGTCGATTGCAACAGCCATCCTCACGTTGTCCCAAAAGCGTCAGACTGTTGATTCCCGATACCAATTCCATTGTAAAAGGTACCATTCGCCGACGAATTGAAATCATCACTCAACGTTCCAGGAAGTCACATAACAATCCTCCAGCCTCACGGGATACAATCCAATGGATAAAAAGCGATGATGTTGCTTCGCCTGTCTCTTTGGACATGGAATCCAATTTTATTTTTGGCAAGAAGGGGGAATCGCTTTACGGATCGTCCATCGTACTCGTGTAAGCTCTCTTTCCAATTTGTTCGCTTGCATTCTAAACATCCGGATGGATGAAGTTCCTTGGCTCTGGAGGAACGTCATTTAGCGCCTTGATTTCGATGTCGTTAGAGTGTGTTGATCTGGAATTTGATTTCCTATGATATTCAGTTGGTTCATGTCAAAGTGGATTTTTGGCTTAGGGTAGCTCCCACAGATGAGGGGAATTATTTTCCGAGAATGGATGAAATGTTTCTTTTTTGTTATCGGGGGTTATGACTTCTTAAATGTATCGATCTGGATTTAGTGCACTCGTTTATCTCATCGATGAAGAACGTTTTGTTTTTAAAGATTTATTAATTTTAAGGAAAATAATGAGTTTTTGGCTGAGGTACGTGATGGTTTAGTGTAAGAAAATAATGTTGTGTTTTGAGCATTATCAAATGTCGCAAGCAGAAGTGTTTTATTTTCGAAAATTTCTAAGCATAATTAACCCTTTTGTGAGTAAAAGGTAACCGGGTACCTTTTCATTTTTCAAATTGACTAATCGACTAATTAAGACTTCAATTATTCTGTGACAATTCCTTAATCTTAATTTAATTAATTTTTCGATAAGTCTAATTTGTCCTTTGATCCTTTGATCACTATTTTTCATAATTATCTTGGAATCGTGTATGTCTTAAGTGTTTGTTTTATTTTTGAAAAAAAGAAGAAAGTATGATAGACAGTGTTTAAGGTTCCAAAAGGGTGCCAACGCGACCTTAAGGCTCCGCTTTTTGTCCATCCATCCGTCACCGGGCTGTATCCCAAAACAAGAAATTCCTGATAAGGACTTGACAACTTTTTTTTTTAAATAAAACGCAAACCATTTGAGATATTTCAAAAACTTTTCTATCGGCTTAAAGTATAATCAAAACATTTTTGAATGGGTCTCGACTTCGTTCATCGCGGGTGCGTTTGCAGCGGTCGATTCTTAAGACCCAATTTTTTATGACTCGGCCACAAATTTCGGCCGAAACGGCCGCTATTTCGCGTTCAATTTTGGCTATGACCTCTTCCAACTCTGTCGACATAAACCGTTGATACAACGTTGCACAAACGAAAATAATCTAGAGGCGTAAAATCGCACGAACGAGGCGCCCAATCGATTGGACCATTTCTTGTGATAAGACGCTCATCAATCTTAGCCTTCAATAAATCGATGGTAAGGTATGCTGTGTGGCTTGTGGCACCATTCTGTTGAAACCACATGTCGTCTTAGTCTATATCCTTCAAATCGGGCCAAAAATAATCGATAATCATGGCTCGATAACGCTGGCCATTCACAGTAACATGACGATCGTTATCGTCGACGAAAAAATATGGCCAAATAACGCATGCCGGCGATGCAAACCACACCAAACAGCTATTTTTTGTGGATGAAGTGATGATTCATGAAGCAGATGTACCCGTCCAATAACGCATATTTTGCTTGTTGGGATAAATTTCATCATCTTGTTGCATCTACCCCAGAGCCCAATCGAAGAATGAACTTCTTTTTAAATGGTCCATTGGCTTCAATTCTTGAGTCAGCTTGCTTTTGTATGGGTGTAAAGCAAGATCCTTGCTCACAATACGTCATAATGTGGTCAGAGCGATGCCTAACTCTTGAGAACGCCGTGGATGGCTGAACGGCGGCGATGTTTTTGACATTTCGACCGTGTCTCACTGACACGGCATCATCACACAGGGAATATGTAGACGCATATTTTTGCACTAAACTTATTACTACCAATCTACTAGAGCGAAAATTAGGACCGATAATTGGAGTTCACGCTCTTAAAGTTGCGGTCACCGACTCCGAATTTCGGTTGAAAGTTTTTACAAACTGCAGACGTTGGTCGTTCGCGTACTTTACCATAATGAAGATATTGAGATTACTGAATAAATTGACATTTACAGTTTGATGATAAGTGAAAGGGTGCGTTCAAAAATTAAATTCAAAGTTGTCAAGTATCTATTAATAAAAAGAAAACATTCAGTTAAAGAAAGGGGTCCCCGTCAATCGCAACTCATTTTTACGCTATTAAGAAGGCAGTGATCAGTTTTATATTAAAAAAAATAAATTAAGTGTTGCATATTGTACATCGGTACCGAGCCCTTCGTGTGTGTCTTCGACTCGCGTTTTACAACTTTTTAATGCATTTTCGTGTATTTCATTGAGCTTGAGTTTGACAATGCAACCACGACACAGTCGAGAGAAGGTTCGTAGAAATAAAATCATGCGACCATTTGCGTCCCGTTTTTGTTATGTTGAAGCATTATCCAATTCAGCACGCTAAGATGTAGATTTTATCCAAGAATGTTCAGCATATCAGAACGGATATGAAGTTGATTTCTAACTCTGTCTACAATAATTGGTTTGCAAGTTAGTTCTTTCAGAAATTGCCATCCTCTTTCAGTGGTGGTTAAAACAGGGGCGTGTTCCATGAATGTTAATATATCTTGCGTTTACATATTCATATATTCGCTGAGCAACCTGTCCCTGTTATCAACACCACCATTAGATTCGAAGACTATAATTCCAGGTTTGAAAGTTTGGTTACTTTCTACATTGTGACTTGTGCATGAAAGCCAGCATTACTTCTGTTTTGTTTTTCCCTTCTTAAGAACAAATTGTTGCTTGAATGTGATGAGTGAAGTGTCATAAAAAAACTGTCTTATGTGTGTCTAAAAAATTCAATTCGACATGTGATATATTCTTTTTTTGCGACTAGGTCCAACACATTTCGCTATCCGGTTTCGAAGCATCACAAGCCAAAAATATTTTCATCCCATATTTTTCCCGATTTGGTGGCATACATTGGGAATAGCGTATTCGTCCTCGTTATCCAAAAAGCTTCTTATCGACTATACACTTGTAGAACTTATTGTTTTTCCATGTTATAAATTAACTTGGTGTAAACAACTCCAATAGCAACAGAATTATCCAATAGCAAAGGAATTGATTGAGCCACTCAGGATAATTTTGAGCTATCTCTTCGTAAAAAAAATTCCGAAACCATCGAAAATGTGGCGAAATAAGGAGTCACATAAGTATTTAAATAAAAATTAACGCAAGATCTACACTTTTTAAATCTGGTAGTGTTTCGACATTCTACTCCATTCTTTCGGTATGGCCGAGCTATTCTAATCGATAGTTTGTGACCATCTGGATTGTATCCATGTTTTTGTACATTTCATAGATTTCGCTGTTTTGACTGTTTCGAAATTGTTCGCCTCATTCAAAATAACGTCTTTTGGCGTTCTCCATTGTGGCATTGTTTACGGAGAATATGTTGCATGCTGACACCTTTATTCAGTTTTTTTTTTAAGCCGAAATGGAGTGCCATGCATCTATACAATATAAGCATCAAATCTTGTCTTCTCTTATCTATAATATTTCTCAGAAGCTCTAAAACCAAATCGTCCTGCATGCTTTCCAATGAAAGCTGTAAAGACGTATGAATGATGGGACCCTCTGTGGTATTATTTGTTTCAAAAAATATTGAAAAATTTAGGTACATATCTTTATCAGAATGCGTTGCACTTTGTCCTTTGTGCTGAGGTCTTGTATTCATTAAATTATATAAAATAAATATGGCCTCAGAGTGACTTAGTAAATAGAGCTCAACTCGTTTCTTTTAGAAGTGCCTGGTGAACAATTATACAAGTATATTCCCGAGCACCACAAAGTAGCCACCTTGGACCTTTGCTTTTTATTTTTTTAAGTAAGGACTTATGTCAAATTTTTTTTTTCTCGGGAAAACTTATATCAGTAGGTATTGCTCCTTCTGGTCAAATTTACTGCTTTAGAAGTCAGTATATTGTTACAAAAACTTAACTAGCCATAGTTCCCGTAGCTTCAGTAAACCTTTACATAATATTTGGACTGAAAAGAATGATCATGTATAGATAATTAAAAACATAACACTTGTATCCCTTCCATTCGGAAGGTTCGTTCAGTTTCCTAATTTCTTTACTGCATTATGCAAATGCGAACAAGGTGAGATTCCAAACAGACTTATCGCCTTCAAAAATAAATTGAAAAGCAGGTAAAAGTACACATGTAAATGTGTCATAATAATATGAGTCCAAAATTTGAATGGCAACTTTTGGCGTTTAACGATTTAATCAGTTGACTCAATAAAAAAAAAAAAATCTCACAAGTGGGCTTGGTATACGAATGTAAGTAACACTAACAATCGAAATATCAAATTGAGCCATTCCCAGAGTAAACAAAGCCCAGCATGATGATTAACTCCACTTATCTATGGAGCAAATAACAATATCTATGTTTTCAATGTTTCGATCTGATTTCAAAATCAACCTTTAGATACATTCACATTGTGCAATGTTATCATAGCCTTTTAACTGAGTATAAACAATCAATTGAACTTGTTTTGTTTCTTACTTTATTTCAGGTAAGAAAATCCACTGATGTTGAGGCATACGTAAATCTGTAAGTTGTTGTAAATATTAGTTTGAATTTTACATAATTTTTTTATGATACTAGCGAATACGACAGAAGTTGTCTTGTACGAACACTGGCATACCTTTTATGAGTGGGCTCAGCAAACTTGTTTTCGAAAAAAAATTTTCTACGTGCCATTTGACGTTGGTGTAATACTTCTCCTCTAAATGTTGAACATTTGTCGCGAATCTAAAAAGAATTACTAACATAAACTGACCTCTCTGAGATTGCTGTGGAGAAATTTGCGTCAGATTGGCATCAGCAATTAAGAAAGAAGCAACTGTGCGTCGGACCCTGAAGTCCTTACCAACTATTTTTGCCAAAGATTTTGAAATAAACTGATATTTGTATTCGGATTGAAGCTAAATTTGATGTTTTGACGGAAGATGAGGTTTTAAGTAAAGAAACATCTATAAAATTCAACGCTATCGGTGAAGTTAAAAATTACTGAGCCACACATTTTGAGCCATCTAACCGACATCATAATGTAATTAACTTTTCCACAATCGTGGAAATATGTAAAAGTAACACAAGTGCAAAAAGTCAAATGCCAGCGTTGCCATTGTTTACGGGCCTATAAGCATGCGTCGGTGCTCGCCGATGGTCTTTCAGAGCGTGTTGGTGAAGCAGATTCAAAACCATCTTTCTATCAATTCCTTTTTTGGTCCGTTTCTATCAGGCTTTAGAAAAGTTCACCACTGTTCATCATTCATTTGGATAGTCAATCACAACATTGTCTGCTGGAACCGGAAGTATTTGTTTGCATTTTGGTCTAAGAGCGGTTCAGCTGGTATAAAGCTTTTTATCTGAAACGTGACAAAAAGTTGTGGTAAGTGGTCGATTCTAAATCCTTTTCCTCAAGGTGTGCCCCATGACTCAATCCCAGGGCCAGTATTGATCTGCATATTTATCGATGACATAATTCTGACATGTCCGATTTGTCCGATCACCTGAGTAAGATCGGTGAGCTGGTAGCCCAACTTATCGAAGTTCTGAGAGCCATTAATAATTGCTCGGTAAAAAATGGACCCCTCATAATCAAATCCAAGGCGATACCTATTTAACAAAGGTTTTTTGGTGTGAATCCTGTTCCAGGCACATGGGTTTTTGACGACAAGTTATAGATCTTTGAAAAAATTACTTCCTAACGATTTGTCATTAACCATATCGTCGTCTGGTCGCAACTATGGATGTTTACACAGATTCTGGCACAGCTAAACTTGAGATTGAGACTCACCAAACACTTTTTGTCCCTGCAATCTGTTCATGGGCTTTGAAGGTTCGACCGAATTTCAGTTTTTGTAAGGAACCAGTAAGTTTGCACCTTACAGAAATATCTTAAGGCCAGTTCTTATAAAGGGTGATTTTTTAGCTATTATCTTTTTTGCAACACTGGTTTATACAGCTGACGCACGTTTCGTGTTTTGTTTCACTGTCAAACATCTTCAGTTTGGTCTATAATTTAACCATGAATCGTCTTACAAACGAACAACGCTTGCAAATTATTGAATTTTATTATCGAAATGCGTGCTCTGTTAAGAAAGTTCATCGCGTGCTTTATGGTCAGTTTAATCGACCCACTGAAACGGCTATTCGGGCTATTGTGACTAAATTTCGCACCAAATTTACATTGTTGGACATTAAACCACCAACACGTTTACATAAAGTGCGAACTGAAGAAAATATCGCAGCTGTTACGGCCAGTGTTAATGATGACCATCAATTATCGATTCGTCGCCGTTCGCAGCAATTGGGCCTGTGTTACTCAACAACGTGGATAATTTTGCAGAAGGATTTAGGTGTGATGCCTTTCAAAATACAGCTGGTGCAAGAATTGAAGCCAAACGACCTACCGCAACGTAAAATTTTTGGTGAATGGGCTCTGCGAAAGTTGGCCGAAGATCCACTTTTTTACCGAAAAATTGTGTTCAGCGACGAAGCTCATTTTTGGCTCGATGGGTACGTAAATAAGCAGAATTGTCGATTTTGGAGTGAATATCAGTCAGAAGCATTGCAAGAGCTACCAATGCATCCAGAGAAAGTCACAGTTTGGTGCGGTTTATGGGCTGGTGGTATCATTGGACCGTACTTCTTCAAACATGATGCGAATCGTAACGTAACTGTGAATGGTGAGCGCTACCGTGAGATGATATCCAACTTTTTTTTGCCCAAAATGCAAGAGCTTGACTTGCATGACATGTGGTTTCAACAAAACGGTGCAACATGCCACACAGCACGCGCAACAATGGACTTATTGAGAGGCGAGTTCGGTGAACATTTTATTTCACGTTCGGGACCGGTCAATTGGGCGCCTAGATCGTGCGATTTAACGCCTTTAGACTATTTTTTGTGGGGCTATGTTAAAGCTCATGTCTATACAGACAAGCCCGCGTCAATTGACGCATTGGAAGATAACATTGAAGCATTTATTTGTGAAATGTTGGTCATTGTCATGTTGGAATACCCTGCACATAGGCATATTGTCATCTGCTTATGGATACATAATGTACTTCGGTATATCTTTGTACCCTTCACTATTTGAAATACTCGTACACAACAAACATTGCCTCCACCTTGTTTTGCTTTGCCATAACAATACTTTGGGTCTATGCGTTTTTCTTTCGGTCTTCTTACGTGCGCTCTTCCATCTGATTCCTTAATGTTATATTTGGATTCATCTGATCATAGCAGCGTTCCCCATTACTTTATCGACCAGTTAAGATGCTCTTTCGCAAACTTTATGCGCGCTATCCTATTTTTCTTCGATACAAATGGTTTCTTCGCAGCTTTAAAACACTTAATGCCCACCTCGTCACACCTTGCTTGCAGTTCTTGGATGAATATTGAATGCCAAATCATTCCGACATTCCGTGAAAATGTTCTAGGATCTTTATTGAATTCTCGTACTCAAATGTGATCCAGTCGTGCAGTTGTTTTTCGGGGTCTGCTGCCAAGATGAGGTGTTTGATCGGTTCCCTTCTGTTGATATCGTTTAATTAAATGAGACATAACCGATTTCTCCATGGAATATTGAAAGCAAATATCTTTAAGTTTTATTACACTCAGAAAATCAGCAATTATTTTATTTTAAAGCTCATTTCCTTATTTGTTCCTGTTTCGTTAAGTAAACAAACGGATTGCCCTCTATTGAAAAAAGTTGCTTTAGTTTTGCCACACACTGTATATGTCTTAACTCGTCGAAACTGTCCTTTGTTCACGCCATAAGGTTACAGAATTCTCTGCCATAGTTTCTCCTACCTAGAATTCTCTATTCTAGTAGTAAATATTTTCCTCTCAAGTTTCCTTCCTCATTCTTCTCCAATTTATTGTCTAAATACTTTAGAAAATATTGTCTTAATGTACAATTATTTTTAAACAAATCGAAATTCGGATTGAAGTTCAATCTTGGTAAATTATGACACACAAACGTAACTATTTATTATTCTAAGAGGGTTGATTTATGACTACAGATGGTTTAACAGCCACTATTATAACTATTCATGAAAAAGTGAAGGTGAGTAAATCTAAACCATTCAGAGACCCGATCAAATACACACAAAAAATTTCCATCAAAATCGGTCCAGCAGTTTAAGAAGATTTCAGTGACATACACACTCTTACAGAAGAATTATTTATGTTTATAAAGTAGATATATAAATCCAGTTGCAAGGCTCCCGCACCTTCTCTGTGAAAACAAAAAACACAAAATTGGACTCCAACTGAGCTCAGTAAACATGCTTTGATGTAAATTCCAATTAGTCACTTGAAATTAAAATACTGGCGCCCAACAGTGACTCATCAAATCCACTGGAAAGGGTGAGGATCGTTTAAAATTTCCATAGCGAAAGGTTATATCAACATACATATACGCGATCCCACCGATCAACAGCAGCTCAACATTCCAATCAGGAAGTCAACATGTTTCTGCATCAATTCAAAAGGCACGCCAATACTATGCGCCGCCACCGAAGCTACTGCTGCGCTACACGATTGTAACATCCATTTCAACGGACAGTACAACAAGATTGATGCGTTGTAGAATTGAAAAGTTTAAAACACGAATAAAACGAAGGCGAAACAACTCCCCGTCGTCTCAATGTAATTAATAGAACATCATGTTCCCTCAATGGATAAGCAAACACCAGCTCGGCTACAGGGAGCAGGCGGCCAGAGCTCTCGTGGAATTCCACTCGCCTAGAATCTGTTCATCTGTGTGATGTGTTTTCCTATGCCAGTGTCAGTTCAAATAATAAAGATTCCAAGATTCCTTCATTCCAGAAGAGGAGTGATTACATTGATTGTGGCCACAATAAATAGGCACAACGACCGAGACTGATAGTGCAGGGAAACGCGCCAGTCGTTTCTCCTCCATCATCATGGAAATGTCAACAGTCAGATCACGTATGGTTTCTTGAGAAACAACTGTTATGATGTTGTTGTAGTTGTTGTGTCTAGACAAACGACACGGGCGAAATGCAGTTGCAATCGATTGTTGCATTCGCGAGTGGGGCGCGGACAATTCCGAGGGAGAGAGTTTAGCCTTCAATTGATTATTATGATAAATTTTCTGTCAGTTTGTTTGCCTTAATTTTTGATCAATTGGATCCAATGAACGAGCAGCAAAAGGGTTAGTCTAATGTTATAGGCCCTGTTGTTGCAACACCACTCAGGGTTCTTGTTTTACATGTAATTGATCGGAATTTCTGATAAATCATCAAACACGCAGACGGACAAACATTTCTGATAGATTTATCTTTCATTCTTTTTTTTCTGACATGACACTTCGATGGAATGAAGTCTGAGTAATGCAGTTTTTGACTTAGCTTCGATGCATTCTAGACCGACATTTTGATATTCGATTTGGTGTTGAACATGATTTAGGTCGAGGCTTTTTAAGAATTCGTTTAGCACGCACTTAGGCAGCGATCCCAGCAGTCAAAAAAGAATAAATCAAGATTGACATATCATTAGCTACTGCAGAAGCTTTGATTGAGTGCTAGAATTCATTTTATTACTGGCTGCCAATCGGGTATAAATGATGTAAGAAGACGAGTGGACTGTAGTTGTCGAATCAAGATTTCTGGCGGCATTATTACTTACTAATAGGTCAGCCATTGGGGAATTTAGGACGAGCCTAAAAATGCCTTTTCAGATGTTCAAAAAAAGCTTCCTGACGTTCGCAATCACCTTATCCTTAAACCTGTGGTTCGGTCGTGCCTATATTCTTTCGGTATAGCGGAGCCATAAGAAACAGAACAATATTTTATCCTCCTTTTCTTTATTGACTTTGTGGGGTCTCCACGGAGGAATTTTTTTGCCCCAGGTTGTAGGCCTGACCGAGGTGGTGTGCGACGCATCTGTACCATTTCGATAGCCTGTCTTGTCTCACCATATCTTTTTCTGACAAGCTCAAAAACCCAATTTTCGTGCTAATTTTCCAATGAAAGCTGGAAGGCCGTAAGAAAGTTGATCGGGCGTGAGGCGACATAGCATTCTTCTGTCCCAGTTATTCAACAGTGGCCTCCCCAGCTGGCTTATTCGTTTGCTTCAGAATTACTATGCGAATGGAACTAAATTTATTTCTAATAAGGATGCCAAATCAAGAATCATGTAAGATTATTTTGAAGTACCACAAGGCAGCCATCGTGGACCTTCTTTTTTTGTTTAATAAATGACATGTGAAGTTGTGGTTCAAATCAGAATATTACTACATGTAAGCTTACTCACTTTTTTTCGAAAAACTTATCTCAGTGTACCTTTCTGCAACCTGATGTAAATCGTATAATCTCCTGGTGCCAAAATATCACGATTTGTTTAAATATTAATAAGAATAAAGTTATGTCTCCTTGTCTAAAGGTTTACAAAATTAAAGGAAACCAGTTCATTGAATACGACATTTTATAAAAGGGCCGATTTTAAATTATTATTTTTGTTACCAAGGTCTGTCCAAGAATATAAAGATAATATTGTCAACAAGTCTAAGAGTAGACTAGGATATTTTCTTCGCTTTTAATTAGAATTCCTGGATCTCTACATTGAAAACTATCTTTTCTGCTCCTTTGTTCAACCACTTCTAAAGTCTTGCAGCTTTCTAAGATTCCGTTCGTTCAAAAACGCCTCCTTCCTTTCATTTTTGTTTGCCATCATTCTCCAACCATCTACTTCTTCTTGACCGTGCAAAACTCGAAAAACGTTGTACATCTTTGAATTTTGTTCAAGAGTTTAAGTTCTTGATTCTAGGATGAATTAAGCTGGAACCAAATCTCTCAATATATCCTTTGTCGCGCGAAATCTTTTGACAATTGCAATTCTATACACTCGCAATACATTGATTTGTTCTAATCGAAACTCATTGGGTTCTGTATTCCGGAATAGTCAAAGTCTTCGTTTGACTCAGCCGTGCTTTTTAAAAATAAAAATGTTTCCTTATGATTCTTCATGCCTCAGAACCGCAAACCTTGTTTGTTTATGTATCCGTTCAGGTGGAAATGGGCCGCGTCACCTCTGCTGATCTGTAATGATCGACCGGAAACCATCCACTGCGTCCTTAAGGTTCTGAAGAGCGTACATATTAGGGAACATTTTGAATTTCTGCACTTAAATGTGCTGCAGAGACGAACGTGAAATGGCCAATTGACGGTATATTCGTGACATCTCCAGCAACGGCGGCGGTGCATTATAGAATCTTCCGATAGGATGATAAGTTTTGGGCCAGCTTTTTGTTGTTGTTGTTTGTAAATATTCGGTGCATTAAATCGGGCAGGGATTTTATAAACATTATTAAAAAAATACTCTTAGTAGCTCTGATTTAATTCTTATTGATTTCAGCTTCCCTTTAACAGGTTGAAACGATTCATTTATGGTTCTCATGTTTCAACTCTCAAAATCAAAGGACTTAATTACCATTTTGAAAGTATATACATACGTAATATTACTCGAACAATAATTGTTTTGTTTCACAGTCGTAAAAAACAATTAAGTTTGACAACGTGTATAGTTCAAAAAATGTTTCTAAATGTAAACCACCTTTTCTTTCCCAATTTGTTAAAATTTACTGATTTTATTAACTGTCAACATCTGCGACATGAAGTAACATTAAATTTTAATGAATCCATTCATGTGTAAATTTTTCATTTAAGATGAACACAAAACTGATTAGCCACTTGCTAACGCACCTTTCATTTTCAATTTAAAATCCATACCACACTCAGCAGCAAATAATTTATTTAATAATTCCGGAAGAAAATTGTGTACTACTACATGCGTCATTTCCAATTAAAATATACAATTTTTTATTCGGCCCATTAAATCACTTGTGTCTTGAATTTTTTTTTTACACTTAAAAAATTCATCCGTTCATTGGTCTATTATTAATTCATTGCGTTAATAATTCATGAAGTCATTACGTTCTGTGTTGCTTAACTGGCTTTCCCATTGCATTTCTCAAGTGGTTTTTCATTCACCAAAAAAAAAAAAAACGAAAGGAAATCGTAAAAATATATAAACCAGGCACATACATAAATTATTAAGTTGATTAATTTCTCTTTTACTGCATAAGCTGGTAATAAAACGTATTTAAAACAACTCGAGTAAAAGTTGTTCAGCGGCAACTCTTTTCCACGTTTTGACAGTATTTTGACACGTACTTTGACACGCCAACTTATATTGTTGCCAAAAAAATATTGTATTGTGCCGACAGCAGACAGCAGAGCATGTAAGCTTTAGTTTGTCGACACTTCGTGGTCTGGTGGTCAGAACTTGTCCGTCGAAAATGAAAGTGAACGAAAAGTCTCAAAAATTCACTTTTCGTTTTGATTTTTGACAAATATTTTGAAACTCATAAAGTTTTCGAAGCGGAAGGGCTTCTTGGGTATCGTTTACACTTTGGGACAGTCTGTTTTTGTTCAAACGATTATGACAGGAATTGCGTTAGAAGATTTAGAAATATATTCTGTCGATAAAATTTCAGGCTTAACACTTTGGGCCCTAATCACCAATTTTGCGAGGACTATTAGTTTCCATGGCCTGAGAAGCGGAATGTCAGCATCCATCAAAGTTGAAAAAAGTTGAAAACATGTGTTAAATTTACTTTGACAAAAAACAATACTTAGATTTGAACCCTAACAACGTCCAGCATTGCCTTCTTTACAGAAGCGTGTTCCCATTTCCATGCAAGATTTTCATCCTGGTATTTACCCATATGAGCCATATGGCGCAGCGATGAAAGCCTTTGGACCATTGTTTGTACTGGAAATTCAAACAATTTGTATTGCATCTCTGGTCTTGTTGGACTTTTCAAAAGCCTTTGACAAAACTCCTCAAAAGCTGCCTTTACAAAAGTTAAGGGATTATTTTAAAATTGAGCCACCAGCACGTAAACGAATAACAAGTTATCGGACCTGTAGAAGTCAGGCTTTTTGTGCAGGTTTTTCAGATTTTCAAAAATGTAGGCGTCCCTCAAGGATCTATTTCGGGTCTTTGCTTTTCATTTTTTTTTAATACCGATCTTGCTCGTGTCCTAAAGCATTGTAAAACACAAATGTTCGCAGATGATGCTTTATACGCAACCACTGTTTTGTGACCTAGAAAGCTCGTGTAAACGAACAATTGATGTTGATTTGAATACAATTTATAGAAGTTCGACAAAGTCTCTGACTACAAAAATTCGGATATTTGGATATGAGAACTATTATTGTCTTATGTTCTTATTCAATTTCAAGTCTAGCGAAAAACACCTATACCTTGTCGAAAAGATTCGTTAAACCGAACTCAACCCGTACCAATGCTTAAATTTTACCTTAGTTTAAATATCATGTTTCTCAAAGACAATTTTTTGTGTAATCTCTATTATTGAAAGACTGACCGACAGGAACAGCTTCCAAATGGAGTTGCGTTGCAATTTTAGCAATTTAAATGTATCTCGAAAATTTGCAGTAAAAATATCTTTTAATATTTTGTTTTCATATAATTCTAAAATTTTATTTATTTATTTCTTTTATACTTGTTATATTTTTAATTTGAATTAAAGCAGTTTACATTTTTTGTGATATTTTGCTTTCGATATCCCATTTATTATTTGTAACTAACACAACATAAATCTTATAAACAAAGTTTTCAAATGTTATATAGTCGAATAGTGATACACTGTTACAATTACAATCGACGTGGAGATAAATATTTTCAGAAGGCTAACGCAAGGTACAATATAGCTGGTCACACCATGACTTTAATATTTACTGGGCAATTCATTCTCAGAAATGAACCTGCCAATTTTGCGCCTCTGCGCCTAGGTCCTTTAACTCAACACCTTTGGACCACTATTTAAGGGGTCATGCCGAGTGACGTGGGTAAATTAACGATTTTCAAGTTGACTGAGTAAAAATTAGACCATTGATGGCCATACGTCCGAAGTTGTTTCAAACGCAAAGTGCCATAAAATTTGGACCTACGAGTTTCCTGAAAATAACAATTTCGATAGAGCCAGACATTAAAAATATGTTAAATTCTGAACGAAACCAATGTACAATGGCCAACAACCACATAACCATATAAAAGAGCAACGATCCATCTGGGTATAGATAAACTTGCTTAAAACAAACAAGGATGTTTACTTTACCGGCGCTATGCCATCCATTCCTGAAATCGCAAATGGTGCCTAAAAGTATCTATGTAAGTCGCGCTTAAGAGGATTAGACTATCCTTTACCAACTGTTTCACTGTCTCGCCTTACAGAAGAGATAAACCAAAGTGATTAAAGGCAATGGTTCTTAATCCTCATAGCAGAGTCTAAGCAACTGATGATGCAACTCAAACTCATGAGGATCAAGAAGCATCAACCAGGCGAGTGGTTGAAAGTTTGCCCTTAGTGTAAAGAAAATGATATGGTCGTGCACCCATTAAAAACTCCTCTTAAACCTTACGAGTGCAGTTTTATAATGAGAGACTGCTCTTCGAAATTTTTTTTTGGGTTCCGTACTTAAGAGGTGCCAACGGCTCTGCTGTCCGTTGGTCGAAGGTTTCGTAAAAATTTGTAGGCATGAAAAAAGTTCATCACTGATCTCGTGTCCCGAAGAAATTTCCCTTTTATTTATAGAACCCTTTATGTTTTGATTCCCTTACGAGTATTAAAATACGCGACAAAAACATTTTGAGTGCGTCGATTTAGAAGCTTGATTTATTTACAGCGTTTTTAGTATTAATTGTAGCTTGATACATTTAAGCGTGGCTGAGAAACAGGGTTGGGACAGACATACGGACAATGAGGTGATCCTATGAGGGTTCCGTTTTTCTATTTTAGGATCAGAAACTTAAAATTAAGATTTTCGGCATTATTTTTAGCTAAAGTATTTTAAAAAATCTGAAGTGCCAAATATTGTACGGTGATGCGGAACCCTTAATTTGCATGTCCTTCTCGTACTTGGACACCTGTGTTTTTTTTAAAAACAATAACATGTTATTTATATAGTAATTATAATGAAAACCTCGGCTAAATTTAAGCCACGTGTGTAATTGTAATTTTAGTTTAGTAATTATTTATGAGTAATTGGAAATATTATATTTTAATATTTTCTGAACATAACATAAATACTTTATTTACTTCGTATCAGGAAGTTCATGTAATTGGTCCGATTCTCAGTATGCAAAATTTTTACATGTCTCCACGTTTCGAGGTCCCAGGATTCGAATTCCGTTGTTTTAAGAAAGACGCCGCGTGTGTGTGTGTACGTACGTACGTAGGTTTGTGCGGATTTTTTTCGTGAGGCATAACTCAAGAACAAATCAAGCTTTTGAATAAAATCTAGTTTCGTTCGAAGCGTATGTGCATAATGAAGAGCTGAAAAGCTTTTGGTTAAATTATGACGAAAAAACTGTCAAAAAATGGACAATTTCTCTTCTACAATTAAAATCAATTTAGTTTTCCAATAGAAAAAGTTCAAAATTAATAAAAACTTATAGTTTTCAACAACCTTATCAGATAAAAAAATATGTACAAATATATACATATAGTTTCCGGACCAATTCATTTAAATTATTTTTTTTTTCAACGTTAAGATAACAATTATAAGTTTAAATCTTATAAAGCCACTTTAGCTGTCGAACTTTTCAATGCGGCGGCAATGACACAATAAAGCATCAAAGATGAATGGAATCTCAGTAGTGTTTGCCCTATCTTGAAGAAAGGAGACCGTCTAAGCTGTGCCAATTTTGGAGGTAACAATTTTCCCGCCGTATTATGTGAACGTTTGAAACCGTTCGTCAACAACCTAATAGGTTCATTTCGAAGTGGCTTTCGATCAGAAAAGTCCACCATACACAAAATATTAACATATTGGCAGATCTTGGAAAAAACGTACGCACTACGTTTTCATCGATTTCAAGGTTGGTTTTGGTTTCTGTTTCGTCCACAGAGACGAGATGTATGAAGCCATTTCTAGGTTTGACATTCCATCCAAGCTCGCTTTGTGCCTGATGATGATGGAGAACTCAGGCTGCTCCATTAAGGTCGAAAACGCATCGCCGACCCACTTGATGTCTTATATCGTTTAAGACAAAGTGATGCAATGTCATGCGATTTCGTCAACATCATACCTGGATCAATAGTGCAAAAGTTCTGATTCAATACTAGAAGTACTATCTTTTAAACATTTTCGCATACGCCGAAGATATTGATATAATTTGGGGACGTAGCTAAATGTCAACAGTGCGTTTATGAATGTTCAGATACAACTCAAAGATGGGATGGATACGATGGCAAAAAGAAACGTATGCTGTCATCAAGAAAGGACACCCAAATCCGACGACTGGGTCAGAGCGTTAACATATAACATAACACTAACGCTGACATCAAACGAAGAATGATTTTGGCTAAGAAAGCAATTATCATATGTAAAGCCCCTTCTCGAAGAACTCAAGTGTCGCTCTATAAGACCTCTGTGATCCCCGTCCCTACTACAATATGGTGCAGAAGCATGGACACTTTCAAAAGTGGATGAAGGCGACTTATGCAGCTTCGAGAGAAAAGTGTGAAAAATTAATATTACATTTGGGAATCTTTTTCTGATCGCAAAGCATTTGTTTAAGGAATGAATGATGTTTTCATAACGCAAATGAAATTTGATGGTGGTGGCAAATAAAATAGCATCAACAATTTTTTTCATGGTATGGGCAGACCTACTCCACCCAAATCAATTTTTTTATTAAACGAAACGTAATTCAGCATTTAAATGTTAATTTTAAGGCATTGTACTTTGCGGCTGTAAAAGGATAAATACTCGAACATAAATTTCAAGACTTACGATCTCTTTCAATGGTTATAAATAAATCACGAAAAAATTCACAGCTTTACTTCACCTTAAACAAGCGAAACTGATTACGTTATACATTACAAGAAACATGTGTTGTAATTGTAAGCATTAAATTTAATTACCTGCAAAGCACACAGTCGGCATTTGAATTATACTCACAATTGGGGTGCTTGTTTTAGTCGTTTTAAATTTTATCGGAATATCGTATTACAGGGCTTCCGTTTCCTCATTAGCCTCAATTAATGGGCGCAACATGGTCAGTTTTTTTTTAGAGTACCATTAGCCGTAGATCGTATCATCGTTCGCAACTCCAAAGTGATCTTCTTAGAAAGAGAATTGAAAAAATAAAAAACAAGAATCCCACAGGAAATCACAACAAGTTTAAATGTAATTACGCCAAAGTATCTGCAATTACGTTTGTCATGTCTCGGTGGCGGGCACTTGGCCCGTTTTCAATGAATCCCCATTCATTTTAACCTCGGTCTTGAATGATTGGAGGCAATTAAACTCGCTGCTGGTGCTCGGAATTATGCCAAACTGATGTCACAATCAGCACTTAATTGTATCTGCGCCACATTCGCTGATTAAGTGGAAAAAGTTTGGTGAAGGATCAAATTTACACCGTGACCATGTAACCGGCCGATCCTTAATTCTCGCTCGGCCATCATCAATACACACTGCAGATATATTTGCTGTTGTCTTTCTGAAGGGAAAGTCCCCCACGATCAACGTCGTCGGTGAGGTATGCGCTAGTGTGGCCTAGATTTCAGCCTTGAATTGTTGCGTATCCCTGCCGACCGATGTTGACATTAGTCGCATTTCACATCGCGAAAAGAAGTCGTCCACTGAGGTGGTGGCGGTGGCGGTGAAGATTACAAATCCATTTGGCCATTTCTCTGGAGTTAGTAGCACGCTATCTCAATGGATGACAGTATGGAGTTATAGTTGCGGCTGCTGTACTGTAGTAAGAAAGAATAATGTTATGTCTAGGATCGAGCTGTTCCGCAATCGTACTTGACATTGAAATAGTACCGATGTAAGAGTATTTATTGACTTTGACTTGCGGCGGCGGCTGCGGCGGCAGCAGCAGAATGAGGAAGTTGACGTGTTTTGTTAGATTCGGAGAAACGTATGCCGACGGATATCTACCCACGCATTGAAAGGTTGAGATGTATGTGAATTTGGTGAAACTGTCGACAGTAATGGATAACTGAGACAGCTTTCGAATAATGTTGGCAAATTTATCTCTGCAATCTGGCCGCTGCTGCTGTGGAGTTAAGGACTGACTCATGCAGATGTCGATTTCGGACGGACACGATGAAAGATGAGCGTCGCGAATCAATGGAATGTTGTGAATTTATTAACAAAAAAGATATCCATCGATAAAGCTTTGGATTGATTTGTGTCCCAGATTGAAAATACAGAGACTCATTTTTATAGAAGATTGACACAATTAAATGAAAGCTGATTTCTTTGACCCAAACTCAGAATAGCTGACTGAGGTTCGTTTTCTTTAACCCTAGGAAAACACGTGCTGATTTATTAACTAAGTAGTTTTTTTGTAGCAAATTTAAAGTAAATCTATGAGTTTCAAACCCTGAAGTGTGTGGATTGAAAGTATAAGTTTTTATTGAGCTTCCATTAGTATCCTAGAATCTACATATCTTACATTGGCAGTTTCAACCCGACATGTCTTTTTTAATAAAACTTTCTATTTCTGCTTGGCTTGCAGTGATTGAATAAATAGAAATATCCAGATGCCCAACTTAATTTTTTAAGAAAGCCGAATACACCTCCATTTTATATAAAAGTCGTGGCGCTACATTTCCTTTTTGCAATTCCAAAATCGTTCATAGCAACCTCCTAAAAGCCTCGGTAATTCTGAGAAGTGTGTATTGTATCTCTAGCAAGGTGTCGTTTAGTCGTTTTTGGAGGCGACATTTGTCCCTAAATGGATAAGCAGCTCTAGTACCTCAATATCATAGTTAACGATTGTGATTCTTAGTCCCATTCTGGGTCGGACGGATTGATTTCTTGTCGCCTATTATATTTTGTTCTCGGCGATTTAAAGACCATCTTTTCTGGAGTCTTTAACCGTCGCCAAAAAAATCAGTGATAGCACTTTGGGTACGAGCGATTTAAGTGTCGCCTACTAATCGCATCAGCTGGACAGACTTGATGCACATAAAAGACATGTGGATGCGTCCCCTTGCTGGAATCTAATATGTTTCCGAAAATCATAGTTTGAACTGTACCTATTTACATGTTATGAAGCTTGAGTTGGTAAACGTTCCTGAAGTATTCCAGTTCCACAGCTTGAATCGAAGGGTCACGCACAAAGGTTCCTACGCATTCTATAAAAAATTAATCTCGTAAAGCGCCTGTGCACGTTTTCGATGCGTTTACCGTAGGTAACTATTCCAGGACGGATCGAATCAAGGAAATTTATAAAGAAAAAAGAGCATACATATCTTTCAAGTCTTTAACATTACGTTTAATGAAACCAGTTAATGAGTTTGCCTTGGTAAGAATGTGATCAACATGGCTCTTCAAAAAGAAAGTAGAATCCAATATGACTCCTAAATCGTTAATTATTTTCACTCGGTTGAGCGGTTGATGATTAATTACATAATCAAATTCAAAACAAAACTTCTTCGAGAAGGATATTGCATTACATTTCTTAATGTTAAGATTCAAACGGTTAGTAGCACATCACTCAGAAATTCGGCTCAAATCGGTTTGTATCAAGACACAGTCTTGGACCAAGCTTACTTTTAGAAAAATGTTGAGATCATCCGCATAAAGTAAACAATGACGTCTATAAGAATAATAAAGAGTAATGGCCCAATATATGTGCCTTGGGCGACCCCACAAAGGCAACTAATTGGTCTCGATAACGATTTTCCTATCAACACCCTTTGAGTTCTGCCAATTAAAAAGGAGGAAATCCATTTAAGGGTGATTGGATGCAAACCAAAACTTTCAAGTTTCTTCAGGAAAAATAAGCGAGACTTGTAGTCGTTGACCTACCAGATACAAATCCGTGTTGGGCCTCAGTTATGTACTCTTTTGTTAGGAACTCGATTCGGTTTTTTACCAAACCGAAAAGTTAAGGAATCGGTGATTGTTTATAAATCCCTCTGTAGCTCTCAATATTATTTTTGGATCCTGACTTGAAAATGGGAACCAAAAAAGAAGACTTCCATTCATGAAGAAACGTGCCTTCAGCGAGGGAGCGATAAGATATTAATTGCAACGGAATATGAAGCGAGTTTCAGCAATTCTTTAGGATTATAGATGGAATTCCATCAGGACCACTGTTTTGATTTAGCTTTGAGGACTGTAGCGCTGCAAGAACTTCTTGAGATGTGAGTTGTATTAAGCCAATATCAGCTTTATGGTTGGCGTTATAAGATGAATCACCACAAAGATTAGAATCCGAGTAGACGGATTCGAAGAATATGGCAAATAATTCAAGAGTAGAGTTAGTATCAGAGCACTCCATATTTTTGAAAGTAATTTGTGACATATGAATTTAAACTGCGCGCGTCGAAGGATTTGGAAATTTTTCTTTCTTTTTAGGTTGGTAGTACTGTCAGTGACATCTATGTGAAATTTCATGTCAAAATATATTCATAGTGTTTGCGATACGCGTCGTTTTGTGAGCCGCTAAAAGTGAGTTTTTCGTTTTTTGCGATGTCGAAATTTATTGAGCAAAGAATTTGCATTAAATTTTGTTTGCGGATCAATTTTCTGCTGCGGATAAGTTGAGGATGATGCAGAAAGCCTTTGATGATGAGGCTATCTCTAAAAAAAATGTTTACAAGTGGTATAGTGATTTCCAAGCCGGCCGTGAACGTGTCGAAGACGAAGAGCGTTCTGGGCGACCATCAACCTCAACCGATGAAGCTCACGTCCAACAAATCAAAGATTTGGTGTTGAAAAACCATCGATTAACGATAAGAGACCTTGCTGATGAAGTTGGCTTATCGAAAGGCTCAGTCAATACCATTTTGAAGGATGCTTTGGGCCTCAAGCGCGTCAAATCTCGACTGGTACCGAAAACATTGAATTTTTTGGAAAAAAGGCGTCGCGTTGAAGTATGTGAAACAATGCTTTCCGACTACCAGGATGCATTGAAACGCATTACATTACATTACGCATTACAACTGGCGATGAGACTTGGATCTATGCTTACGACTCCGAAACAACCGATCAATCGAGCGAATATCGTGCCAAAGGTGAGCCGAGACCAAAAAAACCGTGCCAAAGTCGCTCAAAAATCAAGGTCATGTTGACTGAATTCTTTGATTATCGCGGTGTTGTGCTTTATGAATTCCTTCCAACCGGCCAAACAGTCAACAAGGAATATTGTTTGAACGTTATGCGTTGTTTGCGTAACGCTATCCGCCTAAAAAGGCCGGAATTGTGGAAAGACAATTCTTGGTTTTTACACCACGATAATGCACCATCTTATACCGCACTCGTAATTCGTGATCATTTCGCCAAAAACTCAACCCATATCGTTCCGCAACCACCGTATTCACCTGATCTGGCGCCGTGTGACTTCTGGCTGTTCAACAAGCTCAAAAGACCGCTCCGGGGACACCGTTTTGATACGATAGAGGAGATTCAAGCCGCAGCGAAGACGGAACTGAAGGCCATCCCGGAAAGTGACTACAACCAGTGTTTCAAAGATTGGAAAATCCGTTGGCATAAGTGCATTGCATCGGGAGGGGATTACTTTGATGGGAATGAAATGGATTTGGAAGAATAAATAAAGAATTTTCAAAATAAATACAATGTCACCTTATTTTTTGGACACAGTAGTACAGGAACTTATTTAGGATGCAGAAATCTTTCCGCAGACGGCGAAAGTTCGAGTAATCCGACGGGTTGAGGGATGTTCTGAATTTTTTAAGCGCTTTGGTTTTTAACTGTGAGAGATGCTTGTTACTTATACCAAGGAGGCTTAGATGATATTTATATTTATGATAGTAGTTAGTCTCATCAGATTATTACAGAACCACCGCAATGTTTGAGCAATCCAAGCTTAGTTTTAAAATTATTATAATTTTAAGGATCCTCATTTTTTAAGCTTAAAATATTACTAGTATTTGGCACCAAAAGCCTGTCTACATGAATCAATATTTGGCTGTTTCAAAATTTGCAAGCCTCATCGCTCATTTCTCGCCATTGTCAATATTTCACCCTTCTACTTTCTTGCGTAACATCAAGATATGTCATCATTCATAACAGCATGACTTCTTACCCTAGCCCACCCAAGAAATTACCAGTTTTGGTACGACGTTAATCATCTCGTTAAATTTGAAAAAAAAAAAATTAAAAAAACACGTCACGTAAGCATGCTTGACACAAAAAGACAACAAAAAAGCTCGCAAAGTCTTTCAACTTAAACTGCCGTACAATTCAAGGACAAGGACAAGGAGATATACATGCATAATGTTCTCTTTCAGATTTACCTTCATTTTTGACAGCCAACAAAAAAGTTTTGTTTATTTTTTTTTAGGTTTGTTCTTTTTTATTTTTGTGAACAAAGAGTTGAAAAAAGAAAAGAAAAATTGTTACCACGGTATTATAACACCACTTGACAGAGGTTTGAGACGCGATGAATGTTTGCTTACTTAGTGGCCTAAAGCAATACACCAAAGTGTCATTTTGACAAGCCCATAGCTATATGCGTTAAAATAAAATGCGGAGATGTCATACGGGATGACAGCACCTTGTCAGCGGGCAAAAAAATAAAACTTAAACACAAACGTCAAATTGAATTCAAATTTGAGAGCTTCTGACAATGGAATTTTGGATTCCAATCTGTCAAACAGAGATACCCAAGTATGGTTATGTCATGTGATTGTTTCGTGTCGAAGGGAAATGAGGGGGTAAGAGGACCGAAAGGCAAACTACTTGCGTTTTTCTTAGCAAAATTGAAATTTAATTTCACTTCGATTTAAGATTTAAGCAAGAAGATATTGAATGGCGTCAGTGGTGGAAAAGTTTGACGCAAAAATAAGATATTTGATTTCGGGAACAAAAGCCGCATGTGTTAACGAAGACGTTCAGTGAATATCCTTCCCAATCGAGGGAAGTCTTAAAGCCTTGAGCTTCAGCATAACGATGGCGAAACTCTACAAAAAATTAACTGCATTCGTATATACTTTGCAAAATATTAGCTTCTACAGATGCTCCGTTGTTGATTGACATTCATTTGTGTCAAATGATGCTGGTGCTTGCAAGCAACCAATTTGATGAATGATACGGCGATTCTTACACATTATTTGCCATGCGTTTGGTGGATATAAAAAGTCCTATCGCAACAGCCTACTTGGACATACTTACACTTCTACCAAGCCGATTATATGGTGAAAGAATATGGGATACGAATTTTGTAGTGTTATGCCTCTAGTAAGGCTATATTCACTTAAAAAAAAAAAACAAGTTTCCCCGTGTTTCAAAAGAAATTAGTGCCGTCCTGATGCATTTTCTTCCTATTGATAAGACATGTGTCAATAAAGATATCCGCGTCTTGTTACACTGTCACCTGGTGCGATGAATTTGCAGAGAAATGCTTGTGGCATAAGACACGGAACCAGATACAAAACTGTTGTGAATACCATCGGAATTATTTAAACTTGAAGAATAGACACGATAGACTTCAATCTTAAGAAAGGCATGTGGAAGTAAAAGCGCTTGATTCGTTATGCTTTCCAATGAAAAGCCTCCAAAGTACTCAGCGTCTAAAATTAATAAGACGGCGGCAAGAAATCGATTTTCCCATTCTTACCGAAACCCCCTAGAGTACATTTTCCGTTGAAATGTAACAAGTTACTCAGTGGGTGGTTCATCCAATTTTTGTTCTATTTTATTCAAGTTGTTTGCAAACAGCACCGGACACAAAAATTCCATCAACGTCAAACAGATGGTCTATTTTTCTCACACATCCAACAAAGTAACTTGGTAACATCAATCAATCTGCCTGTCAAGAAAACGCATCTCCAAGATCGTAAATGCATTCATATGGAATTCAATTAGCGTCAAACTTTGACCCATTTCTTCTTTCGAAAAATTTTGGTACCCAAGAGAAATTCGTTCTGCTGAGAAGAGTACCTAGCTGAAGCTGCATCTCGAACCGCAATGATCCTATCCTCCAATGTTGAACGATCAATCAATTTCACACAAAACTTCTTTAACCGAATAGGTTACTCCTCCCATGGTACCCCATTAGGATAACACCGACAGCGGGCCGCCCTCCATCACCTCAAAACCACCGAAACCGGGACTAGAATAACCCCGACACTCTTCCAAAGTTCACAAACCAAAGAGGTCAATACAAATTGACTGCGATATGTGCTATCGCTGTCGTTTCTGCGCTGCCGTTGTGCTAAGCCGCACGTGTGCGCAATATTATCGACGTTTCCTATCCAATGTATTTGGCCAATTTGGTGATATGTCTGGCAAATCAGACCTTAACTGGCTTTGCCTGTATTCACGAAACACGAAAAAGCCAATGGGAACTGTGTTGTCCCGCGCCAGTCTAAGTGAACCGGGCGCACAATGACGCGATTTATCAAGACAAAGCTAAGGCAACTGTCACCCGAACGTGAACCAGACCCAAGGAGATAGAGAGACCGATATGCGATAAAATTGACCATTTATTAGAGCCAAAAAGATACTAATACCAGGTACAGAGCCGCAGCCACCCAAGGGAAGTCCTATCAAAGTATGGGCCACCAGGGCCACCGAAAAAGCAGAAAAAAAACAACGCGTTGCCCCTGGCTGGATGACTAATCGCCGCGCGTCAATATCAAATTACAATTTCATTTCGAAAGAGCGACGCTCCGTGATTTGTGACTGCATTTACCATCGATGGCGTGTCATTTGTCAGAGCCCATATTACCGATTGAATGCTCGTGCATATAGTAGGCCTCTCGGGCTGTTTGTCGAGGAGCTACACAGCGCTGTAGCCGTCTCCTCTGGCCTGTTAATTAATAGTCAAAAAGCCGGTGAGGAGCAACACAAGAAGAAGTAAAATGTGCGACGCGTCCGCTTGAGTTTGTCCCAAATGAGAAATCGCAAATGAAATCGCTGCCGCTACCGCTGTTTGTGGAGATGTCCACTCGCGTTCGCCATTTTCGCATCTAGGAGGAGAAGGAGACACATTTCCTACAGTGGATTTCTACATTGGCGGACAGCTTTTTTGTGGGTCATAACCATTTTTAGTGTGTCTGACGGTGCGGTGTGGTGGTGTGTTCACTTTGTTTTGAAGCTCAATTGAATGGGACAGGCCGCTATTCAATTTGTCTTGTTTGTTTCGTTGTTTCGGTTTCAGGTATCATGCAGCTGAACTTGATATAGTTTTTGGTTTTTTTTTCTTCCCATTGATTATGTAATTGAAGCTAAGAGTCGAGAAATGATCCAAAGGAACAGCAGGGTTGGGCTTTAAGTGCCTTTTATGTTTCGAACTTTAAGTTGAATCGAAACTAGTTTCGGTCACACTATGACACCTTTTAATGACATCATTTGAGATGTCTTTTTTTTGTTGAGAAATTGGAGATCTTATTTGATGTGATGTTCCCTTTTTGTTTGTTGAATCTCCGGGACGTCAGAAGTGCATATACGCACCTTGTAAGAAGAAAGAATGGTTTATTGCTTTTGACAAGCGAGAATTGTTCTGAGAGATAGAACGGATATCATAATTTAAATAGAGAGCTGATGTAGATGGTTATTTCGTGACAGATCCTCATTATCTATACCGAAGCGAGCATCAAGTGAAACTAGGTTATCAATAAAATCTTAGATTAATGACAAAACTTAACTCGAACAAATGAATGCTTATGTCAGTTTGTTTCGACATACCTGAGGGTTAGATGTCAAAAGACACTGTTGTGCGTGAGAAATGTTGAAATGAATATGTACGTGTGTCAATAAAAGTTTATTGTAGTCCATTTGTTTTTCTGTTTTTTTATGGAGTTGAGCTCTTTCAGTCAAGATGAAGAGTCATTGAATGGGATTCAATAACATGTGTCCCAAGTTGAAGAAGATGGAAGATTGGCGCTTAGTCTATGACATCTGGAAAATTTCAAACAACGTTTCGAAACAAATTGGGACACCATTCAGGCTTCTCTCTAAAATTGGCGCGAAATTTATTCTAAATTAATAATTATCTCAGACTGTTAAAGATGAAGTTTTCTCACGATAGGACAGCCATGATTATTTGAGTGAAACCCTACCACGCTAGATTTTGTATGATTTCAACCTGAATACATGACATCGATTTCTGTCGCCAAATGATGACCGTAGATTGCAATTTTACTGCAATAATCTGACGAATCCTGGCAGCCGAAATAATAATGAAGAGACAACTCCACAAGCGGAATCCTTCGCCATTGTAACAATTTTAAATTAACATCATTATCTATTTTTTACATGAGCCTGACAACAACTTCCAATAGAGTTTGAATGAAACACTAGTTATAAAACAAGAAGACTATCATCGTCTGATCTTAAGCTACACCTGAATGAAGATCCGCGTATTTGCTTTGTATCTTTTTCAAAGCCTGAGACTGCGAGCATCCATATTCCTGAACAAAAACTTTGAGCAGGCCATTTCTGTAAAGAACAGCATGAAAAAGATGCCAAGTGATTGGTTAAAACTTCAAAAAATTCGGCACAGCCTTAAAAGCTTAGATCTCATCGTAAATAATATAAACTTAGAGTACAGGAATGTGAGTACAACACCTTATTTCTGACCATTTGGAATGTCGACCAAACCTCAATTTAGTTCAGCGTTAAACAAGACCCAGGTTAAACTTTAGGAGAAAGGAGCGTATTTTTGATGCACTTCCATCACCTGACCAGAACTGCCTCCTTTACTTTTCTGTGCTGAGCATGTTGACCAGAAGTTTGCCTTGTATCCCCATTATGACCAAGAATGTGAAGTTGACCGATTATTTTCCTTCCGAATTTTGTTCACATTTTTATGTGGATCGTGGTGGTCTCAGTTATTACCTCTATTCCGTTGGGCCTTATTGTATCGGTTTGCCGAGTCGTACATTAACAAGTGAAGTTCGTCAATAACTGTTTTATGACAATCTCTTTTCGTACGAAAACCTGAGAGACATCGAGTACGCCTCGCCTGATGATTTGGTGGAGCTATTCTGTTCTGAAAATCGTCCTTGGTTTAATTAAAAGTTTTATTAGTGGGAGGAAAACTAAATTCGTCACTGCTTGATGATGGTTCTTGGATTGCTCGGAGTTTGGAGTAAATGATTCTCCCAAACATCCTCCAGCAAACTTTATGAAAATCGAATTTATTGTTGTTCCTTTCTGCCGAAGAAACTTGTTCCAACTGACAAGGGATCTGAATTAAGATCATTTTTGTTGGCTACAAATGACTTGAGCATTGGTAAGGCACAAGACAAGAGGTGAAGGTTTAAATCTGGGACTCGATCTGATCAAATATTCGTTTCCTCAAGTTTTGGCTGTTTAAGCCGTAATCCTCGTGCCCAAAGTATTATTCGTCGCCTACCAGATGTATTTCGTAAAAGCTATTAACTGTCATTTGTCGGGGAGTTTATAATGACTAAGCTCAACATTTATCATTATCGCCTCTATAAGACGCGTTTGAATTCAATCACAAAGTTATCTTGAATAGAAAAACGAAATCAAGTCTCAGGTGTCACCAATAACTACGCTAGATTCTTCTGGCTGTCGTAAAGCAAACCACTTTTCACGAGATTTTGTTGCTTTCGCGTCAATCTTTTATTCTATTTCCCAGCTATTTGCGAATCCGCAAGTTGCCTCCTTTATATTTCCAAGCCTGAGAGTCCAAATCCTTGAACCCATCTATTTTTCTATTTTCTGTCGCTGTGAACGTTTTTCAGGACCACATTTGTTAATGAAACTAAAAGAAAAGAAAATTCAGTTTATTGTTTCTTAGAAAATGTAAAACCCTTTGTTTGAATGTAATCCTCGACCTGAACATTAGCAAAACTCTAGTCATATTAAGTCTAAGAAAGTCTTCATGCAACAAAACGTTCATTTTACGACAAGAAGAGAAAACTCCAATCATCGGCGAACGATTTCGAAATTGTCGGAAATTCCACAACTAAACACAGCTTCTTTTTCTTACTCATAAATCAAATAATGTTATTTTCATTCCTGACGAATGAATGATTTATCTTCGTTCGACAAATCAACCTTACAACAACTGCTTTTCTTTGGAAAACTATTTGCATCATTAAAACTGTTTTTCGAAAATCATTCGCTTCTCTTTAAGGTAATTAAGTGCATCGGCAAAAAAAGCGATTTGTAAATTCCAATTGTAACTGACTCACCAGCAAAGTGATTCCACACCCCTAAGCCCCCACTCGGTGTTGTTCTATTTTCAATCCTATTTGCACGTTTTCCAAGCCAGCCCCATAAACCGGATGCACATATGGTATAATATGAATTCATTGCTTGCAATTACGATTTAACATCATGACTCCATTACTTGCTCGGAATTAATTGGATTTGTCAATAGGAATAACAACTACTCCCAACTTGCAACTGTCAACAAATCAAAGTGACCAGCAATTAGAATCCACTCTAGGAATATCAATTGATGTAGCAACTCCCGTTCGGCACACCGCACCCGAAGGATCTAAAAATAAAGACAAATATTAAATGTAAATCTTCGCAGCGCAGTGCTCGGGAATGTACTCGGGGGTTGATCATAAAACGCAATGAATCATTCGAAATCGCAGTTTGATTGCTTGTTTTGACAAACAAATGTCATAAAGTCATGAATTGTAACTTCTTCCGGCACTAACCCCCTTAACCAAGACACTGCATCGAGAATATATAATTTTTTTACAAATCAATTTTGAATGATTTATTTCCGAACGCAGCCTCTTGTAGCACCAACTCGAAATGGCGTTTTTTTTTTTTTTTGATTTTCTCATGTTTTTTACGAACCAAACAAATTCTACGACGATGCTGGAACGGTTTGTCTTAATTTGAAGTTGAAGTCTTGCACAAATATCGCGTCCATGGGCTGAGGAAATATTAATGGAGGCCGCTAACCGCTAAATGCTTTTGCGCGCAGCAGATTGCTGCTGCACCCAGCTCACAGCTCCCAGTCAACCACAACCATAATCGAATTAGAAACGCAGATGTTTCTCTAAGTTTGGCAGCACGTCTTGCTGAATGCTGTTGCTGCTGCTGCTGCTGTCACTACTGCTTTGGCTGACGTTACCAACAATTGGGATCTTTTGTGGCAAATAACTAGAAAAAAATAAATAAAAGACGAAAATAATGGATCTGCAGATGTTAGCTTTCGGTTAACAGATCTTTGCTTTTGTGCTAGATAAACATAACATCAATCTGTACGCGAGGCTGCAGATGGAATGAGTCAGTGGCGAAGGCGAGGTGTTTTCGTTTCAATCTTGCACCAACGTTGCTCTAGCCATGTCGCATTGGGAAATGCGATTCGGAAAAATCCCTTGGAGTCCAAGATTACAAACGGAACGCGTTGCTGTATTTCAGCCTTTGTTCTTTTCTTTTTGGATGTTTCGAGTTGATGACCCGCTTTTACGAAATAGGTTCTCAATGCTCAAATGTGCCAGCAATTCGATTTCAATCAGGTGTCATCCAATCATACGATCCTGTCAAAAAGAAGGCACAGCAAATCACTTTAATAGGACAACAACCCTCTATAAGCTCCTATGTATTCAACACTTTAAATATTGAAGTGGATCTTGCACACGTCGACAATCCAAGATATCGTTAGATGAAACAAAATCTTAGATTTAATTTGAGAAATGTAATGTGGTTCTTAGCAGGCTTAAGAATTCTTAAAGAGTAAAAATAACGGAGATTAAAAGTTCGCGCCTTTTCGGAAGATTTTCTAAAAAGTTTCTTCATTTGTAAGTATTATGTCTGACACTCTTCTTGATACTCTATAATGAGAAATCTTCGAAGCTTGTAGAAAACTGCAATGAACTCTAGATCCAACTAACGGAAACCGAATTTATGAACCTAGCCCTTAAGCGCTACTCTCTAATATTACACGCTTCAGCATACGGAAGAGTAAGGTTTGGATCACTGGTCCGACTCTCTTTGTGGGCAACGGAGTGGCTGTATACGTTTTCTATGAATGCCCAGATATAATTCTTCTCCTCAATTCAATATAATTCGTATCTTCCTCAAAAAGATATGTTCCCCATTGGACATTCGACAGTCCAATGCTCAAGACATTTTGACGTTCATCAGACGGATGGAATGTCTGTTAGCCTAATCGTACTCAATAAAAATAGTTCTTTCCTTTCAGACCGCAGAGTTCGCCATTTGGGCAGAAAAAGATAAATTCTTATGGTTTATGACTTTTGCGGGAGGAAGCATTATTCTGGTATTCATCACTAGTTCACTTAAAACATGATTTCACACAATTAAATCAAGTTCAAATATAAAAGAAACCAACGTCGCACATGAGTCATGGCATGGGAGGCGACCAATTTCAAAAGCATATCCATTAACACCTTTTTTTTATAATTTTTGGTACAATTTTACCTCTCTTGGACGAAACCCCTTTTGACCGGACGCAGATAATATATTTTAATGAATTGTAAAAAAAACACTCCTTAGCCGGAAGCTGAACTATTGACAGCGAACGTTAGGCACAAAATAACCTCATAAATTTTACGGTGTAGAAACCCTAAAGTTGGGGATTTTCGTCCTGCCTGCATTCCTTTCAGCCTGAATTACCTTATTCACTACCATTGAAGTGAAAACATCAGAATGGCAGGAAGAAAAACATTAATTTTAAAAGAAAAAATATCGGCCGGAGTCGGACTCGCGCACCGAGGGTTCCATACAAACTTGTAGGTATATAAGTAAAAGTTCACCTAATAATAATAAAATTTTGTAGGAACAATACAAGCAAGCTGTCTGATAATATATTTGACAATTTTATAATATAATATGACAAGCTGTTTGAAAAATTTTGTCCCCTCCCCATACAAAGAGATAAGTCGCGGTCATTGCCCTAACTATAATTATGTTTATAATCACAACTTAATTTAAGTTTTGATTCCCTTGCGAGTAGTTGAGAGTTTCAAAATATGCGGTATAAATGGTTGTACCTTTGCGTTTTTGCGTTGACTGAGGAGTTTGTTATGAAATGAGTTTCAACTTGATAAATCTACGCGTTCATGAGGAAAGGGTAATAAGTTTATAATTATTAAAAAAGTATGTGATGTAACAATAAATTTAAGGTTTTCTGAATTTTTCCTTTATCTGTGCTATAAGGCGTTGTATTTGATATTATATCCAGCTTGATACCTCCACGCGTTCCTGAGAAAAAGCGTCTTGACAGACGGACGGACGAACAACAAAGTGATTCTATAAGGTTTCCATTTTTTCCTCTCGAGGTATGGAACCCTAAAAATTGACATTGTTAATGCGTATGAAAAAGATAAGTCATCAGTGGCTGCGCTGGCAGAAAAGAATGAAGGACCTAAAACAATAAACATTTATTAATCAATGTTTCTTTTTATAACCAGATTTAAAATTGGTAAAACACAGGCTGCGCTCATTGTTAGGGACAAAGAGACAATACGGTCCAGTTGTTTGACTGGTTAAAACGTTAATAAGAAAAAAAAGCTTCTTGAATGCAGAGGGCAATACAATCGATTCAACGTGTTACGACTAGATTCCAATATCGTGGGCAATTATTCAAGAGAAGGCGAAGGAAATCACTCTAAAAGTCGGAATCAATGATTTTGCAGCATCTAACGGTTGACTCCAAATGTGGCTCAATAGAAACAACAAAATTTTTCGATGTGTTTCAGGGCAGAAGCTGTTAAAGACCCATTAGAAAACTTCCATCATAATTTGTTAAAGGCCGCAGGATACTTATGATGCTGATGAGACAGGCGTTTTTCCAGAGCCTTACCAAATAAAACCTATACGCTCGAATTGGAAAGCCACTCGCTATAGGGCAAGCTGCACGCCGCAGAAAGGTAACCAACAAATTGGCAGTCGAACAAGAGAGAAAAGAAACATTTTACTACATATTCCTGGACAACGCAACTTCGCACCCGCGTGACTTACGACTAAAAAATATTGAAATTATTTTTCTTCCAAGCAACACGACATCAGCTTGTCAGCCGTTAGACCAAGGTGTGATTTAGTACAATAGTGATTTAGTAAATTCACTATTGTTGCTTGTTTGTAAAAAATATCCTACATATTTAAGTATTGAGACAAGTTTGACAAATATACCAGTGAACGTCTCGGAGGCTATACATTTTATAAAAGTAGCCTTGCTGAAGGTGCAGCGGGAAACAATAATAAATTGTTGCAAAAAAGCTGCGTTCGACAAAAAATGGAAATGGGATGAGTGAATTCGTGCTTGAAGACGACTTAGCCCTAGCAATGCTGTCTTCGATTTTCCAGCTGGCTAAAACCTTCGGGAAGTCTAATTCCGATTGTAAAAAATTTCTAATGAAAAGCCTTAACGACGAGGAATTGTTGGCAAAAGTAACACGGTTCAAACTAAGCTTCCCAACAAAGTTTGTTGTTACTTCCAACTTTTTGTTTTAAAGACCACTAGGATTTCAGATGAGTCCGCAGTGGTTTATTTAGTGCCAATGGAACTCTTTTACGAAGGCTCCACTGCCCAGTGAAATTTTGCATTTTCAGATCAAACTACGCCGCCACAAGTTTCATGACCAAAACGTCCGAAAAAATGCAAGGAATAAAAGAATTTAATGAAACGTTTACCCGAATTCTTCACTGCTTCTACGTTTTCATAGGTTGTTGAAATTCTGGGGCACCCAGGTCAGGCATTATCATAAACGACATCTCGACCTTCTGGAAAAACCTTCTACCACTTTAAACACTTCTTTTTGCTCAAAGAATACAAAGAATACAAATTTCAGTCAACATCGAGATTCATATCTGTTTTCTAGCTAGGATACAAGGAATCTACATCATTGCAATTTAGACCTCTTGTACCAAAAAATCTTATTGCGATAAATATAAGGAAATCTTGGAGCATGCCCTTTGATGCGTTAAGTTAATTTGCAATAATAGTCAAACGTCAAGTACTTGATTCTGGAACCATATCGATAGTCTTGAAGTAAACGTTTCTTTTTTAAACGGTCGTCAGTGTTGTTTTTGGAGATTGAGTATATTCTGAGATAAGAAAACTAGCTTTTACCCAACACAATCTCTAAAATAAGCTTGGCTGTCAGAGAGTGCAGATGCGACTCGTCTTCGTATGTGTACGTTTGGTAAATATTTTTGTTCGCAAAAGTGTGGGTGATCTCTACACTGCTATGACTTTTTTATGATTGAGCTTATGACTCTAAAGATTCCAGAACTGGTGTCACCATAATCCAATTGCATCAGTATACGAGTCTTGGGTTCAAAGTCTTATCGCCTAACTATTATTTCTCAAGGATTTGCACTCCCCAATAATAATTAAGAATCTCCTCGAGAAAGGTATTCAAAAACAATTTTGACAAGTCTGGATATCTACTAAGAAGCTTAAGAGCTCTTAGACTGGCGTGTTTTATTATGGAAATGTGTAAAAGAGGGAGGCTGGTCATGGCATTAGTGGTCCCTACTCAGACCTGGTTGCGTTTTGGTCAACCATGATAAAGCTACATTTATGGTCATCGGTTTTACAATCGTGTTAAATGACCAGTTTACGTTAATAATAGCATGCATAAAACATAAAGCCGTAACAATATTTTTACATTGTTGAAAATAAAAGCGAACGCCTTTAGCGACAAAAATTCAACTAATCACATTCCTGGAGCATAGCAATCGAACAAGTGCGACAACAGTTGGTTCGTTAGTGTCTCAGTTTACCAGCACAATTGGCCCAACTGCTCGTTGTAAATGAAAATCATCCTGTCAACAAATTAATGGGTGCATGTTATAAAAGAAATAAATCGATTACATTAATTGGTAACTAGCTGCGACTCTGTGTACATTTCTCTCATCCGCTATAAAGTAACACTAAATCCAGATCCATTAAAGGAACTGGATTACCACAAAACCCCACACACAGCCGCCACCACAGTCAGTCGAAACTATTAACAAAGAGAAAAGTTCAGATACCAAAGTCAGCAAATCCCAGCCAAGTGAAATTGTGACGAGAAAGCGAAGACAATTATCCCACAAGTTGCTGCGGAAGGAATTTTTCACAATTAAAAGATACATTTTAGTTCAGGTGTGGTGTCAAGTCGACTCGAGTCGACTGTTGCTGCTGGCCAACAGGAAAACTGTAACATGTGTGTTTGTTCGTTTGTAATGTTTCCTCATTCATCCAATTAAGTGTCTTGCATAATCGGAAACATTTTCCTTAAGAAACAATGTTACGTATACGCCGCCGAGTGCTTCGCCTCACTAATCAAGCATCTGTGTTTTTGTATCGTTTCAGAATTGTTCTCCATGGATCTACAACCATGTCTACGTCAAATGAGGTAGCATTGGGGGAGAAGTGGTCTACATCAAACAACAGCAGCAGCCAGTGGACCCACCCAAAATCGAACAGTGTCCTAACCCAAAACGATTTCACCTACATTGACGACGATGACCAGGACCAATGCCCCAAAACTCAGACCCATGACAATGAATCCCAAATGTTGAGAAATCGAAAAGCAATGCCAGTTAACACCAATCTAAAGCGCTTAATACAAAATTATAGTGGGGCTCGAAAGCCAACTGAAAAAACAGCCAATCCAATGGGAATAGCATCACCGTCAGACCATGGCAACGCGATTAGTTTGAAAAACAAAAGTAACAACGCCAGCAACGGCGGCGAAACTGTCACAAAAGACATTCACCAAACTAATGACAACAGTGAAACAAGGCATCAACAGCAGCAACAAATCCAAAGACTTAGCGATAATAATAAAGTAGAAAAAAGTATCAACGGCGGTGTCGGTGGCCGTCTGAACGGCTGTTGTTGTCGACGTCCGGCATCGTCGTCGGAGGAATGCGTGGATGATGATCAAGCGGATAATTATTGCCATCGACCGAAAAATAATAACAATATAAAAATGACAATAACGCTGACAACAACGACGACGAGGACCGCATCGCCGCCACCGTCGCCGTCGCCACCATCGAGTCAAAAGAGAAACGAGTGTGGGCTGCAGCCGCTAGCGGTGACATCGGCAGACGCAGCACCGGCTACAACAGCAATGACAGCATTGACAACAGCGACCACCGCCAATGCAATAGAAATGGCATCAGCGACAATGACAACATCGGCAACATCGGCGACAACGACTACGACGACGCCGGCGACGTCTATAGTTGCAACCTCGTCGACAAAGCCAATCCAAAGAGTAATGATCGGATGCAGTCCTTATGACAATTCGAATGAAACGGATGGCAAGCGGGCGCGAAGTGACGCCAAGCCAACGCAACGAAACTTGACACAATCCAGCTGTAACGGTATGTAATTTTTTAAGATACTTTGTATACATAATAGTATCCGTATTTTCTGACATACATTTTCTATTTCTGATCTTCGAGGAGAGCGCGAAAGTTTGTTTGCGATCAAAGCTTGTGTGTGTCTTCTCAAGGACGCCGGTAGATGCTTAATATCCCCATTGGGAAATTTAGCACTTCCTTAATTCGTGATATCAGGATGTCAAAAATAGTAAATGTTTTGTTTTCAAATTCGCGCTCCAAGCTTAATCACAGTTTGAGGAGCTGTTTCTTGGCGATCTTCTTTATTTTTAAGTATTAAGAATGTTTAAACTTCTTCTCAGTTTCGTTCAAGCTAAAGATTCATTGTGGAATATGTATTATACCTTCGAGAACTGATACGAAGTTTGTTCCAGACTTGTTCGATGAACCACTTTGAACTTCTTTTAAACTTCGGTAAAATTCGTTTCGGAAGTTGCAGTTTCATTACTACGCCAATAATTTTGTAGGTCGGTAATATTTTGTTGAAAATTCTAAAGTCATACATATTATATTATATTGTGATGCTTGTGTTGCCAAGAAAACCGACCACACCCTTTGAGGATTTTCCGAGTCCCAAGTATTAAATACGTTGCTTAGGAAGACTCCTCTTTATGCGAAATTATCCTCTTCAGTTGCTTCGATCTTTGGCGAGGTAATGCGCACAATTACTGTAACGGCAGAACCTCCATCAGGCTTATTATTCAATAGTCGTTACATTAAATTTTTTCAACATTGATAAAAGTATGAGTTTCAATCGATCAGAATCTTACTTCCCGGTTTTTTTTGCCTATCCGTAACTCAGGCACTAATTCTGACATGGTATTTCTACAAAATGGGAACCTAGGGCTTCATTCCAAGGTGGGATAAGGATAAGCTCTAAAGTCGGGCTTGTAGACCTCAGTATTATCATTATTTTTATGGTAGACACCAAAAGACGCCATCTTTTGTCTCTATGCGTTTATTTTTTAAGACATTTCAAACTCATAATTAATTTTTATTATCCGTTCGCAAAGAATGCAAAAGAATCAGATATGCGGTGAAAAGTGGTGATCTTTCAAATTCATAGCATAACCACTGAGTGAAGTCCGAATAGGAAAAGCAATTCGATCTCGACTTATTTGCATTCTTTCAATTCGCAGTATTTTCTTTCGCCAATAGTAGGTATACAAGGAATTGCTTCTGTAAGTGTTATGACTTCAAGGTGGATCGAATAATGTTATTCAACAAACCATTAACTGATGACACGAACTTCTAACTCCGATAAAGGTAGCAAGGCCATAAACTTGTCAGACTATTGACGCCGGTCAAGGCCAAAGGCTAATGCTGACTGGGCAATTTTCGTTCACCAGAAACAAGTTCAAAGTGTACCCTAGGAGTCGGAACAGTTACCTATTACCTTATTAAATTAAGAGGCAGGCGCTAAGACAGACTTACTGTGGTATAGTTTTTGGTTGACGGTAAAAAGACCTTTTTACGAATATTTCATTTCTCCAACGCATTTACTGATGCATAAAATTCATGCAATGAATCGTATTTAAAAAGCACCCCATCAAATATAAAATCGAATCACTTTTGCGTCAAATCGTTTCATGAGGTGATTGAGCTTCGTGCTCAAAAGGTAGATCGATTTTGTACCGCGGATACATTTTTTGAGTCAAAAATCTTTGAATACATTTTGGAAGATTGTTAATCACTCACGAGAGGAAGGATTGTGAAAAATGCCGGATGGCAGGATGCAAAGCTCACGTTCAGCAACTGATGCACTTGCCAGTAAGATACGGGCACCCATGCCTTAGTTCTTCTTAAATTACAATCAAGTTTCGTGTCTTAATGAGAGACGCTTTTTGGCACGCCAATACAATTCGACCAAGCCTCATAAGCTCAAAAGATCGTTAGGCTCTCATCACGTCCGAATGAACAACACCCGTTTTGGCGGGACAAAAGAAAACCCTTCAAAGCCAGTCTATTGTCAACCAAAAAAGATGTCAAATAAATTCCGATCCGCACCAAAACAAGTTCGAAGACAAAGAAAATTATGCCCACAAAAAGCTTACCGAAAATGTCAGCTTAAAAAGACGACTCTGTCCGGCCATACCAGAATATTGTCTTTATACCAGAGGTGATCAACTTTGCTTTAAGCCGGTATATCCGCTCAAGCGCACCATCAATCTGCACAGTAATAAATTATTCCGCCAATAAAAAGTACAATCAAGGAAGCAGCCCTAAGCGCTGACAATTAATTATTCAATGCGAATCCGCTGATTGTTTTGGCACAATCAACAACGCGTGTCGATCGGGGTCAACGTCATAATAATTGGCAAGACGGCCGGTGTGGCTGAAATATCTGAGGTCCGTCATTCCTTCGAGAGTAATTAGTGCTATCGCACGCACATTCCACTTCCGTGCTGTCCGTCTTATTCAGGAATGAATTATGACCCGACTTACGCACAACAACGTTGAGGCTAAAGCATGCGTAAAGGGTTTTCAAATGCGGAAGAGCCAAGTACCTCTGGGCTGCTAATGCGAAGGAAGCACGTCCGCTTCGATTGATTTGCAATTAATTCGCAAAGGAGCGGGCGCACATTTCTATTGCCCAGGAAACTCTTGCATCACTCAACGTCATATGGATGAGCGAAAGCCTCATCGGTGTTCCTTTTGCGCGCATGTGTAGACCCGATCTCGGGACGTTTCAATGGCTAATGTGCATCTTGCCTTCCATATGTTAATGGACAAATAATAGGCACACTTGGACACACATCCGAGTGGTCGATCCATGTGGTTTCTCTTTGTTTTTATGCCACCATGGCCTCCGGTTGTAGACACAGAGTCTGTTGCAACGACCGCATCGGCGATGATGACGATGATGATATGTAAATCATCGTCAATGGCGCGACCAGGCTTGGGTGCTTAATGGTTTAAGGACATTCATTATGTGGACATAAAAAGCTGACTGCGAAGGCCATTGTTAATCTCTGCAAACGAGTGTCAGGTTAACTATTTGAGTGACGTAAGGTGGTGGTGATGAATTAATCCTTTCTTGGTGTCACCGATTCGTTACGAAATGGTCTTCAATGGTTTCCCTTGCGCGAGATTTATGTTGTGGTTAAGCTTTAGGTAAGGAGATGTCAGGCAGGACGATGACAAGGCTGCTTTGTACATAGTTGTCCTTTTGTTGTAGAACGACTCGCTGAATTACTTGTAAAGACCTTAACATAACCTTTTGATTCATAAGACAGATAAACAGATTGGCACATGACTTTTAAGAGTTGCTAACCCATCAAGCCAGTCTGGACACTTTTATTTATTGTCTAGAGCAGACTCCTGGAGCCAACTTATCTTTAATGAAAGAAGGCGGAGGCAGGAGCTGCAACAGATTAAGGAGGGTTTATAAAAGTGCATATGAACGACAGTCTGAAGACATTGTCATCAGAAATAAGCTTAGCGAAAATGAAATAAGCCTGCAAGCAACTTCGGATTTTTTTTGACATACTGTATAAGGTTAGGTTTTTAAGACATATTCGTAGAAGTGAAACATTTAAATTTGAGGCTGTCATATTTTCATGTAAGCGTGTTTGCCAATCGAAATTATTGAATTTTGACCTTTTATATCGCATGTTAAAAATAATAATCTTTTGGCGAATCTCTGGCCTTTATTGTGAAAGTAATCCTCCACGAACTCCACCTCCTCTTAGAAGTAAAATCAGCAGACTTGGTTGTTCAGGGTGGTGCACAAACAGCTTTGGAGTAGAGTAAATGTAGATTCAGTAAAACAAATCTTTCTGAATTCTTATCTAAAGATCTACAAGCACCACATCAAGGGAAAGAAATTGACACTTAAACTGCTGATTTCAGTAAAGCATTCGATTAAATCTTTCATATAACCGTTTACCTGGATTTAAGGCTCTTGGGTTTTAATTGTCCCTTATATCTTGGCTTACATTTTACTAAGCAAATCAACAGTGTCAAGTTATTTTAAGATCAAAAATGTACGACTCTATTGTCCCAACTTCTGGAGTTCCTAAAGGATGACACTTAGGACCTATCATCTCTATTTTTACTATTTATGACGTTGAGTGCGTACTTAAAGACGGAGTTGTCCATTAACACCGATGCGTTATATGACAAAAAAAGAAGAGAAGTTCAATTTTGGTTTGAGATCCGGCATTCGATTATTCGTTATTTAATTTATGTTCAAAAAACGACTAGTGCTCCAACAATTTTATGACTGGCTCAGCGTTTTTAGAAATAACGATATGTTCTCTGAACGTCTGTGTGCCAGAACACCTCTTTTTTAAATTAGTTAGTTTTTAAGATTCAAGAGGTTTATTTATTTATAAAACATGAATTAAAGATATTTTTAACCTACAATAAGCCTTCCGAAAGTTGACATCTAGATAAAAAAAAAATCAATTAATATAAAAAGCTAATTTAGATTAAAAATTATAACAACAATTGATTTCTTTTAAAAATCTAAATACCTTAATAAAATGAAAATTTATTTCTCTGACACAACGAGTAATTGCTGTTGACGCATTGAATACTTTTGAGTTTTTTATGCCATTGAAAATTCTTTTTGAATCATTTTAATTCTTTTAAATGAACGCTGTCCAATGGGCTTCATATTACATAACATTATCGTAAAATAGACCTGACATAGGAAATATTTAAATACCGATTTAAGGGTAAATATATCCCTAAAATCATTTTTTGAAATTCATTAAATAAAATCTTACAATGATCTTGTTTTTGATAAATTCAATGTATTTTTGTTTAACACATTGAATTTAAGTAAGTTTAAGATCAAAAATAACACCAAGATCTTTTTTCAATCAAAAACTCTTTCAAGATCTTGGCTCTCAATATTGTAATCGAAGAAAATTGGTGATAAGTTGCCATCAAATGAAAAACATTGACATTTACAAACGTTTAACGATTTCTTTTGAAAGAAATGATGCATTTGAAAATTTTTAAATCGTTCAGAATTCAAGAAAACATCAATCATGTCATATAAATAAAAATAATAATGGTAAGAAGGTGATTTAAGATAAGACATCAACCATTTCAACATATTTGAATGAAAACTAAAAGTTACTAGTTTATTTATTAAAAAAAACGGCCAAGTGCAAGTCGGACACGCTCACCGAGGGCTCCGTACAAACCTGTAGGTATTAAAGCAAAAGTAAAAGTAAAAGTTCACTTATCATGGTAATCTATAAAAAAAAATTTCTTCATGCCAAATTTCAAGAAGTAACCTTGCGATTGTCGAAAATTTGCGACACAAACTGCTGTATCTTTTGATTCCGTTGGGACCGTAAACCTGAGTATATGATATTAATTCCAGCTTGATACCTCCGCTCGTTTTTGAGAAAAAGGGTCTTGACAGACAGACGGACGGACAACAAAGTGGTTCCGTTATTTCCTTTCGAGGCACGGAGCCCTTAAAATTGACTACCTATATCGAAGGCTTTCGCAAAGTCAGAATAAACAATATCAATTTGGTTTCCTTCCTTGAGATTGTTAGGAACCAATTTTGAAAAGATTTATTGTAGCTGATTTGATCTGTGAAGCAATCTTGAAACGGTCAACTAAACTTAGAAATTTCCTGTTTAGAATCAGAATCTTGAAGAAATTCGCCACTCCTAAACCAATTTTTAAAAATTTAAAGAAGGGGCTGCTGCTTTGACTTCAAAAAGGTTTAATTCTAAATGACCGATATGAACCTCACAATCATGGGAATATGGTTCGGCTATATTAAAAAGATTACCATGACATTCTAAAAAAATTAGAATCAAAATAGTCGCAAAACGAATTAAAAAAAAACGATACCTGGGAATAAGTTGAATCAAGGTATTGTATACAGCTTTGAATCCGATGTGAGAAAGGCTTTTGATGAAAGACCAAACCTATTTACTATTAGTTTTTAAATTTGACTCAATTGAAATAAATGTTTTAATTTCTTATAGACATTTTTTTACCGAACTCTCACTTAAACTCAATGCAAATATTCTTAAGATTATTATAATTAGCGGAAATGTGAAAATGTTTACATGCTTTTTGTAACTTAGTTTACAAAGCCTCTTGTCACAATTGTTCTTTAATTGGATGTGGCATAGAGCGCGAAAAAGGATTGGGAGAAAAATGTTTGTTTGGTTTGAAAATAACTTGTATTCTGGTTTCAATTGTTCCATGACCGAATTTCGACTGAGAAATAAAAGTATTATTTACTTCGCTTTGTTCCTTATCTGGCATTAGTTGATATACTAGAAGGTTGTGTTTTTAGAAATCGGTTCATCACCTTACTTTCAGTTTGATTCCTGCACAGCAAAGCCAATGACGGATCATGTACGAAACAGTAAGGCCCCTCACTACATCAGACTACTAATGCTGGTCCATCACTCCAGTAATAGCGTCCAAATTTGACCAGAAAGCGTAATAAAATTTTAACATTTACTCTAGGATTCGAATCTGGAATCCAATTGAAAACGTAGACGCTTAACCAACTGTGCCTTCCAGCCGTTCGTCCAGGTGCAACCAAACAGAAATGATTTTTGAAAATAATTTACGGCGGTAAAATGCAATAAACAAAAATTATTCACAACTTCTCATGCTCAAAATTTTCAAGTATAGGGGATTCAACATCCAAAATCTCTTGTACAGTATGGTGTACACTTGCCGCAGAAACGATCATTGGACTATACTTTTTTCGAAAACGATGAAGAAATTGGCATTCTTTATCGAAAAAAAATTTCATTCTTTTCAAAGTCGGAGCTGGAGAAAAGATCAGAACTGTAGTTAGAACAAATTGGAGCCACAACTTATACAGCCCGTCAAACTACGGTTCTTGTGAAAGAAAAAAATCAAATCGCGAATTTTCAATGCTACCTTCCTTTCTGGTTAGGTGAATGCAAATAAGCTCATATTTATTCAACAGCTTAATGCCAAATAAGGAATATCAAGACCTGAAATTCTAGCAGGTGCTATGGAAAATATGCTCAAAAAAAGCACCGTCAGGTCGTCGCTAATAATAGGCACTATTTCCGAGATAATAAGTATATCCCAACTTTGAGCTTAAAGTTATTCTTCTTTATTTGACCGTACCACCAGTTTAACATTCCCAGAAGCCAGAAACGACTTGCTTTCAAAAAAATACACTCGAAGGCTAGATAGGTAGGGAACAATCGTTATGACATTTACTTTTCTATCAGTTCAATTTCAGTCGGACATCAGTAAGATTGAATCCATTGGCTATGTGTCATTCACATGACTGCATCGACTGCCTTCGCAGTAGGTCATCCTGTCAACCTAATTTTTCAATATATTTCTGATGGTTTGGTCTTCTTTTTCTTCTTTGTTCGACAGTTCGATCTTAAATGGTCCCTTAAAAAAAAGTCCAATTCCATGGCGTCCAAGCAACATCTCAAAAACGATTGATAACATAATTTTTGAACTCGGTGTTGGAAATCGATCATTGGTCAGATTGTTTGTCAGGCAGCACCACATCCCTGCAGTCATAGCTTGCACTTTCGTTGCCATGTTGGAAGAAAAATTGGCCAATAATGCCGGTACTCCAAAAACCAGCTTCCTTTTGACTGTGGTTTTCCGAGCTCCCCTGTGGAGCGCTTAGAACGAACCCCGGAAATGTTTGGTTTCCGGTGACCGGTCTCACGAATTTTCTTCACAATCAATGCTGAAATTTCTTCAAAATTCGCACTGTTTTGGCACCTTCTCCCTTTTTGGAAGTTATTTAAATACTTCTCATCCTTATTCAAGCGTTTATTTTAAGTTTTTGAACGCATTCATGATGATTCATAATTCACGAATGACTGGTGGTGTCAAGAGCATTGGGCTGTTAGCCAGATATAGTTTCCTCGAACATCATTTCGGCTAAAAGAAGTTCAAATACACCAAAGAGAAGATTCAACGGAGAATAATTCTGAGCAATTGCGGACATTAGAAAGCTTGGGCTAACGAACTAGAAGCAGCGTGCTCAGGGCCTTCAGAGCTGAACGGCACCTCTGCATCAAGCTCTGATCCTTCCAGGAAACCTGGCCTCATAAGTAAGAAGGTACTTAGCACTCAGAACAAACTCTGTGCGGAATAGATGACCAGTACTGGTGTTAACTTGTTTTACTTATGCCTCTTTAGGTAACTCCGATTGATATAAATTATTCAAAGCTATCTATGTCCATTTTAAGCTTCAAAATGACCTTTATGAGCACGTCTTTCAGGTCTTTCGGGTCAATTGGTAAGTCCATGCCAACGATGGAGTTTATCCTGACTATTAAAAGAGCCGTATTGTCAGGAATTTGAATATTTTCCAAATCGTCGAAACATCCGAATCACAATTTCTGATTGATTATGTTTAACGACATGCAGTGTCAGAATGCAACCTTGTGGTACACCGCTATAAATTCATATTTTCATATCTCCGGCTTTGTTTTCTCCAAGCAAGTGTGTGGCATTTACTACTGATAATTATTACATTGAATTTGAAATTTGACTTCCACTGCCTACGACGACTCCGGTCCCACTGCATCAATAGCTATGGAAAAAAACAAAATCATTTTCATTAAAAATGCAACACATAGGCGCATAGTTTTCCTGCGAAACTAGTTTTCATCTTGGATCTTTTGGAATGTCGGACACTTTTAAGGAAAAAAAAAACCACAAACCTTCACAGAAAGATTAGAACGTCCAAAGCTGAACTGAGGTACAGGTTACTGGGTGATTAACTCAGCGTCACACTTCGACTATCAGCAGTTCATATTTTGCCGCTAAAAACTCGTTCTTACGAAATTTTCCAAACAGCTTCGGTCTTCGCGTCTTACGGTCTTATGGCTAAGCCTCCTTTTCACTGAGAAGCTATTCGCATAGGCATGCGGATTGCTAAATTAAATTGTAAAGTGCACCAAGTCGTTGCATGGCAGCGCAAAACAAATTATGAGACATTTTCCACCACTGCAGTCGGCAGTTGTCGTTTGTTTTAGCAATTCAGAGCCGCCCGGTTACCTTAATTGGTCAACCACACATGCGAAACATTTTTATTTTTCCCAAAATGACTGCGATGGCCTACTTCACAGCATGCGCTTAAGGACATGAGATTTAAGATTTCAAATTTAAGATTCACACCAACAACAAAACGCAAACATGATCATCATCCACCTATACGCAGCGATTAACCTTAAATTTATTACGTGCAGATATGTGAACATTATCCAACAAAACCCTTTGGGTCAAGTGGAACAGGCCAGTATCCGTAAATCATGTACCAGGCAATACCATACACCGCCTCACTGGGAGGTCCATGCGAACAGACCACAGCTCACAGCTCCGATTGTCCATTCAAAGAAATCCCAAACTCGGATCAGCTTTTGTGGATTTTGTGAAGAAAATTCAATTTTTCATTCATTCGCATGAAAATGAGGGTGAAATGGTCGCGTTGCGTCCGTCGGTGCGGGTCCCGCAATCGAAGAAAAAAAAAACAAAAAACAATATTATGTACGTGATATGAAATGCGATATTCTGGAGCGAGCGAATTCTGTCCATCATTGTGTTCAGGAGGAGGATAAGCCTGCCATCATCGCTGCAGGGGATTGCTGGTTCAGCCGCCCGCCAGTAAGCCTGTTGCCTGTTGCTTGTTGCAGGTGATGCAATATGCACACTGCGAGTGCAGCTCTCGTCGTTGTCTGTGGCATTGTCGCATTTTGTGTTTGTCCGAAAGCGAGTGAAATCTGATATCATGTATCTGCAATGTACGAATTCAATTAATTCCAATTCGCACTTAATCCATCACACACGAGGGAGTGGTTCCGAGATGGAGGCGCTCTTGATTAATGGACACAACGGCCGCAATCAGCCAGCCAGCAAGCAGTGGCCCCGACTCTCGGATAGCCTAGCAGCTGTGTGTCCGCTGCTTGTGTTGACTTCAACAATTTGCGACACATGATTTTTTCGAGGTTAATTGTATTCTAATTTACGGAATATATATATACTGTGCGATACCTGGGTGGGCAGTGCGGTATGGCGGCAATGACCAGCAACAAGACATCCGGTATGAAGCCAGAGTTGTGTACGAACGTACCTGTATGATGTATTATAAATTTGAGTGGTCACTACTTCGCGCAGAGTTATGGGACATGTAATCGGGTTAATGAGGTGTGAATCAACGTAAACACTGTGCGAACACTGAGACTCTGTTTCCTTGTTACGAATTTTCCGTGAGATAGACGGGGGATTAAAATGGAAACTTGGGAATACATGCCACTCGATGGGAATGAATTTTTCGCAAGCGTTTTACTTCCAGTAGTTAGATGGACACTGTTGAGCAACTTTTAGATATCCAAGTCTTCAGAAGACTTTGTTTTACGTGACAAATTTCTAGAGTACCAAAATGTTCCACCGGTTATATAGTATGACATAACATTTCATCACCCTTCGCTTGAGATCGGATTGAAAAATGGATATTCTACGCAAAAATCGTGTCACACCTCCAATGAAAGTGCATATTTGTGGCACCCTCCGATTAATGAAGCTCTTATCATGCTAAAGGTGAGAGTTTCATATGAAAATAAGTGCTTTTTGTGGTCAATGTTGATATGACTGACTTTCGCGGACAATTAACAAATGATTGTGACAGTTTTTTTTTTCAGAAAGTTGAAAATTCCTTGACGTAACTCTCGGTGATATCATGATTTATCCCTTTAGACGGATATATAACTCTTTTGGCACAGTTTTGGTACTTTCCGATTTTCGAAAATATTTTCGTTGCTTATGGAAAATCACTTCGGAACGTGCGAAAGTTTTAGTAAATTGGATGAAGCATAATCTCATTAGTCGCGGTTATACATCCCCTCTTATCAATTTATAGATTCACAGAAACTCTTCAGCAAACAGCAATTTTGTTTGCTTCGTATTTTCCAGGAAGAGAAGATCTAGGCTTGGTACAGTTCTAAGTGATGCGCTTCTGTTCAATAGCGGCGTACCCAAAGGTTCCATCTGAGGGCCATTTATATTTTTTTGATTTTTAACAGCATTCGCAGACGATTGATGAAAAATTCTTTTTTGAATCAGTGCTGGTGTCAGTAAGACTGACAGCACAATCTTCTTATTAGCGAAAGCATTAACATTATGCTCTTTTACTTGACAGAAGCATGTCCAGTCTATTGCTTGATTGATTCTACATTCCTCTTTTTGTTCAAAAACTTTGGATTTACAATTATGAAGATCGTGCAAGATCGAGTTTGTGGGTATTGTTAAGTACCTTTATTCTTTTGCCTCTGATGTATTTATAACATGAGATAGCCTTTTTGACAGAGCTCTTCTGCTTTAATTTTGATCTTGCTTCAATCATAAGTAAAGCAAACTTTCGTATGATCTCCATTCAAGATAAAATCCAACTTCCAACACCCCCTGCGATGCACTTCAGAATGAAAATTCATGGAATTACAATGTATTCTTCTATGATCGATCCTGATACTTTCATCTATCCCGCCTTCCTGAGAAGACTGTCGATTCTCGCATGATCAAGTCTCAATAAACAGACCGGAATCATCATCCCAAGAATTCCACTTTAAGCCCGAGTCAAAGATATTGCAAATTAAAAAACCAACCGTCAAAGAACCGAGCAAACACACATCAAAGAGTTCATTGCGATCTGTTCAACTAATAGACGGAGACATCCCGCCAGGCGCGACTATTCCCACACTTCTAACCCACTTGTATCCGAATGATCCGCATCTGAATCGAAAGTGTTTTCGGCTGAGAGAGAGAATGTCACCGTTGTTGTTCATACCGATACGACAACAATGTCACAAGTGTCACAAGTACATTAGAAAAAAATTCTACCTCGGACTGGAAACGGTCCTGTATGTTAAGAGGGCGAATGGTGGAGAAAGTACCATCAACTATTTTACGAGCTGTAAAATAATGTAGTTAGCGTCTGGAAGACAAAATTCGGTCGACTTTAATCGGTCGGCCGCATAAAGCGAACGAACGACGGTGCTCCAACTTAGAATGTGTTCTGATCTGAAATGGAACACTGAATCTGCGGTTCAAAGTCGATACAGTCGCGGATGCTAGGATGCTTGGGGAACCAACTGGAAGCATGGAAAATTGTAAACGCTTTTAGCCCAAGTTAAGATTCTAAAATCGCTGGCTTATACATTTATCTTCGTGATGGAATTGAACCAGTTCATAAGTTGTCTTCCTTCCCTTCGACTTGTTCCTTTACTCACACCCTGATCAGCTTACTTGTGATATCTAATAGCCTCTAGGCTAAATGGACCGGAACGCTAAAATCGTAGAATAGTTCGGCGTTGATCGTTTCGTAAAGAGCCAGGAATACCGTGAAATGATTGAAATGCTATTTCTCCTCTTTGGGAAAAAAAGTTATTTGATTAGGCACGCCACAATAAACTTAATGCCAATTGATCTTGATATCTCTGAACTGCTTGAATCAGTTCTCGGAAAACATTCTATGAATCCAACAAAGCCACCAAGCAGCGTAAGGTCTTCTTTACAAAGAACGGCCACATCAACTTGTTGTATTTCTACTCTTCTGAGGATTGCTTTCCACACACGAGAGACGGAGTGAAAACAAAATCTGATATGTTTCTCATCGGATTCGAACTCTGTTTTTAGGTCGCAGTTGCGAATCCTTAAGTGAGTCTTGAACTTTGGTTACGTTTCATCTTAAGAGTGGTCGAACAGCGTAAATATATGTTTTCCAAGTAATAATTTGCGAAGATGATGTCCCGGGCTCTTTTGTCAATGCAGTAATTTGACAGTAAAACGATGATAATATTTTTCAAAATTAAAAAATGCACTTGCTTGCATATCAGCTAATGACGGAAAAAATACTGCGAAGTGAGCCAATGCAAATAATTCGATATCACTTTCTCCATGCTTATTCGGATTCCATAAAAGAAGAAATCGAAACCAAAATAAATCTTCTGTGGTTATCAATGAAGCTTTTTAATATGATTTCTTCGAAGTTCAACCAGAGAGACGTTTTTGAAAGGAAACATAGTATCAAACCTGACTTCTACAGGAAAGGGTGATTCAGATTCGAGACGCAATTGGAAAAGTATAGAAAGAATTCAAATGAAGCTCATATCGAGTCGTAGACTATAGAACGTATTTGGGTGTTCACTTGGATACATAATTGTACACAAATGAACACATAATCTACCAGTCTAAAAAAAAATGCAAGGAGGGCATTTATGTGGTTTAAAAGACTTTTCAACTCAAACTTTCATAGATATGACGTGAAGGTCATTTGCTACCAAGCCTTTGTGCGTCTTATTCTGATTAAGGTGAGTTCAGTTAGCCTTTCTTTCATGGAAATGTTCAGAAAAAAAAAATGTCTGCAGAACGACATTGTGAGTAATCATTTTGCGTGATCAGGAAATGTATCTCAGAATGAATTCCCATCGTGCTTATTAAATCCTTACCTTGGATTTTAAGGAATTCATTGGTAACCACTTGAGCCAATTTTACATCTAGATTTTCATAAATATCTGTCAGGGTCTTGTAACTTTCCCATTATACAGACAAAAATATCCTAATGATCCGCCAAAACATCACTGCACCTCATCTGTTATATAATTTGTTATCTTACACCCAACCCATTCTCATAATCTAGCCATCAAGATGCTCTTTGATAACCGGGCATGTCGATAACTTTTATATCCAAACTTATGACGAAAACTTGTTTCAAATAGATTGCAACTTGAGATCCCAATTACAGCAATACTTTTCACATCTACTTTCAGATACAACAGACAACAGCACAGCAACTATAAATGATGAGTGCAATAATGATAATACCATGACAAGTAGTGCAATAAATACGCCATCAATGCAATCACCATCATTGTCCTCATCACAACAGTCACCATCGTCAGCAGCGTCGTCGACAGTACCTCCAGTTCACAAAATAGAAGCGCCAAAAGCAGCAACATCACAAGAAACAACAAAACCAACATCAGCATCACTTCTATCACAAGCCCAGGCGACCACAAGAACCGTCCAACCGACATCGCCAGACTCGCCAGCAGTGTCGTCATTATCATCACCATCACCGCCAACAGGACATGAAGTATTAACCAAGCTTGGTAATAAATTTGGATTTCAAGCGACAGCTACTGGTGGCGACGGATTTATTGGCCCCAACACCTCAAATAGTGGTCCAAAGCCCGCACAGTCAACCGAAACGGTAGCCAACAATTGCAATGGTGGCATAGTCGGGAACACTAGTAGTGTGACCCGTAATATGAACCTCAGTGGGAAGGATCGTGTGCGTCCATCACAAGGAGCCGACTATGATGCGAAATCTGCGTTCAACGATGACAGTCTAAAGTATTTGAAGTTGGACGATTTGGACGAAGTCGAGGATCCTTATTATATACTTCAGGAGTATTTGGAACGAGTTAAGGTGAGTAATGTACGAGTAGATCGTGCGTAGCATATTCAAATGAAGACACAAAGATTTGTTTTTAAAAGCTTTATTTATGCTCGACATTTACGATAATGGTGGCCTTTTTATTAGACGGCATCAGTGGATAATCTTAACATATGGCCTTTGGTATATTTATATTATGATAAAGTGTCTTGACTTGTTTAAAGGTTTTTGAGCTTGAGTTTGCGATGACTAAAGACTGATACGAGCAGCAAGTTACAATTTAAATATTTTGCCCGTTCTAAAGCTATGCCTCATTTGACTGCCGTGAGAACAGTAGTAGATGTCTGACATCTGAGACACTTACATCTTTAATAAATCGATGTTTGTGAGCGATTATGGTTTATTGAGCATAGTGCCCCAAGTTCAAGTTCGGGAAACAACGAGCGATAGACAATCCCCCGAGAGTATTTTTAGTATGGTTAATGACATTTTGAAGCCATACTTCTGATTTTAAATCGTCGGAGTCTGAGGGTATTTTTACCCCGCGCTGTTTCCTTTGATTCCTTCGCATACGTTGCTAGCTTGCAAGGAAGTTTATGGTTCGATGCCTAACGATCATCATCCTATTCCAAACAATATTGCTTAAATGGAGTTAATATATTTACTCCCGACATGAAAGTATCTTCGCCTTGACCAACAAGTCTTTTCAGTCACCCTTATCTTGGCTAACTTCCTTCTTTTACGTTCACAAAGTTTGCTAAGTGCCCTTTCCTGTTGTGTGTTGCATCAAAGGTGAGGTCATCATTTACTGTGCTTTTCTTTGAAACTACGAGGACTCTTCGGGTGGGACCGTCGGTTGTTGCATCCGACACTTATTCGAATCGTTGTAAATCTCGTTTTTGGTCTCATTAAACCGTCTCTCATTCAACCACAGCAAAGGGGTCCCAAAAAAGCGCCCAAGGGAACATTGATCCATCCTTGATGAGGACTGTGAGGATTAACATAGATGCTGTGTGTGCTATTCGACAATATTTTTGAAATTAGTTTCTCCCAATTCTTTTGGAAATAATCGAATGACTGTGCCTCGCCTTGTCTTGAACCCGTGTTCGCATTAAGCCTTGACGGTGGCAACGAGCATTCTTCAAACCAGTTTGGTTTGTATGCCAAAACTAAGTATGAATTTATATAAATCCTGGCTTGACTGTACATAAGCTTCTATACAGACTCCTCTCTCGCGTTCTGCGGTGATAAGGTAATTAAAAAATGTATTAGCCTTAAACAGGCCAATCAGGAAGTTGTCGGAGATCTTTTGGATATTAATACTCGTACGGGAATATAAACCTTATAGACAACGTCAAGAAGATTTTTATCGCTTTTTAATTGACACAGACGAGGAGACTCACTTGGCAGACAAACGGGTTTGAGGGTTTATGAATCGAGCACCGCAACGGTTTTGTATATATCCTCCATAGACTTGAACGTTTCATAAAACCACAGGTTGCATTCTGTTGGCAGGACGAAATCAAAAACAGCTGAAGTGGCAGCTCAGTAATGGTCCAAGAGGGAAGTGTTTCTTCGGAACATTCGGACTCTTGCAGCGAAGTCAAACAACCTTAGTTCATCAACATCTTCAATAACGGATGTTGATTTAAAGACTATTTGACTCTCGCAAGATATATCGAGGAGCCCGTAGAAGCTCACTTTACCAATAACACATTTTCGAACTGCAAACTTATTTGCATTCGTTCAATTCGCAGTATTTTTGTCCGAGTCTGCTGGTATTGAGAATTCCGTGCATGCTGTTTTCTTCTTTAATAAACAATCACCGTAGTTGTGAGTTATTGTTGAAAGTCCGGGTGTGCCACTTGCAGATCCGAAAGGCCGTTTCTAAGGAAGCACAGGCTTCTTGGTTTTTGAAAAAAAGAAGATAGAAGTCACTGTGGACTTGACCTGGAGAATAAGGTGTGTGCTCCTGCAATTTTAAGTGCATTTTTCGAATGGCTGTCATCGCAACTTGAGCCTCTTTTCTTTGATAGTTTCCCGCAATCTTCTGATTTGGTCTGCGTAGCAAGAGCCTGTAATAATGGCTCCACCTTTTTAAATTGCAATTCTTTTAGCATCCTCTAGGCGACCTCAAGACTTTTGTATTTCTTCGGTGTTGGTTAAGACGCTCTTTTCCAAATCAAAGACTAATCTTTGGTCCCGGTTCAAAGTGATAGGCTTACAAGATGCTTCAAATATGCGTTTGCGTCAGATTTTTAGGGCTGAATATTTGCTCTTGAAATTTTGGGCGGTTAAAAATTTTGGGTGCAAAACACGCCGACGCTTCTGTTAACTTTATTCACAATGGCCGCCCTTCACAATGCTTTTCTTCTGAGGATACTCTACCCAGCTTAGACCCCTCGCATCAGTGTGCAACAGCAGAATATAGGGGAGTATAGTAACCTAATGCTTCTACTCAGTTGTGGTTTATGACTTTGCTAAACATATATTTTAAAAAGATAAAAAACTAAGTTCAATCCGATGTTTTGACAAGTACAAAATAACTTGTGTCAAAATGGCGCGAAAAAAAAATCATTCTTGCAATTTTGTATCTCTTAATGCTTGAAAGAGACTTGGCAATGAAATTGTGGGCGCTTTGAAACGTTACCGCGTGTAATGTTAATTACTGTAGTGACAGTAGTATCACTGTGACAGTTGGTGACGCTGTGCGGTTTGTTAATCCGACATTCAGTGTCAGCGACCCTCATAGCCCAATTATGTACATATCTTAAAAACCACGCCACAAAGTAACCAGATATCAGATACAACGGCTGTTACTCTTAACCACAATGCCGCAACGTATTGAAACGATCAGTCATTAGTAGAGTCGCATCGTGTCGCCTCTCACCTCCATTAGGCTTCTAGATACTTTTAATTGCACCAACTCCTGGTGCAGATTTCCACTTTTCCCTTTCAACACCAAAGTGAATCCATTCAACATTTATCTAAACAGCACTCTTACCCGTTGTGTCTATGTCTCCATTGAAAGCAACCCGATGATGACGATGAGTGATATTTCATCTTGAGTCCCGTGGCCGCCCGGGCTTATGCAAATGCGACTACGAGCGGGCCTCAATTGGCAAAAGCTGATACATTGTGACAGTGGTAGGAGTTAATGTAATTTATGATTATGATTGTTTGTAATTTATGACGGAGAGGTGGTAGCAGGGTTTTTATTTTTCGGCGCGAGTGGGCTTCGCGGATGAGAGTTGAGGCAGGGACAATAATTTATCAATCAATCAAGTTGAAATTATATGCTGCATTCGCGGCTAATCCAAATCTTGGGTTGCTGCTGTGACTTTTTTTTCGAGGCGACTGTGTGGAGGAAGAGGTTGCATATGGAGATTATACGAATTTGGCAAAAGAGTTAGTTATTTGACGAGTGCTGACATTAATCAAAAGCGTTGTGAAGTATCTTATATTTTGTGGGACAAGAGAAATCATCATCGGCGAGGTCGATAATAAGCTTAGAGGTGATTTATTTATATGCTTAAAGTTTGCAAACCCAAGCACTTCCGGGGGATAAGTTGAAGGCGTTCGCAGATATATTTTGAAGAGAAAGCCACATAAAATTGATTTTTAAATTGGTGAAGCGAGAAAGTGCTGACTAAGACATAGCTAAAAACGTTCTAAAATATTGAGGGTTTAGATTACAATTTTAAATTCTGAGAATGATTTAAGCTACACTGATCAATCATTCATAAGCTTTTTTAGACCTTAGCACATTTATTCAATATAGGGCATAAATAAATTGATGAAAAATCAACGATCTATTTTTTATGTGATGGCTGTAAGCCATGTACCGAATGTACAGGTTAAGTAACGAAGTGTTTCCGACATTAGCAAGTCATAATTTAAACGTAGGAGAAACAACACAAAGTTAAAAAGATTTTTTACAACTTGATTTGAAAAGAGTGTTTAATATTACTCTGAAAAAAATGTTTTGGGATACGGAAATTTTAGAAGTCCGAAACATGATCCTTCGGCCGGATTCTACAATGTTTTTAAATGAACAAATTTATTTTATAAGGGTTTCTGAGGATCTTTTTTTGATCTATAAGATCACCAGTTTCCCCTTCCAGAGCCGTCGACAATTCGGCTAGGCCCGAAGATGCTGCATTGGATAAAAAACTGTGTTTTGCTTCGTACCGTACCTCTCCTGATGGGACACTGTTTGGAAGAAATGCGTTAAGGTACGGCCTGAATGACCTCGTAGAAATTATCGGTCGAAGAAATAAGAGACAATCAGTCCTTACATCCACTTCCGCCTAAAGTAGGCAAAAAGTCGTCTACTCGAACGAAAATATGTAAACTGAAAATACGTTTAAATAAATACTGGTTTCCGCACACAAATTACTTGGCAGCACAATGACCTAAGTGTGTCTCAAGCAGCTACTTCAACTTAGCTTTAGCTAATATCTAGAAAATTTGTGTATAACTTTTTGGGTAAAACTTTTTTTTTAACTCCGCGTCCGGAGATGCTTTCTAGTCTTTTTAATATCTTAGTCGAAAAAATGCCAAAGCAAAAATTCGAGAGACGACTTCAATTCACAGGATGTATTGAAAAGGGTTGGTTTATCAATTGATTTGGGAAAGTACAGCAGCAAAACTGTTCTATAGCATCGAACCTAGTGCTGACGTGTTGATTCGTCACTTCGATATTTACTTAGTGGCCATCAGCTAATGAAAAACAACCAAAACTCATCAAATATCTGCTTTGTGACTGCCGAAATCTCGATCTTCGCCTACTCGGACACACTGATGATACATCAGATGGTTTTCCCTCCAGTTCATGTGGTGTTACATTCAAAGCAAAAGATAGTTCCAATTAAGAATATATTGGGATAATAATTAACGTCTAAGTTTTTATTTTAACTGGCGCCCAAGCAAAGACACGGAGCTTTTCATCCGAATTTTCCTGTCTCCTTATACTAGACTTTTTTGTGAACTTTTTTAAAAGTTTCTTTTAAATTGTCTGGTTCCTTGTCATTAAATTGAAATAATCATTTTCAACGTCGTTCGCTGCACGCCTTCAAACCCAAGTGAGGCATTTCCATTGCATCATTGCATTTTTTTTTTCACAGCAGATTTTTTCTCGCCATCTTTTCTTTCACGCATGAAGCTTTCTCATGACCTACCTTTATGTACTCGTACATTGTTGCAAATCGCTCGTAATCATGCCTTATTGTCGGTCTTGCGTCATTCGTGTGTTCCGCTTTTGTTCATGTTCACGACACAAAGCGCATTCAGCACTATTCAATTGACGTAATCACCGAAAATGTACTGACGGTCAACTACATAGCTGCAGGTCCACCCACCACAGCGAACAACTCGCCTTAATTTGTAAATTTCTTATGACTTTCAACAGTTTTTGGTCATTCGACTGACAAAAGCAGAAGCTGTTGCAAATTGCGCAACCATACACAATTTTTACGCACTGTTGGACGCCCACTGCACATGACAGCAAGATGTGCCCTCATGTATGTAGGCATGCAGTTCTGGCAATTCAGGCCACGGTAATCAGTCTTCACCATGGGAGTCGGACAACGATACGGAATAATTTTCCCCCAAAAAGGAGATCACCCAGTCATCGCTGTTGTCGTTGTCGTCTCAGCTGTTGAGTCTGTCGACTCCATATATCCATTAATTGCAATGATCTTGTGTATACGTTTCAGTTAAAGTGGGTCACCCACCGCAGTCTTGACAGCCCATCACAGGGGTTAAATGTTCTCAAAAACTTTCCGCATGTGGTCCCCATTTTTTGCGCAAAATCTACCTCCTGCGCTTGCCAATTATCCATATCGTATGCAGCGAGCAGTCTTCCTTCACAAGAACTGTCAAAAAAAGGGAAATTGACTTTTGACAGTTGCAAAACATCGCGGATAAATTAGGTCGTAATAGAGTCGCACGGTCGCGTCTCATGTGGTTTGATTACTCAATAAATTAATTTTCATTTTCATATGTGACAGCAATAAATGTAATGAAATGTCACAATCAAGGGTAATAAAAATTATTAACTGAAAGAGACGGCACGATCTTGCAAAATTTAACGATCGCATATGATCGTAAATGGTGGATCGTGCGACGAGTTTTATGACATTTCTTGTTAGGATGAGATTAGTCCAATCGTTAAACTATCTTAAAACCTATCCGTATGGGTTTTTTTCGAAATTGGGTTTCGAGTCGCGTCGTGCGGCATTTTATTGATTTTGCTTGTTGATTTTATTGTTAAATTAATTTGCCTGCTCGTTGTGAAGGAAAGAGATTTGCATTTTTGATATTTTAAACGAAGAGCGAAGTTGTTATTTTGCAGGCTAATTTTGAAGTTAGGAATATTGTGAAGCGTTTATAGCCAAATGCAATTTAGTTTCAAGCATTAACTTTCATTTAAAATTTAGAAATTTTGCCCAATAAATGTCAATCAATTGATGTGCCATTAGAAAGTTTGCATTTGTGGCCGAAAGAAATTGTTAATATGGTCGTGTTATTCACAGATTGCTAGCTATATCTTATAAATGGCATGCCATCTGTTGGTTTATTTAAGAAGCATATTTTTAATTTTGACACTGACACCTCTAACGCGTTCTTGAAGCAAAAGCTCGGTGTAATATATTCGTCGCATGTATATTATCATGTCCCGCTTTGAAATTGAATTTGTTATCTTGGATAATATCTTTGTTCTCAACCCACTAAGCCAGGACTCTTTTTATTACTTCTTCAAATACCGTCCCGAAAGAGACTTCGGAAAGCGACTATCTCGCGCATGGGCAGCTCGAAATCGAAACAATTTTGTTCATAAAATCATCTCTTCAGATGCAGAGCGCATTTACATCTAATTGGTTACGAAAAAAAGCCCGATTTGCCACACATAGTCAGAGAGAAACCAATGTTTCCTGATCGCTTAACTGTTTGTGGGTAAGTGGATCGGACTTCTGAGCTTGTGGTCTCGAGATTGTATCAAATCAATCAATCAATACGGTTATTTCCATGGTCTCCGCAGTCCGTCTGTCAGTCATGAATGTTCTCAAAAATTGTTGGAGGTATCAGGTTGAAAATGTCAAGTTGAAACTAGCAAGTCAATCAATACGTTACTTCCCGTTGACCTAGAATCATGAAATTTAGCGAAAAAATAAAATTTATTAAGCACAAGTAAAATGAGGATTCTTACAATCATTAATGTGCAGAAATGTTTATCCGATTTTTTCTAAGCGCAACTCAATTTTACGCCGTGCGTGTCCGACTCGCCCTGGGCCACTAATTTAATACCGTGCTTGGTATCAAGGGATTTTTTTTAACGATTAAGATTTATTTTTATTTAGTCTAATATTTACTATTTTGACTTTAAACTATTCTTATAACTGCAATTTATATATTGTTGGCTCAACAATAAGGGCCCAACGTATTTCTGTTGTGATTTTATATAATACTAAATTTTCTTTACAAAAATTGTGAACATGATATGGGTCGCAAGGGATTATGAATACCCTTATAATATATTTTGCTCGGAGCATGCATAATAATAGGACAACAATTTAAAGATGTATTTCGATTTCGATTGCTCAATGGGTGACGTCCGATAAGTTACGGAGAGTGTGATATCGACTTATCTGCAATTGCTCAATTTAAAGTGATTTCATACATCTTAAGCATCATCGCTCTACTGTCAGTGTTATTCTCTCGACACAAACCACTTTTTTGATGACACGAATTCGGATTTCAGTACGACAGCACGGTTCGGACACTCCACTGAAAGCAGCACACATGTGAAATTCGAAAACTATATAAGACCATTTTAGGATAGACATACTATTTTTTTTTATCTGGAATTTAAATGGATTGTATGGCATACCAGGTCAAACTTACTGGTCTCGAGATCTTTTTTGTTTGTTTTCAAATTGGCTAAATGTTTAATTTATTTGGTTGCATCTCTGTCGAAAAAGCAAAATGATAAAAGGAGTCAGTCGTCAGCAAAAACAAAAAATTTGCAGTCCGTAAATCCGAGATGATCGTGGTCAAACATTGATAAAAAAGAACTGCTGAAAGCATGATTCCCTGAGGTAATCCAGCATTTAATACAAGCATTATGGTAGCAGCAGCATAGATTACCACTTGATTGGAAATGTCCTGGGGAAAACTGTTCAGCAATGGAATCCCTCTTGGATAGAGGACTCTCTGTTCGCACCTCGATCAAAAGATTTAATGTATTCGATTTTGAATGTAATTTGAGCATTTATGTGCCTTGGATAGCATGTATAGATGCATTATGTCGAAAGTCTTGAAAACTGGCTTATTTAGAATTTAATCACTTTTTGGTGGGAGAGTAGGTTTTTCTTTTGTCTCCGAAACTATGATCAGAAATTTGCCACGTTTCGGGATAACTTGTCTTTTCTCAGATTTATTGTCAAACTGTAGGCTTTTAATTTAATCGCCCGTTTAGTTGGAATAAAGAGGGAATGCTTCGATAATGCAAATGGTTGAATACGATTGAACCATGTTACTGACTCCGTCACAGTATTTATTTCTAAGCGGATTCGACTCTATTCGATCTTGTTAACAATTTCTGAGCATAAATTTGTCGGCTCATGAAGAAGATGGAACATAAATCCACAGCTTGGTTGGAAAACTGAAGTTCCAAATCGTTTGTTGATGGTGGTTAAGTGAAAAAAAGGGACGAAACTCGGACACTGTGCGAGCCATAATTTTCAAAATACTAAGGACCGTCCAGAATCCACGTTGGAGCATGGAAAATTTTGCAAATTATCACATACCTCGTTCAGCGTTTATATACGCTTAAATTGCGGACACAATTTTTCCTCTAAACTATAAATTCACTTTAAGCTTCAATACGTATTCTCTTCATCAAAGTGTCCCATAATCGTCTAGTAAGAAAACTCAACCATTTAGCATACAACATCGATTTCAGTTAACGATTATTGAAATTCCACAACACAGCTTCTTGCTAAGAAGCGAAAAAGGGGAAAGCAACTTACTTGATTGGGAGAAACTCCTAATTTGCCTTTCGTTTCATGGTCTTGCATCCAAAGAGACAAATCAGGCGACACAAATTGTTTTGCCAAACCTATACCAACGCTACTATTCCAATCAATTTTCATTCCAGCCTTTCAACTCTAACCAACTATGCCTTAGACCTCTGTCATCAATGTCCGCCACGATGGCACATTCGTTTTTATGGAGCTTTCCCAAGCCATACCGAATCTAATATTTTGCGACTTGTCTTGGTCTCGTGTTAAATTACCATCATTGTCACTTTGTGCCACAAAAAAACAAAAAAATAACAACCGTGACGTTATCTCTGCCCCTGATGATAGTAATAAACAATGGCTAGCTTGCATGCTAGCATATATCTTCCACACGGCTCAAAACCGAAACTTGTAGAAATGACAACCATGTCGAAATGTGTGCGCACTATTCTCCAATCCAATCTCTAATAAAATTGAATGTACACGCGCGGCACATACTACGAGTAATGAACGAACGACGCGACCGATGCGACGTCTAACAGGACCTATGCAATTCCATCCTTTGTTGAGGAGTCTGGGAAATAAGGCCTAAAGAGAGAGATATGATGCCAGTGATATGATGAAGCGACATCATTATACTTTATAGCGTGCTAGAAAGCCACCACACTGTCGGTCTATTGTGCTGCTGCTGCAGTTTATTAGCTGCGCATGCGCGCGCGCTCACATTCACACAACGAAATTGAAAATGATCATTAAGTGACAATTTGTGTTTGTGATCCAAGTGAACGAGCACTGGCGATATAAATTATATTATGCTGCCTCTGCGGATAGATGCAGCCACAACAACAACAACAACAACGACATCGACGACGACGTACGACGAACGACGGAATGGCAATTCTTTTTAATGCGTTGACATGATAACAATCCGAGAAAGTTGTTTTCCTATTTGGATCGGATGTGTCTCGCTCTCATCACAAGTGCTGCATTAAAATGATCGCCGACTGTCGACAGACAAACAGACTGTACGTCACTGGATCCTTTGAGATGCACTCAAGTCAGTAAAATTAATGAAACGAAAGTGAACTTGCCATTTTGGAAACACATTTCATTCCGAAAGCAACTTCAATTCGAGTATAGTAGCTCCATCTTGTGATAGCTGTCAGTTGTGGTAACGAACGACAATGCGCGTCGACGCGCTGAATCTCCCCATAATGGACTCAGTAGGCGGACATCACGCTGTCGCATCTAGCCGAGGGGCTAGTGAATGCCCCCACAGATTGGGTAAAAGTGTTTCACTCCGTTATGACCGTGCGAAGACTTAGAGACCAGCTTTCGTAGTCTCTAGGGGTCTGGTCTATCTTGCAAGATTCTTTTACTGCTATCCAGTTTTACACTTGACGCATGACGTGTTTTGACATTTCCCAAAGACAGCTTTTTTTTGTGGTATTTCTATGGATACTCGTACAAGTCTCGAGAGATACGTCGAGCCTCTAGTATTTCCATGACCACAAAGAGATAATTGGCATGAATTCGATGACTGGTGGTCAAAAATGTGCTCTCATGTTAATTGAAGTCTTTGTCTTCAATGGTTGTTAGCTGTCATTGAAAGTGTACGTATACGCGCCACTTGACGTTGTTAGGTGCGGAATGCGAATGAGAGTGCGCGTTAAAGTTCATTGCAATCGACTTGAGGTGAGCTCATTTGGTTGGTAGTTAATGGATGTTAATCGTGCGGGTTGACCTTAAACCGATGCAGGTTTTGTCGAATTTATTTATTGAGAGTCAATGGTCAATGTCAATGAAGTTCGGGAATGATTAGTGGTTTACTGGTATCAACTTGAATTTTGCTAGCAAGGTCGGAAATGAATCACATAGAGGAAATGTTGAGGTGAAGTTGTACGATGTTCAATTTGTGTACCCTGCGGGTCCTTTTTTTTGGATGCTTATAATATTATGATGAGTATCATGAAAGGAATGATTTGATATGTTGAAAACAGCCTTGCTGGTTTGTTATGATTACTTTTTCAATAGCAAATGTTTTCGAAGAGCTAAACACTTTGAAGCACAAATTGGCCTTTGACTGGGTCTCCTCATCCTTGGTTGAATCTCTTCTTAGTTGTGAGTTGTCATATATCAAGAAAACTATTTTTGAGTATGGTTATTTTACTGACAAACTTTTCGAAGCCTGAACTAAGGCTTAGGATGAGAAAAGCTTTTGAACCCAGATTAAATGATGATTCGAATTTCACAGTTCAAAGAAATGAATAGGAGAATGGATTTGCGAAAGAATAATGAACTAATCCATGCCAAGATCAAGTCAAATCAACATTTCAAAATAACTTTTTAGATATCAGTACACCTTAAAATAATGTTTGTATAATGTATTTCATGTTCATGCGTCAGCGGCATCAACGGTAAGGAATTGTGAATATGCCCTCTCAGAAGTTTGAAGAAATGATCCAAAAATTAACTGAATTTTTGGGCTTTGGAGTTGTTAGTCGTGGTGCAAACAGAAGGTGAAAATATAAAAACTTCTAAGTTAAACTTAAGGCCTAGGAATCATGTGATTTGAAAAAAAAATTGTAACAACAACAAAGAAATCCAGAAACCTTTTGATTCAGTTTTTATTTGTGGGTATAATTATTCTCAATGTGATATTCATTTGGTTCTTATTAAACTACAAAAATAAACTGAAAAATAGCACCTCTTCTCTGACTTCTCTGTCCCACGGACGAGTCTTTGCAAAGACTAAATAACATTCTTTCAATATGCGTACTAAAACTTTCACATGGCTTGGGTTTTCGAGAAGATTTGAAGCTCCTTTGTTGCCCGAAGGGTTGAATTTAGATTTAAAATTGCATTTTGAGACCCTTTTAGTTAATCACAAGAGAAACTATTGCACTTGTTTTCGATTCTTTAAACTGAATGCAATCATTCAGGGATTCACAAATTCTTTTACATTAATTTGCATTCCTTTGTGTTTTTTGAATTTCCTCCATTCAAGCTGTTGAGAACAAGTCGACGAATTTTTAAACATACTAGTCATCAGGGCCCAAAAAGTACATCTTTTTGCCGGAATGAAATGAAAAGAATGTAACGAGCAAACGAGCGTAAAATAATTTAAGAAAACGAATTTGTGAATGTAAAAGCATTATGAATGGAAATGAATAGACTCCCGTGAAGAGTATCTGCTTTGTATTTTGGCTTCTTTGGCAAAGCATTTACCAAGTTTTAAATTATTGAATTCAATTCGAATAATGAAAATGATTGCGATTTTTTTTTTGAAGCTCTGACTTCATTCAGACAGCCTTTAAGCAACTTATGGGAGAGTATATTATATTTTCGGTTGAATCTTTCCTTCAATCTTATATAATCTTATATAATCTTACATAATCTTAGAAAACGATGATATCGACATCGAGATAGTGAATCATACTCGGAACCCGAATGTGATTATCAGTCTTATCAGTCAGTAAGCTGAAGCCATTTTTCATTTATGTACTTTCATGCAAAGTAAACTATTCATTAGCAGAAAAATCTATTCGTTTTCTTTGCCATGCATGCAAATATTTACATAGCATCATTTCGGTCTCAATATTGAGACGAATTTGCAGAATGCGTTTGATAAACTTGTTAATAACTATAAAAGGTGAAAGAAAAAACTGAATGCTGAGATGATGCAAGCTATAGTTTTCAATAGAAAAGCAAAATATTGTCATCCTCCATGCGGATATATGTCATTAAATGGAGTAGATTTACATTGGGAACAGAGCGTAAGATATCTCGAATTTTTTCTCGATAAAAACTGTCTGTTTAACAAAAATTGCAACCAAGCTGATTTATCTCCTCGTAAGCCGAAACTCTTCGCTAAACTAAGAAAAGAAAATAACACTATACTATACAAGTTCGTGTTTCAATCAATTCTGTGATTGCATGTGGATTGTCACATACGAAAACTACAGGAGAAACATAACAAATTGTAAAAAATGGCGATGATTCTTCTGATGTTACAATCTACTACAGCTTTACAATACCATAGAAAAAATTCTATAATTATTCATATTGAAGGTTTTTCTTGTAGTTTTCTTCAAACCTAGATGCTATTAACCTCAGTTTAATCACATTTGCAAGAATTATTTTCAGTAGAAAGAATATTAAATCTCCGTGTACATTGTGCGACGAACAAAATCATGTAAGTATTTTCTTATATACGAAAATAAATCTATCTCGAGTGGCCAGTGTGTGAAATCATCTTAATCTTTGGGTATAAATTCCAACTCCAACTTGAACACTCGGAGGAGAAAAATTTGGCTGCGATTAAATGTACCATAATTAATCTATCCTTTTTTAATTCTGCTGTTGCCAATATTAGTCACGAATCTCTATATATGAATTATCAAGCGCGCATTTCTGTGAAAGCTTTAAACAAATGTAGTGAAAGTTATATGGAGACATTTATGGAAGTTAGTGGTATTCTCTTAACGATTTAGTGCACCAAATCAGTGTTAAAAAAAAAAATTAAAATTCGTTTAATCAATCCAATGAAAATGGGTCAAGAAACTTTTATTGTGGGTGTACGCATAAAAGAAAGTGAATATCAATTTGGGAACACTGATTCAGAATTGTTCGTAAAAAAAAATCGTACAAAAGTATTCAGTTGCAAGATTAATGAGCGATTTAAAGATCACTATTTCAGCATGATGCGGGAAATGCTGCAGCAGATATATTTTCCACACAAATTTACGGACGAGTTATGTCCTTTTATCTTCAAGACAAATCAATCAGTTTTTCGGCACTATATCTTTATTACAATGTCATTTTTTAACAGTTAGTTTAACAAAACTTAATACCATGTTATATTAATGAAAATAAATTATGGTTGGACCAACTCAGCAAAACAGACAAACAAACCTCACCGAATCTAAATCTGTTAGCAAATATGAGTACCAAATCTTCCTATGAACCTACTGTGGGGACTTGATACATAACATAACACTAAAAGAACGTTTTTTTATGCATTTTTATTTAATTCTATTCATTATTAGCTTTAACTAGCTTTATTTACTAAACTATATAACTTGCTGGCGCTATAGTGGCACTCTAAGCTAAACTTAATACTTAACGTGTTGTCTATCAAAGAAGGAACGTAATTGAGTGTACTTGAAATATGAATATAAATGAAAGAACTAAGAAAAGAATTGTCTAAAAAAAAATCTAACTTTTTGTTTTATTTACTTTTTGTATATACTTGGGCAGAGGAGTGGAAGATATACATTTGCAGGAGAAATATGGTGTCGTCCAGTGCTAGTTCGGCATTGGAGAGTCTCCTGATGCGGGCTTTGACTTTGTCGAGAATTTCCCGTTCTGGCGGCGTCAATGTTTCTAGAATCTATAAAAAGGAAATGAAAATTTTTACAATCGACAACAAAATATTGTTGAATATAATAATAGCTTTTTAAATAATTATAAGGTGCGCAACTTAGTTCGAGCTGTTTGTCCAGTATTAAGTGCTGGACGAATTTAACATATTCAAATATTGAACCGGGCCTAGACATATGGGAAAACAAACTATTTTGACACATGAGTGATGTTTTGGCGTTATTTAGTTTTGGCTGGGTGAAAATGTCTGATTTTGTCGCAATAATCGTCATTTTGAATTTAAAATTTTCCTCGAAAAAAAATGGCGGCAGAAGCGCCGCCGTGATTTCTTCCATCGTTTTGAAGACGGTGATTTCGATGTTGACGACCGAGCACATGAAGGAGATTTTAGTGCAAAAATTTGAGACAACATATTCGTTGTGTGATGTTGCCGTGTCAGTGAGACAACTTGTTGGTCGAAATATTGCTGCCGTTCAGGTTCTCGTAGCAAACGATTCAAATCAGTCAATTCCACGGCGTTCACAAGAACTGGGCATTGCTCAGACAACATATGGCGTACTTTGCATAAGGATCTTGGTAAGCACCCATAAAAGATCTAGCTGCCTCATGAATTGAAGCCGATGGACCATTTGAAGTGACGTTCGTTCTCCGATTGGGCTCTGGATAAAGATGCAAAATCATCTTCAGTGACGAAGCTAATTTGTGGCTCAATGGGTTCCTCAATAAGCTAAATATGCGTTAATGTTCGGGTGAAAATCCACATTTGCTTCATGAATCACCACTTCATCCACAAAAAATTACTGTTTGGTTATATTTATTCGTCGACGATAACGATCGTCACGTTACTGTGAATGGCCAGTGTTATCGCGCCATGATAACCGATTATTTTTGGCCCGATGATGGATGACGTTGGAAGAGCCTAAAGCCAGCATTGATCGCCAAATAGCCGATATGTGTGGCAGAGTTATCGAAAATTGGGTCCAGCGAACCGACCGCTGCAAACGCGCCTGCGGTAGCCTTATGAAGGGATTCGAGTTTTTCAAATATCTCAAATGGTTTGCGTATTATTTTAAAAAAGTTGTTAAGTCCTTATTGGAAAACCCTTTATATTAATTTAAGTAAAATTGATTACACAAATTTGTATGACTTTCCTTCTATCGTACAACAGGCTCATCTACTAGTGCTTATGTTATACGTTTTTACTTTTACTTAAAGATTTGGTCAGAAAAAAGTGGCTCAGGAGACTAGATTGCAATTCGAACGCAAGGACACAGAATGTGGACTGTGCCCCCACCGAGCCTCCTTCACGGCTTACAGGGGTAGGTTAACCGGCGAGCATCAGCATCAGGCGTGCGTGTCGGATAAAAAAAAATACTGTTAATAAATTCATTTAGTGTGACCAACTTAAGTGGGCACAAAGTTTTCATTTAAAGCCTATAACTAATGAGAAACTACTACCGTGAGGCCCTTTCCTTCTTGTAAGCACCAGAACTGCTGGTGCTGTCTTAACATATCCTCCTTATCGGGGACTGATACTGTCCTATTGAAGCGGAGATTTCCCCCGAGCTGCGTGCAATGTCTCCATTATAGCTAAGTCGCCTTACCACACATTTCCTGGCAACGTGGAAGATTAACGGAATCACATTTCTATCCAGAATCAGAACGTTTAGGTCAAATTAGAGGAAAGCCTCTGGTGGATTGAAGTCGTTAATGCGCACTGTAGTTGGGGTAGTAAACCCCAGAGATCAGGTTATTGCTCGAGGTCATTGCTTCTGCAACGTGTCTCCGAATAAGTTTGATAAGAAAGTTATCCACTCGGATAAGGTTGGCCGACGTCTTGTGGTCCTGTACAACGCCCTTACTAGAATACAATTTTTTGTACTGGGACTCTGGAGTTCTATATAAATGGAGACACGCCATAAGACATCGTTTCTTGAAAACCCGAATCTTTTCCATCAAGCTAAAAGAACGCCTCCTTACGATATCTATTGCACGCCATCTGTCACAAGTCTGTTCTTTCAACATCGGGTTCGACTGTTTTTGAAATAAATTGAGATACGCTTAAACTACAGAAATTGAAGATCTGCCATCACATAAACGATTCAAAATGTTGCCTTCTGTAACGTGTTGATCACTTTTATAAAAGAGAGAACTTTTTGAATCAGTTCTCAGAACTTCCAAAGAAAGTCGCCAGTGGTACTAAAAAGAAGATCACCCCATCAAAACAGAAATATTTCTCTAACAAGCATGACTGAATCACGCAATATCATAGTTGTTGATGAATCTGATAAAACAAACCTTCAACTGTTCAGCATTCTGGATGCTCCTTGATTATGTGAAAACAGTCAACTGATTTAACTACTAAGAAAAAGTGCCAACGAAAAATGCTTTTACTTGTGTGTAGTATGTTTGGGAATGCCACAAGGATCAATACTTGAGCTCGTCTTCTTTGGCTCTGCTGAAACCATCCCCACACTAAACAAAATCAACATGTATGCGGGTGACCAAAATTGTCAGAACATCTCCCGGTACACGTTTTATCACGGCGAAAGTTCGACGGCTGGTGAGTAAGGTGGTCGATATTGACTGAAATGTAATTAATTTCTCTCGAGTTCGTTGAAGGCACATCTGCGAAAGTCTTGGTACTTCTTCCTTCCTTTACTTGTTATTCTAATCTTTTCCAGGCATGTGCCTAATCGCCATAGTGTAAGGCCACTTGGTGTTAGACGTGCGCCGCAGTTCAGGTTACGCCAAAACCACTGACGAATTATTCTGTTAAAAAATATTCGCGAGTATTTCAAGATCTTCAAGATTATAGCGTTCCATGGCTTGTCGACGTGATATTTTTTTTCAAACAAAACTGACTGTCGCTACCATTTGCAAATGTTTTAGCATTTCCTTCTAGGGTAACACATTTTGGGACGCCTTGCTTTAAAACGTTAAGCCAATTTCAAAAAAAAGTTTTTAAAAACCTCGTCTGGTTTTCCGTTTTCTCTTATACTTAAAAAAACATAACATCCAATTTTCGTAAGATTTCAGCAGTTAAACAATTTCTTAGAAATGACTAACCGAGGAACTCTAACAAGATCACGAATGACACATTCATATCTATATCCACTTCGTTTTCGAAGAAATATTGCCCGTACACCAAAAATTAAATCGGTGTGAATCGGAAAGCTTCTCTATTACCATTTTAAGGTTTACTGACCTTTGGGTATGGCCATGTTCCTTATCGCTCGAGAAAAAATTTTAAATGGTTGGTTTTCAATTACAATTTTACTTTTTCTTGTGAGATGACACCGTATCGGTTTTTCATTTACTTAGTTCCGATATCTGCACATGTTTGAAAAGGTTAGGTGAAAAGGTCCTCCACGTCGAACGAGAAACACTTTTCGATCGACATGCTTCAGCTTAGTTATAAAAAGAATATCAATATATGAATAAACCATTACATTTTGTGGTCATCAGTACTTATTGTAAATTGCTTTAAGTTCTATGCAAATGCAGCTTGGTACCCTGGCTAACCATATTCCTTACAATGCGCTCTTGTTCAAGTAATCGAAGATGATCGATCGGCTGGTAGTCGAAAAAGTCGACCTCATTCTGAGTCCCGTATAACCAAGGACTATTGTCCTCATACTTATGTTATTTAATATTTTGTACAACTCCTTTTGCTTATCAAAAAAAATTAATCTTTGATTACCCTAAATTTCCTTAAAAATCTGTGCACAAAAACAAACTTCTGCCATGATCTTAATTTCCACTTTAAAAGCAAAAATAACAAAAAAAAAATCTTAAATTGCAGCAAAAACCAATCAAGTTCAATCTCTTCTGCACTCAATCAGTTTCGTGGTATCCAATCTAAAGTGATCCATGTACAATCCACTTGAACGGATCTTTTCAATGTCATCCAGTCAATCCTTCATGCCCGCCTCGTTCTATTAGTCTAAAAATTAAAAAAAAAAAAATCCAATCCCACAACAATATGCAACACATTAATTAGGACCACTTCCGAGAGTTTCAAGTCCGAAACGCCCCCCATTCGGCACGCAAAACATATCCAACAAAAAGATCTAAATCAAATCTCCAGCTACAGATACAGATCCAGCAGCTTCGCTTAACAAACGCACTGCAGATACATGGAACACCGAACAAATTCATAATGCGCACATTGTGGCTGGTCCACAGCCCGCAATCATCCATCTCGAATCCAGCCTTGAATCGAAATCCGATCGCCATATCAACAACAAGTCTCATATCATTCATCAGCCTCTAAATTAACATTCCCAATCCGCAAGGAAAAACGCGCGGTATCCGCAAGATGCTTACCAGTATCCGTACTCACCCACAATAGGCCTTTGTTTCCAAAGATACAAAGATACAAATTAAACTTTCAATCTAATGTGTTGTGGCTTTTGTTTTTGCCTATCTCTTGTTCTTTGTATATTTTATTTGCTTCATCATATAGTACATAAAAATAACGATAGGGTGCGCTACTAGGTACTCCTAGATCTGTGTTGTTTTTTTTTTTTTTTTGCTGGTGGGACGCGTGGAGAGCACTTATAATAAATCGTTTAGTTAGCCTTCATGCGCGCTTCAATGATTAATAATAATTGCTAAGGAGTTGAAAGTAGGAATTCCAAAAACAAAAAAAATAAAGCCTCGGCATATGGCAGAGCTGGCATGGCATCTCTTACAAGTTATAGTCCCGCCATTGTTTGTTTCTAATTGGATAGGGCTGCAATCGGGCCATATGATCTGGCCGGATGAGCGGCAAAAATGATGTTGCGCCCGCTTCGAGTGATGCTGCCGCTGATGACAGCAGCCGCCGACGATCACGGTAGCTGCGATCGCCAATGGAGGCACCCCCTTTAGAGTGCGGCAGTTGATGTATCTGCGCATTGACTGATTGATCGAATACATTTATTTTAACGTCGTTTTTCTTTTGACATTCCGCGATATCACCAGCACCACAGTCGGCATCATCTTGCTGTTCGTCAGCGTAGTCGTCTGCACGCAGGGCCGCCGATGATGATGATGATGATGACGATGACGATGATGGTGAGGATGGTGATGGCCGATGTAATGTTGACGCTGACACTAGCCCATTAAGATTCCCAACCTGTTCGCTGACCAGTGTCGAGTCAATGTCATCGCAGCGTGTAAAATAATCACCAAACGGTCGATATGTTCTCCTTCCATTGTCCTCTGTCCAGAGACAGTAGTTCCCGTCATACTTTGCACTTTTAGGTGTAATGGCTTTGTTGTTGTTAGTGCTGATGGCGCTGCTCCGTTTCTTACCACGATTCGGAAAGAATAAATCATCATACTTGAAAATGTCTTTAATGATGTCCTTCTTGCCGCGATTCGGTACGAAAAGCTCAGGTCTGGACAGCAGGTTATCCAAATTGGGTATGTACTTGCGTCCACGCGGTGGAATGAAGGGCATCGCCAGGTTCGAATCTGAAGAGAAATTAGAAACTTGGAAAATGGTCATTTATAAGTAAGGAAATGGATTCGTATCATGAACTGAATGAAAAGTGAATGCTGAGAATAGTAAAAGACAAAAAGTAAGTGGAGTGGACACAATGATGAGACCGTTTTTTCAAAGTCAAAGTCTAAAAAAATGTAATACCATGCGGTGTACATGATGAAAAAAAATTTCGGTTTCGATGATTACAACTTCAACTTTAATGATGCAAGAAAAGTCGAGTTTTTCACAGCCGTACACAAAATATCACAGTGTGGGGAGCTATCAACTGCTTTGGCTCAATCGATTTGGATTTTCTTTCCACAACAATGAACAAAATAAGATATAAATTTTGCAACAAATTTTTGTTTGAACGCTCGTTTCCAAAGATGAAGAATACGTTTTTTTTCATCTATGCCTTCGATTTCCCATTAAAACAACGGCCCCGTTTATTCAGAAAATGTGGATCATCATGTGGATCATTCGGCATTCGAAGACAAGGAGACCTTTATCTGAGCTATCGGTGATGTCTCAGAAGAAACTTGACTTTTTAAAACAACTTTTGACTCAATTCAAAACCAATTAAGAGAGGCTATACTTAAAACTGGCAGGCAAATTCATATTAATTGGCGAAAACCTCATAACAAAATTCTGTGTATACCACAAAATATTAATGTTTTTTCATTTTTTCCGTTTTTTAACAATAATTTTTTTTTTATTCGCTTTGTTAGAAGTTCAGCATTTCATAGTAGGTCTACTTTAATGCCTTTTTTTCGATCTATCAGGAATATTGCGAAAAGTAGCCTCATCCTTGTGATTTGCAGTGTATGAGATCGGTTTTGAATCGAATTGAAATGATCGTACTGACATAAGGTTTTTAGAATTTGTTAAAAAGAGAGAAATGCCCAAAGAATGATAAAAATTAAAAGGCGTGATGAAAATCCATTTTCAATCAAACTCGATCTTGAAAAACCACAAATATTTTTTTATTTTTCAAGAAATAAATTGTGTTTTCTTTGAAACTGTTTTAAATACTCCTTGAATATGTTAATTTCGATTGAGATCCCAGGTTGAAATTCGGATTTCTTTTCAGCAGTTGGCATTTCTCCAAAGAGCATCATTGTCTTAAAAAATGCACTCAACTGCACGGAGTCGTAAACAATCTATGGGTCCAATCGCTGCCATTCATTTTGCCCGCACGCACATTTGGTTGAACCTCAAAGAGTCTTAGAATCCGAGCCTCGTGTTTCGAGAAGAATATGAAAACCGAACCTGCGGTATAAAGCCCAAGTAACCGCGGATGCCAGACGAAATGGTCTTGGCAACTGGAAGCAAAGCGTCCGGGACCGTCAAAAAAAGATGGCAGAGCTAACTCAGGCTCAGGCTCATGGAGGATCTCATGGGTCGCTGACCTGAGATGTATTCATGTATATATGGGCGAAGACTTTGTTTATTATTGAATTGTTAGAAACACAACTACGATCTTTCTGAAGTACGATTGTCTCTTTTTCCTTTATTTTGAAAATGATATAGACGCACTACTGCCAGCTGGTCAATAAATTGAAGCTGTAGAAGTTTATAAGTTAATTGCAAGCTATACGATTAAATAGGTAGATAAGAATGCTAAACAAATAGTGTAGAGATCATCACGCGAAAAGTGAAAAGTCCTTAAATTCAAATAAGGCAGCGTCTATTAAGCGTATTCTGGAGAGCAATAGAAAAGTTTAAAGCTCACAAGCACAAAGTTTATTTAGGAAACATTTTAAACTTTGAGAAAGTATGTTTACCCTCCAAAATATTTCGGACTCAGCACAATAAAAACAATTTCGATTTTCCAACAAAAAAAAAGGTTTCGAACACCCTTCAGAAATTTAGCAACCATTTCCGTCGTCACTTCTCTATTTGTGCAGCACAAAATTGACGCCAGTTTTGCTCTTCAAATCAGATTGCAGATGAGGCGCGTTCAATATTTTTAAAAAAGTCGTTTTGGAGGTATAGTTTGGCCGCCGCAGAGCTTCGATTTGATGCTGGACTATTTTACCTTTTTAAATACGAAGTTTCAAAATTCCGTTTAACTTATTCATATTCGAAAGCGTTCAAAATTAACTTTGTTTTTGCAATTTTGAATATTTTATCCTGAGCTTTGCTTGTAATTGAATTACATCCCGCGAAATGGGGTCTATAATTATGACTTTAACAGTTTAAAAGAAAACAGCATAATGGTTTGAAGGGATTTAATTGCTGTGTTTCTTGGGATTTAATGTGTTAAACAAACTCAACTCTTTTGACGTACGTAACCACTTCATTTTTGCGTCCAAAAATGGGGGACGTACAAATAAGAAACTAAGTGTTCTATATTCCGCCAGGAAGCAGATTGAAAAAAAAGTGGCCGACAAAATTGGAAAGACAGTACTGAGCCCTGGAGGACATCACGTCTGTTGTCTTAAAAGAGATAAATCGAAACCAATGCAGACATTTTCTATAAAAAAAATTAACTTTGATCAGATTATCATTGACGTAACACCTAATGCCTTTAACTGTTTATCATCTTTTCCGTAAGGACAGTCCAAGTGATTAAGTCAGTTGCATTCCTTCCCCTCACCTATTTCGCCGAAATATTCGCCTCCCCAGAAATGCTCACACACAATAGAGCATAAGGGTTTGTTAGTAGTAGCTGTCCTCTCTGATCCATTTTACCACCCGCGTTATGTGCAAACATCAAAAGGGTATTCATAACCCCTTGTTGAACCCAAGTATTTAATAAAAAACAAAAACCTAACAAGAAGTTAAAACCTTTTTCGTCTCTCTACAACAGCGCGAGAAGTGGAAGCAGAAGTCATAGCCAGTCATAATAAAACTAAACTAAGCAAGCTGTCACCACAACTGTCAAAACACATGTCAAACATGACAAAACATATTTTATTTCATAAGCCAACAAGATTGTTAACAAGCCAACATTTGTTTGTTTTGAATATGTATGTTGAACAGCTAAGAAAGGACTGTTAAAGACGCAACGGCACAGATAAAAGCTAAATGTGTATCAAGTGAAAGTTGACGGAAACATATCATAGTACGTACTGGCACACTTTTGTCACTTGGAAATCCCATCATAAACCTCGCACAGGTATCCAAGATGACATATAAATATCTTTTATAGCGAAAACAATTAAAAATAAAGCTTAAATGTGGCCTGTTTCTCGCCCAATTTTTATTAACTCGCATCAAAGTTGGCGTGTCAAAGTTTTCAACGAGCTCGATACAGATGCCAAGTTATCCCAACAGAAGGTCTGTCATCGTCGCCGCTGTTTCGTTTTTTTTTTTAATAAAATTAATTTTAATGTTTTTTTTTTACGATTTTTCCTTTTTTTGTTGTCTTCTAAAATAAAATTATTTTCATTTGAATTTCTATTCAGAGACCTTTTTTTGTGCCTATTACGCGCCTCACACTTGACACAACCCTCTCGACAATATTGAGTAATTTAAAAAATATTATTATTTTTTTTTTGGGTTTTTTATTGCCCAAGTTTTTTCTCGTAAAGCCAAAAGAGCGTAAAATCTCTTGAAGAAAAAAAAAACCCCTCACACGGACACACATCATATTCGTGCTCGTCTAATAAAAAACCAAATTTCACAGAACACAACTTTGACAGATAAAAAAACAAAGAAACAACAAAAAAGATGCCACGATTGTGATAAGGCACGCAGACAAGAGAGGCAAAGGCAGAGTGCGTAACACAGAATACATGGTCTCGAATTTTTATCGTGAAATTCGATCCAGGTACACAAACGGCTGACGGTACCGCTTGTACAGTACTCATACCTTGGGAAGATCGAGGCCCGCATTATTTTGAGAACAATCAACAGCCACTCCTTCAGCTACACAACATCTTTTGCACTTACTCAAACGAGGTTCCATATCATCTCGTTCACGGCGCACCACGATATACTTGGGCTCTTCCACGTACAGAGGTAGTTCACGACGTCCCGATAGATTTAGCTTCTTCCACATGTTAAGGCTCGGAAAATAGTTGCCAGATGCATTGTAACTATTCAGCGAATCCAGTTGTCTCATTGTCCATTTGAGGAACCTTATTAGATCCTTATCGGCGCTCAAGTGAAGTGGAATATCATCATCAATCTGCCTGCCGGCATTATCCTCGAAACTGAAATAGAAAAAACAAAACAAAAATTCGGGGGAATAAAATTTGAAAATTAAATTTGCCAAAAAAAAAATTTGATTGATATGCGATATGTTTCCGTAACTCCACTCAGGCGGGTGATTGGGAAATATTTTCGGGTATCGATTACCCCGGACCATGGTTTTGGGTTTCTGAGCATTCCTTGCCAGCTGATTAGGCAGCAGGAGACTGTTTGCCGTGCGCACACGAGCCGCAGGGGTCTGACGTACGAGCATGGAGTATCTGTTCGAGTCTTTTCTTAGAATTGGCTGCGAATTGAATTGCAGTTGGATTTTGCGATTCGTGTTGGATTCGATGCCATCAATGTGATCCATCAACTCTGGGAGCGTTAGCTGACCAAGAATGTGGGTGCACTGAAATGTGGGTGGAAGTCTGGTCGAATGGAAGAAAACAATGATGATTTAAGAGCAGGGATTATTGTTTAATTGATGACGATGTGCGGTACAATTAATTGCAATTACAGCGTTTGACCCGCGTTGGGTGAGCCCGCCGATTGAGCGGAATTATACAATGAATGCTCCGTGCATTTCGAAATAATCGTGCATCGCTGATGTGGTAGATTGGCTTTGAGTAATTAACGTCGACTTTAATTGATTCAGATTCGAGACTTACTATTAATCAAAAGACAAGAAAATCATTTTGCCTTTTCTAATTATTGTTTAATCAGAGCTGAGGCTTTGTACAGTAAATCGTTTTGCGATGACCTAAATTTATTCATAAAGGAAATGAAAGTTGTTGACCAAATGATGGAGATATGGCAATCCGAGAGTTTCAATGTGATGAATGACGATGTTGTCATTCAAGTATCAAGTATATTTTTTTAACACCACTGTTTCGAGTTTGAAACGCACGGCGTTCATCGTGATGCTTCTGTACTAATTTTCAGTTCACATGTCACATGTCGAAAAACGTGTGTCTATAGATCTCAACATCTTATGGAACTTTGGGAATTCACAACAAGTAAGCAGTTGTAAAGCTTCCGAGGTAAAGTTTCGGATTTATGTCTTCCATAAGTCCATCAGATGAATTCACGACTTCGTTTAAGGAAGAGATTTTCTCCTTTTTAACACGTTTTTAAGTAGAAAATCCAACATGTTTTAAATTTTAAGTCTTAGGCGAAATGAAAGTTTCGAAAAATCTGTGCGGTCGCCAAGTTCGCAACGATGCTCTGAGTATGCTTAATGATATTCAAGGAGCATACAGAGGTTCAGAAAACGAAATTTCAGTATTGCTAAAACAGGGGCCCTAGACATCAACTCGGCACCAGAACTTAGTGCATTTCTCCCCTTCTCCGACAAGCAAATTGAGTCTTTCTAAGCTAAATCATATAATGAATAGCAGCGAGAACAACTCTTCTATCACTTTATCCCACCAACTTTTGACTGACTGCAATAACGAGTAGGAGGGATTGAAAGACTAACCCAAAACGCAAATTGCCGCTTAATAAAGATTCTCAAAACTCAGGAAGGTACGGCTCTCGAACCTTCGGGCATATGCCAATCGCCCCTGCGTCGTATGAAGATCACCTTATCGATCCAATTTTTCCAGTCAAGCACACACACAGAAGTTCACAAGTTGACTGATTGCCCGTCGATTCTTCTCAAGAGATTTTCTTCGTCGCGGCTTTCGTCATATCCCACTAGGGTTGTGGAGCACTGACAAATCTTGGAAACCCGAAAACGTCTTAACTACTGCCAGTAAGTAACCTCATAACATCTGATGGCTTATAGTATAGCATCAGAAGTGGATCTTGCTCACGGCATCTTTCAGTTGAAAGTTAAATTATCGTACGTTATATATAAATGCCTTGACAGAGTTTGACAATTAGGCTCTTTAATTAAATAAAAACCAGTTAATATCTACGATTATCTTCGACAGTTTATAAGATACGAACTTTGACTTTTATATTGGATGTTTTGATGTTTGAAATACGCCATAGAAATGCTGGTGTGCCTCAGTGCTCCGATTGAGGTCCGTTTTTCATATATTTTAACGATTTTTATCCTGTTGCATCTCATCCAATTCATGCTTTAACTGATGACAGAATTTTCAGTTTTCTAAATACGTTCGGTACTTGCACGGCTCAAACGAAAAGACTTCCCATCCCCGTAATGTGCATCAATAGTCGACGTTGCACAAAACAGCCGTTAAATGTCTTTGTTTCTTCAGACAGTGCACAAAATAAATCGCCATAGCGTACATACGCCCTAACCTAGAATATCAATAAAACTCCCAAAACTGCCTGAAAGGGTACAGAGCCCAACGGAAAAATTTATCGCAGACAAAAATAATACGGAGGCAATGGGTCTACTTCAACACTATTAGGGTATTCATCACCCCTTGAATGCGTGTAAGTTATTATATAATACGCATCATAAAATTGCATCTTTTCTGAAAGAAAGGATGTAGACGAAAATGCTTTTATGCTGAGGATGACGGTTCGAGGACGGCCCCGAAACAGTTTCGATAAAGAATGAGAGGTCACAGGCTCGCTCAGGACCAAAAAACACTGCAACCCTCGAAAATAATTGCAGAACATAATATTGTGAGAAATAATAGCTTTTTTTACTCCTTTTGAACAGTAACTTGTAATTTTATCCGGAACCCTTTATCCTTTTGTGTTCCATGCTAAATTAAGGGCTAGATTAAGTTAAGTTTGTGACACCAACGGATAGGTCCCTTTCTCGGTTTTATCATATTTTTAAAGTTTTCTCCTGTTCTGAGAGTAACAAGGCGTTACTGAACGTCTAACCTTTCGCTAAACTTGTCGGTCACTGAACCAAAGGCACACTGATCAGCAATTGATGCTAATCTTACATAGCTTTAAAGTACCTTGACGTCACGTTTGTTGTCCACGCAGACGTTTGAACTGGTTGCAGCTAGTTTCCGCTCTAGACTGAAATGCTTTTTCAATTCCGGAGATCACCGCTTGGCGATGTGTAGAAGATTCTTCTTTCCGAAGAATGGAAATGAAGCAGGGATCCTGAAGGGGTATTATGCAGACTGTTTAAGAGTTGAGCTTTGCATCTCCAAAACTCATAAATTGGGGAATTCGACATGCGAATGGAAATGTGGTTCCAAAATTATGATTCTTACAAGCGGATGACTATCTTGCCGAACTGCAGGTTTTGTCATGATCCCTTTTCATGCTTTTGAGGTGGACTAGATGTCCACGTCTTATGAAAGGCTTCGCTGTTCCACTTTTAAGGTCTAAGTTGTCGATGGCGAGATAGTAGATGGAAAAGGGGAATAATTTCTAGATTTTGTTGCAGTTTGAAATCTATTTATATTTGTGTTGTGGAGAGGGAGAATTGTTTATAGACTTATTTGCATTCACTTAATTCACAGTATTTAATACGTTATTTGAATCTACACAAATAATTATTATAGCTACATAAACGTGAAACTTACTACAGCATGACAACCAACTAAGAATCTATAATAACGACCTTAATTCATATCAAGGGAAAATAGTGTGTAGATCGGATTCAGAAAACTAGATAACAGTTCAAGATCTTCGTTATGGGCTGCAGTCTATCAATAAATTCAATTGAAAAGAAACGCTTGAAAATCTGCGCCACCCAAACGTCTGATGAGATCCCAGATATCAAGAAAAATCATTTGCAAATGCAAAAAGGAACTTTCGAATTTTCTTAAAAACTAAGGGATACATTCCGGACTTTCCTTTCGAGAGATCATGTCCCTACATTGAAAGCCTTTATTTTCAGCTTGATCGGTAATAACTTGGCATTTAATTGAATGTACATATTACCCGCTGTGTGACATGAGCCCAGTACTCTCTTGGTTAATCACCTCACAAATCCACCATTGTACATCTTTTTCAATTACACCTCTGTGGAGTCTCCACAGGGCGGTCGAAATTTTCACTTTTCTTATTTGGATTACCACAAATCCGTACGCGAACACACATCCCGTCGGTCGAGATCGTTTTCGATAAATTTTCCCCAAATCGATCGTCGATATTTCAATTAAACTTTCCCAAACTGCGCGTACAGCATTAAGGATGCGTCGTTGGCCGTCCAATTCACTCCACCGTCGCATTTGGGATGTTCAATTAAATTTTTGGAAAAAAAACTTAAATCATGTGTCGGTAGTTTTGTCGCTTAAATCGAAGTATTCGTAAGGACGACATCGCGCACTTGACCATTGGATCTGCGATGCGCTGTGCCTGTGTGGGGCCACTCGTCGTGATTTTGTGATTTTCGGGCGCAGATTTATTGATATTATTTGGACTGCGGTCGTGTTTAACTTCCTGTCACACATATTGAACGATATCTGATGATCGTAAATCGTTTTTATGGGATTCTTTTTTCAATTCTTACATTGTGTGTGTGTGTCTTTTTTTATGGTTAAATGGAACAAGAGGATCTTTTTGTTCGCATACGCCGAGTGTGTATCGTATCGAATTTGAGGAAGAGTGAAAAGAAGACCAAACTCGTGCTGTGCATGATATGCAGATGGAAATCAGTGCAGTGGAGCAGGATGAAATGGAATTGACACAATTAAAAGAAAGGCGCACTTGGGTGTAGGTAGGTAGGTATTTTTCTCTTTCTGTGTGTGTCGTGCCTACAAAAAAAATGGTTGATTGAATGAAGTGCAGCCCAACCCAGGAGATGCGATGCTTTTATTATTTGGGTCAATATAATGAATGAGATTGAGAGTTTGTTTTCTTATTATTATTATTTTTTTTTATTACTTAAATTTAACAAACGGAAGGTAAGTTGAACGATTAAGGTTTTGGGATAAGAAAACGAAACGGCTTTGTATGGATATCGGTGTTATTCTACGTGGGCGTGGAGAGGAAGTGGAGAAAATTTCTCTTTGGAAGAAACAAAATTGTAACCTATATTCCACATTGAATGGGCTTTTGGGAATTCAAAAATTAACAAAAAAACAAACTGTGTGAACTTTGACTTTATGTTCGGCTTTGTCAATTGTACGATTTGAATGATATTCTTTGATTATTCTTAAGAATGGGGGTCGGTCTTTTGAATTATTGACGTGAGAATGGTAAGTAAGAATCGTCTGTGTCCCGTTCTGTTTGGCGTGATTTAAAAGTTAAAGGAAAGTAGGTCGGGCTATTATATATTTTTGAAACTTAAATAATGGAAACCTTATCAAAGTTAAACCATCTTACTGCGGAAAGAAAATCTTACGAATCCGTGATCCATATTTTAAATTTTTCATAGCCTGCTGCTTGGCCTAAAATTTAGTTGCAATTGTTTAAAAAAATGTTTGTGATTTTACCCTTCGCAGGCTATGTTGGTCAATTTTGTGCGAGTGTCAAACTGAGCAACATGAGCACACGTATCTTTTGGTTGCGACACTAAAAAAGCTTAATTTTTTTACAACGACAATGAAGTGATCCTTGAAACTTTTGTTTTTCCGTTTGTGGTACGGAACCTTAACAAGTCATACTTTCAGTGAGGAGAATGTAGAGTATAAATTACATTGACGACTGAATTCCTTTATCCAAAGGCTCATACTTGACGAAAGTTTTCAAGCACGGATAAACGAAATTTGACAATTTCAAACTAAGTCTATGAAAATGCAGAAAGTTGAAATAGTTGAAAAGACTGCTGAACCTATTCTGTCTATATCATTCAATAAAAATCAATAGCGGATTAATTCAAGACTGAAAATTTAACCAGAGTGTATAAAAAAAGGACGATGCGACTTTCAATACAAAATCTCGTGTGTAAAATTAGAAGACTTTCATGTGATTCCTTTTTCACTGTTCTGTGATTCACTTAAGATTTGATACAATGATGCCTCTGAGTCATTAACATACAGTCTATCTAATTTATTTATTTTTTAACTGAAAAATGCAGGTATGTGTATGTAATTTCTCAGAGAACCCTTCTGTTTTTCATTACGGGATGAATTTACATATGTAAAATATATTTGTTCCTACTTATGTCAGTATATGTACCTGCTATAAAAAAAAGATACTAAGAAAATTTGCATTTAAATGTATAAATTCACCATTGAATTAATCTCTCCAAACTCATATTCAGTGCAAAAATTCCAAAAACAATTGTGTTACTTTTTGATAACAAACCGACGTCACTCCCAAAAAAAGGGGCAGCTAAGTCTTTTAAATATTATTTCACAACAAGATCAACTTTATATTTCCATTAATTTTAAAATGAACATTTTTTTTTGTAAGTCAACTTAAAGTTCAAAAAGTGTGTTATAAACATTTCGAAAAATCAAAGCTAACAAGCAACTATTTTTCTCTTCTTTTTTTTATAAACATAGACAGCACTTTGGTACCATTAATGCAAAATAAATATTTTCTAAAAATATGTTTAAGAAATTTCCAAGTGCAGTAAAAAAAAGATTCATTAAATCATTAAACTTTTGCCGAGTCTCCAAACTCGGCTCTTCGAATCATAAAAATTCCAATTTATTTCTATACAAAATGTACATTTTTTAATTTTCAAATATGGCGCTTAATAAAATTAAAATAAAATCAGCGCCAACTATTAGCATAGTTAAAATTTTTTTCATAAGTTTAACTAAAAATTTTTCGGTCAAGTATTCATCAAGAAACATAAGTTGTTGAATCTAAACCACCCAAGGATTCTTTTAAACGCACTCAGAAAATTTCATTAATATCGGTCCAACCGTTTTTGAAAAGTTCAGTGAATAACACACGCAAAGAAGAAATTTATATATAAATATATACAACCCATTTAGGAAATAGATTTTTTTTCGTGTTGATCTAACAATTTTTTCCATGAAGTGGAACTCATGTTCAGAAGTTGCAGATCTCAAAACAAAGTCATGCCAGAATTGCTATGCACCTTCTTACATATCAGGCCATTCTTCTTTAACGTTCTTCCCTTTTATTGTACACCACGTGGCCACGACTCGGAGACACTCTTAACTGTAGTATTTATATAATTTTGCTCAATATGCCCGGACCATTGTAGCTTCTCCTCGCAAAGAGGACCGTTCATCCGACACCGGTCACTCTAAAATAGAATCAATTGATCAGATGATTCTTCGTCGGAACTTCTGTACAGTGCCGTTCTACCCAAGGTAGATATGCTGACTTTATTTATATTGTAGCTGTCGATTGTGGTGTTTCGCCCCAGCTGGTATTCAAAGGATCGATCAGACCGGAATTCAGCACAGGCTGGGAATAATTTCGGGTTCCAACTGGGCGTCGTTATGCAACCTAATCGTATAGTATCTTGTAACCCACGTTAAGAAATAACAAATCTCGATAGCTGTTGAAAGGCATTGAATCGCCTTTTTCGTAACTAGAAGGAAAAGACTTATATTCGAGTCATGCTTATGCCCTGCTCTTCCAGAACAAACCCTCCGTATATAAAAATTTCGGCTCGTAGAATATCTGACTCGCTGCGTTGCTGATTTTATGCCAGTCATCAAATAGAGAAAGGTTTTCTTCATACCCTGTTATTTTCTCTTAGCTAATATAATTTAGCCGCTGGTGAAAATACATCCACAATGAGCCTTCTTTTTCAGATAGTTGGCAGTCTCAAACAGTCTCGGCAGTTTCTGAGTTAAAATGCTCCAAAATAGAGCACATATTTTTTACTTTTGTGGAAGGCTCATTTGAGAGTCTTTCGCAAAGATGCTCTTTGTAGACCATGGTTATTTCCAGTGTGATGAGACGTTCAAAGCAGAAATCTATATAAAGTTGCTTTTAAAAAGTCTTGAGAGTTAAGATCAGCCCCTCGTTGATCAAATTAAAGTCTTTCTGATTGCAGGCTCCACTGTTTGATAAAAAAACAGGCATTAGCGTGACGAAACCAATGTTAAAATTATCAACGTCGTTTCGTGAGGCTGTACCTCGACCGCTCTGCCAGAAATGCTTCCCTTACCAATTTGGCCTTGAAGGCACTGTCCAAGAGTTTGACGAACATACTCAGATGAAATTGACATTGTAGATTTTTCCCACGCTGCGGAACACCAGCTACGTAATTGCTCACCAAGTTCAACACAAATAAAGTCATATATTAATTAAAAGCGCATTTAAAAACAATCGAATCAAAAGGAGTGGCTATTGATTTATTCGAATGTAAAAAGTTCCTTTAGTGCATTGTTCTGTCATGTTTTCTGCTATGAAGAATCGTAAATAATTCATCACATTACTCAGCTCAATCACAATTTTCCCAGTCATCAAAAAAAACATACAACAAAGTTCATCGCAATTAATGTTTAATCACCATTTAATTCTGTCTAAATTACACGATTCGTACAATCCCATCAAATGATATTGCGAATTCTTCAGCCCAATTAAACAGTTTCAATTATCGTCAACTGCGCCTCGAAATGAGAATTTAATTAACTAACTCTCTGACTCTTCAATTCGTTCTAATCACCACAATAGTGACACAATAATTGAACACAGATACTAGATACATGCCATTCAAAGACCGACCTTGGCTAGCCGGATTGGCATTTTAATAAACAAAAATAATCCACACCAAGCTAGTTGATGAATCTAAATTACCAAAAAAACACACTCCTAACCATTATTCATTCCGGCCAAGGGGTAATTTTAAACCGGCTCTCAAGTGCCCTCATCCATCCATTGTGCGCACACTTCTAGGTTTCACGCAAAAAAAAATAACAAAATCAAAATAATGTATCGCACGTGAAAAAATATTCAAATCAAAAGACTCAATTGGAAATGCCTGAATAGCCCCAAACTCTGGAGTGTAATCAAAATACAGAGAGTACCCGATAAGTAGTAAATTTTGCAAAAATCGTGGAACGTGGTTGTATTCCCAAAAAACAAAAACTAAAATCGAAAAAAAAACAGAAATGCGCATAAGTGGGCACATTGCTTAACTCTTCGCTTTATTCGGCTTTTGTGCGATATTTTGTTTTTTGTCTTTTTTGGAATTGTTATCGTGCCAAAAAAAAAACTATGTATTAGCATGTGATTCACACCTGCACTTTGTGTTGAATAAATTCAAATTTCTTTTGTTTATCAATTCGCTTGAGGCAGTCACAGTGCTTTTACATAATCACAGTTGGCGCTAAAATGAAAGGAAGCAGGTGTTACTTTTAGTCGAATTTGTAACTAGATACTTCGATTTCCAGGAGTAACTGAGTTCCAAAATGAATGGAATGAATACAGGGGTGCAAAAGATAGACAGATCGTGTTACAAAATGCGGCTCGTTCTTTCTTTCTATGGTTGAAAAAAAAGAGAATCCCATATTTCCAATGAAGGAGATGATTGCAATTCAACAAAACGCATTAAATTTTGCCAAAAAAAAAAACAGGACAGCTACTCCTTTTAAGGGTTCTATACCCAAAGACTGCCAACAGAACATTATTAATAAGCCTCTTCTGTCCATCCGTCCGCCCGTCTGTACCTTTTGAACCATAATAAATCATAATTTACTACTATGATAATATATTTTCAGAAAATGATGTTGTACGAGTAATTAATTTTTCCGTATTGAGAAAAACGCCGTCACGAAGACAAAGGAATAAAAGAATTTGACACTTTGTTTGATTGGTTAAAAAAATATTGAAATTGCATTTACACCACCACATTCTGACATTCGTCAAGGAATCTGACAATGAGTTTGAACCAAAGAACGTTTAAATTGTGATACTTTTACCTGCATGTTAACCGATATCAAGCTTTAACTTTGTGTCAGATAGGTTGCAGGAAATCACTTCAAGGCATCGCCTCGCATGACAATATTACGAATCGTCAATTTATTAATATCCACATACATATGTGCGGTGCTAAAAGACACCTTAAATTAAAATATATATTATTTTGCATACTATAGCGTAGTGCAGGACCCGTCGAATGGGATTCCAGCTTGCGCTTGCCTACTTTTTTCATCGACGAATCGAGCATTTTATGTGTTGAGTATTTCTTTGAATTGTACCGCATTAAAAATGCATCGAAAATCCCCAAATAGGTCTCATGCTTCTTTTTTTTTTATAGATACTTTAGGGAGTGCGTTTGCATGCCCTGATAGTTAATCAGGCAGGCTCCTATATAATAGCTTTCATATTTTAAACTGCGGTTTGGTATTCAATTAAAAAATATATAAAATTTTATTTTAAAGGCGTCAAAGCGCACGATCTTACCGCAAGCCGGCTAATTCACCATGGTACGAATTGCTTGCTCGGAACGCATATTATGATGACCGTAAAATTGTTGAAGTGCGGAGAAAATCATTTTTCAGCTAATAAAATTGAATAACTTATTGTAATTGTTATTGTGTAACGAAATGGCTATGCTTATTGAGCATGTTTCACTCTGACACGAGACCCAAGTCGCACATGAGCTGTCAAAAATTTAATACCATACTGCAAAAAGAAAAGTACCCGTCACAAAATGAATACCTAAATGCTATTACTAATATCATAATCTTGCTTGCACGTTTGGAAATCATCCTTAAAATTGAATTGGTTGCATTCAAAAGAATATTTAACGCTATCAAAGCTCAAAAGTACAACTCTCAACCTCTCGACTGAAGCAAAATGTGTACCAGAACTGATTCTGGTCTGTGAACAGCTAAATGTGGGATCACAGGATCATTTAAGACAGTTCTCCGTAATCTTTCATAAAAGGATCGACTGCAAAAGATCCCTAGCAAACTCGTTGGATTGGGTCAATGCAAACAGGATACATATCTTATAAGAAGTGCAGCATTTTAACTTGATAGATTCCTGATTGGAAGACCGTAAGAACTACTAGTCGGGCAGACTAGCCGACAGTCACATAAACCTTTCGAATCTTGTCGAATCAGCATTGGTCGTTGGAGCAAAATCAATGGCTTAACGTGCTACAGTTCCCAGATTGTGTCGCTTGTTCTTCTGTCAAGGTATAACACTGACAACGGACTAACGACGCAATCTTACAACAACAAAAAACTGGCAAAATGGAAGTCGTACAATTTTGTCGATAGTTTGTATTCGATTATTTTAAATTTGTCTTTTTAGTACAAATTTGTGATTTTTGGGTTTTTTTCTTTACTTGTGCTATAAGACATTGCTTCTTGGAAAATTGTATGATCCTACGGGAAATATTCAATAGGTTTTGATTCCGTTGCAATTATAAAAAATATTTAGCCTTATATTTTGACTTCGTCGATATTTAAGTCGTAAATAATTGGTATTCATTTCAATTTGGCAAAAAGGCTCATGACAGACAGACAGGTGGACAAGGAAGAGATCCGTTTTTCCTTCTGAAGTACGAAACCTTGAAGAATAAAATAAAATCCTTCTTACTGAGCGAATGCAAATATTTCAACATCAATTTCTCATCCTCCATTCGAACGCCACATCTGAGCTTAGAACCAAACAAACAATCTTTCAATCCATCTCAAAATCGTTAATTTAGCTCTGAACAAAACGAATTTTAATTGTTGTCATGATCCCTTCATACGCAAAAAATAAAAAAATAGATAGAAATAAAAAAAAGTCTGGGACATTTTCACCACTCCTGTACTCCTGCCTTTGAACGACATAGAAAAGCTTCACGAACTAGCTTGCAAACGATTAAAATTGAAAATGGTGGGCTAACGAGAGGACAACGATTTATGTTTTTGTGTTTGGAATATACTTTTAAAAGTGACCGGATACTTGACAAAATATTAGATGGTGTCTGGTCTCTCTACTATGTTTACTAGACATATTGCAATTCGATCAAAATTCAAGCAAAACATTCCTCACCCGAAAAAAGGAAAAACAATTTCGCACACTCAAAATAAAGAGTTCTTGGAACTTAGTTACAATTGAATTAAAAAAATCTGCAAAAATTTGTCCTAACACGTTCAATGACTTAGCTTAAAACGACTATTGAATATTCTACACTTCATCTAAATATTTGTTTATTCGTAAAAAAGCATTTTAAGGATAAACAAATAAAAGAAAATAAAAACAAAATTCTGACTCTCAATTTCGTCCTTTCCAAATGTAAACGAAATCTTTTATTTAGTTTCGTCTGAGTCTCATTGCGAATTCTCTCTTAGACTAAGACACCACTTGAAAGATTGAACGATTTGCTTTCTAACATTTCGAATCTGAAGGAAACTACGGGAAAACCCTCAATCAAAAGTATAGAAATGAACACAAACTTTTTTCAGTAAATTTGTTAAACATAATTTAATGAATATAATAAACTACTAGAAAAGGACATGATGATAATGTTTGTTAATAAATGAAAGAGAAAAAATGAAAGTACAAAAGAATATAAATTAACAAATAATTAAATACATATAACTAAATAAATAAATTTTAAAAAACAAGAAAATATATAAATAATGCACAAACAGTAATTTTTATACGCGTTAATAAATATGAAAGCGACCAAATAATTGTATAAATAAATAAATAAGTAAATTAAAATATATGTAAAAATCAAACAAATAAATAAGCTATTCATTTATGTATGACAATAAAAATAAAACAACATAATTTTGTTTAATTAGACAACGCTTAAGCACAATATAAGCTGATACATTGTATTCCCATAAAAGCCAAATTTCAAACGCTACCAATTTTGAATCACAGGAAAGTATTTGTAGCATTTTTTTTTTAATTATGTATAGTGATGAAATTGATTTTATTTTAAGTCCTGCATAACATCGTTTTCAATAAAAATGTGTTATCCTCTTATACAAAATTATCTTCAAGAACTATTTCTATATGAGATAAAAAGCTTTGCAGACGTAATCAGTTCAGTTAGAGATTTAAATCGAATCTCCTTCTAAGGAGGCATGACATTAGTCCAAGTTGGTGATACAGATTAGAAAATAAACTGATAAATCGATTCATAAACCGTCGGGACTACACTTTTTAATAAATGTTTTTTTAAAGAAACAAATAGATTTAAGTGTTTAGAAAGCAGCCCTGCGGTAAAGTGGATTTTACACAAATTTTCAAAACATGGAACCTTACACTTAGTAGTCCGACCCATGACACACAAATTTTCGATATCGGATCAATATTCCCCAAGTATAACAGGAGCCTGTTGAGATCTGTTTTTCATTTTACTTGCAAAGCAAAGGTTCACAGGATAATGTCTGTGCAAAATAATGCAGAATAAGCCCAGCACTTTGAATTCAAAATGGCAAAAATCTCCCGAAAAACTTTAAATGTGTTTTATTTCGTTACGACAAGATAAATAAAAAACGCGATGTTCTTTCACTAAAAATAGTTAAGCCCAGTTGAAGGAAGATTTTTCCTAACACGGATGTTTTTTTTTCAAGTCACACCGACTCGTTTATCCAAAACAATCGACTTTTTAAGTCAACCCAAATAAAATATACTTTCACTTGTATCTGAAGCAGGCTCTCTTAGATCAGTGTGATAATGACTCACCCTCGCCCACAGTCATTAGGAGGCTCTATATGTTTTTAATTTGCAAGCACCCACCTTGCGTCCGGATAATAATCCGACGGACAATTCGGTTTACAGCTTAATGGCCATAAATTGCGTGACACAAAGACATCCCTCCAAGTGCTGCCTCCTATCTTGCTTTTCACTTCATCCCGATCAGCAAGCTCTTCCAAAAGTGAATCACTTCCAAATGGCTGTGCGCTATATTCATTGTCATTCCTTCGTTGCAAGTGAACATTCCTCTTGGAATGAACCTCCAAATCACAAGCACTATTGCTGACCTGACGGAACGGAAGTGAGGACGCACTGCACAAAATTGTCACGAATATGTATGCCACAAACATAGTATCTAAGCCGAGAAAACGCACTTTGCAAACTGAAAGCTTAACTTGGTAGCTGCAGTCCTTAAATAGGCTGGCTTACTAGACCTGGTGCTGATCCCAGAGGACCTCTCCTGATATTGGCGCATGTTGGTTGCTTATGAAACAAAAGTGGTCGTTTATTAAATTGTCTAGAAGTGCGTGAAATTGAAAAACGAATGTTTGTATTGTACTCGTAGCTGCAGCAACTGTCCCAGAAGAAATCAATTTCAACTTTCCCATATCGGCCATGCGAGTTTGATTGAAACCAAAGAACACAGAATCCAAACTATGTGGGTTTAAATTTACTTCAAGAATGTCTGCAGATGGATATGGTTAACCTAATAATTGTTCTTTTCAGCTTTCCAAAAATAATTAAATTCAATTTGACCGAATTTCTTGTTTCTGTCCGAGAGTTCGGGTTATTGGCTTTGAAAAATTCACCTCAGCAATTTTTTTTTTGGCCGGAGCGACAAAATTTAAATTCTAGAAAACGTAGGGCTCAATCCTTAAAATAATGGCAGATACTTCCTTCGGGTGAGTTGGAGACTTCAATTCTTTTTATGGCATGTTTTTGACATTTGCAGGAAAAGTTTCCAATTTATTTAAATGATGTAGAGGCCAGAAATGATCCTAGACGAACCAGCTGTACATGTACATTCAATTGGCATTCTTGAATTGTCATTCAATGACAATGTGTGGATCTCGAGAAAATTCCTTTTAATTAAATCAGAAACCCATCAGCTTAAGAGGAGCTTATACCTCTACCAATGAAAAGGTGACAACCCATCCTTGAACAAAATAAAACAATTCGAAACCCGCAACTTTAAGATCAATAAGTCTTTTTGTGGTTCCTTTTTAAAAAGGCTTTGCTGGAATCATTGTTCATGGTCCAAGTCTAAATACTCACTGAACATCACGTGTTCATTTAAGAAAAAAGAAAGTTTGAATTTTCCGAGCCTCAAATTTTTCTTGTTAACGCAGCCGCTGAAATGTAAATACGGCTCAATAGAAGAGACCATTTTATGAGAAAAAATTTTGTTTTGCTGCTCAGAAGCCGAATCCTTATGATAAATTCTCATCAGGCACGTGCGACTAATGTTCAGATGCTGAGGTCATTGACGCTTCGAGGTTCACGGCTTCAAGTGCATACTTTCGAGTGACAATTTTTTCTTGATGATCACTTTACGCTCTTTTAAAGACTGACCTTATGACCTCACATGCGGAAGAAAGGTCCTTAATTTTTTTTTTGGAACCAATATTCGCTTTTCAGAAGATTCAGCTAGGCAATGTCGTAAATGAATACTTTCTTTTGGGAATTCATTTTCGAGATTCAAATAAAAGAACTCAAATATATTTTAAAAAATATAAAAATAATATAATGTTATTATCAAGAAAGATTGTGAATAAAAAAGACTTAAACCTTAAGTAAATGACTGGTGCATTCAATTTTTAGCAATCATACAATTGAAATTATTTCATATATTTCTCTAGAGTCTTACGTGAATTCACTTTAATAACGTTATTTGAATTCACTTAAAGTAATTGAACTCACTTCAAAATTATATTGTTCTGTAAAAAGTTTCTTCTACATAATTTTTTAACATCCAAATCGTGATCGGAATGAGCGGGATCACAACATTCCACTTTACTCCATCCTTTCTGATCTGCCGCATGTGATTCGCCGATTTTTCAGTTCTATAAAAAGCTTAACTAGGACATGTAAAGATTGTAAGCGAGATTCATATGCCTTAAATTCGTGACCAAAAACTTAGTCCGGGGTAGATTAAAATCACATGGCTCGCCTTAAGCTGAAATTCATCCCGACTAAACTAGTCCGAGCTCGACTTATATGACGTGACAATACACAAACGTTTATCTCGACACATCAAGTTCAAGATGTCATCAGCTCACAAAACTGAATTCACTGAATCCAACTTTTGACTTGAGCTGTAACCAATTTCTGACTTCAAAAAAATGGTGACATTTTCTTTGAAATTGCAGTCTTTTTTTCGCAAAAAAGGTTGGAAGCGATGGACTCGTGTCTTTTCCTCTTTCACTTTCTTTAAATGACATTCAACATCCTTTCATAGGATTCTTTTCACCATTCGTTCGACGACTGCGATGATCCTCCTGGCAGCGTATATGAATATGCCCTCGTGAAGACCTAGATTTTAGTGTTGATGAAAAAATAGATTCCCCTATTCCTATTGGACGTAGGCTTGTTTCAAACTTAAGGCTTACAAGGTTTTTGCTTCCTACCATGGTCATTCTTTTTAAATAACAAAAACCATAAATTTAGTATAAGTCAGATCGGGTATTTCTATCTAAGCTTAAAAACACAATTTAATAATTATTTATTAGGGGTAATTAGTAAAAAAAAAATTCAGAGTTGCCGAAATATGGTCTTCGTTTATCCTTTACCATTATTTTTTACAGCTGATACAGTAACCACTATAGCCAGGCCACCCAAGGAACGAACTACTATCGCTGGTCGACCACTATAAGAGTACAAGTTTGAACCCAACGGCAAATGGCTAGATATTTTTAGGATTCAAACTTTGTGCCAAAAATTATCTAATTGAAAGGCAGGCTCGGAACCACCTGCGCCACACAGCTCTAAGTAGTAAATTTATCCTACGTGATTTACTGTATCAAAGTCTATGCAAAATTAAGTAGATACAAAAAACTATGTCATTTCTTACATTAAATTCGAAATAATATCATCATAATATGTCCCTTCCACTTTTGCTCATGCTCACTTACTTTGGGAGAGTCTGAAAGTCTCAAGCCAGAAAAATGAAAAGCGTTCTTTTCTTAAATCCTTCGTCTCTTAGAAGGCGTTGAGAGAAGACACTCTAAGCAACTGTGATCGACGTTTAATTGTAGATATGTTTGTATGTCGCATCTCGTGAGAACAGACAAGGAAAGCATTATCACCAGAAGAAGGAAGTAGAAAACCTATCTACAGGGATGACTTGAATAAGGTCTAAACTGGAAATTCCGGCATGATAAGCGAGGAGTTCAATCACCATCATGGTTTTGTCACCTGTCGAAGACCAAATCACCGTTCAAATTGTCTGCCACTGCTGTAATGGTCATGTAGTTGTTAAGGCTTTGGTTAGCTCGCAACTTTACCACTTTCCTTAAGCCTCCATCTAAGTTTGTTTGTTTCACTCTCTGTTAATCCTGGCTAATTGCCCACCATCCGGTTGAACGAGCCTCGATTGATATACTCTCCCCCTCGTTCAAATTAATCGTACTAACAAATGTATCCCACCATGTTGTAAAATTTATTACCCGCTAAAGAGGTTCATCAATCAGTGCGGAAGCTATGCCAAACTGTGGGCACCGAGGAGTTTTAATTAAGTAATTCTGCACCGATAATGGGTTATCCTTTAGACCGTATCCCTCCTCGCTGCACGACGATTCGCTACACGCATCTCCATGTGCACATTGAAACACAAATAAATTCGCCTCTCAGCGCCCAGCCCCAACATGGAAGAAACGCAACGAAATCGTGACACTAGGATCGTAAAAAAAATACACAAACAAATTCATCCAACAGGCTGCTCCGGGGGGATCGCCCTCATCCGCAACACTGCCTTCTGATTTATTATACAAATTATACACTATCATCGTTCAGACAGGATACAGTGATACATGCTTCTTTGTGTCTAGTTCCTTGCATATCGTCTTCAACATAAATTAACCGCAGCTCTTATCCAAGCATAGACAGAAATTTAACCTATTGTCTTTTTTTATTTGCAGACCGAAATCAACGAAGTCTTCGAGCAGTACGAGGCACGGCAGAAAGACGAATTGGCCACATGTCCTGGTCCAGATGGAGATACCGCCGATGCCATCAACCAAATGCTGTCTGACAACAAATTGCCATCGGATGAAATGTCAGCGCAATGTCGCCTCAATGGTGATGGCACATACAGCATGAAAGTGAATGGCACCAGCAGCGGTAGCGACCAATGCGACATTAATGGTTCCTGCAACAGTGGTCGCTACTTAACAGTCCCAGTTGCTGTTGATACTACTCCTTCCGAATACAAGTTGGCTCCTTCAACGCCGACCATAATGTCAACAAACACGTTTCCTAGTCTAAATCATCGTGGCAATGACCAAACAGAGCAGAAGCCATCACCGGCGAGCAGCAACAGTCGTGCGTCCACACTCAAGCGATTGAACGGTCAGAATGATTACTCGCGAAACGCTGTTGTTAGAAATACATGCTCGCCAGAGTATCTGCATCAGGACCAGGACCAGCACCAGCTGGGCAACAGTGATTCCAGTGATGACGTTAACATATGGGCTAACAAATTCCTCCGGGAATTGGACAACTTAATGGGATCAGATAAATGGTCTACCGCAAGAGCCAGCATTACTGGCGGTGCCTCTGCTGCCGCCGCTTCCTCCTTCAAGAACAGTATTCCACGACCAGAGAAACATGTAAGTATCCGTACCAGCTAGTCGGTGTTTGTTTTAGATTCTTTAATTGAGTATCTACGAGAAAAATAAATTGCAATCCATCCACCTAACTGCTGAGCTTCATAAAAATTTAATTTGAGATCTGGATTGCTGGGGGGGCTGGCGAGCGTCGACTATTCCGTAAATTATATCGCAAGAAGGTGTTAAGGAGTGTTCCAGATGATTTGCATGCAAATCTTTGGGGTTTATCTAGTGGAACCGTAAAAGTGGAACGATTCGGTTGGGCAATTAAGAGGTGTTAGGTAATTGGGACAAGTTTATGCATCAGGGAGCATAGCCGCGAATGGAATGGAAATTAAAATAAATATTCGTTCATTTGTTGCGGATGGGGTTTTCTTTCCTTTTGTTTTTGTTTTTTTTTTTTTACTGCGACTTTCACAATGGTGTGATGAAGACATGTTGCAAGAGTTTCCGGCGATTGTTTTTACTTTTATTTTAACTGTATTGCCCTCGACTTTGTTCAAAACTTGCAAGCATTACCTTGCGACTTTGTCCGCGTAGGTTTCTTGAACAGAGAAAAGTTGTAGGCCTCAAAAAGGTTAACTCGACGCCCTATGACCCCAAAGCGAAGTGATTGTCCAAAAAATGTTACGAAATTTCCTTACAATTAAGATAATTTGTTTATAAACCTTAACATCTCGAGATATGGAATCGCAGACTTTTTAATAGAAGGTTTTTAGTTCTAAAACTTTTCTTTAGAAAGCAAGTGAACATATCTTAATGCAAAAATATTACACCCTTTTTTCAACAACTTTACTAAAATAATTGGACGCCACGAATTTATAGCCTTTGTTTGCTCTGAAGGTCCATTGTAAATATTGTTTTGAGGTTTTATTAAATCGGGCGGATAGTTCCGAATATTAGAGGAGAAATTCGATTATTAAAATTGACTCATGTTTTAATTTGTGACCACTCAAAAATCACAAATGTGGACGGAAACTAATTTTACACCGAAAAGCCTTTGACTCTCAGTTCACAGTGAACTGAATGAATTAACTAGATAAGGCTTATATCATGTTTGGTTTTCAATAAAGCTTAATTTTTAAGCTTTTCCGCAACATAAATTTTGAAAATATAAGGTCCGAACGGGTTGATCGCTAAAATTCGCTTTTGAAATCGCTCATCATTGCTGTTTGCAGTCTAGGCATTAGAGTTGTAAAAGAATTCATTATTTCGGGAAGAATATTTTCTTGAATTTATCAGAATCGATTTAAAGTCCTTTTCCTAAAAAAAGAGCGGTATTTTAAAAAACCGAATCACCATACTTTTGAAATCAGTAATAGGTATATTCAATTTGAACTACTCATAAAATTAAATCAAATGCTTGCATGATTTTGAATTAAACTATTGAATTCACTTGACTTTGGGCTGAAGTCCGCAGTGAATCCACACAAGACCAGTTGAAGTCTGCGAATTCAACAGAAACAGAGCGGGTTTAATGCAGAGCAATTATTTTTCAGCTGATGATTTAGTGAGTATAATGAGTCGAGATACATGTTTTCGTGCTGGCGAGTAAAGCTGTGAATGAGATTAAGTTCTTGGCAAGTGAAATCAAGTGAGTTAGGTGTGTCTCGAAGGAAAATTTCAGAAGCATTTTAAGAATTCAATTTAGATTGTAAATTTTCATATTAATTAATCGCTCCAAGGTATTTGCCGCCAGCAACTACACACACATACGTCATTTACAAATAAAATAGGAAGCAAAGGCCTAAGGTGGCTTCCTTGTGGTACTCCAGAAAATTTTTTTTATCATTCTTGATCTTGCAACCCTTTAAGAAGCTAGTTTAATTCTATTTAGTTAATAACTCTCAAGCCAACAAATCAATCAAAAATATAAATCTTACATATGTTGATAAAAAGAAAATGTAGGTTTCCCAAAATATCAACAGTCATACCAACCTGTCAACCCCCTTTTCGAATAAGTTTCTATGAGTAATCTTGTTGTTGAGAGCCTGAATTGATTATCGATTTTTCGCAAAGCACCGATGTTTAATGGTGACCTAAAAAGACATACCCAGCGCCATCGAATCACAGCTCTGTTGCTGCCAAGCAACATCACCAAAACGCTTGAAAACGCCCTGACCTTTTTTTTTTTGCTCATCAAAAGTCATGATCATGCCTCGGTAATGCTCTCTTTTCATTGAAACGTTTCTTCCATTGTCTTTTGTTAAGCTTCAAGGTAATTTACTTATATCCTCGTTGGAAAAATTCCTTGTGGACTATGCATAGAGCAAGCTGGAGGATGAGCTTGTACAAAAAAGGGATGTAAGACCTCTTTATTTAATTGAACAAAGCAATCTTTTCGGCGACAAGACTTGCTCAAAACTTATGATGTTATTGATTGCACGCAAGCTTAATTTAAAACACTTTAACTAGAAACTTTATCTTTCGAATCGTAGTCTGACATAGAAACTTTTGCTTATAACATACCCATTAACTGTGTTAAAGATGCAAATGTCGACATAGTTTCTATGTAAGTCAAGGACAGTTACAGAAAGCCTGGTTTTTACTACAACTTTTATACTCACTAAGCTTAAGGCAGAGCATAAATCATTTTGTTTTCATTTTACATGAAAGGTTAAAATAAGTCAAACTTGCAGCTCAGAAATTTGACATGTGTTTCATATGTTTATGACTTGTAACGACTGCAAAATGTTTGTCCTCACCAGACTTCGCACATTCATGTTGCACCGTTGAATAACGAATTGTTTTATGTGTGGCTATTAAGTACTTTGAAGTTTAACAAGTTGTTTTGTTTTTATTCATAAAAATCATGGTGTGAGGTCAAAAGGCATTCAGCACTTCATGTGCCCTGTGTTGTTGACTTAATGGCTTTATTACATTGAAAGCAAGGCCAAAACCAGTTCAAATATCAACGACAAGCTAACTCGTTACTTAAAAGTGAATGAATTAAACTCCTTCTGGAAGCTTAAAAACAATGTAGCTGTTGATTCGTTAGAAAACAACAAGCGTATTAGTTTTCTATGAAGCTTGGTTTTTAAAAGCATCGCGGCCATTCTGTACTTCTAGCTTATATTTTACTTATCAGGCTATGGATCCCTAAAGTATATAAGCCCTAGCCAGAGCTGCTATTCATCCTTCAGGAGCCGGGCACGAAGCCTTTAAACGGAGCGGTAGATCCAATTTTTTTTTCTTCTTTGGAAGACATTCTAAGCTGAAGCATAGTTCGTCGTTTATTCAATTTCGCCGAACCAACGAAGTCAATAGGCTTGTGACATTCGGACTAAAATCTTTGCAGTCCGAAAATTCACCTTCCTCGCAGACCGATATTTTCTTTTTAAGATTCCTTAAGTCATTAAAATGTTGTCATAATCTAATGATCTGCTTAGAGTCCTTTTGTCCTCGGAGCGGCACCCCAAGCAACATCAAAATTGTGATGCTTCAGCTGGCTTTTCTTCCACATCAACATTGCCCCTAACCGTCGAGTACAAAACTACCAACTGTCGGCTGATGAAGCAAAATCTAGTCGATAATCACTCGTCATCATTTGGGGAACTGTAAAGGTTGCACAAAAATTTGCCTGAACCATGTACCTTCAATTTTGGTCATAAAAACGATATTTCATTGAACGTATGGAATTTACCTTTACCGAATTCTATCCAATTCAATACATGTCTTAGGTATTTGAATCTAAATCGTCCATGAAACGTTTTGGCATTTAATACCGGAGTAGGATCATTTCACAATTTCCTCTTAAATTGTAGCCCGATGTTATTTTGTCGAGGCTTTGATCCGTCATAGAATTATTGATATTCAGCCTTGATGTACAGATGCGCCAAATGCCTTTTGTATGCAAGGAGGAGAAATCATTCGACATGGTCTTTTTTCATAGCTGTATCGGGAGATTCTAACCTAACCTATTGATGGCCTGTGACCACCCCAACGATTTTACATAAACAATGGAGTATTTGTTGAATGTTTTGCGTAGTTTTTTCCGACTGAAATTGGCATAGGACGATATATCCCTGTGAGCAAGAACAAGTTCAGCAAGACATGTCAGGCATATTTCAGAGAGACTTTAGACTTTAGAAGAAGACGGCTTTTAGATTAAAAGCTGTAGTGCACGCGTCTATCCGATTGCAATAATATGCCACAAAAAGAATGGAGGTAACAGACTTAAGACTTCGACAAAAAATGTCACTTAAATTCCTGAAAAAATTAATGGGAGGATACAGCCTACTCCAATCACCTAGTTGGCCTTCTAGACTTATCCTAAACAGATTTCTGGACTGAAACTGTTTTTTTTTTTTTTTGAAAAGAGAATCCGGTCAATGGTTTCTTCAATACCGCAGGAAATAATCAATAGATTTTTGTTTACACCATCTGCGTTTACAGCCAGGCGGCTATCAAGACTCCGAGCTTGAATTTTGTGTGCACATCTTAAAAGATTTGATAACCGCCTGTGTGCAAGGACAAAGAGATATATATTCAAACCAGAAAGTTGAAGGACAAATTCAACAAATACAGAGCTCTTTAATATGCCAATCCTTCCCTGTCATCAGTGTGAAAATAAAGGCCGTCCGCCAGCTGCTTTGCGAAAGTCCAACACTTGCCGTAAGGAGAAAGAGTACTCGAAACAGAGATGCCGCTGTGCGTGGAACAAGATGACCTCTTCAATGCTAACTTCAAACTCATACTTTTCATCTAGAATTCTCCATAATAAACTTAGAACTCGCTTTTATTTGCAGACCCCTTCCATAACCACACCATATTTGGGCATAATAGAACATTGATGCGGTCTACGTACCTAAGTTTCATTGCTTTTAGTTTTTCAACTCTCAACCCATAGTATCATTCTATCTATTTAAATATGTTTACGGAATTTTTGATTAATATCCTTCCGACTTTCAAAGTTTCAAAATTATCTGCAAAAACGCGCTTACTGTAATGTTTGGGGGCTTACTTTTAACAATCGATATTCCGGTACTTAGCTTTCAACATATACAACTTCAAGTTCTGCATTTCGTTTTTTGTGAATTCAACTAACAAAATTGAAATTTGTAGTGTTCTGCATTTTACTCGTTTTCGAACATGCAAATTGGCGTTCCTCATTTCGAATCCATCATTCAGAATTCTTGATAGAATTCTAAATTGCGAGTAGCAGTTTGTGCATAACATTTGCGGGACAAATTTTCATAATTAAATGTAGCCTGAATTTCTAAGAAGCCATTTCCGTTCAGTGTTTTCCAATTTTTCAACGAAATAATTGTTGGAAACGCTCTCGTGCCATATAAGAACTCTACCTTAATATACTGTTCTTCTGAAAATAAGTTGGAAGGGCTTAAACATGCGTATACATATATGCGCCCTCCAAACATTCCGCTACCGCATTCCAAATTTTTATGTCCTGCAGCTTAATCCAATTGTCAAATAATTTATATTGTAATGCATTTAACGTCTACTAAAGCCAATGTCAAAATGTTCCCAACTAACCTACCAAGTTGATGGTTCAAATCAATAGATCATTTCAAAATCCACTTTCGGCAAAATGCCAACAAACATTTTTCTACTCACCCTTTAACTGTTTTTGAACCTAAAACAAATCATAGTCTAATTTACTTTTCTTTAGTTCTACTTCCACTGTTTCTGGCAGCTCTAAAATTTGCAATCGTTTACGGTTCGAAAATGCATCCATTTGAATAGAAAATACTTTTTTACAATACGGCAAACAACTTTCACGATCAAATTTTATATTTTAATGTCAATTTTGACATTTCGAAAAAGAAACCGAATTAGTCGCAACTTTAACGTGAAATACAGAATATGGGGTTTAGTATTTTTATTCATAAAACTTTGTTCTGATTTTAGTAAATTAGGAGATAAAAAATATGAATTTGATTAAATTCCGTAAATTTCAAAATTCTGTTTACTTATAGAATAGAGCAGTTTAAGGTTTCGGGAGTAAACAAAATTTTATAAAATTGTATTTTTTCATCTGATATGAATAATCCTAATTTACATTTATCATCGGACACCCATACCAATAAAATAACCAGAAAAGATTTATATGGTACATCTTTCTAAAAGATAAAGTGCGAGTCGGACACGCACACGAAGGGTTCCGAACCACCGTTGTATGAACAACAAAATGTTTTATTTTTAAACTGTCCATAGGCTACTTCTTGGCGAAGAATGGAGTTGTGTTTTAAAAAAATGTAATGTACTATTTACAAATTAACAGCCGTATCTTTTGACTGCAATGATTTAGAAGCTTGATTTTTTACAGCTTCCAACGACCACAGCTATAACTACTCGCATTAAGGGTCCGACTTTTAGTTCTATTAAGTACTGTTTTTCCTTTTTGAGGTACGGAACCTTCAAAAACAATTTTCAAAAACATAAATGAAAAAACTAGATGATTACATCCGCACCTAGTCTTTCATTTCTCATTGATTCTTCGAAACATAGTGCCCTGTCTCATGTCACTTTTTTAAGCATCGCAATATGTTTTTTTCAATGCAACTCATGCCAGTATTGTAAACAACTGAAGCCAAAAATAATAAACACGAAAAAGTAGCACAAATGTCACTCATCGAATAGCCTTCAACGCTTTACTCATTCTGAATATGCTGAGTTGTGCAGCAGCAATACATTCGGGATGACTTGGTTCCACAACTCAATGTCCGTTCCCATTTCACAATCAAAACATAAATCTTTCCCATCTGTCGATTGGTGACGGCTAATCTGTTTTATCGCTTTTCACTTCCGTATTTCAAATCCAATACAATTTTATGATTTCGTTGAAATTAGGTCTTTGGAATAACAACTCTTCTTGAGAATCCAAACCCGTTTCTATTTATTGTGAAAATCTTTGTTCTTCGGAATCTCTTCAATCCAATCAAAATTTACGCATCTGCTAACCGAGGTTTTTTCTAACCTCAAATAGACCAAAAGTATAAAATTCTCATGAATTAATTGATCCATAAAATTATGCCCCCTATCAGGCTATTCCGTGTGCAACCTTTCATCGATAGACTTTCACGACTTTGCGCGAGCCACTGTCGACGCAAGCTTTGGTCCCACATGCAGAACTTGAGCACCAAATAAATTTAATTGAACTGCTTAATGAGGCTCGAATCCGAGGAGCGGGAAAAGCACTCCACTAAAAAAATGTTGTAAATGAAATTTATGACGTCAGTAAAATTTTATTTCCACTCACCTAATGTAATGTTAATTTGACTCGTGTATGCGCCGCCGTCGTGCGGTCCAAGCCCACCAATGGGCCGCCACTCCACCGATAGATAGACGGTAAGAGACCGAAACCAAGTACAAGACCACAAGTTCCAGCTCCAGCTTTAGCTCCGCAGCCGATCGAGTTTGTGATGCTGAGCATTTGATTATTTTGCTTTATTGATCCGTCGGAGCAACCTGAACTAAATTCGCAATTTTGCGGATCGATTTATGAAATTGTTCGTGAAATTACCATAAATACGGATCGGTTGTTTGTGAACCGTTGGAACACATGTCGCTCTGGGAATGGAACTGCGGAGTTAGTTCGTTGTCTGGAGTGGGTCTTTGTTTTTGGGCACTCTAATGTGGAGTATCTATCAGCCGTATCAGCGCGGCGTTGGTGATGGTGGCACCACCGGTTTCTGATTTGAAAGTGATGTTTATGACATGTTCGGCTATAAATTTTGTGACAGAAAGATATCGGGATGACATATTTCCAGATGACAAGTACCAGTAGAGTGGATGCTTTCAAGGTACCGGCATGTATCGCTGATCTGTAAGAGGTTTTGTTTTTTTCCTTTGCGGTACTCGCAGAGATTTGTGTGACGACGTGCGCCGTTTTATACGTTTTGCAGTCGGAAACATGCTGCGTCGTGGAGACTGTTTTGCTTGCGTTGAAGATTAAGACGTTAAATACTGTGACGGATGCCGGTAGTAGTTGAACCCTTTTTACGTGCTGTGCTACAACAGCTTATAATGTCAGAAATATGTCTCTAAACGATCGGGTTTCGGCACGTTGTCGTTATGAGTGCCAATTCATTGTCACCAGTCACCAAAGCCTTTTTAGAAAGTAAGTGACTTAGTTTATTTTATGTGACTTAAATATGGTTGTAAATTTTTTAAATGGTTTATTTTCTAAGTCAACTCATATGTCAGGCTTTTGCCGTGTTTAAAACCGAGTGCTTTTTTTTCAAAGTTTAGAACTTTCCATTGTGTTCTCCGTCAAACCCGTCTTTTGTTTTACGTATACTTTGGCAATTCACAATGCATAGACTTTCACCCAAAACTCCTTTAGAAATTATGGGCAAAATCGTCCATGGGATTTACTGGTTTGCGTACCGGAAAATCCGTCGGTTCTGTAATGGTGGTGGTGACAAAGACAATCCAGACTTATCGATTCGACGATGTTTTCAGCAACCGAGCCTTTATCAGTCCACAACGTGAAAGATCTTAAGGCATGAATTTTATTGTGGTATGGAACCCTTCGTAATCGCATTTGGCTGCATTTTTTTTTTTGTTTTTGAAATTTATGTCAACCTTTAAATTTATTTATCTAATACTTTCTAAAAACGGCAGTGGTCTAATGGGCTCATGAGTCTGTTCTCATAAAACCGCGATTTAATAAAAAAAAAAGGAAGAAGACTGTATTTGGTTGGAATTGCCAAAAAAACGTGCTGGGGTGCGGTTGCACTGTTCATTTGAAACCACATGTCCTCCAATCCGAATTCATTACACCACTAGTCATAGTTGCGGTGTTGTCCATGGCATAAATAGGCCTCGTGGATTTTATTGAATTTGAGGTTCCCGAGAGTGTGAACGTACTTTAGAGTCGACTGAAAGTCTGCAGATATCAACTTGCATACTGTGAAATCTTTCCCCAAACTGCGCCGCACAGATAAGGGTGCAATAGCTTATTTCGTACGTCGTTATCTGGGTTAGCCACGATGCCAATTTTTCTACCTGGAATAAGCACTTACAAGCCTTTCCGCAACTCTTCTGTAACGTGTTTACCAAAGGAAATCCTTGAAATGAAGGCCTTTTTCAGGGACTTTGGGAAACGAAATTCAAAAGAGCAATAAGCTCATTTTGGACTAAGAATACCTGAGCCTTTAGTTACTTAAGTTCGTTAGGTTGCGCGGGATGTTGTAAAATCAGGCTATTTATAGAAGAGAGGCAAAATAAATGCATCGCCTAATATTTAAAGTATAACGATAAGTCGTTTGATAAGGATTGGAAAACTAATAAATTTAAGCGGGTTTTTCAGAGAGAGGCATGATGTAGATGTGGCTTCAGCGCTGTATTAGGACTCTTCAATTCTAAAACACTTGGCAGGCATTTTCGAGAAGTGTGCGTGCAAAGGTGAGACAAAGATATCAGGATTAGAGACTGCTTTCGACCACCGATAAATAAGCCCAACGCTTGAGTTAGCTCTGCTTATGACCAGGTCAATGTGCGATTGGAAGAAGGGCTGCCAATCGTAGAGAACACAAAGATCACGCATCGAATCAAGAAATGAACAGGTGATCCGTCGAAGAAATTGAGCACACCGCTTTTATTAACAACTATGTCAGTCTCCTTCTCGGATATGGTCCCAAGAAAAGGGGTCACCTGCAATGATTATTATTGGTCATCACAGTTGAAAAGCTTCCGCATGGTGTTTGTAAACGGCCTTTCGGCAATAAATGCACACTCAATGATGTGCGAGTAGGGATAATCACATCGTCACCAGGATCTGTCTCTCATTGTGCATATTTTACATGCAACATACCAGCCCCTGGGGTCGGTTTCGAAGCTGCCAATCAACTCACAATTGGGAATTCCTCGTTCTCAAGTACTGGTTCTGTCATTCTTTTTACTTCTACAATCTTAAACACTCCTTCGACTGACCCACCAAGCCATGTACAGCTTGGAAATTCGTTTCAGAGTTGTAGGTTTGATTTCCGATTCGTTACGCCTTCAGTTGCTTGATCGCAATAATGTTATCGATGAGATCACCCCAACGCAGGATCTCAAGAGCAAGTGCGAAGATGACAATCTGGGAGGATCGTCAGCATTTCTATTGAATACTAGAACTCGAGGTCCACAGAATCTCCAGAACCAAGTAGGTACATGCAGAGCCACACCGACGGAAGTCCATAAACTGCCATGTCACCGGTAACATCTAACTGTCCCGGATCATCCAACATGCCCAGACCATCGTCGCGACCCGGTCAAATTTCTGAACATAAATCACATTCAACCTGTGTCGACAAGGCATCTATCCAGAGTGTTGTCAAATTTATCATAGACTGGAGCGGTTCCTACGCAACTGACCCACGAGTCACGAGGTTTCCTAGATACTCGCACCGGCATCACCAGATGGTTAGCCAACGTTCCAATGGAATCCCGACGGTCTTCAAATCATCGAGCAGTGTTTTGAGACTCGCTGTTCCATTCAAGTGCTCAAGGATTTCATATAATTCACGAGGCATGAAATTATGCCAGAACTCGCTCAGGGTAGCTTTATAGCTTTAAGTGAATCCATCAGCTCCACCAATTGTCCCCGTTGGGAGTCCTGGTTTAGTCATATGCCGAATTAAGATACTCTTCTTCCTTCAAATCACACGTATTCCCTTCCCAGGAATAGATCGCACAAGCAGTGCATCGTAGGTGCTGCCGATGATCTACGGTCTTAGCTCGAATATCACCCAATTAGCCGAACGGAGGGAACAAGCACCATCACAAGCCACAAACGCAACATGCACTCTGCTGAGACGCTTTGCATAAAACGATACCCAGCCAGGCGAATGTTCGCTGTTTTCAGCTCTGAGGGATCGTATGGCAAATCCAAAGCTTCCGAATGACATGCCTCCACGCAACGCACAGATTCCTGAATCTCAGTCAAAAGTCCGGTCATCTGTTCAGGTGGGCTCAAGTCCTGGCCCAACGATGCACTCGCCGAAGAAGCAAATACGACAAGTTGGTCCAACACAATAAAGCTACCGGATGAGTTTGAATCAGGGACCCAACTGTTAATTTCTCTCTAACCACCAACTCAAAGGCTGGCAAAATCTGGTTTACCCATGAAATTTATGTCCAAAATAAAGTACGGCTCAAGTTTATAAGTCTAATAAATCAAAATGTAATTATGTATTAATTATGTAATCAACCATTTTATAAAATAAAGTTTAATTTACTTTCAAAAAAAATAATAATTTTGCAGTAAGATAAAGTTCTTCGCAAACTTGACTAATATAGCATTCCATCGCTTGTCAACGTGTTTTCTACACATACATTTTGGGCCAGCTTGTTTTACAAACCACTTAAAACACACCTGGAATTTCTTACAGGACCTTGGTTCTCGGAAGATGAACAGAAAATGTTTGCAGTGTCTTTCAGGCCTTGGCATACCATGATTCGAGAATATATCGCCAGATATATCGTAAGACGGTAGATATGTAAACGGCTTAAGGGAATTGCATTCTTACAGCCAATCTTATCAAAATATACACAATGTGAACATGATTGTCTTCTACGAGTGTCAAGAAATAGGAATATCAATCTTCGGAAGAGAAAAAGGAGCAGATCTGAAAATAGTTGACCGTTTCCTTTTTCATATTTTTGACTGCAAAAAACATATGACAAGCAAAATCCCCAATCCTTAATCTCGTTCTGTAACATAATTTTTAGGAAATAAAGCTTCTGAGGCTTTTCTTACAACTTCCAACAACAAATATCTTGAAACTATGAGGCTCACATTTTACAACATCTGACTCCAGACTGAAATGCCAAGCTTATTGCCTCTTTATTGTTGAAAAGTAAAAGTTCAAGCTTCCATTTGTTAAGGTTAACGCCTTTCTTATCTCTAAACTTCTTTATTTTCCTTCTTGTTTAAAACGTTACAATTTATTTGAAGTTGAATAGTTCATAATGACTTCTTCTTGCCCAGCCTTGCATTCCATCCAGCCAACAACAGGCAGAATAATATATTTAAATAACTTCTTCGGTAAGTTCAAAAGGTCACACGCAATAAAACTTAATCCAAAGTTTTAATAATCAATACCACTTTAAAAGTATGTATGATATAACTCTCTCTGTCGCATTTACATGCCGCGCTTAGCATATTTTATTATACTCCAACCACAAAACACCTAAATGACCCTAAAAACCACTCGAAACATTTGCGAAGACCCGATTGGAATAATTTTTAAAAGCATACCCGCCAGCAAGACTCAGTTTTCATTCAGACCATTTGAGAAATTAATTACTCACTCCTTTGCCTTAATCAACTTCACCAATTGAAATACCCCCTTGACAGTCAAACATTCCACAGACGCATTCCCGAAAATTTAAACCACCAAAACATGTCACCATCGGACCCACACGACTTCTTCTAAATAAAGAAACAAAACGTTCTAGAACTCAACATCATGAAAATCATTCCATTCAAAGCGGGTACGCTGAACATCCGCATAGCGCAGGGGCGGACGCATCTGTTGCCCCAGTCTCGATCGAGATCTGAGGCACAACGAGCCTTTTATCGTTACATGCGGAGATAAACCGACCGAAAATTTTGTTTGTGGTTATTCGAATTTAAATGGTTGGGATGACACAAATTAATTACCCGTATCTGGGATAGTGTTCCACCAAACCCGACGATCTCTTCCATCTCTTCCATCTGGTGGGGTGGTGTCGTCTGGGTTCTTTCGAACACCATCGACCAGCATCTTTGTGGTTAAGTGTTGTTTAAGTCTGATTGTGTTTCTGGCGGAGGAATTCTTCAGCCATAAATCAGATCGTGCATTTGATGGAAAACGATGACGAAAGCTATCTCAGCGGGATTCGATTTTGAGTACCGCGAGAATGGTACTTTTTGATGAATTTTATCTTTTTCTCATTATCAGTTGGGGTCGATGAAGCGCGTAGGCTAAAAAAAAGATGAACATAAACAAATAAATCATTCAATCTTGCTCAGGTGTTGGAAAGAGGATACATAGGGCAGTCTGCTGTTACCAGGTATATATCGAAACAGGAATCGGCGGAAGCAACTATTATTTTCGTAGTAATATACTCGTATTCTAGAAGATGGATAGATTCTTTCATTGGGTGATCCCAATTTTTTATTTATTTTTAACGACTGTAAAAAAATAGAAATTACGAAACTGACAAAGATCAGGATTTGAGTTTCGTTGCGCTTGATTCGCTTCAATATTGTCGAGATCTTAACCTTAACTGTTTTGGGACCTTCTAATTCGTACGAAGGAAAATTGAACCCAAAAGGGCAACTACATACATCACAATGAAAAAAAAAATGTTTGCACCCGAATCACACAAAATGATATGCCTTAGGTTCCATCGCAACTGTTGTTTAAGATGCCATTCCACCTGTCAGCTCTATGCACAAAGTTAATATACATGCGACCGATTTTGATCCCACATTATTTGAGCGTATTTAATACTCAATAGGAAGGATTTTTAGTGATCTTGACTAATCTGTCGAGCGAGATGACATTTCTCCTGTTGTTGCTCGCTGATTTTGGGATTGCGTTAATCCACTCTTCTGGATTACCCCAGGTAGATCGGAAACAGCAATTTTTTAAGACTGTTTTTACAAAAAGGCGAATCCTCTTCTTCTTTCGCCTATCAACCAATTACTCTGACGTTCCTTCTCTTAGAGGTTAACGCTGATAAATCGGCAACCTGTAAAATTTTTCGAATTTAAAAATTTTTTTATTGATCCTTGGTATGGTTGCCAAGGCGAATGGGGCCACTAGTAATTTGCCTTTGCCTACTCTGGTGCATTCCAAGCGGAAACTTTGTCATTTTCGGAAATTCGTGCAGAGTGTAAGAAGAACAATATGATCTTTTGTGATACTAAAGGCATCAACATTCTTGAAATAGGTATCAAAGTCGATTCATGCGATCAAAAGCGTAAACCTAGTTGTCTTGAAGACTCACTTATTAATGAGACCATCAATCCTCGGAGAATCTATCTTCTCTTCTCCCGTGAACCTGGTGGAACTGCTTACCGCAGTGTACCTTAAGTTGATTGATATTATTTCAATTCAATTCAATTTATTCCAAAATTAAAACAGTACAAGTTAGGCTCAAGTCTTTTAAAGTACATTAAAGTAAGTTTAACATTTAAAAATGTATATGAGTATGGTAAGTGCATCGGACGGATGCGACTGTAAAGCACTTTCTTATCAAAGAAAGCAGTTCATTTACTTTTTATGTTATAGGCTGTGCTGAAGTTTAGGCCACTTCTCTGACATAAGAATAAAAAAATCATCCAGTAACAACTTCAATTCCGCTTTCATCGCAAATAGAAGAAATTCTGTAAATAATCAATAAACAAAGTTGAGTCACACGAACCTGAGGCATGTCTTGATGTTTTGAACTGATCAATGGTGAGCTTCCTGAATTTCATCTTATACAATTCTATACGAGTAAATTGTACCAAATCAGAAGAGTTAAGTGAAAGATTTGTATTGCTGGCTGAATTTTAAAACACTGCATTCTTTTGGGAATGCAGTCGCGTAAATTAAATCAAAAAATACAATTTTTTAATCGATGCAATTTTATTTAAAAAAAAAACTGAGACTTTAAACGGCTTGGATCATCAATCTTTCTAAGCCAATTGAGCATTAAATTTTAGCAATCAGAGAATTGAAATTATTTTCGGACATCAATTGAATTCACTTAATACAATATGAAGTCAGCAGCAAATCTTAATCGATAGAAGCCAGTCACTTGCTAGGCAAAGATCCGTTCTTCAGCTCTCGCCTGTAGGGGAGGTTTTCGTTTCACTACATGAAGTTAAGGCTATTGTATCTTCATTCTTCCTCGAAGCAGGAAACTTTAGATGGGCCAGTCTGACGGCCGATACTGCTGCAATTTCACGTTCGATATTCGTACGAAGTTCATCAAACGTCGCTGACTTGTTGGCATAGACCATAGATTTGACGTAGCCCCACAGGAAACAGTCTAACGGCGTCAAATCGCAAGACCAAGGCGGCCAAGCGACTGGACCATTTCGTGAGATAATACGTTCTCCAAATTGTGACATTCGCTGTGTGGCTTGTGGCGCCGTCCTGTTGGAACCACAGTCCTCCAAGTTCATATCATCCAATTGGGGCCAAAAATATTCGGTAATCATTGAACGGTAGCGATCCCCATTCACAGTAACGTGCTGGTCTTGATCATCACGGAAGAAGTACGGCCCAATGACGCCGCCGGCCCATAAACCACACCAAACCGTACATTTTTCGGGATACAATGATGACTCATGGAGTATGTGTGGATTGCTGCCTGACTAATACCGCATATTTTGTTTATTGACGGAGCCATTCAGCCAGAAATGAGCCTCATCGCTGAAGATGAATTTTCGATGAAAATCCGACCCATTTTCAAGTTGTTGCTCAGCCCAATTCACGAACATAAGACGCTTCTGGTGGTCAAGCGGCTTCAGTTCTTGCGTCAATTTAATCTTGTAAGGATGTAGGCCAAGATCTTTTCGCAAAATTCGCCACAATGACGTCACAGAGATGCTCAACGCTTGAGAACGACGTGTGAGAGACACATTTGGGCTTTCTGCAACTGAAGCCTCAGCGGCAGCAATATTCTCGACACTACGGACTGCTGGCACGGGAACTTTTTGTACTGTGCCAAATTTTTCCACTACACGCTCAATTGTTGATCTGCTAGGACGTAGTACTCTAAACGTTGAGGCCACTGACTCCGAATTTCGGTAGTAAATTTTAATAATTTCGACTCGTTGTTCTCTCGTATATCTCGTATATCTTTCAATCATGAAATGGCAAACCTTACTGAAGAGAAATGTCAAAAGAGCGGCAAGAAATATGGCGTCGTTTGCTGTCCCTATCGCTCTACTTTTGTAGCGTCCCTGTTGAAAAACCCTTAACATCTCATAAATAAGGTAACAAAGCTGTGGCATTAAAAAGGCACATAGTGCTAATTAGGTTCTCGCTGAATCCCCACTTTTACATTACCTCTATGCAGGTAACTATGCAGGCACTAACAAATTAACGCGTTATATTTTATTATCATTTTAAAATTGTTTTCGTTCAATTATTTGACTTGCAATTCAATCCGATGATTGGTTAAATTTTAATGAAATCGTTACGGACTTCAAAAGAATGGTGACGTATGTTTTTTTTAAATTCCAGTATTTAAAATAATAAAAAAACTTCAGATTATTATTATCTAATTCAACAGAATTATCTTCCCAAAATATTCAATTCTTTAACAGCTCTGATTGCTGATTGCGCCAAGGAGCAGCTCAGGTATTGTGGATTTCAAGACAATTGTGAAGTGATTGCCGCCGTTAAAGTATTTTTGAGAGTCAAGATACAGATTTTTTTCAAAAAGATTCTGGACTTAATGTAGAAAGTCTAAGCCAAATTAAGACTGTAGTACTGCATTTTAAATCCATTTTCATTACTTTTGGATCAGGCCATTTTTCCTACGTTTATTAGAAAACCAAGGAACGATTCACTGTTGATTCAAGGAAAGGAGTTTATCTTCTGATCGCAAAATTGCTTTAAAAAAAGTGCGTGCCATTTTATTGTTGACTACGCAGTAACAACTACTCTTCCGGCATTCTTCGCCATTCTTAAAAATTCAATCTACCCCACTCCCAAAAAAAGAAACCAACGCAAACGAAATATTTTAACCCAAATGACAAATGTGCACTACAAGTGAGCCTAATGAAAACATAAGACTCACGTCCTCGCAGTTGTCGTTCTCAGTTCATTATTTCGGTACCGAAACGACCAAAGAGTTCACAAATTTAATGGACTTCTGAGTTCTGACCCACATCCCGACACAGCCATCTGTTATTGTTCCTCCCCGCCCAGTGTTGGACTCTGGCATGCGGATCTGTGCGGATGCGCTACCCAAAACCAAAAAATCATATTAATCATCATTCCGGTCACAGGCATAGCAAGGAACATGAAAAAAACAAAAACGGCTTGGAAATTTGATGGTCCACGCAACAGTGTCATCGCAACAAAAACAATAAATTCAGTTTTCCGAGCAGAAGAAAAAAAAACAAGAAAGAAAATAATTGCTACAGGAAGCCCCATCCAACATGGTCCTTACCATTTTTGGAAAACCAGCTTCAACTCAAAGATGCGCTTGTGAGTTGACGTTTTCAAGGACCCCAACGACATACGCAGAATTCATCAATGAACAAAGGGCTTGGGGAAATTAAACTTTTAAATCACGCACCGCCTAATGACCAAGATGCAGTAGTTCCATGCCGCTGCTAAGTCAACAGCAACCACTTCACTTCGATGTAGATTGACATATCTGAGGCTGGAATCTTCGGTCTACAGTTTGGTGCTGCCCGAACAATGGCCGGACGCGAGAAAACAAAAATAACAAAAAAATATAAACATCCCAGCAACAAGTTGCTTTCGAGGATCTATTTTTTTGTTTTTGTGTTGTGCCGTGCATCTTGATCCCAGATAGTGATCTTTGGGATTTTTGTCCTCCGCTCTCATCGTGATGCAAACAATGCACTGTGCTCCATCTGCAATGTAAGACCGCGGACGAGTATGTCAACAGAATAGCAATTGTCAGCGATTGGATGGTTTTCTGTGCGAGGACGATGTTGCAATTGAATGTATGACTTGGAATCGAAATTGAAAGGGGACGACGACGCGCATGAATGTCACTGCGGAGTGCAGATGCTGAGGATGGAAAAAAAATGAAACGGAAATTGATTTAAATGACTTATTGGCAACGAGCCAATTGCGATTTTTGTCCATTCAATTGTTGCTTGTTGATGATGTCCGATGAGAGTTGCTCTTCTGTCGTTGGTTTGTGATGCCAGTTCTCGTTCCTTATATGGATTGGAAGTTTCATTTTTGCTGTGAAGAATTATTCAGGCTTGGTCTCTTTTACAACCTGTTGCATATGTACTTTCTGCCCTGAATGTTACGGGCTCAAATCGACACATGAATGAATCTGGGAATAACAAAAGTGCTGCAGTTGGTCTTTTAAAGAAGACCACGACATTGAGAAATCACAGAGGGCAAGAACTTCGCGGATAAACTATAGAAGTGCCTGTAAAATATTGCCCCTGGATGTGCTGTCGATTCCGAGAACTTAGCCTTTCGCAGACCAAAACTTGGCGAATTTTGCGTAATGACTTGAGGTTACTTCCGTACAAACTTCAACTGACCCAGGAGCCCAGTGCTAACGATCATAGACAACGACGTGTGTCTGCTAATTGGGCTCGCGTGCATTTGGAAGTTGACCCAAATTTCAGTTGAAAAATCATATTCAGTGCCGAGACTCATTTCTGGAAGAATGAATTGGTAAACAAGGGAATTTGTTGAATTAGGGACGATCAATCCACATGAGATCCACCAAATTTCAATGCATCCAGAGAGAGTCACTGTTTGGTGTGGATTTTGTGCTGGCAGCATCAGTCGATGAAAACCAATTTCTTCTAGCTCCGAAATGGACACCGACGACATGTGGTGCCTTAAGCCACTACGGACAATTTGTAAAAGCGATTTCCAAGCATGGTTATCTCAGGCAGAAGCCACGGGTATTGGCTACCGATATCTTCTTAGTTAGTTGTAGAATTTTCCCATAAACTTTTGCCTAGATCTTCTCGCCAGACGTTGTGAATTCAAATATCTCTCGAAGCGGCCAAAATTTTTTTTTAGAGTTCAAGGTTCAAGGTTTTGCCGAACATAAATTTGGTCATTCGAGGTAGGAGTTTCAGTTTCAGTTTCATTTCAACCAACCGAAGTAGCATCGATTGCCTGGGATCTCCATATCGTTAAATATATATTGGATCCCTTTACAACCTCCAATGATATTGCTTTCGATTGTGACAGATCGATTTCTTGTCAACAGCTTGACGACCACCTACTCAGATCTCTTTATGCTTTCTTAGATGCGAGCTTGACCCAACATCTGGAAAGACGCAAAAATGATATCGCAATATCTTTTCAATAATTGGACTGTGAAATGGCATGACAGCGGATCTTCTTACCAGTTGAAGTCTGGAATCAATCCAAGGTTCTTTGGCAAAACTGCACAGAATAACGAGTGCTTTTCGGCGTTTTACAACATAGACCGGTACGTTTTTTCGGGCTTCCTGAGTTCGACCATTTTCCAAAATTTGGCGGAGTGTAAAAAAAAAATCTTGTCGGGTTTATTCGGTCAAAGTCACAATGGATTTGAATGGTTTGTGTCTTGCAAAAAGGCTATGTCTTTAGTTACGACACGATGTAAGATCGACTTTTAGTAAATGGAATTTATAAAGCTGGTTTTCGAGTCATTGGAGATATTTTCGGCCTCGTTAACATGATAAATGATTTAGTACATGCTCTCTGACGGAACATCTCCGTTAAGTTAAGAAGCTCAACTTGTAAACAGCTTTGCTATTTAAACATTGGGTCGAAGAACTGCTACATCGGATTGTGGTGGCTTTTTCCAGACCATAAAGGTCTCGATTGGTTGTTCATACATACATAAACAATTATTTCTTAGGCTGGATGATATGGTTTTCTTCACAATTACCGCGGGACTGGGCGCTTGTTTCGCAGTCTGTGGAGAGGCTTTTGTGCTTTTGTTTTTCGCAGGATTTTTTTTTTCTCGTCTGCTTTTCTAGCTCTGTGCTCTCCTTTGCTGTTTTCTTTTCGGATCCTGGGTAAATCAAGTCCTTATGTACTCCACTTTCTTATGCCTTCATTTATCCAAAGCCCCACCTTTGCTACCTCCTTTTCGATAAATCAAAATGCACCATTGCCTTATTTTTACCTCCTCTTGGCTTGGCCTGGTCTCGCCTTGACATTAAAATATTTGCACATAAAGCTTAAACGGATGAGTCATGGTATTAGCAATGAAAAAAAGGACAGCACAAATAGAAAATAGTATACGCGACTTGGAATCCTGTACAACTGTACACAGTGGCCCATAGACTAGACTGTAACTAATCAGTTCACAAACTTGTGAAGACTATTCTACAGGCAAAGTTCTTGTGTAGTCATTGACAGTTGAAGTTAAATTATCTGCGGGACTAATTATCTACTTGGACCGAACAGACGTAACGAAGAAAATTAAACGGCTAAACGTTTAGCGATTGAACGTCCTGCCTTCAATTGAAGCAGGATCAAGGATTGAAGGATTTCAACTTCCTCAGTCTTCTTTTCCTTGCAAGAATGAAAGCATTGTTTCAAAAGAGTTGAGTGTTGAGATTTTTAAAGATTTCTTCTCGCTGCGTAGGCTACTGATTCCTTTTGAAAGCAGCATGCTTATAATCAGCACCATTTTAAAGCCCACAAAAGTGGTGGCTCTTCTTTAAAGTTTCCTTCTTTCTACTTAAAAGTTTCTCTATTTAGGGCTCCAACTCCAAAAGTATCAAAGAGGCTTATTGGACTGTATCTCCTGAACTTGAAATTTTCACGGACTGTGGACTACTATGGCCGCTATAACAACAAATACGAAAAATGACATAAAGTTAAGACTGAAGGGAGTTCCCAATTTTTGCGCCAAGAAGTAGGCTTTGAAGAATTTGAAATAAAAAAAACACGGTAGGGTTGCATATTGTACTGTGATACAGAACCTTCGTGTGCTCATTTTACCGCTTTTTAACCACTGTTCTGCTTGTGCTCTTCCATTCTTTCTAAAATGCTGAAAGAGCCCATTAGGAAATCACAAATCTTAGAATTTGTTTTGTTGGGCACGTGAACTCAAAGACATCGTCACCGTTTACGAAAGTCATACATTGCCTGCGAATTATGGTTTTCTCTCAACTCTCTTTTGCGGTCAGTTGCTCAAAAAACAAAAAAAAGTGGCACATCTCCTTTAAGGACGAGAGCTTAGTTTCCATTTGCGCGTGCGTCTTAATTTTTTCTGAAATGGGGGAGGTTGGACCTACACAGTTTATTGCCGACTCCGAATGGCCGAGAAGCTTTTCTTTACAGTTTGTACTCATTGGAGTGATTGTCAGTCGCTCGCGAGAGGTGGAGTCGTGAGAATTGCCAGAAGTTTTAATCCGGATTTGAATAAGGATCTCCACGCTCAGGAGCAGACACACTTGCCACTGAGTCACGGCGCCCACTTGCTCACATTTGGAAATCAGAAGATGACATCAGTATGCCAGAAATGAAATGTGTCAATATGATTTGCATGTCCTAATATGCGTGTCCTAGATGGTCATAAAAAATGAAGGTAACCCTGGAGGGGACTTGATGATGCGTTTATTTACCATTTAATTAAGTTTGAAGTTCAGCAGTCCACTAAAGGTCCAAAGCTCTAACAAAATTGGTTATCCTCAAAAAAAAAAACCTTTTTTATGAATCGTGCTCTTCGTGCACTTGTCATGCGATGTTGTTTTTTTTTTTTTTGTTTTGTCTTATTTAACATTTTCTATTTTATTTTTATTTTTCATCTGGACACAGGTTACCATTCCATTGCAACCGTTTAACCTTGATTGTTGTCGACTGGAATCAGCAGCAGCGTCTGGCACAAAGAATTCTACTCCCAATGGTGGCGGCATTTACTCGAGGACATTGTCCGCACCCAATGGTAATGACAGTAATCATAGTCTAGGCAACTGTCGCCTCCTGCCAAAGAATACCTCCGGGAATAGTGTGTTGAAAATTGAAGTAAATGATAGGTCCGTCGAGGACAGCCGGCGCAGACAATACGATACGGACATGGAAACAATACGTTCCACCACCACGCTACTGAACCAAAGCCAAACGTCAGCGGGACCTCCAGCAATACCAAAACGGGAGCGAGTCCATCATACAGCTACAGCCGGTAACAGTAACGCCAACTACCAGTTGCACAACGACACAACCAAAAAAGGATCCACCTCGACAATCTGGACATCGGAGGAATCGATTTTGAGGAGTGTTGGCGCCGCAGATGAAGACAACAAGTACGTATTCTCGTACCGTGGTTACGTTATGAATATTTATGCCTCAATGATACTCATGGGGAATTTTAAATGTTTCCTTTTTTTCTTCTCCTTTCCATAGCTCCACTTCATCGTCGGCATGCGAGGAAGCATCTGGTGTGCTGAGCTCGGGTAAATCTGGCATTTCGCTGGACTCATCTGGCTTGGATAACGATAACAATGAAAGCGGCATTGGAACGGCGACGCCACCCAAAGAGGTAGGATTCTGGAAGAATACGGCAGACAATGATTCGCTGACAAGTAGCCTGGACGCGTTGAGGAAAATTTCGAAATTTCAAAAAGGCAGCTCGGTGGCCTCCTCGGACGATCCTGATTTATTGGAGGTACTCAGTCTGTATGACGAGACCCATGATGATGACGTTGACGATGACATTGGCATCCATCATGACGATGACCACGACCATGACCATGAAGAGTTCGAGACGAATACTTTCGATGGATACGGCAACACTGATGGCGAGAACACCAGCAACGGTGGCAGTAGTGGAGAAGGGGTGGTCCTTCGTAAGAAATCAAATTTGCACATAAACGAAAGTCATAGTGGCAGCAAGGATTCAGCTATACATTTGCTTCCATTCACGAATGCACAGAAATGTCGAAGTCATTCTTTGGTCGTGGCATCACCACCACAATTGCGCCTTCCGTTCAGACATGAATTGAAGGTGAAGGAGCACAATGACAAGGGTCGACTTTGTCTGGCGTTGCGTCAAGAACCATTCCAGAGTATTTTACCATCGAACTTCAATGAACTGCCGTCACCTAGCAGCGCTTCGTTGCACAGTGGTCACGAGAGCTTGGGCCTACAGGAGCTAACAACCAAGTCGAATTCAGCACCATTGCTCCTGAAGAAGGAACGAAAACGTGACGACTTCGGCGGACAAAAGCAGGTGGGTGTATTCTCTATTGTGTGCAATAGCCTGTGGTACGATCTTAATCAGTTGGTGTTTGGTTTTGTCTTTCAGACGCTGAGATATTCCCGGTCGCAGAGTGATAGGTATTTAGCAGGTGAGTTTTTCTATTTTATTTTTATTTAGGATTGCTATTTGGATTAAACTGGTTACTAGTAGGCTTGAATGCAGAAATTTGACCTTACTTAAAGAGGATCAAACAACACAATTCTAGCCATACAAGGCAGTCCACGGGCGAGCGTCATTTTTCATCGTTTGTGGATATAATTTATGAATACCTAGAGTTGATTTGGAATTACAGTATTATTATTACTGTTTTAGAGTAAGCCCATCAAAAACAGTCCTCGTACTACTCTCAAAAAACAATTCTGAAAGTAATTTAAAGTAAGGTTTAATGTGTAGCAATAGCGCTAGACTAAAACTCATTTAGAGTAAAAATCTTGAAGTTACTTTGCTGCTTATAAGTCTCTCTCCGTCAAATCGATCCTTAGCTAGTTGCGTCCAATTGCGTACACTCAGTGTGCGGCACCGTGCGTTGGGTCTTTGTGTCCCTCTGGAGTATATTCGAATACTAGCTTCCTAAGTAGCGACTAGGTTCATACTTCTGCTTAGTCCGTTCAGCTCTTTTCGATATTGATATTTACATATTTAAAAGTATTTCTTTTATACAAGATTTTATTCAACAACGACATTTCAACACTTTCAACTTAAATGTGTATCTTGAACAGTTCATGAATATATCAATTTCATTTCCGAAATGTTACTTTTGCCATATAAACAACATACTAATCATCAAACATCTGACTATAGACTGCAACAAATTATACGATTTAAGCATAAAATTATATAAGAAAAATTTAAAATCCCTTCCGAACTAAATATATCAAATATATACAAACTTTTTCAGAAACAAGAAATTGTAAACGACATATAACTTTATTGAACATATTGTAATTCTACTCTACACAATTTTTTATGATCCCAGCTGAAAGCCCCAGTAGCTAGTGCTGTAGTTATAAGATATTAAACTGTTCCATTAATGTGAAGTTTAATAAATAATAATAATCAATTTCATTACTAAGATAATTAACTTAAAATCGTTATTGATACGAGAGATACTACTGTGTCCAAAAAATAAGGTGACATATGAATTTAAACTGCGCGCGTCGAAGGATTTGGATATTTTTCTTTCTTTTAAGGTTGGTAATACTGTCAGTGACATCTATGTGAAATTTCGTGTCAAAATATATTCATAGTGTTTGAGATACGCGTCGTTTTGTGAGCTGCTAAAATGAGTTTTTCGTTTTTTGCGATGTCGAAATTTATTGAGCAAAGAATTTGCATTAAATTTTGTTTGCGGAATCAATTTTCTGCTGCGGATACGTTGAGGATGGTGCAGAAAGCCTTTGATGATGAGGCTATGTCTAAAAAAAATGTTTACAAGTGGTATAGTGATATCCAAGGCGGCCGTGAATGTGTCGAAGACGAAGAGCGTTCTGGGCGACTATCAACCTCAACCGATGAAGCTCACGTCCAACAAATCAAAGATTTGGTATTGAAAAACCATCGATTAACGATAAGAGACCTTGCTGATAAAGTTGGCTTATCGAAAGGCTTAGTCAATACCATTTTGAAGGATGCTTTGGGCCTCAAGCGCGTCAAATCTCGACGTAATTCGCACTCGTAATTCGTGATCATTTCGCCAAAGTTTCAAAGATTGGAAAATCCGTTGGCATAAGTGCATTGCATCGGGAGGGGATTACTTTGAAGGGGATGAAATTGATTTGGAAGAATAAATAAAGAATTTTCAAAATAAATACAATGTCACCTTATTTTTTGGACACAGTAGTACGTTGGATAATTTTTGCTGAAATTGGTACGATGAAATTGCTCATAGAAAAGATGCCGCGCTCGTACAAGGAAGCGGAAGGTGCTTACAAAAGATTCAGGTCAAGTAACCTTGGACAATTAATGCGATTTGTTAAAATATGCCTAATAAACATTACGGAAAAACAACTACTCTGAGCTTCAAGAGGTTGAATACGAATCAGCAAGCATCTGGTATTATAAGATGGCATATTTTTGTTTCAATTTAATTAAAAAATAATATATCTTGTCAATTTTCTTTGTACTTTTTCTATATTTTTCGATGAATTCTTATAAAGTGGGTTCCAAATCGTGTTACAAGTGAAACATACAACGACTTTAATGCATAGGAGTTCCAAAAACCGCTGGTATTTCTTTTTATAAACCCGAGCCTAGGATTGGTTTTACTGATGATTAAATCTGTATGCGACAAAAATGTTAATTTAGGACCTAAAATCACGCCAAATTCCTTTTTACGAAGAGCTCTTTCAAACTCGCCATTAAGAATTTTATACGGAAATTGATAGGCCTTCTCTTCCAACATAGAAACATAGCTGTACAATGTTGAACATTTCGAATTAATTTCACACCACTTTGCAAACAAACATCTACGGACATTATTTTGCATTTAACAGGCATAACGAATTTGAGAAAATAAAAAGAATTTCATTTATAAAAAAAATTAAAAAGAAGAGGTCCCAAATGACTGCCTTGTGGGACGCCAAATAGAATCTAAATAATCTGATAAAACTTCTCCAACCTTTACCGATCCGATTCGTAAGATATGCATCTGATCTTAACTCACTCTTAATTCACTTTATCAAAAGCCTTTGCGAAATCTTTAAAAATGATGTCAGTTTGACGAAATTATCAAATGCAAAATTACTCAACAGAGTTTGATTAGTGGCAGTAGAACAACCTGCAACGAATCCGTGTCGAATGATAGAAATATGTTCTTTACCGAGAAAGTAGACATTGTTATATTCTATTTTTTCAAATAGCTTTGGGATTGAAGAAATTTTGCATATGGTACTTGGATATAAAAACAAACATCCTGTTTTCACCCGAATTTGAAAATAGGATCAAAATAGGATATCTTCCACTTTTCCAAAAACAAAAACGTTCACTTCTGAGAGACGAAAATATTATTCTTTTTGACTCTAGAATAAAGAGATGACAAAATACTTCTCTGAACATTCCACTGCAGACGAGAGAAAATCAATGCATCACCATATTTGACTTTGTATCCTTAGCCCAGTTTAGTAATAGGGTTGTATTGTACTGAATGCATATACCAGATGTCTTCATCATCACCTTCCTTGCATACCCTGATGACAATTTTTTTTCCTCCGTTAAAAAAAATCTGCGCTATAATTTTGGAATAAAGCGCGTTTCTCTGCCACACTTTGCAAACTTCGGGATTTTATCACAAAATTTTCTTTGACCTAAAGTAAAATATTTAAAATAAAAAAATGTGTTAACAAGGATAATAGAAACAAAACGGAAAACAAATTTCAAATTGAAGTGGAAAAAAGCATTGTTTCCTTACTTGATTCGTTCTTCTAATGAACAAGAGAGAAAATGTGCAGTCTGCTAACAATGCTCCAGGCCAACAAAACTTTTGTCAAATGGCAACGTCCGTTTAATGGACCATTTAATAAAAAATAACATCGAAGACAACCGCAAAACTCCCAAAATGCGTAACGCATTGAAGAAATAATTTTCCAATAAGACGGGGACCCTAAACAAACCGGCTTGGATAGCAGTTATTTAAAACGCTCAAGTGGCTAACACAAAGTCCAGATTTAAGTCCTATCGAGAATTTGTGGGTCATAGTTAACAGAAGTCTGGTGCAATATAAAATTCCTCCACAAAATCTTAACGATGGGCAAAAAATCCCCATGAACATATTGAGAAAGGTCTATGGACAAAGTACTAGAATTGAATGAAAAGTGTCAACAAAAAAAAGAGCAAAAATGAATTCTTGCCCAGTTCGTTATTTTTTTTTAATTTTTTTTGTTTTTTACTTGTTCATTTTAATTGTTGTGTTTATTTCATAATAAACAGTGAAGTACATTGTTTTAATAGTAATTTAAATATTAAAGTTAATGCTCTCAGAAAAAAAATAACAATACTCCAATTTCTGCGTCGTGAACTCATTTTTGCTCGCCACTGTACATGATGCATCTCCGAAATGAAAGCTTTTGAAGGTCTTTATTACAATCTGAATTGGTCAAAAAAGCAACCAAAGATATATTATAACAAGAGCCAGCTGATTTGGGAAATCCGCAATTTGATACGTTTAAAATAAGTCCAAAGCGCTATCAGAATGTGATCATATGCCTTTGATCATCTTGACGCAGTTCGAAGTGTACCTCCTACAGCCTTTATTAACAGGAACGTGAAAAATACTTTATCCTTCATCAAGGAAAAGTCAATCAATCCATATTTCCTGTATGGAGTGAATATACAAAAAACCAAATTAAGCAAAACAGGTTTTGAAAAATGATTTTAAATTTAACCTTGGATTTTTGCACTGACGAACTTCATTTGATCGCGGATATGGAACAGTTTCTGACAGACTAAATAAATTATCCGAACGCTTTTGTTGGTCATGTAATTCATCTAACAATCAATTGATTTCAGGATAAATTTAAGAAAATAAAGTTCTTGGTAGTCAAAAGAGAGTACAAAAAACGTATAAATGTATAAATTCGTCAAGTTAATTTATTTATGGTTATTTATGCTTATACTTGATTTGTTCTCCTAAATATTCTATTTGTTAATTTACTTAATTTTTTGTAACGTACAAATTTGTTTTTCCATTTTTTTTTTTTTTTTTGGTACCATGTTAACAACTTTTGGAATGAACTTGGAATAAAGTGTTGTTTTGTCACCGATGCTTCTCTCCGCTTTTAGTTTTTCCTTTTTTGAAAATTAATATCTGTGAAAATTTTTAAAGCAGCTTTGTTAATTATAGTTCACTTTAAATTTAGGTCCATAAAAATCCTCGAAAAATATGAGCCTGACCTTGAGCTGCACGGCCAAACACCTTTCACTATCATATGTATCATCAACTACTAACATACTTATAATGGTGCTACGTAACCAAGTACCTCGGCCTCAATCAACAAGCCAAAGCCTAATAAAATCACCAGGCAGTAATATTACCGTCCAATCGTTTCACTTAGGCGAATTTCGATGGATTCGCTCCACGTTTGTATCTTTTTTCGCTATAAATAAAAAATTACGGAAATTTTTTACATTTTTGACATTTATACTCACCAAAGTTTTGAAAAGTCACCGTAATTGGATTCAATTCAAAATGTAACGTCTTGTTTTCTCTAAAGCATGATTTTGGAACTTAAAATTCAGTGCTCTTTTGGTTAAAAGGAGTGGCTCGAAATTTGAACGACAAAATGTGCCATCTCGAACATAACCGACGACGCCAAATGAATTTAGTATAGCTCAAAACGTAAAGCCCTGAAGAAATCTTAACAATACATATTGATAGCTTAAACTCTAAAAACCCAAAGTGGATACTTCCTTCAACTGAATTCAAAGGCTTATTTTGCAGTCTAATGACTGAACGCTAAGACTCTCAAAAACTTTAACTATTTATTTTAAGGTCATTTGACTACGAATCATTTGAAGCAAACAAGAGGCTTTAAAATAAAAAAAAATTATTAAAAAAATATTTTTTGACTGCTTGAATTCTTTGAAGTCTTTTTTGAAGTCATGATTTATTGCTTTGAAGTCTTTTGACGGTTTTACAAGACCAGGTTCCCTAATGCCAAAGAAAGGTTCATCTTATGCAGTCAAAAGATTTAAATTAAAGGGAAATCAGAAGACTTTGAGTAAATAATAAAGACTTCAAAAAGACTTCAAAGAATTCATGCAGACTGGAAACCTTTTGATTAAAACGACTTCAAAATTGATATGGAATACATGTGGAATTTAAAGATTTAAGTTGAAGTCAATAATGAATTCCGATCCAGTTAGAAACAAAGTATCCAAGTGTCACTGTCTGCATAAAGTCAAATACCGGACGCTTTAAGACCGAACCATCTGCGTAAACCAAAGACAAAATTCCTTCGCAATTTCAAAACTGAAATCTCAAATTAAAATTAATTGTATCTATCATCACAAGTGTGGCGCATAACCGAGAGAATCCCTTACACGAAAAATGTGATATGCGTGGACGTTTTCTCGTTCGGATGAGTGGGTCAATGGTGTGCAGAAATATTTTAATTCCAAATTTATTAATAATACGCATGTTTACTATTTTTCATCACCCTCTGTGCTCAGTTTCTATTTAAGGAAATTTCGTCAAAGAATTCTTTTAAACAAATAATTTAAAAATAAAATTTAATTTTACAGCAATTCACGTGTCGACGTCATCGTATGACGTTCAAAAACAAAACAAAAAAATTAAAATATTACGCATACGCCACCGAAACTGGTCCACTTTCACTTCCCATTGATGACCTTAAACAGAGACTGCTGATTTAGCAAATAAAGCCACTCCAAGAGGTCAATTTTATTGGGAAAACAAACAAAAGTCCAAAGACAATACTACTTCCGAATTATGTGTTCTTTATTGCCACCACCCCACCCTGTCGGGCAATGCGACCGTAATAACATTTTTAATCTTTTCCGTTGTCTCCGTTGGGGTTTTGCTTTCTCTTCTCTAAAAATACCCCCTATTTTGCGAAAGTGGGCAATGGACACACACCAAGTATGTTGGAATAGAGATTATCTCTCGTAAGGGACTCGCCAGTGGTAAGGACGTCTCACAGAGCTCCCATCTTCAATATACGCATATTCTTCTGCCTAAAGGCCACTTCTTCTTGGTGAGATACTCGTTGATGGCAAAAGGTCCTTGACTATGGAGATGACAGGGAATGTGCTTCGGTATCCCTTAGGTGCTTTTCTTTTTTACTCGCAAGGCAACCTGTTGCCGCTCCCTTGGTGGGTAGGAACGTTTCTTTGGGAAATAAATCAAATGAATAATCAGAGAAACGAGGAAATTTCTTACGAAAACGAATTAAAAATACCGAGGACTCTCTTACGAATGTTCGTGTGTGCTGTGTGCGTGTGTTCTGCGAGTAAGCTCACCAGTGTCATCCACATGTCTCGGATTCATAGATATATCTCGGAAGCCAGAAGCGTTTGTGTTGTGTTTTTTGTTGTTGTTTTTTTTGTGCTTTCGAATACCTATTTTTAGGTGTTTCATTCCGTAAATTCTGGATAACTAATGTGATTATCCTTAATTTTGAATAAAGGTGAGCTCACAATGACTATAGAGAGACTAACTCGGTTGTATTGTGGTTGTGGGGTCGCTCTTCCACAGGCGGATGGCTGTGGTATTTATATTAAAAAAAAAATCGAAACACAAACAAGGCAATGTGGATAGATAGGATTCTCTAGTCGATGGCATGAATAAAGGCAAACCGGTGGTATTGTTCGGTGAGTGAAAGTTTTTTTCTACAGTGTGTGGGAAAAAAATTCCTACAGAATAACAAAAGCTTTGATGATATTCGCTTTAATTGTCAAATTTTAGTGCTTGTTTACTTGTGAAAGCTAAAAAGGGGTCACTTATAGTACATACAAATAAAATTATTAATGATTGGTCACACTCCAAGGACTGCTCGGGCGAATCGAATGAGGAAAAGTACAATCAATAGAAGAATCCTAACTACCCAGTTAGGAAATAATTCAAATATATTTTGGGTTCCAATTGCAATGTCAATTTGACTATATCCAGTGTTTTTGGATTTTTTTTTTGATTTATGAAAAACCTTTTAAGTTTCCTTGCTGGAATACGGTCGTCGCACATTCTACAACTTGAAACCATCTTGGAGATAACTGACTTGTTTGCTTGACACCTTAGAAATAAATCTCACTTATTTTTATTTGCATTTCAATTTTATGAAGTGACATTGCACAAATTATTTTCTCGTATTATGTCCGTTCAAAACGTAAAGTGCTGCCAATGGCCGCGTTCAGAATTCTAGGGACTAACATTTCAGTCAAAACCTAGAATATTGAACGAGAAAACTGACTGCAAATGCAGTTGACAGTTTCATATGTCAAACAAATTATGTTTGAAGATTTACTTTCACTTTGTACTTGGACTAAGTTTGTTTCGTGAATTGTGTTTTACGTAATTAATAAGTTTTAATTTTGTGTGTTGAATTGTGTGCACATGTGCCAAGAAAGTGAACATATTTTAACATGTCAAGTTTCGTTATTTGTTATAAACGAGTTGCAGAGCCCATCGTTTATTTTGCAAAATTCTGCAATGTTTGGATTGATTGAACGGCCAACTAGTTTGAGGAAGTAATTCCTGCAAACTTGCTGGTAGAATTTCGTGTCCACTTCAGGATGAGTCGGGCTTGCATTTCGGTTAGCACAAAAGTACTGACTTGTGTTCCAATTTCGAATTAGATTCTGAAATTCTTATTCTAGGTTATTAATTTATTTAAAAATAAAACGTTACCACTTTCATGTTTCATATACTTCAACCGATTAGTAAACGATTTCTAAATTAACAGATGACTTTTGACGTTTCATCAATCAACTGCGAAAAGCAGTCTCATATTTTTAACTGTAAATCCAGTCCACTTCCTCACCATATGTCAACTAGCTTTGCCGTCAAATTCTCTCGACCAATCAGAGCTGGTTGACTAGCTAGTCATTTTAACCGAATTTGACTTTTAATGTTCACCACTCTGGTGACTAGTATAATTTTTTTTCATAGGTGTCGCCTTAATAGCCCTGGAGAATTTGCAATCAACTTATTTGCATTCACTTAAAATTCACAGTATTTCATTCATCTTCTAATTGCACGTAACTTGCGCTATAAAATAACGTCATCTTGCCCGGTGATTCGACCCACATAAGAGCACACCAAAATTTGCACCTTTGAGGGGTTTTTTTCAGTCTTTTGTCTTCCTAAAAGACTATTTGATCAAAAGTTAGTCACGGGTTTCATTAACAAAAGAAAAGGACTCGATTTAGACGAACTATTAGCAAGATTTTTACACTTTAAGTACTCGAATGCATTCAGTTTTTCACTGCTTTTTTTTCCTGTATGTCTCTTTTCTGGAATGAATCAGAAGCCTTCTTTTGTTGGTTATTTATTCATGAGGATTTCTGAAACAATATTTTTCATATACTATATATACATATTCTTGAGTTTGTTTTGAATAATATTTTAGAAAGTCTTTCTAGCGTCGACTAAAGGTAATGGGATTTTGTGCTCAGAACCAGATCAGTGCTACCTCGGTATCATGAGTCTTTTCAAAGTTTTGATGATATTATAAGCTTAAAAGCCGTGACATGAGATGAAAGATGCAGGATTGGTGCGAAAGCTGTTGGATTGGATGAAAATCATTTCATTAAAATCGATCATATTGTCACAGCCTTATTACGCTGTGCCATTGAAATCGAAACCGTCTTACTTTTCGCGGCCTATTATGAATATCAAAAATAATCCTTTGACTATAGCATCTTCTCAAGAAAAATACTCTCAAAAATGTCCCTTTTTGTCTATAAATTTTTTTTCATACACTTAACCGCTCAAGCATATATTATCCTCACCAGATCGTGTGGCTCTCCACCACGCAATGTAAGTTTCATTACCCAAGATTAAAAATGATGGTCCTTATACCAATTCAGTTCCAATATATGAATAAACTTTGCGGCCTTTTCTGCAAAAATAATACACATACATATAAGTCCATCAAAACTTCAAGGATCTCTTGAACCTTGAACCAATTTTTCGGTCTTCCCGTCTTTTTTTTCTAGCGTTTGAATCGGTCTTGGCTGGACCATTCATAAAGATCGCCGGATCTTTAATTGTTATATTAACACATCGACTTCGATCTGATGGATCATTTCTCTAAAAACTGTTCTGCCACCTTATCTGTCTGACTGTTAGAAAAATTGGCTTGGTTTTCTTGGAAACCACAAAATTCCACCTTCAAATAATCAATTTTCTCAAAAACCTTACCAATTTTCCAACTCGCAACATGTCCACAGTCAAGATTATGTTCTTTGACGTTATCCACGATGTTTTCAGTTCTTTTGAACTATCCAAACGCCACGAGTTGAAATCCTTACAAGCAACCATATTTAAATAAGATCTTGTATTTCCCATCTCGAAAAAAGGTCAAAAATACAACAAAACTGTCCTTTTCGTAGCACCCGTACCTAACATCTACAGGTATCGTGTAATTCCTTCGACAACTTGCCCAATTTACTAAGTCCTTCGGGGCATACACACAGCTTTCGCGTGCGAACAATTTTCCCACCCACTGTACCACTCGTCGACTACGGACTAAGGATTGTGGAAAAGCGTTGGTCCTGACGACTGGCTGGCGGCTGCTGTGCCAAGCATGGTTCGGCATCGGCTACGACTGTATGTATCTCGAGAGAATATTATCGTTTATTGGATTTTTCAATATTCATTCCGTGGTGTTTCATTAGTGCTGTTACAGGCTTCGTTGATTGCAGACGTCCAACCAAACCCGTGTTAGCCCTGGCAATTCTTCGTACCTGACATAAACCAAGCAGAGATTTTGTCGAGTTCTATCTTCTTGTTTTGCTTTTTGTGCGGTTTTGTTTTTTTTTTTGAAAATACCTTTCGTGAATTTTTAGCTTAAGAACGAGCTTTCGAAAACTCATTTCCGCTTTAATTGCTGTTCGGTTTGTAGTTGATCGAAATTGTTAAGTGTCAATCCCTTGCGAGTGCAACAGTGTATTTGAAAATAATGTGTTTACAGTTGAGCGTGTAACCTCGAGTATTCGAATAGACGACAACTGGAAGGCTTCTAGAGTTGCATTGTTTTGGTATTGTTGGTAATTTTTTTCGTCCTTGTGCTCGTTGTCATCGTCGTTTTCGACGGTGCTTTGTGTCGTCCTGTCTTCGAGTGGTGGTGAGCAAACTGACTTCGCAATGCAACGGCGAATGTCAATCACAATACGTGAATACAAATTCTTCCGGAGTTTTTCGCAGAAATTTGAAAACTGGCCAAAACGTAAGGCCGAAGCGCTTTGGCGCAAGATGCGGGAACGGAAAATTGCAGGTAATGAATTCGCTCACGATGACTGAATATTATTTTTATTTCTTCCAATTAATCATTTTTCTTTTGCCGTATTGTAAACATTTTCATATTTATTTATTTTGTTTTTTGAAATAAAAGATGTGATCGGTCAACCGACTGTGGTGCAGCAATAAAAGGAACATTGCTCCCTCTTTTAAATTTTTATTGTTTTGTGTCATTTTGAAAAAAGAACAATAAAAAAATCTACACCAGTTTCCAGTGGTTTTCGAAATGTACCTATTTTTTACACATGGATGGCTTTGAATACTCGTCCATTTGAAATTATAAGCAGAAAGTTTTTGATCAAACATAGGAGGGGGCCAACGAGGCAACGTCTAATTTTCATAAAAATACTACCTAGGCTGTACTGGAAAGCTTTTGTGCGTTGTTCATTCGTTTCGAAAGAAAATATCAGAATTACCAAAAAAAAAAAAAAATATAACTTAAATGGAAACTTGAAAACGTGCCGAAGGCGAATTTATGTAATTTCTTTTTTTTTGTAGAATTGCAAATTCTGTTTGGAATATTTCGCATCTACAGGTGTATCTCATTCCGGCATGGAATTATTTTGCTTGGGGATAGGTTTTGTGATTCGTTGATGGGATGGGATGCGTCCTTTTTGCTCGTGGAGTTTATTTGCGTTTCTTGTTTTCTTGGTTTCCAATTTTTTGAGTGTCGACAGTTTTTATTGAAAGCCTGCGAATTCAGATGGTAGTTATTTTAAGATCATATGGAATCAATACCACATCAACAGGTGAATAAGTTTCGTTTGTGTTAAAAAAAAAAGTATTTCTATTTTTTTGATGATGCAAATAGAGATTAGGCTTTTATTATATTTTCTTTTTATTGGAAATATTTTAAGGTTGAAGTGATTTGAATTTACTTGACATTGCTTAGGCCTTTGCTGATAATGTTGCCGTGCTATGTGTTTAATCATGTCTCGGTAAAAGACTCTGAGTAACATCAAAGTATATTTTTCATCTTAAATGTCATTTTCTTCGGTATTTTGGTGAACTTTGGCAGCGTATATTTATATTTATTCAACGAAATTTCCGACTCATGCAAAATGTTGATGTCAACTTTTCTAAAGTTAAAAGTTGTCATGAGCCAAACTACGAGGCGACTGAATACTTAAGCTTTGGAGAATCGATGCAGGTCTTTCGACTATCGTACGCCAATTGGTAAAACAGTAAGGCATTTAGCCACTTGCCTCGAAGATATTGCATAACCATAGTATGTGCATGAGCGGCGCAGAACCCTTGCCGAGGCAGTTGTATTCTTTCAGGGAACCGTTTCCGTTTTTTAAACTCGCCAACCGGCTTTCTAGCTCGGTTTTCAGATCAGTTGCATTTTTGATCGATGCAACTTATTCGCGAGTGCGAGTCGGAAACGTTAACAAAGGGTTCCGTACCACCGTACAATATGCAACACTACGTTAAATTGAATAAAATTGTTGCAGATCACTTTTACTAGCAAGAATGCCAGTCTCTTGCATACGAAAAAATGTTTTTAGGGACTCCTTCTTTATTTTCGATCATCTGATTTCGGAGATAGATCCTCGCTGTTCTAAGTGTCAGTCACAGATTTTGATAAGCAATGTTCTTGACAACAATGAAATGTCTACAAACCTTCTTAAGGAATATTTTACTGAACGTCGTTTATTTGCTTGAATGCGAAAGTTGTAGAAGGGTGACAATTCTGAAGAAAGATTAAAGTGTCAAGAACCGTGTTGGCTCGAAAACCCTCGAAGACCGCATATAGCATCAAATCTTTGCTATCATTCCACCCTGTACTGCACGAACTTCGCAGTTCGTATAATAGTTTCTATGCAGGCATATCACCAAGCACAAGGTGACTTGTTCACTCTACGTTCTGCAGTAGATGTGTTAATTCAGGTAAAGAAATCAACATGGTTTTGCATTTAAGAAGGGTGGACATGGGCCTCAGTCAACATGCCTGTCCAACTGGCATGGTCTTAAGATAGGCGCCTCCAGTTCCATACACCCAGCTGACTGAGGTCCTTCTGCAACTGGGCATGCCATCTGAGTCGAGACATTCGGATTCGTTTCACTAGGTCAATGTCGTTGTACAGCTCATAGAGATCATCGTTCAATCTTCTCTTCCAATCTCCTGCGTAGACGGGAGCGAATACAATTCGAGGGATTTTCCTTTCGAAGCGATATTTCCTTTTGCACCAAAAAGAAGGATTGAGACGTCTTATGTAGAGGAAGCTTGGATCTTCGAGAGAGGGCTTCATTTTTTTCAAATGCCGTTTGATCTACCTCATTTCAATTGACATTCGTCACGCGACATGCGACATGCGTTCCCGTATCTATGAGTCCTTGGGAAAAGTCAGTTTGGGTAGAATTTTATAAATCAACGGTTTCTGCCAGGGCACAGCTGCTGACTCCGTGTTCGAAGTTCGTATCCATTTAGAGCAGAAAATAACTTAGAGAATTTGTACCATTTGAACATTCTGTAAAAACATAACGTTCACAGCAGAGTGACGATGCAATCTTCAAATTCCACAACGGTTGCTCAGATTACTCATGAAGAAAAAAAAATACCGTGAATTAGAAAAGAACGTAAAAACAAGTCGTTAGAAAAAAATACGTTCGTGCCTGAATGGACTCCCTTGCAAAGAATGAAATTAAAATAATAAAAAAAAAATGACTTCGCACGATATATGAGAACAATACCAATCCTAAACCCACAATTTGTAGCCAAATTATAAAAAAGGCTTTGTTACAAAAGTGCAACTTTTCCCAAATAATTGTTTATTAATTTTAGTTCATAATTTATAGCTTTGAGCAAACTCAAAGTGCTCTCCTTTTATTGTGAAAAGTTTATATATTAAAACCATGTGGAAGCTCATTAAACTACACAAAACTACAAGCACAAATGTGACTTGACAATTTAAAGTTGTCCCTCAAGCAGAGCTTTCCAACCACAAACAACAAAAGCATAGAAGCATCCACTCTATGAATCACAACTCATCGTAACTCAATTAAAACTTCTTCGCTGTCAATTATGGAACCAAAATAAAATTATTCAACGTCAGGAGCAATTTTAATTTTTGCCCATTACATGCAAATTGGCGGCTTAAAAGCAGTCAGGAATAAGGATTTAATGAACACCTACAGATAAGCCGATCCCAATTGTGTTCCAGTGCTTTCCTTGTTTTTTGTGTTTTTTTTTTACATGTTTAACAACGACGCCGCCAAACATTAAGTAGGAGTATAGATTTGTAGGCTGTTGCAAAAGCAATGACATTACTGGCTTAGTCCTGTAAATTTGCAGTACGAATGTAACAACGTGTTAGTGTTACTACGACACTTAATAGTGACATGTGGCGACACCCTTTTCCAGTTTCATTAGCTTACGCGTAACTGGCTTTTAGCGCATCTAAATTGAGTCGATGCTCTTGTGCAATACGGGTATCCTAGATGAGGAGTCAACATTATTCAAAGAGTGGCATTCCGCTTCAGCGGGTGGATGGGTTCTGATAGAAATTGAAAATGTTAACGCACAAGGGTGTAAGTTGCACTAATGTAGATCCACGAGGGTTACACTGTTATGTGGACTGAAGGATGGTGATGGGATGATGTCATGCTGCATCTCAATAATGGTTTTGAAATGCATTCGCTCAAAGCATATTTTTCGTATGAGAGTCAAATTTAAGCTAGCTTTCAGTCAATTCTTTTTTACGGGTCACCTGTATAGAGGAAATTTGTTCCAAGATTGCAAAGAGCTCAAAACAAGGCTTGATATTTTGGTATTGTTCTTGTCCCAGCAGTGGCTGTTTGCTTTTTGACTATGAAGGGATGATCACAGAATCACTTTGTTATCGTTGACCCAGGCTTTCATTAAGCTTGCTACCAAATTGATGTTCATCATGCCCGTACTTCATTTTCATTCAAATGTTTCCATTCAAACCGCTTCCAAATTTGAAATAGTCAACACTTTTTCGAGTTCATATATTCCCGTCCTGTTCCGATTTAATGTAAAAAACCTTACAAAGATCTGGTCGTAGAAAAAAAACAGAGCTTTACTCGCCTCTAAATTGTCATCTCCTTAAGCTTAAGCTGTCAGTAGATGTACGGCAGAGGCTTATTCTAAAAGGTCGTGGTAGAAAAATGTTGCCAACACTGCGTTGAACCGCACTGGAGCCTTGAACTGTCGAAGAGGAACTCTGCCCGATCTAGGATCCTAGCCATGCATGGATTTAAAAGTGCCTGACGAGGTAATCTTTCTTGCTAAAGTTTCAATCCATCAATCCATGTTTTATGTAAGTTACTTTTTTCGGACACGTAAGGTCATGCTTAACCAATAAAAGGATATACCACACGTTGGGTTTATTCCAGTTGTTTTTATAAAAATTTAAGGGCCTATTACTGACTTTTGTCTGTTCAGAATCATGACGCGGCTGGAAGGGTTCGCACGTCAAGCAACCTATCCAACCACAAGCAGTGCTCTAGTGAATTAGCCAGCTGCATCTTTATCACTTTCACCGTAACACCCATCTCGCCAGGTATCCTCATCAGTTCACTCTCAAGCCCAACTTCGGTCATGCAGTCAAGTATAGAGATTCGATTATTAGCCGCACAACACGAATGTGGGACGCTCTACCACGCTCGGTATTTCCTATTCATTACAATCTACACAAATTCAAAAACAAAGTGTATCAGTTCTTAAAAAAAATAAACAGGAGGTAATGATCCTCATTGTTCTTGAATTTTTTTCTGTATAGAGTGGTTTATGCAGAGCGTTGATGAGTATCCCACATTTGTGTTTAGCGTCTAGAAAAAGAACTATTAACTTTACACTAATATATGTCCAAAAGTGGCTTCGTGGTTGAAAACGGCTGGCTATTTCATTAGATCGTTGTTTGCGCAATAAGCCAGAAAAAGAACGGTCCAACGATATTACGGTGTACTTAAGGGAGTGAACTGACTTTATAAATTTTTCTACTAGAATGAACTGGAGTGTAGATTTTTGGTTGCCAATAGATTTTGCTTGTCTTTCCACTCCTCAGTTATGGAGCCAAATATCAGGATACTTCGAAACAAAAATCCGACGTTGAATAGAAAATCATTCGACTACATTAGGTCGCTCTCACCAGGATAGTAGGCAGCATTGTCGTAGATTCATAGCCGCCAGGTTTGCGAAGACTCTAGGAGTTTTGTTCACACAACCCAAAGGAACATACTGCGTGGCTCAGGACAGAAAAAAAATTCGCTGTCCGATAAAAAGATGCGAATTTACCCAACAGCCACTACCATGACGAAGTCGCATTAAATAGAATTCTTCTAGTTTCAGTTACTATGAAGTTAGTTATATACTAGTCCAGAGCTAAAAGTAGGACAAATCCGATCAAATATAAAAAAACTGACAAGTATTAGACGAACACGCACACGACCGATTCCGTACCGCTGTACTACTTTTTGACTTAGTACCTATTGAATTGTACCTAAACGTTTTTCTGTCTGGGGAACACCTTTTTATGCACCTATTTCAGTTGAGAAGACGCAGCCCTGTGAAAGACGGGCATTCGGACTGCTGAGCCGTAGTTATCAGGATTCGTTTTGTTGGCTTCGTTTGGGTACGGAACCCTTAAAAGATCTAAAAAGCTTGTAACAAAAGTCTAATCTAGTTTTTGTAGGTGTTGGTTTATCCTCTCTAAATCATCATCATATTAAAATAATGTCTCAAGTCTGAAACCCTTAATTATTTATTTATACCCAAACAGAAATTGAAGGATTAAATACAGAGCATTAAATGAACTGTGCAAATATTCATAAATAAAAAAAAACAAAAAAAAAGCCTTGACCGCTTTTTCTAAGTAACTAGCTACACTAGAGACTCATTTCCATAATCCAACCACCATCGTCAAGCCTGCGTTTGTTGTCGATTTTTAATTCACATTCTGTTTCACCTTATATGAGGCTCGTGTGGTGGATCTGTGTTGCCTTCTTTCAACAAAATGAGTAATCAACTCAACTCATGGATACGTCCATTGACAAGCTGCCAACAAAAGAGTTTTAATTGAATTTGCATTATTTAAATGTTTTCAATAAAACCATTCACCTGGCCCGGAGTGGATGGATAAATAAAAATTTACGATTGTGTGTTGCACTCTGCTGTAAAGGATATCGTCTATGAATCCTGTGTGTGTCAAGTACTGATCCCTATTAAAATACGGGTTTTTAAAGTCATTCGATATCTCAACATCGTTTGACTTGCAACAAGCTGTCGTACATATCCTTAAGCGCAAGGACGCGTCTCCATTGATTAGTGTACACTTGGTTGCTAAGAACTCGAGGTGTGTGTTTGTGTACGAAAACATTTTGTTTATACATGCTTTGAATTTTACGGAAGAATTTTTAATTGACCTCAGTCTTCGATGCGGTGTACCCACTCAGATACTTTGGTCTGATTAACATTTTCGAGGAAACTGTCAATGCCTGTTGTGGTGAGTCAGTCGCGATGTGAGTTTCGAGTTTAAGCTGCTTGTTACTCGCTTATCCATAGTGATGAATTCGTGGAATATATCCAGGTCAATAAGTTATGATTTTCTTAAAATTGTTGGAGCCGCAAATTAATGGTTGGAAAAGAGTTCAAACTGCTTTAAACAAATGTTATTCATGTAAGTTAATAATTGCAAATAAAATTGCTCCAAGCTGTTTGTAATTCGAATTGTCTTGGCTTTTTACTTCGGAACTCAAAATTGAATAAAATCAACTCAACTTAATATTTTATGAAGTTTAATTATCAACATTTAAAAAAGTTTATGCATGGAAACTAACAAGGGCTTAAGAAATGCCTCCGACACAAAGACGGACACGAATGGTGAGTGTGTCGAACTGTTGAACTGATTTATGATTGACTTTTGCGGGGAATAATTCAAAGCCAATTAGCTCTTAGAAATAACACCCTCAGTCTAGAAACGAGAGTTCCAAATAATCTTTTTGCAGCTCAGACACCGAAACAGAAATTTGCAGAGCTGAGATAAATCGAGTCTTCTTTTCAGAAGAGGTATGGAATAATGTTAAGAGCGTTGTTCTCTTAACCTACCAAAATTTAGAGAACGTCTTGAGGCGGCTGTTCATATTCCTAAAGGATATATAAGCCCAAAATAAAAAAACCTAGTTGGTAAGGCGAAGGTGTCAGAAAAGGTTCGCAAAGTTCCTGAAGCCCTTCTTCCCTAAATTCCGCTAAACGGAAGAATTTTTCGTTGAAAAATCTGTTTCGCACTTGAACTATTTTGGGAATGAATTGAGGCATTGTTTCGACCAATTTTCGCGGAAATCATTGATGTAAGTCCTCTCTTGTCAGTCTTAAAATTCGATGATTATTTAAGACGATTAAGCGCCTGCCATTCAATTGGATCAATTGTTGGGTCCCACGTTCACATCCTAGAGTAATTCTTCAACTTTTATCGAGGTTCTGAATCTAGTCCAATCACCAAGTTAACGGCGCTATTACTGAAGGAGTCAGTCAGTGATAATAGTGAATGGCTTTATTGTATTGGTTTGTGTATCGGCTGCTGGAATTTTAAGTTCGTTTTGTCAAAATGATTGTTTGTTTAGATAGTTGGTGACTGACATAAGGATGATGAACCAATCTTCCAAAACTGATGTTGAATACAATTCTGTGAATGAGAGAACGCAAATAATTCGATGTCAAATGCTCTGTCCCAATTTGGACTCTACCAATGAAACAAAAACCATCTTATTTCAAACTACACAATCTTTCCATTCTTCCGCTTCTATAATATTTACATCTTTCCCGTGAATAAAAACAGGCTGACTCTGTAAGAAAAAAAACATGGCAACAACCGAAATCAAGGTTCACATTCGTCAGCCTCAGTTGTAAACTAAAAACATGTCCTGCTATTGACGTCCAGTATAATTTTATCACATCTTAGCCGGTAGACTGTATTCCATGCCAACAGCATCGATGCACTGAACCGTAGTTAATATAAATTTGAACTTTGACCTTTATATCATCCACCTCGAAGGACTCTCTCAGCTCAGTTGTACCCCATTCCCTTGACCAAAATTCTGTCGAATAGAAATTACTTAATTTTCACACTGACTACACTTCAATTCGAACGGAGTCCCTTTTACTAATTACAGATTCCCATTTGGATATCTGAATCCCACCGAAACGTGTCCAAAACATCATCACCGAATTGTTAAAGACAACTTTGCAGAATGAATCTGAAACTGAACACAGCGCAAGCTTTGATTCGAAATAGCAATTTACGAAATCCAATAAAACATTTCAATGAGTTTCTATTTCTGATAACCCTTCACATCGATCAAACACAAACCCAGCCAGACCCAGTGGTAAACTTCTTAGCTGCCATTAGCAGACCGATTAAGATGAAAGTCTGAAAATAGGTTAAGAATACTTTAAGTCTCATATTCAAGTTTGCCGACGACCGACCAGCCCAGTCAGGGTTGCAACAAATCTAATCCTTGCCAATTCGTTACTTCACTTAAAAGAAACTCCTGACGGGGTTGAGGTGGCATGCTTTGGCTCCTTCACCCAATTTTCGTTCATATCTATCCACTCAAAGTCGTCTAAATGGGTAAACCAATGATGAAGGTGACACCGAATTAAATTCTCTTCTACTGTTTTTGATTTTATTAAATTTTATCCTTTAGCTTGGCGAAACGCACAAGGATGCTAACATGTATGTACGTATATTGGAAATTTATTTAAATACTCTTATGTCAAACTGAAGGATATGCAGACACATACATATAGTCAAACAGGTTGTAATCCTTTTCTGTCTCTCTTGATTGACAGCAACAAGAAATAATCGAGTATCTGTAGATTTTCATTTTATTATTATTATTTTTTTTTTCTTCCACATGATTGAGCACACATAGAGGGGATGCAGGTTACATAAATACAAGATACATCCTATTTATAGACGACTGACAACATCGACCATTTTCAGGATGTTTGCCATTAAATAGCAAGCTTTTGGGTTCCTTTTTTTTTGCCTAATACTAATTTTGTTATAATAAAATAAACAGTTATGAAGCTGAAGGTGGGTCGAAAGTGAGTTTAACACGTTCATATATTGCCCCTTCGTCGAAGGATTCAAAATGTAAAACAATATTTTGCGAAAGTAGCAGATCAAGATGACACACATTCATGCGCATTATGCACATTCATTTGAATTAAATTATGTCTTTGAAGAATTTTGCAGTTGGGTATAAAAGGACTCATCGGAATGTAAACAGTTTAAGGGTAACATTGACTTAATCCTTGAAGATTGCCGGCTAATTGATAAAAAAGTGATTTAAGGTGACAATCAGTTACACTTAAAACTAACAACTTCGCAGTTGGCTGTAGAACTCACGGAATGTTTTTTTTTTCAACCTGATCTTGACTATAAGAAATGAGGTGTTCTGTCGTGAGGCATGCTCTTATCATTTTTAAGTTTTGAAGCTTATCTTAGTCTTCAAATGTAACCCATTATGCAGCAAGACCAAACTCACGGAGCTACAATTGCTCAACTTACCCTTCTCTTCTCTGGGTACTCTATATGAAAAACTGTGCGGTAATGACTTAATGCTAATGGAGCGAAATACGAAATACTGAAAAATCGGAAATGAGAAGATCCATTCACTTACCTTCAATAATTCTCAAAATTTTTGACTAGCTGTTGATTCAAAAAGTTTTCAAAAGCTCAGTATTCTGTTTTGGCTATTAGATCGGTTAGATCCAAACGGCGTTGAAAACGATCGCAAAGTTAAAAACTCCTGTGTAAATTGGTGTCGAAATAATGCATCAAATGCAACCTGTGCAAGCAGGCTTATGAAGAAAGGTCAAGAGACCGGACATATTCCCGTATTTGTTGAAAGTATGCGAAAAACCCGAGAGTTTTGTATTTATTTCGGCTCGAAATTGACGAAAATAAATGATTAGACTCGTTTCCATGATTTAAATAAGCCGTATTTGCTGTATTTGAAAGTCGAAAGATTCAAACGTAGGCATTGTTTCAGTGCCAAAAAAAGACGGCCAAGAATTGATTTGTTGAAATATTGAAATAAGGACAGAATCTACGGACGTTTTTCAAAAAATTGGCTAAACGAAATGGTCTACTGTCAGTAGACCGGCTGGTTCGCTATTTTCAGAAAGCTTTGAAAAATATTGCAGATTTTTTTATAGGATCTTTAAAAATGAAACAAATAGCTGATCCTTAGCAAAAAGATTTGAAAACAGAATTCTATGAAATAAAATCGCTACAAAGTTTCAGCTTTGGTTCGAATAGATTCGCTACTACAATTATTTAGTCTCAAGACACTTGCAAGCGTTGCAAACTCTTTTTCTTCTATAAAAACTTCGATTTGTTGAAAAACGCACATACTTTGTATCCTTTGAATGAAAAAACAAGAGGTTTCTGCCTGATACTTGTTCCGGTAAATTATCGTGCAAAGATTTTTTTTCCAAAAGTCGAGTACTGTGGATCGATATCATCACAACAATATAGATCCATTTATGTCTACGTAAGTACATGTGTCACTTGGTTGGACAGGTGGTTCAGAGACAGTCCTATGACTGCTTAACAGTGTTTAATATAGAGCTGGCTTCTTAATAGATGTAACTTCTCATGCCTTCTAAACTTCTATCGTCATTTTCACAATTTGAACTAGCCAGCTGCCTTTTTCTCCTCGCCAGTTTAACCGAAGCACAAGCCCTGCCACCAATGCTCGTCGGTTCACCCTGAAGCCCAATTTTGTTCGTATATGGATTCGTTTATTAGCCCCACAACTAGAACTTGGGACACTCTGGCCACACTCGGCATTTTCTGCTTACTCTCCCTGATCACTTCCATCACTTCCATCCGCGAATGTGCTAAAATAAAAATGTCGTTGCAACGCCTCTGCTCGTCCACAATGTGGAAGATTTGGAGTGCATAACTTGACTTGCAGTGGGGTTGGAAATAGATTGAGAATCAAACGAAAGTTGAACCGAACTTTTACAGTCAACTCATCCTGAACGATGAGGCTCATTTCTAGCTAAACGGGTATATTGACGAGCATTATTTATGTCTTTGGAGTCTCTTTACGAGAGTCTCGTTACCTCGTTGTCCAACTAACATGCCGGTGGTGTATTAGGATCATTTTTAAAATTGAAGATGCAGCCAGACAATCGCCAATGACGACCGCAAGAAGCAACAAGTGATTCGCTGTTTCTCAATAACTTTTTGCTTAGAGAGAAATTTTTTCATGCAAGATAAGGGGTAAGCGAATCATCGCAACATCTTGACCAACTGGGATATTCGGTTTGATACCTTGAGACTATTTGGGCAGATATGTCAAATCACCAAATAAACTCATAAACCAGCTACCGCATCGACCGACGAATTATGAAACAAATTTCGATGAGAAAATGTGGAGCGGTTTTTTTTGCCTGCGCTGTCTTAACAGAAATAGAAATTTAATTATTTTCTGAAGAAAAATTGTATAACTAAAAAAGGTCTAAAAAAATTCCACGATGACATATCTCTATAGGTTTAATTTAATTCACAAATTGTTTAAATATAAATTAAAAAATAATTTTAAATAATAATATTTAAATTAATATTAATTTATTTAATAATAAAATGTCAAATTCTTATCAAATAAATTTAGCATATTATTTTAAATTAAATTTGCTTATTTGGACAGTAAATAGAATTTGGTGCCAGCGGATGGCCAATGACGTTTTTTGAATTCCTCAACTTTTCTACGTACACGAAATCTACGTGGACGAATTCGCAGTGGAGCGCTAATTAAAAAACAAACCGGCCAAGTGCTTGTCGGACTCGCGCAACGAAGGTTCCGACAAAACATCTAAGAGTGTAAACAGTTCGTCTTTCACAGAAATAGAGTCTCGAAGAGTTGTATGTTAATACTTCAAGTTTTGAGTTGCGATTTAAAAAAAAAATGTTGTGATGAAAGTAAGAATTTATGTTTTTCAGAATCTTTTCTTCTGTTATAAGACATTGCTTCTTACCAAACATCATGATTCTAGGTCAGGTAGATTTCGATTCCCCATGTGAGCATCAAAATGTGCAGCAAAAACTGTAAAATCCGTCAATTTAGAAGCTTGTTTTTAACTGTTTTAACGGACCGCATTCAAAAGTGTTTGGCATTAATTTCAACTAGATGGCGGTGACAAACAGACGGACAACAAGGTTCCTTTTTTTCTTTTGAGAAGCGGGACCTTAAAAATAGTTTTCAATAAAAAAGTTTTGACTGTTTCTGTGTAGTTTCATTTTTGACAAGTTCTGAAACCACAGCACCAAAATCTTAAACTTGCATCAAAGTAAATTATGTAAGGCAATCATTTTTATTGCTTTCAAAAGCAATGCATATGATTAATCATGCCACAAAAAGCCTTTTTCGTTCCTCTGCAAAAGAAAACAAAAACATAAGGACTCTACAGGTTATTAGTATATCCTGTCTTGAAAGTACGATATTCCTTTGATCGATAAATTCTCCCTAAAAGAGGAAACTTTATTCAAATCATTCAAATATTTTACACGTTTCACGGTTTATGTTATTTCTTTGAAAAATTAAAGAGCTCAGAAATTCAAAGCCAAGTGCTGTTGGTTTGAATTTCAGACAGAAGCCGGATTCATTAAATATTCCGGTTTCAGTGAACCGGAATAGCTTTTAGGATGTTAGATATTGGATCCAAGAGGCGAGATTCTGGTTTATCCGTACGGTCTTAAGTAATTTGTTTAACTGAGACAGTTGTGCCTTATTTACATAACAATTAACCTCTTGAAATACGAACGTAGTGGAATCGGTGGGGGTGAAGCTCAGGCCGGTGTCATTTATCAGTTTTCTGAGAAGTACATTAGACGTGAAAGAAGTGTCACTGTTTTTATTGGGAATAAGGGCGTTAATGTTGACATAAAGTATTAAGTAGGTACATCCATGTTTATATTTATGCTGAGATAAAATATTTTAAGGTTTCGAATTTAAATTGGTGTATCGTTTTTAAATAAATTATCAAAACTCCGATTTTCGAAACACAGTTCAATAACTTGGGGAAATATAAAATTCATTTAAAAGTGTTTGTACATCCGCAATACAAAAATAAGGGCCAATCATGTGTTCCTTAAAATACAATATCTGACAGTCACTTTGAGGAGACGCAACGGTTAATAGGATACACAAATCAGTGTGGTTTTCTGTAAAGTTCAAAAAACTGCAGGCAAGAAACGTTTTCTTAATTGTAAAAATCTCGAACGCTTTAAGGCTAGATTGAAATGATAATGAACTATCCACCGGACGATTAAAATAAAACCAAATCCAAAGCGTGTTCAATTTTTTTATGCAACTTTCTTGGATCTTTAACTGCAAGTATAAGAACGTTTTTGATAAGTAGCTTTTTTGAGGTGCCCTTGAAAAAGGGAGGATATACTGTCACCGTCAAAAGAAAGTGTAGTGTTGCGAAACTTGGGTTAAGTTATTATTTGGTCTTCCAACAAAACAACGAACAGACAAAATTGGTCAAGGAACGGTTACTTTATCGCAAGCCTACCGAATTGACAAGAAAGCTAATGAAGTCAATACCAAGACGCATAGATGCATAGAAGGCGAAAGGAAACCAATCGAAGGACTAGTTTTAAGTTTTTGACTTTAATTGAAATAAGTTAACATATTTATGATGCCATGAAAATGCAGAATTATATAAATTTTTATTGTAATTTTAGTTTAGTATTTTATTCCAAAATCCACTTGTTTCAACACGTTGAATGCCCACGTTTAAGTAAAAAAATATTATTTAAGTGCCAACTGTGTTTTTCTGTGGTAAAGTGTAGTATAGTGTTTGTTTTATGTATTTGTTAGTTGAAGAATGGAAACTAAATATTTTATGGTTCTTCTTCTGCTAACGCAGCTTCAGATGAAGAAAACGATATGGACTTTGAAGGATCGGTCTTAGACGATGAGCACATGCCAACTGATTCCGCTGATTCGGTTAAATATGAATAGGAGGAACAGGAGTCGTCTATTGCTGATATTTGGACACGTTTCATTTTGAGGAGACTTCAGAGTCAGTTGTAGATTTTAGTGATAGAAAGGAACCCTATGACTTTTTTCCCTCATGGTGACCCAAGAAAAATATGATCTGATTGCCAGTAGACCAATAACTCGCAATTCGCGACTGAAGAGATGGATCATTACGGACGTCAATGAAGTAAAAAAGTTCCTGGCACTTGTCATTTACATGAGTATCGTCAGATCTATAAAAGATTATTGGATCAAGGATCCATTTAACATAAATTCATTTGTCCCGCAAGTTATGTCCCGGAACCGCTTTCATCTAATTTTGAGATTTATTCACTTTTCCGACAGTTCAACGGTTGGTAACAATCGTCAAATTTTGTAAATTCTCGAACACCTGATGAGATTTTTACCGTGGATGAATCGATCATACCATGGCGCAGAAGGCTTCAGTTCCGCAGATTTAATTCTGGTAAGTCGCACAAATAAGGGGGTCAAAATCTACAAATCTACCAACTGGTTACACCTTTAGAAGTAGCATTGGAATCAACATCGCATAGTACCCATATAGTTGTAGATTTAGTGGAGTGCTATCTGGACAAAGGCAGAACTATAGCAATGAAAAATTTATATACTTCTGTCACTTAAGCAAGAACTCTGCTTGCCCTTAAGACGCATTTGATTTGAATCCTGCTTAAGAATCGAAAAGAAAATCCGATGGACATAACAATGGCGAAGCTAATGAAAGAAAATATTATCAGACGGGATAATACTTCTATAGTAGTACCCAAATGGAGAGATAAGCGGGAAGTTCTGATGCTGAGCACAAAGCTTGATCTTGAGGTGATAGCTACCGGACAAAGGAACCGAATCAATGAAGCCATAGAAAAACTAAAAGTAATAGTCGACTTAAACCACGCCAAACAAAGAATAGACATCTGCGACCAAATGGCATGCTATTTTCCTCCGTTGAGAAAAACAATAAAAATCGAACCACAAAATTTGATTCGAATATTTGTTGTCAACGTCTATAGTCGTATGCCTTGGCGAATAAGGAAAAAACGAAAAATAACTTTCTAATTGTCGAATTTCGAAAATCAATTTGCCAAGCATTGTGTGACTAAAGAAGCACGCGTGGAACTCCTACGTTCCTTTTCTCATGCTCTCGAAGAATTTAAAACAAGAGACCTAAGCAACCGCAAATTCATAAAACTTTGTAACGAGGAGTTATCAGAAACTACGAAATGGAATGAGGAAGGAAAACCAGCACTTTGCTGTGAATGCTTCAAAAAAATTATTTTAATGTTTTTTTATGACTTATATTTTGTTACTTTTGGATAACAGTCCAAGAACTTCAGTTATTTATGAATTGCAATAACATCCAAAATTTTTGAGACATCAGACTTTTTTTTTCTTATTGTCAAATAGCTGACTTAACTAGGTGCACAGGAAGAAAAAATAATATTTAACTCATGCACCACTGAAACAATGCCGGAACATAAACATGTAGAACATGACCCACCGAAGGTACATGTGGCCGCATGGGGATCATTTTTAGACGCTGCGGTGGGTCATGTGGCATTGTAAGTATTAATAAGGTTTCAAATAGTTGAAAACTTTTTTGACGTTCACAGTTTAAGGCAAAAGTTTCAAGTAGACGATTGATAACAATGCACGAACAAAAGGACCCCACCGTATTTGAACCAAAATATTTACAATAAAAGTGAATCAAAAAAATTGGTTAATATTTTATAACAACCGTACTAGCAAATAATAACATGATTCTATCCTTATTGGTGAAAAAAGGACGTCAACTGATTATACACAAAAATTGTTGCGTTTATAAACAGCGCCTTCAAAAACTTGGCAGGTCAGTTCGGACCTTTGTTCTTCCATTTTTTTAATTCACAAAGTGGAATGTTTAAGTTATTCATAATAGCTCGGGGTGTTGTTCAATGGGTTGGGTTGCTGGGTGTAAGTTCCGGGTTCAAATTTGGGAGGGAATATCTGCCATTACGCACGGCCACACCCTTCCCAAGTGATTGGCAATTCTCGGAAGAGTTTAATTGCCATGATAATGTTTTAAAGCCAGTAAGTTAACTTAGAAAACTTATGTGTCGGAAAAGACATCGAAACAAGCTTTTATAATAAAATAAAATATATAAAAATAAACAAATTTAATGGAAATCTAGAAGAGGATGAATGTCCGTCGAATGCAGCACTGGAATCCTGAAACGCTTCTCCATTTTTAAACAGCAAGAATCTACTGAATTTATTAACTTTATATTCTTTTAAAATTCAATTAAGAAAACCTTTTTCAATTAAATTTCAATCCATTCAACCAGATCACTCACCCTAACAAACAGTCCTCATTTGTTGTTTTTCTTTTCCTTTTATGAAAATTGAAACAAGGGCTCAGATTAAACTTCGAAATTTAAAATATCCCATTTGTGTGTTGTTTTTTTTTCAGAAATCGAAGCCGTCGAAGCATGCAAATGGCTCCGTGCAGCTGGTTTTCCGCAGTATGCCCAAATGTATGAAGGTAAGTTCATTGCACAAAAAAAGAAAAACCATCCGCCATTTACCTTTACAGGATTCGTTTCGCATGTCGGGTCAACAATGGTGGTTAATTGAAAAGAACTGCTTCCACTGTATCGATGCACTTAACTGGAATCCTGACATTTCAATCAGGACAGGAAACTTTTTTTTTGTTGAAAAAAATTCCCTTGTGCAACAAGGCAAAGTACTAGGATCTCATTTAATACTGTTGTTTTTTTTAAATTACAATTCAACAAGTGTCCTTACTGCAGGAGCTGACAGATGCACATATTGCATTCAACATTCGCAATCTATCAAGCAAACTAGTTGACACTCAATTCCCATTCTGAAGCGCCTTCTTCATATTGTGCTGGTCGAAGGACTTGTCTGCCGGTACACGTGCAAACCACCCAGTTGAAAGGTCTTTGTGTTCTAGAACAGTGTGTATCCTATACGTATATGTATGTGTATGGGTCTATGAATTAAAAGTTTTAAAATAGCGCGATTGGGTTGGCAGCATCATTGTTAAATGTACCACAAAAGCGAACGCCTCTCCTTAGATAAGGGGAGATCGATGTTGGGGCCTATTAATAAGGTTCTTACAGTGACACAATTGCCACCCTGTCCTTCCATTGGCTCTCATTCGTTGAAGGCGCTTATGATGTGAATGAGCAGAGTAGAATTTTCACCTTTATGGGTTCATTTGCCCGCAGGACGACATTTTGTACTGTGGGTAACCTTTATAAAGAGCTATGCCGCTCTTACAGGAAGCAGTCATGTGTACTTTTAAATGTGGTATTTTCGGTGAGGAAGCGACAATTGGTTTGACCTTCAAAAAAGTTTCGAACATTATTTTGAATCAAACTTGGTTTTTGAAATTCAAAACCTTAGATTTGTTGAGGTTTCTTTTTTTTTGTTTATTAACAGAAAAAGACACAATTTCACAGTGCAGACTTTTTTCAGTGCAGATTAAGTTCAGCTTGGAAAATGTTCCGATATTTTCATATCCTGCGCCAAGTTTGTAGGCCTGGTTCTACATTATGGTTAGTATCCGATTATCCACTTTCCTAGTTGTAAAGGGAAAAAGAAATTTGAATCTTTTTTAAGAAAGTGCCGGCTGAAAATCGGCCAAGGAACTGAATCTGCAATGCCCTTGCTTATTCTAGGATTTCCAACCGAGAAACACAGACGAAGGCCGCATAAGACCTTTGAGAAAAACTTGACAAAATATCTTGAACGAGATCTTTTAGCTATTTACTTGCTTATAAATGTTGAGTCCATTATTTTCGAGTCAAAACAAAGAGAATGTGTAAAATACTGAACTATTCTGTGGAATCGTTTGTCAAATTGGAACCACAACTCCACAGCTAGGACACAAGTTACTCCTGCTTTCGAATTAAATGAGGGACTTAGGGTTGAGAAACTTTCTTGACTTCTTCAAAAAGACATCCTTAACGATAAAGAAGTCCACGAAATTATTGTTATAACGTCTTTGGGCGCATCAATTGGATACCAGCCCAAGGTGCATGACTGAGATGAAATGCTAGTTCAAACGCTTAATACTGCTCCTTTTTATTGGTCGAATTTCTAAACTAAAAACAATATTAGAGGACCAATTTGTAATTGGGTTGACCTTGGCAAGTATGAACTTCCCATACCTTTGATAATATTTATGCTTAAGTCATACTATATTAAACTAATTCTGAATGTATTTCAGAACACAGCTTAACCAAAAAAAAAATATCCTTGTTTCAATGTCACCTTTGTAATCGATATTTACTAGCTTCGGTACCCTGTGTATAGGACCCTGGAGCTCTTCGTTGTGAGCATATATTTTTTCAACAGCTTTGCGGCCATAAATAAATCGGTCACCTCTCACCATTCTACCTGTAGAACAGGTAAAACATCTTTCCTTATAAATGTCGAATTTAGTCCCTTTGCAATTCTTTTGTACCTCAGTTAAATATTTAAGACACAACTGCACTACGGCCTTGTTGAATGTCAATGACGACATTCGTTCTAGTATTAACAAAGGTATGATGATCTTTGCGACCGAACCCAAGTTGTGTACCAAACTATAATCAGCACTCAAAAATTGTGTCTGTGTTAGCGGGTGTGCCTCAAGGGTCTGTCTTAGGTCCCCTGTTGTTTAGGTTGTTTATCAACGATATCTCCAAGTCCATTTATTTTTGCCAATACCACAAATATGCGGATGATGGTCAGATATACAAAGAAGTACCAAAAACTGATTAATTGATGGCGAGTGCTGAATTTAACGCAGATTTGAACTCCAAATATTCGTGGACAAAACATAATCAATAAGAGCTAAGTGCATTTTAAACCAAAGCTATACAGATACATGGAGGTTGGGTAGAAAATATTTCTCCTCATCTCGTTATAAATGACACAGCAATCGAGTTCACAAGCTCCGTGCTTATTTTAATCAGTGCTTGACTTTGGATGATCATATTAACCATATTATTGCCAAGATTTATGACATTCTTCGTGGTTTAAGTCTTACGAAGAGGTGTAAGCCAAGTTGATCAAATCCTTCGTCCCCCCGTTGATTCTATATGGCTGTGAACTTTTTGCAAATCTGAACGCAGCTTCTGCTAATAAATTGAATGTCGCCTACAATAGCTGTGCAAGATATATTTTCAACCTGGGTTGGCGGGATCACGTCTCCCATTTTACAAACCAAATAAGAGGCTGTTTAAAAGTGAAATGCCCAGCTACTTATTCTCAAAAATTCAATTCGCTAACTCGAACAGAACTCGTAACATAATACGAATACTGCGACATTTAAGTTCATATCTGAATTTTCGAACATTTAATGCATATTCTAAATCATTTCCTCCATTATTTTACGAAAAGTAAATTTAGTTAAATATGATCGCCATGCAAATACTAAACATCGTTAGGTAGAGACAATTTAAACCTTAGCTTCTTTTCAAAGAAGAAACATTTGGGTGGGTAGATCTGGAACTTCCCTCGGATGATAGTTTGCCCATCTGTCGTTTTTTTATCGAAGCATGTTCTCTTCTATAACATGGGATTTCCGTCGCATTAAATTTGAAAAAAAAAATACTTTCATCCGTTGTTTAATTAGTGTCTCATAGTATGAGATGCATGAAGATGATCTTCTTGGTCATGAATTAACAAACCTAAATTCATATTACTTGAGTAAAAAATGCGTTGGTTCAATAATAGATTCCTGAGTGACTCCAACGTTTAAAGTAAGTTTGTACCCAGCTACAACGCCGATCACATACTTCTTCGGTAGCACAAAAGTAAGTTTGTCGAATACAACTTGAACTAAAGTTTTTCTTATAAAACAATGAGCCGAAAAACGTCAAGGTATAACACATACAACGGAACGCAATGTTTCAATAACTCTTCTTTCTGTTAAAGGATGGGCCTAAAATTATTACATCCTTAATGTGACTTATTATAAAAGCACAGAAAATGTCTCATTTTGACATCTTTCAGCTTCAGTCGTTTACAATAGATAAAATATTAGCGATATAGAGAGCTAAAGCAATAGAGCCTGAAGTACCAATCCATATTATGCATTACGCGGCCTAGATCTTCACTTTACTGCCCACTCAAAACGGCCTCAAAAGCCTTTAACATGACAGTTTTTACCATAGAGAAAGCTTTTAATAACTCATGACCGGTGAAGCCATTAAACTTGACAAAAGCCCTTTTTTTGTTTAAAATTTATGCTAAAATTTTAGCCATCACAATTTTCAGCATCATGCTAAACGAGAGCACAAAGCATGATGCAAGAAAAATCAGATCGTTGTTGAGCCGACTCAGATTGTGGTTGCTAAGCCAGCTTTTTGGCTTTTTGTCCAAAGACACAACGGTTGGCTGGGACGAGTAACTATTTGATTTTTGCCCTGGTTTCGTTTTTCGAATATACAATGGATTCTAGGTATGCAAAGGCATTATCAGTCCATTGTGACTGGTTGACATTTGGGTTGATGTTGTGTGTCGTTTCGTTTTGCCTTCATTTACCTTGAGTCCTATCTTTGCCATTTTTACACGCAACGTTGACTGCTCGTCTACTTACACTAAATTTGACAACTTTGGTTTTTAGGTATGATTCTTTCGAAAATTATTGTAACCTAACTTTCAAGGACATCCTGCAGAATCGGATGAGTTCCACATCTCTCAAAACTTTACAAAACTCGTCTCGTTAACTGCTGATATACGCAGCCTTGAAGTCGACGATCTTTTTCTTAGCAATCGGTAAAGTTGTTTGCATAGAATCTCTTCAGGACAATTTTAACTTTTTTTCGAGTGCCGGAAATTCTCGTTGGCTTCTCCGAAGTGACGGGCAACCAAATTGCAACGAATCACTCACAACGTGATCATTTTGGTTAAAGGTTTGTTGATCTGGTCTCCAGTCTGCTCTAATCATGACTCCACATCCAAATATACCCTATTTTTAGTTCCGTGCAGCAGTCAGCACTGTTGTATGTACTTTTTTCCCGGCCCTTTGCTTCTGTGTACCTCAGCTTTCACTCAACTTTCATCGAGTTAACTAGCAGTGAGTTGTTTCATTAGTCGCTACTTCCATTTGGTGGGATGTAGACGCACTCGTTGGATCTTGCTATTCAATCGGCAGGAAGTCCTTCAACAACATAACATTTGCTCCTCAAAAACTTTTCTTGCTTTGGATGACCAAAAATGTTTAAAAAGCTGATGTGTTTTCAGTTTAGATCTTTAATTCCAGCGATAGGACTCACTGGTGTCCCAATCGAGCTGTTGGCTTATACAGATATTAAGTAAAAACCTCTTCCATGAACGTTCCTTAAGGAAGTTTCCTACTATTCAGTGCAGGTAAAAATACCATTTTCTGACCCACGATACACGGTCTTCGATCTGCCTTAACTTCTCAAATGCCTTTCCAAAAAAAAAATATGAGAATGCGCAACCTCAGCGACTACCTAAAAGATAAACCAAAGATCATAAGGAGCTACCTCGATGTGTGAGAATTTAGATAATCTATCCAATGACATGCAGAAGAATGACTTCCTCCACCTAACCAGGCTAACAATTTTAATTGGCCCATTTGTCATGAGCTTCTAGTATATGGGCATACACCTCATACCCCATTCACCACATAAGGTCACAGTGCAAGCCCTCGTCTACTGCAAACAAAAGGCAACAAAAATTGCTGCAGATTGATGGGCCTCATATTGGCAAACCGCCTATTCATTGCCGCATTTCAGGAAATGGTAATCGAAACAAATGTGTCTGCTGACTGGTTTCAGTGCTTAATTAAGGTACAGATTTATCATTAGGGAATGAAGAGGTGAATGTGCCTGTGCGCCACTCCGATCACAAGTTAGGCAGCACACATCCCACCAAGGTCATTGAAGGAGAATATCGAATTGAGCGCCTCCTTCGTCGGGGCGAGGCCTTAATTTTGTGTTTACGCCATGCGAAGAACTTACGATCACGCAGATGCCAGATAGACATCATTTGCTTAATCCAGGCAATCAATCTGGAATTCCCTCAGGCGAACATCGTTTATCGTTGTAAGAGTGCGAGCTTGTGTAGTTATGTCACATAAAATGCCGATCCCTCCTGCGTTGGCCGATTAATACATACGTGCACGATGCTGAAGACAGTCGCGCATGCGCATCGCGTATTTCCTCATAAACCGCTCAATTGTGTGCGCTTCGAGTTGGAACTCCAAGTTGAGCCTCGAAGACCAGGACTAACAGAGTAACAGACCAACAAACAGACGTGCAGACGTTAGCAAATTAATAAATCACAACATTGGGTTTCCTGTGAAATGTTCACAACATTGTTTTTTTGTTCATTTTCTGGCTCTGGGACACAGATTAAGGAACATCAACGCGAAGTTAGGCTGCGTCTGAGAGAATACACGACTGCGTTGCGACTCGAGACCAACCGGCTTTGGGCTCTGACAGTATCAGCTTCAGCCTCACCCAGTTGGCCAGGGAAGCATGAAATCTCATGTTAAGAGGAATTAATTACTCATGGGAGGCCGGCCGCCACCGCAGCAGTAGTGGAGATCCACAAAGTCAATCCAGAGTTATGTGATTTGCTTATGGGCTGTGGGGGCTATTTATTGTTTCTCGATGGGATGGAGTATTGGTTTTTTTTTGGCTTTACTGACAAGCGTGCAAGGTCTTTAGACAAAAACTTAGGACCGGGGCGATCAATGATTTTTCGGTTTTTCGTATCGCATTTCGAAGACACGACGACCGACGATGTGGAGTGAAACTGAAATGAATTCTCGCAAACGAAAGTGGCATGGTGCGTCGGCGAGATGCGAATATTTATGTGGTTTGTTTTTTTTTCTTTTTTTTTGAAGAATGCTACAACTTTGAAATTGTGCCTACCTGGCGAGGAGAAGTCAACAAACTCCATGTTGAGACGTGACATTGAACTTTACGGAATTTGGAGTTTGAACATGAAGTTCGTACCTTATTTATCACCTGGAATTGCGTATGTACGAGTATATTGAACCTGGATTTAACATTGTTTCTTCCATCGATTCGGGCGCCTTTGGACATATGATACCCAAGTCTTTGGCAAATACTGATCGGCTTGAGTCGATGATTGTCTGCACGGTTTGGGGATTGAACTTTAATTTGACTCTTTTTAGATCGTGGTCTTATTTTTTTACTCTTCCACCAATATCCACTAAAACTGCAAAGTGGACCACAACAAGGCCATCAGCATGATTTGCCACTAGCACAAGCCTAATCAGAATCGAATCGAATCGAAATCTTAAAATGATTTTAACTTTTTTACTGACCAACTTTTATGATCAATTTGATCCTTCCTAATTTTGGGCATTTTTGAATAAACGCAAAGTGAATGAATGTTACTATTGCCCCTTAGCATAAGAACAACTTGACATAAGTTTAAAGGCCTCAAATCACGCGATTCTGGCGACCAATTTCCGCGCATGTTTGTAGAAAATGCCCTTCCATTGATCTCCAAAATGATGTATTTTTTTTCATACGCGTTCAATTGTTTTTTTTTAAAACTTTTTTCGCCCCAAAACTGCATACATATATTTTCAAAAAAATTCAGCCTCGCCGCTTAGGAAATATTGTGCGGTCAAGTTCAAAAAGATCATCAAATCAACCTAAAGTGCCCGTTGAAAATCCGAGCCTCAGAAAGAGATGCTTTCCAATTGTCAATCAATAAGTCTGTCACCCGAAATATTTTCTCCGAAAGCGACCATATAGCACGACTGTGATGTAGTAAGCTTGGTCGTGCGGATAAGGATTTTGATATTAGAACTCAAATGGCTTCTTTGCCCAAAGAAACAGCGGTTAGCAAGAGTGAGTCTCAGTTTGATTTCTGCGCAGGTGTCATTGTTCGAATTCGTCGCATTTCCTACTACATGCCTTTGAAGTCACACGTTATCAGCTTTGATTTCGATACTTTCTATAAATGGAGTTATATCGTTGTTTTTTTTCTGACAACAGCTGAAGTGTAGTGCCTTCCTTCCAGATAAAATGCAATTTTTGGTCACAGAAGGTAACAGCGTTATTTCATCCATTCATCCACACAAAGCATGCGTTTGTTTAATGTCTTCATCGTATGTTGCTACGCAATTGATTATATATCTGATATTTAAACTGATCACTCCTTGAAACCACTTTTCTAATTAATCCGATGCTCAAATAGGCTTAACTTTTTATTTATAGTAAGGAGGTTTAAGGCTTCAAATATATAATATATATATATATATATATATATATAACTGTTGAACTAAAGAGTTGCCATTCTTCTTTCTTCGATAAACAGCAACGGACTCAATACGCACCCTTGGTGTACGTCGACTTTGATTGGGAACTGTTTGGTGACTGTTTATTTGCTTCCAAAATGCTTCTAGAATATCAGCTCTTTATCAGAGTTGTAAAAGAATGCAATCATTTTGGATTGCAGTCATTGATGTCATTAAGAAAACTATTTCGTATTGTTCAATAATAGAATTCAATACCATACTTGAACTTCGATATATGAATTCAAATAAATGCAATGTTCTGTGTTTTCAGCGAAGTCACTGAAATCTTTTTGAAGTGATTGCAGTCATTTTTGATTCACAAAACATTTAAAGCGATTTCGAAGTCATTGAAGTGATTTTGAAGTCTTTTCAATTCAATTGTTTTAAATTGACATAAGCTAAGTGAATAAAAACTTCAAATTAATTTGTTATAAGTGATTAGAAAAATATATTTTCGCGCAATATAATTTCGTTTGCTTCAAAATATTTCAGATGTCCGAAAAATATAAAATATAATACTTTAAGTCACCTCAAGATACTTGATATATTAATAATTTTTTTCTGAATCCTTATTGTAAAACTTTTAAGTTGTAAGCAGCAATTTTTTTAAATTAGCATCTGACAGTTGAGTGTTGTCAATTAACGTTGCGAATGAAAATAGGCACTTCACTGCTTCGGATGAGACTAGAGGTGTATTATACCTCAAATTTTTAATTGTTGGTAATTTGTCCAACATATACAATACTGGAGAGGTATTTGATATTCGCTTTCAGCAGAGGTGTTTGCAGAGGACCTTTTGAATATCATTAATAAGCTTGACAACATAAAAATAGTCATTGAAAGCACATGCTTTGATTTAATGAATAGAACAGATAGCTAGCGATACCAAGATATATTTAGATATATCAGGTTAGCAACTAAGTAACTGTGCATTTTTTTAGAAAATAAAAGACAATATTTTCATGAAACGAAATAACTTTATTCTGCAATGTATTGCCCATTTTGAAAAAAACTGACCCAGGTACGATTCGACATCATCATCATTATTGAAATTTTAACCATTCAAGGAGCAAAGATGGAAATAAAAAGTAATCAGATGGTGCAAGGTCAGAACTATATGGTGGATGTGGCAAAACATCCCCACCAAGCTCCAATAACTTTTGCCGAGTGACCAAAGATGTGTGTGGCCTTGCGTTGTCATGATGGAATACAAAACCATTTCGATTTGTCAATTCAGGCCGGTTACTTCAACTGCATTCTTCAGTTCTGTTAGTTGTTCAATGTAGACATCTGAATCGATCGTTCGGTTGGGTGGTAAGTGTTCAAAGTAGACAATTCCTTTGTAATCCTACCAAACTGATAACATAACTTTCTTTTGATGAATATCAGCTTTTGATATTGTTTGAGCTGGTTCAATTGGCTTGCTCCACGATCTTTCTCGATTGATGTTGTTGTAAACAACCCATTTTTCATCACCAGTTATCAATCGTTTTAAAAATGGATCATTTTCATTACGTTTCTTCAACAAATCGCAGATGTTAGTGCGTTGTATTAGATGATTTTCTTTCAGTTCATGAGGAACCCATATCTCGAGTTTTCGTACATAGCAAAGTTGTTTCGAACGATTTTCAACGCATGTTTGTGATACATGAAGTTTCTCTACAATCTCACGTGTTGTGACGATCCGAATCGATTATTGCTTCAAATTGTTCGTCATCAACTTCAACTGGACGACCAGAGCGTTTTTCATCTTTGAGTGAAAAATCACTAGAACGAAATTTAGCAAACCAATTTTGACACTTCCGTTCTTTTAAAGCTTGGTCACCATAATAACCACATAACTTTTTATGAGCTTGCGATGCGTTTTTTCCTTTCCGGAAATAAAAAAGCAAAATTTTTTTTCCTTTTGATTTTCCTTTTTCAACAGACGCCAAACAAACAAAAACTACACAAACGATCAAAAAATTTTTTTACTGATTGACAGTTGAAGTGCCAACTATCAAATAACAAAATGTGTTTGACATTTCGATTACGTCAGCAAAACTAAAAATTCTATGAGTGATATTCGCAATTACTTAGTTGCCAACCCAATATAATATGTATAGATTAATAGATTAGACAACATTAACAAAGATACAATAGTTCTCAAGGCTTACTATGTTAGTAAGGAGGGACGTTACAATGGTCTTGCCATTCTAATACTCTCTAAACAAATCTTAATTTGCTCAGAGGTGATCACGCTTGGCTAACATATTCAATGATTGTCCTAACAAATGTTGTAAATTATTGCATCAGGGTCATTAAATTGTTTCTATCATCTTTTGTTTGTTACAAATCGAGCTTATGTTAAGTTATCAATTTCACTGAAAAGACAAAAGATTGCATTAATTTGAATGTAAACTTTAACTCAATTAGCTGAATTCCCAATCAATGACTTCAAAATGATTGGTGATTTCGTATTTTGAAGTTGAAGTCATTTAGTGAATTCATGAGTCAAACATTTGTGGCGATAAATCAAAAGAGTTAAATTCTTTAGTAATTTAATTCCCTTACAGATCTACTCCCCATTGTCCTAAAATTTCTAGCTAGAAGGCCAAATAAGGAGAAACAGAAAAGCACAGAAGTTCGGGCCGCCTCTTTTCCTTGATAACTTCACGCAATCTTTTGATTTAATCTGCGCAGTAAGAGCTCCTAATAGAGATTCATTTTTTCAAGTTAACCAATTCATTCGAAATCTCAAAATGCGGATGCCATAATGTTTTACGCCGAACCCTTGACTTTGTGTATCGATGAAGACGGTCCTTTCCAAACCAAAAAGATCAAAGATGTCGGCCATAGTTAAAGTCGCTTCAGAAAACTGTCTGACTCGGCTTGGTAGCTCTCAAGATTTAGCCTTGAAATATCAACTCGAGACTAGTTGAATAATTACTTATGCGTAAATTTGGCAAGTGCCAGGACAAGACTAAACGCTCCAAACGAACTTTTTTATTGCGATTGGCAAACAAATTTAGTGTCTACGTTAATTTCTGGCTGCAGTCCTCACATTTGGCCCAAATAAATAACTTCAATAATTGTTTTTATCAATCAGTCGCAACGTATTAGGACAAGATTCGTTGGTCAACCACCCCAAGGTGCATGGAGACCTTAAATTCCTTTTCTCACTTTCTATTATCCCTTGTGGCTGTGCCCCTCTTCAATCTTCTTGGCCGTATGTTATCCGTTTAGCGTCCTTGTTCAAGTTTAACTGAACATTTGAAGCCCATCTTAACTAAGAGCGTACAAATCACCGCCTGAACATTGGAACTCATCTCTTATTTATATCCAAATTAAATCTGTCACAGATAATAATCGGATTGCTGAACCAAAAGTTATCTTCAATAAATTATCATGCAGCGATCGAAGCACAAAAGCTGAAAATACAGATTGACACTCTGAATAATGGAAAAAAGAAAACAAACACAAAATGAGACCACTCATCTGATCACAAATTTAAATCTTCTACTTCGATTTTCATGGTCAAGTGGATTAGACTTTCGAGAGTCCAGCAACAGTACCAATTCCAGTTACAACAACCAGCAACAGTCTCATGTGAGCAAGACAATCTCTTTCACACTACCCACTCGGATTCATCTTCTACGCACATCTTTCGCTTGACCCCACGGATGCACGCCGGTCTCGCTGCTTCTACCGAATTCTATGTATATGTCCCAAATCTGACGCAAATGCGAATGGATTTCCTTTTCCCGCCTCAGCACCACTGCACATGGGCATGCGTAAAGAATCACGTCCAGTTCCAGATATGGGAAATTATTGCCACAAGCCGCCCGTTTGAGCTGCACTATTCCACTTCTCCTGCCCAACTCACTTTGGCTGGAAATCCAAATGGCTATTTTTACATATTGATATCCCATCTGACCGGCCCGCCCTTCTCGATCCGACGAATCTTGATCCAATAAATTTTTTGTTTGATTTGGTTTTATGGTTGTTATTTTTTGCGTTCCTTTTGATCTCTCGCTGCCTGGAATATTATGGATCAAGTGTTTTCCTTAGCAGTCGTAAATTATTAGTTCGCGAACCGAAATCTACGGATTCGTCTGTGCGAACGAAGCAACGCGACGGATCGCCGCAGGATTAGCAAATTATTACTTTTAAATTGCAAAACGCGTCCTGAATATTAATTTATTTCGCTAAGGATTCAATTCTTTTTCAATTTTTTTTAAAGTAAAACGCGCAAGACAAATTGGCACACATCTTAATTGGAGGGAGGGGGGTCTATTTCACATAGACGAAGACAACAAGAATGGCCTGGTGGACGACAGCAGGCATAGGTCATTCATCTCAAGAATAATGCTGGGTGTAAAATTTCTTTTTACTTTTTTATCTCCTTTGTTGATATAAGGAAGAAGAAAAAAAAAAACACCGAGAGTGCCTGTGAAACAAGATTTCCTACATGCAAATTGGTTTAGATACGACGACGGCATCGACTGACGTCGCGGATACACACTCCACGAAAGGAGGTGTAACTAGAGTTGAGTGTTTCTAATAACCTAAACGATTGAAGTGCTAAGTTTTTCTTTTCATCAATTTGTTATTGTTCAGACTAAAATTAATTCTGTGAATTGAGTAAGTGAAGATCCTTTTCATCCTAATTTATCTTCCTCTATCGTGGTGTTACAATATTGCAAGTTTTAATAGACTTTAAATACAAACATAAAATGTAAAAATTAAATATTACAGCAAGGATAGGTGTCCTGTATGACCTGTATGGAAAATAATTCACTGTGATTTGTTCCTGACTCAAAACAGTTTATACCAACTCGTGAATGGTGCTGCAGTTGTTCGTCCTTCTACGATCATTCCCTTTATCTATATACAAATATTATTTGCATCAGAAATAAAACGCATATACTGAGCTAGCCAAGACAAAGTATTACTTACAAATCAGGCCATGGATCATTAGTGAATCTGCCCCTGATCTTACCATCTTTCACGATCCTTGGGATGCTGCTTCCAATTGGTCGAACCAAGCTTTATGGCAGCCGCGATTGCTTGATCATAGCACTGGAAATACTTTCGAGATTCTGGTGGCTGGCAGTTATTCATAAAGTTCGCAGCTCTTCTTCTCCTCCAGCTACCCTTCTCGGAGAGAGGACTTGTTTTTTCTCTCGAATTCCTTTTAAATTTTTTGCGGGTTCTTGCTTATCGTTCAGGGTTTGGCTCAATCTAAAAGAAACGATGTGTTTTATTGAGCATGATTTTGGTCCTTAGAGGTGGGAGTTTTGATTGTATTAATTTGGAGGTATGAAAGATGAGTCTTTGTCGCATGTCTACCTCAGTGTCATATGTGGAGTTGATTAATAAACTTCTTTACTACCTTTATGTTGTCATTGTTTTTTGTCAACAGCATGTATATTATCATGATTTGAAGACTCTTCTGGCCACTTGAAAGCCATATTGTCCGAGTATTCTCCAAAATACCTATACAGACTTGAAAAATTATAAAAACAGTGCATTCGGTAAAAGCTTGGAAATATTTGGAGGTTCTTGGTCCACCTGCACACTGCATCACCCACTTCAATTCGAATGATGTGGAACATAACCAGATAACTTTTCCCAGGATCCCAAAATCAGTGCGATAAATATTGTCAATCTAGGCTTTGGGCTCTTCAAAACCAAAATACATAGTTTACTAAGTAAAGAAACTCAAATAACTCTTCTGAAATTTTGATTTGTTGGCATACCTACGTCAAATATTTATATGGACCTGATTAAATTTTTGTTCTCTTTCACTATTTGAAGGACCTTTTGGCACAATTCCTAGGGAATCTATACTGGGTTCACTTTGCTGTCATTTCAATTTAATAAAAAAAAAATGCAAAAAATCTGTCCTGATGATATTCATTTGAACCAATAAACTTATTGTCGCAACGCTAGGTTTGACTTAAAGGCATCAGCAATCGTTTCCCGTGTCCATATTGTAGAATCTTCCTGATAAAACCTTTTTGTGATTTTTTTCTAAGCGAGCGCCAAATTTTGTAGATGGTTTCAGCCATTTTTTCACGAAAAGCTTGATCAGCTCGACCAATTCACAAAAAGGTCGAACAGCTTATAATCGCAGCTCCATTGAAGACATGCAACATCACCTGAATGACTGAGTACACAAAAAAAAAACCTAGTGCACGTAGGCTCATCTTGCTGGAGACACAACTGGCTCATAAAAATAGGTTATGAAGCCTAAGCAGCGCTCTTCATTCACTATAACGTTTGTTCCATTGTCGTTGCGGAAGAAAAAAGGTCCAATAAATACATCATTCCCAAAACCAATGATGCTGAAGATACTTCTTAGGACTGGCCATGGATCGGTGGTTACAACTTTGGATTGTTTAGCGTAAAATCTGTGAATTAAGTGGGAGATTAGCATTTTTAATAAGTCTCTGACTCTTTCGAGGCACAAATTATCACAAAAATTAAGGACATTCGAGAACATAAATAAAATTCCTTTATTTTTCCAAAAAAACAAACAAAATCTCAAGCAAGTTAGAGTTTAATATCCAATTAAGATATAATTTCTTCGAAAAGATGAGCGACATTTATCCGGACGGCTTATGATTCCAGCAGGTTGGCCTTTCCCTAAGTCTAAAGTCCGAAAAAATCTTATCCCAAAATGGGTTAGAAAATTTGCAACCAAGATAGTAGGATTTGGCATAAAAGAAAAAGTTGTATTTTTATTAAGAAATAAAATATCCATGGAACTTATTCGACTTAAGCCTAATGAGTCGAAAAAGGAAAGAGTTCCAAATTTGTGTTCTTGGTTTTATATTCAAAATTTCCATGCCTATAGTCACAGTCACAGTCCTTGGCTTTGATATATTTAACAAACAGATTTATATAACTCTATATGGTCGCACTGATAATACTAACAAACCTATGTTCCTTGATTTGATGTACTCGTGACAAGAAATAGCAACCTGTCACTTACAAGGATTTCCCTCAGTCGTTATGTTCCTAAAATACCTTCATAAATGTTTAATTGGAAATCATTCCATTATATTAACCTCCTCCTTTACAGGCAGTCTCCTTTAGACCTTTCTTAGAACATCGCATATGCTTAATTTTCAACGTGACTTTATAAATAACATTTCTATTTTCGAATATCAATTCAATTAACTTGAATCAATTCAATCAATCAATGGAAATTGAATTTATAACTAAATTAGTATTTATAGGGTATATAGGGTTGTTCTTGTTTGCAAGTTTGTATGTATGAGGTAATTTTCGAAAGTCCTCATTCGATTTTAAAAATTCTTTACACAGTTTTTACCAAGCACTAGCGTGGCGACAAGAAATATTTAATTGCTTTTTATAAAAAGGTTTAAAACTAAAAGGGTTCTATAAACAAGATCGCAATGACATTTCTCTTAACGCCAAGGTTCATACACAAACTTATTAAAATATGACTGAAAAAGTTCTATAGCTTTCTACTTACACGAAATCCATGCCGATGAACTCGCTGGAGACATTTGGTTACGGATAGATTTAATTAATAAATTAAATTTAAATAAAATAATGAAATAATACAGCAATTTTAAAAAATATCAAACACAATGCTTTTGAAGTACGCTTTTGAAATATGAAAATCTACGTGTGTTCATATTCCATTTAAAGATAGAAGTGCCCTTCATCTTGGCTATTATGTCTCGATCCCTTATACCCGTATGTGAGTGCATAAATTGGGAGCATAGATTTAAACACGGGGCTTCTGATGCGTTGGCAAAAAACATATCTCACAAAGAGAGTTTCGTGGGTCCTTCTTTTAACACTAAAAGTTTGTACACCTAACATCTGGCACTTTGCTTTGTACGAAGGTTAAAATTTCAACGCATTTTAAAAAAATAATTTTTTGTAGCTTCAAAATTAGGAATCTATCATTTTAGCATTTAAATTCCGACAATCTGTAGAAAAAAAAAAACTCAACATTTCAGATAAGCAATCTAACCGCCTCAAGATCCGTTTCGGCTTTTAATTCAAACTCTTTTCAAACGCTGACTCTCTTTATTGTGAACAGTGAAGAAACATTCTTACTAACATTATTAACATTAACAGACAAGACCTCAAACTGGGTCCTGGGACAAAGCATTGCTAACGCCTGGAAACTTTTTTCCCAGAAAGTTTCTTCAACCCGTCTAGCTCTGTACTCCTCCTTTGCTGCTCTAGTCTTGTTTTGCCTCATCTTCTTATGAGTCTCTCATCAATCATAAAACACAATTCTTGTCGTGGAAGGTCTATGATTGTGCGGAATAGTGACGACGTCTTGTTAACATTTTGTGACTGGCACTAGCTTATTTGAGGCTCTTTTTCACTTAAACCCTCTCTTCCAATTTCTAGTATGCTGAAGCATTCAATGCCGAACTATTTAGGCTCGATCGAATGTATCTTTGAATTTTGAAAGAAAAAAGAGGAGTAACCATGCTTAGTTCGACTGTGCAAGACGACGATGAAGAACGCTCGCAGCTTGGTTAAGGTCAGTAAGAGTCACACCGGCTCTTTTGAAGTCAAATTTTAGGCAGGGCGACGCATCGTATCGCTTTTGAAAAAATCGTTCGAGACTCAGATGTCAACACTGGCGGTTCAATTTTTCAAAAATCGGTTCAGAGATTGGAAAAACCATATGAGAAGTCCTTGGTTCGTTTGCAGGTATGTGACTCAAGGTGAATGAAGACAAAACTTAATATATGCCTTCTGCAAAAACGACAAACAATATAGACAGATATAATTTTGAGGTTGTCAACAACTTTATGTAACAAGTCAATTCGAACAACGACACCAACGAAGAAATCATGTGAAGAACGAATCCGGGAATAACGTCACATCTCGGAACACCAAACTAACATTGTACAAGAGTATAACCATCCCGGTCATGTGAAGAAGCATGGACCTTATTAAAGATGAATGAACCCGAGAACATCAAAGTCCCAAAAACAAAGCTTAATCTGAGGAGAACTTTTTCTATCAATCGAGGAACCAAAAAGCAGATGAACTTATCAACTTTACGGAGATAAATTCACTTAAGGACATCTTCAGGTATTATCAAAGAAACCAGCAAAGACAAGTCGATAAATAAAGCATACAGAAAGTCCTTATCTCAAGACAAATTAATTTTGACTTGAATTCTTTATTCCAATAAACAATTTTTCAATTGTCACTGACCAAATTTGATTAAGCTTATGCCGAGTTAGTTTTTTTTCGATTCTAAAAAGATTCCAGTCAGTACAAAAGTGTTGAATATAATTCATATTTATGGACCATGATAATGTCGTCCAGTTAAAGATATTGAGCATCCAAATAACATTTTGATCTGCAAATTGCGCCTTGAAATTATTTGAATCGGTCTTTTTGAGAAGGAGCCATTTACGAAATCCTAAATTTTTAGGAGACATAAACTATGTATTAGTTATGTAAACGTAGATTTTTCGGCCCAACCTTGTTTTACGTCTTTAGTTGGCCAAAGATGACTTCCAATGAAATACATTTATGGTTATGCCAAGGCTCAAATTATTGTAAATATATAAACTATTTAAATTTAAAGCCACTTAAGTAAAAGCAAAACCTTTCCAATTCAACTTCTAATCTTTAATTTACGACGACAGGCTACCTCATTAAATAAATTTGACTTCAGAAGAAAAATTAAATATTTTTCGTATAGCAAACAGCCTCAGAACCTTCTCCCAAGATAAAAGATTTCGAAACTAGTAAGCATATTTGAACAGGTTGAAAACAATTTTGAAGGGACTCGAGCTAAAAAGAGGCTGCTGGCATTATTGAGTTGAGTTTTCAGTCTTTTAATCATCTTCGGCAAATCTTAAAATATACAAGCTAGGTAATTTAGGTCATTTTCGGTCTAGTTCCATTACAAGAGTTTTCGAGAATATTGACATTCACATTGTTTTTAGAAAGACGTCTGTGTGTGAACGCACGTTTTTGTTCAATTTTCATTCCAAAAGTTTCATCAATTAGCCAATTGACTGAAAGAACTATAAAGACTAATTAAAAGACTTAAACAGTGTTTACTTGAGTCCAATTCAAATTTTAATGTGCCATTTTCTCTATTTCTTGATGCACGTTGATGAGGCAAATGATTTTAGAAAAACAGCATCAATAGAAAGCTAAATGACAAAGTTGAAACACATGGATAAAATTACTGAATGTGGTCCTATTAAAACCTTTCTCGAAGAAATAAAGTATCGTTCTAAGAGACCATCGTTATCCTCATCCTGCTACACGGCATGGACACTCTCAAAAGCGTATGAAAGCGCACAAGGTTGTTTGAAGAATGTTTCCAAAATGCAAAACGAAATTTATACCTACGGGAGCAGCTTACAAAAATATGTATCTTATTTTTTTGTTTGCAATTCATTTGTCTAGAAAATCAAAACCCAACATAAATTTGTTGGTGGCAACACATTTTTTTTTATATTGAGATGGGAAATTGATGGTATGGGCAGGCCTACTCGCACCCAAACCAATTTTTATTTTCTTTATTAACCCCTTATTTGCTCCGTCAAACCTGATCTATTCTTTTCAGTTTTTCAAAGGCTTTCATCCATATAGATCGAAAGGTAACGTATGTTAAGCATATTCCATTCCGATATTAAAAATTAGTACAGAGATCTAAAACCCAGTTGGAATTGAATGTCTTAAATCATTGAATCACCAGCTACCGAAAGTACCATCCGTACCAACGTCTCCCGTGCGTTTTATTAATTCTGTAAACAATGCGCCAGCGAAAAAGTAACCTTCTTCTTCTCTCACAATGCCATGCAGAAGAATTGAATTCGTGCATACTGAAACCGACGATTGAGGCCATCAAATAGCACTTGAAGCTACCTTTAGTTGAGATTAAGTATAATTGTGATGATTGAAAGTTGAAAAAACGAAAGCTTCACCGTTTAGGTCTTCATTGTCTAGCAATTCTTGAGATAGAAATGCTGAAAATTCTTGATCTTACGACTTTGGACGACCATCATCTATTATTTAATCATCATATAGATGTTGCTTCAGCCAAATAAAAAGGCTTTAGTCATAACACTCATTTACAACAGGTCAGGACTATGACTACTTATGGTTACCTCATGTTGTTTAAGGTGAAAGAAATTTTAGTTTAAAACACTCGGGTTAAGAAACGTCTAAACACAGTGGGGCCAACCTGATCAAAGTAAGACTTATCCGACGGCACCCTGATTTTCGGCCAATAACCTGAGCTTCGTGCCATTCTACCCCAAAGATTTGCATCTCAGAGTATGCGGCGTAACGGCTTTGGCCCTCCAGAGAACTTCCTCTAATTCATGTGAAGAGTGTCGCTATTCTTCCGCGTCGCTTAATCAATTGTGGATATGCATCTCATCTACCACCGAGACATCAGATTGCGTCCATTTAAACAGTACGGTATGCACAATAATATAAGAACTAGGCTTAGCCTAGTGTGCCCGCAAATTTAAATAATCTAGGTTATGTATTTGTGTGAAGCTTAAAGCATTCATGTATTCAAAAAATACAAAATACATTTAAAACTGAAAACAACACTCATAAGAATGTTAAGCAATTCAAAAACAATGTGTATCTGTACCTCACCTCTGAGCGCACTATAAGGAAAAAATATGTTTTGTTTAAAATTTGTCTTCAACTTTATTTATATATTTTTTTTTTATTTTTTCAGATCATCAGTTTCCTATCGATCTGACAAACGTAGCCAAAGATCATACAAATCTGGAGAATGATCCGTTGCAGTCCCTCTATCGGCGTCTTTGTATATTAAATCGTTGTGCCAACATGCGATTGGATAGCAGTCATAAGCCCCATACACCACAGGTAAGATGCAATAAGATTCAAAGGTTTCATGATTTAAATAGGGACCTCTCATAAAAGTCAAAATTTTCCATGCAATTTTTCGAAAAAGCTCGAAAGCTTTCTAAACAATGTTTTATTACTTTCCAATTGTTTCAATAGAAAGAAGATTCAGATGACGAGAATTGTGCGCTAAGTGAAAATTGGACATTCCAGCCTCACATTCGACGCTGGTCGAGAATTGGCGAAATGGGTCTAGAATTACCCACGAAGCTTACTCAAGACAAGAACGAAAGTTCATCAAAGGAATCAAGTCCTGATCGATTCGAGGATGATGATACCTACGATATAACCGGTGCTGCCCTTAACCTATCCCTACCCCACGAACACACTGACGGAACGGTCCAAAATGATTCGGACTCATCGGCTGTACGTCTCCGTCGGACTGGAAGTGAACGTCTTAAAGATGGCGCCAAAGCTCTGCTACGACGGGTGGAATCCATAAAATCCCGTCGAAGGAAACGTCAGAATCGTGAGGGTATCGTTATAAGTGGTCCGCAGGCTCTGGACTTATCACAGCTCGGCCAGAGAAGCATTCGCAAGCCTGATGCCGTCTACTCAACGCCACCGTCGCCATCTGCCGTTAGCCCAATGCACATGTACCCAAAGAGTCCACTATTCCATCATCCCGGCCGTCACGAATTGAAAATTCCATCGCAGAGTGAAAATTTCCTCAGTCCAAATCGGATGAGCAGTCCCAAAAGGACACCGACGACACCAAGATCAATGCGCACCAGTCCACTGCACTTCTTTGCTAATCCGGCGATGCCACATCTGAAAGAGGGTAGGTCAGATGACTCCTCGTCTTATTACAGTGACAGTCAGGAGTCCTCATCGACAGGTGGCGGAAAGCTAACACTGTCTCTCCGAAAGGCCCCATCGAAGTCGAGAAGATTCCTTCAAAGAACTGGCAAGGTCGACGACATTGGTGCACATTCCGATTCCGAATGCCATCAGGGCAGGAAGTTCGTCTTCAAAGATGCCAATTCCCACAACACAGAGGTCAGTTGCAATTCGGACAATTTTTTACGCTCAGTTGGCATGATTTTCTTGTTTCAGATGAAAGTGAAAAAGCTTACTCGTGGCGGATCATTGAACCTCGGTAAGGATCCAAAGAAGCGTGAAGGTTTCCGAACAGCCAGTTTTCGAACGCGCTCCACAGTGCGCAAGGATCACAAAAACTCCGAAAGTGACACTGAGAACGTCAAAGTCAGGTAAGGACCTTTAAATGAAGACCCTTATCCAAGATTAACGCAGTTCTTTTTGCTTGTTTCAGTAAAAGTCCAGTTGTTAGGTGGCACAGTTTCCAAGAGGAAGAACGGCCTCACATGATATTCAAGAAGTGTTTCTCTCGCAAGGTCGAAGTGGAGAAGACCGAAGGTACCCCGTTTGCAGCAATGTCATGTGGTCAGCTGCAGATCATTCGCAAATTGGCTTTGGCCATATTAACTGGCTACATGGAGCGCTACTGCCCCACCCATCGCTCCGGATGGAATTGGGAATTGCCAAAATTCATCAAGAAAATAAAAATGCCCGACTACAAGGACAAAAAGGTGTTCGGAGTTCCACTCTTGCTGATTTTGCAACGCACCGGACAAACACTTCCCGTGCCAGTTAGATCCGCCTTCAGGTGGTTGCAATTGAACGCCTTAGATCAGATCGGTTTGTTTCGCAAGTCTGGCGTCAAGTCGAGAATATTCAAGCTTAAGGAACGCATTGAGCTAACTGAATCGTCTGCCGAGTGTATGGACGTGTTTGACACTCAGCAAGCCTACGATGTTGCCGACATGCTGAAGCAATTCTTCAGGGATCTACCAGAATCACTGCTTACAACAAAAATGTCAGAGACCTTCGCAGCGATATTCCAACGTAAGAAACGCAATACTCTGACACGAAACACTGTTGAACGATATCTTTCCTTTTCTTGCAGATCTGCCTCCAGAAGTTCGCCTGGACGCCGTGCAATGCGCTGTGCTCCTGCTGCCGGATGAAAACCGTGAGATTCTCTTTGCTCTGCTGGAGTTCCTCACGCTTGTCGCCGATAACTCGCAGTATAATCAAATGACAGCCAACAACTTGGCTGTGTGCTTAGCCCCGTCGCTTTTCCATAATAGTATATCGACAGGAACGTCTTCAGTGTCGGCGTCTCCAAGACGGCGTAAAACCACCGGTGTTCCCGACGTTAAGGAGCTCTCCGAAGCGAAGGCGTCTCACGAATGCCTGTCCTTTATGATTGACAATTACAGGCAGATTTTCACGGCATCGCGAGAAAGAATTTCTAAGTGTAACTTTGGCTACATGGAGGAGTCGAAACCCGTGCCGCTGGAGGCCTTGGGTGAGGGCATGCAATTCCACAATTGGCGAGGATATTTATATGAATGCACGAGTGCCACCATTAAGGAAGGCAGAGAAAAGTATGCGCTTTAAAAGAGGAGTTTAAGGGCAAAATTGTAAAATTGATCCTTTACAGGTCTAGAGGCTGGTTCACGATAACATCACTGGATACCAATGTCGACATTGCTTATAAAAAGGTTGGAGATGGACATCCATTGCGCTTGTGGCGTTGTATAACCGAAGTGGAAGGTCCACCCAAGGACGTTCTAGACTATGTGCTGAAGCAACGAGCTTCGTGGGATAACAATCTTCTTCAAAGTCAAACCATCAAGAAATTGGACGAAAGAACAGAAATATTCCAGTATGTTTTCGATGGACAAATGTGCACGGACTTTTGTGTGCTCAGGTGAGTGGGTGTTCAACTATTTAAGTGACGCACTTTTGATTTTTATATCCTGAAATATTGGTATACCTACATAGGTTGTACGTTGTTTCAGTGTTCGTTTGCTGATTGTCCAGCCGCAGGGAACAAGTTACTCTCCTTGCACATTTTTCAATTTGGTTACAAATGGTTTGCGAGATGCACGTTTAGTTGAAAGATTTGCGTTCTCACAAAGATTTCTTCAAGATTTATAAAGGATGATAGATTGATTCTTTCTTTTTTTTAGAAGCTTTTCCTTTAATCATCGGAAGGAGAACGCACTTAAGGATTATCTATATATTAGAATTAGCACTTCTCGAGACAAGTCGTCCAAGAACTTGTTTTCGTTTGTCTTGCACTTTTTTGAACATCGTATAGGTAAACTGCCCATTTTTGAAGAGCGTTGTAAGTAGAAAAGGAAATCGAAATCTTTGCTGATCTTCGAGGGAAAGAACTTATTTGACTTGTCTTATAGGATTGCAACTTAAGTACTCTCTCGGAATCTTTAAAAAACTGTTAAAGTGGACCTGTTTCTGGTTATCATCATCTGAATTTATTCTTCGATTGTGTGCAAGACCCTCATCTGACTTCAGATTTGTAGTCGCGAACGGGTCGGGTTTTGTAGCTTGACTTCACTTCCGAAGTGAAGTGACCAAATGCTGTACTTTTGAAGAAAAGAAATACCATGGTTAAAATATATTGCAGTTTTTATTTTCAAAATAAATATTACTGTTTTAATTACACATATATCACTTGAATATATGTACAAGGTGTCCCGAAAGTAGTCAAGGAAAATTTAAGGATGATTCTTGGGTATATTATAAGACAAAGATTATTCTACACCACTTTTGGATTATTTTGTATGGGGAAGAATGAAAGACAATGTTTACTCTACTGAATTAGCAACAATTATTGAACAAGAAGACCGTGCTCTCGAAGGCTTATCAAAAGTGAGGCAGCAGATAGCATCAATTAATGTTCGCAATGAAATTCAAACACGGGCTCTTGTATGAATACTAAACCAAGAGGACACTTTGAACTACAAATTTCTTAAACCAAAAACAATGAGACTTAGGACAAAAATACATTTTTTTTAAGATTTAACCTGTTGCAGGTTTTCCGAAGATCATAAAATGTTTAAATTTTTTTGGTAAGTGATTTATTTTTATTTATTTATAACACATTTTTCGAAGAAAAGTGACCTCAAAATCAAATATTAGCACAGGCAAGAAAAATAGAACACCATTGAAAAAATATTGTCTGAGAAACCAAAAAAGGTATCAACATTATTTAAGCGAAGCTTTAAAGTGTAGTATTTCTTCTACTATTAGCATAAACAGATTAACATGATTCAAGGTATACGAAAGTGAGCTTTTTTTAGATAGTTGAAATGGCCATCTGAAGGCCATTTTTACGGTTCTGCCCCTCAAAAGGAAAAACGGAACCATTTTAGGATAACTTTGTTGCATGTCTGTCGAGGAACGTGTAGAGGCACATATAAAGTTGAAATTAATACCAAATATTTGTGACTAATGGAAGCCTTGCCTCAGTGGTAAGTGCGTCTGCTGCTGAGCGTGAGGGCTCGGGTTCAAATCCTGGTAAGAACATTTGGTATTTTCTCACGGTCCCACTTCTCGCCAGTGACTGACAATCTCTCCGATGAGTAACAACTGTCAAGAAAAAGCTTCTGGGGCCTTAAAAAGACGGTGAAGCTAGGCCCTGGCTCCCCAAAGAGCCACCAAATAATTTTTATTTTACTTATGACAACGGTCCCTTAAAGATGTTAAAGATCTTTACCGACGAAGAAAAAAATACGGCTGTTAATGACCAATATTTCCGTACTCGCCGGAGGAATGAAAACCTATACAAAAAAAAAAAGCGCGAAAACTCTTCGAGACTCGATTTCCGTGATGGACGCACTACTTAGATACCAACAAATTGGTATGCACTTAAAATGGATCCCTGAGGCACTCCCAGAATAAATCACAACTTGAATACGTTTGTATCAAAGAAAACTTTTCGTCTTGATTTTGTTCCACATAAATGAACACTCCGAGTGAAGCAAGGAGGATTATGATGTACAAATTACGAAAGATGTCATAACGAACGAGGAATTGACTGCCTTGAAGGCATTGACTAAATAAGGAAGCACACGCGTGACTCAACAGGGAAGGTGTCAACATGGAAGGCAATATCTTTTCATTCTGCAACGTTTTTTTAAGGCTAGACCATAAAGTTCGGATCATAATATCGCTTTAAACGAAGAAGACGAAATAAGGAGACATTTAGTTTACTCAATGAGTTTGTATGTTTTTGGAATTATAATGTTCTAAAGGCGTGTTTTATTCCATGTGGTAGTTATTTTATAAACTAGGAAAAACAAGAGCGACGAGCAATGAGTTGGTCATTAATTCAAAGCTTGATAAACTTTGTTTTTTATTGTAATGTTTTTAATTCATGGGTTACAAGACAGACTTAGTTTTAACAGTACATTTCTTAATAAATGAAAGAAAGTTGAACATTAATTATATAATCTAAAAATGTATAGAATAAAATTTTAACTAAATTAGAATTATATACAAAGTGAAATTAAGTAGTTGTTTTTTTTTTAAATAAGTTGGCTGGCAGGATGTAAATTATTGGTTTGAGGAACGATCAGATTAAGGGTTCTCCGCTGTTAATAGCCCTGACTTATAAGCGCAGCTTCCAAGAACTTCTCCTCCATGCTTGCAGTTTGTCGAGTTCATAAGTTCGATTTTCGTGTCTGTATTATTATATGCATAAACATACAACACCTTATGTTCCAGAACTGCTGATCCGTATAACCAAGTTAAAGCTTGTGATAGCGCGATATATGATCAAATCAACAAAGTCTATTTAAACATTATCTGAACACATCATTTAAGGCAACATACGATCTATGCATAAAGTGCTTGAATAACATAGTTTATATGATCCACAGCGAAAAGTGATTTGTTCATTTTAAATCCTAGGTTTGTCACAGTTTCCACAAACTGAAGTTAAGTGGCATAAAGGAAAATTTGGGGAATTTGTTCAGTTTTGTATATTTCTTATGACCCAAGAACTAACTGGTATTTTTTCGAACTAAAAAAAAACAATCTTCCTCCTCAATAAATCTAGAGACAAGATCTCCCACAAATCCGATAGGTCTCCGGAGGAAGACTTGTGTATCGTTTGCATAAAGGTGAACCGATACATCAGAGCTAATTTCCGGCGTCATTTATTAAAGGGCAAAAAAGGAGTGGCCCCAAAATAGATCCTTGTGGTACTCTCGCCAATTATTCCTCAGATAGCGATTTCTCAACACCTACCACAACACTTTGGCTTGGAAAGTGTCGAGAAGGGACAGCACAGTAACATACATTTCAGTCTTATGTCGTCAAGGACCTTTATAATAGCCATATTCATCTTTTTTATGCAAAAAAAAAAAGCTAGAGCTAGAGTTCGATAAGTCAACTTACCGAAAGCTGACGCCGGCCAATAGCTAGACCAGGACTACTTTGGATGCGAAACCTCGGCAACTCATATTGCCTGAAGAGTTTCACGCAAGATCCAACCATTCACTTTTCTGGGTCCTGCAAATGATTTTAATGTGCAATTCTCTAAGCTTAGCTCCCGCTTTCTAGAGCGGAAAGCACAACTCAATTGCTAAAAACTTCTTGATCGCTTACTCTACTGATATGAAACATTTCTTCCACCGTCAGAACAGCCTGGATTCACATTTAAGCAAATTGTTCAGGAATGATTTTTATTATTTATCTATTTTTTACATTTCCTTTGATTTCTTTAAATACTTTTTTACTAGTAAGCCATCGAATTCAAATATGTTTTTGTAATTTTAGATCGTGGCAAACGGATCTGCCTCGCGGAGCTTGTGTCATTGTGGAGACATCAATAGACCATCCAAAAGCAAGACCAATATTTGGTAGCGTTCGTGGAGTCGTCCTAGCCTCAAGATACCTTATTGAACCATGTGGCAGTGGTCGATCGAGAATAATGCACTTGGCCAGAGTGGACATAAAGTAAGCACAAATTTTATTTCATTCAATCAAAACAAATAAATTGTTTCATCTTGTTTTTAGGGGCAAAACACCAGAATGGTACAACAAGAGCTACGGACACATTTGCTCTCATTATTTATCTAAAATCAAGCTGGCTTTCCGTCATGTTGCTGATGGTCCCGAGAGCAAAGTATGATTGTAGGTTTAATCAACTTGTAAAAAAAAAACACAAAACATCACATAAACAAAGTATGACTACCATGCGTTTCAAAATTGCAACTTAAGTCTCAAAAAGGCATTTACTTTGGACTTTTGTCCCAAATATACAAATATATTTAAAAAAAAACAGATGCAAATTCTTAAGGAAACTTTTAAGCTGTAAAAAAAAACAAATTATAAGGACCAATATTTTTGAATAGTGTCGTTGGACAGCAAATTTATATTTTCTTTTTTTATTCTCCAATAATTTCAGTTTATTACTTTAAGATGCGAACGCAACACTTTTTTCTTTTTTTTTATTTATAATTAATGTAAAAAATGTTTATTCTTTTATATGACTTATGTTAGAATATTCAAAACCCAAATACTCAAACTTGAAATATCACAAAAAAAAACAAAAACAAATTAATGCCGGTGAAAAAATAATCTACGTTTACTATATTTTTTATTTTTTTGTTATTGATTTAATACTAATGTTTAAGAAAAACAAAAAACAAGCTATTGTTAAAATTAAAAATGAATTATAATTAAAGTACTTAGATAAGAATCAATTGTAATTCAGATTCAATACATTAATTGTTTATTGTTAACCCAAAAAGAAAAAAAAAAACAAAAATAGTGTATGTATATTTTTTACTAATATACAGTTATTTGGTAATACAAATGGAATAATAAAAATCAAACTAGTCAGATCGTTGAAGAAATATCATGAGAATAATTAACTAATACTTTATTCTTATAATTAAAATAACAAAGTGTAATGAAAATATAAATTTAAGAGAGAGATAAAACAAATCTATATATATATGCATAAAATTTAAAAACAAATTAATCTAGTTGTATAAAGATGTGTCTTAAAAGAAATACAGGGCGGTTTTTTGAACAAAAATATTCTTTTCGCTTTTTCATTGAATAACGATAAATTTTTCCAACGTAAAAGAAATGTTATAACTGACTGTTGCTTTGTGTATAGAGCATTTCGATATTGATCATTTTACTCAAAAAAAACGATGTTCTTTGTAGCTCAGAAAATCAAAATGTAGTAATAGAGAAGCCAATTCATCTTGAACGTGTGACTGTTTTATGTTCTTTTTAGGGTGGCTGCATTATTCGAATATTTTTCTTTCAAAACAACAGTGGAAATTGTGTAACAATTAATTAATATGCATGATGACGACTTTTTTATGCCCAACTATTGAGAACTTTGCGAGCTACGATTCCCGCAATATAGGACTCAAGCCATTCAAGCTGCCCAACAATCTTTAATTCTTTGACATTGGACATTGACAAACTCAATTTCATTGGCTCATACTTTGAGACAACCTATTTGAAAGGTCTCCCCAGGTGCAACCTAACGAAGTTAATGCAGAACTCTTTACACTCCGGAAGTGTGCAATTACTTTTCTGTTAAATCGACTAAAAGCTGACTGAAGTGCAGACAGAATAGAAGGCTTTTCTTGATATGAATACTCTTATAACTCATGTAACAGAGTGAGCGAGATTATGTACTGGTTCAAGAAGCTCAGATGTAATTGGTTTCAATTCAATTCCGTGGGTGGTGCCAAAATAGGACGGAGGATTCGATACCGACTTATTAGTCTTGGCTTAGTTCGCAGGAGTTTATTCGCCGTGAGTTTTGATATACTTTTTGAAAATTTCGAAGATTTAGATCAACACCCTGCTGTCAACCTTTTCACATCAGAACCTCGCTTAATGTACACAAACCACTATTTTTTGATAACATAAACTTACCACATAACCATAGCCGATACAACAACCACTGCAACAATACACATTAGTCTGACTACTATCGCTGGCCGACCAATCCAGTGCTAGCGCAATTAATTTTATCACAATGGACCTATCAATTGGAGCAACCGCGCCACACAGACTTGCATTCCGAGTACTTGCTTATATCTAGACGACTGAACAACAAAAACTTTAGCATTTTAGATAACAACAACTTCAACTTTCCGATTTGCTGGAAAACTTCGAAGGTGTTTCCAATGATAAAATAGAAGAAAGATTTGCCGCATTCGGTGTACGGCTCTAGCGTATAGCTGCTTGAGTAGTAGCCTTCGCCACTGTCTGAATCGATGCATACCAACTATCATATTAACTTTCAGATTTCTTAAGATGATAGCATGTAGGTTTAAAATATAACAAATTTGTTTCGACAATCATACAATGAATTTAATTCAGCTAATTGTGTGCCGCAAGGCACATTATCAGCGCCCAGACTGTTTAATAACTCATTACCGTTCAACAGCCAGCATTCAGGCACTCAGGAACAATGTTGGTTAAGATATTCTTGAAATAGGAGCCGAACCGTCGAAAATGTTTACATACTCATTGCCGTTCAACAGTCAGCATTCAGGCACTCAAGAATAACCTTGGTTAAAATATTCTTGCAAAAGGAGCCGAAGCTGTCGAAAATGTATTGTCAAATAAAGTTGATAGGGTGGTCTGCTGTCACGCTAGCGAGGGCAGTAAGTGGAAACAAGTTACATTTTATAATTAATCAAAAGCCTTGAACTTTTCAACAAAGCAGCAAAGACAATATTTCCCATTGTGGAAAGGTGAACTCAATGTCAATTTTGTCAAATTGGTCATCCAAAGATAGGATTTAAACACTCCCATTAAAGCAATCGGGTCTTATGAGGAAGAAACCCTTCACTACCTCGAAGCTATATCTGTCTGATGTAATGTCCTTTTTTTGTTGGTAGCATATATTTATTAATTTTCCTGCATTCCCCCTTAGTTCCAGTTTTGTCAATTAAGCTTCTATTCTTGCCAAACATTGACTGCTCTTCCAAAAAAGAAGTCCGTTTAACAGACAGATCTTAAAAAGACTTCTCTTTTTTTTCTTTTTTTTTAATCGGACAAACTCAGCTCAGGTTAAATTCACCGGGCATTCTTTCGCCCGGCCATACTTCAGTTCCTGGTATGCCCATGAACGCAGTGGCAGTGAAATCTGAAACGAAACATTTGTTTTCAAGCAGTGATAGGATTGCTTCTCCCAACCGCTGCTTTAATTTTTGTGCAGCTGAAAACGACAAGCAAACAACAAAAAAGGAAAGAACATAAAGAATGTTTTAAGTCCTGAAGGTACCATCATTTTAGCACGAATGGTTTTCCTGCAGTAGAATATATCAGACTTAATTCTCTATCGGAGGTGTGTTGTTTTAAAGCCTATTTTTTCGATTAGGCTTTCAAAGTTCGCCGAGCAGGAACGTTATTATGGCATTGCTCGTACATTATTTTTTGTTTAAGGAGCTCGTAGAAGCTCGAAAGAGCACACTTGTATGTCGATATCCTTGTTCTCGCCGTGTTGTCTTCAAATGCGAGGAAGCTTGCTCTCTTATAACAAGTGATGTTATACTCACCAGGTTGTTAACATAACATAACACAACGACGAGCAGCTGTCAACATGGAAGGCAAAGATATTTTAAGTCTGTCCAGCTGTTGGAATATCCAGCCGATATTGACGTCGCCGGTCGCAGGCAAAGTGCCGTCATTGAAGCTAACAAGTCGATTGACAAAGAGGCCAGAAGAGTTGGTATCCAAATTAACGATGATATGTACTATATAACAAGTTCGTCTATCTCGATCAACTCAACTAAAGACATCTTTGTTGGGGAGTCGACGAAGACTAAGTCTCAGAGGTTTGTTTACTTGCCAAAAGATCGAGAATTCTTGTCTAGATCTCCCTTTGATGACCGCGTTTGTCACACTATTTGTCCATTGTCATTGGTCTGGTAAGTGTCTTATAACTCTTGTTACAGATTTAAAGGTATTTGCACTGTTTTCGTGTGGACTGGTCATCAGGCTTCAATCGCAAGCAATACTGCCTAATAATTTCCAGCCATTGGGAATTATATTCATTTTAATGACACAATCCATGCTAAAGGATTTCAGACCGGGTCACCTCAGATAAATTATCATCCTTGGCGTCACGATGGCTCTTTCCGAATAAACCATTTTCAAATATTAAAAGCTATTTTCGAAAATGTATGCATTGTCTTAGGCATAAGTCTTTATTGGATCCCAACAGATGTCAGCAGAGTTTTTTGCTGTATGATCTTTTCACCGATCGTGCATACTTTTAGGCACAGCATCATCTCGCTGAGTCACTAATGAGGATCGTTGTTGAATTGTTTAAAAGAGAAGACCACTTCAAATCAAGACGCTTCCTTTACAATACGACTTAGTCCGTCAAGAAATTCATTCGTAATTACCAGTGCCGACATTCTCCCTTTCCAAATATGTTGGAATTGCAACAAAGAGGAAAAATGTATCGGGGTCTTTTGTAGTTTTTGTCACCCGGTCGCGATCCCTCATTGAATATGGTATTGAACATCTCTTGGTAATTAAAGCCTTTGCAACTTGGAGGATACCCCGGGTGTTGTTTGCATAATTGGAATCGTAAAAGTGCTCACTGTCGTCCCTTTAATTAAGCACGACCATGAAGGAATCATCGCACTTCGGCTAACCACTTCGCCTTTAAACGCCGCCTTTGAGTTGTGCGTGAGATGTGTTCGCTCTTCCAAAGAGAGCCAACTAAGTCATGTTTGTTTGGTATGCGTGTGCTTCAGCTTTAAGCTGGTGCTGGTGCTGCTTCTGCTTTTGCTGCTGGAACAAACTGCCAGTGCCATTGTCAGTTTCACAGCCGGTGCATCTTTGTATGGCACGTTGGGCATGTTGTGCAGTTTGTTTATTGCAATATTTAAATTGTTGGATTCCGTAGGAAATCAAAAAGGCTTGCACTAATGGGTTTCCTGTGTTCCTGGGGGGCCGAAGGCATTTCTGGAGTGCTGCGACGATGTCGTTGCGATGATTTTCGTTGACATCGATGTTTGAGTAGCCCCTGGAGGCGAAATGTGTTCAAAAGAAGTTCGAATCTGTAAACGCCAAATGGTCGCCCGCTTGTGTTTGTTTCGCGGCCAAGTATGAATTTAATTGTAGTTGTGTGTCGGTTAGATTTCGTTGAAGGTCGACAGGTCGAAAAGTAGTCTTACTCCTTTAAAGGAAGCACACGAGAATGGAAATCGCTTGCGAAAGGATAAATGCACTTTAGGATAGAGTACATGAAAATTCATATCAAGTGATAATTACAATCGCGGTTTGGCTTGAAGTCGGGAAATAATGCCAAACACGCTAGGATATGGCTGGCAATTCTATTAAAGCCAAAACATACATCCATAAAATTGGAATAATTCAAAGTATCACGAAGCCGATGAGATCTTGTAATTCGAACTCAAAGAACTTAAAATCTATGTTAGTAAATTTTTAAGTTGCCACGTAGACATAAAACAGTAAACAGTCTAATTTAGGAAATATTTAATAGTTATATATATTTTGTGTTTTTAAATACGTTCGTTTTTATAGAAGCTAAGCTCGCAAAAAAGGCCTTTGTTTCAGGAATCACGATTTCATTTCAGTCAAATTTTTCCTTGGAGCAACTGTTTTGAAGTCTGCAGTCAGTAGTCGCTGTGGCCCTTTTCTCTTTTTATTTGTTTTAGGTATTCTTCAAAACTAATCAGCCGAGTTAAAAAATTCTTTCACCAATATTTAGAAAGGACTTCCAAGGCGAACATAGCTTGCCTATTATCCCATTTGACGGCTTTTCAAGGCGATAAGTCTTTCAAGTAAAAACGACGAAAAAACCGTCGAGCGAATGCGTTGTTTTATAAACGCTGCATAACCGGCAAGAGATTGCTTTCTATAGAAAAGTTGTAGAACTCAAAGAGTAAATACACAAATTGAAAAAATATGACTTATAAATATATTCAAATTTTTTTTAATATGTAATGGGTAATTTAAGATTGAGTATGCAATTCCGAAAAAGGCACGTATCTGAATATTTAACCTTTGAGGAAATAAAAAAAAAGAAGTACAAGAAAGTAGTAGTACTTAAGAAAGAAAAATTTCAAGCCGCGTTCTTTTCGAAATCAAATTGATTTTGCTTACCGCCGAGAAGTTTTTATAAAAAAAATAATTGTCTTTTAAGCAACATTCTGTAAACACAATAAGTAAGTTTTTTCTCAGCAATTAGACCTTTTAAGGTTCTTTAACTTTTCTACATACAAGAAATCTATGCAAGCAAAGTCACGGAAAATAATTCTTAAAATAAATTTATTATTATTATTACTTATTATTCAACAATATATTCAACCTTTCAAATAATATAGGTTACTAATCTTATAAGCCATATTATTTGTTTATATGTCTTCTTAAGGATATTGCAGTACTTTGATGAAATGAAGTGTGAGCGCTGTGGATTTGTAATACGATTCATATTTTATTCCGGCGACCGGACTGGGAAATAAAAATGCATGTTTCAAAAGTTCATTCTGCCTTTTTTACTAAAAGTATCACAAGTCTGTCTTTTTACTAAGCCACAGAGTTTAAATCAATGGCACACAGGGTGTACCTCGATAAACATCTGACATTTGGAAACCATGTGCAGGAAATTTTAAATAAGAATTCTGTATCTTTTCATTTACCGCAAATAGAAAATGAACAATGGGAAAAAGCTCAATTTTCTTACCATAATATTTTACGGCTGTCCAGTTTGGTTAACTTGTGCAAATAACCACATCCGAATTCAAAACAAAGTTCTTTAAACGATCCTGAACACATGACCTCATTCTCTGTCGACGATAGAGAAAGTTGCTCCGAGGAAAATTAAGCTAATTGAATGATATACCGCAAGATTCAGTGCGTCGGTGAATGTATTGCTCTCTAACTTTGGTGTTTAATCTGCAACAACAGTAATGATGGTTAGTTCATTCCTTAAAAGTAATTTTATTTACGTATATGGATATTACCTTTATTATTTTGTTTAATTGGATTTTATTTTTTCTTATTTATTTATATATTATATAAGAATATTTCTTTTTACTCTTATATATATTAACATCTGTATATATTTCTTTATTTCCATTTTGTGCTTTATTTTTTATTGACCTTTTTGTTTACTTATTTTTTTGTGTATTTATATAAACAGGGAAGAAAACCATTTTTTTTTTAATATAAAAATTTAATAATTAGAAAATAAAATTTACACACTTTGGTAACCGCGTTGGAGTTATGCTTTCTTATTGATTTTTGTCCCTACTACTGCAAACTTCTTTCCTTCTTTCTATCTTGCCTTTGTTTTTCTTGTAGCTTTTCCTTCACCATAAAATATTTGATTAACTTTGTAGTATAATTTGTTAAAATATTGGAAACTTGTTAGAAGTACGATAATATGTATTATATTTCTAAAGTGCAATTTATTGTAGTTGAGGAACAACAATTAAATTTTTTGGGCTATAATAAACAAAACATGAAATTTTGTTTAGTAAATTTCTTGCGGAACTTACATATATAAACTTACATTTTTTTTAATTTTTTTTATTAACTTAAAAATTTACCTATTTGAATTTGAGTGAAATAAAAATATTGACTTGAAGACAGACATATTTAAATAGCTGCAAATCATGCATTTCCCGCAAGGCTTAACAAGCATTTCTCAGATCTTATAACAGAACAATTTCTCAGATCTTATAACAGAAATCCCCGATCGCCTACTGTTTGGCCAGTGACATCAGACCACGCTTTTCTGTGTAATAAAATAAACGAACATGGTAACCTTATCATCTTAAATAGTTGAACAGACCGAGAAATTCGTCTTTTCCAAAATATAAGTAATATAAAAGAGTTCGACCAAAAGAAGAGCAGACCTTGAAGACTGCCAAGATAAAATTTACTGTTTGCAATTGCAACATCTGTAAATTGTACATCTTTCTAAGGCTGGGAATCTTAAAGTTTGTTGACACCGCCCGATTAGGATCTTTTTGTGTTAATTAAAAAAGTATTTAAAATTCTAATTATTCCAATTGTTCAATTCAAGGTTTTAAGACCTTATACTGAGTTTCATTGGATATAGGCAATGCTGCCAAATCCAATTTATTTAAACCTTTTGTTCATGGTTAGCCCGCAAGGTGCACTTAGTTATTGCAGGTGATTCAGAACACCCCAGAACTTATTTTTATGCCTCTCAAGAGACGAGTGCATGAGAAGTGATTAATATTACTTTTCAACATTAAAGAGAGGGGAGTTGGTTTTGGAAGTTGCCAAAAGTGAACGTCTTATCCCGAGGGGCTTGACGCTCCCAAAATCTCAGCAAATTAACATCAGGGGCCGAAACCCTGGAAAAAGTTTTAAAAAAATTGGATCGACAGAATGGCCTTTACTTATGCATCCCTAAATTTATTGGAAGGTATACCCTTTTAAATTTAAAAGCAACCTTTGCAAAATATTGAGCAGTGGTACCCACGACTCAGCTGGCGCATACACATGAAAAATAACCTTGTTGGTAGAGGTCATGGTCCACCCCGGACCGTTGCGCCATCTTTAGTAAGCAACTTAGATTATGAACAATCTCCGATGCTGCTGTACTATAAATTAAACATGAAACAGCATAATTTATGATTGTCTTTTTTTTCTCACGCAACTCTTGTCGAGTATTTTCTTCGAGGCCTTTAGTAGCTTGTTCTCAAAGACCCGTGACTTCATAGAACTCGAAAGAAAGTGGTCTTGAGTCGGTCCAATCGAGATGTTCAAATCGAGCGATCGGCCAATGCCAATTAGTAAAACGAGACATACGGCTTCACAGAAATCAATCTTTCAAATAGTCCCATACTAAGCAAGCTGTGTATGCAGTGTTGTTTGAACCACAAGTCGAAGTCGAAATATACCAGTGCTCGTTAAGGCTCTTCTTGCTATAACTAATTCCAATCAAGCACGCTTTAAGTTTAATATGGTTCGATTTTAGCAAGGATCATGATCAAAAACAAATAGGCCAGCTTTTTTGCTAGATTTGACGCCAAATCTGACCACTGAAAATCGTATCATTTTTGACTCCACAAGTTCTTTTGAATACCATAACTTTTCCCGCCTACAGAGTTGAAGCTTCCTGAAAAATATTCTAAATATTAATTTTAACTCAATTGCCCAATACGTCATCTCGAAATGTTCACATTCCAATACGCCCACTCCAATCATCATCTACGCCCGTACCCGAGCTAAATTGGACACCCAAAAATATAAAAACCAAAAAAAAAAACATAGAAAAATTAAATTGTGAAAATTTTAATAATAATGCTTCACCACCTGCCGTTCCGCCCTCTGCCTAAATAGCCACTTAGTGTCATGGATCCCGCGACTTAATGTTCCACATTTCAAATTTATTTCTGTTAAATCGCGAAATCAAAACAAAGTTATAAAACACACCATCGCGGGTCGTTAAAGCATTCAAGCAACACACATCTATCCACAGCCTACCACAGTCTCGAGGCTGTTTTTATGATTGATTAGGATCTCTCTCTCTCTGTCTCTCTATTAGGCAGTGCTTTCGAAGCAAGCAATCGTACAGGCGTTACCCATACCAACTATCACTTAGACCTGATACAGTCGAGGAGCATTTTAGCATTTCATTGCCGTTCCCATCGCAAGCAAACTCGAAAAACTTAAAAACTCAAAAACACTCACGTGTGATCGCATACTGGAATTCTTGGGGTGTTGAAAACGGTGCTATTAAAGTGATGTTTAGAAAATATCTGACGTATGGATTGCAGTTTATTTTTGACGAAATTATTGGATGGCCGGCCGCCCACCAGAGGACAGGCAATAAAAATTTATTCAAATGTTGAAAGAGGCGGAGTTGTGGGTGTACGTGCCAGAGGCGGGTTGTACGAGTGCGAGTATCTGTATCAAAACAACATTTTCGGAAGGGGGGGTTAAACATTCTTTTTTATCGTTGAATTTTTGTTTTTTTTTCGATTAAAATTCGGATTTTATTTTTTCCTTATTGTGGTGAATATGTTGAAAATTTATTTATCAAAAAAGAAGCGAAGCTCTCATAATTAAGGGGCTAATTTTGAAATGATCATAAAGCACTGTATTGTTAGTTTGTTTATTTTTAAGTTTTTCTAAGCAACCGTTTGCGTCAAGTTTGATGGAGCACTTGACTTTGTCGCCTGAACTGGGTAAAGAAATACGATCGAATGGATTTGGTTTGACTTTGTACCTGCGGACGTTAAGCATAATAGACGATCCATAAATTGTCTATAAGCCGTTCGCAGAGGCACTTTGAAAGATAAGATTGGTGGCTGCCCCCTACGCAAGCAGGAGGCACACATTGACGCCGACAAACAAAAAAAAAACATTATTTATTAGTTGTTGTTTTTTTTTTCCTCCGTAAATTAGGCAGTGTCAACTTAATTGATTAGGTGGATTCTAATGATAATGAGTAGAACTTTTTTGGGGCAAAAGAAATTTGCGTTAAATAGTTGCGGAGGTTATTCAAAAAGAGTTTTTGTAATTTGGTTCTTTCTACTTTTGAAACCTCCGTTCAGGGGGGAATTTTTGGAAATGTTTTTCTGCTTATAACTTTAACCGAGACTAATACAGGAAGCCAGAATTATTGCAGTTGACAGCAAACGCGGGAAAAATTTCACAGCTTAATTATTCTACGAGCAGTAATAAGTGCAAATCAAGAAACAGTGAAGCGAATTAGGTAAAACAGACGAAGACCCCGGGGTATTTTTATGCGAATGCCATGAGTACGTTTTTTACTGCCAAAAAGCCAAAAAGGCTTTCAGACTTCGGAAGAGCTAGCTAATTACTTAAAAAAATCGTATTTTTGGTACTGCAACCAAGTACTGCGTTTAAATTCTTTCTCTTCACTCCAACTAAATAGGTAAAAGATGTGAGGCAAAACGAGTTGGGGGCTCAAATAAGTGATGCTTTCTTCCATGTCGAAAGAAGCATGCCCGATGAAAACCTCGGTTTTATTTGTCCGATCCTTAAGTAAGGAGGCGCTCTAAGCTGCGCCGACTATTGAGGTATCAGTATCCTTAACATTGTCTATAAGACCTTTTCTGCCGTATTATGTAAACATCTGAAGGTGCTCGTCAACAACCTTAATCATCGATACCAATGTCGGTGTGGCTTTAGGCCAAAAGAGTCCACTGAAGAAGAAATATTTTCATTATTGCAAAACTACACCCACAACCTTTTCATAGATTTAAAGCCGCCTCCGAGAGCATTCATTGAGACGAATTCTATAAAGCCATGTCTAGTCTTGAAATCTCTGCCAAACTCATCCGCTGCTTCATTAGGGTCAACAAAGACCTCACTGCCCCATTTGATGTCAAAAAGGATTAAGACAATGTTATGTCGTGATCTATGGTCCCGTCTGCATAGACGGTGAATGGAAGAAAAGCTTCAACGACGAACTGTATGAGTTGTTCAGCAACATCGACTTAGCCAGAGTGCTCAAAGTCCAACGGCTGAGGTGGAAAGGTCATGTAGAGCAAATGGATACCAATGCTCCGATACGGAAAATCTTCAAATCCAAACCCGAGGGACAGCGCCGTAGATAACTACCGCCACCAAAGCTACACACAAGTGAAAGAGGAGTTCAATCAAGTTGGCTCGCAAAATTGGAGATATCTGGCTAGGGACCGAGCTGGCTGGAGAAACTTGTTGGTTGATCCCAGAGTAAACCTCGGACTTTAGCGCCACTTAAAGTAAGCAAGTAATGTGCTCATGCGCTGATAATATTAATATTTGCACATTATACGATATTCATATGACCGAGAAAATTATAGTAATAAATTCTAAAATAAATTCGTCAATTTTTAAGTTGAATTAATACAAAAACTCAAATAAAATACTTGACATTGATTTCACTTTAGTATTAATATAAAAGAATTTCAAAGAAGTCAAAAAACAAATAAAAAACTCAATAATTAAATTATTAAATATTTTTATTGAAGAATTCAAAAGGACTTCATGGAAAAATAAAAAATAAAAATCTTGTATTCTTTTGCTTTTGATTTTAAATACACCAAAGATTTTGCAAGGAGAACTTTTTTATTCCCATTTCATTGATACTTCCTCATCCTTTCTATGATTTTTTGCCTAACCAAGCTCAGTAAAAAAAAAATATTTGTTTTTATTATATATAAGCTCCGAAGGTATTATGACTTCCATTATTTTGCAAATACGGGGTAGAATTGCAAGAAGCAGATGTATTTTGGTTCGGTTGATCAATTGACGGAGAACGAATAAGTTCGGAGAATTTTCTACCATCTTATTTGTATTCGCTCAGTTCGCAGTATTTTATTAGTCATTAGCAGTTTTCGTATTTTTAAAATTTTGCGTTACCACTTTGATGTCAGCGTTGAACCTTCACAGCAGAGTAAATGACATGTTCGGAAAAACAGCACGACAAGCGCGACAAGCGGGATAGCCCAGCATATGATACCACATCTTTAGAAAAAAATTAATATATAGAGCCTAAAACACTATTGGCAATCTAGTGAGGAGTAGTTAGTCAGATAAACAAATACTTCCTCTGATATTTATAATCCGACTGACCACACTCTAGCACTTCGGATCATGTGATAATATTTGATAGATTTTTGTTTATTAAAAAATGCTCGGGATATACTATATGTTTTGTAAGTGCTCTCATCTATCGCGATCAACACATGTGCCCTGGTGCAGAACGGTCTTGTTCGTGTGAGCTGAAACAGCGAAAAAGTAGATGCTAGATGTTCTCATCTGCGTGCTTATCAGCAGTAATGAAGCAGTAATTAACTAATTTAATGAGCAACCCAACAACAGACTCATTCATAGCTATTTTTAAGGGTCTGTCCCACCGACCGTCTGTAAATGGGCAGACACTTTCAGAATTTGTACTTACACCATATGCCTCTTAAGCAACAAAAACAGGTGGGTCCCCATTTAAAAAAGTTAACGAAAAAAAAAATATGTATTATACTATGTCTCTTTTTTTGCTGAACTCAGGCTGTAGTGTACTTGAAGCGGCACTGGGCACATGCTCGTTTTCCCCTATTGGTATTTTGTACAGATTTGAAATCAGTCCTTACGGGGGTATTCTAGTCTAGAAATTTAAAAAAATCGATTTTTTTTATATTTTCAAAGTTTAAATGTTCAAGAGTATATCTACAAGAGGATTTTTCAAAATTAAAATTATTTTCGGAGATATCGGTATTTTGCTGACCCGACATTAAAACTGGTTCGGCCGGAACTAATCGAACAAAAGACATGATTATTCGTCTACCTGAATCCATATTTCTCAGTAAAAACTTTTGTCGTTTGTATATGTTGTAATACAAGAACCCAAGGTGACTTGTATCTTTTATATTTAGTGTTCACTTACATCCAGTTGCTAAAAGTTGAATTCTAACCATCAAACCACGTGGACGTACATATGTGCTGTGAGTGAAATAAAAATATTGTGAATTTTTTTTTTTAATAAAATGGATAAAAAATCCTCAGCGCAAAGTATTACGCGTTCAGATCGACAGACAACGATCAACGAGAACAACTTGAAACGAGTCAGCGCTCAAATTGACCGCTCTGAGATACGAGAATCCAATCCATCAAAGGAGGCCAGAACTGCTCGATATGAAGAGAGAAACGCGGAAAATAGTTTTTTCGAAGTCGAGGAAGGTCCGATGTATGAAGCAGGAATGGCGGATTGAATAAATGTAAGTCTACAATATTATTTCATGACTTGAACTGCGAAAAACTTAACGCGAAACTTTAAACGCGTTTTTCTCGAATCTGTCTTCTTCAAAACAATAACCACGATTTTTTAGAGAGTCTTCCTTATAGACTTGTCTATGTCTGGAACTATCCCCATCCCCAAATTGATATTACTTTTTTTTAGATTCGAAACAGTCAGAAAAGTGGTACAAAAATTGTTTTTTTGTTCAGGCAGTTGCCATTTTGTTTTTTAAGACCCCCACTTCATCAACTGCTAATTGATTTTTTTCTTTATCCTTTTTATTTAATAAATAACTAATATAAACATTAGTAGTTAAAATATAAGGAACATAACTTGAAGGTAGATGCATTGATTTACTTTTAATATATCCAAGTTGTAATTAAAGGAAGGGTATCAAACTTTTTGGATCAAATCGCAATTGCACTGATTTCCGCCTTGCTGTATGAGTCTGGTACTTCGAAGATCACAGATGGGAGATTTTTCCGAAGGTCTTCCTTCGGGCCAAAAACTGTTGAGTTTCAAACTCGTTTCTGCTTTCCTTTCCATGAAAGTATGAAGTCACGATAATTTCAAGGCACGTTACTCCAGTCGAGAAACTTGTTCTACGCTGTTTCTGTCTGCGAACTTCGACAGGGTGGCTTCTGTGAGATTTCTTATAATTGCATGAAATTTACATTTGATCAAAAAATTTTAGTCATCCGCATGTCCGACCATCTTATAGCAATAATCTTCAAAGATGTCTACGATTTACCTGGCGCCCATTACAAAGTTTTAGGGTTGCCTTTATTTGGATTCTATCTGCAGACCTCTTGCCCCATGCGCTAAGAGCTCACTTTGTACAATTTGCTTTTACTTCATTACAGGTTTAAAATGAGTTTTAGCTCATTGTAGCTCTATTGAAACGCTTTCTTATCAGCTGTCCATCTGACAAAATGCGCTATATTTTCAAAATTAAAATACTATTTCAATGTGATTTTAACATTTGCACACCACTGTTAAGCTACTTTCGCCCAAAGAATGATTTGTTTGATTACTCGTGTATACGTTGCAAGCGGATTGTACATTTTCGATTTTAATAGGATTGATTGAATAAATTAATTAAAATGAAACTCTATTCTGGGGATTTTTAAGCGTACTCTGTTGCATCATTAATATTGCAATTGATTTAAATTTAATGAGATCATATTTGTTTTGAGACGCGTTTTTCAGTTTATTGGCTTTTTGATTCAGATACGCTGCCGTCAGATGGTTTGGTTTGGTTTTTCGTTGAGTACCCAATGTGAGACTATGAAAGCATTCTATGCGTGCAGAATCAAATATTAATTTATTTACATAATTTCTAATGGATAATTAAATAGCGGAATTGCGGCAGCCAGTACTTGATGGTCTTTTCGTCATTTTATTGGAAAGAATTAAATGAATCAATTTTCTTGTAGTTTTGGTTTTTAAGGAATTAACTTTAAAAAAATTTGAAATTCATGAACAAAAGTCTAACATCAAAAATGGAATGAATTAATTCTGTGTGGCATCGTTCGATTATTAAAAGAAAATCAGGTCGAAGCGTGATCCTTTTATCTTATCCAGAAATATAAATAAAAGTTTAAATCTGGAGATAAGTGCTGTAACGGTTATGAAGAGACTTCTGGAGACCATACTTAAAGCAAAAACTCCAAGAAAAGTCCCTCTTCTGACGAAGTAACATCGGGCTCAGCGGTAACATTTCGCACAAGAACAGCCAATGGACACTGTAGAAATGGAGGAATATTCTCTGGACAGATGAGTCAAAAATTGAAAAATTTGGGTCTAGTGGGACCAGAAAATATGTCAGAAGACCGGCTAACACAGAGTACCTGTGTCAAAATACATCACCAACAGTTAAGCACGGAGGTGGCCGAATAATGATTTGGGGAAGTTTTTCTTATAATGGAAGTGGTCCATTATTATGGATAAAAGAAAAACTGACCCAATTTTATGCTGCCGTATGCTGAAGAGGAAATGCCTCTCAAGTGGGTATTTATAGAAGACAACGATCCGAAGCATAAAGCTGATGTTAAGTCATGGTCACCTCAATCTCCAAATTTAAATCCTTGGGCATCTTTGGACAGATGTAAAAAAATTGGTTCAGGAAGCTAAGCCTTTAAACATTAAGGATTTTTAGGAAGTGTTGCAGAAAGTGTGGCAGGCTATTCCACTGAATCAGAGTTTTAATTAATTGCAAGGCTTTTATGAAAAATAGTGGATTCACAACAATATATTGAAGTTAGTTGCATTTGAAGTTGAAAAGAATAGAAACAACTAACAACAACGCATTTCATTTCTACCACTGCTATTTCATCGAACACTTTAAAAGTTGCGTTTTCTATAAATTCGTGTACTCCTTTTTTTTAATAAATAACCGCGTTAAATTTATATTTTTTTCAACTTTTGGGTTAATAACCAAATAAACAAAATTTTTGTAAATAAATTATGTTCTATACATTTTCAAAACTCACTCAATTTTGTTATTTGTGGATACACTGCTATTTTATTGAACACAGATATTAAATATATATATATATATCTGTATATATATATATATTTGATTACTTATATAGCTTGTATAAATTGTTGTTATCATTTTTTTATTTATTTTCTTTTTCCTTTTTTTATGTATCAAATTACTTCAGAACAGCTATTTTTACTTAACTAATATTATTGTACATGAACTAAATTATTTTCCAGTAGAAAGATATAGAAACTAAAATATCAAATCTCTGTTGAGAAAACGTGTGGTCACATACCGATTTTTAAATTTTTACCAAACGAAATAACTTTAAAAAAATCATCAAAAAATCAGATCATTTCATGGATCACGTAAAGCGGTACTGGGTAAAGACTATGTCCATCTGTCTACCAACAATTTAAGGTGTTTTTCGCTGCCAATATCCTGGAAAGCCATATTTTTGTTCTCTAAGTCAATGTTTAGGGTTCCGTATTTCGAAGGGAAAAACCGAAATCCTTATAGAATCCCTTTGTTGTCCATCCGTCCGTCTGTCTGTCAAGACCCATTTTCTCACGAACGCGTGGAGGAAGCTGGAATTTATATCAAATTCTCAAATCTACTGTCCGTTGAAGTGAAAAATTCAAACTTCTAAGCCAAAGCAACCAAAAGATACAACCGTTTATGCCGCAAATTTCTGCAAATTTTCGACAATCGCAAGGGAATCAAAACCTACAGGGTGCTTCCCGCGGACTAAGAATCTTGAAATTTGATACGAAGCAATGTCTTATGGCACAGATAAAGATCAAATTGCGAAAACCGTAAATTTTAAGGTACATCATACTATATAATAAAAATATTTTTAATAATTTTAAACTTACCACTTACCTCATGAACGCGTAGAGGTATTAAATTGAAAATCGGGTCTATAATACTTTTAATCAAAATTCTATGTCAACGTAATCAAATGAAACAGCAATTTAAGCCGCATATTTTCAAACTCGCAAGAGAATCAAAACTTAAAGGGTACTTCTAGTCGACCTGGAAACCTAGAATCTTGAAATTTGGCATGTCGTGATGAGTGAACTTTAACTTATATACCTACGGGATTGTTAGGAACCCTCGGTGCGCGAGTCCGACTCGCACTTGTCCAGTTTTTTTTTAAGCACCACTGTTTTCTCTTGTAAAACTGGATTCAAATTGAAGGCAAAAAAAAGCACTGTGCAATGAACTCCTTTGTATTTGTATTTATTAATAATTTTAACACATCGAATAACGTGCACCAGATACGAGTCGAGATACTTTTAAATGAACTCGGAACTTTTGATGCCGCCAACTGAAGCGGCAAGCGGTGTTGAGTATTATTTGATTGGCCAAAATCCGTACAGTAAACGAATCATTAAGGATTAATTGATTTCGGCCTCCAACTAGTTTGATATAAAACGCATTACACACATAAATGCGTTGACTTTTTCTGTTTTATGAATATGTGTTCACGTATCTGTACAGACCAACTTGCATGCACTCGTATTCCACTTCAGTTTCGGTGATGGGTGCTAATTACCAGAACTTTGTGCTTCCTCCTTTTTATTTGTATCGAATAAAAATAATTAATTGGCAACTAAGATAAATGCGTACAGATTTCGTTTATATCCATTTCGTTGACCGTTGAGAACGCGGCTGATAAATCAAAATGAATCACATTTTCATCACTTCATGGTCACGGCTTAGGCCTTTTTTTTTAATTGTCGTTGGCCGGTTGCTGTATTTTTTTAGGATACTTAAATATTTCCAAGGCTGGTAACTAGAGCATTTTATTTAAGAAACAGATTAGACCATCGTTTGTCATCTTTTCAAAACACTGGCCAAATTTTTTTCAACGATTTTTACTTTATTGAAAAGAGTAAACCTTCCAACTTATCATGGAACAATATTTCTTATAACTGAAGCAGTCAGTTTGTTAAGTGGAAGACCATCCTGTCAACTCATTGTTTCGACACAGTTCCGAGGATTTTGCTTCTCGTTTATAACCCCCTGACCACCAAACGACGACTTATCACCCGGTTTTTGAACTGAGTGTACCAAAAATTAAGTTTTGGACGGCTGGTGTTGCACATACATCGGTTGTCTCTCGAGCACTAAAGCTGCAAATCTGGCGAGGTGGCTGAGGAAACTTTAAGATTTATCAACCAAAACAGTGCCGTAGACACTCTTCTTCAATTTTCTGACGAAAAAAAAGTCGATGGACTTACAACATAACAGACAAACAAATTTTAAGTAACACTCGGCGATCTGACTTAAAATTCAGGAGATTCCAAATATTGTGCTGAAACGTATACCTGACGAAATCATTAGGCAATACTGCGAAATTTTTAAAAAATTTCTTAACAAAAACTACTTCCCAAGCTGTTAGAAAATATCGACGGTTTTTTCAGTAGATAAAGAAAAAAGAAAGATCCATCTGATCATTCTTATTACCTAATATTGGTGCCTTATATTGGGAAGGTCTTTGAAGTAGTTGTTGCCAAAGAAAACATTTGGCAGTGAACGCAATTACAAAACTTCTATCGGCTGTTAGCTGGAACCTTAATGGCAAAAGATGTACATTCTACCGAGACTGCAAACTGAAGATAAACAATTCCAAATGTGAAACCACACTGTTCCGCACCCCAATAGGACAGGGTAATTCAGACTTCCGACCCAATTGCAAAAATATGGTGATTAAGACTTCGAAAGGACTTCACATCGAATCGAAGGGTGTAGTAAGATATTTGGGTGTTCATTTGGACAAATTTTTGTACTATAACGAATACATAAATACCCCGTTAGTAAAAGCTAGAGCGGTTAGTGCTAAAATAGCCAGCAGAGGAACAGCAGGCAGAAGAACACCACAGGGAGGTGTTATCTCACCTCTTCTCTGGCTTATTGTCATGAATAAAATACTCTTATAACAAGATATGGAGAGGATTAAAGTAGTAGCATATGCGGATGACTTGGTGATTTTTGTGTCTGGGAAATTTCCTACCGTGATCAGTGAAATCATGGAACTTTGGATATAGTTGACATCTGGGCTACAAGCTGCAAAAAATTAACCTCCTCAGCTTAAACAATCAACAACTATCTCTATCACCCAGCGCAAAGTACCTTAGGAGTCTATCTAGATCCTTAACTCAGATGGAAGATCAACCTTTATCAACGGGTCAAGAAAGCCGTTTCTATACCTGTAACAAAACCTTTGGTAAAAAGTGGGGCCGAAGACCTAAAATGGTTCAGTGGATGTACACTGCCGTAGTACGTTCAATCCTCACTTACGGATCATTAGTTTGGTGGCCGGCTCTGAAGATAACACACAATATTGCAATACTCAACAAAGTACAAAGAATGGCATGCATGGGGACTAAACGCGCTGTTAAGAAAGCTACTTCAGATGCTATGACAGTCATGCTCCATCTGTTGGTTATAGACCTCCACATACATAAAACAACTACACACAGCGCAGCTAGACTCAGAGAATCTAAGATATGGATCTCTAAACCATATGGAAAAAGCTGTATCCTAGAATCAATACCGAGGGAATTAGCACCAAATCAGACAGACTATACACCAACTTTTTTTTTTGAAAAACACGTTGACGTCGTCCTTTCGGCAAAAAAGGACTGGGATTGTGGATACATTAATTTCATCTCGGATGTGAGAATCTACACAGCGGGTTCAAAGATGAATTGCGGAGTCGGGGCAGGTATCTCTTCAGAAGATCTGAATATATTTATAGGCTTGAGACTACCAAATGACGCCAGTATCTTTCAGGCAGAAATCTTCGCCGTTAAGGAAACGTGTCATCTAATCAGATCAATCGAACACACAGGCTCGATACAAAACAAGCTATTCTCGTTGATAGCAAGCCATTAAAGTTATAGTATCAAACGCCATGCCCTCGAAAATACTTTAAGACTGCCGCGATCAGCTTGCTAGTATAACAGAAAGATTCAAGGTAACCATTATTTGGGTTTCCGGTCACAGTTACATTCCAGGTTATGAAAGAGCTGATGAACTAGCCAAGCAAGTTTCCAAACTCAACAGCTCGCGAGGGGCGGAGATGCATATACCATTAGGACAAGTCTAAGCTAAAATCGATACACATTTCCGGAGAATTGCTGACTTTAGGTGGTCTCAACTCAACACTTGCGCGAAATCAAGGAAAACATGGCCGTTATATAATCGAACACGGACTGATGATCTTCTTAGTCGAACCCGCACTGACATCGCGAGAATAATAGCGGTCATCACAAGGCACTGGTCGATAGGAGACCACGCAAACAGACTAAACATTCCATTCAACACACACTGTCGCAACGGCACATAGTGCTAATTGGGTGTCTCCGAATACCGCCACTACATACGAACACACAAAAGATAGTCCGACATTTATGTCGATCAAAAGGCTTTTCTACTCCGAATATCTCAGATCCGATGCGAAGGTCATTTGCTACCAAGCCTTTGTGCGTCCAGCTTTGACATATTCGAGTCCAGAGTGGTGGAGTCTGAGAAATACAGAATTTTCGAATTTAAAAGCGCTCATTCCGACTTTAATGTTATTTTGGACCTTGTGAGGAATCATTTCGCGCGATCAGCGAATGTTACTCAGATTGAACTCATATCATTGGTGGTTTTGGAACCAATGGTGGACTTTTCTGGTCCAAAGCTTCCTACATTACGGCAGGCAATGTGGAGGAAACTGATTCCACTATCTGTTCAACAACCAAATTGAAGAAGTCACACGACAGCGCATCTCATTGCCGAAATCCAGTGCAAGTTTCGAACGGTTCAGAGGTCTTGGAACAGCAAATAGAGCTTATATTTTATCTTCCCATATTAAGCAATTCATCTGGTGGATGCTCTCTTCTAACACATCGCCACCAGCCATGAAGAGCTCTGCTGTGTGATTTTCTGAGCCTGCGGCCTTGTTGTTCTTTAGATTTTGGATAGCTGTGCCTTCTTCTTCAATGAAGGTTGGAAAGACTACTTTAACGACTGAATGTAAGATTTCTTTGTTCCCTATCACTCTCTCTCTATTCCATGCTCGTTAAGCAGCTGATGAAAGTGCTGCGCTACTTAAATACATTCATTATTCCTTCCAGGTCAGCAACAAGGGAACACTCGCAATTTAGAAGGGCCTAAATGCCTTTCCTAAAACATGCTGCCAGGCTTTCTTTCTTCTGCGTAAAAGGCTTATCCCGAGACTCTTCAATATCCTCTCTTCTTTTGGTGCAGTACTCTAAAGGCGCTGTCCTACTTTTTCGTAGCAGCCTCGTCAGTTTCTTGTTTTTTGCTTACGCAGTCGGGCTCTGAATCATGCTGCCACTAAAATGTGGTCAAAGTAGCCATTTGCCGCCTTAATATTTGCACATCCAGAGTTTTTGACGTATATCTTGTGTCAATGAGCACATGATCGATTTGGTTGGCAGTTCGATCATCCAGAGACCGCTAAACAGTTGCGTGGACTTTTTTGCGAGGGAATCTTGTGCTTCTTACTACCAAATTACGAGTTGTCGCAAAGTCCGTAGGTCGGAAGTCGTTGTCTGTTGTTGTTTCATGAAGGCTGTGCTTACCGATCACTCCGCCAAAGATGTTTTTCTAACCGATTTTGCCTTTGGAGTCTCCGAGTAAAAGTTTTACATTGTTCTCCGGACAGGCTCCATTGGCACCGTCCAAGAAGTCATAGAAGTCATATTCTTTGATGAGGTCTTCAGTCTCGTCAGTAGATGCGTGTGTACAGATTAGTTAAAAAATCTGCCTTGGATGCGGATCAAAGCCTTGCGATTTAAGCCGTTTGCCAACAACATATCCTGCGAACCTTTTGTGACAGCTACCATATACATATATTACTCGCATTCCCTTTTCTTACTGATTCCTTCTCCTTTCCAGCGTATGTCCTGGATCGCAGTTTTATTCGCCTTACACTACGTAAGGACATTTTCCAGTTGTTGAGCAGCTCCTGGAGTGTACGGGGTTCAAATATTCTAGGAGCATACTTGCAGATCGTGTTCCTGTTTGTCGTTCTAAATCCGTCCGTACATATGTCCGAGGCAGTAAGTTCATTCACAACAAAGGCACAACCACCATCCTAGTCGGGCTAATGTTGCGCTCTTTTGTTTAGAGTAGAGGCTGCATACATCAGTTGACCTCCCAATGGGTGTTGAAGAGACTACTTAGAGGGCGACTCGGGGAGGCTGTATGTCAACTAGATCCGGACATTGACAAATATCGTTGCTGGCTATCATGCCAAGTTGAGAGCAACCAGGAACTTTGGCCTTCTAGAAGATATAAGTGGATTTCAATGACACAAAAAAATGGGTTATATCAACTGACAATAATGACGTTCGAGCATTGAAATAAAAAACGGGATGAGCTTTTCTATGCAATTAATTTTACTGAAACAACATTTGTTTAACATTATCAGTAAGATCATTTAAATTTTCTGAAAATCTGGATATTTTTTGTTACCATAAAGTTGACTTTCATTAATAATTTATTTTTTTTAAATTTGCCAACCTAGACTCAAATATTCTAAAAGCATTATTTAAATAATGCTACTTTAGAGCTCTGTTAAAATAACTTTAAGTCCCGATTGTATCTCGCCTTAATTTTAAATCTACCCTAAAAACAAAATTTATTGATATCCGTTTTTCTATTCTAATCAATTCAAATATTTTAAATTCTGATTTATAAATGACCTTTCTCCAAAATAAATTAAAACATTTCTCATCAGTCCTTAGCTTTGCATGTAAGCATAGATTTCGGATAATCTGCCTCAGATTAAATTGACACGCTCCAGTTGCCATTGGCGTAGACGTGAAAATAAATCGAGATGTAAGCGTCCTAAACAAGGAATTCACTCAAATAATAAACTGCACGCTATTGGTTTTTTAAACCCCTCCACAGTAAATCAAACAAACGATTTGTACGCACTTGAAACAAACAAGGAACCCGCACGATTAACAGCCTACGCGCTCCTACCAAATCCCCTGGCACAACAGTTCAACCACGAAAATGTTTTCGAATCGAAATTTTTCAAATTTTCTATAAATTTTTATTTTTTTTTTTTCGTTTTTCGTTTTCTAATACATATATCGTAATTTATTCACTCATCGCTGCCATAAATTTAACTCGCTCGCAGGAAGACTCGCCGAGCAGTCGAACGTTAAATTGTGAATTAGAATTTTCAAAAAACAAAAAAAAAAAGTAGAAAATAAATCGAAACAAAGTTGCCGTCATAGCCTCCCAGTTTTTTTTTTTTTTTTAATTAAAAAGTCACTTGTCAAAAATAAAATAAAAAAAAAATATATACCCATTTGGTGTAACAGGGAAACGAGGATGTGGAACGGGAGTAGTCGTATAATGAATAAATACTGCCCCAACCAGACCGTGATGCGGCAATACGGCGATGATGATGCCCCCAGGGAGTACGAGTATTTAACACGACGATCCGCGCATCCTTTTAATTGATGGCATTTTATTCATTTCAATTGAATTTTAATTACCTCGACGTCACCGTGGAATGTCAGAGTCATTTATGGTGTCCCATTGGCAACCCGACAAACTACCCGTCGTGTCGCTTTGGTCCTCTGAAATCCGAGCGATTGCAAGTATCTACGAGATTCATTTGGGCGCCCAGCATTGTTAGCAAAAGCAGATGCCGCTTGCGCTTGTTGCACATTCATCGAGAGTGCACTTGGGTGAACTCAAGTGCGCCGCGACAAGCCTCAGGCAAGACATGTAGCATCCTAATTGCAAACATTTAGTCTTGTCGCACAGCAGTAGTCCCCCCCGCCCGCCACACTCTTCATTTTCATCTCATCAGTGCCACACCACTTTGCGCCAAATAAAAACGCAAACAAATCGTTAACATATCGTCTACATTAAGCTGTCTAGTGTCTCGTATGGCGGTGGTACTTAAAATCCGGCTACATTCTGAGGATACCTTCAGCGGTGATCATTTCAATTTCACACCCCTGAGAGTTTTTATGTAGCGCATCAAAGCATGTGTGCTTAGAATCTTTGAAGAAAAAATTACTGCGCTGAAAAGTCGCGCACCAATTTTTTGCAATCCGTTGCAGGTTTTTTTTTTGGTTTTTGTGAGCCGTATTTCCCGAAAACAGGTCAACAAAGCAATGTTTTGCTAAATTACTTAGATTACTCAAAGGAAAAACACTTTTCACGTTACGTATTGTCAATGTGCGAAGGCTTGTGTACATCATTAGCCGGGCGGACGGATCAAATAGCTTCGTCGGGCTATAAATACGTCCGCACTCGGGTAACCAGTACTCGAGGCGGCTTTGGCGATGGGATTTTATTTTTATTCATTGGACACAGACGGTTTGTCGGATTTCTAGCGATAGTCATTGTTACCTGACGGGGGTGCAGGAGGATGAGCTGATAGCCTTATGCCAAGCTAAACAGATTTCGGGTGATACAGACTAAAATTAAGTGCCAACTGTGGTTGCGACTCTAATTGTTTCGACAGCAATGAAATCCGAGGATGTAGCCATACATTTTTCAAGCTCGTATGCATATTTATTATTTAAATTGTAGACCACAGCTGAGGGAAATCAAAGCAGAAAAATGAAATTGAATAATTGCTCATTGGCGATTGTGTGGGATTTAAATATTATGCAACGGATGGCAGAAACCCGAAGGCTATGGATATTTATGTATCGACTGCAGTCAACTACTCGTACAGCGCAGACATGGTGTCGAATGATTTGTCGAAATACAACCGATAGCAATAATAAAAGTCAATTCAGCAACGTTTAATCAAAAAACATAAAAAACAAAAACTATTTGATTTCAAATGAAGAGCCACCTTGAATGTGAGCCGTCACGACGGGAATATTTCGTTCGATTTATCGCTGTGTTACATAACTTGACTTCACATGGTTTCATACCACCAATTTGATGGTACAACTGTCTAGAGCGGCTTTGGGCCTCAACCGATAAGTGTCCCCTGCTTCCGACTTCGTACACTGAGTTAGTTGAGATCCGTATCTACTGAGTGTGCCACAAAGTTAAAAATCTACTTTTCTATACCGCGCTGAAGCTCTTGAGAAGAGGCGGCTTATGGCTTTTATCTTCTCTACATATCTAGACACTTGAGTCCTTCTTGTCGCGGGAATCTTTTATTAAAACCCCGAAGCTCGTGAGGTGGTCTAAAAATTATTATACCAAAAGGACATTAGCTTTCTATTGTTGCTAAATTTCTAACAATGAGCTGCTCTTTAGGCCTTGGAAAATACGTTCCTCAAATGCCAGACTTCACAGATTCGGCTAAATTTGCTTGTGCCTGCCTTGGTGACACAGCACCTTAGCTAGATGCTTGACCAGCCCCCTATCCTTGATAGCCTCAATCTTCAAATTTGGTTTGTGTACTATGAACCTATTTTAATGACTCCTTTTTTAGGTAATTTACCATTTGAGCTTCCTTGGCGTATCAAAATACGGAAGCCGTAATTTTCAGTGTCGATGACTCTCTTCAGGTTGGCATCGTCCATGGTTGTAAGTGGCCTCGAAAATTTGCTCTTGCAATGTCACAACATTTCTTGTTTTTTTTTAGCACTAAGCATTCTGAGTCCTCGATGCAACAACATCAACGAATTCCCTCTGACATCGACTTTTCGTCTGATGTTCTCGCTTTGGTCAGCTTACAGAAGGCTTTCGACTTTTCTCATATTTTCTCCGCTGTTGGACAGTAAGGAAATTCTACCTTGGCTACCTCAGCACGCTGGAAATGGACCGATCGTATAGAGAGAATTTTAGCGCAGCATAAACTTCAACACTTTATAATCATAACCATAATTCAGGTAACGGCGAGTTCACTTAAGGCCATGAACTTCCTCCGACAAGAAAAGCTTGGCATGATGAATAGTCTGGGTAGAAGAAGAAGGCATTAGTTGAGGCGGATAAGAAGACATTACAGGGAAAAACTCGCGCAAGAAGAATTACAGAGCAAAACGAGGAGAAGAGAAATTATTGACCCGCACGGAATTATGAATGTTTTCAGGCAGCAGAACAAAAGAGAGGTTCAAGAATGAAGAACAAAGTCCAACTCTAGCCGGGAAAGAAGTTTTTCATCTAGAAAAAGGTCTGGTGGTCATTATGAAATCTTGAAAACAGAAAAGCCGCAGGTTCGACTAGTTAAACGTCGCTTACAAGATCTTATCCACTTTGTTGGTGTGTATAGTATATTTCTTCTCCCTAATTCTTCAACAGATATTGGAAGGCAATATCTTGCTAAAGTCTGTCCATCTGTTCGAATACACAGATGACATGAACATCACCACTCGCAAGCGACGAACCGCCAGTAAAGCTTTTTCGACGTTGACGATCTAAGAAAAGGCCAAAGAGAGTTCTTCCAGACAAAGTTTCACAATCAATAGTAAAGAAGTTAAATAATTACGAGACAATTATTGATTCCACCAGCGACATCTTGGTGAAGATTCGACGAAGACATCCTAGGCAATCACTGCTTACTTACTTTCTAAACCGGCTCCCGACTCGTGAAGAGTCTCCGCCTGAGACACAGCAGCCCTCCACTTTTATCGATACTGGGCACTCTGCTTCCTGTTATCTTGACGAAGCATTTTTTTTTTATTTTTTATTTTTTTTTTATCTATTTAAACTTTATTTCATGAAAGAATTCAAAGCTAACATTTTTCTTATTACTACTTTGTAAACAAAGAAAAAAGAATAAACTATATCAAAGGAGCTTAAATTCTTATGAAATCGTTAGGAACATTCAATTGTCAAAAGACAAGAGGCGAATGAACCATTACATTTTAAATCATATTTCATTTAACATTGATGGGGGTCAATAAGGGAAAAAAATATATACTAATATTTTTACAATATTGTTAAGTGCAATCCGAAAAAATAACAAGTTAAATACAAATTTTGCAAAAGGAAATCGAATTATTATTGTTCAACAAATCAAATTATTATATTTAATAATGAATCTATTTCTTCATGATTGAACGAAAAAAGAAAAGATTTTAATTTATTTAAAAAAACTGATTCACGTCTCTCGCATCTCAGACTTACAGGCAAACTATTGAATAAACGAGGCGCGGTGACCTTGCAGAAGAGTGAAAGGTGTGATTTTCTTATGTTCGGTACATTTACTAAATTCTGGTTATTTACACGTAGATTATGGGAATCGTACAATCTTGAGGAGGAATAACCGGAATATTCAAAAAATGTTTTCAAAAATTAATAAAATGTAAATGCTTAACAGGAAGAATCTTGAGGCTCCTGAATAACTCAAAGCTATGAGTTCTGCGGTTAACTCTACACAAGATACGAATTGAATGTTTTTGTTTAGTAAACAAAGGTTCAATTTTATTAGAGTGAGTACCACCCCAACAAGTCAACCCATATTGCAGCTTAGATTTAAATAAACCATTATAAACTAATTTTAAAATATGTTGACTACAATAAAGGCTGAGGTGATAGGACTGTCTCTTTCTGGCATCCGTGATCACTTGGTCCTTAAAACGCAGGATCGTTCTTCCTTGTCGTCCCGAACCTGGGAGCTGTGATTCGAAGATCCTCTTTGCCGTAGCATTATTGTTAAAACACCTGAACAGATTTAAGGGACCTTAAATTCTCCACCAGATAAAGGGTCACGTCTGCAAGGAAAGCGAAAAGAGGAAAAGATGCAACCAAAATAATGTGGATTTAGTTCGGTGTGCAAACATCTGTCGACTAAAAAGTATCAGCCACGTTAAGTGAATGCTCCAGAGTGTATTCGAATACGAGACGGCCGAACTTGCGAAAAAAGGGAGGACTGAACCCAAAGTTCAAGGATCAAGCACTTGTGCATGCCAGAAGATTGGAAATTGTCTTTCACTCAAGCTCATATAATATTCAAAGGATCGATTGTTTGTTAAAGTATGGTATGTACTGCGACTATTCCACTGTCAGAAGTTCCTCCCATCTTAAGAGTGTCGCTTTCTCCTTTTGAATTTTATCATAGCGACTTAATTGCAACATTGCCTTCTCAATTGAAAAATAAAACCCAAAAACAAATTCATCTAAATGATAAATCACGACTCAACACAGAGCAGAGAGCGCGTGCCCCCACTGTCCGCATTGGTTAACATTTAATCAACCCTCCACTGCCATAAATATAAAATTCAATTATAACCGAACTCTCGAAATCGCCGCCCAAAAAAAAAATTCACATTTAATTTGTAATCCAATCCATCTGACTTCAACCCCAATTTATCTACCACATAAACCATTTTCTAAAGATACTTAAGTTATGATCTCATAAAACCAAAATTAACAATTTCCACTTTGCCTCGTTTCGTCACCCTTTCATTTAAATACAAAAACACTATCGGAACCAAAAAAAAAGAAACCCCGGAAAAGCAAGAAAAAAAAATTGAGAATTAATTAGAACTTAAAAATATACTCAGTGTCTGACATGAAAATCCATTAAGAGCAGCACAACATGTCCGAAGTAGCATCAGACGGGGCGCAGCATCAGCATCAGTCTTCCATCAGGAATCAGAATAAGTTGATATAATAATGAGTCCAATTGTGTGAGCCTCCTTTTGTAAGTAGGTACCGAACAGATAAATCTCTAAATGTAAAACAACATTTGAAATTGGCGCAGGCGACCGACCGACCCCACAATCACACATCACAGAGCGACAGTGATGGCTGCGGCTGTGGCACATAATCGTCGTCGTCGTCGTCGTAGTCGAACTATGTTTGTTTTCCACTTAAGAAAACAATTAAAATTCCCAACTACATTGGTAGCGACAGCTAGCAGCGAGCAGCAAGCAGTAAGCACCCTACGAATATGTATCTGTGTATCTGAGAGCGTCTCGTCTGGCAAGAGTCTATTAATTCGATTTGCCTGTTGAAGATAAATCACTTCTGCAGTCTGCAGTGTGTTGTGCATGCCTGTGTGTGCCTCCGATTAGGAGGGGTGGTGGCTTTAGCTTGACTCTGCATGTGACTGGAGTTCGTTTGTTTTTGAAAATATCTGTACTCGCCCATCCATCTTGCGAGCACCCGGAATGACTGAAATCAATCTAAACTGATCATCGCCATCCGCATCTCCGGCACATCCGAACGATCGATCCTCTTCTTCCCGATCAGCACTGCGACGACTCATAAACTTTACAATGTGTTAACAAAAAAAAAAAAAGTAGCTAGCGATCTTGGCTGCTTTGACGGTAGAAACGATCATGGAACGATCATTTGGGGACAAACATGGAATCAAGCACGAACATCTAGAACGATCGAACGAGCGATCCGAGAGGAGGAGGTGGATCGTAAAGCATGCTAGATGTTATATGTTCGTATTTATGTCGGTTTATTGTTGCGTTTGATGGGCGCTTGGAAGTGGGGGTGCTCGTAAAAAGGGATTCATTGGAGTTATGTGACATCAGTTTTGTATTGGATTCGATCTCTCTCTCTCTGTAAGTGATAAAATGAAATTCTGGTGGATTCCTGTTTAATTGGTTGCGCTAGCGATTCGGTAAGATGAAGAGCCTAATAAAAACTATTAACGTGATGCTAGGAGCAACAAAAGTCCGGTGCAAATGACTTCCGTTCAACATGAAATGGGCGGACCGGCATCTCGGCAGCGGGACGTCTACGTCTACCCAACAAAAAAAAACAAAAAAAAAATCCATAAAGACACTATTTTATGTAAGTTTTGAGATACTTTTATGGGGCGAAGGAAAGATTATTAGTAGTTAGATTGAGAAATGGAACCCGTTGATAATTTTCGGTTTTTGATTTATGACCAAAGCAGGTGCATTGGGGAGAATTGGAATTGGAGCGCTTCTGAATATTTTGTGTGTGTGCCGTCGTCTTTTTGGGATTGAGTTTTTATGACTGCGCCCTGATGAAGTCCGATTCATAAAATGTTCATTTCATTTGTTCTTAGATAATTTTATGGACTAAGCAATGAAGTTTAGATGAAGGCATTCAAATGGGGCTGAAGATGAAAATAAACACTGTTGAATGGATGGAGGGCTCTTCTGCCCAAATGTCACCGGTGAATGATTCCATACACAGTTTACATGTAAAAAGATATGCTTTGGGGGGTCGTTATATTGTTTCCTGTTTCCAGAAGTTTGTTCTTTTTTAATGCTGTTTTAAGCTGTTGCCTTCTTTGACGTGTAACGTAAGCAGATAAGTCTACGGATGTGATTGTAGACGAATAATTTTGTACACACGGCATTTTTCATTCACATTTAGGGTGCATCTGAAAAAAATCTTTTTCAGAATCGTTGATAATTTGGTATCAAAAGACTTGAATCACGCTCTGTTGGAATAGATGGGGTTCAAAATTTCATCTAGGTTATGTTCGGGTTAGGCTTACGTGATGCCAGTTTTTATGAAAGATTCAAAGCGATGCCCATGAATAATGAAAATAAAAAAATGCTGCATAACTTAAAGTGACACTCTTTCGCTGTATTCTATTTTCTTGGCATCGTGGCAACTCATACAAAAATCTGGAGTGGTATTTCTTTAAGTCCCAAAGATATAACCCTAGCTCACACAAAAGCTATCGTGACAAGAATTTGTTTTTGTACTTTTATTTCATTGGGTCATAAACTGCAAGTCCTGTTTGTAAGTTGAAATTTTTCAGGAATGTTGGTCAATTTATATTTCTTCTCCCTTCCCTGAGTCGGTTCTATCAGAGCCTGTTCATATTTCCAAGCTCATTTTTATGGTCTTGCAATTTAATCAAAAGATTGAACAATGTTTTTCTTTGTAATTACCCGAGAAGGAAACAGTTTTCAAAGTAGGGTGGTCTTTCTGATTTTCAAAGCCATATATTTCCACTTTGAAAAGACTTCGCGCACCTGAGAATTTACGTACATACGTGATTAGTCGAAAAATAAATCAATAATTCTGGATGTAATTATAGAGCCTAGTTTCAAATTCTTTCGGCCAGAAATCTGGATGGAGTATCTTTTATCGAAACTGTGCAGTGCTTCTTTATGGCTTACAAGTAAATCTTTACTATTCGTTAAGGTTGTTTATGTATCTGATAGATTCAAGTTTATTGCTTTAGTGTTATGATTCAATGCAGAAGAATTGCCGCTTCCAAACGATAACTTTTTAGAGGGACAAATTTTCCACTGGTAACGATTGTCAAGATGATGAGAAGACGACTGTAAACCATCCTTGATGGGACAGCCTGTGATGCTTTCTCAACTTTTCTCTTATCAGTCCAGGCGTTAATTTCACTGTATCGAATGTTTAATGTTAACTTAATTTTAAATATCACTTATTTCGGGTTCTTTAAAGAAAATTGTAGTCCTTTTTCTGCAAGTTGTTGATGATGCCGAGAAAAAATACGAAGAGGTTTGCCACAAGGTAAATGGCCTCTCTTCTTAGGTTCTCAGTAATCCAGTCTTGTAAGTTTATAAACTTTTGTATTTTCGAAACTTTCCGGCACCCCATGGCAGCACAAAGAAATGTTCACCAAAAGATGTGGGCTAAGTCCCAACTTGATGCATTTGATCGAACCACCTCTAAGCAACATGTGTAAGAAGCTTGGACTAAAATTTGCGAAAAATCACGCAACTTGCAAATAAAGAATGACAGGCAAATGGTTTAAGAGTCAGCTTTTCCAAAGTTAAACTAGTTGTTGTAAGGTATATGAATCAAAATGTACAATTTTTTGTTCACCGATTTTATTACTTACTTTTTCGAATCTGTTTACAAATTTTTACAAAAGTACCATTCATTTGTTTCGCACAGTGATTTGCATAAGTGTTTTTTTCTTAAGAGATTTCGAAATTTAAATTTCACTAAAGAATAAAAGTTGTGAATTAAACCAACGTTGCATTAATCTCTTTTAAGTAACATATAAGTGTAATGCAGTAATGCATCACATGAGGAGTAGATCAATTAATCAATAACCTTCTAAGACATAAACATGAATGGCATATGCTTATATTTATATACTGTTCTTCACACGTATTGTTGGTTAGGTAACAATATATGTATATATCAGATATAAATGTATTCAACCAGCCGGAATATTGAATCCGTAGAGGTACATCTTGAAAGCATTCATCCGACCAGAACGCATTCATCTCTTAATGTTTATTTCATAAGTCTTACATCATTTATCTGCGCATTACATTAAATGAATGTTAACAACATAACTGAGTTTTTAAACTTCCCACAACAAAATAAGGCGCCTCAAAGCTCATCACCCTATCGGGAGGTTTAATAATATATGCAACTGTAAGTTTTGTTTTGATATTTGTTAAGTAATCAGATGATTCAGCAGATCGGAGACTTTACTCGTCAAAATCGCGAAGTTCTATTTTTTTTTTTGCAGAATGATTCTACAATAATTTGGCGAAAGAAATTCGACGCATACCTCCCGTCTCGCATCAGGAACATCAAAAGGCAATATTCTCAGCAGAGTAAGCACAATGAACACTGCCGATAATATCGCCGATTTCGATTTCCGATCAAGATGTCACTTTAGGGCCGTCAACTTCGACGAGTCAGCTTTAAACACAATTGGCCATACCACGTTCATTTCTGCAGCCCAATAACATTTCCTTACAAAATTTAGACCGTCAATCGTATCTAAACTATGCTCAGACTCTCTTGGACGCCAACTGAGATAAGTCTTCTAAACTTTCAAAAAGTCGACATCAAATCATCCGTCCCATTTCAGACTCCACACACGGAATCGAGTTGAAACCAAGTACATCTGAGTTTCTCAAACCTTTCGTCCTTTTTCTAAGTCATCTAATCGCTCTGTGCTACTTGCATTTTAAGAGTATTTAAAACCTCTTGAGAGTGAGCAAATTTAAAAAAAAAATACGCAGTGAAAAATCCTCAGTCGAAATCATTCTTGAGCGACGAGGCTTATTTCAATCTCAATGGATTCGTATTTCTGGGGCAATAGGAATCCACGTATCATTCACCACGAGCGATGACATGCACTCAAAATTTGTAAGTTGCGAGATGCAAATAGTAAATAAAGCACCTTTCCTAGAATTTTAAAGGCGAACATTTCATCAATTCAAACACATAGGTACATGTGTATGTACTTGTGAACTAAAGCAGGAAAATTAAAACAAATTTCCACAATGTCATAAAATGACTCAATTCTGCGACTAACTGCAAATAATTGACACCATACGCCCCCACACATGAAGACCTTTTATCCACTTTCATCTGGCAATGCTGTGCCAAGTCATTATTGCGTATATTGTGTCTGCCGAGCCAAACGAACGAACAAAACAAAACAAACGACGACGAAGTGAACTCTTAACAAATTTTAACAAGCGTACGCGAGTACGTATCTCCACCCCCAGCCGCACAGCCAGCAACCCTCTTTACGCTAATTCCTCCAACATTGTAATTGCATCATTAAACTGTGCGGATTGCACAAACAGCGTACTATTATGCGGGCGGCCGTATGCATATGTGTGCACTTGGCACTGTGTGCGTTAAGTGGAAGTAGCGCACGACAACCTCAAATAAACCAAACAAGCAAAAGAGAGGTTCAATTAACGCACACAAAATGTTTAGATACATTGTTGCAAGAGTATGTATCGTGGACGTCGTATCTCATTTTCGTACCTTTTAATCGCTTGAATACAGTTACAATTTATTATATCCCCTCTCACCCTGTCGGCTATACCCCCTCAGTTCAAAGGCCAACGAACACCCACTCACGAGGGGGACGAAACCGAGCAGTACAGCGCCATTAATGGCTTTATTTCGGCATTTGCCGTTAAACGTTTCCATTACAAAAATCAATCGAAGTGTTGTTTTTTTTGTATTTGATCAAACAACCCCTTTGTCTGTCGTGTGTGCCGTTGTTGGGTTATCCAGTTTGTGGACGAGTGCATACATTTATACACTCGAGGGGCAACCCCCTGTTGCCGTCCAACGACGTTCATTCAATTGCGGACGAGCGTATTTATTGGTTACAGTGTGCGCGCCTGTAACGAGCTTCTGCTGTTGCGGACGCATGATTTATTGGGGGAAGATTTCCTCCTGAAGGAAATTACGATTATTGTGGATTATTTTCGGGGTGATTGCTTTGATGGTGCTGGTGTTGGTTTCACTTTGTTGAAGCGCGGAGACGGTGATGGCGACGAGGGTGCTCTTCGGATATGGTTGCGATTCGACATTTGATTTATAGATACTTCTTTTCGGTGAAATGGTGAAAATAAGTATCTCTAATTGGATTCGAATCGCAGCTATGCATGTATTGAGTATATGTATGTGTGGCGGCAAGTGGAAAGCGGACAGAAAATATCAAAAAAAAAAAACAATCCATTAATATCAATTAATTCAGTGAAATTGTTTGCTTTTTCAGCGAAACGTTGATGCTTAAAGTAAACCTTGGAATTCAGTGCCTACACGGAAGTTGAGTTAATTCGAAATCTTTTTCATAAAAACAAAAAATACAGCCGCTTCTTGGACCTCAAGGCGTCGCTTATGGGGTATTGAAGAGAAGATTAAATATGCCATGGAATGATATTTGTTTCTGCTTTCTGGAATCGAAGGATTGACCATTTTCGGTCTTCACAAGAGATGGCCATCGCTGGCCTTATTTTTGAAAATGACTTCAAAAAAAGGCTTTTTTGTTTTTTTCCCACTGGCTGACGGGAAGCCCCAATTTTCCAATACACTTGCGATGACTGCCTGGATCGTCTCTGGATTGTTTGCATCGCAACGATAATTAATCGCAAAATGGCAAACCACGAAAAATATGACAAAGGGGATAAATCGCATCTTGTGTGGCACCGTAACTCCCCCACGTGCTGGTCCTCTGTTTCAATTTGGTTTTCATACCTCAGGAGCACTCTCCACACGTGGTTACATTTTTTCCATTGACGTCGTGGAAGAAAAATAATCCAATTATGCCGCCACTCTAAGATCATAGCAAATAGTCATACGGTCAGCATACATTGGTTCTCTATTACTACAGTTAGCCACAAAAATATATTGATACACTTCTTTGTCTAGATTATTCAATTAATTTATCTTCATTTAATAATTGCAATCAAAATAAATCTGGCCTATTTTAAAATAAATAAAAATAAAAATAATGACAGAATGCCATGTTACAAAACTATTGATACACATTTATGCAGGCGCCGATAATATATTTTTATGCCTGTCGGATGAACGTTTTATACCAGATTTTTTTAGTTTTCAAAACTTTAAGCCGTTTTCCCCACAACTCACGTTTTCAAAGACGTAGTTCCTCATAACTTCAAAACTGCTGCATCCATCCTTTTGAAATTCTGATAACTATTTCTGTACATAATTTACGTGGAAAAGCTGGAGAGCTTTTTTTGTCAAATTTATTAATAATTTTTATTTTACAACACCAAGTTAGCCGATTTTTTTTTCGCAAAAAATCGCATTTTCCCTTCAAAGTGTTTTAAAGAAGTAATAAATTAAAATTTCAAAAAAAAAACCCCACAGCATTACCTGGGGAAAACTATTATCTTCCGAATGAACTTTAATTTTTTGATTTCAGCACCAAGCTGTGAGGGTCACCGTTGCTCTACCTTTTCCCGAGACACGTCCTAATAATTTCTGCCATTACCGTGTTTTTCAATATTTCTTCGTGAAAATTTTATAAAATATTTTCCAAATGTCAAACTTAAATGTACTGTTGGTTTTAATAAAGAGATTCTAATTGTGTCATCACAAAAAATTAGGACATCTGAGTAATTTTTACTTGATCTGCTTCGATCCCTGTATGAATAGAAGTCATTGGCATTCGTTTTTCGTTAAGTTGTGAAGTTTGCGTGGATGTCAAACATGGAAACATAGAAAATTAAGGAAATTATTTCGGAATTATAGGAAAAATTGTTGAAAGTAGTTTCTCAATTATGTAAACAGTGCAAACGAGGGAATTCTTTGGAAAACAAGAGTCTGAGTGGTTGACCACCAAAATTAAGCATTCAAAGCAAATGCTATTGGGTCCCGAAATTAGTGCACGAAAACTTGTGGCACAACTGCAAGGAACCTGCGACATAACGGTTGGGAGCAAATCAGTGAGACCTTCTCCTCTGGTATGGAATTTGCACGGAAGAACTGAAATACGAAAACTTTTGAGATAAATCAGAAGAAAATATTGTTATTCGCCATCGTTAAAACCATCGTCACAACACTGTGAAATTTCGAACATTTTCTGATAAAATACCTTGGAACAAACAATAACGGACATATTATAAAATATTTTGAAATTCGTTGCTGAAAATAAAAATTTTAAACGGGTTACTTGTTGCGTTAGGATAATGATCGCAAGCTGTGCTATATAAGGCGGCCTAAATGCTCACAATTTGGCCGCAATCACTGGACTTAGTTCATATTGAGGATGTATCGGATCACTTAAAAAAACAAATAAGGAAACACTAAGTGTCTAGCAAATAAATTTAAAAACAGCTTTTCGGGAAGAATGGGATTAAATTGACCTTAATTTTTGAAAGACGTTAGTAGAATCAGTGCAAGGAAAACTAAAAGCTGTAATTTAACTTCGTGGTAACTCAACTCATTTTATTGCTTAATATACATTTTTTTAAATATATGAAGACGTTTGTTAAGTCGAGATTCCTATTTTTTTTTTAATTATAAACGAAATAAGCTTATGTTAAAATTATTCACATTTTGTTCTTCATTGCTCACATAAATATATAATTGTAATTTAATTGTATTACACAAAGAAACAAGGTGTATCAATACTTTTGTGGCTAACTGTATGTGAATATATTTCTTGAGTTCCAAACACGGCAATTAAGTTTGTAAACGTAGCCGTCGCGAAAGAAATGCGCCGCTTTTGAAAATATGATTTTAAGAGCCAAATTGTTGAAAATTTTGAATGTTGAAAACCCAAGCAGAGAAGCAATGACCAAGCGAGTGATGGGCTAACTTACTTACTTACTCAATCCAACGATCCTTGGCGGATTTGAGATTCAACTAACCATTGTTCATTCGCTCGGTGTTGCTATTTTAGGCGAATTTTTCCTCTCAGACTAGATCTTCAACTTTGTCAAGCTCGTTTGTGGCTTTTCCTCCATTCACCATTATTTTTTCTTTAAATGTTCGTTGGATCTGTTCTGCAGTCTTGTTCTGTCCTGCCATTATGCGTGTTTTTTAGACCTCGATTTTTGTTCTTCGAGTTGAGAGCTTCAGCTCCGTGTTTGGGCAAACCGAAGTAGCTTCAAGTGCCTAGAATGAGTCCTCGCCGAATCCAGATCAAGATATTGTTTGTGATCCTTGTAGATGGTACACGACGAATCGATCGAATGCATTTTGTTATATTCATCATTTAAATGAAGAACAACTCTCCGTCAATCCCATCATCCTGCCGAGGAGGAAGCTATTTAGAGCTGTCAGATTTGTGTGTTCCAAAAAAGTTGTGTTATCTTTTAAACGGTGTCAAAAATGGATATTACTCGGTCTCTTTTTGATTGGACGAATAGAATTAATATTCCAGCCAGTCTTCGATCTCTGAAGCCTAATAGATGAACTGGAGTATGCTCTTCAAGTTCAGTTTGAAAACTATTTTGAAGATTTTATGGCGGGAGTTCTGCTTTACACCATATCGCTCTCTTTTGGTCAATATCCGTAATTCCCACTCCAACAAATCGTCAGTCAATCATGGTGCTATCGACAAAAGTTTTCTAAATGCCTGGACCTGCGGAGGAGTCCCGGTCTTTGCTTGGAGAACTACGCTGAGATTCAAATCGTGTATTACACCCAACAAATATGATATCTGTAAAATGATGAACAGAAAAGGTGAGCGCATATAGCCAAACAGGAGGTGAGCAAAACGACGCAAATGATCGAGAGTTTAAGAGGAAGGGACAAGCATTAGTTTCCCGAAAATATATCAACAAGGCAAGCGTCTGTGAATTGATTTTAGACTTCTCCTCTAAGAAATCCGATTGTAGTATTGTCTCGATCAATAGATATAGACAATTATCAATATCTTCGATTGGTTTTTAACGACTGTTTGATGTCTCTCGTGGTAGTGATGATAAATAAGATGTGCAATATTAGCAGTGCATAGCAAATGTCCTCCAACCGCAAGTAAATAAAAAAAACATGCATTCTGGCTTCGAAAAGGCTCGAAAAACAGTCAAATATTTCAAAACAAAAACGAACAACCTCAGACCTCAGAGTTTTGAAAAAAAAAAAACAAAAAGAAATGAAGAATGAATTATTAATCTTGTTCTTAAACTTATAAGAGGAGATCCAAGATAGAAAAGGAAAATTTAAATTTTGACTCCTCACAACTCATTCAAAAGAGAGATCCCTCGAGCCATAAAGGCAGCATCAAGCTACGACAGAAAGAAAGTCTTAGCACACCCGGCAATTTAGTAACCAGAGAAGTGAAGCCTAAAGGCATGCCTATATTTTTCAAGCCCAAACCAATTGTGCGCATACATAGGGTGGTTGTCTCAAAAATTTGTTTTTTTAACGCAGACTAAAACCTCGTCATAAAGAAAAGAAAAGAAAAGAACCATGCCACAATTTCAACCTGTGCGATGGGAATTCCCTGGCCACGTAGATTTTATCAAAAAAACAATGTTAAATGTTGTATCATATTCTGCGCAACAACTTTTCCCTTCTACTTAATTTTTCATTTCTATTTTCTTTTTCCAATTAATGACTCTATTTTCGTATGCTCCCGCTCCCCTAAATAATCACTTCTAATCATTTCAGCTCAATCTGGTGTAACAAGTTTCAACGTCTAAATTCGGATTCATTAACAAAACAAATCCCAGCACTTCAACTGACAACTCAAAAGTACTCTCGGCTTTCTACGAAAATCTAGAAAATTAATTGATACTCCCCCAAAGCTCCTCCCTCACAAACTACCCCCAAAAGAGCCGAAACTCCACACACAAACAAACCAATACAACGGCTACCAGCGCACAAAGGTTGCATTATTATGCTACAATTAGTAGACACTTAACAATACGCCTGTCGGCATCACCAGATGGCGCGCACACACTCCCCAGTAACATTATAATGAAGATAAATGTGCATAATGATCCATACTGCTACTGCTACAATTCTAGAGCTCCACTCAAAAGCTAATGCCCACTCCATGTGGCACACTCACATTCCGGCATCAATTAAGCCCGAGACGGCATTTGATTGCGATACTTACGCAAGTTTCTGCCTAACATTGTCTGCTGGGCAACCAATTACTGCGTACACAGTAACAATGCGACCTTAGTAACGCACAGTTTATAAATAGGTTTGCACTTGCCATCCGACGGAATCGGGGGAGTAAAATCTTGCCTCGGCGAACGCGCCGGTCGAACGTGCATCTGAAGCGAATTTATGTGTATTTGACGAACGAGGGTAAATGGACTTGGACTATCTGGGCATGGAGCATATCCCCAACGACGGCAATGACTGGCAGTAGCATGTTTTCAATTACCCACTGTCAGGGCGGAAAATGCGTTGTGGTGCAATGGGCTGGTTCTTCTTTTTTGCAAACTGAAACGCTTTCAGTGTTCGCTGCTCGGTGCGGGTAAAGTGAAACAACTGCGACTGTTGTTACGACAAAGCGACCCTTTTGACATTACATTGCACTTGTGTTGAGCGTAAGAGATTACTGCAGACACAAATACGTAGATACTCGTAGTCGGACGCACAGAGAGTTTTCCATTTAGGGTGAACCGTACTCCATTTGGATACACCACCCACATGATGATGGCCTGCAGGCCGATTGCAACATGTTTCGCTTGGAGCACTCGAATCCTGCATTCACATATCGAAACGAATTTGAGTTTTCCTGGCAAGGAGGAGGATTGGAATGGAGACAAATCAGGATTATGTATTTCAATTTTTCTGTGAATCCCAACCTTATGTGTCTACTCGTACGCACGTATACAACATTTGATTCCGTTTATACTTTGTTGGCATTCAATTGATTCCCTATGGTAACAGTGGTGGCGTAAATTAATGAAACACTTTAATGCTAGTTTTACTCTTCGGAGGATGCCAGAATTTATTACTCGGAATAGAAACCGGAGCTACATCTTCCAAACTTTCAAAGTTGTTGAATGTCGAACAAATTCCTGTGAATTAGGTTAAAGTTAATAGGTCGATATCAAAATCCTCCGTCCCGTTTCGGGCTCCACCCACGGAAGTGAGTTGAAACCAATTACACCTGAGTTTCTCAAACCACTACACATTCTTCTCCTAATTCTTCCGCTCGCTCTGTGCTACACGCATTATAAGAGTCCTAATATCCTCTTGAAGAGCGAGCAAATAATTAAAAAAAAAAAAAAAAAAACCGGAGCACTATCTACCACAACAGAAGCATTCGCGCATCTGCTTCATAAGTAAACATTTACCGGTAGTCATGACCCGACCCTATATATATCTAAATCTTTGAAGTTGCCTTAGGTGAGCCTTTTGGAGGTCTTCCAGCGCTTGTAAACTCTAGAGAGCAGCTCTCAGGAGGCTGTCCATTCGCGAGAAAATTGTGTGAGATTTTACTCTCGGGTGTCTTATGCCAGCATTTTGTGAGCCCTCAGACCCGTGTCTACTTAGCTTATTTTTATGGTAGTGATCTGTTGGCAGTCTTCAGAGTGAAATGATTACAACTTACAAGCAAAAAGTTGCAGCACCTTTTGTGGTAAGCATTATTCAAAAAGGAGGAAACCTCAACAATTCACGATTTTTTGCCGGCTGAAAAGTAGTTAGGCGGCTCTGAAGATGATGATGTTGAGGCATTGATTGCACGTTCGTCTACAATACGAAAAATAGCCTTACGATTGAGCTTTGGTTTGTAAAAATCATATCGCAAGCCCCCTAGTTCCTGTTTATGTTCATCCGGTTCCTTGGCTAAATTGGTATAGCAGCTTCTAGAAAATTCTCGTCATCAATTTTATATTTCCTTTTCTTGGTTGTAGATTGCCGAAAAGATAGCCATTGGAATCTCCTACATTGAAATGCAAACTCCAAATAATAGTGGAAGTCAGGGACTCACACAAAACACAATTCATTTCTTCGATCTAGAACCACTTCCTGGTAGAAACATGCCAGCTCGGTACTGTTTTGTAGCCGATGGTGCTACATTTGTTATCCTTATCCATTTCGTAATCAACAAGCACCAAATCGTATTTTTTACTACCGTTTTACTAGAGCAAATTCTTTAAACAAAACATTTAATCAATTAATTTCTTGGTCTAGTCGTAAGTCCAAAATTCCGTCATCCTACACGTTACTCGCCGAGAGTTACTCTCAAAATACGAGCAAAGTTGGCATTGTGAGAGTAACTGTCCAAGAGTGGTTCACACATGTTGTGTCTATTGGCGAGAAACTCTCAGAAAGTCCGACTCTCGAGAGTTTTCCGTGAACTCTCCGAGAGCTTCTATCAACACTGTGTACACTCACGAAATATCTCTCGAAAGTAGCCTAAGAGCTACTCTCAGACATTTATCTCTCAAGTGGAAATGTACCTTTAGACTACTCTTTCTTCTTATGGCTAGTGCAGAGTATTCGCATACTAGATGACGAACGGATCATTTTTGCGGATCCTTCGTCAATGCAGCTTTTGAAGAAGTCTTTGTGCGGTAAACCTTACTTGTCTGCATTCTTATAGCAAAGAGAATGATAATTACGCCTGATACCAATCGGGAAACCAAACGACTTGATTTAGGAAGTTTACGGCTCAATATTTTATTTGATTAAATTGATCTTTGGCCCGGGCTTGTGCGATTAAAATAAATTTTTCATTTCGAGCAAAAGGGTCTGATTGGTATCCATCAGTCGTTTCAATGTTTTCAGTCGAGAGGAGTTGTCAGTTTCCATGAGAAGATCTTCTCTGCTGAGATACAAAGTTCACTCGCAGCTTTTTCCATAAAATTGGACGTTAGTTAAACATAAGATTTTCTCAGTAGGTTGCTCGAATTACGGACATTGACTTACACAATAAAACACATTCCGTAGATGCTAAGAACTTTGATAGAAGCATAGGAATTTAGTACTCATGATATTATATTTTGGCTAAATACGGGTAAAACTTTTTAGTTTTATTTTTTCAAACACTAAAATTTGGTGAACAATTTTTCGATTCGAAGCCTTTCATTTCTATATTCCAGCTTTCAGTTTGTGTCCTTTTTTTCTTTAGAAGTCTAAGCTAGTTTCGAAATGTTTTAATAAACTCCAGAATATTCGCATTTCAGTCACAGCTTTGATCAAACGCTGAAATGCGGTCAAGACACGATTTAAAAATCTCACTGCTGTGGGTACAGAATCCCTTTCTCTTTGCAAAAAGCCGATAGCTTACCTTCTGTGACAGGCGATTTAAAATTCGAGAAGACGATCATACTTTACAAGTTCTGCGGGCCCTTATTTGGTTTCTTTGAAATATGCTCTAAATTTTGCAATTGCCAGTTTCGGTAAGGTGCTTGCAAAGTAAACCGATGCTTAGTGCACGTAATTTTGGAGCAACGTGAATTACGTCGCAGATTTCCGGGCTTTATTAAGCTAAATGGTCACATACTAAGGCGTCCAAATTTGGTTTTATAACACTAAGACCCAATACGTCCACTCAAAGTATAAGGAATGGTAAACACGGTCGATTTTAACTACAAAAAATTCATGAATTGAAACTAGAGGCATGTAGGTCCAACAGGATTGTACAACCGCACACACATCTATCGCGGTATTGGACATTTTTCAGATTGCTTTTCCGGATCGCCTTGTGACTCGTCTGGCTTTTCTTACTGGTAGGCAAGATCTTTCGATTTGACCACTCCAAACTTATATTTTGTGGTTCTCTGGTAGAGCGGAAACTCTCAAAGCGAATACTTATCTGAAAAGAGTGAAGAACTTATTGCATGATGTTTACGCAGCAACGATCTGATGTGCAATAAAAATAGCACAAACAGTATTCAAAAACAGAGACGCCATATCACTTTTTACAAGGAATGCAAAAAACTTGAAGGTCCAGACATACAATTAAATAAAATATTATTAAATAACACAATATATCATTTCATAAAAAAAAGCGGCTAAGTACGAGTTTGACTCTAACGCGAAGGGTTCCTCACATTCCTACAGTATGCAGCACTTTTTATTACATTGATCTTAAATTTCTCATAGCATTAGACATACACATACGAGCAAACATATGGACTGCACGATTAGCCCTTAAATGGCGACGTTCTTTTCCGCACCCTAAAATGGTAATGACTGGTTACTCGTGTCCGATACTAAAAACAGTGCTTTATAGTTATCTAAAAAAATCGAAAAAAATTTGTGACATTATATCGAGTATCTTTGTTTAGAGATAAGTCATTAAATTGCTGATTCGTTCATTTAATTAAACAATATAACTTTATAAACAAATAAAAATAACAAGGAGAGACACATTCTCTAAGGCACGATTGATCGGACGTTGCCATTAAAGGGTTAGTAATGTTTTCATGCGACGCTACACCTTGTAATATTTTTCTGAATCTTACCCGTCACAAAGTATAAGCACCAACACACTAATACAAAAATTCTGAACGAATTCGCAGTCATTTCTACTATAAGTCTGCATTCAATTACCTTTTACTTGTTATACTTTTAATTTATAAATGAAGGTTGAAAAAATAGTTTTTTCATAAAAATGAGTTGCGGTTTTAAGAACTATGTAGGCCCTTTGTATGGCGAGCCTCCTTGTTTTAAAAAGGACATTTTTATTATAATTATTAGTGTCTACCTATTATGGTTCAGAAGATACAGCCCTGTATCTTGGCACCCTTTATGTACAGAATCAGAACAGAAAAAGCAGCATCGGATGAATGTTTTTGGACCATCCTGAATGTAGAAGTTAGAGCTTTGCCACTATGGTAAATTTTTTGGAAATATTCGTCAAATTGCTCCCCAAACTTGATATATAACGCTTTGCTATTGTCGTCCTGCTTCTCTTTTTCATTTCCTCTGTTTATTATTCCACGATTTTTCTAAACCTGGACACGAATCTTTTTCCAATCATGTTGCAATCAACCATTCAAACTCTATCGACACCAATTAGAACATCAGCCATATGTTAAAACTTACTGCCCCCACTGTGCGCAATTAAATGATGGATGTATCAATTTGTTTGAGGTCAACGCGGTATGTTTCATCCATTTGCCAGGCATTCATAATTACCCACCATTAATGGCCACATTCACTCAAACACTCACACACACACATAGGCACACAAATCCTCACATCCTGCAACATCCATCCAACAACCCATCCGAATACGATTTAGCGAAAATTTCACTTAAACCGCTCAGCAAAATTCATGAAGAAGTCGAAATAATCCAGCCGCTGCTGCCTTAAATGAAAACGTCAAGCAAATTAATTACCCCCATCATCCATTTAGCATACCCCCTTCTGCCCCCCGCCAGCAAATGCACTATGCACACGCACACTTGCCACTGCTGTATCCATAAATAAACCTCCGAAAACCGTATAAATAATAATTTCAATTTGGAAAATCGAAAATGCAAATAAAACGTTATGTGCCGCCTCATCAACGACAGGACGCAGCAATTATCCATTCACCGACCGCACACTGCAAAATCCTCATCATCGGTCTTCACTCTTCAACCTAACCTGTGTCCGCTCTTGAATTCCCCCGATGCACTCTACCAAACCAGCTGCTGCTCCAGAAACAGATACAAATACAGATACGCTGGTCACACAAACATGTCTGCATGGCATGAAAACACGAAAACAAAAATTAAATGAAAATCTCACTATAATCGGAAATTAAACGGCTGCATGCCGAAAACGGCCATAAATTGTTTTACGGTCCCGAGAGAGGGACCAACAAGCACTCGAACCCCCCTCCAAGCCCCACCGGCACTGCTGGCATCAACATCATCAGAAGCTCTAAAATGGCTATCGTCGCGTCGTTTGACAGATGCAGCACAAAAGTTGGCATCCGATTGCGGACCAAAACGACTATCTGGCTGGATCCACAGCTACCAAGTCGAAGCCATTGCTCAATCGGTTTTGAAGGCATCGCGAGGACCGAGAGCGGGTGGCAAGCACTTAAACGACACTAATTACACGCAGAGACCCAGTCAGATACCGAAGCAATTTCGCAAAACAGTGAAAAGGCATTAAACGATGCTAACAGTAATAACTGGAATGTATCCGAAGATGTATCTAAAGCGCTCGACGCTACAGATGCCTTGCAATCCGAATGGGAAGGGAAGCCGAAGCCATGGAGCAAGTAATAGCGAGAGAGAGAGAGAGAGATATGCTTTCAGGGCGCAGTATCCGTTCGGTTGGTAAAATTAAAAAAGCAGATACAGTATCGAGAACCTTATCTCCATTCCGCAAGAGAGAGCCATATGCATTTGGATGATGTTGCGCTGGAGTATGAATTCGTCAGCACCAGTTCCAGTGCTGACGATGAATGGATACATTATAGGAGTAAGTACATATATCGTTCTATACACGGATTGAACATTCATTCAATTTGTAGATTGTTGCTTCAAATTAAATTGAAGTTCCGCAATTGGAAACCAGTCAGATTGGGTCTGCAGAGGGAGCACATTTGCAGTAGTTGCAATTAGTTCATCCCAATTACCCGCAGCCTTTTGGAATCGGCAATATTCAAGTTCTTTCTTTGAACTTTTATTTGAACTAGTTTTCTGGCATTTTCAATCGCCTTGGCGAAAACTTTGGTTCTTACAGACTCGCAGCTTTAAAATCCCTCAAGAAAAAAGGTCTGGAGTGCTAATGTAACGTAAGCGGACGTTTGAGTAGCTACAGATGATAAAACTAACTTATTACATTGCCTGTGCTAAAATATTTCTTCACAAATGACTCGTGGACCCTTTGTGTTTCAGGAACACAAGGTTCTGTCCATGATGAATTTCAATAGTTGTTGAGTCTCCGGAGAACGCAAGTTTAGTTGAAGCGTGTTTAATGTACTGCAAGCAACAGGTCATGAACTGTCTTTACTTTGTAAGAGAACATCTTCACCGCCCTGCAGAGATGTACTTATAGATTTATATAACACGGCACGTCTTCCGCGAATCCGCGACGGTATTCTCAGTATGATCAGAATGTTGTGTGAAAGTGTTAATAAGACACTCTGCGCTTTATTTATATCTACCCAAGAGCTTAATAAAGCACAAGGGCTAATCTGCCTTCGATCCAATCAATGAGATAGGACAAATAAGTTCAATACCGAAGGTGGGTCTTGAAACCAAACTTAACTCTATCTTTATAATATCCATGAGCAAAATGCTAAGAGTCCGATCCTTGTAAAAAAAAGTATTGTTTTGGATAGACTTCCTTTAAGGTCCTTGGTGGAACGCTTGATTATTATAACTTGAGGGAATTTCCGGATTTCCAGGGCTCTCGCCAATACACGCGGTACGCACATCAAAGCCTTCTGTCTCTTAGTAAAAATGAGTTAAGCATTCTCTTTGGTGTCCTCACTGGGCACAGTCTCTTATTACAACTTGAAGAAGAAGCATGAGCCTTGAACATGGCCTGTATGAGATGAGGTAATCTAACAATATGTCCGCTACACAGAGCACAAGAAAGCATGAAGGACTGGGGGCACTCGCAAGGATTTCATCATAAAATGCGCATAGCGATCTAAATTATAGCCTCTGCTTATCCACTTAAAAAGTAAATTAATGGTTAGTAAGCTCAGCTCTTCAGGGAGCAGAGCTCCTTTAGTACCATCACAGTCTTAGCACCTGCAGTAATATCTATTAGACTGAGTTTTAATGACGAAAATACGATCGAATGCACTGTTTGAAAATATTTCCTATTCGAATTTCTATCAGTAAAAAACACCCTTGAAAAACCAATTAAAAATAACCTCGTATCATGATGTCCGAGTACACCTCAAAGGTCCAGAAATCATTTTCATATTTACTCCTTTTATGTGAAGACAAATGTCTTTATAACAATGCTGCAATTACTAAATACAATAAATGATGAAAGACACGTGATCAAAGTTTCCTGGTGTCACTAATTGCCATAAAGCCACATGCCAAACCCATGGTCAAACAAGCTCAATAGCACGAATCCCTTTTCCTTCGACACGATTGTTGTAAAATTATGATTCATCCACCGAAACAAAACCCGTGAGCAAATCAATTAGACGCCTCATAAAAAATGTATGCGAACAACCCTCCTCCACTCCATCTCCATAAAATTAAAATGTGCTATTAACCCTGGCCACCTATGATACCGCACACTATGCAAACTCATTTATAGCTCACGTCAGCCCCCACCATTACCAACACAAAGCAACAAGGATACCGCCATTGAAATACTATAATGCAATCGGCAACATTGCATCCAAAGAAAGGAGCCCACACAAAGTCTGACACAGTGTTGCAAAGAACCATCATTATTTATCAAAGAAACGCCACAAGCAGCAGGACCAAAGTTTGCAGAAGTGGGGGGGGTGCACTCACACACATACATTCACATTTAGCCACATTATCATCATCAACACAGTCGTTTGGTGGTAATAAAAGTAATTCATGGTTTCGTAAATACTTGGACTTACGTTTCACTTTGAATAATTTGAGGAAGGGTGACTTCCCTGCTGCGACTCCAGTATCCAGTCAACACACACGCTTATGCATGTGCGTTGCATGGTATATGTATAGGTTTGTTGTACCCAGGGTCACATGATGAACTCGAATGGAAATTGTTGCGGGAAACAATTAACTTAATATGAATTGCTCTCTAAATTGTGTACTCAGGGTTCAGGAATATGAAGTGATGTTCTCCTGATTTTATTTAGTCCGACACAGTGCGGTCGAAAAGGGAAAATGTATTTTTCAATTGACTATTGAAATTTGAAACATAATGATGCATCTTTTTGAAAAACATAGTGACGTATGACGAAATTGTGTGTTCGTACTCAACAAATACCACTTGGAAATACACTTACTGACTTAGATATCAAGCTTAGATTCGACTGCTTTCCATGCCTTATGGACACTCTTCTTCCAGCTGTGATCCGAAGGCACTCTTAGGTGCCTTCCGAATTAGATCCATATCATTAATCGACTTGTTGAGATTTCGTTAATACCTCCTCCATCAATTTCTTAAGCAGATAGAATATCCTTTATCTGACGAAGACTTTTTTTAATCGAAGGTCCCTTTAATCTATTCTGTTATCTTGCTTATAGCGTAACATAAGGCTCCATCTTAAATAACTTAAAGAAAAGAGTTTCGTTGAGCACGGATTTGTCCTTTGAGTTTGGTATCAGAATCGATTGCCTATGACGAGCTTTCACCTGATCTCCATCAAGGTTTCGTTAACCGAGTTAATAGCTATTCCGAGAAAGATAGCTACCACAAAGTAAGAGCTGTCGATTTGTGATGGCTGGTTTCAACTAGTATTTCATGTGTTATGGTTCAGGATACGTGGCATTGAGTGTTTACTACTTTTGGTAGTACGCAAAGAAAAAATTCTTCTGGCCTCTGACACAACCGAATTAGTTTTTTTCGGGAATCCCGATTTTTTATATACATATTGTACATATGATGCCAAATGTGGTTTTAAGTCGAAGAATCGACTTGATATTTGTTGGCCTTTTCTACAACTTTGCACAATATAAGAATTTTGTCTATGATAGATTTGACGTGTCGGTATTAACAAAAGGCTGCGAACAGCATCAAAATATACTATATTATATGAAAAACATCTTGTTTCTTAAAGGATCATTTTATAGTGTTGCATGATTTAGAGGGCTAAGACACCGAGAAGTTTCATGCAACAAGCTGCAAGGACGACAGTAGATGTCTCAACATTATTTATGTACACTCGGATAGTGTCCTTCATTTTTTTTTTTTGTTCTTGACTTTCTACTCAAGGCAACAATGAATTGATTTCATAAGCTTGTATCAAAATGTAACAAGCTTTTTATGTGAATACAAAAGAGGAAACGCTGACTACCTGCGCTGCCCACTGTATGGTCCAATTGCAAAGCATTCTATGCGAAGACATTTTTAACTATCGCGTAATCATGCCCAATTTTCGGCTGAATTGCCGGATTTTGGCAAAGCGATGCGCTATCATGTGACTTCTTTAATCTAGTAATGAAAAATTTATCACGACAGGCATAATCTTCAACAAATCTGTCCAGCTGCTGGGATGTGTTGACGATATCGACTTCATCGGTCGCTCTCAGCGCCCTGTCATAGATTCTTTTACGGCAATTGAAGAAATGACGAAACTAGTTGGCCTTGAGGACAAAACCAAGTATATGTGCCTACAAACATAGAAACATCTGTCCACTGCATAGGACAATACGTCACTGTTGGCAACATTTATTTCGGTGAGGTTAAGAAGTTTACCTACCTCGGAGTAAATATCAACTCCACAAATGACAAATTAGTGAAGATTCGGCGAAGACCCTCCATGGGAGTCGAGTGCTGGACGATAAGCAGGAAGGCGAACACTATGAGTTGTATTAAAATGTGGATGTAGTTCAAAAAGCCAAAATACGATGACTACATAGCCCGGCCACATCGAGCGGATCGACAATAATGCTCCAGCAAAAAGGATCTTCGAATCATACCCCTTTGGTTCGAGATGACAAGGAAGAATGAACCTCCGTTTAAACGATCAAGCAATCGGGGGTTCCTGAGCTTTGGTCTAGATAACAGGAAGCAGCGTGCCCGGTAAGTGGAAGAGTGGAAGGCTGCCGTGTCTTGGGCAGAGACTCTTCGCGTGTCGGGAGCCTTTTAAGTAAGGAACTAAGCATGGATGTGCGAAAACTCTGCGATCTTCTGTTCTGACCTATGGGCACCTGATTATCTAAAGCACTGACCTAAGGTTCCTAATTTGATGAGGTGCTGCATGACAGCGGGAGTAACAAAGCTTGATCGAATAAAAAAGTTCAAATAATTTAAGTGGTGTGCCATAAAAAGCAAGAAAACTCCGCGGATCTTAAAGCTGTAAAGGGCAGACCTGCAGCAACAAGAGCAATTCAGTAGTTCAGTTATGAAGTCAACCGAGATTGAAGGTTCTGCCGATACTTTTAACGAGTAAATTTGAGATACTTATTAAAACTGAAGGATTGCAGGAGATCGACATGACTTCCGGAAAGAAAATACGTTACTTATTTAATCCCTGTGTTTTCCCAAGTTACCATAAATACCTTACTGATTTGTACACATATTAAACTTTTCCTGTTGCGCATTCTTCATTATACCAAATCAAAACTACAGACCGCACTGTGAGTATTCCGGTTTCTTCGTTTCGCATACATACATATATTCAATTTCAAACATCTTCTTTCTCGTTTAAGGGTTCACAAAAGTCATAAACATAATAAAACTTATACAAATGTCCCTTTTAGCTACTCTCAATCGCCCTCCATCGCATTATTCGATACATCTCTCTCGCTCTCCTTGTAACTAAATGCTCCTTTTATCTTTTTGCTAAACATTTGCATTCCTTATCCAATCCATGATGCAGGGCTCCAGCTCTGGCTGCATGTAACCAAACCCAAATCACTAGCAATGCCAGCCAGTTGCCCTCGCTCCATATCTTTCAATTGTATCTAGATACACAGGAACACTTTGTATAATCATTATATCAACATTCAACACAAAGTATCTCTCTCTCTCTGGTGTGTTGCTTTCAATTATTCCAAAAAGCATGGGACCATTCCCAATTCCGATTCAGACTTACAAGTCGAACGAAGAACGACGACGACAATCCCAATCCATCCATCCATCCCCCAAGCCACAGAAACACCAGAATCGCCCGCCGCCGCCGTATCCGTGCGTCTTCTCGATTCTCGCATGCTGCTGCTGGTGCTCTCGCAGCAGTCTAACTGTGTATGAGTAATGGATACTTACAGTTACAGTTATAGATATATGCACACACACTCAGATGAATCCATAATATTAACAGCAATAATAATAGGCCGTATATTATGTTTGCTTTTCGAATGAGCAGGCAAATCGTTTCAGTTGTAAATTGACGTTTGAGTTAGCTGCCAGTTCGGTTCATATTTATAGTCAGTCAGACAGTCAGTCATTTAGGCGCGCACTTGGAACGAGGAGACGCGCCACAAAACGATAAGTGGATAAAGGTAGAGATATACAGCCGGAATCAAAGCAAAAAGGAGGAGAAACTATTAAGCCACAACAGACCCCCTTTTTTTTGAGTACGAATGGAAACACAACTACACATCAGCTGTGCAGTCTCAATAATGTTGATGACGGTGGTGGTGGTGTGGTGGTGATGGTGATATGGTGACTCCGTCTCTGACTTGGACTCTGGGTGCGATAGCGACAGCGGTGGTGGTAGTGTGATTGACTGTTTATTCTCTGCTTTGTATCTAGATACATTTATTAGATGAATTTCTCAATCGGTAAATAGAGGGATTTATGTTGCGGCGCGAGTGAGCGAGAGCAATTTCGGTTCGGTTCGGTTCGGTATTTGTATCTTGTATCTTGTATCTCACTCGTAACGAGATACTTTATGATATTCGAATTTAATAGTCGTGCGCCAACATAATCGCTAATAGTCTATCGCTTGGAGTAATTGGTGTAATAAGTGGTCGACGCTCCTATCTATCGTATCTATCTCTCCTGTATCTACATATGTATCTATTTGCTGCGATTAAAAATTTCTATTATTCGTGTACGCTGGCAATGCTGGCGGACTTGTGAAGTACGTACTCTACTCTTGGAGAACATTGTACGAGTAAATGTTGCGGGGATGTGTTTATAATGTCAATGGTTAGGAGGATAATGATGATGATGCCATGTTGATGATTGTTGTGTGATTATATTCCGTTTTATTATTATTACTACGCTTTTGTGAGACGAACGAGCAAACAGATGGTGTCAATAGTGTGCTAATTGCATCTGAGAGATTATTTTAGACCTCTCCATTTAGTCGTGCGACGGGTCATCATCGGTAATACATATATATGAATTTTTTTTAAAACATAAATAAAAATATTTAAATACTCACACTCAATTGTCATTTACGAGTCTGCCTTGGGTGAATTTTGTTTCTAATGTTATCGTGTCAATTGTATCTGGAAGTGAATTAAGGCCTCCCCGGTTAAGTGTTTCTTCGCTGATCCATCCCGCTTTATATAAAGTATCTACATACTGTGTGTGCTCAATCAATTTATTATTTATTAGTCCCTCGGCTCTTTGTTTTCGGTTTTGATGCTTTTGTCAGTTTTATTCGGTTTTATATTTTTTTTTTGGTGTTAATCAACCATCAAAAGAGTTGAGATATATTTGTTATTTGTTTTTTTTTTTTTTTGTATCTGTTTGTCGGGCTTTCTGGTTTCTTATTCGGTTCGGTTCGGTTCGGTTTGTGTGCTTTTTTTTTAAGAGCGGCGCCAGGAATTAATGAATATTATTGTTATTTGGTCTTTTTCGGTGATAATTGATTGCGCTAATAAAAAAAAAATATAAGAAGCGGAATTATTGATAAATAATTTCTTTTAAGAGTGATGGTGGCCATAAAATGTGTGAATAAAAAATGATTAAGTTGTTTCATATGGTTGGATGACTCTCGGATACAAATAACATCAACTCGAAGTGGTGTAGAGTATTTAGATGGTCTGTGTGGAATTTATAAACGCATTTATGTTTGCCAAAGAAGGATTAATGTGTACGGATTAAAGGGATTCCTTGCAGATGATATTTTTTTTTTTTTCCGCTGCTGAGATTAAAATTATCTTGTGGATGTGATTAAGGTAGGTGCAATTTTTTTTTATTAATTGCTGAATTTATTTTTAAGATCATCATATGGGATTTTATTCTGCCATATGGAACGATTTTTGGAGTAATTAAAAAGGGAATATGCTAACAACTCTAAAGTCTGATGTTTTATAATAAATATAGAAAAGTCTTTCAAGTATGAATGAATAGATTCAGAGCAACTTTCGATTCTTTAATTTACCAAGTGGCCCAAAAATAGTCCTCTGATGTTTTGCTATATCATTAAAATGAAACGACATTTGTAGTTTCTTTTTTTTTTAATGTTTATCAGGACGTTTTGTATTTTTCTAAATCAAATTATTTTTGCAAATGATATTGGTCATATGAACGCCGTCAATGACAATTTCCGCTCCTTTTACTGCATTTTTAACTGTTTTTGAGGGAAGATAGGAGCGATATTCTCTCTCATTCTTGCTTGTTCTCTCAAAATCACGGCTTAATAGTACCCCAGGCGATCTTGTGAACCTGTCCAAAGCGGCAAAACCAAAAAAAAATTAGTCGGCTCGGGAACGCATTCTTAGAAATGTCGATTCCCGCGCGATCTGTGTGTATGGTTGCACCTTCCTGTTAAAATCTCATTTTCTTCAATCCCAAGTCATCAATTTCCGGCAGCAAAATCTTGTTTATCATGGTTCTCTATCGCTCACTAACAACAATCAGCATGTTACTGATCCCGATTACAACTCCGGTCTCAATGGCGCACCTTGCAGCTACTTTGAGAGGATGTTCTAACTCTTCGTGAATAATGCGTGTATTCTGAGTGTCCCATAAACGCGAAATTTGTTTGTGTACAACCCCGTGGAGGGTGAAATGTTTCTAGTGGAATATGATGAATATCTTCCGAAAATTCACTGCGTCTTCGAGGTTCAGTATGGCGCAGGGCAATCTTCAACTGCGTGACACGCCGTCTTGTGAAAGTGGACGTTTCTTGCGTAATATCTTGAGCCGCATCGGCAATATTTTCATCAGATTGAGCCCAAAGGGGTCTTCCGGCGGCAGCACCTTGTCTATCACTGTTGTTCAGTCTCTTCAAAGTGAGCGGCATAATTGCTCATCTTCATTCAATATGCTTTATCATCTCACCTTGCAGTTCTAGAACTGTTGCCGGCTTTTTGACAAGGCCTTGCTTAAGATATGGCCCTAACAAAAATATTCCAAGGCTGTGTAATCGCACATTCTTGGTGGCCACTTGGCATAGCTATGTATTTCATGGTAAAATGCTTTGCATAAACTTATCGTTGTATCGTTGTATTGCCCATATTCCAGACTTGCACCTGATTCCGGCAAGAAGATGTGAAGTCACATGATTTCTTGCGACAAGACAATATCTTTTTTAGATCGGTCCAACTGTTGGGATATTCATCTGGAAATGAAAATTAATCAACAAAATCGAAAAAAAGGGTCCCTCGAAAACCACACACGACACGTAAGTGGAGATTCATCAAAGATTATCGATGTTGCTTCGGTTTGTTCAAACAGCTTAGATCAAAACTCCTTATAGTGACAGTTCTTCTTTTGGACAATAAACAAAACACAGAACAGATTTTAGGTACCTTTGGAACAAAAATTCTCCGTCGGATATACAAATGGGTCTGTCAGTATTCAGTACACTTCTTTTTAAAAATTCTTATATTTGTTTTATTCTTCTTATAATATAATTATATTATAATTCTTATATTTGTTTTAACCTTTATGCCAATTGTCCACTGTACAGAGTGGGTGCTCTCTATTTTCTCTCTTTGCGCACTCTAAATTCATCTTCATTGCGTAAATATTATGGCTTTAACTCTCTTAACCTGTTGGTTTCTCCAGCTATGAGATTTGGTGTCTTGCGAGCTGAATTTTGAAAACAGCATTAAGTGTGTTTAGTTTCCATTTTTGTTGCACTCTTAGCCAATTAAGGGTTCTTTATTCTGTAGCTTCTGCAATCCAACTATTTTCCTTGATTGCAGCAAGCATAAAGTAGTGTTGCACAATATTCAAAGTGTGGATTAATGATTGTGTTGTATACTTTTATTGCTGTTCAAACTGTTTCTAATGCTTTTGAAAAATATTATTTCATTAAAATTAATTTTTTGTCAAAAGTCAGTCCTAAGTATTTAATGTTATTCATGCTCTTTTTAATTATTTTCACTGTATGATGATTTGTTCAACGTCAAAGTTTATTTTTTATTTTTTATTTTGCTTCATTTTTACCCTTCAGCGTGTATATAAAGGATGTTTTTTTAGAGGTTTGGTTTTTGAGCTGGCAACACTGTTTCTACAGATTGTCAATTTGACAGTTGAAGTTGTGATTTTCATTTTCATCACATTTCGACATAATCGTCCATCTGAGCAAGTTATTGGAAACACTACGAATTCTTTTCGAACCACGTACACTTTAGTGGATAATAGGCATCCCCAAGAAGAAGAAGTTATGACAGTTGCAGTGTTAAGGAGAATCCGAATCCGAGTCGCCATCGTTCACAGCAATTTGAGCTATGCCCATCCACTTTTTGGAAGATTTAAGGGACAATATTGTGCAAGGAATCAAACCGCTTGACCATTATGATGAATGGGCCGACGCAAAATTTTGATATCTGATGAGGCCCATTTTTGGTTAATTGGATATGAAACAAGCTAAATTGCCGAAATTGGAGTGGAGAAAGCCAGAATCCTGTATCGAAAGGCCCTTACATCCATTCAAACTCACTGCTTGGTGTGCTTTATGGGCTGATGGAATCATCGGCCATATATTTTTCTAGGACGATGTCACTCATTATTTTTTATTTTTTTGGAGGCATATGAAGTCACTGGTTTGTTCTTTGTATTTTGTTCATTAAGAGAGAGAGAAAGTTACTTTTGGAATTTTTGGAGAATTTTTTGACATCTTGTACTTCACCTGGGTAAGGTTATAATGATAACATTTTTTTTTTGCATTGAGCCAGCAGGCGGATTAGAAGAGGAATTGAATGACTGTGAAGCGGTTTGAAAACTCCTGCTTACGACTGATCTATGTATAGCAGGAGTATTAATAGGGACGAAGAATTCGATATCGAACTATTTGGATTCATTCAATTCGCAGTATTTTATTCGTCATTAGTTATATACATGCAAGTTTTTTTTTTTTGGAAAATATATCAATTTGCCGTTAATCTTCATAGCAGAGCAAATGACATTAATTTCGAAAACCATTATTTAGAGACGAATGTTGACTAGGCCATAAAAAAAATACTCACTCGAGAATTTGGCATTGAGACCTACCAATTGATTCAATTGAAAGGCAAGCGCATAACCAGCTGCGCCACTCAGTCGTAAATCATACGCAGATTCAGATCAGCTTTCGTTATACAAAATTATTAACATAGCACATTCTGAAATGATTTTCATTTCACGAATCTTGAACGTTGTTTTTCAAAACTACTCCTTTTTTTGAAATTTTTCTCATATGATTTTTGAAATCAATAACCTTAAAATAAGGAGTTTTTGAAATCAATAAAAAAACTTCATATGACGAGTCACCACGTTCAGGTGATCCAAAGGAAACTAATTCTGAATTTCTAAGATCATTCGCAAACCAAAAAACTCTTCTTGACTAATCAAGTTCCAACTTAATTGATTATTGAAGCTGACTCATTTTTGCAGAACATTCCTCCCCCACTAAAAGAGCATTTGCTTAACAAAACGATTCAATTTACAACCGCAATCACTTCAATAGTAATCAAATTGACAAATGCCATTTATTTGTCAACTAAACCACACAACCGCAAAGGCTATCCAAACGTATACTACCACATTCCAGATACTAATACAAATTAATCCGTATCTAAAATAAACTATCCACCAGGAACCAGTGCAGCATACACTCGCACTCGTTTATTGAAAACTCAAAAGTAATCCGCGCACACGAATACATATTGAAGTCGCAGTTGTCCCCGCCATCATGCCTGTCACTGTATAAGACGCTTCGCCGGCCAAATGCAATGAGCAATCAACGAACGACTTAAACAGTCTCTGAGGCTTAAGCGGTTTGCAAACGCAAAAGATACAACAACGACCGTATTCGAATCGCACAGCACAGCACCGCCTCAAATAGCCTTACCACACTAACAAGATAACTAGCTCTCTAGCCCGTCACAGACATTTTGCTAAGTGACTTCATTCAGTATCAATTAACTTCTGCGGTAAAAATAGACATCCGCGTACCATACCACCGACCGCCCCGCCAACCGCCGCCATCCCATGCAAATCACAGGACACGGTGCGTGGAGCGGACTGGAGCGGCCCCCGGCAAGGGGTACAAATAAATCAACATGCATATTTCATTAGGTAAATTGTCGGTCTCTTGGAATCCATTAACCGACTAACAAAGCCAGAACGTAAAAAGATACAAAAAAAATTGAAATCAAATCGAACAGCAAACGGCGAACGGCAATCGGCGATCGTTGAATAAAAAACGAAACGAAATGAAATGAAGGAAAAAAAAATATATTACACGCCATCAATCAAAAGCGATTTTATTGTGGGAACCTACGATTATATTGGCTTGCTTTGGCCGTTGTTGGTTACTCGTATCATTCACGACGACGACGACGACAACGACAACGACGCGCTCTACGACTCAATCCGGTACAATCAATCTAGGTGGTTTAAGGTGCTCCGGACGTGGGGAAGCATGGCCTGTTAGCTGTTACTTACAGCAAGGCTCTTTGGGAGAGTTGTCTTTTTTTCGGAAATAAGATTGAGAAATGTGCAGTGGGGTCGCTTCAACTTCAAGTATTTTGTTTAAAACGAAAATGGACTTGTGGATGGTTGTCGGACTAATGACCTTTTAAGTTAACCATCTTTAACCTGTTTAAGAATACTTGCATACAGATCTCAAAATATTGGTCAAGGCATTTGAGCGCAACATAAATACTTTACGGCTAAGGTCACGTCGTTAAATGAGGGATCGGTGTGCTTAAAAAATTTTTGACAATTTTGAATTCAGTCACAGGCCTTACACAGGGATCAATATTGGATATGGTACTTATCTCTTTCTTGTTAAAATGTTTCGCTGCTTCTCGATGTATGCCTGATGTACAAGTAAAGCTGTATGTACGGCCTCGGCGTACTCACTCAACTTCACTTTTCAACGACTCAAAACGATTCGATGCAGTTGTTTGACGATTTAAGAGCAAGGTGCGTCTTACAAACCACCAATATACTGATGTTCTCGAAGGATCAGATGTGCGATAACGATTCTGGAATCAATGGATTTTCGGAAGTTCGGAAGATCTTCTTGAATGATAAGAAACCCACCGAAGAGGACACATCGCCCTTCAAAGCCGACATTTAACTGTCAGTCAAAACCAAAACCAAACCCAAATGGTAAAGCTTGGCCCTGACTCCCAAAAAAAAAAAAAAAACTGGCATCTCATGAGCTGAGACAAGTTAAGTAGACTTTTAAGCACAACGGGCTGAAGTCCTTTTGAACGGTTCATGAGTTCATCACAATTGATTTCGTCAACGAGTTTTTTGCCTTCGGAATTTTGCCTTCCCAATTTTATCTATGACACATCATTATACAGCTCGTGGAGTTCACAGTTTTACTTTCCTAGAAGACAGGACCGTCAATTCGGCGAGGAATTTTTCTTTGGAAAGTCCCTTCGATCATTTCGCTTAGAACACTCCGCTGCATACAGAACAACTAGCAAGATGAGTGATCTGTCGAGCATGATTTTGGTCTCTTCGATCCAACATGTTTGAAAAATTCGGAGAAGAATAGATTGCTTGGGGTGAGTCTTCATTGGATCACCACAAGGTCCTTGACTTCCTCAATGTCGATTGCAATCTTTTATCCCTTCAATTTCAATTTCAATGCTTTAATGACGGTTCGTTGAGTGAAAGTGACGCCGTTAATGTCATCTGCCTATCCCGACAGTTTGGCAGACTTGAGGATAGTATTTCTTTTCATCTTGGTCACAAAATGGATGCTTAATCGAGCTGCTCCGAATAGGATTCCAGACTCGACAAAAGTCCTCTGAACGTTTGCACATCCAGAATATTTGCAAGTGTTTTAGTTGGCAGTGTGATTGCCTCGGGGTATTCTAAACAATTAGCTGCCGTAAAGTCTATGAGTGTTAAGCCGTTGTCAAGTTGTCAAGACTTAACCTTCTAACCACGCCTCCATATATATTTTTTTTACCAGTTTTAACACTAAAGTCCTCATGTACGACTTCGCCTTCGTACTTCTCAAGGGGCATAGGCTCCGCAGAATTTTTCCTTCGTTGAAGACATTACTGGCGTATAAACGATGACCTTCGTTTGCAACCGTTTTTCGCAAGACAAGTCCGCATCCTTATAGGTGCAATTTTTGGCGAAAGACAAATCTTCATTCAAGCATTGTTCAACCAGATAATCTAACAGACTTGATTTTTTTTTTATTTCGTGACCAAAAATTATAATATTGTAGGTGCATCCGCCCATAAAGCACATCAAACATTCAGTTTAAATGGGTGTTAGGGCATCTCGATAAAGGCTTCTGGGTTTTCTCCACTCCAAATTCGTCAATATTGCTTCTTAACATATCCATTAAACCATAAATGGGCCTCACTGGAGAACAAAATTTTGCGTTGAAAATGAGGATCGGCTCTTTCACCTACGAACTTTTACACAAGCTGGATCTTTTAAGCCATCAGATTGGCAATCTGTAACCTCTTAATAAATATAATATCTTAGAACCGAAAAACTTATTTGATGCAAGTGACAAATAAATAAGGATAAGTTCTCACAAATAAAGGGAAACTACGAAGAAAAAACCCTTTATTTGATAAGCAAAAAAAAATCATAAAGTAAATATATACTCAAATTCAATACATAGATAATTTAGTGGTTCAGTTCATAAATAAATAATTGCAATAATGATTATTACAGGGATGTATTATCAAATAATAAAAAATTAAATAACTAACTAAATAAAAAAATAAATATCAAGAAAAAATAAATAAATGAAGTTCCATTTAAAATAAATATATGCATTGATAAACAATGTAATCGTTTAACCATAACTCCAAACTACACAACCATACAAAAAAATTGACTAACAATAAGATATGAATTTATGTATCTTTACTTATATTATAAAGACGTGGTGTTTGTACATAACCATCGAAACTACCTATCAGATTTTAAAAATTCTTTCACCAATATTTAGAATGGACCTTCAGAATAAATATAAGCTATTAATTATCATATTTAAATAAGCGAGGAAGAGTTTTAGAGCTTAAAAATTTCTATAAAAAAAGTTTGCGATGACATATCTCTACATGTTAAAATATGTTTAAAATAAATTTTTCAAATTGTGCTGGCGCTTAGCTGACAAATAGCTACAAGACATGAAATTATGAAAAGTGATTACGTTTTTTTTTTCCAATACACTTTTACTGCCACTTGCCCCGCAGAATTCCAAAATAGCCTTTAACACAACATTGTTTGAAAAAAAGTATGCTTTTGTGTCAGCGGGCGGCGAATAAACATTTTTAAATTCTACTCCTTTTTTACGTACACGAAATCTACACGGATAAAGTCGCAGGTGACTGCTATTAATATAATAACTTTATTTTCAGTTAAGAGTCGGGTTAAATTTTACTCAAATATGACGGAAAATTAAAAAATTAATTAAAATTTTGCCACAAAGCATCGAACGTTTTCTCTATCTCAATTAGTATCATACGGCGAAGTTCAATTTAACATTATTACTAATTCGAAGAACTTGATGGGTTGTGCTATGATACCATCAAAGTCCAAAATAATCATCCCGAAAAACGTGTGCCTGCTTTCCGAATTGGTATAACCTTTGCAACTTTCCAAGTATTTGGATATTTTTGCTTTTTAAGGAAAGCGTTTATGATAAAATTGATGAATTTTTGTCACTCTTTGGCATGTTTTTTTCCTGATTCCAATCCTTAATGTCAATTTTCTTCTTAATTTATACCTTCCGATACAAAATTGTGTTGACTTGAGTTCAAGTCCACAAAAAATATGCTAAAGATTCTATTCGTGGAGATTTGAAAAAAGCAAACAAGGTAAACAAGATGTCTCAAAAACTCAAATTCCAAAAGTTCACTTCACTTCAATTTAAGTTTACATGAATTCTCCTTTTGTGATATCCTTTTCAATTGACATGAGCAACTTGTTTAGCTTATATTACACAGCTCTAAAGCAACTTAGAGAACCAATAGAGGAAGATTGTTGCTACAGATGCTTTGCGAATACTCTTTGCTTCCTCAAACTAAAATATAATAACAAGGCCTTCAGCAAATACTATGAGTTCAAGTCATGCAATAACGTCACAAGTGACAGCAAAAATGCAAGTTTTTTAAATATCCAAACAAACCATTTTTTTTTTTCTCGAAAATTATTGAAAAAAGTTAATTTAAATTAAAACACGAGCCGATGATTAAAAATTGTTTTTGAACAAAAAAAAAACACACAGGCCCATGGTTTCTCCATCGATGCTATTTTTTTCCAGAAAATAGAAAAAGAAAAATGTGATTTTTCATTGAATGGGTGTGTTTTATAAACGAGATGGTGTCTTGACAAATATTATGTCAACAATTTTATGATTTTCGTTCACACTTTGAATTGTGTCGCTTCGCTCTCGAACTAGAAGTTCACGATTTCTAGGTTTTCATCGGACTCATTTGTCATTTCCCCCAAAATGAAATGTTTTAAGTTTTTAATAAAATGACGCTAGAATGACATTTCAACTTTGTTATGATTTTTGTTTTTGAAAAAAAAGAAACAGTCGTTTGGTGTAGGAATTTGAAAAGAATTCGTCTTCAAACAACGTTTTTGGGGAAGCTTCCTATAAAAATCACCGAAAGGGGAAGATATCAAAATTTTTTGGCACGGTTTTTGTTAAGCCAGAAAATTAACTTATACACACACAACGCAAAAATCAGGGCACTGGTGTTAAAACAAGAAAAGTGGTAGTTGCCAAACATCGAGAAACAAATGAAGTGAGCTGGTGACGTCAAAATGAAGTGAGCTGGTGACGGCTTTAATTTTTTTTCCAACCGTAAGCAAAAATACTTCAAATAATCAGTCCATTTACTGAAAAAGACTTAGATTATGAAAAGTCACCATTCATTTGTCATTGGCCGCGTTCAGAATCCTAGGGACTAAAATTTCAGTTAAAACCTAGAAGATTGAACGAGAAAACTGACTGCAAATGCAGTGGACAGTTTCATATGTCAGACATATTATTTTTGGAAATTTACTGTCAATTTGTACTTTGAATAAGTTTGTTTAATGAATTGTGTGTTACTTTCAATTCGTACTAGTAATTAATGAGTTTTAATTGTTTGTTTTGAATAAAACGATCAAAATGAGCGACACCGAAGAAGAACTTTTATGTGAGTAAAAGAAAGTGAACTTATTTTAGCATCAGTAAATCAAGTTTCGTACTTCGTTGTAAACGAGTTGCAGAGCTGCAATGCTTGACTTGATTGAACTGCCAACTACAAATCCCAGCTTCTTTCAGAAAGTAATTCCTCCGTGCTCGCTGGAAGAATTTCGTGTCCACTTCAGGATGAGTCGGGATTGCTTTTCGTTTTTTTTAAATAATACTGTCCAAGCGTTTTTGAACTCAACTATTAAGTTGAATACTCCGTCAAGAATCGACGAATACTTTTAAAAGGGAAACTGCGATCTGCACCCTCTGGCGGTCAGAGAAAAAAGGACCGATTTATTCAGGATATTCCTTTAAATTTTTGGCTTATTAAGTGTTTAGAATAAGTAGTGTCAGTGTTTACAATGCAAAGTATTAAATTATTAAATGTATCGGATAAAGTTTTTTATAGAATTTTAAACTTCATATAGCAATTACATGTCCACATATTTGAATTATAAAATGAAATGAAAATGAATGAAAAATAAATAAAATTTACATGAAGCGTCAACAAATACATAACTACTTTCATATTTCATAAACATCAACCGATTAATAAACGATTTTAAAATTAACAGCTGACTTTTGACATTTTATCAATCAACTGCAAAAAGCAGTCAAATATTTTTAACTGAAAATCCAGTCCACTTCCTCACCATATGTCAACTAGCTTTGCCGTCAAATTCAAAGGCTCTGGACCAATCAGAGCCGATTGACTAGCTATTGCCTAGAATTCTGAACGCGGCCATTGGCTTTGTAAATATTGACCAATCATTAAATTCAATCAAATGTTTATATGAATTCTTTTGAATTCACTGAATTCAATTTGATGTTCGTTGAAGTCCGCAATTTGAATTCCTTTGCAAAGTGGCAGAACAATGTTTTTATGAAGGCGAGTCAAATGAATGCGACTCGGTTAAGTTGAGCAGAAATGAATGGATTGGCACGGCGAGGTAATTGAATTTGAAATATCTTGATAAATATGCTACGAATTAACCTCGACACTGAACGCATCTCCTTCGATCAGATACACGGTATAGGTTTCATGACCCTTGACATTAAGTTGCATTTAGCTTTTGAAAAAGTCCAAAAATACATTTCATTTGCAGAGGATATATACATTCCTAATATGATACTGAACTTTTGATCAGTATCTCATAATAGAACAGATGAAATCGCTAATAAAATTATGTAAACTTACATATTTTAATTGACGATGAAATATAAAAGAAACCCTTTTATAGTTATCGCTCATTAAATCGATTCATAAGTGCTACTTACTTGAAGCCCTCTTTTTCCCTCAACAACTCCTAGAAGAACCGCAACAGGTTTGCCAATCTGCTTAAATCACACTATATCCGCTGTCACTTTGCGAAAAGGCTTAAAACGTTGCAACTGCAATCGGCGACGAGGTGGATTTTTGTGCCACACCGTGCGTCGCGTCGTGCGCCTTCCTCGCATAGTGTCGCCCATTTACAATTCTACCCTCATTTCCATCCTCTTGGTCTGGTTTTAATTTCGAATTTCAATGAATCAAGTTTACTTGTTTAATTAATCGTTATTTAATATTATTTGCTCTTTTATACTCGATCGCACCAACTGGGTTATTAATTGCAACCAGAGTATCTGCAGTGCATTTTTGCGCTACTCTCTAAAAGTGAAGCACTCGATTGACGGCAGCTAATAATGTCGATTAATTTTGAGATAAAAAGATCGATTGGGGCTGCGACTGCAGTTTGGTGCGCGGCCTGATGGGGCTTTTGATGATGCAGAGTGGGCTTGGCTTGACTGTTGGCTGTTGGCAATTAATGGAACGTGCTGACAGCTTGATGCTTCTGTGATACATCAATTGATTGATGCTGGTAGTTTTGCGGTTGCCGATGCGTCAGCGGTGAGAGGTATAAAGTGCGGGCATTTCATGCGTGTGTTTTCATTTAATCCATACCAATTTGGTATCACCGATGAAATGAAAGCACTTTTGAATGTATTTATGTGGAAGTTTTAAACTTGCTCTTTTTATCCTTATGAATGAGTTGAGTTATCAGCTTTGAGTAATACGTTTTTTTATTTATTAAATTTTGGCTTTCAGTTCAATGGTACAAAAAACTGTCAACGAGTTTTAATTTCAACCGAACTTATTTCAAGCGGAAAAGAAAGTTGTTGGGTCGCCAGTACCAACTTTAATTCATGCTCAGTACCAAAATTATATACAAATAAATTGGTAATATTCTGTTAGTGTGTTAGTCACTGAACGCCACCTTAACGCCTGGATCGATATTGATGAATTTTCTTGTGTGTGTTTGAGTGAGTCCCAGTCAGTCAATCTGACCAATGTTTTTCAATGAATTCGAAAATAAATTTCTGAGAATAATTCATAATTATTCTAATAGTTGGTTGATTTTTTTCAAGTACAAATATTGAAAAAAAAAATGTGCACCTTGTTTTGAAATAAACTGGCATTTTTATGACTTTATAAGTCGTTAAGCATGCGAAAATTTCTTAAAATGGCTTAGCAAATTATTATTTTTATTATTTATATATCGGGTTTTTTTTTTAATATACCAAAAGCGGTTTTTAGATATCAATGAAATTCTTTATTCCTGTGAAAGTACGTTCGATGCCATTATGTATGGAACTCGATTTCTTTTGCATGGCCACCACGGGCTCGCTTGCAGAAGTCCAGACGCTGAACCCAAATTTCGACGGTTTTCAAGCATAAATCGGCCGATACTGCTGCAATTTCACGTTCGATATTCGTACGAAGTTCATCAATCGTCGCTGGCGTGTTGGCATAGATCATAGACTTGACGTAGCGCCACAGGAAATAGTCTAACGGCGTCAAATCGCACGACCGAGGCGGCAAAGCGACCGGACCATTTCGTGAGATAACACGTTCTCCAAACTTGGTTTCCAATAAATTGATTGTGACATTCGCTATGTGGCTTGTGGCGCCGTCCTGTTGGAACCACATGTCCTCCAAGTCCATATCATCCAATTGGAGCCAAAAATATTCGGTTATCATTGAACGGTAGCGATCCCCATTGACAATAACGTGCTGGTCTTGATCATCACGGAAGAAGTACGGCCCAATGACGCCGCCGGCCCATAAACCACACCAAACCGTAATTTATGCAATGATGACTCATGGAGAACGTGGGGATTGCTGCCTGACCAATACCGCATATTTTGTTTATTGACGGAGCCATTCAGCCAGAAATGAGCCTCATCCATAAATTGGACGTCGCGCTCTTAACGTTGAGGCCACTGACTCCGAATTTCGGTAGTAAACTTTAATAATCTAGACTCGTTGTTGGCTCGTATATCTTTCCATCATGAAATGGCAAACCTTACTGAAGAGAAATGTCAAAAGAGCGGCAAGAAATATGGCGTCGTTTGCTATCCCTGTCGCTCTACTTTTGTAGCGTCCCTGTTGAAAAACCCTTTATAATTCCTTCAAAATTAATGTGACCATAAGACACAATCGAAAAATATTTAATTGTTGTTTTGATTTTTATTTGAATTAATTCATAGCACACTTTTTGATATTTAAGTCGAATTTAAAAAAAAATTAAAATACATATTAACAGAGGTTTTTTTTAAATGAATTAGAATATTGAGATGGGATATTTTTCAAACAATATTTAAAAGACTTAGCTGCCCCTTTTTTGTCACATTGTGAGGAAGGTTTTTTTTATAAAAAGGGACACCTGTTATTGGAATTTGGACTTTTTTCTGCGGATTTTATTTTGCAGAGAATAAATGTTTGGAGATATTCCTTCAATTATGCATTCATATGCCTGGAATTTTTCTAAATAATTTTTCTTCGAACACATGTACATATTGCCCAAAAGAAACAACCATATTATTTGAAAATTTCAACCTGTGATGCAATTTCTGTAGGGCAACATTTTATTGGAAATAACTTTATACTTCAACATGTCAATAGACCAATTCATATGAGTTAAAATTCAAATAAAAAAATATTTATCGGAAATAACACGGGATGTGTAAAATAATCACTTCAGAATCTGAATTTCAATGCAATTGAAAATGTTTGGTACTTCCTGAAATCAAAAATTCTAGAACAAATTGGAAGATTGCCGGATTACATTTGGAGTAATTTCGTCACGGCCGGCGCTGAGTGGCACTCAAAAGAATGTTGTACAAAAACTTGTTATTACAACTCTCAGACGGCTCCACGAGGAAATTGAGGAAATACAATAGTAATAATAGTAAAAGTTGAAAATTAACTGGTTCTCATATAAAGTATTATTTTTCTAGGATTCTCAGGAGTTCTGTGTGTCCAAATAAATTTGCAGTGATAATAACGTTATTCATATTTTTATTCACATGATTTCAGGAAATTAAAAATTAGTTTATCAAAATGCTTTTAAAAATAGAATAAGTTACTTACCTACTTACTCTCCCAAAAATTATGTAAATGACCGTATAGCTTGAACGTTTCTACATCGAAAAAACGAAAGCAACGGGTGGGCAAGACAACGTTTGTTGGGTCTGCTAGTTAGGGCTAGTTAAAACTTTTGATTTTTCAAAGTTTTAATACAGAACATGATAAAGAAATGACCTGGCCGGGAACTAAATTTTGTGAACGAGTACTGGTGCCTTATTAAAAAAATATTTTAAGTTATTCTTTTTAAGGTTCCGTTTTTTAATGTTCCGAACCATTAAAGGCTTTCTTAGTTTTCTATCCGTCTGTCACCACCGTTTCTCAGAAAGGCGTGGAGGTATAGAGTTGAAAAAAAGATCAAACCTCTACATTTTCGCTACGGAAAAAAAACTCCTAAAGACTCGATTTCCGTGAGGGACGAACTATTTATGTAAATATCTACAAGTTTGTCCTGTACTCAAACTTGGCCGTTTTTTTTTTTTTTAATAAATTCCGTATATTCTTAATTTTTTATCAAAACCAAATGGCTCTATATAATCAGGTGAATGAGACATCTAACCTGAAAATAGAAAACGTTGTTGGATGGTCGGATAGTGGTACACTTACGCTAATAGGTGGACTATTGCAGACTTTAAAACAACTTAAGTTAAATATATAAGGGGATGCTTAATCCCATAACCACGTATAGGACTATCGGTTGAAAATGTCGTTATTGCAGACAACTTCATATCTTTTACTCGAGGTGAATTTTGTCAATGACAGCTGTCACATGAGAAACTTCATGTCATTGTCTAATTATTTCAGTCTAGGTTATTGGTCATTATTGAAAACACACAACTTTTTGAAAAGCCGTGAAATGTCTACATTCGTGCCATCAAAACAACATTTGCGGGAAGTTTTAATATGCTTCTTTCATTTAAAGAAAAAAGCAACCGAGAAGCATCAATTGCTTACCCGGGCTATACTATAGACGTTAGAATGTGTCAGCGGTGGCTTAAGCGGTTCAAAGATGGTGATTTCGACACCGAAGACAAAAAACGCCCCGGCTAGGTGAAAAAGTTTTAAGTTTGCTCGATCAAGATCCGTCACAAACGCAAGAAAAACTTGCAAAATCACTTGGTGTCGCTCAGCAATCCATTTCCGATCGTTTGAAAGCAATAGGAATGATCCGAAAGGTGGGACATTGGTTGCCGTGTGAATTGAAGTGATGAAAAATGGGTACATTACGATAATCCAAAACGTCGGGCAACGTATCGATACCCCGGACATGCCTCAACATCGACGACCGTTCAGAATATTCATGGCTTGAAGGTTATGCTGTGCATTTGGTGGGACCAGAAGGGTGTTGTGTATTATGAGCTGCTAAAACCGAATGAAACAATCACAGGCGAGGTAACCGACGACAATTGATGCGTTTGAGCCGAGCACTGAAGGAAAAACGGTCGGAAACGGTCGCAAGACACGATAAAGTGTGCAACATGACAATGCTCCACATGTTGCAAATGTCGTCAAAACTTACCTTGAAATGCTCAAATGGGATATCCTACCCCACCCGCCGTATAGTCCAGACATTGCACCATCCGATTACTATCTTTACCGATCGATGCAACATGGCCTGGCTGACCAGCACTTCCGTCATTTCGATGATGTCAAAAAATGGATCGATTCGTAGATTGCGGCCAAACCGGTCGAATTTTTCAGAACGGGTATCCATGAATTGCCGGAAAAATGGGAAAAATGTGTGGCTAGCGATGGACAATACTTTGAATATTGAATTTATATCTATTTTTCCTCAATAAAGTCAATTAGTAGTAGTCCATTAAATTAGTTAAATGTCCAAACCAGTTATAAGAACCATCGTTCTCACACTTGCATCTTTGTGGACTAAGTTTTGAAAGCCTGTCTCATACCTGATATAAGTGTGAACAGAGTATGTAGTGAATATTGTAGAAGCATTTTACAACCCCTCCTTCTGCAGAATATGCTGTCTTGACAAATATCCATGCCTCTTTTGAGGTCCAGAGCTTATTGATCTCGATCTTACCAATTCCAATGCTGTAGAACAATAGATCTGAAGATCTATACTCGTCGTCCTTGAAGACTCATCAGCAAAATAATTTTATCTTCCTTTAAAGCGGATATACATTTTCAAAAGTGTATGTATGTATATTAATTCCAACCTACTCATATGTGCTATCTTCTGTAAATATACTCCTCTGAACGCTGCCAATTTAAATAACCAAATCAGCATAAATGTTTAACTTGCGAAATAAATTTGAAAACCCATTAAAATTATGCTTCCCGAAGGAGATCCAATAAATAAAGAACCAAAATCCAGTGACATAATGACACATAAAATAAAATCATGCTCCGTCAAGTGAAATAATAGGAATTCAAGCTCGGCACACCTAACGACCGACATATCGATCTCTTAATAATAATTCCCAATCTCCAACAACTGAATCGCAGGACAATTTCAGAACGATAAAAGTATCTTTTTTGGTCGTCGTTGTTTAACCTTCCTGAGTCGCTCCGGACCCCCTTCCTTCTACGTATCCACAAAATGCAGAACAAAAGAAGAGAAGAAAAAAAAAAACTGAACCTTATCCTACCGATATGACATCCTTGAACTTTTCCCAACAAAATTCTATTTCTTGATGAGTGAGCATTCAATTCCAATTGTAGGGATGTCTGACTCGATAACTTCTTTCATTGCCCGACCGCCCTTTGTTGTTTTTTTGTTTGAAAATCCTAAGCCAATTAGGTATCTAAATGTTTAATGTACCTTCGTTGGCACACAATCGACATTTTTGACATATATATGTTTTCATTGTTGGATGCTCGTCGTGCCTCCTCCTCATTACACAATCAGACCGATTTAATATGTTTCCTTTTGCAGTTGTACCCATGCCAACAGCAACACCGCCACAGTAAACCGGAAAATTTGTTTTTGAACGACAGAAAACCCATCAACGTCAGATACACAAACTTTTGCTCGTACACAACAACAAGGACACAAATGGAGCAGTACAGTCGTATATTGTTATTCCAATGGAACACCTTTCAGGAACTTTCCAAAAATCTATCATATACGAAGAGTAAGTTGGTTTCATTTCACGTGGATACAAATGCCAATTGAGTGCTAATTGCTTGGATTCCTTAATAGTTATTTCTCGAGAAGGTCCCACCCACAGGCGCCACCACCTTTGCGCCTTGATTCTGGGCTTGGATTTGGATTATAGATATCGATTTCTCAGATGCCTGTGCCGAGTATACTCGTACAGATGACAAACGTAAATGGGAATTATTTTTTCTCAAGAAAATAGTACATAATGCGAGGGGGTTGTTTTGTGCTTTTTACTGAGCACAGGTTGAGATGTGTAAACGGCACTCTGGCAATTCGGATAAGAATCCTAATTACTTGGATACGTCTTCAAGGATCTTGTCGTTGTCATCATTTCGGCAGTGTGTCTGAAAATGTCTTATTCCTTAGTCAGTAGAGTAATTCTAATACATACAAAGCAGCAAATACTATATGTGTATGATGAAAGTTCCTTGTAAATACATATCTCAATTTAATTTGGAATTTCTGTCAGTCGCCTTACACACATGCCCACAGACATAGACACGAGTGTGCGTACATAACATTTGCAACATCATCGTTTTTATTCTTCGACTTGAATTTCATCCACTTTGGAATGTACGTGGATTCCTGTTTTTGCTTTTAAACGTTTCATCACAAATGTACGAATTTATTCACCGCCGACGACCAGTGGGACCTAACAGAGGTTCGAGGGCTTTAATTTTTATCACGTTTTCTTTAGGTAACTTCTTGGAATCTCAATCACGTTGGTTTTGTTTAAGAATCCGTTGAATTTACTCACGTGTATCCTGTAAGATGTCCATGGTTGTTTTTTTTTACATTTAAACATGTTTTCCTAGAAATAAAAAGGTCAAACGAATTTTAAGACTGTCAATTTCAAAATGTCAAATGTGAATTTTACTTATCGGGCTGGTGACCCCGAAAACTGAGTTTTGATTTAACTTGTGGACATACGATGGCATGAAGTACTTATTTCTGCCGAATCTGATTCAATGTGCGCCTATGTCAGATTTGAGAGGCAAAATTACTCTAGAATAGGTTCTATAATACAGTGCAGGGAATAAATTATAGCAGGAATCGTTTTTGTTTTCAAGCGTTTTGTTTACTTAACATGAAAAAACAATTTTCACAATTTTTGACATATACTTGATATTTCCTCGAGCAGGTTATATATAAATCCAGATATTAAGTGCTCTTCATATTTGGTGGAACGAAGTTTGCATCTGTTTTACCATAATACCATATTCCTGCCCATATCAATCCTCAATTATGTTACCGACGGGACAATATGGCCTCGTCTTCGGCTTCGTTCCATATTTTCAGCAATAAACGCAATTTTGAAATTTCACACAGAATTTTTCATTTACTTTTATATTCTTGGCACTTACTAGCAAAACGGTTTAAAAGCTGTTATTGAAATTGCACTGTTATTGTCCGCTTCAAAATTGGGCTGAACTGAGCTGAAATTTGGCATGGACCTGTAGTTATGGTGTCAATACAAAATGTAATGATTTCAATATGGCCGCCAAGAAGGCGGAATAGATATTTTTTAACACCCTTAATATGGATATCAAATGAAAGGTCTTGAAGAGTAGAAAACGGTAGGTGCAGAAAACAGAGATTCTTAAAACAGAAATACATATTTTTTTTACAAAAATACAAAAAAATCATCAGAAATCTGAGGGAAAACTTCGAGAGAGTAAGAGTATTTTTAAATTTAGTGTTGTCCAAAAATTAAGGCAAATAAGAAGCCCTAAAATTTAAAATTATGCTGTCGAACTACCTCATGCCATATTTGGAAGATTTCCCGTTGTCGTTGTACCGAAAAGATGTCTTTTGAGCGGGACAATGCGTCTTGCCATAATCCAGATCTATAATGGATTGGTTTGAAATGCAGCAAATTTCGGCAATGGATTGGTCCCCTCAGAGCCCGGATCTCAACCCAGTAGAGAATTTGTGAACAAATGCGAAGAGGCTCTGAAACCGAGGAATGTAAAGGAGTCATGGCATATAATGAGAACGGTATAAAATACCGTTGGAAGAGTGCGCCCACCTCACGTCTTCGATAAAAAGTGTGCTTTCATAATTTCCCATTTCTTACGTTGTAAATTTTTGAAAAAAATATTATGTTTTTATAGATACAAAGGTAAATATTAAGTTCCTGAATAATTTTTTTTTATTTTTGTGTTCATTTTAACTTACTTTTAATTTGTATGATCGGGTGTGCTTATTAGTGTGCCAGCACAGTGTGTATATATCAATAAGTAAATAAATAAACATTAATTTGATGTGAGCAATAAATAAATTTACATATAATTGACAAATAAGATAGAAAGAAAAAAGACAAGTTATACAGTAAATAGAGAAGGAATTAAATCAATAAATAAGTATAATTAATAAATAGTTTAAACAAATATATATAAATAAATAAATAAATAAGGAAATAAATAAATATGTTTAATAACAAGAAAATATAAATAAATAAATACATAATTAAAAAGATAAACATAGTCTAATTAATTGCACTATACAAGAAACAAGAAGTGTGTATTGTTACATCAATAATAGGATAAAGAAACTAAGGCACTTATCAGAGGATTATTCGAATATATACATTTGCTCAAGAAGTTTAGTCTTTACTTAAAATACGGTTGGAGATCAACTCAACGTTCGCTTGTGAATGTAGATCATGAGCAGAACGAAATCTTGGCAAATTGAGCATCATCTTTAAGAGTTTATTCTGCTTGATTTGCAGTCTTGGAATATACTCCTTTTTAATGTTTAAGAGCACCATACTAGTTGAATTTCTTAACTCAAGTTTTTTTTTTGTATACGCCGACATAATCTTAATACTTGATGAGGAGAGTTATGTCCAGTTCTAAATCCGAATTGTTTGTAAGGGTTTATGGACTCTTTAAAAGGTTTTGCTAAGACAATATCCTTGCCAGGTTTTCAAATGGGTACCACTAATGCTGTTTTCCATGCGTCGGGAAAGTATTTTATTTTAAGACACGCATTTAGGAGAAATGTTAGAAATTCTAAGCCAGCTTTAGGTAGATGTTTTAAATATATATTTTTGACCCCACCTAATTTCCTAAGTCGTAAGCTTAATGATAAAAATATCAAATTATTACACAGATTTGAGTTATTTGGCGTTAAGCATTATTTGGCTTAAGATATCAAATTAAATTGTTAATGAGCGAATATGTGAGCTTAGTGAGGTATACCAGACATATTTCCAGCAAGACATCATATATTTTTGAACTGCATCCATTCTGCTATAGCACTGCTTGGCCCTTATTTCGTTAGGCCTTCAGTCTTTGTTACGTTTTATCTCGATCTCAATATATTGTTTTTTTTTTCAATCAATTCGCCGTGTTCCTTTTGATATAGATTGGAACATGCGAAGGATTTCATTTGTAGGAGACATTATGTTCCATGGAACCAATCTTCGAAAATCGCGGATTTTAAAGTGAGACTAGGATTTCTTTCTTTTTTTTCGTCATAACGTCATACATAAGTTCCTGAGCCTGCTGGTTTATTCTTACGTACTCAGATGCAACGTTAACATGTATGTGTATTTGAGTGAGCTCTCATGAAATACATGCCCAACCAAAAGATGATTCCAGCCTGATGGTCCGACGTAATTCAGTTATTTAAACCTAACTAGTCATTGTATCGGTGATTCGGATTCTTTGTCGTTTAATGTTGTGGAAACGGTGAACGAATGTTAAACAAAGTTCGCAATGTTTGTGCCTCCTCCTTCGACCCCCCTTATTAACAATTCATTCATGTAAAAAGGAAAATTCTCTTATCAATTTGTTGGATACCCTGTCGCTCCGAGGTGCTTTCATGACATTTTCGTTTCATAAATCTCTTTTTACTATTTCATTTTTAGTGGCGAACTTTGAGGAACTCTAGGAAGCTCTTTTGAATTGATGAGTGTTTACATACGCTTACGTTGACGGATAGAATCCGAATCCATGAATATGTTTTAAAGGTGATTTGAATTAGAATTTTTGTATAAAGATCTACGTAAACAAATCTTGTGAGAAGGGACCTTGAAAAGTTTTTCAAACAAGCACCTTCCGACGAAAATGAATCATAAACCCAAAGATTGATGGATTTCGAATCACATCAAAATGGTCTTACTGCTGACTAAAAATCTCAATTTTTTTTAAAACGTCATGTACAGTCTGCAGTTAATATGTGCAGGTATATAAGTCAGAGTAATATGAAATTTTCTTGCCTTGAATGTTTAAATCAGCTTCAACATTTTTTTTTAGCTCTCCTTGCTGAAAGCATATTAAAATCAATTTCATCACTTACCGACCGACGCCACTGTACAGGAAGCCATTTGACTCAATTGTACGAGTTCAACGGTTGCTCAAGGATATGCTAGACGTTGGTCGACTTGTAAATAACATCCAACTCTTATGTCGCTGTATTTTCCTCTCCTTCGTTCTTTTTGGCCCCCTCCAGCGTCGACTATTTCCAGAAATAAAAAGGAAAATTCAATTTTATTTACGCTCGTCGTCCTCGTTGCTGATTCAATTGAATAAGACAGCGCAAGAACTCTAGTAGGTCAGACAAAGAATGGGTTCCCCATCGCCCTCGACTACTTATTATTTGCTAAATCTATTCGCCCCCATAAAGTGGGGGTGTGCTGCCAACGAGCCAACTCCTGCAAGGATTACGGAAAAATATAACTTTTTTTCCTGATGATGCTCTTTCGTAATATTGTAGCATGTCCTTATTTCCTCTTCTTTTCTATTTCCTTTCCTGCTTTTTTTTCGTTTTGTGTGCTTTTCTTATGGAGTTATTGCCAGGATGAGATTTCATTTCAAAGATTAATTGAAAAACAAATAAAGCTTGAGATGTTATAGCTACCGTCGGCCTCAGTCGTTCGAATAACAAGTCATTTGCAAGGATGTGTGCGTGAAAATGAAGAAATGAATTAACGCGCCGGAATGGATTAAGTATGTAGCCGCCTTTACAGACAGTGCGATAAACAGGCCCAGAAGCAGACACAGTAATATGTATGTAGGTATTCGAGGAAGTGAACTTCCATCGAACAGAATTCGGTGTCAATCGAATGTTGTGCCAGCAATAAATGATGGAACATGTCAAGCCATATACTACTCGAGCTACTTGCGGAGTTGGGTGTGCGTGACTTGAATGAGTGAACCAAATTCTCCGACATTAGAGCCAAACTGAATAAAGTTAATATTTTTCAGTACCAGTGAAGTGCCTCGCTCTGGAGCAAAGACAACTCTAAAACATGTTGTAATTGATTGTTTGTACGAGTACGAGTACGTTGCTCGTCGTTGGCTTAATGCGAATTGGTAAACAAATTAACCTGTCCGTAGAAGTGGACGCTTATTAATAAATATCGTTTTTATCTGGAATCAATGCGCATGCTAATGAACGCATCGCCGATAGACAGTTTTATTGCGAACTCATTACATTGAATTGCTGTGCATATGGCGGTCGATATTTATTCAATCAATCGAGGCGTTCGATTGGAAGGAGCACAGGGACGGATTTGACAAAGAAAATTGTCAGTGCTAAAAAATATGCCAAATCAACTTGACCCAAAAAGGTCACATTTAACGAAGCAGAAAAGTCATAGATAATTCAGCCCTCAATTAGAAGTAAGTAATTAAATTAATTAAAGAAATGTCTCGTTGAAAAACAAAGTATTTTTCGTAAAGGTTATTTATATATTCTACGATGGTTTTATGTGAATTGATTTAATTTTTAGAGAGAAGAAGTTTGTTAAACTGAATTGGTTTAAATTTGCTTTACAAATCCTTTCTTAGAATCTTTGTCGAAAATTATTCCTAAATTGTTAAAACTTTTTCGTCTTTGACTGCTCCACGGTCCTGGTTCGATGTGGCCGAGCCAGTGTAGTCGTCGCATTTTGGCTTTTTGGACTACATCCACATTTTCTTCTCGAATCGCCCTCCTCGCATACGGGGCCAAATATTCGACGAAGAACTTTTCTCTAGAAAGTGTTCAAAATCGTCCAACAGTCAGCTGCATATAGCAGAACTGGCAGGATCAAAGTTTTGTAGAGCATACCTTTCGTTTTCGGAGTTAAGAGTTTTGAACCCATTTTTTTTTTTGCCAATTCGCCAAACCGAAGAAGCAGCGGTTTCTAAGGGTGCGACTTCGTCAATCTCCGCCAAGGTATCATTCGTGGAGTTAGTATTTACTCCGAGGTAGGTAAACTCGAAATTACTCTTGCCAATAGTCACGTGTTGTCCTATGCGGTGGACAGATGTTCCTTTGTTGTCCTCGAGGCCAAATCGTTTCCCCAGTTCTCCAATAGCCGTAAAAACCTATAAGAAGGCGCACTGGAAGCGACCGATGATGTCGATATCGTCTGCATATCCCAGCAGCTTGACAGATTTATTGAAGATAGTGCCTTCCGTGTTTACACCTGCCCAGCGTACTATCAGTTGCAACACGAGATTGAAGAAGCTATATGATAGCGCATCTCCTTGCCATCGGCGAATGTTTGGAATAGTTCGGAAAAACTGAGAAGCTCCAACCACCTTATTATTTTTCAGCTCCCACAAAACAAAACAAAAGAAACCTATAACAACATAGTATACAAAGGAAAGGAACATTGTGTCATTAAAACAAAACTTAAAAATTATATCAAGTGTAATTTTCCATACCAAAGCAATAAAGCACGTTTTTATTTTTATTTAAATTATATTTATTTAAATTTTTAAAATTTTGTAAATTTAAACTTAATGAATTCAAAGAGTAAATGTCCACTTTATTAATGTAAACACACAAATCAATATCGTTGTACAGCTCTTCATTGAATCTTTTTCTCGACACCCCCAAGACAAATAATTTTCTTTCACCTTTGATGGGGTGCATGCTTTTGTACAATCTTGCATGACCGGGATTAAAAGGGTCTTCGAAACGGAGGGCTAACGCTCAACTGTTCACTTAACCCAGAGAAATAGTGGTTGGGAATGATGACACTTTGTAATATCGAAATCCTTAATCACTGCATACCCTGGGTAGACGTACTCATCAGAGTAATATCTGTCCTTTGTTTGCGATTTAACCTAAGCATCGATGATAAGTGTCATTTTTTGACATCAATTTAATCGGTGAGATTTAAACCGACCTTAGCGGAGCTGCGAGAAATCTCATCATCAGCTTGCCATATTGTCTTTAAAATTGACGAACAGCTGGTTCTTAATAGTTCTATATCAATTTTGAACTTCTGTGTTTTTGCCAAGGTGGTGTGAAAATCTCAATCTGCTTAAAAAAATTCATCAAAACTCAGTGCTTATCTGCATCGGAACTCATGGTTTCGAAAACACAATTTTATAATAGTATTTACCTTGGAAAGTGTTCGAATCATCGGCTGCATTTTGTCATGACTGACAACTAGTCCAATTTAGCAACACCACCCTGAAAGCCCCTAAGGCTCCTCTTGCCAGCAGAATGTTTGTGTTTGCAATTCACTTATGCATAAGCTTTGCGTTATTCAAATACGCGCAAAAGTTCATTCGAAAAGAAGATGCCATTTTCACCGCTGGTTGTCTTGGAAAACTTTTCCCTTGTATTGCTTTTCCATAGTCCATATTAAATTCTCCGTGCCTTTTTAGGAATTCCACCATGGATTTATAGAAGCCTAAATATTTACACCATCCTGCAGCGCACCCCAATGCGTCGGGCGTCTTCGACTACGCCATCTCTCCAGCGTAAAAAGAGCTACAAAGGACTTTCCGAGTCAGTTCCTTTTCGCTCATGCGAGCTAGGTATCCTGCCGACCTGATCTGATCGCATACTGTTCGTGATTGTAGCGTCGCCGGAATCTTCTTTCCTCACATACGGGGCTAACATTCTCCGTTAAACTTTTCTCTCCAACGCGGCTTAAGAGTTCGGATCGCCTTTAACTTGCACCCAAGGTTTGGATCCTCATGTCCACCAGCAGCTCAGAGGTTACGGTTAGATTTATATTCAAGTTAGATTTGAGCAGCCGCCCGCGTATTTTATCTTCCATATTATTACCGGCTGCTACTTTTGACCCAAGGTATTGGAGGGATTGCACTACTTCGAATTCATGCTCCGCTATCCTGATCAGGGCAGGCGACTCCACTATATACTTTGTCTTCTCAGCAGCGCCAGATTTTGTGCCGTCCGCTCGATCTGGGTGCAATATTCGTGTATACCTTGTTCGGTTCCTCCGATGATGTAGATGTCGTCTGCTTAAGCCAATATCGGGTCGTTATTGTGCATGCCGAGCTCTGTAGAACGATCTTATTTTCCATGAGTAAATTCTCAAATCACTTCGTCCGTCTTCATTGAGTTGGTTGTCCTCGAGGCTTGTTGCTGGGTTCATAATTTTTAGAGTTTGAACGGGACATATTGGCTTATTATGGGCGAGGAAGCTATGGTCACACTTCCACCAAATAACCCGTGCATAATTCCGTATGCCTCCTATTCGGCTGATGCCTCGAAAATCCACACAGAAATTAAATTCAATCTTCTTAAATCGTGTCTTCCTGTTTGCTTCCAAATTTCATTCCTTTCTTCATTTAATTGGAAATTTATGCTCCATGTAATTTATCTTAATCATTTGTTGTCATTGTACATGTTATTCCTTATATTGATTCGGAAGGCTTAGCTTAATGCACTATTGAAATTAATGATGCGAACCGAAGTCGAAGTAACGAGTTTGATTTAAAAGGATGATGCACTCAAAGTAAGTGTGGATGTGTATATCAATTTAGATATTTTCACGCCCTTCTTCGCAAGAAAATGAATTGAATTGAAAATGATTCTAAATTTAGAATTCGTGACGCACTTAACTCAATTTTTGTTTTGTAAATGGGCTGTCAGTTGGACTATTTTACAGATTAACTTTTGTTGTCACTTGAGCTAAGCTGCTATTGAATTTATGTTCTTTCTAGGCTTGCCAGAGTTGTATTTTGGATATTGAAGAAAGAACTTGGGAGTTAATTTTAAAACGGATTTTATGCAAAATAGAGCATCGTCCAAGTACATTCGAAAACGTATTGATTTGTCAGGGGGAAAGTACTATAACTTGGCCGCCAACAAATAACAACGGTTTTTTTTTATAGGAGAGGAGATGGCGATGCGCAAAAAAAACTCTAGAAGAAGGTGACTAAAATCAAGCCATCTATCGGCACATTTTTCAAGGGGCCTCAATGACCGTTAGAGATTCGTGAGGTTTTACAGTTTTGAAAAAAAATTTATCTAATTTTTTTTTAAAATTATTTTTTAACCAAAATTTTGATAATAAATAAATTATTAAATTTTAAATTACAGTATAATTCAAAAATAGGTTTTTGGCTTTCAATTTCAATACATAACTTTATTTTAAGTCTTGCCGTTGGTTTCTTATTTTCAAGTATTTTTTTTCTAAAATTGCCCATACCTCCTAGTAGTAAAAAATGCTTGGCTTAGACCATTCTATATGAAACCGTTATTATTTTTTGGCGGCGTAGTAATCGCATCATGCCTTCGTCAAGCTTTAAGAAAACACTTTTTAACCCATAGTTATTGCTACTGTCCCATTTATAAAAAAAAGCTATCCTTTGTCTTTAAACAATTGTCAAGCCTATCAAGGTCCTATCGTGTCTATTGCGTGAACGTCTGAAACATTTTTTTCAACGCAGAATATAAGTGCTGCCTCCGAGTCGGGAAATCGACTGTACTTCATATTTTCACTTTACGCTTAACCATAGAAAAGTCTATACTCACCAACTATTCGAAGACTTCAAAGCCGCATATGGCAGCATACATTGCACTTCAAAATACAAAGCGATTGACGAATACGGAATGCCATAAAATCGGCGCAAAACGCTCGAAAACACTCGATATACTGTCCAGGTTGGAACTGCATATCTGAATTAATCCAGCCTTGGTACCGGATTGACTTGGACGACATGTGGTTTGAACAGGATGGCGCCACAAGCCCCACAGCATACCTTAAAATCCATTTATTGAAGAGTAAGTTTGATTAGCGTGTCATCTCAAGATGGGCCTGTCGATTGGCCCCCTCGTTCGTGTAATTTAACGTCTCTAGATTATTTTCTTCGGGGCTTCGTTTAGTCATTGGTTTGTGCCAACAAGCCGACGACGTTGGAAGAGCTCAGAACCGATATTTATCGCGATAAAGCGGCCGTTTCAAACGAATCGACCACTGCAAAGGTGCCCGCGATGGCCATATGAACGAAGTCGAGTTCCATTCATAAATGTTTCGTTTCTACTTCAAGCCAAATAATATATCTCAAATGGTTTTCCTTTTGATTAAAAAAATGAATATCAAGTCCTTATTGGAAAACCCTTTAGCTGCAAAGCCCTTTGATTTACATGTTCCGTCAGTTTTGTCGAGTGATGTTTCATAAATTGCAAGACAGGAAATGACCTTATTTGAATCATCATAAGTCGTAAAACATCGAAAAGAACACGCATCTGTTATTGCTGCCATTTACAGGCTTAAAAATTCACGTTGAGAGATCTTGAACATTTGATATTTTTGTGGGATTTATTTTCCTTAAGACCACAGATGTTGATCAATAAGGACTTTGAAAAGGAATTGGCAAATCTTTTCTTCAATCCAAGTGGTATTGGGCGGTTTGAAATTCCATTTCATTATGCATATAAATGGTGGTGTTTTACAGTGTTCTATTAAGTCTTCAACTCTCTGATTATTTTTATTTTTGATTTTTTTTTCTTTGACGTATAATTCAATCTACTCTTTCGCTGATTACTTAGGGTACTCAGTCTTTTAAATTCGTTCGGAAACACATATCCCTTCAAGAAAAAAATTGTTTTATTGCTCAACGGAGTCCATTAATTTACTTCCAAAATCTTTGGTAACATGTTGTTTCTGTGAATGACATAAAATGTATTTTACTTAAAACAGTGGCCAACCATTGGTGGTAAATTTCTCCAAACAATATTTAATGGTTGCCACTAATTGGTTTTGTTTACCAAGCAAGTTTAAATCTACCGATATTTCCAATTGATACTAATTCAAACCTCAGACAAGCAATTATGAGACTGGTGGTTAAAGTGGCAATGCGGTTGTTTCTGGAAAAATCCTCCCAGCCGACCGAACGATTATGCAAGTAGAAATGTGACAAAAGTAACTCACGCAGAATTTTAATTTGCTGCTAGACAGGTGAGCCTTAACACGCGCAATGAAAATCCTGAGTTATTACTGATTACACGGAAAGGGTACCCTTGTGCTACGTGTTGATATGCAAGAGTTTGCATTTTTCCGGGATTCTAAATTTTTGTAAATTTGGAGTGCTTGTTTTCATTATTCCATAAATGTTGTAGCTATACATTATGCATGATAGATGGTTAAAGAGTGTGTAGTTATGAGAGAGATTTTCATGTCACATGGTGAGAATTTAGTCTCGTAAGCATTTTTTTAAATAGCCAAATAGAGCTAGTTAAATGATGGAATACATAAGCGGATCTACAAGTAAGAAAAGAAAGAAAGTAAATAAGCAAACGACTCTAAATATTATCTTATTTTCTTTCTATAATGAAACCGTCGTTCTTATCTATTCTGAAGATCACAGTGCTATTGATTCGTCGTCGTTTCGTTTCTTCAGAAAAATAACAAAGTAATGAGGGAAAAGCATCCGGGAAGAATGTTAACAAAAAAGCGACCAAGTGCCATCAACCTTCATACAGTACACTAATTATTTTTTTTATTTGAAATTTCTCATAGCTTAATTTTTGGCGTAAAATGATGAAGTGATTCAAAAACACAAAAAGTATGTATGCGCTACCCGTTAACTTTTAACTAGATATCATTTTTATTAATTTTTATAGCGGTTAAGAAAATACAGTCTTGTAACAAATGGACGGCCGGACTTACAGAAGAGCCTTTGTAATAGAGTTGCGTTGGCACACTTTGGGTACGGAACCCTTAAAACGGAACAGAAACAAATATTTTTCAAATAAAAGTTGCAACTTATCTTGTTGTTGTATCTTACTATCGTAATAAACCTTAAATAAAGTAAAAAAAGGGGTTCCCATACAAAAAACTATTTTGTTAAAATCGCAACTCAATTTAACACCTAAGAGTATGGTTATGTTGTTATGCGAATTTGAATTGCATGTACACAAATTTCGAGCATCTACTCTGTTCAGAAAATCACCACAAGGTATCGCGTCGCATGAAAACGTTACCAATCATCAACTGGTTTACTCGTACATTTGTGCGGTGCTATGAAAAATCCAGAATTAAAGAAATATTAAATATTGCATACTGTGGGGTGGTGCGGAACCCTTCACGTGAGAGTCAAACTAGCAATTAGCCGCTTATTGTTTCTTTCCCACAGTTTTGGGGATCCGTATAATTTTTTTTAAAAATTTATTTTATTGTTTTTTTTTTAATCGACAGGCTTCATATTTCAAGAAAAGAGAAGTAAAACTTTGTTCAGTATTCAAAACGGGAACTCCTGCAAAGAAACATTCGCAATTACTGGCGCACCTCTTTTTATATCCTTGCCTTTAAATATAAGCCATTTTTTTGGGAATGGTATAAAACCTTACGTTAAAAAATTCTATCAAGCATTTACTGTAGTGGCCAGATAAAAATTAGCACGAACGAAGAATATCCAAACCATTATTCATGTCAGTAAACTTTTCAGCGTTTTTTATAAGAGTAAGAAGGAGCAGTATCATCCACACTCAAGCAGTTAATTTACCCTTAAATGGCTGCAAAAACAAAGAATTGATGAATATTAAAAACAGGATTGGTCCTAAGAAGTCCTAAGGAAGGAAGTTTTGACTTTGATTGGCTAAATCAATGATGAAGAGTTATTCATACCTCGTAAAATTAACCCCAATCAAGGCAGAGGGTGACATACCAAAAATAAGTTGCATCTTTAATGATACTATTTCTACTATAAGCTACCTTTTTCATAACAAGAACTATGAATATTTGTTTTCTTAATCATTAAAATAAAAATGTACTCAAATATAAACTCAATAACCTTCAAAATAAAAATCTTTTTTGACTATATGAAGGTTATTACTTTATTTGGGTCAATAATGTCTACACTAAGTATAAAAAGTGTACGGACAAAATTTTGATTTTTTGGCAAAAAAAAATTAACAACTTTATTGTAAAGACCAAAATAAAGTCGCTGGATGAAAAAGCAAGACCCGTAAATTTTTTGAATATGTTCTACAACAATTCAAAAAGCAATAACAATAGCCAATAAACCGAGATCTCGACTGTCGAACGGGAAAGCAATTGTTCAGAAGTACTGCAGAAGATCAAAATGAGATTGCACCCGTTCACACTAAGCTAAAGCGAATTCGGCCTGGAATCGGGTTATTATTTACCGCCGAAAGTATATTTCACATCTTTGGCTTTGATGGTCGTCGTGTGGCTTACAAAAAAAAATTCGCGTTGAACTCCAAAGACGTAAAACCTACTCTAAAGCATGGTGTCAGAAAACTAAAAGAAAATCTGTTTTTTTTACTTCTCAAAAGCGTGGTCTCGCAAACAAGTTGATTTTCACACATTTATGCACATAATCTTTTGGAAAAAAAAATGGTTACTTTTCGATGTCAGATATCAAATAAAACAAAGAAACTCATCAGCGTAAAAATGAAATAAGATTTACCCGGAGACGACGAGTACATTCAATGAAAAACCGATTCCTGGAAGTCATTAAGGCAAGTAGATAAAATATTCACTATTTGTAAAGTCAAGGTAACTTTTTTAATTTTGTTCTTAAGAAAATCTTCTTATAATTCGAACTGTACGGAGACTTTTTTGTCATGGCCTTTCTGATATTGCTTTACCACTGCTGTATGGGGACGTTTTAAACTCTGTGAACCCGCATCCTAGCGATTCACAGTGTATCCATCACTTTCAACGATAAAACCTAAACGTACAACTCTGTTGGAAAAAAAATCTATTAAATTAATTTAAATGGAATTTACCATGTTAGCATACTTCATAAATTAAACGAACTAATTAGTTTAATTAACTGCCCACCAGCCACATAACACTGTACACTCAATAAACAGCATAACATCAGCAAAATGTGTTCAGAAAGTATTAAAAAAAAATGAAAATGAAATAAGTGAAAAAAAAAACATTTGCAATAAATGAAGACCAACAAAATCCCCAATCAGCTATCAATTAATTAGTGCGAATAATTTGAAGTCTTTCCCTTGTTATCGCACAAATTCTCCACTAATTCATACAAATTGAGCGACACACAAAATCCACACAAATGCACACTCAACCCGACCCCATGGATGGGGGGAGGTTCAGGTTTCGGCCGTGTATGTCGTATCGACAATTACGAGCGCCACACTCCCCACGAATTCCCCGGATCCCTTAATGGCGAATATTTTTAAATTTTAATTATGCAATAATGTGTGAAATTTCAATTTCTATTGCATACATGGAATATTATAATCCAGCAGCGTCGAAACGAACGATGACGCGACGTTGGTGGTGGCAGCAGCAGAAGTACGAGTAGCATGGCATCCAGTAGCGCATTTGCTATGCATACTTGGCCAAGAAAACCCACCCACTAGTATGGGTCGAAAATTACATTATTAATGGAAAATGACAGAGTGGAAAATGTTCTCAATCCGTAATTAGAATACTTCCCTAAATACTTTGGCAGGCGGTTCGGTTGGCGATGGCGGTTCAATGTGCGTGCACTGTGCCACAAATCATTTTGTTATTCCACAGCATGCATACGGAACACGTGTACGTATGTACATGTACGCCCCCTGATGTGTGTGCAGCCGCCACTGTACTTCTAATGATATCCTCTTAAGCGACAGAACAAAATCTCTGTGAGAGGCTGGGGTGAGGGTGTATAAATGGCACTAAATTGAAAGAACAACAATGAAATGGCTTTTTAAATTTTAAATCTGTTTTTGAGAGATTCCTGAAATCTGGAATGAGTTCGAGGCACAGCGTGTCTTGCAGGAAAGTATGAATATGGTTTATGATGATGGTTATAAGTGGAGAAACGTTATATACAGTCCCGCTCGAAAATGTTTGGTCAAACCGTTTTTGAGCGCATTTATGAAATCTTCGATTGTTTTTATTCACCAGATAGCAAAATGTCGTTCAAAAAGTGCCTAAAAGTTGATGTTATTTTGAATAAGAGGCGAATTTTTCTCGTGTTTGCAGTCCGAAATGAACCAAAGTAATTTAGTGAAAAACAATGGGAAAAATCAGCTCGGAGAGCAAAGCTAACATTTGTTGCCAGTGATGTCTCTTAAATTTCTAAAAGATAAAATGTTGTTGCAACAAAAGGTGGCATGGAATTCGAAAGAATATCGTGAGACCGGGTCTATCAGCAACACGAAAACCTGTGGGAGACCAAAATAGTCGACCCCATGGAAGATTGTTTTTTGGTGCTCCAAAGCCGTTGGCATCGGTTCAAGACTTTGATGGATCTTAAAAACGAACAGAATCTGGAAAAAAAATTCATCAACCGCAGTGAGGAAAGGAAAAAGCTGGACTTAGAGCACTGAAGAGTCAGAGAAAAACGATTGCTCTGCGCTCATGAGCATCTTAATTTGATTCAAGGCAAGTGGAACAATGTTATTTTTTTCAACGAATCAAAGAATAACCTTCAACTTGGAGATGGGAGAATTCATGCTCGAAGAGAACCAAAAGAAAGACTGAGCTCTGAATTTATCTAACGGATGCTCCCCAAAACTGAGGATGTGATAGTCTGCGGATGCTTTTCGAGGGATGAGAAATGTAGAATGGTCTGGTCAGAATCGAAAGTCACTGCAGAAGTTTATCTTTTTTTCACCCATCTTTCGGTCTTATAACTTTTTGTTCCCGTGACCACGTGTGGAAAAAGTTATTACTCTACAAGTATCACGAAACAATTAAAACCGCATAAGAAAAGAAAACCTTAAAAAACAACAATTTTCACAAAATTCGAAAAAAAATTTGAACAACATTTTTCGAACAAGAGTGAAAAAGTAAATAGCTAGGCGTCACTATCCATTGCCACTTCAGATGGGACAGTGCTGAATGAGGTTTACTATTCACTAGTGGAATCACAGTTGAGGTAAGCTACGGTGCTGCAAGAACTCACATAACATAGAAGCAATAGAATAATTTGCAGTGCAGTAATTCCAAATCTCTTACCGTCCAGCAAATTTATAAGATGTCCATCATACTGTAGTACTATGTATATAATGGTTTATCAATATCAAGCTATAATTTTTGTCAATGGCGGTAACTGTCAGTTTTGTTTCGAAATTTGTCAAGTAACAAAATCCACATGGTACGACAAACTGCTCAAAATCGTGGAACATACGTTAGTTTTTTCTTGACGGACTAGTTCTTCAGCGATTTTGGCGCAACGTGAATTACTGCGCAGATTTCCCGGTCGTTCTACGCTAACTGCTCAAACATTGATGCGTTAGCCTCTCTGCCGCAAATTGACGAATGAGGACAGTGAAAACCGACACACAGATCACGCGGCAATAGACATTTTGAAGGTCGTTTCGTTTTTGAAATTTGTACTGGTCGTCAAGATTGTCCGCGATGATAACTGCAAACTTCATTGTCAGGGGTTCTTTAAAGTCTCGCGTCTATGAGAACAAATACCAGGAACTCTCGAAGAGCATACCCCATAAGAGTTCAAAAACTAATCACCCGTGGTACTCGACAAAGGCGATTGAAAATGTGGCCCCATGCCGATATCACCTTTAAAAAACATCTAATAAATGTCATGAAACGGCAAAAAGAGCTGGAAAATCGTGGTTTGATAGGAATTTATCATCAGAGGCCCTCCAAAATACCATCCATCAGATCCGTTTCTGATTTTTTCGGATGCTTAAGCACGTTCCTTGGAGAGAAAAAAACATGATCTTCTTTTTCTTCTGAAAACGATTTGTTTTTTTAAGGTCTTGGTTCATTCGGTGTTTGTCTCGGTTCCTTTTCAAACTCCTTGACCTACGACATTTTTACTCCAGTATAATTTGATGAATATTGGTTAGGATTAAGCCACTAAAATCATATATTTCACAGTGTCAATGCAGTCCTTTTTTTCAACAGCTCTGCACATTTTGGCATCAGCTTGGAATCTTGAACTAATCGAAACGTCCTCTGCCAGATCTCTTTTCGGCCAATAATTCTTGCATTTTTTTTGTTTATGTTTTCTTAGGTTTTCGATGGCGCCAGTCTTATGCATTCTTCATCGTCGACGGACTCCTTTTGGAGCATTTGTGCCACACATTCAAACATTCGTCTTCAATATGGCAGCGTTGCAAAACATTTCTCTAATTATTCTATAGCCTGACTAGCAGGCTTATTCATATTTAGTCCAGGTATAAGAGCTATATTCCACCTTACGGCGGTGAAGTATATCCTAAGTTAAAGATACAAACGAGGGATGCAAACCTGAAAACGAATTTGAAAAACTCAGGCTACTGTAAGCAAGGGAACCACTGCATTCGATTAAAATAAAACCTGCAAGGATCAGAACCTGAGACAGAGCCGCCCTCTAGCCCTGACTATCTTGCTGCTTCCGATTGGGTAGATCAAGTTTTCTGGCGTCCACGATTGCTTGATCTTCCCGATCTTCTTGACCCTGGTGCCTTGGCTTTAAAGACACGCCATATATCCAATATCGGATTTTGCTCAGGAAGGATCCTTATATTTGCTCAGCTGTAATAGTTGTCCAGCATTCGGCTCCATAAGGCAGCAGCTTAGATCCTAGTTGTTTGACAAACCGGAGCAGCGGCGGTTGCTTAGGTTTGTTCTCCGTGGGATCTCCATTATGTTGTTGTTTGTGGAGGATATATTAGTTCCGAGGTAGTAAAACTCCTTTAATTAGATCTGTCAACCGACAGCCATTTTATCTGTTCTTTATTCGCCGTTAACGCTTTCACTACGGCAATCTATGAAAGATTGATGATGTCGATATTGTCTGCTTATTCCAGAAGCTGTTTGGACTTGGAAAGAGATAGTAACTTCCGCGTCGACATCTACCTGTCATATCATACTTTACATTCCAAGACAAGATTGAAGAAGTCACGCATGTTTGGAATAGTTCGGAGGATTTGGTTGCAAACTACACGGTGCATCGTGTAATTTCGAGGGCTGTACAACACAATAGGATCGGTTTTGAATCCGTTTTCAACCCGAAATTTTTTCAAACAATGTATCAGATGTGCTCTCGATATCGTTGAGAACTATAACAATGTCGCAACAGGTTTAAAAGAAATTCCAGGCAAAACAATGATGCAACTGAAGCAACTCAAGCTTGTGGAAAAAGCTCGGAAGACTGGATTTCTGTTACTGAAAGTATGCGCATGAATGCAAAAACCTCGCTTAAGATCTCAGTAACATATGACCATCAGCTGCACTAGCCTAAGAAAAAAATCTCAGATAATGTGTTTCATGGTTCAATTGAGAAAGGAACTGAAGCAAATTGAACTCTTATTTCATTAAGCTTCTCTGTTTGAGCCTAAGATCATCTCGAAAGTTTATTCATATAAGGCGCGTTACTGTTTCGGTGACAGTATTTGAGTCATACTTTGATTTCAGTAGGCTACATGAGGAAAAAGTTGCAGAAGCTCTACTTTCTACCAAATAGAAACACACTTGCTACCTTTCACGACTCATCAATTTAATTCCGTCCTTATGACGTGACCGGAAAAGAAATGGCAAGCAGACCAATTTCAATACGGCTAAATTTTTATTGAAATTGTTTGAAAAAAACATTTTATTTCAAATGCAAAGATACCAAAAGCAAATGTTCGAGTACTGGTAAGTTTCAAAATTTAGAATATCAGTGCCTTACCAATCTTGTGGAACACACTGCACCACTAAAACTCTAATTAACTTATACCGAGTCTGAAAATCCGATATGACCTCCACCTCGACAAGCTGGGAACAGAAACAACGTCATTTACCAGCCATCGAACGAGCATCAAACAATGAAAATGTCGAAATAACTACCCTCTCCCCCTACTAAGTACCTACTTAAATTGCTATATTCCACTTTATCCTGGTCGCAAACGGGAAGGAGGGAAATGTACCTACGTAGAACAACAAGAGGAAACGTTTAATGATGGATTCCAAGGAAAACTCCTAGTCCTCCACCCTGCCAGCAGTCAACCCACCATTTACTCACCCATCCGAGGTATATACTCGTAGCATCATTGTAGCAAAACTTTTACTCCAGTTTAGCTTCGACCCGATCCTTAGCACATAATAAATTTGCGAAAGGACACTCTGTCATTGTCGTCCTCCACCTCCTGTGCGCCTTGCCTGTGCAGCACTCCTCTGTGCAAATACCTAAACGATTATTCTCTCAATTATACATGAACTACACCAAGTGGATTGCTTATGGAGCACGGAGCGTGGCTGAGAGCTCAGCAGTGTACAACGAGGACGACGACGACGACGACGACTGTTCTATGTAGTGGTGGATTCCAAAAATATTTTCCTGATTTGAACAGACACATCGAGCGAGGGTAGAAATGCTAGAGTAAGCTGGCAACAATATTATTGCAGCTAGCAACTGAGGGTGGCTCCACCACCTCCTCCATTTGTCTGACTGAAGAGATTTTCTCTACGAGCACGAGACGACAACTCATTGCCAAAGCAACAATGTTTAAACGACCGACGACGACGACGATGTCGAGTAGCTCCGTGCAGCACCACCACCGTAAGCCAACCCGTAAGGGATGATAATAATGAGGATATAAAGGTTATTGGATGATCAAGTGGTGTGGGCTTACACTGCGGGAGCCAGGGTCGTGGAGGATACTATTACCGTGTCGCATTTTGTGCTTATGAAGCACGATTCCGTGAATATTCCATCCATCCCTGTCCTATTTGTAGGTAGCTATGTTGCCATACCGAAGGTACCTTGAGTTTTCTGCTACAAATGCCAGTGTGCACGTTTGTTTGCCCACGAGAGGGCAACCCACACCTACGAGCAGCGCGCTCTGGAGCGTGGCTTGTGTGCGCCTCCAGGCACTGTAAACAGCGCATAGTGGTGGTGTTGGTGGAGGTCTTCTTCCTTTGCTCGTGCCGCCTCCTCGTCCAAGGATTGAAACCGATTGCCAAGTTGGATAGAAAATTGAGTTAAATTGTTGTCAGTTGAAAAGTTGGAACGTTTAATGGGACGGGTGGCTTCTAGCTGCTGTTGTCGGATGGATTGTTGTTGGGGCTCTTGGGGGTGGTGAGTCGTCGGAATGTAACGTTATTAATATTATTATTGCGAAGGGCAAAATCGTTGAAGCGACAGTATTGCCAGGCATGCTGAGTTGGGGAGACAGATTTGTCGTGCGTTGTTTTTTCTGTTTTTTTTTCATTCCTATTTTGCATTTAAGGGTGACACATGTGTTAGTTAATCGCTTGGAATTGAAGTGATTTGTGGCCGAGGTGTGTTTCTGTATATGTGTGTGTGTACACGTATTTGTATTTTCAGAACCCGGAGGCTGTAATTTGCAAACAACTACATCGGGAGTTGTATAATGGGGTGCATATTAAGGACAGAATAGTTATTGTGTAGCCTTTGGGGTGACAAATTCCGTGATTTGTGTTAGACTCCATTAATGCCTGTTATATCTGTATGTTTATTTTTGTATGTATTTTTATTCGTTTGTGGATAATTCGATGTTTAGTATCATTAGATGAAGGACGAAATTAAGTGTCATGCCATTAAGGAAAGAATTAAATTAGTTAAGTTTGATAGTTGTTTACTTGCTCTCTTTCGACGAATTTTATTTTATTTATTATGATGATTAATTATTATTGTGACTGTCTTTTGTGGATTTATATCTTTTGATATCAAACTCCTCTTTTCTTTTAGGGTTCCATACCCAAAGTGTGCCAGCGGAACCTTATGAACAAGGCTCCTCTGTCTGTACGTTCGTCCGCTTGTTAAAAAGCTTGATGCTTTTTCTATGAAAACAAATGGCCTAATATAGTTAAACGATAAAAAGCGTTAAGCTAAAGCAGGCCTCCATGATTTAGATATTATACGGACACATGCTCGTATACGGACGAATAGAAATTTGAAGTTGTTTTCTTTACAAAAATTGAAAATTAGAAACTTATAGGATTAGCAGTTAGATATTATTTTCAAGGCCCTGACATGGGAACTTGGAAAAAAATGCACCTCACAATATAAACTGTGCTTGGAGGAACTTGATAGACAAGTCATAACATTAAGAAAATGATCGATTGCATTTCGGCCAAATTGGTGCAAGTCTGATGTGGATTGTCGACGAAAATGCGTTCTGGTTTTTGTTATAAAATTTAGACCACCCTTACAAATTTACATATTACACTTCGAATGAAATCAATTTGGATTCGAAAGCTTGATTCGTTTTCGAGATTGATTAAAGCGAGACGAAAAAATTCACACGCACGTACAGATGTACTTTTACACACAAACAGACATATTTCTAAATTCAATTAAATTCAACTTCTGGGACTTCGAAACGTGGAGATGTGTAAAAAGCTTCCGAAAAGGAAGTTAATTAAAATTATATAAAGTTAAGATTTCCAATAATCCTACCAATTCTGTCACATGGGATTCCAAAATGGTGGAAAAAAAAAACTTCGAATATTCGAAAGTTTTATCGGTGCTTGTATGTATAATGGCGTAGTGTCGGGTATCGATAATGACACTCTAAACCTTGAGAGAAATCATTTTACAAGGTCAGCAGATGTTATAGAGAACAATAGCTCATTTGCAATAGATTTCGGCCAATCGTCTAGAGATATTAAAAGGGGTTGCGTTTGAAGTAAGCGTTTCTACAGATGTCTCTATTAAAACACACTCTTCTCAAATGACAGTCAGATAAACGAGTAGTTGTCTAGCCTTCGCCCGCAAAACAAGGAACTGCGAATGTTAAAGTTGTAAGTATAACTTTTGCAGATAGCAAAATGTTTTTTTGGCCAAATGTATGATAAGAAGTTAAGCTTGAATCTCAGTCTTTCTGTGTGTGCGTCATTGAACTGCTAAGAACGACTTCTGATTTAGATTGATAAAGCAAACGGCGGGTTACGCAAGAAATCTTGCACCAATACTGGACGTTAAAGCGGCTCGCTTATATTGTTATTTTTATCGAAGAGAGGTGATTTTGCCAAAATTGAATTTGAACCAAGAACCGCGCTTGTGGTTTAAAGAGGAGGTGCCACTTAAAGAGTCCCCATAAACCGATGCCAAGCGTGGTATGAAACTTAATTGTAGTGCATTCATCGATGTTGATGCGTCGGCGATTGTTCAAAGACGTCCATTAGTCTTTGACTAATTCGATTAAGATTTTACTCGCTTTTATACAAATCTATACTTATTCTAGTTGACCCAGCAAACCCAGACCCAGTTTCTAGTGAATATTTTTTTAGTTTAATAAAAAATAACTTACTTATAACAAGTACCGTATTCTGGATTAATCTGTACTAAGTTCGTCTGTTCTATTTTGCAAGTCTGTGGTTCTATTCGTTCGTTTGTCCCAGTTGGCCCATTAGCGTCTCGCTGGCACATGTTAGATCAAATTGAAGTACTAAATGATGGAAAGCCGTACACTGATAATGTATTTCTTTTATTATTTTTCGTACCCTTAACAATCATGAAACACATATATATTTCTCTTTTGATTTCAAATGATTCCAACAAAATTGTGCAAGACACGGAGTACAATAGTATTAGTAATTTTCATTTAATAATAATCAAACTAATAAATAATAAATCAAAACTTATCATTGTATGAGAATGTTTGTGTGGGAAAGACAGGAGAACGGCTTCGTTCCCATCCCTTCTCCGTGTTGTTTGTTTTCTACGTACACGAAACCTTGTTTTAAACTACTAAACACTGTAAGTATCATTAAATCAACATCGTTTTCCACCAACCGCCCTCGTAAGGTTCGACTATATGTTTCTCACAAGCTTAGTCCATTTTCCACCGAGGTAAACCATGGTCTCGTTCCTTTAACTCCTGGCTTAGCTTCTGCTCACCCAGGCTTATATTTCTTTTGTACATGCAAGACGTTTGTTAGAATTGAAGACCGATTTTAAAGATATGTTGAAAAGATGTGCAGCTGCTTTTCTTTTGCAGTCTCTCTATGATATGGTTTATCAAACCATATTAAAAGGCAGGCACAGGCTTCACCAATTGAACCAACCTTATTATGAAAGCATTGAACTTTACTTACAATCCACTTGCGCTAAATAAGAAACCTACTACAACAAACACTTATGTTCTTATTTTTCCATTCCAGCGTGCCATGAGAATGCACTTTTATTTATTTTCAATTGACAACATGCTTTCGCTTTGTTATTAATTACCAATTTTTATTTTTTTATTTCAGTTAACGCCATTAACATAGATGATGCCCGAAGTGGATAAAGATTCCGTTGCAGATGTGGTAAGTGGAGCTCATGCACCCATTTTCGACACCGAAGCCTTGTTACGCGACAAAATCACAATTTCAACAGAAAAACTAACCAACGGACTCAGCCGAACAAGATCCAATACGGAAGAAGAAACCTCCGACTCCGACTCAATGGTTCATTCATTTGTGTATAAAAATCCTCTAACCATACCTCCAGCCAAATACATAAATCAAGCCATTTCGAATTTCGAAGCGCAGTCCATGACATTGCCACCAACTAGTAAAGACACATTAGCTAGCCTGCTAAGCGCCGAGCGCCCACAAACCGCACCGCTAACGTTTCACATGCGGAACAATGCAAGGACGGCATCATCCTCAGAGTCTGATGGTCAATTTGGCTACATACCCACAGAAATCGCAGCTCCATTTCAGCCCACGAGTGGGAACAAACGCGAGAAGACCAAATCACTCAAGCGCAATGGTCAGCTGACAATCGATGAAATGCTCAAGTCACCCAATAAGCCCAAAATGAGCACCTTTCCACCATCCCGAGTACAAATCGATAGTAAATCACCGATTACCACAATTAAGTCGGAACCCAATGACATCGGTGTTCCAAGTATGAGTTCAACATGGCATCCACACGTGTATGCGAAGCCTCCGAACCGTCCAACGCCGTACGCTATCGCGGACATTTTGGGTTGGAGAAAAACCTCAAAGATTTTGGATGAAACTCGACTTGGTTCCATGACGCCGACAATGACGGGAAGCTACAGCGTTAGACCAGATGTGTTGCCCGAAACCGACGCCAGTCGTATGAAATCGCCAAAGACCATCTTGAAGAGTTTCCAGCAACAGTATTCTCAACAGATTAGTCGTTTTGAGGAGAGGTGTAACAGTCACACGAGGAGTACATCTCTAAGTGAAACCAGTGAGGACGATAGCGCCATTGCAGCTGTGGATCAACCGCTTAATTTGTGCGTGCCCAAGCAGAGTGATTCGAATGACAGTGGGACAGCCACCGTGCGAGCTATTTCGAAAATACACAAAAAGGGTGAGTTGGCCTTCTTTTAAAACCTTTTACATTACTTTCTTAGTTTTTTTGATTTAAAAACTGATGCTCTGATGTCAAACAATTAAATCATGACGGAAAAAGCGTTCGATTCCTTTGAGTTACAGGAAAACGTAACTTATTCAAAAGGTAATCAGTTTGAAGGGATTAGGATGATGCCGTGAATTCAGGTTAAAGAGAAGCATTTTATCATGTTTTCTAAGGAGATACCGAGCGATGTTTTTGTAAGCGACTATAAGCTTTCTTTTGCTTTTGTAGTCGATGTTCCAAAAATCTTCGATGCCATAGAACATATGGGACTGAGTTACCCATAGAACTCGTAGAAGGTCGTAAACTTTGCCAATTGTGACGTAAACGTGGCTATCCCAAGCTAAGTTGCGCCGGTGGTCACATACTCTATACTCAAGCATGATTGTATGAAATATCTTCAAATCCAACAGGCACCGATAAATGACTGATTGTCTAAGATTTGCAAGGATTCAAGCAAAGATTCCACTTTTGAGTGAAATAAGTAACTTGTAAACAAAACGTCATCAGTTCACATATAAATGGAGTAATGCTCAACCATATAAGGCAGCTCATTCACATTCATATTGCAGAACAAGAAAGGCCCGAGTATGAAACCCTGCGGAACATCACTAGTCATTGTTAGGGAATTAGACATACGTCCGGTTACTACAACCGATTGCTGTCTTCCAATTAAATATGAATGAATGAGCTTGACTGACTGATTCGGTAATCTGAAATTCCCTATAAGCTTAGTCCGGTATTACACATCGACTTTTTTGAGTCTGCATCTCTTGGTCATTCACATTTAAAACATTCTTTTAAAAAGAAAAATACACGTTGACTCTTTCGATGAATCTTTTCCTTGTCCGAATTTAACAGCTTTTCTTTCATCACAGTTCACTAATAGAAATGAAGAAAAGTAGAAAAACAACGAAAAATGAGAAAGAAAAACGTCAAAATGAGTAAACGAAAATTCTACCCACGACTCAACGGGAGGCCTGTCTTCTTTCTCATCTTATTTTATCTGTCTCTCTTTTTCTTGTGTGAGTCTTGATTCACGAGTCGACATGTAATACCGGACTAAACGACTTAAGACTGCATGATTAACAGTATGGGAAACTTTCGAAAGGTCAAGGACTCACAAACACCATTCTCTATTATTTAAATGTTGCTTTATTTCGTTCACAACATCCAATACAGTCCAGGGCCACAAGCTTCTCCAGCCAAGCCGGTACCTAGCTAGCTGTGTTGAGTTGGTTAAGGTCCCCTTCGACTTGTGTGCATCACCAGAGTCCCGCTCGTCGGACTACTCAATTGCTTTCTTAGCCCAAAGAAACATTCTCCGTTGTGCTGTTCTGGTCGGGTGTTTTGAACAATGATATTGAAGAAATCGCCTAACAGTGCATCACCTTGTCTCAAACCTTTTTTTGACTTCAAAGGAGTCGGAGAGGTCTTTGCCGACCTAAATGGAGCAGCATGAACTGCCGTAATGTGAATATTTGGTCTATGGTTGACTTTTCTGGTCAAAAGCCACACTGATATGCACCTAGTCGCGCTGGACTGAAAAGCATTCTGCATAAGAATCTCGGAATGTTCACTTTCAAGGTCCAAAAAACTGAGGTCAAACATTATTTTTTGATAGGAAAAACTTTTCAACTGGTTGCAGAAATGTTCGAAAATCGAAGATGCATCTAGCCCTGTAAGGCCAAAAGAGGCTGCGAATTCGGAAATCGTCAAGAAAGTGAATTGAATCGTTTTGAGTGATATTGCGTGAGTAAGCTGAGGCCGAGGTTTTCTCAAAAGAATGGTCGGAAAACGTTGTGCACGATGTCTTATATATGAAAAAGCTATCGGCGCTAACCGTTTGCTGATCGTCAACCAAAACCAGCAGCGTGTCAATGATTCTACTGTCGATTTGGCGTTGTTGCAGCGCAATCGGACTTTTTTCACGTTTTATTACGATGGATGAAGGGTGGGTCCATAACCATACGCCTGAGTCCCAAAGACAGTCTGAAGATTAGACAGAAAGCCTCGAAAACCTACTAAAGCGACCAAATCGCCAAAGCTCGAATTCTCCAGATTTGGCTCCCAGCGACTATTATCTGTTCCCCAGACTCAAACGGTGGCTCCTGAGAAAGTGGTTCAGATCGAATGAGGAAAGTGCTCGCGGAAACCGAGGCGAGACTTCGAATCCAGTCCACTGCCTCATCAAATGTCAAACTTGTCACGGGCTCAAGATCAATCGGAGGCGGTTAACCAGCTTCTTCCAAGAATTCTGACCGGGCCATTATTCCACAATTAATCTGCAGATGTACTCTTTTAAATAAAGCAACAATTTTTGGAAAATATCGAACATTTGTAGTGCCCAAGTAATGGCCCTCCTTTCAAAAATTTGTTGTGTTCCTCAATGGGACTACCCTCTAGGCTTCAGTTGAGCTTGCCGCTGTTATTAATTATTAACATGGGAAGTCAATCTCACACCAACCATCAGTATCTTTCCCATTCCATCCCAATAAACTGGCCCTAAACGATCAAACGAACGAACGAATGACTTCGTAGAAACAACGCTTCAAGAGAATCCAATTCAGTCGATTCAATCGAATTCATAAAGCGAACAGTCTGGTTTACAAGTCCGGAAGAAGCTAATCGCTAAATTGACCGCTTCTGCCGTACTCCTCTCACATCCATGTTTTCAATAAGCAAATGTAATCGTTCTAAAAATACTAATTATGATCGCCTTCAAAACAAAGCAAGCGTTTTCTATTGTGGTCGACGAAAAGGTTTAAAAATAAACCCATTACTTGCGCGAAAAAAATTACCATTAAAAATAATTAAAAAAATAAAAAAAAAACAGTCCGCATCAACATTCACTCTGACGATCGTTTTGATAAATTGACGAGGAGCATTCGCTCCAATTTAAATCGCTGCGAGTTTATGTCGACCAATAAAAGCAATCAAGATCGTTCGGAAAGACGCTCACTGCATCATCTCGTGCATCACTTGAGACTTGATCATCGCACACATTTTGAATGATCAGTTCCCTGCTGGCACATGAGTCATGAGCTGGAGAAGTCACAGCAAAGTGAACTGGAACCAAATACGATGCTGTGCTGCGCCCGGGTTAAACGATGATGCATTGCCACTTAAATTGACAGCACAAGTCTAGTTGAGGTTATAGCTCTTTACTTATTTTTTTAGCTCTGACTTTTATTGGTGTAAACATGAATGTAGACTTGCCGAGTCGATCTGTAAATTGACTCATTGTTCAAAATAAAAGCTTGCGTCTGTTTGTTTATTTGTTTGTGGAAAATGGTGAATGAGAACGACGACGATGTTGTGATAGCTCGTAGCATCGATTGAGTTAATCGACATATAGGCTGGCTCCGTACTCACGAACGGATGGACAAAGATAAATGGAATTCATGCTAATTGATGGCGGGAATGGTGGAAAAATTATAAAAAAAAACTTGTTGGAAAATGTTTCCGATGTACAAGCAAATATTGCGAAAATATTTTGAAATCCATTTAGATGGCATTTAAAGTTCTAAATTGAACAGAAAGCAGATGTTTCATGTTTGAAACAACAAAAAAACATTTGTCGTTGAACTATTAAAACTAAGTGCTTTCAGCGAAATTGTTTAGGAGTAACTTAAAATCAAGCGTCAGTAGGAAACAATTGTTCAAAGTGTATTTTTAAATAATAAATTTTATAATGTCACGAATAGGCTTCCGGTGAGTGTAAGCTTACTAAGAGTTCATCTACAGTCCAGCGTGATCGTGATCCTAATCCAATTCTGTGTACACCATTTGAAAAAGGGACCTTCATTTACCACGTTTTCGGGACAGAGCGAAGCTTTCTTCAGTGTCCTCCGTGTTTCAAAAATCCATCGTTTTATTTTTGAAACATTTGTATCAAAGTGTCGTATCTTAACAGAGTCAAAGAGGGAGCATTTTTATTAAAATTAAATTTATATGGGCTGATCAGATAACCAAAATGACTGCAATTGGTGCTGGATCCAATAACATATGCCGACTGACTGATACCGAAGAAGCAGCCCCAAACGTTGAATCTGGGTTGGAATCATCAATTTTATCTATGCAAGGTAATGGTGAGGCAGATCGCAGCGCAGTCACTGAAGCCTAGTAGGAATAAGTCGTCGTGCAAGGAAAAAAAAATTAAAGGACATAAAACATTGGCCTCTTCGAAAACAGACGTCGGCACAAAAAACTTTAAAAAAAAATGATAGATATCACGAGTAGTATCGAGACAACATTTTTAAGTACATATAGAACAAAGCAACGCAGAATATATCGAAAAAAACTATCAATCTAATAATTGCTTAAAACATACAAACGCAAACCATTTGAGATATTTCAAAAATTTTATTATCGGCTTGAAGTACAATCAAAACATTTATGAATGGAACTCGACTTCGTTCATATGGCCAACGCGGGCACGTTTGCAACGGTCGATTCGTTGGACCCAGTTTTCGATGACTCGACCACAATGTTGGATCTGAGCTCTTCCAACGGCGTCGTCTTTTTGGCTTAAACCAATGACTTAACGTAGCTCCAAAGAGGCGGCCAATCGACTGGCCCATCTCTTGAGATAACACGCTCATCAAACTTACTCTTTAATAAATCGATTGTAAGGTATGCTGTGTGGCTGTGGCACCATCCTGTTGAAACCACATGTCGTCTAAGTTCTTATCTTCCAATTCGGGTGAAAAATAATCGGTGATCATGGCGCAATAACGCTGGCCATTCACAGAAACGGGACGATCGTTATCGTTAATTTTTGTGGATTTTTGTAGATGAAGTTGTGATTCATGAAGCAGATATGGATTTTCAACCGACCAATAACTAATATTTTGGCTATTGTCGAACCCATTAAGCCAAAAATTAACTTCGTCACTGCAGATAATTTTGCGATAAAATTCATCATCTTGGCGCATCTCCTCCTGAGCCCAATCGAAGAACGTACGTCGCTTCAAATGGGCCATTGGATTCAATTGTTGAGTCAGCAAAATACTCCATAATGTGGTCTGGGCGATACCCAATTCTTCAGAACGCCTTAGAATTGACTGATTTGGATCGTTTGCTACGGATGCCTGAACGGCAGTGATGTTATCGACACTTCGACCAACCCATTCTCTCACTGACACGGCAGGATCACACAACGAATATGTAAACTCAAATTTTTGCATTAAGATTGTTATTGCCTGTCTACTAGGGATTGTTTATGATTTACAAACGATGCTCGTTCGTGTACTGTACTATGATGAAAATGTTGAGTTTAGTGAATAACTTCACAATGACAGTTCGATGATTAGTGAAAGGGTGCGTTCACGAATTAATTTCAAAGTTGTCAAGTCCCTATTGGAAAACCCGATATTTGCTAAAAATTATGAAGGAAAAGATGCAACTCTAATTTTGTAATGTTGAATTTTATTTTACATTTATTCGTTTTGCATAAAACTTGCGATGGAATTGCTTTTTCGGCTGACTTCAGAACGTCGCAGCGTTTATGGCACTCAGTTTCTGTGAATTTTATTTAAAAAAACCAACCAACAGATGAGCCACCCTTTAAAACGAAACTGTGTTTGAATGGACATAATTAGGGACACTAAAAGCATTTGAATCATGGTTGCGATCTTAGGCTACGCTCACAGTGGTGCGAGAGCCTACGAGCTATATGTGAAAAGTGCTCTCTGCAGTCCGAAATCATCCGAAGAAACAAAAGCAACAACGAATACATCTCGCATCGCATTGCTTTTTCGCGCCACTGTGTGTGTAGCCTTATGGTTGTCCAGACGCAAAAATGTTGTTTGTTTCCGTATCCGTCTTTAGGAAAATGGGCCACATCGCTCATTGAGTTTCAGGAGAGCCCAACGTAGCTGAGACGCATGTGACGGTCTGCAGAAACGTAACTGATGAACGGCTTTCTGCTCATTCGAGACACGTGTATCCATAGCGTCTTAATTCATTTTCGGACGTTAGGGACGTGAAGTAATAAGAGGCATCGTTTTAGAAAGTATGCATTATTCCGTACATGAAAATAAATTCTTAAATCTCTCCAACTATCTTTTATATTTTACTCAATCGTATTTGTTTTCTACACATTACAGAACTGTCCTCTAAACCGCACGTCAAGAAGAAGAAACTGTCAGCGGATTCGAATCCTCCGGCAGAATTAATTCGAGAGAAGCAACAGCAACCATTAGAAACGACTGAAGATGACTCCGATTCGGGCTCAATGGATACCCGAAGGAAAAAGAAAGCCCGCACAACGTTTACTGGAAGACAAATTTTCGAATTGGAAAAACAATTTGAAATCAAAAAGTACCTTAGTTCAAGTGAAAGGACTGATATGGCTAAACTTTTGAATGTTACGGAGACTCAGGTAAGGGCATTGTTTATAGATAAAATTGTATTCATATAAAAAGCCACTTAATGTCGTGAATCTTAAATAGAAGAAGAATAAATATTCTCTTTCCTACGATGGCGCTACACCCAGCTTTAGATCTGGGTCTCTACCACTATGATGATGATCACTGTTTCCATAATGATAACGACATCTTCCATAAAATTCTGTAAAATTCAGTTAAAGGTATAATAGCGAATAAAAAATACTGCGAACTGAGCGAGTGCAAATAAGACAATATCAACTGGTCTGCGCCTTTACGGGCGCCATAGATTGAGCAATCGAAGCAACAGGCTTTCGATTCATTTCCTAATCGCCTGCATATCCGAGCATCTGGTCAGCCTTAGAAAAAATATCGAGTTAGGCATGGCTTCGGTGCATTTTCTTAGTTCAGTTTGCAATACTGATCGTTAAGGAGCTGATGAAAATGCTTCTTGAAAACATTTAAAATTCCCTGCGGATCGGGGACAGGATTCACTTCAGGATGACGAAGAGACGGCATTGCTCTTGCAAATTAGATTTTTTTTTTATTAATTTCTAATTGTCAGTTTCACGTTGTCCTACTCTAACTCTGTCAATCTTTATCTGTGGTGTTTTCTAATGCAAATAAGTTATGAGCTCCAATCCTATACGAGGCCGTGGTCGACCAGTGACTTGAAAACGCCAGAAATCTAGAAAAAATTCCACGAAAGCGTTTTGGGTAACCATCGAAGTGTCTGACAATGTTACCTTAGTTGTGTCCGCCACAATGAATCGTTATTGCCAAAATGTTTTTAAGATGTTTATTCTGGTCGTGTTCTGAAATGTTTCTCGAATGTTTGTGTGTTTTCCATTTCGAAGGGACAATTTTTTCTGTTTCATAAGCATTTACAAAGGAAGAAAATTAAAATTAAAAAGCAAAAACGTCGCGAAAAGTGTGAGATAATGCGAATGTTATCCAATACATACAACTTCTTGGAACGAAGTGAATTAAAGTGACGAATATTTTAAGAATAAAAATGAAAAAAGTAGAAATATGTGAAGTCCTCAATTGAGAAAAAGATGGAGTTTAAAAACAAAAATTCTCTTAAAGTGCAATATAGGCGAGAAAAAAACGTAAAGATTTCTAGAGCTTGTATGGAAACGAAAGGAAAGAAAGCTGAGTAGTTTGCTTTTCAGCACCTGCGATTTTTAGATGACCCACCAAATTGACACCCTCGCGAAATTTCTATGCCCACAAAAACTATGGATTTTCAATTCTATTGATTTTAAGCCTCCAGAATTAGTTCAACTTTTTAAAATATTTCTTAGTCACTAACTTGGGTTTTTTGTTTTATTTTTTTTATATGTTTCATAATGATTAAACATTACCCTATCAGTGTTACTTCTTTCCAAATACAAAAAGTGATAAATATCTATGATGGGAAACAAAGAATCATTTCAGAAATATTTCTTCTTCTATAAAAACATTAAAGAAACATTTTTGTATCTTTTTTGAAAACAATTTTAAACAAGCGTGAAACATTTCTGAAATGTTTCTTTGGTGTGGATACGCCTATAGAAATAAACAATTAAAAAATATCTCATTTGGATGAAAAAAAGCGTTTGTTTCATTAAGACAATTTTTTACACATCCATCGTCGCTATTCCGAAAATCAATGAGTTAAACTTCGAATTGCTTAGTCACGCATAGTCTTCGCCAGATTTGACCAGTTGGATTTTTTTTTTGTTTTAAACATGGGAAAAGCCTGTGAGAAAAGAGTTGGCAACAATGGAAACGAGGAGTATGCGGTTGTTGTCGTTTTCAAGTAGGTCGATGATTCTCACTATAAACCGAATAGATTCCGAAAGCTACTGAACATTGCTCTTGAAAGTGTATCGAGCTAATAGGAACCTTCGTACATCCTCTTTTCGAAAGTGATTGAACTAAGTATAAAACAACGTTTATCACTCTTAATCTTTAACTTGATTCAAAAATTCTTCTACCACAACCTTTACCACAATATTGCCTTCAATTTGCTACTCATGCGTTGTTCTTTGAGCCATGAAAAGAAATATAAGTTGACGGGAGGAAGTAAATGGCAGCTTTTCGGTGTTGTGTGTCTGTGCACTGACTTGGTGGAACTGCAGCTCAAAATTTATCCCCACCTTTTACTATTGCTAGCTTACTTTCTTAGAGCTTCGTTTTGCAATTAATCTACCACTTCAATTGTCACGTCATTCACAAATAAAGCCACAGCCTTTTGCACTGAAACTTTAACTTTGAATTTCAAGCGTAAGAATTTCGCAACATCAATTTGATGGATCATGGCCTCGTTTATCGTTATAAAAGCAAAGATGGTCATAAATTTCACTCAAGATTTTATCGTGAAGTATCAATTCGGCTCGAATTTTGGTCGACGGCTAACATCCTAACGCATTGGATTTGTGGTGTCCTTCAGCTGCGGAGCAAATAAGCTAACGTGTTGGATTTGTGGTAAGTGCTTCAGCTGCTGAGCGTGGGTACTGGACTGACGAGTAACTGACAATCCTCCGATGAGTACAACTTTCAAGAAAAATCTTCTGTGGCCTTTCGGAGTCAGCAACAAAGTGAAAGTCCAACCCCCGGCTTTTTTTGCGAAAAATATAGATCGCACACGCAAATGGTGAAGCTAGGCCATGTCCTTCAAAAGATTTGTGGCGCCACCAATTTTGTTTTAGGTGCATCTACCCCGTTGCATCGTCGGTGGCCATCACAAATAACGCTTGCTTTCTGGGAACATTCTAGAATGCGAAGAAGCAGAGTCCCCTAATTTCTACCAAGTCGTCATGCTGTTGTTGATTGACGTTTTTCAGAGAAAAATACTTGGTTTTGGTTCTGACTTTGTTTTTTACGGATGAGTTTTAATTTTTAGGATCTTCTTTTACCTCTTAAAGACAGCTGTCCATTTTTTCAAAAATGTTTGAGACCAGCAGAAATATCCAGTAACTATAATATTCGGATCACCCTCTCATACACCTCGCTATAAAGGTTGCCAACTTAAAGCTTGGTAGGCTAACCCCCTGACATCCATGAAACTTGATCTTTCAACCGAGGTGGCATTCGGTTTCTACCTTTTCGTTAAACTGGTTCCTAGGATTTGAAGACCAAGAAAGTGGTCGGATTTTCTCCCACTGGACTTAGTCCACATTATAATCTGAGACAAACGTCTTTGATCACAAAAACTCAAGTAAAAATCTCACATACGTTTTGATAAGCAGTTAAGTGGCCCCAGCTTACTTTAAAATCTCTGGACCTATGCAACCATTAAGCCACTTATCTACTTTCATTTTGCCATAATGTCCAATTCAATATGAATACAAATTATTTCATTATGTGACCACTGTTTTCAACGGGCCGAATTAAAACGTACACAAAATACTTACATCCGGCAAGGATTGCACACATAATAAATCGAACTGCTTCAATAATGGCCCGTTAATGCCAAAGGGCAGAACTAACTCGATGAAGCATCCACGGATTACCAAAAAGCCTAAATATAATTGAACATTAATGCTCCCCCCAAAAACATGTGGCTCCTGACCACAACCGACCAATAGTCCTGGACATACGAGTACATATATGTAAATTTGTAAAAACAAATCAAACGAAAGCGTTCAGCGAATTAAACAAAAAGTACAAACCGCATTTTAGATATTTACGCCACATTCTCATTGAAATAATTTACATGCGCAAATATATTAATCCCCTCGGCCAAAACTTATTATCTGCAGTGCACGAATTTACAGTGATTCCTCCGGATTCCAAACGTAGCCAATTTAAAATGCACAGCCACTTCAGTAGCCGCGAAAATCGCGAATTTCCCTTTTAAATCGGCAATCGTCTAAACTTAATGGGCCGCAGATACTTTCAGCGTACAACAACAAAACTCGTTTATTTGTTTTATTTTTGAATAATTATTTATAAATCAATTAGTACATCTCTCGCCATCATCGGGCAACATCAGCAGTTGCCGCCAGCCAACGAGACCGATGGGGAGGCGGAGCCAGTGGAGCTCTCGTGACACAATGTATAGCCGAGAATGGAGCCCATTGAACAGTGAACAGATAAATAGATACAAAAGTATCTATGCGGCTTAAGTGGGTGGGTGGTGGTTGTATACCAGTAGCATGTGTGTGGTGGGGCCAGCATACACAAAGGTATGCTGGCTATATAGCCTATAGCCTATACGAAAATTAATTTTCACCAAAAACTGTTTTATTTGATTTTCCAATTTTTCGTTTATCGTTGTTCGTTTTGTTTTTTGTGCGTCCTCTGTCGGAATCAAATGACCGCGATGGTGGTTGGTGGTGGGGTTGATGGGTGTTTATGGTAGTGATGGCCACACGAGGGGTAGATCAGTGTGACAAGCAGTCTAATGAAATTATTTATAATTTGGCTAACTGCCAGGCAAATAATTTTTCATTGCTGCTGCTTCAGCAGCGTGGCGGTCAAATTTAAAAGTCTAAATCGCGGGGCAATTGCATTCAATAAAAGTTGCAGCGTGCACTCTGTATTTTCGTTGTGGTGTTTCATTTGTGCAAATTGGAGGCAATCGATTAGAAATGAATTCGAATAAAGCAGCAAATTTTGCGATGCAATTGTCGTCCGCTAACAGATGCAGTGATTTGGGGTCAATTAAATGCGAAATATAATCTAATGGATACAAATCGATGTCATCACGAATCGTTGCGGGGTCTATACACTAAAATGTAATTGGTTTGAGTGCAGCCCCCCCGTGGGAGGAGGACGTTCTATGTTCACCTGCAATCGTGATGACATTTATCATGTTCAATGTCGGCGACGAGGGCATAAATGCACTGAAATTTATTCAATGCAATTCTCATTAGAGGAATATTTTATAATGTTGTCCAAAAGGCTGGAGAACTGTTTTTTTTGTAAAACCAAATTAAAGGCTATTTTAAATTTAAAAACAAGACAGAAAATATTTTTCCAATGGCTTGTTTTTGTATAGTATACGTCTGCAAGCTTTGCTTACAGAAAACTTTAAGATATGTTTTTTATCAGTGAAACAAATAAATTTTTCCAGAGATTCGTTTCTCAAAATTATTAGATTTAAAAGGATTTTCTTTTACAGAACATCTATAAACAATATTTTGTGACAAATAATCTGTCAGACTGAACAGTGTTTAACAATGTGTCAGATTCAAAGAAAAGATCTTTGTTTATACATCTTAGCCAAAATTATCTTTTCATTCGCGTTACAAAGCTATAAAATAAAGGAAGTAAAGGTCCATAAAACACTCATTTGTCTCTTGCCTGTTCTTTTTTATGGAACCGATTATTGGCCGATTAATAAGACACCAGACTAGATTAATTGGAATTTGGGAAGAAAAATTCTCGGTCGGCTATATTGCTGCTGCGAGGGGGGCAAACGGAGTAGAAGGTACAATCGCGAAATCTAAAAGCTATGAATGTAGAAATTCATCAACTACAATGGTTCGGCCATATGTATAACGAATGGACAAATATCCCTTGGTTTGGAATTTATTCGAATTACAGTCATCGTCTTCACTAAAAAACAGGGAAAACCAAAACTTCGGTTTACGAATGCCTGTGCCCGAGACCTAGCAAAAAAAAGCCTCAGATCTTCCTTAGATCAATTGCTTGGTAAGTAATGTTTATTAAAGCATCCTGAACGACAATGGAATAAACGTAACAGTCAATGAAGTACTTTGGAAAACTTTGAATTCAACAAAATGGGGCAACGTGCCACCCAAGCCGTTTATTCAATCGTCGTATCATCAGTCCTTTTAACAACCTTACTTGGCGTTGTTGGAAAGTGCGTTTTAACACGGTTTGACTTTTTTATGGGATGACAATGAAGCAATTTGTTGAATAGGGGCACAGAATCATTCAAAACGTATCGAAACATTGGGTTAAAAGCAACAATCTTCAATTGTGTTGAAATGTTTTTTATAAACTTTTTTAAAATATATCAACCGACGCACTCTTTATCGTTCGCAAAGAAGTTTTAAAGGTTCCATTCCTCACTTTTCTCAATTCTGATTGTCATCACCCTTTTAACTCAGGAACTCGTTGAGGAATCAAGTTTAAATGAATACCAAACCTATGACTTCAGTGCCTTAAAGTGTAATATAAACGAACTTCTTAATGAACGCAGTCAAAGATATGACTGGTTTTGCCGCATATTTTGACACTCGCAAGGGGAATCAAAACCTATGGGCTTTTTCCTGTTGACGTAGAATCATGAAATTTGTCAAAAAACAATGTCCTGTAGCACAAGTAAAGGGAAAAATCTGATAACAGTAAGTTTTGGATAGTTAGATCTTTATTGTACCGTAAACATACATTCTTTTACAAAAGATTTAAGTACTGCACATTTGGTATATTGCTACCTTACAACTGAAATTTTTATTTAAAACTTAACATATTACAATATCACAGATCCTTATTTACTTTGAAAGGAAAAACTACTTAAAAAACCTTCATTAAAATGTTGACTCGAGAGGAGAGAGGCAGCGGTGACAAACAATTCTTGATTCCAAGATCATTTATCACAGAATTTAAATAAAAAATTATTAACATAATATGATATAATTATTTAATAGATAAATAAACTTATAAATATAAATAAATAAATAAAAATAATAATAATTTGATGGTTGACTAAACTTATTTATAAATAAATGAATAAATAGAATACAAAAAAATTAATGAATAAATAGATAAATAGGTAAATTAATTAATAAAAAAATATAAAAACGGATTAATGAATATGTAAATGAGAAAAATATAACGAAAGTTGAATTCACAAATAAGACAATTATAACTTAAAGAATATTAAATTAATCGTGAAATCAAGTGATTGTCAGATAAACTACATGCCAAACATAGCGCTCGGATATTATTCAGTCTATCAGGAACTTTTTTTATATTAGCGAAAGAATGCAGGTCGTCAGTTCCAAAAAGCCTAGGTAAATTTTAAAGTTTTTAAAACTTTTTAACTCTTATCTGGAAGTGCGCTTACTCCCACATATGCAAGTGCTATGCTATGAAAAATTTTACATTAAAGAAATATAGTGCTGCATACTTTTAAGAGGCGCAGAACCCTTTGTGTGAGAGTCAACTCTCACTTTTTAAAACACAATGAATCTTATTTTAAAATCCGAATAAATAATATTGAACCATCAAAACGGTAACTGATTTAAATTCAACGTCGCTCACTGTTCATTGGCCATATTCAGTTCACATATCGCTGCGCTAAATGTTCCGAAATTATTAAATTTGCTGCCCCTGCTGCCCTGCGCCAATCATACCCACATCCAAACAAAACGTCCTCGGAACAATCTGCTATTGTTGCTGGGCAACCCGCGCTTGTATATAAATCGTCCAATATAGTGCTGGTCATATGGGGGTCGTGTCCACATTTCGAGCACGATATTAATTGAGATTTATTGACTAATTAGAATAAATTAACATTGCAACAATCTGTGCATACTGAATGGGTTGTTATTGTTATTGCTGCTAGTGCCAGTTGGATGTGGGGGACGGACGTGCCGGATTATTATAATGCGATACAAATGGTATCCAAAAGAGGTGATACATGGACACAGATAATATCGGTGCCAGAAGGGTCGCCGCATTATATATGCGATGATGCCAACAACTGATATTGATTAGCACCTCTCTAATCAGGAGCAGCGTGAGTGCTTTGGCTTGTGCAGCATTGGCAGCCTGGGGGTTGTCGTCGTGTAACCATAATGCCCGGGAAATATAATTGCAAAGCCAGCCAGCACTTATGTGCGGCATTGCTTGTCCAAATTGACCATTAATATTATCTGGAAAATTGAATCTTTAGCATTATGGTAATAATAATAATAGTTTCATGGTAATGCGAGCAGATTAGATATTTTAATGAAAATGTTGAGTGTGCGATGGGAGTATGCCAATAGGTACTCCAATGAAACGCGCGGGTAAAGTGTTTAATTGGTTGATTGGAATTTGGAAAATTAGAACTTGGAATGAACTTGAAACGAACGAAGAGTGAGTTGATCTTTCTATATATAAAGTTTTTTGATATAACAAGACAAGACCAGACCAGAAAGGTTCCGAGACAACGGTCTGTTTATATGCTTTGTTATTTTCGACGCAAAATAGTTGTCTTTTTCGGGCCCTATATATATTTTTTTTAAATGATTAAATGCATCGAAAGTATCATACTCAGTTGAACAACTAAATCGATACGGAATACATTTGTCCTCTTGAAAAACAACCCTTCATTTATTCAGCTGCTGCAGAAATCACCTAAGCAAACTGAAATTTTGATGCTCTCGGTAAGCCGAATGTAGCTATTTATTAACATTACCTACCAGGCCATCGATCCTTTGAGTTGCTTTTCATTATTCACGGTTCCACTCAAGCTGTTCCGAGTTGATAAGACCATGTATCCTTTGAGCTGGACCGCCTTAACCCTTTTTCGGGAAGGTGGTGCCTGAGATAAGAAGATACTCTTAGCTGAATCATTGCTATCCATTCGCGGAATGTGGCCGAGCCAATGTAAGCGGGGAATTTTAGAATTCCGAACCTGTTCCATGTTCGCGATTATGCATTCTTCTCCATTCATCCTCGCTCCAGATAGGGCTTCCTCCATCTAAAAGAACTGGCAATATGAGCACAGTGTTGTTTCTTCGTATAAGGAGCTTTGATTGTGGTTGTTTGAACTAACCAAAGTATAGCATCGATAGCCTAGGATGAAGCATTGTCAGGTCTCCATCTAGATGAATTGATTTTTGTCTTTTACTATCATACCTTAACGTTAAAGATGTCGATGATGATGCCTTGTCCCAGTTCGTGTTCTGGGTAAACTTAAAAATGATTATGATTTTAAGTTGACACCTGCCCGTCGCTATATCTGTTTTTGAACATGTTTGAAGGGATCACAATGATAACGCATCTCCATGCCGGAATACGGTGCACGTCTGAAATAACTCGCAGGGCTTTAGCACAAACTGCTCATCGCATGCAACATAACCGGATCAGTATATCAAATTCGGCCATCGCTCTGTGTGGTTTTATACGGCTCGAAAGATGGTCGTTTGATTTTAAATTCGCAAAATGACGAGGCGTTCAAGTTTCACTTTTTTCAGACGAATAGATCAGATATTTCAGGCAAACTTTCGTCATTTCAAAACCTTGAGCTTGAACACTTTGTTGACTCTATTCTTTTCTCGCGGTTGTAAGAAGAAGTGTCAGCACTTTCGCGTGGTAACTCTGAAGTCTTTCATCGGCATTGCTTCCCTATAGCAGCCTACTTCATAGCTTCCCCGCCGGTGACAGATTTGAACTTGAACCAAATAAAATTGTAAACGACCACGAGGGTCACAAATCGGTTCTTGTTAGGGATGGATCGTAGAGTAATGTGGTCCAGAGCGTTGAGGCGTCCAATATTGAACCTCCTCATTGTTGCCTGCTGCAGCTTTCTAGTAACATTCCAAATGTTGCTGCTACTACAAATTTATCAGACTCGACATAAGCACCTCTGAACGTTTGCCCACCTGAAGTTTTCGGTGATTGTGTTGCGTCCATCAGCAAGGCTTTGGTTGACTAATCAATCCGACGAACACGACGGTCGCTCGGTAAATAACAAAATGCTGTCTGTATCGTTTTGTAAGAATCTTTTGCTGCTTTTTAATGTATTACGAGCTGCTGCAAATTCTGTTAAGATTTTTTATTTAGGTATTTTATTTTACTGATTTGTTGCCGAAAAGTGAGCGGCAGAAAATATGCAACCATGCTTTCCATTGCCACAGACAGAGCTGTCCGAACAGTGACAACTCTGACCAACCCGTCTGAGCTGGGACGTGGGCTAACAACTCGAGCTAGAGGCCACTTGTTTGGAGGATTGCGCTCTTCAGCCACAAGTATAAGAGCTCCTTCATTGATATTCTGCAATGAATGATGCCACTTCATGATGTCCTGCAGTCGTTGAAAATATTCAGCTGTCCACTTCTGCCAGAATTTCTCTTACACATGACGCAACAACTAATAACGTGAGAGTTGTGATGTATTAGATATATTTCTGGAACTCCGTCGATTGTTTCACCTGTGATGAAATGTCCAGGTGTGAACGCTTCGAAATCGCTGTGATCATCCGACAAGGGGCAAATGGAACAAGAATTGAACCAAAAATGTTGAAAATTGAGTAAGTAAGAATGGCATCGCCAAAAACCCGCTTGATATAAAATTCAGTCGATTTCGCAGCCGCTTCCCATTAGCTAGCAAATCTTCAGCATCAGCACCAATGAAATAGGTTCCACAATCGCTAGTTAGTGTAGGACATAGTATACCGCGACGTCCAGCAAATCTTTTATATGTTGCAAGAAGGTCTTCAGAAGAGTAGTAGTAGAAGAGGAGAGTTCAAGATGTACAACCGATGAAGCGAAGCATACACAAAAAATTAAATAACCTTTGTAGACTCTTACTCCTCTTCGTCTCCATGTTTTTAAAGAAAATGCTCCCGCGTAGTCCGCTCCTCAGTGCAAAAAGGATCGAGATTTTAACGTTCTATCGTTAGAAAGCTGGCCCAATAAGTGTTTGGAAGTGGAAGCAGGATGTCGACATATTATTGGATTAGGGCCTCCAATTATCCAATTGTTTCTTCTGGCAAAGCCGCCCACATATTCGGAGACTACCCTTAGAGTCGACACACGGAGTTAGATGAAAAGTGGACCGCTTCAACAAATCGGTTGGAGAAGAAAATGCTGGTTTAGTTCAGACGAAAATGTTAAATGTATGCTTATGATCCAGAAAAATGTATCTTATACAACGTCATCAAGTTCAAATAAAATTTCATGATAAGATTCTCAATACATATAACGTGTGTATGTATGATCTTCCTTGTAACGTTTTTTTATATACGAGTAATGCAATTTTATCCATGTTTTCATGTGACAGGGTCATTTGAATCATGAAAATTGAAAAAGATTTAAAGGACTCACAATTCTCCAAGCACTGCCGTGGAAACGTTGATCAAGAAATAGAGAAAGCGAAACATCAAATTATGAAATGGGCTCAACTTTATACTGTTTAAGTCTTTAAATTAGTCTCTTTAGTTTAGAACTAAATTAATTTAGTCAATTTTTGCCACATAACATAATGTTGATGAAATTTTTGGAATTAAAACTGAAAAAAAAATGTAAATGAATTTTTCCGGAAACTTTTGAAGGGTAGTGTATGTATTTAAACTATTTTCTTCATCTGATAAGGTTGTTGATAACTATAAATTTTATTAATTTTAAACTTTTTTTATTGAAAAACTGTGAAATTGTCCCTTTTTTGACAGTTTTTTCGTCATAAAATTCAACCAAAAGCTTTTCAGCTCTAAGTATGCAAATACGCTTCGAAGAAACTAAGTTGGGTTCGATAGCTTGAATTGTTATGCTTGCCGTACACACACGCACACGGACATCTTTCTAAAAACAATGGAATCCGACTCCTGGGATCTCGAAACGTAAAGATATGTAAACATTTTGAATTTCGAAAATCGAACCGATTACATGAACTTCCTGATTGGAAATTAAAAATTGGCTCTTTTTATTTTGTTCACAATTTTGTTTGTGATTAATTCCCCACAGCAATCAATCAAGTCATTTTGTGTCGCCTTGCTAATGTTGGAAGAGTTTTAAGTACATTCGTTTACATTGTCGAGCAGAATATCATCTCCAGCATCGATTTGAAACTTTAACAAAGCTCGGAAATTGCCTTCTCCAAATGAACCGACATCCCTATATCCTTCTAATGCTATGTTCCACATAATAGAACTGTTTTTATAATAGGTATGAGTTATCTACGATGTTCTTCCACAGTTTTTCTTTCCTTGTTGGAAAAGCGATTTTTATTTTCACCCATAGGGGAAGTGAATGTGTTGTTCTGATTATGGAATGAGCAAACAGTAATAATGCAGTCGGTATCTTATTGCTAGTGTTTTTTCAACTGACCTGTTTTATCTACGGGGGGCCCTTTTGGATCCTCCTTTGAGGCTGTTTGTCAATCAGGCTCAAAGATCGTTTATAGCTTCCGCCTGCACGTATGCAATTAACACAATTCCCCATTTTAACTCTGCCATTGAAAGAGCTGAATCCTGCAACCTCCAAAAATCATTCCGTTCAAACAAGTGGCCATCATTATCCCGTTCTTTACCAACGCACAGGCGAAATGTTGAAAATTAATCAAGCCAATTTGAACCACGCGCCAAATGGAAACAGAGTTTGCATTTATATTATTCACCCTCAAGGCAATGCTTAACCTCACAATTCCATTATGCAGCTTTCTCACCTAGCTTTCGTCGTCCACCTCCTAGGCAACCACATTTTAAGGCCTATTCCAACGTTCGTTCGTTCGTTCGTTCCTACATCAGCCACGAATAAACGAAGCCAATTCAAACAGGCTTTCCATTTGACAACCTCTCATAAGGAAGGCAACCATCCGTCGAAACGAAAGGAGCAAGCAAGCAACACGCCAAGTTTGACATTCAACGCATTCAACTTTATAGCCAAATTGTTCGAGTTCCTTCACGCTTCTGTGCATTTAAATTGGTTTGGAGTGCGTGCACATTAAGACTGTCATGAAAGAAGGTATACACTACAAGCTAACAGCGCGTTGGGGCTCATTCGCTAGCGAATTGCAATTAATGAGTGGTGACATCTGAGGATGGATAGCATCCCAGTATCCCATTCCACGTCCCGCCATCATAATTTCTATCTTTCGCTTACAACATGAACACTTTCAGATACAAAATTCAGGAGCGGAGTGCGGTTCGCTGGCGAGTATGCTATTTTCGTGTGAATGCTCACGTTTTCGACAGTAGCTGCCAAGTTTCCCGCTTCTTCTAATGAGAAGGAATTGATAAATAGAATTGAGGATAATGAGCTGATGGCCGCCGCACCGCGCCGGTAGATAGGCAGCCATGTTAAAGTAGTTTTGCATTTTTAGATCTTAATTTGCAAGATTTTGTGTCATTTTATCATGTGTGTTTTTTTTGCTTCGAAATGAAACGCAATCTTAGAACAAGGCGGACAAATTGTTAATATCGTAGTTTTACGATGGCATTAATGCGAGAAATTAATTTGAAAAATGTATCCTGTCACGAGGGGAATATTTTTTGTAGCTACCTAGCCGGTTGGCAATTTGGCATTCGCGTCGGCTGCTCTGGCTCTGGTCAATGTGCTAAATCGCTAATTGAATTAAATCGGATTAATTAAACGATCCAAGATGTTGGTATAATTGAGTTTTTAAATGCAATTAGACCGCACAGTGGTTGGAAATACATAAATGCACCGAGGTAATGGTGTGAACATTTTTTTTTTTAAATCCTAAGGCTAATCAAAACTTTTAGGTTAAGTTTTGAGGTGTCCTCTCCGAAAAAATTTCCGTATTATTCGCATTTATGGGTATTGACATATGTAAGAACTTAACAAACGCTATTGGAGAGGTGTACTATCTTAACTTACTTATTAGGTCATCGACCCAGAAGGATCTGAGCCAAAGCTGCTCTCTATCCTGTTCGCTTCTTTGTGAACTGATGGCTGGGATTCAAAGTTGTATCGTTTTCCGTTCGCTCTATATCCACATCACTGTACGCCGTTAAGCTCGCGGTTGTTCCGTTTCCTCCTTTGGCCCTTAATTTGAAAGAAAACCAATCTTCTGGCCTCTTCTATATGCAACGCGGAAGTTACATTGGATGCAAATTTTTTTTTCTTAAAATTTCATATCCTTGATTTTATCCTTAGCTCCTTAGAAGTCGTTACAGACCAAATCTTCGTTTCGACCCAATCGTGACTGAGAATCTTTATCTTCCATCACTCATTTGGCGTTTTTATTTTTTCGTTCAGATTAGAGCCTGAGTTTTCAAAAAAATATTCATGTTTTTTTTAGCTCAGACATGTTAGAACTCTGAATTCGTTTTTCTTTTTCCGTTCGGGGCATGCTAAGAGCGCACTCTATGAGCTCAGAAAAAATTGATCGAGTATTCAGAGCAAAAAGTTGAGCACGTCCATTTTTTTTATTTGACAGGAGGGAAAACAAACAAAAATAAAATCCAAAAAAATTAAAATGCAGCACGAGATTTGTTATTCTGGCGTAGAAGGATATAAAAATATAAAATATGTCTAACAATAAACAATAAACAATCTTATGCAATAAAACTTTATTATTTTGACAGCTTAACATATGTTTGCTAATCGAATGACAACTGTGTTTCAAAAACAAATCATAGCGCCCTGAACACGCTCAGTTCGGTGCTCGAGCTCTGTTCAGAGCTCTACTCTGAACTAAAAAAGAAAAACGCTATTGTATCACTATTATTATACATTTGACTCTAGAGATTTTGAGTACAATTTCAGAAAAGCTGAATTTGTGAAAATGAACTACTGCTTCACTGGTCAAATGTTCTTAATTGTAATAACGTAATAATAACGTAAGTGTTATAACGTTTTAATTGACTGTACATCAAAAACAACTAATAATGAAACCTTGAATGCAAAAAATATTTTCATAAGAGCTTCGAGTTTAAAAAACTTTATAACATTCAATGGGTACAAAGTGACTTAAAAACGAATTTTTGGATGTACTAATGATAATTCTACTCATAACCCTCTTGTTATAGCTACGTAGTTTGTTTTGTGACTTTTTCAAATCTCCTTCCACAAACTGTGATATTCCCAACTGTCTCGATGGAAATGACCATAAACCACTTGACCTACATTAATTTAAATATAACTACTGACACTATTGCGACATCTTTATCCAACCCTGATGACAACATAGCGTCAGGTCCACATGATGTTCCATAAATTGTTTTAAAAAAATGCACTGATCATTTGTCCAGTCCACTTTCTGTTTTGTTCAATCAATCTTTGTCTGATTGTAAATTCGCTATTGCCTGGCAGATACGGTTTATAATTCTTTAATTTAAAAAGGGTCGAAAAGATGACATCCACAACTATCGTCCGATCGAGAGACTGTCAGCGATATCTAAATTGTTCGAATATGTTTTGTGTTAATCACTGTATTTTAACGTTCAATCAATAATTGTCCCTTATAAACATGGTTTTTGTAAAGGTTACTCTACAACTTCTCATTTACTTGAACGCACACAATCCTGTGGCGAATCATTAAAAAAAAAAAGAAAAAAATTGGTTGCACAACAGCAACAGGGCCTTGCTTCACCATTTATGTGTGCGTCTTATATTTTTCGCAAATGGCGGAGTTGCCGTAGCTTTGGCCCGAGTTCAAATCCGGGTAAAAACATCTGGAATTTTGTCACGGCTCCACCTCTCCACTGACAATCACCCCAATAAGTATAAACTGTCAAGGAAAGCTTCTGGGGCCGTTTGGAGTCGGCAATAAACTGTAGATCCAACACCCGCCATTTAGTCGACTAATTTAAATCTAAAAATCAAGCAGATTGCATACTCACTGGTCTTAGTTAAGCTTTTGATAAGCTTTCCCACCGCACCTTACTTTAAATAAAATTGGTTTCAGCGCAAAGTTCTTAATTTGGCTTGAGTTATATTTGCCAAATAAATTATATTCTGTAATTTTTAATGGTTGTTACCCGAGCTATTTAACAATAAATTGTTAAATACCACAAGGTAGCCACTTCGGTCCGTTATTGTTGATTTTATTGATAAATTTCTTGCCTTCTATTTCTTATTTATGCTGACGATGTAACTTTCTTCAAGGAGATACATAACATTGGAGACTGTCATGATCAGTGTGATCTTGTTTGTTTGTTAGTTTTTGAAAGACAACAAGTGTAATGTTTCACCAGAATGTTTCGCATATAAATCAAAATGATCGACAATGTGTAATGTTCATACTATTTCGGTTTTAGGGACTGTGTTGGATCAGAAACAAGAGTTTAATGAGCACATCAACATAATTTCCAATAAAGCGAACTTAATGCTTGGTTAGATTGAAAGAGAGTCAAAACAATTTAATGACCCTTATGTTGTTTAAGCAATTGTTCAAAGCATTTAGCCGTGCGTTTGCTTGTCAAGTGTGGTCTCCTCACTACAAATGCCATATCAAAAGGGTTGAAGGAGTTCAAAAAAAAATGTTTGAGATTTGCCTTGCTCGTAAGACCCGTATAATCTCCCACTTTATAAAAGCAGATTTAATCTTGTAGATTAAGTCTGCATTGCAAGAGCCTTAGTGGCTTCTTTTTTCAGGTTATCTACCTTAATAATTTCCATAATGCAGAAGCCATAACATTTCCGCCGAACCTGCGAGTTAAAATTTCTTAAAGAAGCGTGAAAAACGGTCCTTCACTTATCTTCTGTGGTTATTCCCCCAAAACCTTATCATGGAACTGTAGAATAATGGACAATTGGGTTCCCATATGATTGTAGGATCTTTCCTCTTAACAGCAATAAACGGGCAAAGACCGAGTTGCTGAGAAAAGTGTCGAATCGATAAATTTCGGTCCTCAGTCACACTCACCTCAACCGAGGCGATGACTTGTCTGGTATGTCACCAATGGATTTGAATTTGAGCACCATGTATTTGGCGTATTTCTCTATAAACCCGAATTTTGAAAAATCAATTTCGATACTCTCAAGAGACTGCATGGTAGTTCTCCAAAGTAAAGTCCAAGACACGCGACAAGTCTAGCCCAAATAAACCATTCACAAGTTCTATACCTCTTTAAATAATACCCTTTTTATTTATATTAGCCCCAAGCTAACTCGAAACAAGTCTTAGAAACAATTTTGGTCCATAAGGAAAAATCATGATCCAAATCCGCTGTTGCTGAATATTTACATCACTTATTGTGTTGTGGGAGGCATTATCCTGTCCCCTCCCACTCTATTCAATTTAATTAGTTTCGAAATCGGGAAATAATAACAAGGTGTCCGCATACCGCGGTTCGAAGGACATTAAAGTTACGCTCCACCAACTGCCAACTTGTGAACATATGAATACATATTCATATTATAAACGCCGACGCTGATTAATACTGTGTACTCTGGAGGTTGTCGTAACGAATGGATGACACTTCGAAAAGCCATAGGTCAGGGGCAGTAGCGACAATTCGGATTGCATAACTCAACAGCAAGCTGTGTTGGAAAGCCGACCGGATTCATGGCTTCATATCCTGCAGGATATTTTGCGCCTCGCCGAAACTCCTTCGTGGTGTCAGATAAGCAATATAGTTTACTTAAACGCTGGCTGGCCTGTTGACGGGCTTAAGTATGTATGCAAGCCCTTCATTATTGGTAATCGGTTTGATGGTTGGTTGGATAAAGGGTGCCAGTAGATTGCAATCCAATATGTTTAATTGCTTCCTGCGGCAACAAACTTGCAAAGTGCATCATGCAGTCCTCATTTATGTACATACATGTTTGCACAATCAGGCGGAGATATGCGGGTGTGTTGTCTTAATGCCTCGTTTGATATAGCCTTGGTGTGAGGCAAATTTGCCTTCCTCTGGAGCTTAATTAACAGATTGAATGCCATCGATGATTAAATGGAGGCGTTCGCAGGAAACCTTTATATAACTTAAATGTTTTTTTTTGTATAGATTGCCTTTGTTATTTTTACTTAGCAAATGACCTTAAGATAAATTTTGATATCGAATCACCGGTAAGACATCATTTGGAGCGTTGCAAAGATCTCGAATTTTTTTCACATACTTAAGTAAAAGCTCTATCGCATGGTTCAGATCGTAGCTTTGAAATCAGTATTTTGTCGAAAATCGAGATCCGATCAATTTACAGCCTTCTTGACCCAACGCTCTGTGTTATTTCAATTTCCACATCATCTACAAAAAGCTAAGAAATCAGAACCCAATGCAGCAAACACTTCAACAATTCCACCCATCAGTCAGACTACTTTCGTTGGTCGACCAATCTAATGATAACACCATTAATTTGATCCCAATGGCAAATGGTGACGTGACCAGATTCGAAAGACAAGATCACATTAGGATTCAAACCTGTGACTTCTCAATTGAAGCAATTGAAAAGCAGGCGGTCAATTGACTACTCCACCCAGCCGATGCGATTATCTAGGATTCGATCCTTTGGCCTATGAATTGATCCAATTTAAATGCGGCGCTCAACCTAGCCGTTTCGTGAACCTGTTGCCATTTAGAAAACTGTACTGGACAAATAAGAGAACGAATATATTAAAATGCAAATAGTTCTTGCGTCCCATCCATCCATTTGGTTGTTCAATTAATTTTTTCGAATTCTGTTTCACTAAAACGCAAATTTTTAAACCGAAAATTGAAAAGTATATTTTTGAAAATTGCAAAGTTTTATTAGTTTACAAAGACTTGTTTTATTGCGTTTCACGAATCAAATAATCTTTGAATAAAAATTGTGCGAAACCTTTCAATAATAAATATGTAAGGAAAAAAAATCATTTGCATGAATATATTTTGAAAATTAAAATTAATCGTTTCGAAGCACACAAAGAGTAGGAAAATCGGCAACAAATTTTTAAATATGCAATAAGTTATCAACAGTCGAAAACTTTCCGCTTGACAAATACTACTAGTGAGTATTTTTTTTACGAAAGTGGACATTAGATAGAGTTAAATGCGGGAAAAATAAGTAATTAGACTCGAAGCTGAATACGGATTTAGTATAGCTACAGATGCAAAAAATGGTAAATTACTTGCGAACACATCATTGGTTAAAGTTTATCCATACTTAAGACACAGTTTTGGTAGCCAAATTCCCAAAATAGTTTTAAATTCATTACATTATCGGACTTTCCAGCTGCGCTTATTAAGAGGCAGTTTGGCCGATTGCCTCAGTCCGTTTGGCTAGCAACATCTGTGAGTAAACTTAATTAAAATTAACCTCTATTTTTGTCTTTTCAATAACTAAGCTCACTTTAAAAGTTATCCTTGATATATTCTTTGAACGCTTTCGTTTTTCTAGGCAAGTTTTGACTCGCCTCGTAGTGGCATGATCATTTTTTTTTATAAATTTTCACTCCTCTTCTTTTAGCCGCAACTCAGCAACTCGGTCTTTGTCAGTTTATTGCTGTTAAAATGAAAGATCATGCAACTGTAAGGGAACCCGATTGTGCAGCTTTTGTAGATCATTGGCTGGAAATCGACTGTTGAGACGAATTTTGACCGTCTATCACAGAAGTTTCATTTTTGACTAAATGGGGAGGTTAGCTCGATTTAGAACTGAAATGACCTGCTTAGGTCTACTAAAACCCTAAGCAAATTGCCGAGCGAAGACAATTCTCTCACTGGTGCGGGGGCTCATATATTTTTTTTAGACTGACGGTGCAAATATTGAGCTATGTTAAGTCACTCGTATATGATGATAAACAAGTCTTCAGTTGATGACTTACAAAGTTTCAATGACTCACTTGCTTGTGGCATGATCATTTCTTCTTTTACATTTTTACTCTTCTTCCTTTTTACCTGTATAATTTACTATTAGTCTCAGACCCGGGTTTGTAGCCTCTTAACTTCCCTTGCATATTTGAAATTTTGTAAGGCTGTACCGCATTTTTTAATATTGGGTTGGCAAGAAAGTAATCACGGTTTTTTTGTAGTGAAATGCAATTCTTTTTTTTTATACACACAATAAGCTTCAATCATTTATTTATATCCTTCCGCTGTTTTTTGGGAACTTCATGATTCCGTGCTAATAGAACTTCTGGACCTTTTTAGCACAAAATTGGACCAAATCGATTACTACTCAGCATCATTGGTTAAAGTTCTAATATTCAAATAATTCTGCAAACTTCGAAACAAATGAAAATCTGTTGGAGCAGATGGGGCTGTATGGTGGATGTGACATCACTCCTCAACCAAGGTTCAATAATTTTTGCACGAGTTACAAAAAATGTGTGTGGTCTTCCCTTATCATGGTGAAACACGTCCTCCTTACAACTTTCCTATTCTGCCGTTTTGATCCGAATTGATCGTTTGGTCACATGGAAGCAGCTCAAAAAACACAACACTTTTATAATTCCACCAAATTGACAAAATAAGCTTTCTATGTGGTTTAGAACTCAAATATCTAGCGTATAAAGGAGTTGCTCGCATATTTTGCTTCATAGTGCAAAGTTGTTACACACGTCGCACTTTCACTTTTCCAAAAGTCTTTTTTTGCAAAGTAGCAATGTGACATAGTGTGCTGGTAACGGAATCGTGTGGACAGCCAAGTCCAGCTCGTTCCAAAGTGGCGCAGATTCTGCGCAGTCAGAATGCATATTGACACTGAGCCTCGGACTATTGGTCTAATTGTAACTTAAGTATCTCTCCGAGCTGCATGGATTTTCTAACGACGATGCAAATAAGACCCCTTTTTCCGACTGAAAAACATTACTCACGTTTTGTCTCCTTTCAATTGTATTTTCCACTTGTTAAAATCGTTTTCTATTACTCGCTTCGTTAAGATTCCTCTCGAATTCAGTTGCAATTGTCTCCTGCCAAGCTACATCCAATGACGCCATTCATTTTGATTCAATTTTGATTCCCTTGATGAGTTTATTCATTTATTCGACTACGGCATTCCTAATTCAAGTTTCCCGCTGTTTTATGTACTCCAACACAGCATGGGTACGTGTAATCAAACTGAAAAGAAATTGCTCAAAAGCGACTACAGGCTGCCTGGTTATGCATGCCCAAACTATGTTTGAGTATTTTGCGCGTGGAACATTGTTGATTCATTTTTTATTTTTTTATTTAAGCCAAGTCGAATATGCCCGAACATAGCAATCAAATCATTTTAATTTCGCTTTCCCCCATTACCGATTGCCACTCACATTGGCAACTGGCAATCATAATCTCTGATATACACATCATCAAAGTAATAAAGCCAAATTGAATCTAAATATTTTCATTAATAAACGTTTACGAGGAAAATCGCGATCAAAACCATGCAACGCAACCATTTAATAGGATTGCCTGGGAGGCCACAAAATGAATTTTCAATCATCCAGGGCACGTCTGCTGATCATCCGATAATCACTCATGATTTTATCTGTTTGGAAAATTATTTTTTATTGTAAACAATGGTTAATGATCTCGGCGGCGCGGCATAGTGATGGGATATTGTATTGCGCTTTAGTTCTTCAATGGAGGGGAACAGTGTGAACCAAAAGTATGCCGACGACTTTGATTTTGTTATTAGCGTTTGTTTTAAAGGACCATTAAATGATAATTACTAATTTTTTTTACAATGCATATTTATTTATAATTACAGGCTAGGAAAAAAAGCTGAAGGATTTGTGGAGCTTTATATAAATAGAGACAAGTCATGAGATATCGTCTCTCGAAAACCCAAATCTTTTCCACCAAGCTTGCTCCCACGTTGAACCACACGGCATCAAGTTGGCTGCTGTGAAACAGTATTTTTTTGTCCGGCCATAGACCGCTTTGGCTCTGGCTAGATCAGGATCTATACTTTTATTAAGAGTCCTGTACCGAGTGGTCTCGCACTTTTGGAAATTGATCTTCAACTTCCAATCGTCGCAATTTCCCTGAATCTTTACGAAGTTTCGTTGCAAAAGTTTTTACAATGACCTGTTTCTTTGGACTTCACTTGTACGCGATCAATTCATCTGCGTACGGTGTGGAGTGGCGGAGAGGGCCTACAAGATCACTCGTTAAGATCTTAAATAAAATTGGCGGAATAGCCACACCCTGTTGTATATCGTTGTTAATTTCAAAAGTTCTAGCAGACGTCACATTGCCATTTTTCATAATAAACTGTCTGCTGGTCTAACTTGAAAAAGAGCCCCTGAAACCATACGATGTAAAAGGTCTTACCTTTGTTCCATATGATATCCGATACCAGTTTAGACGCAGGTTGTATGGTATCATTCCAACTCTCAAACCAAATTTGTTATCTGGGATAATATTTCCAAACTCTATAATTACCATTCCTGAAATCAAATTAAAGCTTTTCCTATTTCATCAGGATGCATCTGCATTGATGTAAGCTAATGTCCTTGGAATTAACATGGATGAAAAATCAAAATTGTCCGTTAAATCATCGGAAACGGTAGTGTAATTAATGATCATCTCTCTGTTAACTGCATCGGAAGCCACCTAAGGCAAACATCACCCAAAACATCGGGGGGTTCACTGATCTTGCAGGAATACAAGGTTTTGAAATATTTCCAACCTGATTTTCAGGATTCATCTTCTACCACTTTTTGTCCAAAATCTTTCTTACCCACAAAGATTTCCTTTGATTTATTGAACAAATTAATTAATCCACATTCATATACAAAAAAATGGATTCACAGCTCTGGAAATTAATATTCAACTTCTTATAGTCGCAACAACGTTGGAACTTATCGAACTCATGTTGTAATTGTTTTACAATGACCTCGATCCTTGGATTTGGTCAAAACAATGTTCGAAAAATTTGCTAAGACTGCTTATTTTTATTTAGGTTCTACCAAAAATTGTTCTAGAAACTCATTAAACTTAACACGACCTCGTATAACTAGCATGCTCGTATAACTAGCGGCGTCAATATTTATTTATATATTTTAAGTGGCGTTGTGGACAAGCAAGATCGAAAGTTGCGAACATCGGATAGACCAAATTATCTGCGAGTTATTGAATGCAAGCCCTGCTGTAACTTTGGTTATTTGGAAGCAAAAAAGCAAAACAAGTCTAGCAATTCAAGTTTCAGCATAAGGTATTTTCTTCTGGATTGGTCAGAACGCGACTCAAGAGAACCCTATTTAAACACAAAAAAGATTATACATCCTTTATGTCAAAAAGAAGTTTGGCACCTTGATAAAACGTTGCACTATTAGTTAAGTGACCCCCAGACTGCCGATCGCCTCTAACGAGTACTGTAGGAATTGTCAAGATGAAGCCAACGCATGACTTCAATGTAAATGCCCCAATCTTCGACATATTTCTGAAAGATAGTACTCTCCGCACGATTCCTTTCGAGTGTTCTATAAGTCCATTAAACTTTCTTGATATAAAATGTGACGACGAGTTCAAAACCGGACTTAATGTCAGGATTCTCTACAATCGCTTTTCCGACCTTATAACAACATATGGGCCAATCAAAGTGTTGTGAAGAGGTCAGCGTCTTCACATTCTGGCAGAAAATATTCAATGACCGTCATTGAGTATGTTCTTTTTACGATATCTTCATCTTACCAACCATCCATAAATATTAAAATTATATATCTTGCAAATCCCACTGGAAAGTTCCAAAGCACAACTCTACCCTCAACAACTGTCAAATTTTATTTGACAAGCAGCAATTTAATCAACATGGAGACGTTTAAGAATAAGAAGTGGCTGCACTTTTTGTTACCACTGTAAAAAGCCGACTTATTCTTCATTGATTGATATACAGCTACTCAAATAGTTCCTCCGCTGTGGTTCATTTATAATTAGAAAATTATTTTGATCTTTAGTGTGCGTCCCTGAACGCGTTTTTTTACCCATATCCACGCATCATAAAAATAATGCTTCAGAACATAAACAATTAGTGTAAGCGCTCCATAAACCGAATTCTAAACATTCCGGGAAAGTGATGTTTTTCGTTCGTCATTGTTGTTGGATTTATGTATGTGCTCCTGTGTGGGGGAAAATAATTATCATTCCTGGATTCTTTTTTCGAAAGGGGATGTTTATGATTTACTTAACTTCAAAATTGTTATCTCGTAAACGCATTCAATGTTTGTGAGGGCCCAGCTATACGCTCAAAGAGTGTCATGACTTTTATGAGTTTGACTGTGTTGATGTTGATGAAGTTGAAGATAAAAGGGTGGGCCAAGCGTACATTATGCATTTATTAATTACTTGAGAGAAGTATGTAGTTTCAATACAAGTAGTTTGGTGGTGACTTGAATACGCATTTAGCCCTTCCATATACGTACTGCATGCGAGATATGAACAATATTTGAAGAAAGTAAAACTTCTTTGAAATTCGTCAATCGATGGTTTAAAGTGCTTGAAAAAATCTACGGTTGAAGAATGCAGAAATTTATGTAGAAGAACACAGAATTTGTTTTTAACGGTTTCTCCATGTCAAACAAAGCAGGTCAATTATTAAGGCAATTAAGTTATAAGTGCGGTCTTTATTGAGCCGCAGGTGTCAAGTTTTTTTGTAACGCAGGAAAGTGGAGTATTAACATACTTTAAACATACAGTGTGTGACAAAACTAAAGCAGCTTTTAGTATTCTATCTGTCTTTCTAATAGGACTACCGGTTGAAAATGTCGTTATTGCAGACAACTTCATATCTATTACTCTGAGGTGAATTTTGACCATGACCGCTGTCACATCAGAAACTTCATGTGATTATCTAATTATTTCAGTCTAGGTTATTTGTCATTAGCGAAAACACACAAGTTTTTGAAAAGCCGTAAAATGTCTACATGACTGCCATCAAAACAACATTTGCGGGAAGTTTTAATATGATTCATCCTTTAAAGAAAAAAGCAACCGAAGCGCATCAATTGCTTACCGAAGCTTACCCGGGCTATACTATAGACGTTAGAATGTGTCAGCGGTGGTTTAAGCGGTTCAAAGATGGTGATTTCGACACCGAAGACAAAGAACGACCCGGCCAGGTGAAAAAGTTTGAATACCATGAATTGGAGGCATTGCTCGATCAAGATCCGTCACAAACGCAAGAAGAACTTGCAAAATCACTTGGCGTCGCTCAGCCATTCCGATCGTTTGAAAGCAATGGGAATGAACCGAAAGGTAGGACATTGGGTGCCGTATGAATTGAAGCCACGAAATGCTGCTTTAACACCACAAAAAGAAGTCTTTTTTTTCATCGAATCGTCACTGGTGATGAAAAATGGGTACATTACGATAATCCAAAACGTCGGGCAACGTATGGATAACCCGGACATGCCTCAACATCGACAGCCTGAAGGTTATGCTGCGCATTTGGTGGGACCAGAAGGGTGTTGTGTATTATGAGGTGCTAAAACCGAATGAAACAATCACAGGCGAGGTCTACCGACGACAATTGATCTGTTTGAACCAAACACTAAATGAAAAACGGCCGAAACGGTCGCAAGACACGATCTAGTTATTTTGCAACATGACAATGCTCGGCCACATGTTGTCAAAACTTACGTCAAAACTTACCTTGAAACGCTCAAATGGGATGTCCTACCCTACCCGCCGTATAGTCCAGACCTTGCGCCATCCGATTACTATCTCTTCCGATCGATGCAACATGGCCTGGCTGACCATTTCGATGATGTCAAAAAATGGATCGATTCGTGGATTGCGGCCAAACCGGTCGAATTTTTCAGATAAAACAAAAAAACAAAAATGTATCGAAAAAGGTATAACTTTTAAAGCATAGAGACACTTTGAAAATTCTTTCTTAAAAAACATTAATTTTAACTAATTTTAAAGTAATTTGTTATTTTAAATTCATCGAAAACAAAGCCATTTTTTTATTAGTCATTGACAAAACTTAAGCAAGTTAACAATTATAACAAATAAGAAAACGATAGCGACTATTATACAAAATTAGTGGACCCAAAAGACATTGCCATGTCCAAACGTTAGCTTGCTGCTAAGTGACATTTTACATTGAGTTTTACTCTCGGTGATTGACTTGTCAATGAATTAATTATGAAATAAATATTGGTGAGTTTATCCAAACTATTTAGGGACCCACTTCAATACACACAAAAGCTTGCATCGAAATCGATCCAGTCGTTTAGAAGAAGTTCAGTGTGACGATGTGTTCTTGCCCCTTCCAGAAACTCTACACTATTTTTTAAGAGACAGTGCATCTACCTTACGGAAAGACCTAATACGACAATGTCAGAGCCTCCAGGGCTTATTGGGTTTTGAATTATCCTTTGCCATTTCAGTAGCTTGATGGCGAGTTCAGTGAATGTGCATTGAAATTCACTCAAAAACCACTGAATGATTATTTTCGAATGCATTTCCTCCAAATTGAAGATAGATTGTACGAGACCCATGGCCGAATCCTGGAGTAAGTCTTCAACTCTCATGTAGTTTTCGAGTCTGATCCTGTTATCATTTTGCGTTGGGATCAAACCAACGACACTTTCACTAGTGGTCGACCTGAAGTCTAGTCTGAGCGGCCTTGCTGTAGAGATCACTGTATCGGCTTGTCATGCTCACTGGCAAAACACTGACAGAGTGATGAGCCATGGTCCAAAATACAACCTTCGAATATATCAACTTATTTCGAATAAAATACTATGAAAAATAGTTCCCAACAACAAAGTGATCTTATAATGGTTCCGTTTTTTTCTTTTGAGGAACGAATCCTAAAAAAATTTGACCGCTGCCAGTCAAGGAATCTCTCTGAAATAACAAAACCCATGAGTATCTTTTACCAAGTCTCAAGATGAAGCATTTTCCTTTTCTCATACCTACATAAACAACAAGGAAGTGAACATCAATTATTTCTACCTACCGCATGCATAATCATAAACTTTATGGATTCAATCAAAAAAAAAATGCATTTCAAAATCACAGCTCAACACTGATGTAAATAAATTGATCGTAAAGTCTGAAATAACAAAATTATCCTCGATGATCTCAAAAATACCACTCAACGAGACCAACAAAGTTGTTAAAGAGGAATTTTACCACAAAATCCGAAATTCATCTTGTGAAATTCAAAAATATTTAAATTAACTTTTAAATAATCAGGAAATGTTGCACCATTTCATCAGTCGTCGGGGTAGCCCAGATATTCCCTCGCAATTAATTGAACTCTCATAATTAAGCAATTAGCGGCGAAAGGTGATTTCCCCATCGATCATATCCATAAACATCAACCCCAAGCATCGCAGCAGCATCGAGCTCCTCGGATCCTCACTCTCACTTGGCACAAACATAAACTTCCTGTGCGAACGACACTCGTTTCATTTTACTGCATTACATCGTCGTCGTCACAGCATGAGATGTGAATATCTGTTGGGCTGCCACCAGCCGAAGAACTTCCCAGGAAACTCAAAAAAGAAAAACCTCTCCGCGCAGTCACACTGCTGGCCATAAATAGACTTTGGGGCTTAATTGCCAAATGCCAAATATGAAAACGTACAAAGTGTTAATTATTGAGTTTTCCATTTTCATTCGAAAATTGCCACAATCCGGCATAGTGACGGGGGTCGGAGGCATGCAGACATAGTGCCATGGGTCGGTGGTGCTGCAGAACGTAATCCGTCTACTCGTCGTTTGCAACATCGTAAAAGACTCAGGATCAACTCATGCGTTATATTATTTGACACTAATTGCTGTGATAACATTGGGGCCAAGTGATGTGCTGCGGCCTGGCGTTCGGTTCGGTTCGGATCAGGCATAAGGAGACATATTACATGCGTGGCGTATTACCTCCAAGCTGTGGATAAATACAACGCCCCATTTCGATACAAGTATTTTATGTACAGTGAGAGCTCTCGAATTAGATACATTTTAAAGTTAAACATTTTTGTAGTATTTTTTTATGCACTTGTACAAAAAAGGCTATTGAAAAAAAATTCTGTTCGATATTTGATACGAATATGGAATGTTATTTAATTTCAATGTTTGCATCGACAAGCTTGACAGTAGTCCATCCTTGAGCGCCTGATCTTGAATAACTCCGCACAAAATGCATTGGCATCAAATCACAGGTCCGTTGCGGCCAGCCAACAGAACCAAAATGACTGATAATGTAATAAAAAATGCAGCAATGCAGCTGCTCCGTTCAGCGCACAGGTCGAACTCGACAATGTGGTTGGTTATCAATCAGAAAAGCCATCTTCCGAACTATCTTCTCAAGCTTAAGTTTACCAACTTCAGCCGCGGCCTTAGTTCGACCAATATTTTTTTTTTAAATGCGCAGAGATTTTCTCAATATTTTGATTCGAAGAAGCAACCAAAAGATGGTCCAATCTATATTTCATTCTTAAGGGTTAATTAATCAGAATAGACAAATCTTATTGCTCTCAACATTCGCTGCTCTTCGCAGGATTACAACGATCTACTTGCATTTTACCAACTTCGATGGCCCTACAGTTCAGATCGAACCAACGCACAACCAAGAAGTCTTTCCAGCCAACTCTCGTGATGGCTGCCTACACTGTCTTCACTAAGTTTGAAGGTAATGCCCAAACTGGCAACATTCACATCGCTATACGGCCCAATCAACTGTTCTTTAAATCCATTGCAGCTCACTCGATAAAATCCGAGGCGACCAAAAATCACTCGAAGAATCTTTTTCTCGAAGTGGCCATGCGACAGCATAACCGGATTAAGAACACGCCACTTCGACTTACCTTTATCAAGCGCTTTATAGTATAATCCTTAAAACGGATGTTCGGTCTCTCGCGAGACTATGATTCGAAGGTCATCTGCTCTCAATAGTGTACTTGTAGACCAGTTTTTTCGTCCTTCGTGTAAGGAGCATAGCAGCAACGGTTATCTAGGTTTATTTTTCGTCGAATCTCCACTATGGTGTCATTTGTGGGTAAAATTTTAATTCCGAGGTAGATGAACTCAATTACCACCCCAAAATTGTAGCTGTCAATCGTGTCTTTTTTTTTGTCCTCATTGATTCTAAGAACAACCTGGTTTGCCTGTTCTTCAATCGCCGCAAATGCTTCAAGTACGCCTGTTCCAAGACAAGATTGAAAAAGTCACTTCACTGTGCATCTCCTTGCCGAAATCAGGGGAATGGTGGGTATTTGTGCAGAGGTTTTGGATCCAATCTGCATGGTACATCGTGTATTTTCGTCGTACGACACAACCGGATCAGTTGTCCTGGGATACCGAATTCAGCCATCACGTTGTGGAACTCTCAGCGATGTTTCGATAAATAGTTGGTTGCTCGAAACTCTTAAGCCGAATTCACAATGTCGCGTTGGCGCGCGCGTGCGTTAATGGGCTTTATAAAGACTTTACGACAACTTCTGCCATACGCGACTCAAAAATTTGCAATCCGAAATGTCGCTTTTGAGCATTAGGGCGTGGAGAGGTTATGAATCAAATTGCCTCAATTTCAATTTCCTCAAATTTTAAATAAACAAATTCGGCGCAGAAAACAGACAGTAGACATCTACTCCCCTTTATTTTTATTACCCTCTGCCGCAATTTGCGCCCACTTTTATTCGCTTTTGTTGACGTTCCTATAACCCCAAGACTTGGTCTTATACAGGAAATCTCTATCACGTACTAAATTTATTAATTTTTCTTCAAAAGAAGAAGAAGAAGAAGAAGCTTGTTATTTTAATCAATTTGAGAATATTTCGCGCCAAGAGAAAAAAAATTATTATATCAAAAGAGCGCCAATTGATACCCGTCAAAAGTGCGCCTATGTAGAGGGTAGGTCTACTTATACGTTTTGAAAGCGTTTACGATATTAACGGTCTAACGCGGCTACAAAGCGAAAGGAACATTTCGGATTCCCCCATAAGAGCCCATTGTTTCTACTAAGCATGTCAAATAACGCGCGCATTAAGGTCTTTTCGGGATTTGGCGTAGGGTCAAAATTTGGTCTAGATTTTATTTGCCGGACAAGAAGCCACATTTTAGTCATTCACACAGTACACTGGAGAGGATCTTTAAAGCAACTCTTATCGGTAGCGATTTTTTGTGATTATTTAAAAAACAAAAAATTTTAACTTAAACTTATTGCGCAGGACTTCACTGTTTTGTCATAATGTACACAACCTTTTAATTGGCACTAAAAATGTCGTCACCACAAGGAAAAGGAGTACACGTCCTGGATTGTGTATTTATCTGTTACTAGCGTTAACATAATCATTTCCGTTGCTAACACGAAAAACTCGTCTTTAAAAAAACTATTCTCGCAATTGAAACGTTCAAAATATAAAAAAAAAACCCACACGTACTTACACGTACACAACGAGGACATTCCAAATAAATGGTATGTGCAAATTTTCAATCGGAAGCACGCCGGTAATTAGAGAAGGTGAAGAAAATATTCATGCAGTAGCGGTAAATTGAATTAATTTTCAATTAGACAGATTAATTGTCATATCTAATTAATTTATCACCGTCTCATGTGAGCCAGTCATAATTGGAAAGCACTTTGAATTTTCTGCACACAGTCAAAATGCAAATTAGTCCAACAATTCATGATGAGTAACGAGTTGTTGATTTATCATTGAAGGATAATAGATTGGTTAAAGCTTATCGATAATTGGGAATGTGTTGATAGTCTGAAAAAGGTTAATAGGCAATCAATCGATTGATTGTGTATAAAGTAATAAAAGAAGCTTGTCATTGTGGAAACAAAACTCAGAAATATCCTGAAGCGGTCCAAACTTCCCAGTCACAGCAAAACGACAATAAAGTAAAATAAACCTCTGTAATACACAGGACACTTAATTTTTTTCATATTGTCATATCATGAGTATTTTGTTGGATCATTTGCAAGTGGAATAAAGCCAATCATATGAAAACATCAAAGAAAAATTGGTTTGGGTGCGAGTAGGTCTGCCCAAACCATGAACTTCCCATTTGATTATAAACAAAAATATTATCGCTCTGTTAGAAATGTTAGATCTTCTACTCGAAGAAAGAAAGAAAGATTTCATTGTCTCTTGGACAATGAAATCCTCAGCTTCTGCAGATATGAGGCCATTTAAAGGGTTTGCCATCTAACTTTTTTTTTTCAACTAGTGCTTATTTCGTGAATGGTAACACTTAGCTCATGTCTGATTTGACAGATAATTAGTTTTATCCTTCCGCTGAACGAATATGTTTGTGTATACGCTTGAATATCGCTGGGAAATATTGCGACATTACTTTGAAAATCATCGTAATGTTGCAGAATGTGTGGGAAAATTGCGTAGGGATTTTGGAAGAAGAGAAGCACCGTCAGTTACGTATGTTCGTTATCTTGTGAAAAAAGTGAAAGAAACTGGCATCCTCATCGATAAACCAAAGCGTGAAAAGCCAAAAACAGTGCGTATACCCGAGAATATTGCTGCTGTGGCAGAAAGTGTGCGTGAAGCGCCATCAACATCAATTCACCGTCGTTCTCAACAATTGAACATTTCGGAGACCTCATTGAGACGAATTTTGCATAAACACCTTGGCATGACGCCATACAAAGTCCAATTGGTTCAGGAGATGAAGTCAACTGACCATCCAATGCGTTTTCGCTTCGCTAAGTGGGCCTGCGATCGACTTACAGAAGATGCCGATTTTGCCAAACAAGCAAAATTGTCGCATTAAGGGCACAGAAAAGCCGCACGCATGCATTGAAAAGCCGATGCACCCAAAACGAGTCACTGTTTGTTGCGATATCGGCAACATTTGGTTTCAACAGGACGGCGCTACGTGCCACACAGCCGAAGCTACACTCGATGTTTTGCGCCCTTTTTTGAAGATCGCATTATCAGCCGCAGAGCTGATATCGTTTGGCCACCTCGGAGCTGCGATTTGACATCGTTGGACTATTATTCGTGGGGTGCCCTCAAAGATAAGTGTTATGCCGACAAGCCAGAGACAATTGACGCTTTAAAGGAGAATATTCGTGAAGCCATTGGTGAAATACAGCTGCACACAATCGATAATGTGCTTAAAAATTGGACCGATCGTGTAGGCTACTGCATGGCCAGCCGAGGCAGCCATTTGATTATTTTCCATTATTAACCGGAAGGATTGTACTTTCATATAAAAAAAAAAAATTGAGAAAATATTCAGTAGTTTTTTTTTATAGCTTTTTCAAAAAAAAGTTATTTGACGGACCCTTTATAAAGAGCCAAAGGATTTTGTTTTATATTTTTAATAATACACCAAAGGCTCTGGTGTATCTTAAAGTGATTTCAAATACGACTTAAATGAATTATCTGTTTCTAAGACTGCCATTTGATTCTTTGTTTCTTTTTTTTTTAATACTTCTTTGTCTTCATAGTTGAAGCCAATTGCTTGGTACCTTTTCGTCTAAGAAAAATTGCAATGTCGGATTGCAGATTCTCTCGAATTTCTTTTAATAATATGAAGCCCTTTTATCAAACTCTTTGCATTATCAAGACAAAAATTAATTTAAAAGACTCCATTTTCATGAAAGTTTTGAGTCAAGATAGTTAAAAAGCATGTAGCTCCAGTCGAGAGCTGGAAAGTGTTGCTTTTGATCAAAAGGAAGGGTTCAGTAACTGGTTAAAAGAACCTGTTCGGTCTTTAAGGGGATCACATCTAGTCCGTTTTTTTGTTTTGCAGTCTTTTATAGTTCCGCATGTCCGACTATCTTTATATACTTTTCTGTGAATACCTCTCTGATTTGGTCCAAAAATATGAACTCTGTGTCGAGGTTTCGTTTACAAAATCAGTGGACACTACATTTGCGCCATCATTTGTTAATTTGGGTAAACGTAAACAAAATCACTTGCTCTTCACGGTGGAAAAACAATACGAAAACCAACATTACAAATTCGAAGGGGTACGCCTTTAATACAAATGAGTTGAAATTCAAAGTCTGCAGTGAAGATGCTTCATAGTCTTGTAGTACAAACAAACAGATAAGGAGGAAAATAGAGGCCAATATCGAAAGATAAACTTTGATAATACTTCAGGTAGTCTATAAATGTCTTGATTGACTTTAATACCCAAGGCTTAAATGTTATATTATATGCATACAATTTTGAGAATATAATCAAAAATGAAAAAAAAAAATTATATGAATCTCTCGAACAAAATTTGCTGTCCGGAAACATATCTACAACTACCCAAGTGGCGGACACTGCGGTGTAAAAGAAAAGACCTATCATCAGGAGACATTCCATCCTTTCGATGAAGCTCACAATGTCTTTAGCATTTAACATTTGATTATGATAATAATAAAATATTTACATTAAAACTTATCGAATCCTTGGTCCATGATCCCCCGGGGGCTGAGATGGTAATGGTTCGATCGTTGGCTTATTGAGGTCTTCCACGTCCACATTAGGTTGATTTTGTAGTCTTTGCATGATTTTTCGGTTTAGTTGTAACATGTTTGTAACCTCTCTATTGGGATTGTCCGTGCGTTTCCATATCACAGGGTGTTAAGGTTAAACACTTCTTCTCACTTGATAACGAACAAGCTGTTTTTTTTTCTGAATGATGGAATTATGTTCATATTGTAAAAAAAAAAATAGGATAAAGTTAATAAATGCAACTTTTATGACACCCAAAGGGGGGTCATAAAATTTACCTAGTTTTTTTGTCTCACTTGATGACGAACAGTTGCTTTAACCCATTACCATGTTTTAAATCAAATAAAAGGAGACTTCGAGTATAAGTGAGCTCATTTCAAGAAATAACTTCAAATAATCCACAACTATGGGTAAAGGAAAATCAGTCTTAAGCTCCCCCGAAATACCGACAACGAACAAATACTTGTGACAGCAGGCATAGATCCGGTAGAAGCGATCGAAGATGAAAACTTTTTCCTGATCGAAGATCCACAGGAGAAAGTTGAAGTAATAGGCGCGACTTTTCAAGATGTGTATAAGGTGAATGTTAGCACTCGCCCGAACCATGTCTTGGAAGATCGCGTCCTCGTACACAACTCCAACCTTCAAAATGAATTTGAGAACTGGCAATCGGAGAACATTGGTTTTACTACGTTCAGTGATGATAATTTGGCAAATGATGTCATCGCCAATGAAGAGGTTATACCTCCGTACATTTCAAAGGAAGACCTCCTGGTCATCTTCGGTTCACTAAGAAGTAAGAAATCTGTGGGAATCGACGAAATACCAAACATTGTTCTGAAGCACCTTCCTCTAGAAGCGGTAAACATTTACACCATCCTCTTTAACAATTTGCTGAATAATGCACATTATCCAGCTCATTGGAAAACGGCGGTGGTGCAACCCATTCCTAAACGGAATAAAGACACATCCAATCCGGCAAATCTCCGGTCGATAAGTCTCCTTCCAAACATCAGTAAGGTATTTGAAAAGGTAATCAAAAGAGCCCTGACCGAGTGGGTTGAGGACATAAATATTATCCCGGATAATCAATTCGGTTTCAGAGCGGGGCACGACTGCATACATGCCGCGACTAAACTGGTATCAGATATCCAATGGAACAAAAGTAGGAAACAATGCACTGGTGCCTGCCTGGTCGACCTGGAAAAGGCTTTCGATACCGTATGGTTAGAAGGACTCTTTTACAAGCTGAGTAGGCTGGGCATCTGCAAACCACTATTATACATGCTTGTCAATATGCTAGTCAATAGACAGTTCATTGTGAAAAATGGCAATGTAACTTCTAATGGGCTATTCAAATTAATAAATGGACTGCAACAGGGGGCTGTCATTTCGCCGATCCTCTTCAACATATTCACCAGTGACCTTGTTAGATCCCTTCCCCATGCTATAGCGTACGCAGACGATTTGATTGCGTACAGATCAGGTTCGAAAATAGAAGTCATTAGAAATCTCTTGCAGCGTGACTTCGATGAGATTCAACGTTATTGCGAGGACTGGAAGTTGAAGATCAACTTCCAGAAATGCGAAAGTATTTTGTTTAGGACGCCGTTGTCTGGGGCCTCTAGGGATACTATAAAGAATTGGCGAAAGCTGTCAATTGTGGGACCACACGAACAACCACTTGCGAGTCGGAGTGTAGTACGATACCTCGGTATTTGGCTAGACCAGTTTCTATATTTCAACAAAAATGTAGAGGCTGCTCTAACCAGAGCCAAGGGTGCTTTTGCCCAAGCAAAAAAACTGTTTTATAGCCAGCAACTCGATGCCAGGGTAAAAGTAATCTGCTACATGGCCCTCATCCGGCCTATGCTCGTCTATGGATGCCCCGTGTGGTTCAACGTGGGAGCTAGCGTAATGGAAAAGATTCGGTTGTTTGAGAGGCGATGTCTCAGGGCTTGCCTAGGTTTATACAGAACTCCAGAGTCTGAATACAAAAAATTCTATCCCAACGAGGTCCTATACAATAGAGCGAACGTAATTAGAGTAGACAATTTTCTTATAAAGCTGACACGAAATCACGTTGCAAGAGCAATGAACTCTGTCAACAATCTGATCCGCGGTGCCTACTATTTCAATGACAGGTATTACGAGCAGGTGCGTCTTAACGGTTTTATCCCGCCCGAGGCTTTTCTCTATCTAGATACGGTAGGTCTCATTCAGGATAGATTAGCGGTACCGCTAATCTTCCACATTGCCCGAAGAGCTGTGGATAAGCGGCTTAACTATGAGCGAGACGTTGCAATTAGTTCCACGGAGCGTCTGAGGTTTAGTAGGGCGGTTTCTGATCGCGATATAAAAGAAGCCGAACGCCAGCACCGACATTTTTGGTGGCTTAAGAATTAAATGGAAGAAACTGCATCCTCAATTCCTTCGTAGCCCTTGAGATAAAGTTGGCCGACTTCGACGCGAACGTTTTTCGCACGGGTGGCTGACTTACGGTAGTTTAGTCGATTAGGTTAAGTTTTTATGTATATATATATATGTGCAAACAGGGGATTTTCACATATCCGTATATGTGGGTATATGTTGCCATATGTGCCTCTACCTGCTTTGCATGTATATATGACGTAATATTAAGGTAAAAATAAGTTAGTTTAGTTAGAGTAAGTTATTTTAAGTTAGATAATAAGTTACTATTAGTCTCTGTAACTAAGTTTTTTTTTGTAAAGCCCGATTTTCTTAGTTTTAAGTTACCTCTGATTAAAAATAAATGAACCGCTAATATAGTCGAAAGACAAACATATGTATATAGATTTAGCTATAGGTTTAACTTAGAGAGCCCGCATAGGGTCAGTAAGTTATATAAGAATATTTTTATACATTAAGCTAGTTTTAAGCAATTTTGTCTAGCACTTAAGTAATAACATAATTTAGAGGTTAATAAAATTTGCAAACAAAAAAAAAAAAAAAGGAAAATCATAAACCAAGGAGGAAATAGGGAAAATGTAATCTAACCGGGAACAAGGAAAATCCATCCGTTTCATAGCCAGTAAAATTGACAGACGCGCCACTGTTGGACACAGCTCAATTTAGGACCGAGAGAAGTATGAAAAAAAAACACAAAGGAAGAGTCAGTAAAGCAACAACATGTCAGAAAAGGCAGTCGATAATGAGAGCTGCTTCAAATTCAAGGCTCTCCGGAAGTAAAGTTTAGGAAGAAACTGGAGTGACAGCTAGCGGACCGACTGTTCGTCGAGTGATACAGAAGCCAGCAATATACGCAATGGAAGAATGGAATGAAGAGGAAACCACCAACAATGCACAGAACGATTCCGAAGTACGAACAATGACAATGTCAATACGTACCGCAACGCTACGATTGGCACTCTACACCGTCAAAAGAGTAGGCTACTGACAAGACTTGAACTCTTGTACAGACGTTTAACTGACCCACTAAAGTCACAGCTAAAAAAAATACAGCAATTAATGCTAGTATGTTCCCGAAAATCAAAAAGAGTTTTTTTGAGGAAATCAGATTAAACTTCGGTGTCTTAAGCTTCAGGCATACATCCGTTAGAAGCCATCGAAGATGACAACTTTTGTGTGATCGAAGATCTTCAAGAGAAAGTTTCAAGATGTGTACAATGTGAACGTTAGCACATCACCGAACCACGTCTTGGAACATTGCGTCCTAGAACACAACTTCGACTTTTGAAGCAAACAACGGTCTGCAACAGTGAATTAGCCGATTTTATTTAACATTCATTTAACACAGATCAGGTCCAAAGATCGAGGACATTGTAAGTCTTTTGCAATATGATTTCGATAAGATTCAGCGATATTGCGACGATTTGAACCTGAAGATCGACTTTCAAAAGTATAAAACCGTTTTGTTTAGGACGGCGTTGTCTGGGGCCTCTAGGAATACCAGAAAGAATTGGAGAAAGTTCTCTATGGATGGACAAAATGGGCAACCACTGATGAGTTGGAGTGTAGTCGGTATCTATATTTTAATTAACATGTAGGTGCTCCCCTGGCCAGATCCAAAGTGACCTATGCCTTTACAAAGAAATTGTTTCATAGCAGTCTACTTGATCATTGAATGCTGTGATGTGCGTGTGATCTGCGGGAGGGTGATATGAATGTTACGACAACGGGTCGCAAATTTACGTCTTGCCCTCGCTTTAATTGTCGGTATCCTAAAACAAACGAGCTCTGTTTTGCTTATGTTAATTTTAGGTCCCCATTTGATGTAGTACTGCCACAGTTGTGTTATAAGGTCTTGTAATCTTTTAGTTGCAGTGTCTGGATAAAGCGTCTTCGTTTGTTTATTGTTCTTTGATTGATCCGGTGTGAATAATGAAAAGTACTGGTGACATTCTTCCAATTCCATCTTGATATATTTGAGGTTAAGTTCCTTTATCCAAAAAGCTTTTTCAATATCCAATAGACACGAAACGATTGTCTCTTTTTGTTTTGCACAAAAGGCAACTTTTACCGGCCCGGTCCTGGTCCCGATGATTTTTTGAGTTCTCACTCAAAATTGTAAGAACATCACTGTTGTTCGGATATGTTGCCAGATTTTTGTTGGTTAATCTTGTAATTGGACTAACGTTGCTTGTCATTGCACTAATCTCGCTTTGACTTCTTACATGAGCTCCGGAAGATGCAGCGGAAATGCTACAGGCGTTCTGACAACCTCGTTTTTATTCTTCCGACAATTTTGTTTGCCTATGAGTATGAGTGAATCCTTACACCTTTTTCAATGTGAACTTTCTTTCTCTAAAAATTTGTCCATTCATGTTGGTGTGTAAATAGTTAGTTGAATCTTGCTGTCACAAGATTTGTTTTTAGCCAATGGTAATGCCTGAAGAAGCCTTTGGTCGGAATTGAAGAGACCAAGATCCCGCCTTTTCCAACCTACAAAACACCATCGCCAGAATCCGATAGCAAATTTGCTGTTCATGTTCCCCAATATATCTAACGTTATCCTATTTTTGCGAGCATCAAGCGCAGAAGACCTTTGCTAATACTGACAGAAGGTTATAAAAGTTTCAGACTTTTTTCAGCTTATCAAGGTTTCAAATGATTTCTATGGAGATTCACATTGTTGTATTTGCATTTAGTTTTTAAACTTTTACATGGCTTACAACTAATTTACCTTACTATTATTTTTCTCGTCACAGGTTAAAATATGGTTCCAAAATCGACGAACAAAATGGAAGAAACAGGACAACATTACCAACACCGAAGCAGCTGAGCACAAAACAGTCTCAACAAAAGGCTCGGAAAATCCCAAAGGTGCCACCACACCAAGCGAATTGTCCAACTCGAAAAAGAGTTCCCAATCATCCTCAACATCATCCTCGTCAGGATCAAATGCAGCTGTACCAGAAAAACTACGCCCTATTCTAACAGAAGTCAGTGCAAAGCTATCGGCCAAACATTCAACAAAAATGAAAAATAAATTCCTAGCCGTAAGCCTACCAAATAGAGAGAAATCAAGACCGCCTTCGGAACTCGCACCAAGCAGTAAACGCAAATCCACAGATGTCAGCCCAACACCGCCCATACTCGACTTTGAAACCAAACTATCGGTTTCAAAAATTTCGACAGTCAAAACCTCCATCAATGCAGAAAGTGAATGCATACCCGATGATGAACTTGCGGAGATTTAAATAATAAAACAAATAAAAACACTATAAGCGATCTTCCATTTTTTAAATGCAAAAAAAAAACTAAAAGAACAACAAACAAAATATATATCCTGATTTTTGTGCCAAGAAATTACAAATGAAAATTTCAAAACATGTATTGTATAACCACGCATCTGCTATCTCATAAACAATTATTTATTGTACATAAATGTCTAAAAATTAAAAAAAATAATTAGGTGATATATCAAAATTGTTGACTTATTTTTATGAGACAAACAACCGAAAAACAAATAAGTATAAATGTCTTTTGATAGATATAAGATGCATAGACTTAAGCTATTATTTTCTTTTTTTCAAAACTATCTCTCCTTTATTTTATTCAATAGAAAACGTAAGAGTGTTTTGTGAATTCAAAACACGAAACCCATACGAAAGGAATGTTATTATATTTCTGTAATATTTTCGCTTAGTATCCTTGCTGTAATTCTATTCTCATGTATATTTTATGTTTTCATCCCGAGCTTAAATCTATTGCTTGTTAAAAACTGTATAAACCAAAATAAAAATTGAATGCGTTAAGAAAAACAGAAGTTGAAGAGACCTTTCGGAACCAATGTTGAAATTGTTTTTCAAAGATCAAAATTTGAGTTTGAGAAGGTGCGCAGACCCAACATGAATTAAAATATTCGAAAAATAAAATTTGCTCATTGAGTAACTCTTTTAGGAAGCACAAGCCCTCTGGTCAATTAATCCAAATGATTGATAAAAATTGTATCCTTAAAATGGGTGTGCGACCATCAGTTCAAGGTTGGTACAAAAGATTGTCGAAATATACCATCTGCAGTGTTCGTATATTGAAATGTCCTTCACCACGACTTTGAAAAGTTACTAACACTGCTATGATAATGTTAATTTAAGGTTTTCAAATTTCTTCGTTACGTTATCTATGGTCCTACATTTTTTTCAAGACCCTTGGTTTTTTGTTTGATTAAGGCTGTATGCTCGTTCGCTCGACGTCTTCAGAACTGTGCAAAAGCTTATTTAGAACCAAGTTTAAACAAAAAAAAAAAATCGGATCGCAGGTGTTGGTTGATCTTCTGTTCCTTGGTTCCTGTTTTGCTCTAACTCCGAGTCCAAATTTACTTGCGTTAATTAAACATTCTCTACAGAATGAAAACAATTTTTAACCCCCCATCTGGAAGATCTGGTCTTCCTATGAAGCCATATACCATGATGCAATCTGTACTTTGTGCTTAAGGACTGACTGATAACTTTTGAAGGTTGGAAACGGTTTTTCTCAACTATGGTGATTTGATGCTAGAAAACTGCTTTTAAAAAAATTTAAACTTACGACAGCAGGTTTAAAATGCAAAAAAAAAGGATATCACGACGGAACACTACTCGAAACATAACCCATAAATAAAAGGCTTTTTGGTCTTTTGCGCTACCGAAATTTTTCGAAAAATCACTACTTAACGACTGAACATGAACACATCTCTCCAGATGAACCACTTTCCAAAGACAAACTACTAAGCAAAAACAAATAAAAAATTTAATTCTTCAACGCATTCGTCTCTTTAAATGTATTTAAACATAACAAATATTTTGATTTTAGTTTTTAATGCAAATGAATTCATTTTAATTTCGCTCTAACCCCACCAAATTGTGTCCCCAGATAATTTCGCTTGTGATAAAGAAAAATTTATTGTTAACAATAACAATATTTATCTTTCGAAAATTATAAGTGTCGAAAGTTTGTTTATTTTTATTTTTATTAAATAAAATCTAAACTCTAGTCATTGAAAGTTGTCAAAACTAAATAAAACAAAAAAAAAATAATAATTATTATAGAGGATTTGCTTATATGTATACGGTTTTTGAAACAGGGACATTATTCATAAAAAAATATTTACTACAACATTTGTTAATTAAAAAATAAAATAAAATAAAAATTAAAAACAAAAATATACCTACAACTAAGTCATTACTGTAGATACCCCCTAATGATATCATATCGATTTATAATTTAGTTATCATTATTTTTTTAACATTTCTTTTAGTTATATTAATAAGGGTACATTTTTATTTCAAATGTACAGTTATGCAAATGAATTATAAACTGAATGTGCAAATAATCTTTATTTTAAGATTTTTAAATCTTTACTAGATTTAAGAAAATAATTAATGAAAATTTGAATTTGAAATAAAAAAAAATGCAAACAAAATTTCTGAAAAATGTAAGAGAAATGTTTTTTTTGTTTTACCCGGCGTCAGTAAATTTTTTTCAGATTTGATTTCAGATGTTGTCTTAGAAGAAAAATGATCCATCGACGCCTATTCTCCAGACAACAAACCAAACAGTCACCCATTTAGAATAAATGGGCTTTTCTATGAGTCTTCTTCTTAGGTGGCGTTACATTTCGTGGTGAACCTGTGCCTCAACTAACAAACATCAAGCTAGCGCGATCTCTCGCTGGCTACTTTCGTTGCGCACGCCAAGTTGGTTGAGGTCGCCTCAAATTTTGTGCGCCACCGTAACCGTGAGCGTCCCCTATCGCGTTATCCCACAGGCTCGGAGTCGAAGATTCATCTGCGCGCAGCTGAATTGTCCATATGCACTACATGGAACAGCCATCTTAGGCGTTGGATCCGTAGATGCCTGGCTACATTTATGTCACTAGACAGCCAGATTAGCTCGTGGGTACACCTTCTCCTGCATTCGCCATCAATGCAAATTGGCCCGAAAATCGCACGCAGAACTTTTCTCTTGAAACGACTTCTTCATCCGCTTTTGACAATTTCAATGCCTCTGCAACGTAAAGCTGGACTGGAATGATCAGAGTTTTATACAAAAGCAATTTGGTCTTTTGAGAAAGGGCTCTACCTCTAAATTGCCTCTTTATCCCAAAGAAACAGCGGTTGGCAAGAGTAATTCTGCTGATGATGTCCATTACTTCATTGAAAATATACCTGCCTAATATGACGCTCTGGCCAGGTCATCGGTGATTTTCGTCCTCCTTTGATGACGGCATATATTTTGTTTCGCCCCTATTTATCACCAGACCGCCATACTAGCAAACGCCTCATTGACGGCTCGCTTCGTCCAATCACGTCAATGTCATCCGCGTATGCTAGTTGTTGAACGGACTAGTGCGTGGCAGTGTGGCTGCACCAGCAGCTTTGTTAGACTTCAGCCTCGATATAAAAATCTTGAACTCATCTAGGTCGGGGACGGAGTTCTCTTCGTCCAGATTGAACAAAGCATTATGCCTGGCAATGGTATTGGAATCTATATAGCCGTGTAACAGTCTGCAGAAATAGTTCTTCCAGATTCTCAGAATCGACTGCGATTCTATTACATCACCTCCATCTTCGTCAAGTGAGCTTCTGTCCGAAACTTGTATCCTTGTGATAGTTGCTTCACCTTTCAATAAAACTTTCGAACATCATTCCTGCCATAGCATCTCTCTACCTCCTCAGTCGCGCGTATCTCATGCTCCTAATATTTTCTCTTCCCTTCTTTTCTGCTCGTAGAGCTCTCGACGGCTCTCGTCCTTCGATGCAGCGAAGCCTTATATGCATCCTGCTTGGCTGCAATCGCTGTCAAACCAGGTGTTTTTCTTTGGTGGTGGCCCAAGCACACACGATTGCAAAGTTCGTGGCGGTCTCTTGCGATTGTTACTTTTCGACTTCAAATCGTGTTCTTATCTTTGCTACAAACTCGGAAAGTTCGGGCATCCTGAATACTGGACGAGTGTCTGTCGTCGTCAATGTGATCAATCTGGTTGATGGTTGATTGATCAGGGGATCACCAGGTTCCTTTTTTGGATTTTAAGGTATGGGAATCGCGTACTGGCTATAGCGAGGCTCCACCCCGTAACGTATTCTAACAGCCTAAAATCGTTTTTGGGGGTGCTGTCGTGCAGGCTGTGTTTTCGGATGACTCTAGTTAGAACGTGTTCCTTGCCCAGCTTAGCGTTGAAATCTCCTAGAACAATCTTGATGTCGTAGCTGGGGCATTGATCGTTTGTTCTTTCGAAGAGATCGTAGAAGTCATCCTTGTTGTGGTCATCTTTATCCTCTCTAGGAGCGTGAGCTTGCTTCCGTGAGAAAAGCTTCCACCTCTAACAATAAACCAACATCCAAATAATCCATCCAATCGCCGTAGTATTCATCGCAGTTTTTATCCTCTTTTTCCCCGACCCATCCCAACCTGGATGGCGGTAATATTTGCAATAGTTCCCAACATTGTTGAAGCGTTAATCGATACATTTTTTGAGCGCATAAGCATGTATGATTCAAAAAGAAACTGACTGATGGCTCATCATATATAGTATTTCGAAATTTTAATGCTCAGAAGATTGGTCGTGAGCCTTTGTAAGTTCCGGTCAGGTTCTTCTCGATGTTTGAAAGTATCCACAGTTTCCTGCGATATGGACACCTCTTTTATTTACCGAAAACTTGCAGACTCTAAGTATATTAATCAAAAGAAGCAGTATTTTATCGTCTTCTACCAAATTCAAGCTTGGAGATTGTAAGACTATTTATTGATTATTTCTCTTCAGGTGATCCCATAAAAATTCAATTGGGTTCAAATTCGGCGGTTGTTGTGGCCAAACCATTAAGTCTTTCTTATTTCAGAAAACTTGAATAGAGCTTTGAAGTATGTTTAAGACCATGATTGAATCGGAAGACGGTTCATTCTCCAACTTGCCTTGACCATTTAGAATAGCATTCACATCAAGAACAGCATCACTGGTTCTGCTGAAAGTAAAGGCTCACAACGCTGAAATAGATCAACTCAATTTTTAATGGAATGCGAATTGTTCTGCCTCATGTTAAGGGAGAACTCTTCGTTGTAAATTTACGCAAGATGATCCAAAAGTAATGATAATCAACATAAGCCACATTTAGTTTGTCTCATACCGTTGCACGAATTCCATTGAAAAAAAATCTTTATCTTGTCTTCCCCAAAATGCTTTCACAACTCACTATTGTCCTCAAATTTCTTACCAGAACTGAAAGTTATAGAAGTCCTTTTGGTCTGAACTCGAGAATACGGTGGGTGTTTCAGCTACTCCGAATCCGCTTCTCGAATGGCAGCCATCTGTTTCGATGATTTGTTACAATTACCCCGGTATCCCAAAATATATTACGAACGCCATAAGTGTTTGCGCCGAACTTGTGACTTTGAAATGCTGCGTGCATGAAGAATATTATAGTTTTTTTATTTATTACTTCCATTTAATTTGTTCATAGCTAATATTGTTGAAGCTATTACCAATAAATATAAATGTAAGAATGAAAAATAGAAAGACTTTTGTTTTAAAGAATGCTTTTCTGGATGATTTGAGTCTGAACTAAAGCTGTTTTCCATCGTTGGTTGGTCCTCGTTGGTTAGAACAACCTTTTTGTTACCCGCGACTGCATGTTCCTTCAACGGTAGGCTCTTAGCTTTCTTCGTCTACCAGACGAACTTAGCTGGAGAATTGTTGTCCATTCGATCAATGCGACAGCGTCATTGTGGTCGACGGATTTTCGCCATGCAAACTAGATCCAAAGTTCGTACAGTTCCTAAAGCTTGGGCTTTGTTTATCGTCCAAAATTCAGCCCCATAAAGAAGCAAGAAGTCAGTCGACTGTTTTGTAGGACATGATTTTGGTCTTACGAGTTACGAGTTTTGACTTTAGTTGCTTGTTTGAATGTTCGTCGAATCTCCACCAAGTTGTCGTTTGTAGATTTGATATTTGTCCCCAGAGAGATCCTTAACAACCTCAATGTTAAAACTGATGATGTTTTGTCCAATGTGGTACACAACAAAAATTGGACAGACATGATAAGGATCTTCCATGGTGCGAACAACCCTTCGCATTATCTGTTCCAGAATAATAATGTGAGCTGGGATTCGAAGATTCACTTTGCTGGAGCATTAGTCATCGTATTTTGGATTTTTGGACAACATCCACTTCTTGATACAACTCATAATGTTCGCATACAAAAGCGAGTTATAATTATTATTATTTAGAACCATACCGCTTCTTATTGATTGTTTTGTATAATTCAACATACCTTATATAATCCTGTAAACTTCACGCTATTACTTCTTCAATCATTTTGTCAACTTCTTTAAGGATGGAAATATGGCGATAATTCGAAACTTCGTCTTTCTAACCGGACTTGTAAATAGAAAGTGACTTTCCTCCAGGGCTTTATTCACCAATTGTGTGGCACGGATATTTGTGCGTAAATGAAGCCACTAGAAAATATTTTGAGGAAAATAATGACGACCTCAAAACATGCATTTACCGAGACTTGAAGAAACAAATGTGCTTGGGAAACAATTAAAATTGCATTCGGAATAAATTGCTGAACGACACATGTACATTCGCTTACTGCTCCCCGTTTTAGAATTGAAGTCAAAAAATATCTTAATTTTCATCATCTTTATGAATGAACCTTTTTGGGGGACATTCAAAACACCATGTCGACCAACAGTTTCTTTTTTCAAATTTGAGCTTAGAAATAGTGCTTTTTTATTCAATTGTTTATTAATGTTACATTAATAATATAATTCTTACCCTACCAGAAATATTTTGTTTTTATTTTTTCTTCGACTTTTTTTTTAATTTATAACGATTGTTGTTTTCATTTGTTTTTTTTTAATAATTTTATATATTTATTTATTATTTATTTATATATATATATATTCTTCTTTATTCTCAAAGTACCATCTGCTTATATATTTATTTTTTTGTTTCCTTAAAATATAAGTTTCATGTTTTTTTTTTTTGTTTTTCTTACTTCTGAAATTATTTATTTTGTTTTTTGTTTATTTCTCACTAATATTACACGGTAAAATAATAATTGTAAAAATATACTTATATAAAATGTAAGTCGCAATTAAATGAAATTGGTTTATATTTATACCGTTTTAGTTTAATTTGAAGAAAATTATCGCGCGGTTTTTAATTAATTTTTATACGGATGTCGGGTGGAGGTGGGACTTTGGAGAGGGGTTGTGTTTGTAAGCCTTGGATTTTAGTCCAAAAGCATGGCTTGAATGTCGTGATGTTTTATTTTTGTTGTTAAAATGTTTTGCTTTATGTACCGAACCAGTTGTAAGGTTGAATAGGATAAGGACATTTTTTGTATTTAACAGAACCAATTTCTTCGGATGTGAGGGGAGAATTGTCGGCGAATATAGAAGGATAACCTTTGAGTGGAAAAATCGATAAAATATTTATTGGTGACTTCGTAGTACTTATTCTAGAGGTAACAAACGAATTTTTAAATTCTTAAAAAAAAAACATCATCATGCAATCGAAGACTCTTTGTTAAAGGGAAATATTCTGATACCTCGGAAAATGGTAGAAAAAATGTCTTTAACATTTAAAGTATTAAAGCAATCTAGATAAACGTTCTCACTATTCGGCGAATAAAGATTATACGATTGCAGTTTCTCATATCGATGATTGAAGCCAGGCAAATGTTCCCAAAAAGTCAAAATTTGTAACTAACCGTACGAATAGTGTACGAATTGCAACGAATTACAGTATCTCTTTTTTAATTTCATTGAGTTGACATTGGAAAGATGTTTAAAAAAAAAATGTTAATAAAGCTTAGGTCCGGGTGAATCTCAAGTCTCGAAAAGGCACTAACGAAGCTATTTCCATTTGTAAATCAATTCTGCCACCACGTGAGCCTCATTTGAATGCAGTTCCGACACCCATAGACAATTCCCCCTCCCTCATTCTGTACGCTCTAATAATCAATGTTATTTTCTAAAATAAACAAGTCCGGTTGTAGTACTGATTTACTTCAATCTAAAAGCAAATAAGTTTCCTTTTTTTATTTATATATATACTTGGTTTTTTTTTCGTTAGCATTTATATAAAGATGTTTTTTTGTTTTGTTTTGTTAAATTGTATCTCAAATAGGTTTTTTTTTTCTTTCTTTATTATTATTATTTAATCTTGTTGTCTACTAAAGAACTTAAAATAACACGTATCTACGAATTCTTAAAAAAAGAGAAAAAAAAGGAGTAAACGAAATTAATAAAATGGTTTTAGATCTTTGCCTGAGCGAATCAAACGTCTCTCGGGGCTTTGCATTTTTCAATCATTTACCTCATGTTTATATATCATCAATATTTAAGGGTGTTGATTGCTAATGATGATGGCGTTTCAGCATTCTGTTGCAGTAGTCGCACGTAGTAACAGGAAAAATAATAAAATATTTATATTTAATCTAAATTATTTTCTTTTTACTTAGTTTTCTTTTTATAATATTGTTTTGAAGTTCGAACTCAAATCTAATATTCGTTTCAAAAGTTATTGTAAAATGTGTCAGTGTTGTGTGTGTGTTTTTTTTATAATTTTCCTATTTATGCTTTCCACATAACATATTCTGTTAATAGTAAAATATTTTTCATAACAATTATAATTAAACAGCACGTTAAAAATCAAAAGATTAAAAGAAAATGTTAATGTTTACATAGAAAATTTAAAATACATTAGGAAGATGCAAAAGAAAAGTCCAGCATTGCAGTGTTGGTGTATATTTGGAGAGGAAAAGATTGATTCGTTTTTCGTTTTTTTTTTCTTGGAATAGAATAGTTATAAATGTTTTGCCAAACAAACAATAATAAAAATTGAAGTAGTTAAGAATTAAAAAAAAAAAAAAGATTTTCTTTTTTGATTTCTTAAAACTATGTTTTTGTTTTCCATGTTACGGGGGCTCTGCGACATTTTCTTATTTGTTTTTCTGATGACTTACAACAGCTACGGTTCACTTTTATTTTTGCTTTAATTAGTAATATAATTGGCGTTTTTGAACTATTGGACCTCTGATGGCTCTTGCTTAGTCGAATGGTGATTATTAGGATCTGGTGCACTCAGCGGCTGTAAAATAAAATTAGAAAATTATAATTAGACACTTTTGGAAAAGTTCTTATGAGTTCTTAGAACGACAGTTTAATTTTACAATTCAAAAGTTTTGTAGATAAGTTTATATCTTTTATACATTAAGTGGATGAAAAGGGAAGGAAAAATGGACATGAGGCCGATATATCGATCTGTTGAACTACTGGACTATAAACCAGTGAGGATTTCTAGTGCGATTAGCTATACGTTGAAAGACTTGAAGGAGTTGAATGAGATTGAAAAAAAAAATGTGTAACAAGCGGGCGCAAAATGGTCATGGGAGTTATACTCAAGCTTACGGTGAATTTTAGAATGACAGAAATGAGAAAACATTTATTTTAGGGAACCAAATTATTTCGCATTGTTTTTAGCAACATCGATTATTTGATTATTCCGTTAGAATTTATTATTTCTGATAAAATGCTTTTCGGATCCAGTGATTCAAGTTTCATTTATGCATGCTAAGAAAAAGTACGTGTAGACAGTATTTTGTTGGGGAATTATCTTATTCCAATCAAAAGCAAAAATGTTGGTAGTGAATTGCAGTAGAGAAGACAAAAAAGGTTTGACGAAGCTGAAGAGGCCTAAGTCGCACAAATATTAATCGTGTGATAAAAATAATGGAAACTCTAATGCTTATAACTTTTTTTTCACATGAGTAGAACGCCCCAATAGGTACTTCAGTAACCAGGTCAGTATAACCCCGTCGTTGTCAAAAAATTAATGTTTTTTTATTGACCACATGACTTAAGCCTTATTTCTCATTTCTGAACCGATAAATCAAAATTCTTTTGCTGCTGAAATCACTCGACCCGAATGTAAACAGGCAGAACATCCTTATTTTGCAACCATATTTGCCTTAGAATATTTTGAGCTGAGCTTGTTCAAATCCGGATTATAAATTGCCCATATAGAAAAGTAATATTGAATTAAGGTAATTATGATTGATGTTTCTATTTATAATCAACGAATCGGAATTTTTTTTCATTGAAAATAATGCTTAGCACTTAAAGGGCAAATAAACTTCTTTAAATAATAAAATTTTCCAAAATAAATAATACAAAATAAAGCGGACTTTTGTATAAGTGTGCCAGTTCGCCATCGTCCAAAGACTTGCTGAGGCGCTGATTTATGCTCTATGAAATTTCTTTGGAATGATTAAAGGAAGCAAAGTAGGAGGTAAACGCATTTAAATACTCCTATTTTAATTTGGTTTGAATACCCTTATAATGCCTTTTTTACCTTTACTACGGCTTAGCTTAGCTGACCGAAGATGAATAAGAAACACCTAATTTTAAAAAAAATTTTCTTAGTTTACTAACTAATCAAAAACATGAAATATGTTGAAAATTGTTTTGAGATGGACAAAGCTTGTGAAAGTAATATTGAGTTAAGGCAAAACGTTGCGACTAAGTTGTATTGTTTTTTTTTCGATCAATTGTGAATCCTGTCGAACATAATAAGGTTGGGCATTGGCACCCTTTGCCAGAAATCGTAGTTATCTGCAAAATTTTAAACTTTATTTATAAGGTTTATTTTATAGGCTAATCTAAAAGGTCCTCTACAAGAAATCATCGACTGAAGAATATCAATACGTACGGAATACTTATTTTAACAGAGATCATGAATAAAATCAAACATTCCACTTTTAAGGAAGAAATAATATCTGAAGTTTTAAATTATAGCTTCTGGTAATATTGCTTGCCCGGAAACTCGTCAAAGAAATTCTAACTACCATTCATATTATTATAAATATAATACGTTGGATATATTTTCAGTAACATCCAAGAGTACAGTCGGCTATTTGAGGTGCATCTACTGTTACCTAGTCAAATTAAACACTCAAAGCCAGCAACCGGAAAATAATGTGCAAATATCTGATGGAGCAATTCATCGAAAAAAGTGACTTGTTCAAAAGAATGAGTGATATTTTGAGTAATCAATATGGAAAACCCTGCATCCTCTTAGTCTTCTATTGTAAATTTATAAAATCTGCTCTCACGTAGTTATATAAACTCAAAAGTAACAATTTTTTCGACTCTTCTCTTTTTTTCTCCCTTAAAAAGTCATTCATCCACCCTTGAATAAAGCGATGTTGGAAGGGATTTACATCTAAATAGAAACGCTATTGAGTCGCTAATCGTATAAGCAAAAAAAAAGCCTCCAGGACAATTTCTCTCCTCCACATCTTCAATGGCAATAAAAATTCAACTAACAAATCGTGAAATGCAATGAATAGTAATATTTATTAAATTAAAAGAATAGAAAAAAATGAGAGTAAATTACATGTTTCTTTGAAGGGAATTTCGAATGAAATTTTACATATATGTTATTACGACAAATTGATTAAAACACATTTCGAATGTTGTGGGGACATTTAAAGTTTCTTTGATTCGATTGCCAATTTGTTTAGATAGACTGCGCGGAGATCCAAACGAAGCGCGCAATATCGACTTCAATTCCATGTCAAGAGGTTCATATACAAAGAGCATCAAACCCAATCACCGCAAGAGCTATCGTGAAATGAAACAGATTTTTAATGTTTTTATATGCAAGAAACTTTGTTTTGAACAAAACATTTATGTTGTTTATTTGAGTGCAATGTAAGAAGAAATTATTATTGAATAACTAACCCCATGCACAGAATAGTTTGTTATTTTTATTGACTTGAATATGGATTTCCCCGACAATTTGGTAATGGCTCAAGGCACTGAATATGAAACAATCAAATTAAATTAAACGTAATGTGATGTTTTTTTTAAAAATGTGTGATAGTGTCAACATTTTGAGCAATCCTGTAAGTTTTCAAGAAATGGAAAGTTGAATTAAGGAATGAACAAAATCTTAATTATGAGTCATCTCCTAATTACATATGCCTTTTGATTTTATTTAGGTTTGAACTGAAACATTGCAAACTCATTTGAGTTGTGTTCTCTAATTATATTTGAATGGCTATCACAAGATATAGGCCTTGGCCTCAATAGAACTGTTGCATCACTACTCAAACCTAACTTTTGGACGGAAATTGAAAGCTGATAAGAAAGTTAACTTCTTCTTCCTTCAGTGTTTATGTGTTACGAGAACATTATTTGAAATTTTAAACGTTTTGATAAATTGATTCGTTTTTAAGGGTAAACACGAAAAAAATGTAGGATAAAATAATATAAAGAACAATTTTTTGTTTATAACTGATTATTAAAATTTATATGTTTCTGGATAGAACCATAAAAAAATCGCAGCATTCGAAGAGAGGATTATAAAATTAAAAAAAACGCAGCACCGACCTGTAGGCTATAAATAATGGGTAAAAAGGCACCGAATTTTGACCAGATTTCATAAGAAAATTAAAATTTTTTTAAAATGTTTCGATCAAATATTTTTACTAATACAGCTTTACAAATTAAAAAAAAAAAACATGTTGTAATAGGACTCGCAGTTTTAAAGAAAATTAGTTCGAAAAATGGACCTTTTTGCTCCCCTTTACTGATTACATGCGTATTATTTGCGGATTTATTTCGTGGTTCAATCAATGTTTGAAAAGTTCGTATACGAGTGCGATTTTTGAACTGAATTCAATATCAAATACTTGTGGATAGTATCAGACAAGGCATAGTGTATTCCCAACAAATATAATAAAGATGTTCTCCGGGTACAAAAACAAATTTAAGTTCACTCAATGTTTGTTGGGCGAGAAGTTAACAGAGTCAATAAATAACATATATGGTGGCATTCCTTGATCATGTGCGCCAATTTTTATAAGAATATATTAAAGCGAAGGGTTCTCTTTGACAAAACTTGAATTTGCGGCTAAATATCTTAAATATCATGTGAACTTAACTCCAATCCACAATTTCAAATAAATGAGGAATTGGATATTCCATCAGGAAGTTTATTAAATACAAATACATATACAGTTAATCCCAAAAGTATGTATACACTTCTGTGTATTCTGTGTACATAATTTATGCCAAAGAAAGACAAGTGGGTACAAAAACATCGCGAAACTGCACGTGCAGAGCAAGAAGATAACGATGTATAACACCTTTGTTTGATTGAACAGATTATGCAAAAGATTGTCCCAAAAGTAAGTTAGTCAGATTTTCAAAGTATCCAGAGAAATAGCCGCGTGTTTTGTTTTTTTTTTCCTAAATTTGATAACATTATTATGAAAATTTTGCTAGAATGGCACCTGAATTTATTTTAAGATTTTTTTGTTAATATTGATGATGGGGCCCCGAGAAAAGGAGATGCCTTCCAATTTGAAAAAATTTCGTTATGATAAAAGCCCCGAGTTAAAACATAACGGAAGAAACGTGATGGTATGGGGTTGCATGGCAGCATCTAGTGTTGGAAAATTGATTTCCATTGAGTCTACAACGAACCTTTACGACTACCTCAATATATTAAATTGTAATTTGCATCACAGTGTAAGAAAATTGGGTTTAGATGGGTCATTTGTCTTTCAAGAAGAGTCAAAGAATGGCTTGTGTAAAACGTTCGAAATCAGCTGAAAACGGCACCACAATCACCGGATCTGAACGTTATAGAACATCTTCGGGATCATTTAGAGTGCCAAGGAAGAAGAATGGACAAAATTCGATAAAATTGCAACCCAAAACTTGGTTGATGCGATGTCATCAAGACTCAAATATGTCATTAAGCTTAAGCGATACTCTAACAAGTATTAATGGAAGAGTTGCCGCAACGCATTGGAAGTATAAGTAATTTCCGAATTGTAGGCTTGCTTTTGAAATTTAATCAATTTTTTGAGAACTTTTTTTTATTTACGTTGATTATTTTTAGTTGTTGTTGCTTTTAAATCAATAGAAGTATTTGTCAGTCGAAAATTAATAAAAAAAAATATTTTCTTGTTAATGATTTCACGAGAATTCTTATTTTTGGGATTAACTGTTTGTAACTCATTAACTTTTGTTTGATTGTTTGAAACAAAATATTCAAAAATCTAATTTATATACACCGAAAAAAATATATTGTTAACAAAATAATGTCGGTTACAAACTTAACACAAACACAACATCAACTTATTTAAGAAAACATTTACGGAGGGTAGTATACAAAGATATAGCCGAAGTAAATAAGAGTTATAACAGTAGTAGAAGTAGGATGACATAATACCTACCGATTTACTCACAAGTCCAAGTTGAAGTCCAACCTGAGGTTGTGGTACAGCTGACACTGGCGGTGCTGATACTGGAGAGGGATTTACAGATGGGGGAGCATGTGCCCCTGCACTATGAGGTGCTTCGTGGGGTGTTGTGCTGTGAGCCTGTTGCAGTGCGCCTGTATAATATCCTCCATTTAGTCCTGTTTATATTTTATAAAGTATAACGCATGTATGATTTGCAAAAAAAAGGTTTTAAGGGAATTTTTATGCAACGCTTTGATTTAATTTTTGTTAATATTTCTATTAATGATAACTAGAAATTGAACAACAAAAATGCTATTCAAAACATAATAAGACCAAGACGCACAAACACTTTAAAATATGTATACTCATACACAACAAAAATATTGACCTTTCACTACAAATGAGCAGCTTATGAATGTGAATACACGCAAAAGCTTTTATTTAATTTTTTTAAGTCACTTTCTAATGAAATAACTTGCTACCTAACTTCACTTATAATTTGCAACCTTATTTCAGGCTTAGAATATAATAGTTCGAGCATGTTGAAATAAAATTAAAGCTGCCATCACCCCTAGAGAAGACGAAAGCTATACCATTACGCTAAACTAAAATATTTCGGTCTACAGAGACAGCTGCTAAATAGACTGAGTTCCTTGACCACGCATGCGTCTTTGTTATAAACGAAGTGTGAAGACATCATCTAAACCTGGGAAACTGGCCACTGTTATCAAGTGAAATGATAGACTACTTGCCTCGCGGGAAAGTATTCCCTTCAATTTATCTCTATTGCCAATTTGAGCTTAAGCGTCTACATCAGAAACAACAAATTTCTGGTAATTTTTTTTCTTGATTTGCGACTCCAAAGCTGATTTTACAGCGCAAATTGTATAGGGTCTTGTGCTAAAGTGAAGGAGTGAAAATATGTATTGGCGAATGACGAATAACAGAAACAACGGAAAGTAAAAATGAAGTGCGAAAGAAGTGGCTATTAAGAAATATTTTTTGTGAAGCGTAGTATCACAAAGTATAAATTTAGCTTGTAAGATTATGTATCCGCTTAGATCTGGTTTGTTTTTCTTTTATTATAATTTGTATTCATTCAACATTTGCTATCAAACTCAATCTGATTTGTTTTCTGCAATGTGCTCCTTCCTGTGCTCAGGACTTCTATTGCCTTCGATTACGAACGGAAACAAAGAGGAAAGAAGATACAAAACTTTAAATTGATTCATTCATGACCCGGGACATACGAACGCATTCGAAGTTTCTTCGATGTTTTTCTGTAGCATTCACAGAAGTTTATGTTTTCTACTCGGGAATCGGAATTTCATGATAGGATGAATTCTGTGGGGTTAGTCTCGATATCAGTTGAATGAAAGTTTTACAAGAGAGCGTCAGCAAATTATTGCACAGTCGTGAGTTTTGGTAAAGTAAACTTGCGTCACAATCAGACAAGCTTATACCAAACATCGCTTTACACAATCATCAACTCTTAAGCCCCGGAAGAAAAAGAAGTGATCGCTCTCAAAACAAACCATCTGCAACGATAAAAATGCATGCAGCCAGCACACACATTATTAGTCCTTTATAACGACCTCAAAACAAAATTAACGGTAATTTGAAATTTTTGGAAAACAAATAAGAGTTTGCGTTCGGCGGTCTGCTGAAATATATTGGTTCCATTATAGTCTGCGTTGCTTCTCTTCCGTTGGAGAGTTCGTCTGTATCGATGGAATCAAGAATGAGGAGATTTCTAGACATGTATAGGAATACACTTTAACATTGGATTCGAGATTGTTAGGTTTTAAAAAAGTAGAATGAAATTGAACATCAACAAATGTGAATAGCTTGAAAAATAGTGAGACAAAATATCTGAATTGTGGCCGTCAAGTACGAAGCAAAAAAAAAACTATTTTTATTTTTAAGGTTAACTTAATTCAGTAATGTTTCTGTATATACACAATATTGATAAAGCTGTAAAAAGCAATTTCTCTGGCGAATATGATCGAAAAATTTTGGACGGCAGTAAAGTTAAATTTATAATTTTAGGTCAGCCAAAAGCCCTCAAACCTAGTTTGTATGTTTTTTTTTCATAAAAAGCAGTTGAAGTGATTTTGTAGAAAATTCAAAATTAATAACATTAAAGAGGAGAAGTTTCCCAAAATGATCCAAGCGGCCAAGAGAGCTTGTTGATTTTTTTTCTAAAAATATGTAGTAAGCTTTCGAAAGAAAAAGAAACGGTTGAAAGAAGCGAAGGAAATTGAGAAAAACGTGTATATTGATTTGACATGCCTTCCTAGACATCACTCCGTTTCCTTACCACAACAGAAGATGAGGCATGTTAACCTTGAAACAAATATTAACTGAGGATGCATTAATCAGGGAAGGAGTGAATTGGAATAGATCTGGCTTATCAACGAAAATAATCCGACACACGGATCAGTTATTTGTGCCATAGCCTGATTGCTATCTCGGGGCACCCACAGTGACTACAGGAATGACAGAGATTAGTCAGTCCGTTGTTTGCCAAGTGAGTACCAAGCAACAGTTAATTATCTGTCCGCAGAAAATAAGAAAGCAATCGACTTGAAAATTAGTCAGTCATAGGACACAAATAGCAACCAAGAATTGCGTATAAATAAGCTTAAGACCTCATGCAAACGAACCTCTGCTGTTTGCAATAACGAATTACATATATTAGCTATTAGCATACATAAACGGGGTCTTAAGAAGCACGTTTCTTACAAGCCGATATTGATTGATATACTATTTTTATGAGAACATTAAAGAAAATCAAATGGGAATGATGGAATTGATAAAAAACATAACACTATCGCGGGTGAACATGATTAAATCCAATGAGACTTTTCACTTAAGAGGCAAAACACAATTTGTTGGAAAAAAAAACAGTAGTGTACACATAAACAATGAAAATAGTTAGAAATGATCAAGCAGCTATAGTGTACAAAGCTTTTTTGCGTTTCTGTTTTGTATAATTTTGTTTAACAAATTATTGCAAGAGAGCAAGCGAAACAACACACGTACAAATTACCTTACTGAACTTCACTTACATATTTGACACGTTTCACTTTTTTTGTTTTATATAAAAATAATTAATCCAAATTCCATTCTACAACTTATTCTATTTTTTCTTTTAATTATTTCATCTTTGGTATTTTTTTTTTCTTATATTTTAAATTTCATGTTGAATTATTCGAGAACAAAAAAAAAAAGTTATGCTCTTAAAAACAATGATTCCATCATCCCATGCAATTTTTTTTTTCATTTCAAAAACAAAAATTAAAAAATATTGAATTTCTGATATTCATTCAATCGGCGTAAGATACAAAGTGATATAGAGAAAGAGAGAGAGAGACTTAAAAAAAATCAACTTATAGAAAACGTATTCGTTATACAACAAACGAAAGTGTAGAGAATACAACAAAATCTGAAATGTCGACCGTTCCGGAGCAAAAAATATAAATAAAAAACCATACAAAAAAGAAACATAAAATGTTCGTTTGTTTTGATTGTTTTTTTTTTCTGGAAAAATTTAATTTTATTCAGCTTTCACAGTTATTAAAAATATTTTATACAATATAAAATAACAGTATTTTTTTTTATTCATCTTCATCTTGTTTTCTATATTTTGTTTCATTTTTTTTTCCATTTTCGACTTTAATCTATTATTTATTTATTTTTTTGTTATATATATTTTTTATTTTCCTTTTTTTTATTATATGCAATTGCATTTGCATTTCTATTTAATTCAATATACTTCGGCTTTTGTTCATTTTGTATTGTAGTTAAAATTAAGAAACAATAAAAAAGTAGTTAAAAATAAAAAAAAATAAGGAAAGAAAGTAAAAGTAAAAATTAAAAAGTAAATCTTGCAAAAAAGTTATTGTTATTATTTTTATTTTTTTTTGTGGATTTGTCAAACAAGAGAACTAACGGCTTCGATTTTTTCAAAACATTTCTTAAATCTGGTCAACTGCTTTAAGGCGAAAATAAACGCGGATGATGAGATCATTTTTTTTATAGAGCAAAATATTCGTTTTGTTTTTAGTTTTTTTTTTCTTAACATGGTTTTCTTATTTTTGAAAAGATTTAACGTAGCTTAATTTTTGTTTTTAAATTGCATGTGTGAACTTATGTATATATAAGCAAGTCAGTAAGATATTTTGTTTTTTTGTACAAACTTATAATTTGATATTTATTTGTTTCAAGAGTTATTTTTTATGATTATATCTTTTCCGACGTGGCGATCGCCATACAAAAAAATATTAAATTGTGACATTCAATTTCTTAATATTAAAATTAATTTTAATCTAATTTAAATGTGATGATTTTAAAATGTAGCGCGCTATTTGATAGCAACAGAAATCAAAAAAACTTTGCTCTTAGTGTTATTTTGGACCTTATAGAATTTTAAATAGTGTGCAAGCATGACGGGAATATCGGAGACGATTGTGGTCTCGAAAACGAATTTGATTTAAAAAAAAATACTAATTGATCTTACAATTCAAAAATGTGATCGAGCTTTACTTTGACATAAGTCAAATGATTTTGTGTAGTGTAACCTGGAGCTGCAGGCATTTATGGCTTAACTCTCCGTTGAATGGAACAATTGGTTTAGGTTCTTTTAGACCAATAGAAACAATTCAGATTCGTTCACAACATGAATCGTTTTTCACGGTGTAATGAAAAACACGGGGTAATAAGTTTGCCCCAAAGATAAGTTCAGGATCTTTTCAGTTTTGCCATTAAATCGAAGACCCCAGTCGATAAAAAGGTTTTCTGGTTGCATTCACAGCAGTACTCGGAATAAAATGTGAAACTGCTGGCTGTAGAAATTATCAGCTTTTCTGTTGAGCTCAAGTTCTCGAATCTAATACAATCTTAAACCATGAAACGTTTCCTTCAATTTTTACCTTGAAATAGCATCTGAATAGAATTTCTACCGTCAAACAATCACTGGGTTACAAAAGACAAAAAGCACTGCTCAATTTAAACATACAAATATCTGTTCAATACGAAAATCCCTTTTCTATCCATGAATGTTAAACAATTATGACACAATGACAAACATTTTGTTTTGAGGGACAAACACATACATTTAACATTTAAAATATATAACATAAAAATGTATGAGTTAATAGAAAATATTTTAGATTACAAAAACAACAATTTATTCAATTTGCAAGTAATTATAATTAAAATATATATTTATATGCATACAAATATGTATGTATGTTTACATATGTATATGCGCTTTTAAAAATGTTCGTATACAAGTTTCCTAATTTTGTTTCGAGTCCGATGGAAATGAATGCCCTAGAACATCGGTTGGTTGCATCGTTAGAAATATGCAATTGAAGCTAAAAGGAATGTTTGTGGAAACTTACACGAGATAAATTGTACAAAATTTGGACGGTTTAACTTGGAATAGGATTGTTAATTTTGTTTTTAAATGAAAAGCAGTGAAAAAGTGTTGCATTTGAAGAAAAAGAGGACGCAATACTTTCATCTTTAAATTTAAGTAAAATAAATAAAGGCGTAAAGATTAACTCAGATACTACCTTATATGACAGAAATCAACTGGAAATGAAGTTTAAAGCAAAGAGGAACAGCAAATGTTGGCAGATGAATTTTTTGAAAAGATTTTGCTGTAATATTTCTAATATCTTATTTTTCAGACGTCTGAGTTTTAAAGTTTTGATACAGAAAACCGTCTACCATCTATTTTGACACGTTTTCATTCAGTTCCTTAACGAAAGCTTCATCTGCAAATGACTTGCCTTTGGAAACGCGACTGACAGACATCACATAATATGTCTGGCAAGGTGCTCATCATCACGGATCGTTTTCTGAATTAATCGATAGATGTTATTGCAAATTTTCATCATTTAACTGTTTTACAATAATTTTGTAGATTCCGACTTTTCAAAAATGGATTTCTTCTTTCGAATAATTTAAATCATGCCATGACAAAAAAGACAGGCGGATACGATTCTTGTAAACAAGATAGTGATGACCATCCCATTAAATGATATTGCAATCCCATGGATTACAAAGAATCAACAAGTTAATATTCAATTATGAAATTCTATCAACACATTGTTAGTATTGGAAAATAATTTCGCCTTTATTTTTGCTGTATGCTCAAATTTTGCACGAGAAAATCAAAAACCCTGCGAGAAATATGTTTCTGTGTGTTTTAAAACGAAATAAGTGTATGTTCGTAAGCTTTTGAAAGACTCAACAATATGAAGAACATATGTAAGGGTCATTAACGAGACTCTGATATTGAGAAACATAAGTTAAGTAAATGCAGGGTTCTTATTTTAATTAGTTCACTGTATCTCATGAAATTTTTAAATTATTGACCACATTTCCGCCCAGAAATGTTTTGTTTTCCGATATTAACGATTTTTACAAACTCGCATTATATATATGCTATAGTTCAGATATATGTTCAGAAGTGGTGGAGAAGCCATGGATATGGATACGCTAGGCGCTAAGCGGTCTTTTTAATTTCCAACAAGATATATTTTAATTATTTAAATACACTCGGCCGTACCCATATGCGTAAAATGGGCGGAAATGGGTTAAGCAGACTGTTTCAGATGTTTTCAACCTTCGTTTTAGGACGCATTGTTTTGGATGAGTAGCAATATTAGTTGAAATCAACTTTGAAACTCGGGTCGCGTCGGGCTTTTTTAAATAAATATGTTCCAAATAAATTGTAAGTTTCCAAAACGTGATTCCATTCGTGTTTTTGTTCACGGCTTTGTTCTACACACAAATGTGTCTATTTTTTTTATTCGGTTTTAATTCAAAATCTGAGTTTACTTTCACCTTAAATTGTCTCTTATTAACGCGTATTTTTGTTTTGTTTTTGTGATTTCCAAGATTTCTCTGTTATAATTTTTATGACATCGGAAAGGCTTTAGTTTTGTAAGTTTTCTTCAACAAAGACTCTTCCAAGATTTAAAGAGATTTCATTTTTAATTAAAATATAGAATTTATAACTAGAATGTTGTGTGCGGGTTTTTTTTTACAGAAAACAGAATAATTTTTATAGTATTTGTATTCGTGTGTTGTGTGTAAATGTGTGTGAAAAAGTATCTATCAACGCTATGCATTGCATAAAAGTAAGCCCTAAAATCTTGTTGGTAGCCTATTTTACTTAAAAAAGAATATAATTAAATCGATTTGTTTTGTTTTCTCTTTCTTGTTTTTTTTTTACTTAAACTTTTCAATTGATATGTATAAAGAAAAGAATTCAAATAAAAAAAATTATTTCTCTTGTAGATTATAATATATATATATATATGTATATACTTAAAACAATTGTAGTTTGTTACTTAATTTTTTTTCAGTTAATGTTAAAGGTTTTTTTCTTGTATGCAAATTTGAGCAGAAAAAATAGTTCAAAAATGATATTTATTAACTTTACGACGAATAACTAAGAATTAATTGAAAAAAAAAAATTATGGAAATTTGTTTGTTTTGTTTTTTTTTTACAAGGACCTTGTTGTTTTTGTTTTCTGTGTTTTGTTATTCATTTTTGTTTTTTCTTTCTTTTGTTAATTTTTGATTTATTGTATTTTCTTTTCATTTTTCTGGATTTGTTAATATTTGTAGTTTACCTTCTGAGTAGACTGCCGCAGCAGCAGCAACGGCTGTAGCTGCAGGTGTTCGCATAAAGTATTCTTTATTAACACAATTCCTCAAAACTTCTGGAATATTGCCGACAATCGCCCGTCGAATTTCAGTGGCTGCCATTTCACGTAATTCTGTAGCAGATGCTTCGCTGAAGAAGGCTGCATGTGGTGTACATATAAGATTTGGAGCATCTTTCAAGGCTCCCTGAAAGAAAATCGAAAGAAAAGAATTCGTTAGTATACCATATTCAAATGTAGGCGCGAGGTGTAAGATGTTTTACTACAATCTTACTTGGAATACATTAAAAGGTTCGTTCTCGTGAACATCTAAAGCTGCAGCTCTTATTCTTCCTTGTTTCAATGCGAGCGCCAGCATTTCGTCATCGACCAGACCGCCCCTTGCCGTGTTAACTAAAAATGCACCAGGTCTCATCTGTAAATAAACAATTAAGTTTTGTAATTCGAAAATAAAAAGTTTAATGGTATATGCAACGTACCTGTTTAATTGTGTATTCGTTAATTAAGTGATGGTTGTGTTCGTTGAGGGTACAATGTAACGACACACAATCTGATTGGAATAGAAGATCTTGTAATGTATAGACTCGTGTTAAACCCAGCGATTTATCGATGCCGTCCGGAAGATATGGATCGTAGAATATAACATTGAAACCAAAAGCTTTTGCTCTCAAGGCTACAGCCGATCCGATTCTTCCTAGTCCAACTAATCCTAAAGTGTCACCTCGAATTCTAGCGCATCCCTGCAAAAAAAAAAAACAAATAAAATAAAATTGAATATTAACTCGAGTTCTAAAAAGAATGCGGCAAGATGAAAACTTAAACTCTTATTCTAATTCAATGTATTAATATTTCAAAAGAACCATTATCAACCCAATACAGACTAGCAATAATTTAGAAAAGTAAATTCAAAGCTGGAACAGATCAAAAATTTAAGAGGCCCTCTAAAGTTTTATGAGTTGTTGAAGAGGTTTAATCCAACATCCAATTCCAAAAATAGATGTTACTGATCTGTTTGTAATTAAGTATTTCCTTTCTTTCAAGTAAGAAATGTGATTCAAAGGAACGATCTTTTATGAAATATTCTGTATCTATAGGTAATTCAAGGCATAATGCAGTAAATGATGTAAACAAAAAATATCCCTTAACATCGACATATCAAAAAAACATTGAGAGTTTTTTTGGCCCAGAGTCATCCCAGATAGAAATGGCATCAAATGTATTGCGACAGCAACCATTCATTGTTTTTGGGTCTATTTCTTTAAGTAACGGACAGTAGAGAGTTTTGAATGAATCAAAATACTCGTTAATGTAACCCTAACCATTTTTTAATAAACATTCTTTGTTTTACTTACTTACTCATAACAATACTTTAAAAAATATATAATACGACCGAAGAGGCTACAAAAGTCCCAAAACTAAGGCATAATTTTCGCATTTTCATGTGTTTCAAGAATTAACAAGAAAAAAAAAATCAAAAATCGAAGTGGAAAATTTATGGTCATTTGAATAATTTTAAGACAATTAAAACTAATAACCTGAACTTTCTACTAGTACCAACACATTCAAAAGTGATGTAAACGTCTTAACAAAAAGACAAAAGTTGATTATACCCGTAACCCGCAATATAAACAATCTTATAATAATAATAAAAATAAGTTAAATTAGCAGCGTGAAATTAAATGAAATAAGTGTTACTGATAGCAAATAAATTGCATATAAATTAAACGACTTCTTTTGAAAACAGTGTAAGACAAATCAATGAGTCAATTCCAAGTAAAGCCTTTAAAAACTGTGTCAATGATTCTGATTGTGTTTCATTCTATTAATGCGTCAGAACATGATGAACGTAATGCCTTAGAGTTCGCTTAGAAAAAAAAGAGATTGCACCCTATTGCGTTAAATTCTTAATTAACTTATAAAAAGGTCACTCCGAAAAGGAATACTTTCAGATTCTTGGAAAGAATCAATCACAACTTCAATAGTGATAGTAACAAATCCAATGAAATGTGATGTTTTCGACTAGTGAATTCTTTATGTAATATACGAAAAAGTATAAAAACCGGCTAGAAAATTTTTTTTTTAAAACTTAATTTTATAATTGACTTACAGTCGGGTTTAAAAAAGTCCATTGAACCTTGTACGAGCGAGTTGGAAGGAATACATAGATGAAAAGTAAAAATAAATAAATAAACTAAAGAAATACGGTCATTAAAATCAGAGAACTCGACTGGTTTATCACATACCTCAATAAAATAACACAAAAATTAAGAGTAGACGGCGATCTTTCGGGACAGAATGAAGTAGAACTGAATCCCACAAGAGTCACTATTAACAGCAGTATTGTTCCTTATATATGTATATCAAAGATCCAGAAAATGTAACAAAGAACGGGCAACTCAAGTTCTTTGCAGACAATGGATTATTATGCAGAACATAAAACCGAATATCACCTTAAAATTCAACAGGACTTGGACAACTCTTTTGTGAGTCCAATGTTAATAAAACAAAATTTATGAAATAAAACAGTATCATGGAATTCGAATGTAACCTTTGGCAGCCACGAAGCATAGAAAGAACACAAAATCTTTGCTTTCATAAAAATAATACGAAGAGATTTGACAACATTAACATCAATAAATATTTTTTATGTTATAGTTAAGCCTCATTTCGAGTACTGTTCTGATGTTTCAGGTCTTTGTAGTGAAAGCGCAATTTGAAGATTACAATGAATATGTTGAGTTTTGTGTTTGAGATTAAAAAAAAACTTGATGCCAAAGTGTCTGAAGAAATATGTGCAATTTTTTAGTGATATCCAGGCATCTGTTTTAAGAAATAGAAACGATTTTAGATTACCAAAGGTACAGACAACGATAGCTCAAAATAAATCAATTTACAAATGCCTCAAACTTTTTAACAATCTGCCTAATTCAATAAACTGAAACAAGTAAAAATGTTAAATTTGTACACAATAGTTAGAATAACTATAATAATAGTAAATAAATAAATAAAAATAATAATAATAATATCTACCCTTCAATGCGATAAGTGTGCAAAATCACAAACTATTGTTGTTCAAGATATTTATCACACTTTCAACTATTGCGACATTCTTTTTCAATTGTGAAATCTAGACGGGGCTGTAACAGATAAGATTAAACTATATCTGACGTAAGCTTATTACATTATCAACTGTAGTATCGTTTGTCGGAGGTTATCAATAAAAATTACTGTCGATTACCAGTTATTTAACTTATGGGAATATTCAAGAAACAGCGTCAATTCAATACATACATCCATTGTTATTCTAGGTAACATATCTTTCAGATGAGATTTTTTCGCCTCAAATATTGAACTGACCAGCAAAATTAAAGTGTGGATTGCACGTTCATATACTAAGCAATTAAGTTAATAAAATTTTGCATTTTTGCAAACTAATGAGATTGTCGATTTCAGGTCAAAGCTATTAAAAACGTCTTGAATGTTAATATCATAAAGAAATTGTGCTCAAAATTAAAAGGGGTTTATTTATAAAATATTTACTACCGAGTTTGATTTAAATTTAGGATATACAACCATAATGTTTGAGAGCTAACTCGGTCTACAGACCAAAGATTTGCATGTTCTAAGAACACAAAAATGCTCATATATAAAAACAGGATTAGTTAACCAACTGATTCTAAACTCTGATATTTTCCTTTTCTTTATGAAACCTCTATTCTATAAAGGACTCTATAAGATAAGCCTTTCAAAACATTTAGGAATAAACGTGCATTCCCTAATAAATTGTAAATGCAAAGTAATTCGTCTAAATAGAAGGGCAAGCTCTTGGTTACTCAACATCAACTTTATCATCCACTGAATTGAAATCAAGTCGGAATAAATTGTGCCAACGCTTTTTCCAGTCTCAGCAACACTTCTGGAACTCACTTTTTTGTCTGGAATGCAGTAAATATTCTGCAGCAATTGTTTTTATCTGATTATTGCCACCATTAAAAACGTCATTTCAAGATTCTCTTTAATGTGTTGAATACAAAGTCACAAGGGCCGTTTCAATGCGTGACTTAACTTTGCACTTTAGCTTGATAATTTTTTATTGACAACCATATCCCAGAGACTCTACTTTGTCTTCAGTCAGACTCGCTTGTCTTACTCAAAGTGAATGTACCAAACAAATTAATGAACATAAGGAATCAGGTGCTGCACTTCATTCTATTGTGTGATGAATCTTCGAGAACACCAAAACGCGTCCATTATTTTCATTTGAACTGTCGAAGTAAATTTAACAATCAAGCTAACGTTACGATTCAACCAAAATAGGGAAAGAAAAATGTTTTGTCCAATTGCTATCTAAGCAACTGATTTTACACAGCCCATTGCTCCAACAAGCGATTGCGGATTATTTAAATAAAACCAGTCTTACGAACGTCACCATTTCACAAAACGAGGAGTATGAGTAAAAAAAATGACAAGCCGTTAAACCTCGCCGGTTAACTCGAAGTGCACTCTTCGCTCCCGTTGTGAATTTAAAAAAATGCAATGGCGAGAATTGTAATTGAAAAATAAATGAAAAAATGGTAAAATGGATAACTCAAATAAAAATTTTAAAGATTATTTTCTCATAAAGCCTCGTAACATTCTTCCGAGTCTGGATATTCCTCTCAAATATAAATGACACAGGAAGCGCGATTAAAGTCCGCACAAAAGTTGATTTAAGACGACTTTTATCAGCCACCAAATTACAATTTAAATACAAATGCTAACAAAGCCCAAAGTTATATTGTTGATGGTCATTTATATATTTAACGATTAGTTATGAACAAATAGACAAGTTAATACCTTGGCACTTCGAGAATCCAACAATCAACAATATATGTGCCGTAAATATTTATAACACTCTTTTCAAGCTTAACTTTGAGTTTAACTCAGCCGTCCAAACTAATGGGGAATGAAGATAATATTAAATGACTGAAAAGCAAAGCTATGAGAATCTTCTTGAAGTGACGTCGTTATATTCCGGGACTATGACTGCTGTTTTGTAGAATGTAGTTGAATATCAAACAAGTGCTACACATGAAAATGATTTTCGTACTAATTTTCTTTATCATCAATTTAAGTTAACATTCAAGATGTCCAATCATCTAATTTAGAAAGTAAATCGGACTTCAGACTGTAGTAAATTCCATTGGCAATCAAGAGAATGTTTATAAGTGGTAATGCTAATGTGCCTTTTACAGAATATTTAGCTTGTTTTCAATACTGCAAACTTCATTCATGCTTTTTTACAAGAACAGTTTCAGTTTCAAAAATAAAAAAGAATTTGTATTTCAATTAAACGAACTTTCGCCAGCAATCGTCTCATCATACCAATTTAACACTAAAAGTCAAAATATTTAAGAAGCCAGTCTTCCTTTCTATTTTTAGCAGACAGAACTCTTTCCACAACTTATATCTCGATAATTCGAAAATGGAGTTACAAGGCGCCACTCTTTAGCAGCAGCCATTCCTAAGACACAGTCGTCGAAAGTATGTACACAGTTACTTCAAACCAGTTAACTTCCGATTAAATTTAACGTTGGAACCCATTCAAACGTTCGACCCCGAAATAACCAATGCTTTCAAGTTCAAAGGTCGATCCTGCAAAAGCATTTTACACTTACATCATATTGCCGACACTATCGTGATTTTTGTTCAGAAAAACACAAGATAACAGGTCTTTGCAGACACGCGTCTAGGCAAATTTTTGTTCAGTGAATATCTCGGGTCATGTATATATATAACGAAAGGGAGCGCCAGCTTTTAATATTAAAATTCGCTTCCAAGGTTTGTCGAGATACATTTACTTTTAGAGACAGATAGATACAATTTTTAAGATTGAAGGCCACTTTTTAACGAACTTGATGGAATAGTGTAGCACAGTGTCCAACATTTAAAAAAATAGAAACATAAAACAACATTCCAATTGTTAAACGGTATTTTAAAAACTAATGTGGAGTAAAAGCGCTGCGAGCCACTCTCAAGCTGCATTTTAATCTCGACATTCGATAATTTTGAGTTCCAACACAGTTCGTGTTTCGCGAGAAGCTGTCTCAATATGGCCAGTGGACATAAGGAGCAACATATCAACTCACAGAGAATGATTCCAATCAGCCAATAGTTCAAAATACTTTCTGCTGCTTGTTGATTTCAAAATGGATATGACTTTAAAATAAAGTTATTTATTGAAAAACATCATCAGCCACAAAACTTGTAGATTGCCTCCAGAATAGCCATACGAATCAACCGTTGAGATTTTACAATTTGAAATTTTTTTTTTTAATTGAATGCACAATATTGAAGCAAAATTGACGAAGTAACGAACCGTCTGATGAACGTTTTATAACTGTTTTTTTAGTGTTCAAAACTTTAAAGCGTTTTCCCCACAACTCACGTTTTCAAAGTCGGTGAAGTCATAACTTCAAAAATACTGCACTATTTGAACACTATTTCTGTACATAGTTTACGAGGTAACGCTGGAGAGTTTTTTTTTTGTAATTTATTAATAATTTTTATTTTACAATTACAAATAAGCCTATTTTTTCGCTCAAAATGTCCCAAAAAAGTGAAAAATTAAAATTTCGAAAAACCCTCGCAGCATTACCTGGGGAAAACTATAATCTCACGAATTAACTTTGATTTTTTGATTTCAGATGATCTAGCACCAAGTTATAATGATCACCGCAATTCGGAATAATAGTTGCCATTGTCGTGTTTTTTAATATTTAATTGGTTGGTTTTAATAAAGAGATTTAAATTGTGTCGTCACAAAAAATTCACAAAAGCATGCCTTTTTTTCGTACGAATTATGGGCCCAACGTATTGCATAAGATTTTCAATTTCACTTGTTTTCAAACGGCAAACAATTCTGAGCTGTAAAGGATCTTCAATTTGAAGCGAAGACCCCGCACCGTATTGTTGACGTTTTTTTTACTTTACTGAGGGGACAGACCAAGGAAAACATTCCACCTTTTATTTACATTCCAAGTAAGCTAGATTAAAGATTGCTCATGATCACAGGTGTAACGAAATCTTTTTTTTCAGACGAGTCTAAATAGGATAAGGATGGTTTGCATCTCGTTCGAAGGTCAGCCAAAGATGCGCTTTGTACAGGTTACACCAAGGCTACTGCTAAACACGGAGGCGGAATCATAATGGTGTGGGAATGCTTTTCCGGGCGTGGACTTGTATCGATTCATAAAATCGGCAATGCAATAAATCATTTTCCATAAAGGGACATTTTGAAAAATGTAATCTTGCCTGACGCTAAGGACCAGAACTCTCTGAGATGAACATTTCAGCAGGACAGGGAACGCACACATAATAATACGTTTAAGATGTGATTTCGAGAAAACAAGATTAAGGTGTTGAAATACGATGAGTAATACGCAGATCTAAACAATTTAATAGATTACATGCCCCAAAATGTGCTGAAGGTGATAAAAGCAAAGGATAAACTACCAAATATTTGATTTACTGAAAATAGTTGACACAAAGTTATGAATTTATAAAAAAGTTACTCAATGTAATATTTAATCAACCGTTAAAAAAACTTTTTTATCTTGTAGTCTATTATGAAACTAACATTTTTAGAGAAAGAAATTACTATGTTTTAATTCAATAATAATTTTAAAATAAACACAATGATGGAGGTGATTTCAGTTGCATGTGTTTTGGCCAACACTGTATAGCAAGTGGTCATTATTATGAGAGCACTCTCAGGAGGAAAACACTCAAAATCCTATCAGAGAACTGGCAATAGCAAAATATCTTAAATATCACACTCAAATGGACAGCCACCCGAAAGGTACATTCTAGAGTTAACTAGCAACTATTTTTTTTTTCAAATTGGCACGGACTTTAATTCCGAACAAAAACAAACTCTTTTATTTGAACAAGAAAAATGTGATAAACTTACTTGGGCGGCTTCTCTAACTTGTTCGGGTCCTGTGAATTTCTTTCCTTCTCTAACCATATTGGCTAGCCAATAAGTTCTCCGATACAGGTTCAAAATTAAACACATTGTTGTGTCGGCAACCTCTTCCACACCGTAACCGGGTACATTGCATACCGCGATTCCCAATTCACCCGCAGCCTTAACATCAATATTATCCGTGCCGCTGCCAATGCGAACAATAATACGTAGTGCTTTGAATTTTTCCAAATCCTCTTTTGTTAGAATGATTGTGTGCCACATTAGTGCTCCCACTGCCTCATTCAGAACCTATCAAAAAAAAAAAGTAAATTTCAAAAAAATCAGCAAATCAAATTGAATGAGACCGCACTTACCTTCTCGTGAATCTCAGAAGTACTTTGAGCATCGCAAAACGCAACTGTGGCTACATCCTTAAGTATTGGCATTTCAATCGAACAATCCCGGCCGTCCAGCAAGGCGACAAGCGGTCGCGTCTGCATCGGACCATTGGCAAATGGTCCTTTGACATCTAAACGCGATCGCTTTGTCGGCAACATCATAGACTTGTCCATGATTTATTTAAGCAATTTTGTATGATTTTTTTTATTTTGTTGTTTTCTTATTAAATCTTATTTGCGTGAGTGTGCGAGTGTTTTTTTCTTTTTGGATATTTTAAAAACAAAAATATAATAAAACTAAAATTATTGCAAATTAAAATAATAATAAAAAAAAATAAAACAAATCTTTAAAGCAATCAAAGTGCTAGATTTTCTTAGTGAATTTGTGGATCAATCGATACGAGGTGTTTATTGGTTTGTGCTCTATCCTGTTGCGATGCGTGTGTATGTTTTACGTTTAACAATTCTTCCTTGCACTATATATACGCGTATGAATATATATATACATAAATCGTTCTTATACTTCTAAGGAAATACGCTTGAGAATATGATGGCAAATAGTTTTCTAAGATATTTTTGATTTTGATTGAGTTTTTGCTTTCAGTAGTATTTTTTATTTTGTGATTTCGTTCTGTGATTCTATTTTATTTTTTATTTTTTGTTGTTCTGGTTAGTTCAATCTCAAATCAAATCGTCGTACGGCTAAAAATGAAGGGTTAGCTTTTCACGATCGAATCCCTTCATGTTGAATTGCCTTGATAACTGAAACGAAACAACAAATAATAAAAGTCATCAATTAAAAGTTTGTTGAAGTCATTTTTTAAAATGTGGTGTTCGTTTGTTAGGCGACTCCTAACACTGAGTTGAAAATGCCCGACATGAGTTACTATTTGTCTCTAACTCTCATTGGTATTGCCTTGAGATTTTTGTTTAAAATCTATTCATGTTACAATTCTATCTAGTATACATATATGTTAATAAATACTAATAAACTATCGCTGTTTCTTCAGGCTTCATAAAACAATAAAATTAGTTCTAGAAAGTCTGCGAAAATATTTATGATTATTGCTTATACAAAATTAGTAAACAATATTTCTGGATGAAGAATTAAGACGTCAAATACTTTATTTATTGTTGCTCATCTATATCAATACGATAAGCAGAAACTGATTGTGTAAAATGAGCAGCATAAGCAACAGTTGTATAGTGTGACATAGTTCCACCTCTGGCCCACAGCAGACGGAATCCTGTTGCCTTTCACTTTAACATCGTTCATTTTTTTTTAAGAGAAATTGGGTCCGATGAAAGTACCAAGACAAACCTTGAATTGAGTTTATTTGCACGTGCTGTGTACGAGTTCGTCCAAAGATGGTCCCCGGTCAAAACAGTTTTTTGATCGCAATTCGGATCAGAAATTAAAACAGCGGTTTATTTTCGCTTGAGGGTCTTTGTCAATCAATTTCAATTCAATTCGAGATTACCGGACACTCTCACAAGACAATTGGTATAATAATTCAACATCGTCATTCGACTTTACTTTTTACTTTTACTGTCTGCAAATTGGCTTGAAAGCAATGAAGCCGACCAAAAGCTCGGTCGGGAATGAAGGAAGAACAGCCACAGGAGAGTACTATTGAGCGGAGATAAATTTTCTGGCCAAATTGGTTTATAACGATTCAAATTGGTTGCTCATCCACCGTATTCTCCAGACTTGGCTCCGAGCGATTATTATCTGTTCCCAAACCAAAAGCATTAGCTTGAAAGTGATCGAATGAGAAAGTCATCGCGAAAACCTACTACCAAAAGGGCATCGAAATGTTTAAAACTCACTATGTTGAGGAATACATAAATATGTAAATGCAACTCGGCTTAAAAACGTTTGTTTTCATTAAAAACAGAATCCATAGTATTTGTATTCGTGGAAAAACATAAACAAAAAAAAAAGAACTCTTTTAAGACTTCATTCTTCTTAGACTGAATTTCCAATTTACTATTCTTTAACTTGCAAAATGCTAAAACAACTACCAAAATAAGCTATAAATAAGCTTACGAACTTTATAAGTGTCGTCCTACAGACCTATTTCATTACTGCCCGTAATATCTAAACTTTTCGAAAATATACTCGTCGAACGACTCAATACAATCAAAGAAAGGAAACACATTCTCCTGAATCGTCAGTTCAGATTCTTCAGAAATAAGCAAGAAGGTCCATATTCAGAGCTTAAGGAAATGAAGCCAGGAGTACCTCCGGGTAGTGTACTCGGTCCAATCCTTTGTCTCCTGTATAACAAGTGATCTCCCAGAACTAGAAAAAAGAAGCACAGTGATTACATTCGCAGATGATACAGCAATCTTAGCAGTAGGAAACAGTAACGAGTAATCAACGCAAAAGTTCCAGTTCGATGTAAACATAATATTAGGATGGACGTAAAAATGCCGGATAATGCTTAACGAATGCAAATCGGCGTATGCCAACTTCACCAACAGGAAAGTAACATATTAAAATTGAAAATTGATTACAGAAAAATTAATTGGCTGAGAGAAAAACAGTCATCACTGGTGGTATAGAAGCAAATGTTGAAACCAACATTGACATATAGTATTCAACTATGAGGCTGTACCAAAGAGAGAAGCGTGCGTTATTCCCAAAAAAAATAAATCATTCTTGCATAAGCATTTTTTATATCTCATCTTGATTGTGTCGAGAATTAGTTTTGAACTTGCAGAACCATGAACCTAACACTTATTTTAAATAAGACGGGACATTCGTCTACATTCAACCACAATGTCATAATGTGGTGCTGCGAAACGAATAGACAGTCATATCCCAATTAATAAACTCTAACAACACTATGCGCTGGCCGCCTTAAAATCCCAGACTCTCTGTGTGAAACAAATTGAATTTCAGTACAATTGGATAATAATAATAATTGAATAAATATTTATATCGGCTTGAAAAAGTCCAGACTTAAACTTTCAGTAAATCGAAGATTGGCTTAGGCATCTATGTACGAGAATTTGCCTGCCTCACATGATATTGGAATGTGAAGTTAACGTTTAAGAAGCCAATTCTTTAAAAGCCAGATTGCTGCGGCACATAGAGGGCGCCGATTTACGAAAGTGTTACGTTTCGGAACATTTCTTGAAACTACATAAATCGATTCAAAAATTTTTTTCTTATATTTATGCTGACGAATAAGTTGAAAATAAACGTTGCAGATTGTGAATTTGAATTTTTCGAAGTGTCGAAACTGCTGGACAAAGTCGTCATTAATGGAGGCAAGGTGGGATTTTTTTTTTAAAACGACTTAAAGAGGTGCCCTCGTGAAGAATATTGTCAGTTCCTTTTATCGGCTCTTGAAGTTTTGAAAATCCAAATTTGGTATTTCTTATTTGTTCCAAAGCCACTTTATTGAACATAACAGGGATAAAGGTCATCAGGCAGTAAAATAAAAGCAAAGTCCAGACCCGATGCATGCCGAATAAATGAATCTGCAAAATATATAAAGGCTTGAAATTATTTGCTTTTTAAACAAAACAGAGTATTCTAGTGAAAAGCTAAAATTTAAATTACAAGAACATTAAATAGCTTCAAACATTAAACAGAGGCAAGAAATGCACTTTGCTATTTTAACAGCAAAATGCAGTCAACATTCACAACTGGTGTATTGAAAAGCAAGCTGCATATGAAGTGCATAAAGGTGTTCGGTGCATTCTCCAGTGTACCGTCGCCGCACCTGTCGTTTTTTTTGTTGTGTTTCGTATATGCATTCTTAATCAACTATATTGGCGGCACGCCACTCTACCCTAAAATCACATTTTTCCACATTTTCCCCAATTTTTATTGTTTCATGATCGCGCACAGAGACAGCAGGCATTTCATCGTGTACTATTGCACTCTGTTTAGTATTTATTTTTTTTTTTTTGTTGATAACACAACAGACGTGGGATTATGCTATAAATCTTATCAATTGGAATACCTGAAGTTCTACACCCGCCTGCACCGTGCCATCCTACCTAATCGATATCTAAATGAACGGCCTATGCTGACATTTTTTTAATACTACAAACAAATGTATGTGACGACGACTTTGTGGAGAAGGTAAGGAAATTTCCTGGAGCAGCGCGGCACCCACTACTACCTCATACTGCAAATTCAAGTACAGCCGGACAAGAGGCGCCCCATCCAATCGTATTGACTAACGCGGAAAACAAAAAAAGACGACAAAAAAAAAAAAATACAAATTAAAAGAACCAAGCGAATTACAACTGTAGCAAGGCAAGAAATGAACGAAAATTTATCGTCGTGGTCGCGGCTGGTACAACACCACAGCAGCAGCACCACCAGCACCACGCAGCCTAGTAAATCGGCCATTCTTGTGGATTGTGAACTTTTGACTTTTTTTCACGCTTGTCCCTTGTCTTATTTACAAACGCGAGGAAGAAGAATTTTCCTCAAACTACTGTGTCACGGAAACAGAGGGGCCTCCTCATTCAGGAACAAAGATACAATATATTCCGCGCTTTTTCCATCAATTATCGCTTCTCTATCCATTAATGGATAATTATATATATTTATTTTTTTTTATTGTTCTTTTCATCCGCGCACCTCATGCACTAGCAAACGAGGAGTTCGTCCAAACAGAAAAAGAAAATATTACAAAAAAAAAAAACCACCATGGTGGCGATGGCTGCGAAGCCCGTTCGTTGTCGCACTCGAGACCACCGCCACAACCGTTTTTCTTTCTTTTTTTCTTCCTTTATCGCTGGCCATCGGAGCCGTAGCCGCCGCTGTCTTAAATCGTTGTCGTTTTTTTTTCGTCCACCCCCCAATAATATGAAGTAGAATAGAATTAACAAAAAAAAAAAAACAAATCCAAATCACCATAAATCGAAGGCAGGCGAAAAAAAATGAAAACACAAAAACACGTAAACTGAACACCACAACTGATTGAAAATCTCTTTGCCCGGGACACTTATCCGGCGGGCAACAGAATTTCCAAAAGGAAAACTCGCAAACTTTATAACTTTCGAGGAGTTTTCCTCGGCGAATATGTTTCGTACGTTTTTTTTTTTCCTCTTCGATATATTTTTGCGAAATGTCTGCCAAAGTGAACACGAACACTAGCACGACAGCATCCACGTAGGTGTTGCCATCTCTGTTGCACTACCGCAAATTCAGGGCCTGATTTTGATTGAGCGTGTGTGAGTGTATGTGTGTGTATTCCTATTTTTCCACCGAATTGACGGAGAACAGAAAAAAAAAATTCACTCACCGTCCGATCCGAATTGATTTTATTTCTATTTTTTTTTTCTTTGCTTTATTTTTTCGGAGGATTTTTTTTTCTCTATGATTTTGCGATTAATTTGGACGTTTTCAATGCACACAAACACTTTTCGATTAGCACTGGGTGTGGAATTGTTTTGTTGTAGTTATTAAGTGGGTTTTTGTTCGATTTTTGATGTGAAAAATCGAATTTTTTGAGAATTTTTGAGAAGTAACGCGTCCCTTTAAAACATGAATCCCCACTCACAGCTTTCAAAATGGCGGAAAAGTAGAATTTTTTTTAGTACTGAAATGACGCGATTATGCATTCCGCGATACTGCCGTCTGCCGACAACGAGATTTGCCGTATTCAGTGATCAATTTTTGGCCAAATGGGTCGTGTTCACTGTGTAGGCAGACTGTATGCCAAAATTAAGTGTAGAACGCAGTCGTTTAGTACTAAATAAGGGTTGTGTTGAAAGAAAATTAGTTTTATTATGGAAAAGAAGATCATGATTGGATATATGTTTACATCTCTTAAAATATCTTGAAATTATTTGAACGAATTCGAACATCGATAAAAAAAAATGGATAGATATTTTGTCATCACTTTAAAATGGCAAGACCAGTTTGACTTATTGATTAAATGAAGGTTTTTAAAGAAGAAATATTAAGAAACGTTAACAACAATTCTAAACGAGAACGCAATGGATAAGACGTTTTGAACCCATTCCGGTAATATCGAATGACATGTAATTTAGCTTTAAGCGGGTGCATTCGTCATTTAGATAAATAAATCACAAACGTTGACAAACCAACAGAATACAACGTAGGTAATAAAAAATTCTGTGTACTTTCGGGTAACTTTCAATAAGAGTATTTATTAAAAATTTAAATTAAGGGAATAATATTATCTTTGCATGACAAATGTATAGACTTTTTTTTAAATTTACTTATTTTCTTCTTATTCTTCAGTCATGGCCAAGGCAAGAAAACTTCTTCCGGCTCACCTATTTATTGATAAAGCCAGCATTCATACTCATTAATTCGTCGCATTTTGTCATGTTGTTCAAACTGTATCAATTCTGTGGGTTTTCAATTGTCATGTTATTATATATATTGTTATTTAAGTAACAATATTCGTTTATCGTACGTTGTTTTTCAATTTCAAGCTTGTTTTTCAAGCGTTGAGAAGCTTATCAAGGGAAGTTGCAAAGAATCGCATCATAGGGAACTAATTAATTGCATAATCAAAGCAAGAAGTTCAACATTTCTTTCTTCTAACATTATTAAATAATTCCAGAAATTGTAGTTCCAACTCATTAAGGATATTTACATGTGGTAACTGCTTTCTTTTTGGCAATCAAAGTTTGGTCCAACAAGATCCTTTGATTTTTCTCTTTTTTCAGAACAACTGGAAACGCCGCCAATGCCAAAAATGTGTTTCCTACCTTTTCGATACAAAAAACTAACTGAATTGTAAAACCGTGTGATGTGAATACTTCTTCGTTATTCGATCTGCGTGCATCGAAAAACCAACAACGTACACCAGATGAAAAAAATGACACATCTTTCGCAGATGTAGTCAAATAGTGTTAACTGCAAAACCAGCCCACGCCTCAACAAATGTCAACTAGTCTTGCAGTCAAATTCAAGGGCTTTCGACCAATCAGATCCGGTTGACTTATTATTGTTTTGAATTCTGAACGAAGCCATTTACCTCACACCAACAACATTTGACAGGCAAACTCTTAGTACAGTTCGGTTTTAGTACCGCATCAATAAGAAAACCTATTCCCCGCACTGAACTTACCATGCAGGAGAACAGACGAGGTAAGTAACTTGACATTTCTTTCAAAACTCGCGGAAGTGTTTCCGTCTTGACACTGAATATAGTAGTTTAAAAATTTAACAAGAATATTTCACAATTTCAGATTTCAATAATATATATACAAAAAAATATTATGTTCGTAATGGTCTAAATAAATAATTAACAAATATTAGCTACCGAATCAAAAGAAATTTAGCCTGATAATCGGGTTAAGCTTGGGGAGAAAAATCAGTCAGCGTTAGATCGAATCAGGCTGAACTGCTTACCTTGAGGCGACTCAATTTTTCAGCTTGATTCGGCTGCTTTCATGGGATGGATGGTGCCTGAAAACTGTATTTATATCTTGCACTTAGGTTGACAACGCAAACGCCAAAAAGCTGACAAAGCACATATTTATCAATGCCAAAGAGCAAAACAAATTTTCTCCACCATTTACTTGACTCTTAATCAACCGGTCTTAATGGCAATTGCGCAATACTGTGAAGACTATGCGAAAGTCAATGGTTCGTAGTATTTCGTATGCTGTTCTAGTAGTAGCACTTGCCATCTAGGGGAGGACAAATACTATTTGATTTTCTTTTCTTTGTTAATTTCACAGCAGGTCTTATGCAAACGAAAAAGGCTTCATCATGGCTTATTTACCTGTATTGTATGTAAACGAAGGGTATCATCCGAGATTCACCATTCTACCAAAATAGAAGAAGCATTTTACTGGATCTCACTAAACGAGATTTTTTAGAACATCCTTGGATGTCTTACATGCATCAAGCGTGTTTTTTACTTCAATTCTGATATTTGTCGATTAAAATATATAATAAGGATCGTACATTTAGTGGTCTTATTTTGTATAGCCTGTTATTTTGTCACCTGTCGAAAATGTGCTATATTTGTTTGACGGATGTCGAGTAAGAACGAAAAGAACAATAACAATGGATGAACATTTCAGCTACACAAAATTAAAAAACCAAAGCAATTGTCAAGAATATTTTGATAACCGTTAACAAAACCTGATTTAATTTTTGATCAGTGTTTAAATTATCAATCAGATTTCACAGTACACAGTTCGCCGGAAGACTTGACGAAGAAATGCGGAAAATATATAAATGTGCAATATCACCTTGATCGAAAAGTTCGCTGAATTTATTCAGAACATTAAAAATACAAGTATCTAAATCTATATTGTTCCCTTCAAAATAATCTCCATCGAGCGCAACACACTTATGCCAGCGCTTGATCCAGTCCTCGAAACATTTTTTATTATCTGTTTTCGGTATGTCCATTAGTTCTTCTGCGATTTTTCCATTACTTCCTCTCGGCTGCTGAAATGCGTTCCCCGTAATGTCAAATTCACAGCGCCGCTTTGACTGCGTCGCGTCGACTCTTACGCGACGCGCTCCAGGCCTTTTGACATATGTTTTGACAGTCAGCTGTTTGCAACAATACCAAAACATATAGTATATCATTCTATTTTCGTGGTTCAGGGAACGAACCAAAAGTATAAATTAAAATTATTCCTGCTACGAAATTGCATATTTTAACAAACAGTCTTTCTACAGCTAAATTCCTTTTCGGAATTATACAGAAAACCGTCTTTGGTTTCTGTATAATTCCCAGTTTGTCTGAAAAGAAAATAGATATGTTATTAAACAAGGTAAAATGAAAAATAATAATAATAGGAATAGGAATAAATAATAATGTTTACTAACATCAATTTTCTTTTCGTTTTTTTATGGCCAATTGTGCCTCTATCACTGTCCACCTCAAATGTCAGCGCGAAACAAAAGTTCAATTATTTGAACTTCTGCTTCACGTTACGGGGCTTTGTTAAGTTGCTCTTACGAGTCATTACGTTTGTCAACTGAACGCGACACAGTCAAAGCGTGTATGTGAATAGATTCACACAACTCGTATGTTTGAAAAACAGCGTTGCTTAAAATCTGTCAACGCAACGCAGTCAAAGCGGCAATGTGAATCGCGCATTATTTATACTGCTAAACAACTCAATGAAAGGGTGTGTTTAACTATAAAGGTGTGTTTGCTTTCAGTACCTCGCATGTATGTATGTTAGAATAATATAAATCAAAGTTATTATTTTGTATTAATACTTGTATAAAAGTTAAAACAAAAAATCGTTATATATATTATCAAATTTATTATAATATTTTGAAACCACAGCTTTGAATTAATTATAACTGGATAGAATATCTACCAATGCGTAGAAAGATTAAATATATTTTTCGATGTTTTCATTGTTAATTAGTACCACTTTGTAAGGGCAAAGTATTTTCGCCTCAATACCAATCATACTATCCACTTGGATTTTTAATTTGGCTCATTAGCGTTCCACATCACATGCGTTGATTTAAACTTGGCTTCTTGCAATCACAACCATAAGCGGCTTTCAGCATCCCACGATCGGACAAGATGAAATGGGCTGGCTGCTCACATCCATAAAGCCAGATGTTTTTTGTTTTCGAATTGACTTTTGTTATTCCTATAAATTATACGAAGTAGTCAGTTTAAGGAATTATATTTTCTCTAAGAATTTTTGCTATTAGGCCAAGGAAAAAGCGGACGCGTTATGCAGTAATATTTTCCTTGAAATTGTTCGCATTATGGCACCGTACTTGAACAAATGATATGTAAAAGTAAGGTGCAATTAGTGCTTCAATAAGGCCATAACGTATATTATAATTTTTTTTTCTTCTATTTTCTAAGGTTTACGAAAAATTTTTATTTCATTAAGACGGACAAGTGGTTTATGGTTCTCCAGGACCTGTCAAACAGCTAATGTCTTTGAAATATTTTTCAAAGTTGTCTGAAGTTATTATGCCAGCTTTTCATTTCTCACGTTTTGGTCTATAAGTTGCAACTCATAGTCATTTTAAACCTGAAATAAAAAAAAAGTATAATTTACACTAGGAAAAAGCAACAGAAATGCAATAACCAAAATATTTTTTTTATTCAGTAAGTTATGCTAGCTCCCGGACAATCGTAAGTGCTTAACTCATGGAGTTAATTCCTACCAAAACGCAGCAAGGATTGTTTAAAAGTTGGCTACAAACAGGCCATGTTCAGACTACCTTTCCGATCTGGACGTAATTTTTCCTCGAAATCGGAAGGAGAATCTATTTAATGTATTCCAAATTTAGTTCAAACTATTCATGCTTTTTGTTAGTAATAAGAAGGCAGGGGACACAAATCCAAACGTCACTATGGTATTGTCATCATTCAGGCACAAAAGCAGACGAACTTCATATGAAACCTTACAATGATTTAAGTCTAGACATTTGAGCTCTTGAGACGAATAAATGATGAAGAGAATAGTATTCGTAATCGCCAAAGATCAAAATGCGATCGATAATATAAGTTTGTAAACATATTTATAAGCTTTAAAAGCCCCTTTATAAAGCGTCAAAAGATCAGTTGACGCCATATCTCTCGTATTCTCGATCTTATATTTGTCAATTGGCTGTTGGAAGACCGTGATATTGGACTAGAATATCATATCAATATAGCCGAAAATTTAATGTTATCAATTTCTTGTAAAAAGCCTTTTTCATTTATAACGTGTTACAGATTAGAGCAATTTTTGGAACGGAGAAATCATTGCAAATGTTTATGATTCGCAGAACTTTTCGTTCGCGGCGGAAATGTGACAGACGCTGAGTTTGCGAATCACCTGTGCAATTACAATTATTTATTTACTAAAAGAAATATGGTATCGATGGAGTGTGTTACGTTGTAGACCGATGTGGGGTTTATTGTATGTTGGGGTGCTGGAGTGTAAGGCGGAGGTTAATGTGCCGCCGTAGCTCGCGCGTCTGTTACCGTTGTATGGATGGCACTAATGGATGGCATCAATGCCATGCAATGAATAGAACTTGATGATGGCAGCACATTTTGCGCCATGTAAAAGAGAACGTTTTCCCAATAGCCATAAGCTATTGAGGCCCTGAAAACCATCATCAAGAGAGATCGTAGTGATCGTACATAATTATAATCATAATTTAAGCGTTAAAAAAAAATGGAGCGCCACAAAAAGGAGATTCAGATTTTATCAAAGAAATGGGTTTTTTGATAAATTAATAAGAATCTTCCAGACTTAGTACCCGTAGAAGTAATTTTATTGCTGCATAAGATCACCAAGTGAAACAAATTGAAATTGACACCAATAATCTCTTACGAGACTGTGAATGACCATGTAGCATTTACAGACGGCGCGGAATCAGATTGTGCGAATTGCGCCGAGCTGGGGCATATATGAATTTCATAAACAATACAAATCAAATTAGTAGACCAATCGATGTCATCGATTGATGTGTCAATTACCCGATGTTCTTTCTTACGAAGCATTGTTGGATGTTAATGAATAAAGTACGCCTTCGTCATTCTCATATTTGTTGTTTTAGCTTTGGACCGTTGCCCTCGTTGCTATAAGTGATCCGAATACGCTGTTGAATGATGCTGCAGTAAATTTGGCGGACTGTGCAAATGCGTCGAAGTCGTCCACATCGTCGAAAGGTGCTCCCTCCCGGATTCTTCAACTAGAGCTGCAAAAACTTGAATAGGAAAATGAGATGAAGGATAAATGAATCAGGGAAAAACTGCAACTAAGGAAAGGAAAGAGACTGAGAATATTTCACTGCGAAATATAATATTTTAAATAAATAATGCGATTCAGAAAGTGATGTGAGACTCCATGTGATATCAGTTCATCCAAGTCCAAAGTAGGCACATGTTTGGTGGCACTTAATTTTGGAATTTGCTTGCAGTCTACACAGGATGTTAATGTAGGTAGGTCAGCTCCCTCAAGGTGCAAATAGTTCAGGGCTCGGACATACATTCGTTTTCCAGCCGTTGCAAATCAAAATGATTCCTTAGTACCCAGTCAGGTTCCATATTTATCCTTTACCGCAAAATCAACGTTCCCAACAGTAGCGTCCTATGTTGTAGACAATGGTTCATTCGGTGGCAAACGAAGCTCCTGTGCAAGGAGATTATCGATGGAAGAGGATATAAGGTTATAGCAGCGGTCTGATACAATGGTAAAGGCTAACTCATGCGTTCCGACAAAACCTGTCGTCCAGACCATTCCTGCTCGCTCTTTAAACAGAAACCAGATAGCGGCTCGCCATCTGTTGGCCCGTGATCCAAGACGTTTTGATGAGAATCCAGAAGAGTGGCCGCTGTTTATCTCTGATTTCGTGAGAAGTACCGAACTTTGTGGTTTTCCTGAGGAATTAGGTTGGAAAGAGCCTCAACCGGCAAAGCTCTAGCTCAAGTGCGACCTCTATTTATGCAACCCAACTGTGTCCACCGACTCGTCGGAACCCTACGAATGCTTTATGGGAGTCCAAAATAATATTTCATACATTTCTCCATAAGGTTCGCGATACTCCACCGCCAAAAACAGAACGGCTTGAAACAATTGTCAACTTTGCGCTGGTAGTGTCACACCTTTGTGCCACTTTTTGTGTGTGGGGACCCTATGAGAAAGCTTATGTCACGTGTACACTCTGCACTCATTCATTTTAGCAAATTGATGTACGAAACAGCGGAATCTGCCACCACAGTCATCGGGGAGAACGGAAAAAAAGCTTGAAAGTTCTGGAACCGTTTCATTGAACAGGAGTCCAGTTTAACTCTCTTGCGTTTCTGGAAGATGGGTCGTCCTTACCGCTGATGGACGATGAACTCGCCAGTCAATTAAACATTCGCGGTTACCCACATCACATTTGCTTAAGATGAACTGGAACCACCTCGAGTTACGAGCAGAACTCAAAAAAATTCAGTCTGCAGATATCAAGAGCAACACCAAACTTGAAAAAGTATACACTATGTGACGTTCAGTGTTGAGAGCCTACAAGTGCTCCTCAAGCACTTAAACTTTCAGACTCAAAACGTATGCATGAACACTTAAGAAGACTTCACGTTGAATCTAACCAAAGGACGATGCCTCAGCTGTTAATAGGGCTTAACAACGCAAAGCTAACACTTCCGCTGAAATCTTTAGAGGGAGGTTTTGAAGATCCAGTTGCAACGAAGACGCGGCTTGGATGGGTTGTTCATTGCAGACAATGGGTTGGCTATAGTATTAGTGGTACATTATGAGAATGTTTTATCAAGTTGGGAGAAGGAAAGCGGACCAGCATTATCAAAGGCAGAGACCCTCGGAATACAGCTAGTCGCTGGTTATTGGGCCTGCATTTTTTATAAATAAATATTGGCCACAGGAGTCCTTAGAAGAACTGCCCTCCCATAAGGAACTAAAAACCCATTTCGTTTCTTCATTATATTGCACATCGAGGAAGCATCCTTAACTTGAACGACAAAGGTGACTATGATTTGCTTGTCAGAAGAACCGCTTACGTCTCCGAAATGTCAATTCTCTGAAAGGGGAAAATAAACTTCATTGGCGGATTATTGTAACGGAAAGAACTTCGGCGAGCAGAAAACTTCCTGTATAAAGAAGCACAAAGCAGCGAGTACGAAGAGGAACTAGAAGACCTGCAAGCGAATAAATGTGTTCAGAAAAGCAGCACTATATTCAATCTCTACCCATTTCTAGACAGCAACGTCATTATACGAGCAAATGGAAGGATCAGATTCGCGCGAGACGTAAGCAATGACATTAAGCAACTAGTCATTTTTCCTAGGTTACGTCGAATTATGACCTTTCTAATATCTAACACACACGAGCGGTATAACCATCAGAATCATAAAACCGTAACCTTAACCAACTTAGTGCGTTAAGCATATCCCATGCCATATTATGTCCATGCTTTTTCGGATTCTTTTCCAAAATCCAATCCAATCCAAAAGTTAGTGATTGGCCACGTTCGGAATTGTATGGACTAAGATATCAGCCTTACCAAAAATATTAAACGGGAAATCAACCACAACTGCAGTTGACATTTCCACATGTCATTTATGAAATTTTACTTTCAAATTTCACTTCCAATATGTTTGAGAATTGCGTTTGTTCAAAAAATTAGCGGGAGAAAATATTTCACAAACGAAATGAATGTTAATGTCATTCAATTCTAAAAGATAAAAAGACTTAAATTGGCGAAATAAAAGATGATATTTTATGTGAGTTTAATTGTGAAATTTTAGTTTAAAAAGAAAGTGAACATGTATAGGTTAGCTTTTCGTTTTTTAACGAGCCAATCATGAATTTTGCAAATGCTGAAATATTTGGCTTGCATAAACGCCGAATAAAAATCGTATTGCACTTAGAAATCCATTTTCTTCTCAGTTGTCAACTGTCGCAATTTTACGACGAACTAGCTCACTTTTGACATTTAGTCAATCAACTGCAAAAGCAGTTCACTGACTCATCAAATGTCAACTAGTTCTGAAGTCTAATTCATTGGTTCACGACCAGTCAGAGCTCGTTGACTAGTTAGTGTTTAGATTGGACCGGACCACTTATTTAATGATATAAAAGGTGGTCTGGCAATACCACGACCTCATGACAATTCGAAATCTCGCTCTACTTGTTTGGCATGGGTGCGTTCATCCAGATATGAACATTTTCCTTAATATTAAACACATGCAACTTTTATGCGTTTTACTCCGAAAAAGAGAAGTCGTCCGGAACCGGGTTCAATTATTCTATTTTTAATTTATCTCTGTTCATATCCATCTTCTTACACTCGCCACATGTTTATACTTTTATAAATACAAAAAAAAACCAACTAACTAGATTTTTTTAAATGAATTGATATTCAATAAAACTGGCCTTTTTTACCTCCTATAAACTAACTTAAGGTAAGCTAGTGTTAAAATTTCTAATCTGAAAGTATCTGGAAGATAATAACCAACATGGTAATTCTGTGTAACCGGGAAAGTGGGATTCCGCCCCAACATAAATTGTCTATTTTCGAATAAGTGATTCTCAAGTGCGTGTACAATTGAAATTCTTTTGTGGGTTTAACCTCAAGAGCTCGTGGTCGTGAAACGAATGCCAAATGTTCTTATGCAAAAGGAAGAAGAGTGAACAGATTATTATCTGGTCCAACAAAGATTAAATATGCAACTTCAGATAGTGTCAACTATGTTTTGCATATTCTCTATTTATGCTAATTGCGTCAATTGAATTAGGGCGGTACTTTTTTCAGCCTGGAATTCATCACAAGTGTACATAGCTATTCGCATTGCTCGATGACCTTTTGATCCGTGACGTAGTGAGCATATTTTAATTTATTTTGTTGAATCATAGAACTACACTAAAATATTCATAAATTTACAAATTAAGAAATAGACTTGTTTACATTGGTTTGCCGGTCGCACTTAAATTGCTTGATTAGTCTAATTCTTCCGACATGGTTAAGAGTCTGCGGAATGGGGGAATGATTGTTTGAGTTAGGCGTGGGAAAATAAATCAATCAAATTTATGTTTGTTGAACAGAATTTTGTTTCATCTTCATTCTAAAATTGTTTGCAAAATGATTTTAAAATAACAGATTAAAGCGATATCATTGGCCGATGGCAATCTTCAAGACCTAAGGTTCTCTCTAATTTAATTGACGGGTTCGTGTTGAAGTTTCTTAAGTTCGATTATTGAAATTATCTTGTTTATAAAAACGCACAAGTGAATTTCATTAATCCACATATGTTTTCGCGTCTAACAACCCACTATCAGGTCACTGTTTTTTTAATTTTCTCGAACAAGTTTAAATAAACTAAAATTTTGCTTGTTTTGCTAATTACAGACGCGGCACCAACCATATGAGAAATCCCGTACTTTCAAAGATGTTACCCTCTCAAAACTTCCAGCAGCCTTTTTAATTACCATTTATGATTATTCTGCTTGACTTATTATCTATGATACAGTTGGATCCGTGCTTGGTCACACCCCTTCTCAGATGGTCCCGACTGCTTTCGTCGCTGCAATAATTAGATCAAACATTTTGGAAAAATCGATTTCGCCTAATATAATACGTGTTGAGACTTCGGCAGAAGATTTTTTTTTATTTCGGCAAACTTATATTTGCCCTTTGATGGCATGAAAAGCTTATACAGTGCCCCTAGATAACTTTCTCAGCAACCGCTAAGAGGTGAATTAATGCATGCAGCGAGTGGCCTTCGCAAAAAGTCACTCCTTCTATCCGCGCAGAACGAAAGTTGTGCTTGATAGAGCCACGAATCACGAAAAAAGAAAGATTATTTCGCAATCTTTTTTACTTATTAATCTTATTACAGATGCCATAAAAGGTTGCACATATTTGAATCGACAACAGCTTCTGACTAATAGGCTGCGGCCCCTAGGTATACGGTAATAAGTAGCACAAGATTTACCCAAAAATAAATCCACAGCAACCTGGCTATCTCCAGATGATCGAACCGCCAACCAATTACAGACGCGAACAGTATGTGGGAACAATTCACACTGTTATACTGGAAGTCGTCGAGACCACCTAGGACTAAACTCCCACAAAAAATCTGTGGTATGATGACAAATGGGCGCAGAAAAGAACGCAACAGACGCGGCATATAAGAAAACACTGATACGAAAGATGAGAGCAGTATGGGGGGAGTTCAGAGCAAGAAGGAGCAGATTTTCGCAAGAAGCGAAAAAAGAAAAGAGCAGATTTTCAGCTCAAGGTCATAGAAGAGTCTAGAAATTGACATTTTGCTAGAAGCTTTAATGAAAATGTCAGAAATCCAGCCGCAGGCTATAGAATCCCTACTCAGGATTTTCGAAAATGTGATGGTTATCTTCTCACCGATCTGCAAGAAATTATAAATTATAAAGAGAGTGATGGAGTATTTCCTGCAACCACCTTACTCTGCAGGCGCTTAATGTAAACTCGTTGAGCATCAATTTGATGCACGCAATCTTAACTAAAATCCAATTTATATGTTTTACTTCACACTCTGGGGCACAGTATTGTTTTTAATTAATTTTTAAATGACCGATTAATAAATAATTATTATGATAATAATAATAATTGACCCATTGTGGAGGTAATGCCTAGGAGGGTGGGTCGTGAATTTGATTTGATTTGAATCACCCTTCCATCCCCAGCAGTTCCATGGTCTAGATACTCGAGTACCAGATGTCCATTTATAAAATTGCCAAGATCAATCCATTTTTTTTCTTAGACACTTCTTCCGCAAATGGTCTTACATACAAGAAGAGTTTCTGTTACTCGCATCCCCGAATTAAATGGGTTATATATATTTTATTTTATTATTGCTTATAAAACAAGGTGCTTATAGTTGCCTTGTTGTTTTGCCCGGAAAACTGACATTTATAAGAGTTTACTACAGGCAAGTTTCATATCTTTAAGACTATTTGAATTTTATCGGAACCCGTAATTCGCTTAGCCGACCATTTCTGTTATCAAAGGATCATTACCATTCGTTGAACTTGGAGGCGGAAGATCTATGAATCGTTATCGTATTTTGGTTAGCAATATGATTGTTTCTAGATTTTCTTGATCTTACAACACAGCTGTTTACATTCTACGTGGCATAAAACGCACGAAATTTCATTTTGGGGATTTTACTTCAAGCAAAATTGTGTATTCATGATGTAACGAAAAATGTACAAAAACACACATATAGCAATAAATTCAGAAAAAATAAAACCAATATTTATTTCTTTTATACATATAATGTGTAGATACACTAATGGTAGCTTGGTCGAAGTAACTAATTTCGAGAGATTCTTGCAACAGCGGATGATTAAAGAGAACATTCCACTTTGCCGATTCACAAATCGAATGAACGAATTCATCATGAACTAAACCGAATCACTGTAATACTATTCAAACTTATTGCAATCCTGAGTGACATTAGTCATCAAAGTCCTTGCCTGAGCCACCATCTCCATTTTGGTTTTCACAAAAAAAATATTACAGACATCAACAATCGATTAACAAACTAGCGAAGTGCGATTCAGTCTTCGTTATAAACCTTGTTAAATAATATTTACTCAGTTAGAATGATCTGGCTCACTAAAACAAAACATAAAACTTAATTCCAAGAGATGGGGTAGAACTTGTCGGTTAGGCGATATGGGAGGTTTTATACCGTATCATTCAAAAGCAGTTAAATAAATAGGGAATGGATAGATATTTCATATCTGTTTTTGTTTTATTGCTATCAAATAAGCGCTTCGCTTTGAACTTTCGCATAAGGAAGTCTTTTATGCGATGGCTTCTGCGTAGTAAATTTTTTATCTATCACGTCGTGCGCCCATATCGGTCAGTCTATAATAGAGAATTATTTGTTTTCGATAATGCGTGGACTTTTTTTTTAAATAACTTAGATTCTCCGCATTTTTGCAAAAGTTACTGCCGACAGTATGATCAGTTGAAAACGAGGCGCGTTGAAAAGACGTTAAACTCTAAAAGAATATGACCGAAAGCCAAAGAATTTGTCGATTTTGAAAACCACTTGTTGTTTTATTTTTTTAAATAATTTTGAAGTAAGTCAAATTGTTAACAAAACTTTTTAACTGGTTTTCATAAGCACAATTAAAAAAGCAAGTGAGCGCAAATTGCAAGCATTTATTAAAATTGTAACACGAATGTGTCACAAAATTTCCGGTCAGTTGTTTCTCTTTATCAACACTAGATAATGTTGGCTAATTGAGCTCATCACTGAACACTCACGAGTCACGAAAGGTGAACATATTTTTACCGGATAAACAAAAAGATATGCACGAGTGTATAACTTAGGACACGGTGTTTCACCTATGACGATCTGTAACGTTCTAATTAATTGGTTTCGCTTTATTCTTAAAATCACCTTAAAATTGCAAGCAATAACAATTAGTTGGGTTGGATTAGATTGGTGAGCTAAATGCGAGTGGCAAAGTGATGAGTATGATGTTTGAGGTCGGTGTAATCCGTGTTTCGGAAAAGCTAATTGGGTTACATATTTGCGAATGGTGAATTTTTGTGGCGAAAAGGCTGATGAGCTGTTAACTTATATTGTTGATTTTATATAAAAAAAAGGCTGAAAATGAATTTAAAATATTATATTCTCTCTGCAGACATGTGTGTGAAGGTTACCTACTAAGTTATAATTGTTAAATTAATGCAAGATTTGGAAATTTCCTGAAATACCTTGTAATACAAAATCGTTTGAAAAATTGTCATAATTGGCAAAATCGTTTGTTGTCTTGCTTAATTTCGAGAGTGCTTTATTGGTTCCAAAATCACATTTGTGATTTTCAAGTCCTCTAATGTTAATACTGTACAAATCTAACTTTCAATTTTTAAGAAGCTCCTATTGGTGGACATGTTACACAAGCTTTGCCTTTAGCAGCATGCATCACAAACCGATGGCAAATGTTCTGCAGCTGTAGAGCCATGATTCAGGAATACTATCCCTGGGCTAACCTGAATCAACTTAGACATGGATCTGGTTGTTATTACATTTTTTTCTATTGCGCCCAAGTGGATGATGTGAGAATGCTAGACAACTCGTCGGTGCCACCAATAGCCCGATAGTCGCCCATATTCATCGCTTATTCCATGACTCTCTCCTTATCGGTATCGCTAACAAGAGACAAAATCTACTCATAGTCTATTAATTCAATGATGACGATGTCAACAATCATTCTAATTATTACAACCGCTTATGTATTCTACTTATTGCGATGTAGCAAATAAAGAATTGTTCACCCATAATAAATTAAGTTTCGTTGAGTTCGATTTCCGTTGCACAATACATTCGAGTTCACTATGGTTTTTTGCCATTCGAGCTGCTCTTGATTTTTTTATCCAGATATTTAGGGTTAACTGATGATAGTCAGAAAAGCACTGATATCAAGCGTCCGTGTATGTCTACATACTCATATAACGATTAATTTAAATTGGGCGTCTTGGAAAAGTAATATGTGTGAACAGCCGCATGTCATTGTTAAGAGTTTGTTATTCTCCAGTAAAATAAATAAAAATGTTTCAACGTCGTTATCTCAGTATGTTCCTTCTGAGGCGATTGATATGGGCAACTTGAAGTATGGGTGCGGAATCAGTTTTGATTTGCATTCTTACACTTTCCGATCGACAGCGCTTATTTGAATATTCTATCGTGTGAAAAGCTCACTGTCTTTTCCTTGTTAAGTTATAAAAAAAAGCCCGTTTTGCCATAAGATTTGCAAATATTTTTTTTATTCAGTGAAAATTAAACATGTTGTGTTACTTTTTAAGTTTTTGTTGCTTCCTCGAATTCTCGCAGAAATAAGAAAAGTAATTTAAAATTACCCTTGTTTGTGTGTGGATAATGTCATTTCCAAAAAATATAAGAATTTGCACAGGACGCTACGAATAAAGAAAAGAATGGAACGTGTCAATACTGTTCTACCAAAGCACACTAATATCCGGATTAAGACATCGTTACGTTCCACACACAAATGGATCAAGGACAAATTGTTCTCACTTAATTTTGAAATACATATATTATTAAATGACCAACTCATTTCACATTCAAATGTACAAGGATAAAAATATAGTACATTGAACTATTTAATGCTTTCTTCTGAAGTGGCGGTGGAAATGCGGCATATTCTGCATAAATATTTCGTTTCTCTCTTGGTCTGAATCCAAGCTGAACGTTGCTTATTTTTGGGATGTTACCCATGTGTCTCTTTTTATTTTGCGTTCGCTTCAGCGTAGTGAGTTTAAAAACAACTGCGGAATTCCCTTTTTATGGTTCTTCGAATGAGCTTTGGAATTCTTAAATGTGAAATGACTTTCGCCGAAGCTACTAGTCGGGGTCTCGGGGTATTCTGGTACAGCGCAGTATCGAACGATGAACCCAAATGTTTTGCTAAAGTTCATTCTTGATAGCGTTTGCGAGCTCTATTAAAGTCTGCTGCGATTTGTTATGAAAACATAAATATTTGTAAATTTAGTAAGAACTATCCAAATGCTACTATGTATGTTTAAAACAGGACATTTTTTTATTATTCACAAGAAATATAGTATTTCCATTGTTCGTGATTTAGAAATGACTTAAAACCCGTTTTTTTTTCTTTTTAAATAAAATCCTACGCAAAATTTAGCGCACTGGAAATGATGTCCTATACCCATTTCTCAGTTTAGCGAGGACTGGTTTTCCGTCAGATCCAGTTGCTCTCAAATTACTCAAGGTCACAGATGATATATAGCCGGTGTCGGTTTGTAACTAGTCTTGAAAAATAAGAAAATATATTTTCTAATGGATCATGTTGCGGCCAGGGATACACTTAAGGTGTAAAGAAAGAAATTTTAAAAATTGTTTCGAAAAGACTCACGCCACTGAGACTTTGAAGAAGCTTGATAAGACTTCTATCAAGCTTCTTCAAAGTCTTTATTGCATTTATTTCGGAGACTGCTTGATGATTTTCTGAAAAAAAGTATGCAATAGTTTATAGGAGCTTGTCTAATAAAATTCGAAAACTTATTGCGATCGTGCTTCACTGTGAATTTCCATGCGGTAGCATTTTTTCTCTACTTTCTATACCTTTCTTTCAATGCATATCTGTTATTAAAAAAAAAGTGCAGTGTAAAAGTCGACCTTAAGTTGACCGCAAAATGTGTTATCTTTTAAGATTCTTATTAAACTGTTCTTTCTTTTACACAATATGCTAACTTATATAACTTTATGACTTACGTTCATAAAGTTTTATCGTAACAAAAACTTGGTAAAATTATTTATTCTGAAATTGATACCATTCTGATATTTTATATATTCATAAATTGACACCATATTGATATTCTGCCATTAAAATCTCGGCAATAGACAGTGCATAATATTTAAAAAAACAAAACAAACAAAAAAAATAACGAATTACCCAATCATTATAGTCTAACAGAGCCTTATTTGATGATCCTCAGCAAAATATTTGGTTCTGTGAGGAGTTAAATATTAGATGGAGGAAACTGTTTTAGTTATAAGGATCCATATCATATGGTATACCTAGTATAAAGTGAAGGCTTCATAAGAACTTGGGACTGGCATCGCGATTTGCAGATGGACCTGTTTACAGAGCTTATAAAGAAGTACACTACTAGTCTTAACCATTGTTTGCAGTTACATATCGAATAGTATAATATTCGTAGATTGAGAAGAATAAATCCTAACGAAAGAATCGAACACAATGTATTTAAATTAATAATAATAATTTCATTAAACCGTTTTTTCGAAATGATATAGATATCAATTGTTGATCTTGATGGTGATGATTTTTTTCTAAGTGTTATTAGAGCCTCGCACTACTTTGGGTTGCCAAATCCTGAGTGTTTAGTTTAGTTATGTTTAGTTATGATCTTGCTTACTATTGTCTTCAATCTTACAGTACATTGTATATAAATTAGAAAACAACGAGCAATTCTATTTCGAGATTCTTATAATATCCATTTAATTTTTCATAAAAAAAACAAGACAATATGTTTTATCAAAAAAAATCGATTTATTTTCAAGACCCAAAGCAGTCTTCACCTTCCACAATTTGCGCCAGCTACCCTTATCGGACATGTGAACGCTTCTATTTTCTAACTCGCACCATGATGTCGCCAATAAATACGAATCACCATGCCACCTAACTTCCGTCGTTAAATAATTTGACTTATCCCATTAAAATTAATTAAAAAACCTCATTGCTAGACAACAGTCAAAATTTGTTACTTAATTTTACTACCGCAACCCCACACTCGACATTCGAATTGATGTCGTCACTTGTATAAGAGCTTATAACACAAAAAATAATAAAAAACTAAGTTGGTAAACACAAGCTTGTTTCATTTTTTTAGATCTGAAGTTGATTATCGATCTAAATGATATTAAAGGAGAGATAGTCAAGTCAAGTGCCGAGAACATTTTTCTACACTTCTGTGTGAAGTCGAGCTAGTTTTGTATGTTACTGCGCTGTTTACACGACGGAAAGTCATGTGAGCTCCAGAAGATGTATTTATGATATTAAGTGTGATAATACTATTTTAATTAGAGAATCATGTGTATAGATGTTTTATTTTCGATTTGTTTTTCTCTTTCAGCATAAATAAAATGTCGCGCAGCAGGGAACAGCAGCAGCTGTTAGCGGGCAACCAGCCCCTACCGCAAATTATCAAAAGTAAGTTGTTCTTCTTAAAATGTATCACTATTTTATTTAGTTCTTTTATTTGCTACGAAATTCAAAGTGGACAAAGTGGATAGTTAGAACAATAAAGTACAAATTGTGATTTTTAATATGTTTTTAATATACTATATGTTGCTCTTCAGTTTTTTTCGATTTTCGCAAATTTTTTTTTGTAAACAAAGTAGATTTGATGCAATACAATCTAGTGCTCTTAAATGTGATGTGTCAGCGACGTTATCATAGGTGAGGGGTGCCTTGATAAGGTATTCTCATCTTCATAAAGCGTCCGTGTTGTGTTTCGTTTTTGCAAAATTGTAAGTTTTCTACTGATGATATGTTATCAATCAAAAAATTCCAAATTCTTCTTTTAAAAATATGTCATATGCAACACATATAATGTAACACAAGATCACCATTATCTCGCATAACACCAAAGTTAATTGTCCAACGAGATTGTTCGATTTGATTGATAGTCCTTCCAACTAACTTTTTTTTGGTTTATGTCAAGTAAACGCCTATGTCTAGCGATAAAGTACAGTTTAGTAAAATATAGGTGGAATCTATGATGTCAGCCTTAATATGGACAAACCAAAGCCGTTTTGAAAAAGTGACCCATATAAATTTTGCATAATACATTATGGAAATCAAAATAATTGCATAGAAATATTACAGATTAATTGTGTAGCCCTACAGAAAGCGACTTTTTAAACAAAGGCATTTTCAAAAACTTTTTAACGAAGATAGGCCTAATATTATTGGTAATAATAAATGTTTCTTTAAGGAATTTTCTTACGACGGGAAAACTTCTTAATCTTTTTTAGTTCCAGTTCATAAAGTCGCTAAATCTTATAAAGCCATAATATGCGAAAAACACTAGAGAAAATGTTAAAAATCTAGCTTGAACGTTTTTTAAAGAAGGTATTGGAATAATCACAGAGCACCAGTCAGAGTAAGAAGAAAACAGGCATGTGAATCGGTGTTAAATTATGTAGTAGCCAATTGTGAAGAAATATAAAGAGGGCGTTTGAGACTTTCGATAGAGACATGCTATTACAGAAACTGGAGAACTATGGGACCATAGATGTCCAATACAAATGGTTCAAGTCATACCTATCTGGAAGAAAGCAACCGGTGGGAGAAATTGCAACTGAAGGACATCGATTTAGGTACGATAATAGTTCACCTATTATTCTTCTGGAAAGCTTAATCTTTAGCAGATCGTAGCCTTTTATTTGTAACGGAAAAAAATATTTATCTTTATATTTGTTATTTAAAAATTTCAGAACACATTAATAGCATCAAGCTTTTCTTTAAATATGAATAAATAAAAACCAGATGTTTCTAAAACAAGAACTATGTAACTGAACTAAAGCATTTTAAAAATGTTTCTAGAAATCCATGCATTGAATGAAATTAAACGCTTTAGGGTCATAATTGATAGTAAACTAACAATCAGTTCACATTTTGTTTGTTTAATAAAATTTCCAAAAAGAAGATTGCGTCCTTGTTATGACTATTTTCCAATAACTATGTTATCACGTCCGGTGAATTTCAAAGAAAAGTTATGAAAATTGCAAAATAAAGCTTTGAGATGCTTACTGAAATGTTATATTTATGATATTACAGAATTGCTTATATTCCAGAAGTAGTAAGATTGCTTAGCATAAATCAAACAATTATTATGTGTGCATTTCTCTATATATACATTTTGAATTAAAATTAACTTGCGCCTTTTACATTATTTAAAAGAAAAACTTTCTATTATGGGAGATACACAGCTCTTTAGACTTTATTAATAACTCAAACTATTTCTTTAAGAACGCAAAATGTTTAATGAACATGCATAAAACATAAAGCTATAAAAAGATTTATTTATATTTAAGGCAAAAGCTGCCAAATTGTAAAAAATTAAGTATTAGATTGTATATAAGTGTAAAATTTTGTTAAACATGGCAAAGAATAGTAAAATTCCTAACTAATTAATTCTTTAATTAACCTTATCGTGAAACTCTTCTTCGCCAATCCTATTGATTCTTTCTTTCTTTACTTTAACGCAATTCGCTGTGGAATTATTGCTATACCATATTCATGAGCATTACTTGTCCATGACATTGACACAGGTAAAAAGGAAGAAAGAGATAATAGAAAATGTTTCGATCTTCAATGATGGGACAGTTTCTTGCTCTTGGAAAGCATCGCATTGCTTTGAAACATGTTTTTACTATCTGGTAATCCAAACATTATTTATCGAGCGAGCGATAAGACGCCCGATAAAAAGTTCTTCTCTGAGTCCATTCTTCACAAATTTCTTATCCAAACTAGGTCGGAAAAATCTAAATCTGTATATAAATAAAAAGCAAGGCTCGTCATTGACTTCTACTTGCTTAGATTATTTATCGCTACACAGTTGCCAATTGAAAGCAGATTTTGATAAGAATTTATCAAGTGGCAATGATTCGCGTGTACCACAGATTAGGCTTCGATTTGAGGCGTACAATCGTCATAGGATTTAGTTCCGATGGTAAAGATAAAAATAATCTTAAAAATCAGAGCTGCTAGTGATTAAATTTTTGGAAATTTGATTGTTTTGATTGGCCATTGGTTTTGTTTTTATTTATTGGTTTTATTTTTATTTCTAGACAATGACAATAGTGAAAGAGCACCATTTCTCGCAGAACGCAATAAGCCTGTGTCTCTTACACCATCGTGGGAGGCGAGAAATCTTACAAATGATGAGCTTAATTTTAAAGGTATGTTGATATTTGCAATCTGGCTAAAATTGACTTAGATTTAATATAGCACGCGATGGCTTTATCAGCATGCCTGAAATATTCGACTTTGGACTCGTTTGCAATAAGCCGCATACAATTTTTGAGATACTGTGAAACAATTTTCGAGATACCAAATTTAATCGTATGAAGAACGACCCTGAACAAATTCGCAATTAAATAAGTTTCTGAAAATCAACGTTTTAATATTTTATCGAGGTTTAAATTCGTATAAGATAGTCATAACCCACCCATTTTACTTGCGTCTTTACAAGAACGCCTGGTCAAACTGGTTATTTAAATTGAAAAGATGCGGCAAAGATTATTAAAATTATTGTACGATTATAGCACCCGACCTAAGAAGGAAAATACAAAAAAAAAAAAAGGGATCCGTTAAGATCGATACACTCTTCGCAGCCATGTCTTAGAGAGTTTTAATGTGTTCTTTAAAGTAGGCGTAGTTACCCCTTTATTGTTAGCAAATCTTTTACAACCCTTTCATATTTTCAAAGCTGTTTCAATTTCTCTAAAGCTGATTTTTCCTTTTCAGTTTATTGTTTTTGCTTTTCGTCGCAGATCTGAAGCTCTGAACCTTTAAACATTTTTAACTTTGCTTCTCAAAAAATGCCTCTTCAGCGTTATTACCTCTTTACATTTTTGAAGCCAGGGAAGAGATAAATGTCAATGGGACCAGGTCTGAAGCAGAACTTTCTCGAATGGCAAGCGTCGCGTCTTCGACTTTTCCCATCTTCATGCTCGTTATGGAGGATCCTCTCAAGGAGTAGTGTACCCCGAATTTTCTTTCAAATGTTGCCGGTGGTACTTGATTGCTGTATTGGCTTTGTTTTTCTTTATTTCCGGGCTATTTATTAAAACAATAAAATATTTAACCCGATTTCCCGTCAAAATTGCCTCATTTTTTTGTAATTCTTGGCATATTATATATCAGTTTTTGAAATGCATTGATCGTGGACCGTCTTATTCATCTCCATAGGATTCAAATCTGGTGATGGACATGACGTTTAGATCTCTTCATATCTTAACATCTCTAAACTACTGAAATAGGAACTCTTTTCCAATTGATCTTGGTCCTGTGGTCGCAGCGTTTTCTTTCAATTTGTGTTGATCTCTTTTGCCTTCTTATTTATTTGTTCTTTCATATTAATCAGATTTCGAATAAATACTTGCAAAAATGGCTATAGCTATTTATTAGGCTATCAATCCCTGAACATGAGCCAAACCTTCTGCTATTCTTCAAGATCCACGCACGATGTTTCACTTGGTTAAACAAAGTTAACGCGATTACCTTGAACCGAAGGTTTGGTCTTCTCTTTTTTCGGCAACCTAGTGGGAAGAATTCAAAGACACTGGAATTCAAAGCTGGAGCATAGTTGTACATCTGTTTTACGTGGTCGAGCCTATCGGACAAGATCCATATAATAATGCAGCAAATATAAAATCTACTCCATTCGCTTTTTTCGCAGAAATGACCGAATTTTTGACGCACAATTTTTCTTCCTTCGATGAACGATCCTCGTTGTTTGGACAAACTGAAGTAGGAAATATCTCAAGCGTTTTATGCCATGTTTGATTTATTTCGGGTAATAATTGATTCATAGTCAATACCTCCGTTTTGAACGTGTCGTACGTATAGTTGCATATCGTTTCTCGATAAATTTGTTTCTCGAATAAATTTGTATGACTTCAAAATGTGACATTATTGTTATACCCTTGCAATCCAGGTCGGCACGTTTTCAGATTAAACAACCCATTTTATGTTATAAGAAACAAGAAAGTGGTAAATAAACCACAAAAGCAAGTTTTCCCTCAAAAACGCCCATTGTTCTAAAGCGTGCGTGTCAAATCTGACTAATTGTCTGAATATATTGTCTATTTGCTATTATAAAAAATCAGTCTCCATGCATGAATGCAGTAAGTTGTCCTAGTGGCCGACCGAAGATTCGGTTTCGGTCAAAACAAAAATAGTTTTGGACATAAATCAGCCGAAACTTCGGAAGCGCGGAAACTCAGTTTTCGTGAAATGTAGCGCGTCGTTCAGATATCAGTTAACTTTATAGACGCCAGCCAACCGGAGGGATTGTGTTTAGTTTGCGTTTGTTTTCATACACATGTAAATGACTATAAGTATTTGCGCCATGTGTCCAGTCCATTCGGACGCGTTAACTGTCTGAAGGTATGTGTTTGTGTAAAAGTACACTTAATTTTAGTGTACCAGTGCCCGGGGACCTAACAATTTTTTATATGTTCAAGCCAGGTGATCTCATTCAATCGCTGAGGCTGCAATTGAAAATTGGTCCTGCTTTACTGTATGCACAAATTCTATTGCTTAAATTTATGCAGGCTGTAATGAAACGCGGTCATGCATATCTTGAACATATTTTCCATAGTCCACAGCATCTGAATTATACGGAAAAAGTCCGCATTTCCGAAGTCCGTTGTTATAAGTGACTAGTTTTTGTTTTGCTAGCTTCGTCAACTATTGGCCATATACTGGCGCTGGTTATTTTGAAAACTGACCTTAATTTTTCTTTTTCCCGAAAATAGTGGCTGGATTCTGAAAGTTTGCATATTAAAAATATTAACAAAGGTCTCGATTTGTAGGCAAAATTTTTTTGCTTCTTTTAAGCGTTTCAAGCAATAGTTTCCGGCCACCGCGGCCAGTTTCTAGATACTTTAATAAAAATTGCGTTCCAGTAACCGGCCACTATATTTTTATATATTATAAGTAATCATTTCTTAATTTTATATATTAAATAGTCAAGAATCGAATTATAGAAACAAAAAACATTTACGCACAAACAAACAAAACACTTTGCTTTCGTAAATAACTTCAAATTCTTTAACAGACCTGGAAATTTAAATTCACAAATCATTTGCACAGGCAAATAATATTTCATTTTGTCATTATTAATCATTTAATATAATTAAAGTAGTCGAATACTTGTTATATTGCATTTAAAGACCCATTAAAAATTGACCTAATTTGGCCGACTGCCATATACATTTCGTTTCTTAGTTATCCCAAACCCCCAAAGAAATGATCTTTTTCCAGTAACTGGTGAAGCTTTTCTACCATCCTCCACGTTTGACAAACACTTATGTTGACCACCCCACAGCAAGCGTGAAGCCATAAAATTGCAAATTACTTATGCCAGTCAGATTGAAGTTACTTATTTTATCACGCAATGCGGTTTGATATTTTAAAAACCCCGCTACCCGACCCAATCATCTTCTCAATTCCTAGGCATCACTTGTGTAAGACAATTTGCCTCCATCGAACGAAAGTATACTCTAAACAGCAACATGCAATTCTTGGAATGTGACTGCGTCCGATAGATGGTTTGTTTTTAGCCGCATAGTCGCGAGTGGATAAGGGGCATCCATGATGGCAAAAGGAAAATAATGCAACTCTAGAAAAAGAAAGACTAGGAAGACTTGTTTCTGGAACAGGTTTATTTTTGCATGTTTGCAGGAATAAATAAATCTTCATTCAGGAATTAGTTCGTACGCGTCTGTTAAGGGATTTGTGAGTGTTTTTTGTTAAGGATTGGGCGGTGTTTTTTTCATTCTAAATAGATGTTTCTTTAAGTGAGGTTTTATATTTATATAATTTTCTACCGAAAAGTAGTTGTTACCTACTTTCTTTTAATAGAGGAGTGAAAAATAAATTTTGAGAATATATTGTATGCGTAAAGAAATCGGTTGGTCCTTTAAAAGCATCGAAACGTAGGATGCGCGAAAGAATATTAGAAAAGATCCACAATGGTTGGGAGTCAAGTAAGTTTAAAAAAAATAGTCATGAAGGTTTGCTTCAGAAATAAATGAATTTGTTTGAGTTTTTCATTAAAAAAATCGTCGTATTGGATTTAATATGAGGTGATTCAATTAATTAAGCACATTCACACAATATTCATCTTACCAATTCGATTAGTATATGTTTGGCAT